>CM065489.1:16947177-19347177 GCA_004115045.4 Sinella curviseta | reverse complement strand
AATAATTTTACGTTTTTGACGTATTGCCTCGCATGGTTTCAACTCAATGAAATCTTAAATTTTGTATTGCATTCGCACTGGTCATGTTTCATTTATCGGCTGAAGTGTCGAATACACGACGTAAATTGTGCAATTAGTCATAGTGTACGACACGTGGTAGTGGTGGACACATCATTATGGAGGAGACTGAAAAACCAGTGCGTTTAGGAAATAAGACAAGATGAGTCATTTATCTGGTGGTCACATCATATATATAACTAGGCTGTGCAAACAAACTTCAGGAAATAAGACAAATATATACATTAAGAAGCCCAGCTAACACATTAATCATTGTTAACAAACACAAGGCATGAAATAGCAAATAATAGTGTATCCTTGGCTGAATACACCACTCGTAAATATTTAAATTCTCATAAATTATTCACAATCGTATTTCATTTAATTGACAGCGTTTGTGAATTACATTCATGAAACTATTATGCAAACAACTGTTTAAAATTGAAGTATGAGCGATAACAAATGATGAGTTTGTAGTTTTCACGATTACAATGACACTTCGACATTTAATAAGTACGGAGCAACTAATTGCCGCACATTACATCTAGTAATGGTACATAGTGAAAAATAATTGCAGATAAATTGTATGGATATTTAATTATCAAGCAAGTCCTTTATATGGTTATTGTTTCATAAATTGTATGAATACAAGGAAAACTAACAGTGTGTAAAAGGTAAAGGAAAGCACAGGGTTTGCAAAAGTAGTCAATGAGGCAATAAGGATTATATATCACATGCGTACCTTGTGAGAAATGAGCAAGTTTGAAGAAAGTATTATTGATGAGAAGGTTTTCTTTTTCTTTCTCTCTATTTTTATCGAATACGCGTAGTTAGACAGTCATATCACCTAACGGCAACAAAAATAGCACGGTACCAAGTTACTGTTTTTTATTTAGTTACATGTTGTCTTATTTTCGAATTGTATGTGAAATTAGCTTGATTCGGTTGCACGACAGGATGACGGGAATAATGGTGGATGGAGACATATGACATTAGTGATGCCTGTGATGGGTGAAAGAGCGGATACGCTTACATCCCATGTGAACACATACCCGTAATTTTTGATGATCTGATACGGTAAAAGTTACAAATCGCAACGTTAACAATCTCCAGAGCAGACGTAGGGAGAAGCTACAAGAAATAAAAGACAACTCGTTATGACGCTGAATGAGTAACTCAGCAGAAAGTGGATATATAATATCCCGAGACGTACATAATATGTGTATGTACGTATGCTTCTTCGTTCAGAAACTCAGAGAGCAGTGCAGTGCACGCATGCATGTGAATGAAATTTTCGTTCGTGAAATGCGCTAAAACATATAGGTATTATTGACATGAACACATCTTCTCTTTCTTTCTCTCTCTCTCTCTCGGTTGGCAAATAAGTACATGCTCATCTCTGTAACGACTTTCCTTTTCTCCGCTGCCATCATCATCATTCACTCATTCCCTTTCTTCCTCTCCTTCAGTCAGCATCACCATCATCATGTACACCAGACATCAGCAGCATCCGCATTCAATTTCATTCTATTCTCTGCCTCACTGATTTTCATTTCATGAATATAAGCCAGTACAAACTTTCTGACAGTTTTTGCATTCTACCTTCTCATCGTCATGTCAGTGAGGAGGATGGATGGTAGTAGGGACCAAAACTATTGCACGTGTCTGCCGAGCTGAGATTCGCTCACAATAAAAAAAGTGAATGAGCAGGAGGACACTCAAGTGCATATTGTGTTGAAAAGTACCTGCTTTCTCTCCCTCTCCCCACTTCGTTTTCTCTCGACTTTCTCCCGGGAGTAAGATTCAAACTCTAGCAGTAATAGTGAATAGTGATTTTTTCTCTCCAGAAATTGCCTGTATTTAAGTGTAGAATATGGAAAAGAAAATAAGAAGGGATTCTCAATTTACAATATAAGGAACAATCTCAGTTTTGATATTAATAAATGTACGCTGGTTTTGAAAGCAAAGCCCTTCAGTGTGAGTTTCGTGAGTGATCATATTAGTTTTGCAGGAGATTTTGGAGGCTGTACAGTGTTAGAGTGGAAAGTGAGTAAGGATGGATATATGCGCAAGGGTTTATAAACAGGCATTAAAAATATGTGTATGTATATAGGTATACGCATTACAATTTAATATTTAGGTTGTCATCATGACAAGTGTTTTAAATTATTCCAAGTTATATTTCAATGGGAAATGAACTGCAGTACTGATAGTTGTATTGTTGTTATGTGTATACATACATCAAATTTTTTCGTGGCTCTGTGAATAAGGAACTCATAAACAAGTTTTTGCAAAAGTAATGTGATGATTTTCTTTATTCCTGTGTATTAACTCAACTTGACGAAATTCTTAAATTGGTTTCAGATTTGTAAAACATGATTGATCCAAGCTCATCAGAAGAGGAAAGTGATGATGATCATCATCATGGGGCACCTTCATCCTCGAGCCATCATAAAGGTCACCACAATGAGCCTCACAAAGAAAGCCTTGACATACCCCACGGCCATAGCACTCAACGGTCACTTTCGCCCAACAGCACAACGTCCACAGACACTCTCAATGTTGGCCCGGCGGGAAGTTTGGGGCCTGGCTCTGGTGGTAGCAGTGCTGGTGGGACACCGTTACGTGGGCCTGCCCTTCAGAGACCCACATCGCCTTCTCCATCGTTAGTGTCTGAAAAAACTGTTACGGATTCTGCCGACCCGCAGGTAAAAGTCTATTTCTACCTGAAAAGGATACATATTTAATCTAATTCATCCACCAAGTTACCATGCTCCTATATCCTATCCTAAAGAGTTATGATGTAACGCTTTGTAAAAGAACGCCACCCCGATGCAAAACTAATTAATTAATAACCCTACACACACAGTAAAGCATCTATATGTATGTATATCTGAAGCCGAAAAAAACAATCAATAGGAGATCCATTTTCCCAGGCGCATTACTTCAAGACGAAAAAATCCGAGATTTGATTAGCCAGTATCGTGAAAAATATATAATATGGATATATCGATCTATCGGATGCTTTATCTCTTCACTTGACTGAAAAAAAAAGTTTGCGATCGATGAATGGAGATAGCATTCTTTCGCCTTTTTAATGCATAATACCTTTCTTGCATGTAGCTCTCTAGGAATCTAAAATGTAAGCGATCTATTTCTCAGACACCATACACACACGTGCACCGCCACAGCTACACGCATTTATACGGAAGAAAGACCTTTTGCAAATACAAGTTGTGACCTTGCTTTGATCGGTTTGTCAATGGATGAATGCTTCCTAAACAGTTTTCTTACACGGAACTCGGTGTTGGCGTAGGTAAACTTTGTCCAGGTGTCCTGGTGCGGTGGTGGTTGGTGTTATGAACTTGAGTGCCTATAAAAAAGGTAGAGAACCACCTAGAACAATGCCAATACAGCACAACGACGCTGATGTAATATGTCGCTGCGTGCTACTGCAGCAGTCATTTGATACTACCGTAATCGTCCAGAATATAGGGTGGTACGACTAAAATGAGTAACATGTCTGGCGTAAAGTCAACAGCAATTTGCATGAGTCACTACAGTATGTTAGCACGTCCAACCGTCGTATGATACAGCAGCATGATTGTAAAACATCTTGCAGAAAATTGAAAATCCATGAAGGCGTGAAGCAAACAACATTACATTTTCTCATTTTCACATGTGCAAGTGAGCTAAATTAACGGAGAAATGACATGGCTTTTTAAAAAAGCACAAGAAGAAACCCGCACTAGACCTCCATTGATTTTGTATCGATTTCGATACAGTATCCTAATCTCACAAGGCGTACTCCATTGCTGCTCATGTTTAGGATTAGGATTCTATGTAAGGGAGTAACTATATTCGAGTAATTGTTAGAGGTATTAATTCATAGCCATAACTGGATTTTGAGTCGAAGCAATACCAAAAAGGTATTCCTTTTGGGTCCAGAAAAAAAGTCTTTGATAATAAAAAAGAATAATACATATAAGTGCTCCTTTTGTAGTAATTACGGAAACTTAATGCCGTTTTGATATGGATTAGGACTTGCTGCAAGAACGATAATGCGGTTTCATTTCCAATCAAGCCGATAGACTCGCGTTGAATAAAAAAATGCTCGCTATCGGTGCAAGATGGTTGCTTTGAAACATTTGCAATATTAATGACAACGTGGGATGCAGTGGAGATGTATCATAAAAAGCGAGCAACGATGATGATGACATATTCCACTCCATTTACACATTTAGGCAGCGTTACCACTACTGCGATTACCGACAGTCACAAAAGAAGCGCATCATGACTAACATGAGAGCACTGGAGTGGAAGAAATCATAATATCAAGAAGCGTCGAGGCCTATCTTGACCGACACAGCATAAATACATGAGAAAGAAAACATAAGATCTTCTTCATCCTACAAATCCTCCCTCACGTAACTTTTACCGTCACAAAAAGAAACCACTTTCTCTTCAAAGAAAAGTTACCTTTTCCCCAGAATTGTCGGTACTCTTGTCGTCGTTGTCGTGTGGCTACCCAAAGAATACCAGTGAAACCAGCGGTTTTTTAGTTATGTATCGTCTCCTCTTCATTTTTTATCGCTAACGAACTTGTTTACCAAGTGATAGCAATCCTGCCCAGAGGTAGTGAGGTACGTTAAATACTCCTGAACGGTGTATCCTTTCATGCGAAAAATGACCTCTGTTCGTTTTTTGCTAACAAGCAAATTGCTTCAGACATGTAATAATGGTAAGGCTAGGATGCAAGTACCTACACCGCACAATATGTTGTTTTTTTTGGTTTATTATCGTAATGAAAATGAAGTTAAACTATAATAGCCATTTAACTAAAAAAGGCATTCTGCGCATCTTTTTCCCAGGGACCGTATCTATTTTTACGTTTGATAAATTTCATTGGCCTCCAGCGCCGGTGGAATAATAATCGAAGAAAGTCCGATTGCATTTTTTTTCTTTCTTTCGGCTTGTCTTCTCTCGGCTAATGAAACCAACATTTTTTTGCACGTAGTCATGCATTGCCAATTGGGTTGTTTCAGCAAGGCTGAAAAGTAATGTTACAATTTACAATTCTGTCCTTCTCTGCGCTCTCCGAATACGGTTATTTTGCGAGTCAGGGCTATTACCATTGCAATGAAATTGCAGGTAGGAACCGCTGCTCATACAAATTATACGAGAGATGGTGTTGTAATGAACCTATTAAAATACAGTAATCCGGTAAAAAGTAATTTCATTCTACTATCCGTGATCGGTGGTGTTACGTCGAAAATGAATGTATTTAGCGTGAGGCCATGTTTTTTTTTGTAGCAGCAGCGAAGGAAGCTACCACCGGTGGTGGAGTGAATGACCGAATTAAGGTGTTTATAGACTCTATCTTTACTCGGTAGAATCAATATTCACTTTTGGTTTGTGTGTTTATATTCCAAGTAAACTGTCAACCAAGTAATTCTGAATGAGGACGGACAGAAAAGAGGGAAAGAGAGAGAGAGAGGAAAATTTTTGATGCTACATTTACATTACTATCACTATTGATTTAACAATGCCAGCCAGCATTTCCATTTTACCCAGCATCAGGCCAAGGTCGAGAATGTTTCATGTATCTGGTTACATAATAATAAACTCTAGAATTAATCAGGAGCCATATGTATTCCTATTGTTTAATAAAATACTTCTCCCAGCAGCAGGAGCAGACAACAGTCCTCTGTAAATAATTATGAAAAGGTTGGGGTTATTGGGTCTGACTTGACTTGTATTATTGTAAACTTGTTATGATTTATATATATAGTTTGTATTGTTAGTAACATCATCCGCATACACGATATGTATGTAGCTGGCAATGCATATAATTTAATATCTCACCATTACAAAGACAAATTGATTCTGTTCAAATAATATTTGAAGTACGAATATTTGCAATATGAACTGTCATCAGACCCCATACCTTTTTGAACTCTTAATTATTCAAAGAAACCTGACCTTCGTCAAGGCGTGTTTTACACACTGATTTATTGGTTAGTAGATACTAATTCATTGCCGTATTGACGTACTGTGTGGCTGTAGGTGTCTTTCGGCTGGGCGGAAGAAGGTGGATCGCGTAATTGTACTTCTCAGAATCCACGCCAAAAATAGACAGAAAACACGCCTTTAAATAGATTTGATGACAACGTGCATAAAATGATGAAGTTTTCATTTATGTATATAAACACATTACATATTCAACCCTTTTCAATTATTTATACTCGGGGACTTTTTTTGTTTTTTTTTTCTGAGCAATTCTTTTTCCTGGAAAATCATTATTATTAACGGCTTGTTGATCACTGCAAGAGAAGTTTACTATTATGTAACTATAGCGTTTGTATTTATAACTTTCTCTGCCTACAAATGATTAAAACGTCCAATGGTAGTCAATAACCTACGTCAAATAAATGTATAAACTTTGATAAAGATGTCATGGATTTAACGAAATTTGATGCTATCAGCAATTGTGAAGACACAGCTTGTGATACAATAGAAATTTTAAAATGCCCATTTCTAAGAATAGGCAGATATTAACAAAAATCATTATTGATGAACGGAATACAAGTATACACTTGAAATGCTGAGGAAAAATCTGTAAAATTCCTCTGCAAAAAAAACTTTGGAGTTGTTTTCATTACGTCTGCGTCTGTGAAGGACTAGAGAAAGTTGAGGATGAGCTTTAACTTGACAATGCCGGAGATTCTAGTCCCAAGTTGGAGAACAAATATAGTGAGGATTTAGAAGGAAGTTACGCAGTGCATGGAGAGAGGAAAGCCATGTATGTGTGATATGAAATAAATATGAGAATGAGATGTATTTATAAGCACCTAATCATTCCAGTGTATAAAAAACTCACACTGTTCCTATTATGCATGATGCAACATGATATTCTGTTTTTGTTTAAGTAACAAATAGATATTACTGCTATTTGCGAGCAATATGAAGGAAAAATACCATTTCGCATTACGTGATGGTAGTATTTACATAAATCCATTAGGCAACAGCAATTGGAGCACGCAGAAAGCACAACAGACAACTTGCTGGGCGTGAATATTTTCTTCCTCTTTTTATCTCATTATTCTCATTGAAGCTTGAAGAACTTCAAGGAACATAGAACAAACGTAAAAGAAAATACTTTCGGTACACTACACTGCGCTGCCAGATACATTTTTGTTTGTCGGCTTAGAGAGAAAGGAACAAGCAGCGAGAGAACGGGAGAAAGGAAGGAGGGAAACAGAGAGGAGACGGAGAAAAGAGAACAGTACTGTTATTACTTTCTTTTGTAAACAGGCGTATGAATAAATACATGATATTAGGCATGTAATGCGTCATGTGTACAGTTTAAAATTATATATTTTGCACACTAGTTTCAAACTCGACAATAAGCATTTTTATTTTGAAATCCAACTGACTGTATTCTTCTGCTTTTCTTTGCAGTGCAGCCAAACTATGTAATTTTCATACCGTTTCACAATGAAGGTATTTATACGTATTTTGCTCTTCAGCGAACTCACCGTTTTGTGCATTGTAATGTACTTGTTCTGAGAAACTGTTTCAATTGTTAACATATTTTGAAAAACATGGTATTATGTGAAATTATCGTCCTAAATTTATATAATTGTGAAGATAAAGCGAAAAAATAAATGATAGAGGAGTTGAGGAGTTGAGGACGGCAGAATTCAGTGTATCATCAGATTTTCTTGCAAACATAAATACATTTTCCATCGGATTTTGGGATAGAAATTTAGTACAGATATTGGAACAGAAATTTAGAACATGTTCTCAGTGGTAAAGGCACTATGCGTTACATTAGCCATGGAATTTCCAAGTGTTCATTCTTTGCAAATCTTGCTCACTGACACCATTACAGTTAGACTGTTAATAGTCTACACGCGCCAAGTTGCATCAGGGAATTACGCGGACAATCATGAATTATGAAGTACTCAATCCGGAACTTCCTACTAATCTGTTTCGTCAACACAATTTTCCATGTCAAATTTACAAAAATGTATGTAACATGTGGTTACTCTAATTTGAGGGACACTCGAAAGATTTTTCTGTTAATTCTCAGCATAACGGAAATCGAGTTTAGAATTAGCACAAATAGGCGAACATGTAGTAAAAACGTTCTTAAATGAACAACTCAATAATTATCCCGCGTTTGTTTTGTTGCTTTACTACCATACTTGTATACATACGTATGTCAGAATATTTATGAGAAACTTCTTTCAAAATTGTGAGCATGACATGACATTAAGTATCTGTCACTTTCTTTCTAATTGCAAACAGCACGGGAAATGTGCAATCTAGAGAATAGTTAAACAAATATACGCTGCTTGTTGCTGCTGGTATTCAAACAGCTCCATCCTTTCCTGCAGACACTATTCCAGCTAATCTGTTTGAATTGAAATGTTGAAATTCATTTTAAATTGAAAATACGTCAGTACATGAAGCTGAAGGCTTAGATGGATACCATAATTGATTTTCTATGAATGCAAGAGCTTGCATGCACTAGTTCTATTTCTGATTACTGGCAGTAGTGGCAAATATTCTTTGTAGCTTATGTAAGCTCTCAAATGCTTATTTGATTATTGAAATAAATCCTATGAACTCAAATGACTTTCCAGAGCCGTAGGGTAAACATGATTCCCACTGATATTCATCCGAAAACTACCACCTGCGAAATATCTTTAGCACTATGCAATTATTTATCATGCTCGCTTGCTCAAAATGCCATAGTCTAAACTTAAAACGCGAACATGAGATTTAAAAGCTCAGATTTACACGTACAGCAATCCTTGCTTTTTTGCTGTTCCCTTTTTATCTCGTATCTAGCTGCTCACGTAAAGTTGTCGGATGATATCCAATAGATCCTATTTATTCATGTTAACGGGATTATAATTGTTGGGAATGTCGGGTGGGATATGCCATACTCGCGATTCTTGTTACAACTCACAACAGTCAAAGGAGATATGAAGCACAATTATATTACATTGGCAAAATATTTGTTTTAAGTTTCTATGCGTCACATTCTACGTATTGGTTCTCTACCTGACAGCCGAAATAATACCGTGAATCATTTTTTTTGAAGTGTGTGTATGTCATTTCGAGTTATATCTATGTATGACTCTGAAAATTGTTGCGCAACACAAAACTTTTACTGCGAGGCATTTCTCTGCATGAAAAAACTATTTTTGTTCGTTGTGAAATTAATTAGGAAACTTTTTATTGACATTAGTAGCATTCCTTTTCGGTGGCAGATGTAGGAAATGGACATGAATGCAAATACTCCATACATCGTCAATTTTTACAGGTCTTCATAAAAAGCGCTAGCCAGTTCATTAAAATAAAATAAAACAATAACTGATGTCTTGTAACACAATAATGAAAGTATCGTGGCGCTGTTATAACACAACGTTACCTCTCAATATACTTTGTACTTGCTGTTAGAAGTTTTGATATAAAAAAGAATCCTTCCCCTAGACGAATTCGATTACATGCTTAGATGTCATTCTGCGCTATGATGAGAAGATTTTCAAGTGATAACTTAAACGAGACGAAATACAAACCCAATATAACGCATTAATGAGTCTAACGGTACGCTATATATAATATGTTTCCAGAAGCCAATTTCAAAACTTTAATGTTAATAGGTTTGTTAGATAAATAAGTATCGCTTAAATATAAATAAAACCAATAAATATTCAGAGATGCGACGAATGCAAAAGAGTACCTAAATAAAGTCTAAGAAACAACAAGTCTAAACGGACATTGCTCCCCGATTTTCAGACATTCGCACTGCCCACGTCATTTATTCGCTCAAGCTTTCTAACAGGTCTGAGAAATATGGATTGGAGTGTTTTCAATAAAAAATATGTTCGTAGAATTTGCATTCAACTGGCAATTAGCGTGGGTAGGTTGGGAGAACTATTTGATCCTTAATGCGCATCATATCGAACAATGATTTCATCCACTGACTAATCACCTCATCACCTGCTTGCCCACTCGGCGCGTTCAATTTATTTATTTTTCCTAAACCCAAGCGGTTTGCGTATTTTTCGCAGAAGAATCTCTACTACCCACTACTCTAGTAGAGATGCTCTTATCATTGCCAACCGTAATTACGTACGGGTCATTTGTTTGGAATTAATAACTTGTACGTGGGTTGCATTCTATACAATCTTTTTCTTTCAATGTTGCAGCTTACTCTTCAGGAGAAACAAGAGCGTGAGGAGGAGTTGAGGAAGACTCGCCTACAGCTTTATGTATTCATCTGTAGGTGTATAGCATATCCGTTCAACGCCAAACAGCCTACAGATATGACAAAAAGACATACGAAAGTCACCAAATCTCAGTTAGACACGATACATTTGCGCTTTCAGGTAAGTACATTTTGTCTATACCAATATATCTTGTCTATTCTCATAAACGTATGCTGGTAACATCATCACTTTCTCCAAATATAACCATAGCAATTCCAGGAAGTAATGTCTCGCAATTTCCCTTGTTTGTTCGGATAACGGGAAATCAAGCTTTATGAAAAGAAATCCTTCCCAAATTCTCAGTGAAAGTCACATGAAGAGAGAAACTTAATATGAATAAGAATGCGAGCATTTTAACGGCTTCTCAAATCGGGAAAAGTAAGACCAGAGAAGGGAGGCAGCTATATAGCTAGCGGTATCGTTATTACCATTACCACTTATCGTTAGCCAGTTATGTACATTGGTACTATTATTAAGAGACATTCTCCTCATCCATGCATAATAAGTGTACACCACACACCAGTCGATTGCAACAATTCTTTTCTTTTTTAGGGAAGAGCCAGAGCGCGTTCCAAAGAAAATGGGAGAAGGGAAAGTACAAGTAGCTCTGCGTGTACACTATTTATGTTAATATATAGCCAGCATCAGTATTCAGTACCGCAGTCAGAATATTATGTAGTGGGAACGTTAACAATACCATTTCTCGGTGCTGTTGCGTTGATACTAACAATTTTACAACCATTAACTTTATGTGGTGAGTTACTTAGCTGCTTTCACGCTGAGACATTGGAATGATAGAGAAGCTCAGAACACCCCGTAATTTGTGCCAGGTTGTATGCATGAGGCGTGCATCGTACATCGCCACATCTCATAAATATTACATGTTCGCATAACAATACATTTATCACGACTGACTTGAGAGTGTGTGAGTGGTGCGACGATGGGATGTAATAAGTAGCGGAGGACGAAAACTGAAGAAGGATATAATGGCGAGATTAATAGTTGTTTCACAAGAGCACAGCAGGCTCTTGAGTTGATTCATTAATATCCTATGGAACCGCGTAATATCATGTGCATGTGTACAAACAAGAAAGTGTCTAAATTTTTTTTACCATGTAAATCTCTGTATTTTCCCCCGTGTACAGAGCTTTCTGAAGGGTGATACTCAAATAGCTGCTGATGAGGCGTTTCAAAATGCTGTTCTCAACTACACTGAAGGTAAACTTTTAATACGTCATAATTCATAGATCATAATGCTTTCTATGACAGGTTGAATCTTGTCCATCAGTTCCTCATCATCATGTTACCATGTTTGGTATTATGTATATACATTTAAACACATTTACATGCAACTAATTCGCATTTTTTTATGCTGAAGTCTTTCTAAAATCAGAACGGGTTCTCAGAATGGTCCAGGCCGGGGCTTGTTCACATCATGACTTTAGAGAAGTTTTCAAGAACAATGTGGAGAAGCGTGTTAGGTACGTACATGATACTGCATTACTTATTTATGTGGTAGTTGGGAACATAAATATTACTGCCACTTCTTCCCTCCAGACTGCCTTTTAACGACTTGAATATTCCTCTCTTCTGATCTATGAAGATGATGATAATATTGTGTTAATAAAAAACGGTGGAACAAATGCACGACGCAGGAAGTGCCCTACAGACCATCTTCGTCGTTAGAAAGCATTGGAATGAGGGGACGAAAGCTGGAGAAAGTCCTATTATGATCATGTCTAGTATACTAGCGCAGAGAGAAAGTAAGAAAGAGCAAGATCAACAGTAACAAGAACAACGGTTGCTGCTGCTGCAGTAGCGGCAGCAGCACGGCAGTTAGTAGTAGTAGCAGCAGCAAGCAACAATTTTTTTAGCTGGCTACGCACATGTAGCAAAAAAAGTTGAGGCTGTTCCTTGCTGCTGTTGCATACAAAGAAGGTTTTTGCGAAACTGACATTGGAAAGGGAAAGAGTGGCAGTAAAACCAAGTCGCACAAAGGAGAGCCTTTTTGTGATGAATGTTTTATGGTAGTAAATTAATGGAGTAAAACTGATTGCAAAAAGGGTAAAATATATTGGGCGTAGATTCATGGGCATGTCGCGTGTGCACATATATTTTGGCGATGTGTGAGTGTGTGTACCACACTAAACTTTCGTCGAGACAACTTGCTCTTGCTTACTCGCTAATAGATATCGCGTATATATATTTTGTAGGTTTGCACATATTTGCATTGCGCTTCGGGGAGGCATAACTAACTTTTCAGTTTTTTTTGAACAATGGAATTCGTAGGTCCTTGCCAGAAATAGATGGACTGAGTAAAGAAACAGTCCTCGCTTCATGGATGGCCAAGTTTGATTGTATATTCAAAGGAGACGAGGACAACAAGCGACCCCGACTTCAACAGTCACTTCATTCTGAGCTAATTTTGTCGAAAGAGCAACTGTACGATATGTTCCAGCAAATTTTAGGCGTGAAAAAGTTTGAACATCAGCTGCTGTATAATGCGCTGCAGGTACTGACAAAAATGGAGAAAGGAATGAGGTCTCTCCTTTCTTTTTACAAGAATGACGCATGCTTTCTTCCATTTACTCTGTCGTTTCTGTCTCGACTGTTGTTCCCCATACACTACTAATGTTCATACCTACACCATTATGTCATGATTGTGTGATTCTTTCCTCCTTTTCCGCCTGTCGTTTACCCAAGTTATCTCTCGCTCCCCCTGTTTATGTCGCCTTCCTTTTTAATAGGTTAAAAGTCATAAAATGTAATGCTACAGCTTGTAATCATGGGCGGGAAGACACAAGTCAGTACCGCTGCCGGCCATAGTCATTACTTTTTTAGAACCAATTTTCAATGGCACCATATGAACAATGTGAAAGTCCCTACATTCAATAAGCTTATTCAAACATGTTTCGGGAAGGAGCGAAAGCAAAGTTTAAAGGAAGATTCAAACGGGACGTATGATTTAATTAACTGCAGGCATCATCAAAGTTTTTGAATCTTTCTCGAAGAATGATGTTGATGAGCTGAAGAAAATTTCCAACCTTAACTGGATGCCTACTTATAAACGGCCATGTTCAATGTTCTTACTCTGACTCGGTCAATATGGATGTAGACAAACTGGCAGACTGTTCAAATGTATGATGACGAGCTTTGTTCCAACATTCCTTAACTAACAATAATAGTAATAAGATCCCTCCTTGTGAGAGCTCGATATATTTCTCTCAAAATTTTATGAGAAATCGTACTCGAAATTATATGTACCATTACTCCTTTTCATGCGTTCCCTATCCCGTTCAAGGTTTCCCATAAAAATGGAAGAAAGTTTATAGCGTTATCATTGCAGAGAGAATATGATAGCCATATTCTTGACATACATTGAACATCTTTGTAGAATTATATTAATTAACAATTTGAAAATTTAAACCTGAAACGCTATTGTAGCTGGACTCGGCAGATGAGCAAGCTGCTGCAATCCGACGTGAGTTGGACGGTCGGCGCCAGAAGGTGTCGGAAATGGAAAGGAATAGAAAACTGATGCCTCGATTCGTGCTGAAGGAGATGGAATCCTTATACATCGAAGAGTGTCGTTCTCAGATAAATCAACTGATGCAGAATCTGGAGTCTCTTCCGGTGTCCAAAGGCTCAACCGACTCAAAATACGGCCTTCCAAAACTTAAAAAGTATAATCATAGGTATGTTAATTTCAGTAATGTCTGTCTTTTGGATGAAAATCTCTCGTTCCTTTTTCTCTTTTTCTCTCTCTTCTTCTTCTTCTTCTCTTCTATCTTCTCTCTCTCTCTCACTCTCTCTCGAAAACTATGCCAAAAGACAGGCATGCTGGAAACGTCTCCTTAAGTTTTTTGCTGTAACTGAGCTATGTTTTGATTTTAATTTGGCCCATATCATATCAGGAGAAGCTCAGTGTTAAGGTAATCATTAACTTTTTTTCATCAATGGAAGCAACGTACAAAATGTTCCCTGCTCTGCTACTTGTCTCTCTATCTCTTTAGCTCTCTCTCTATATCTTTCTCTCTGTATCTCTGTTTATCGTCTGTATCTTATATCTATCAGCAATGTGCAAGTTGGCAGTGCATTGGCATTTTTATAAAACTATGTACCTCTCTCTCTCTCTCGTTCTCTCTTTCAGTACTTGTATTACTTTAACTTTTATACTCAACTTCACTCTTACCACTATATAATCTATACTATTTTGTATTCCCCCTCAATGCTATGATATTTCTCTCTACCCTTTGTGCTCTCTCTCTCTCTGGTTTTTATTTTTTATATCCACTCCACCTTCTTGTTTATATCACAATGTTCTGTGATTTTTGCATCTTGACTTGAGTATATACGGAATAGTACCTTTTCCCCTTGTCCTCTTTTTTCTGATCAACTCAAGCATCTTACCTCCCATCCAATTTCTCCACCTAATCTCTCTCTCTCTATTTCTGATCATCACAAAAAAAATCAAATTAACCAATTATTACAATTTTCGCAAATTGCTGGATTGCTGATTGAGAGTTAAAGTTTATATACAGTTTTATGAACGTGACAAGTGTAATGTGATGAGACAATCGTAAAAATGCAGTAGTTACGAGCAGTCAACCAACCTTCTTCTCTCTGTTTAATTCAGCGACTTGAGCCATCAGGTTTTGTTACCAACATTTCTCTTGGAATATGTACACCTTGTGCTCAGTTCCCCCATGTAGAGTAGAAGACCTCTACTACTTTTCCACATTATTATTATTACTACTACCTGTGTAGGTATGTTACTTTATTGATGGACCCTTCATTCTCTACTTGAAACAATTCCAAATCCTTCACAGGTTGCAATTTATCACCAGTCACGGTACGTACGTATCTCTAGTTCTCCTCTTTAAAAATGGTTTCCATTGGCATGGTCAGGTAATAGTAGAAATATCAGAGTGCCCCTTCCCCCTTTAACTACTTGCATTCTTCTGGGCTGTCTATTATAAGCGCTAATACATAGGTACTTGTGTATTATTACATTCATCGTATCACGAAACTACCAGAAAAATACTTTCCCCCTATTTTACTCTCTAATAGACATAACCCTTTATTGACTTTTCATGGCAACCAATACACAATAAGTATGTAACTGATACATTCTCTTGTCACTGCTATCAAAAACACAATCATTCATTTTTTTCTGACTTTCTCTCTCTTTCTCTTTTCTATAATATATCTCCATATCCGCCATCACCACTTTCGCATTTTTTCACATTCCAAAAATGTGTCTTTTTTCGCAGTGAAAATGATACACCATCACGTTCCTCAGTTGTTATGTATAATATTATATGTTTTTTATATATCCGTAAATCTATAAACCATACAAAGTAAAACAAACTTTTTGTTGTTGTTACCAAAAAGTGAAAGAGAATACTGTCACACGTATGTTTCCCAAGACTGTCATCCATCATATCACAATACAATGATGCTGCTAGGTTTCTCTCCTGCCTCTCTACATACCTCTAGGTTTTTGTCTTTATCTCGAGCTCGATTTTCTTATAATGACGAGAAAAGAATCTTGCAATTTGTAAAGTATGAGCAACAACACAACACAATATGTTGGAGGTGCAAGAAATCAAAGTAAAAGTTATATGACAAGAGCATAAAAGAATATTGACTTGTAGTAGTCCGTTCAGCTGAATGAATTTACCCTCTTGCGACAAGAATAGTATCGGATGTGTCACAGTACAATAATATTTATAATGATAGGAATCTCATCAGATTTTGCGGCATGATTCTTCACACAGTGGCTACTACCAGGACCACAAAAGTATAGTCTAGCAATATAGCGTACAGTTTTCCCGTCGTCTTTTCTTAGCGTTTCTTCTCTAAACCTTTTCTTTTTTATGATGATTGTGTTTCACTTTCACTGTTGCTCAGAATCTCGATACGTACATGACATATTAGATGTGTACGAGTAGGTGTACCTGTTTTTGTCGTTGATAGATAGATAGCGAAATTCCTCTTCCATTTTCATTCAATTTCTACAACAATAATAAATCCTTCTTCATTTTAATTCTTTAGCGTTTCATTTCTTTCTTTACTCTTTATAGACGTTTAGATAGATAGAAAGGTAGAATGCTATGTTCTTTTTAATAAATATTATATTTTGTAGTCAGTCGTCCGAAATAGACTTATCGTATTCTATTCTAGTGTGCTGTATATGTCGTTCGTATTCTTTTATTATTATTATTATTATTCTTATAGAAAGTTAATGTGTAATGTTGCCGCAGCCATGTGTCATCTCTCAGCCAAACCGTGTGATACAATCGCATCTCTCTCTATCTATCTATATATCTATGTATATAATATACTATCTTACTATATATATATCTCTCTCGTAAATAGATGACCATTGTTGTTGTGTAAATATTATCAGATAGATGTATGCATTATCGATATCTGTGTCAGTGGATGTCGCAGTCTTGTTCTGTATATTGTGTGTACAAAGTATATGTATATCGATATATAAATATTACATGTACTTATCAGTAATAGATATATAGCGTATACATATATTATAATATATACATTATACATGTACGTATGTATTAAAATATCTCTATATATCTATATATTCCATACTTTATTACTATTATTATCATTAAATATATATATTATGCACTCACGACGATGCTATTTTAGAACAACCATGTTGTTGTCAGTCGATTTTGGTTTTGTTCCTTATGATGGTCCAGGTCTCAAGTGTCCCTAGCGAAGCTCGAGGGAGACTCGGGCGAAGATACGCAATTGAGTAAAATGGATGTTGTACTCACCTTCACGCTTGAGGTACGTCCCTTTCATTTCATTGTTCTTTCTTACGCTTCCAGTTATTACACCATCATCACCTTGTAATGTGCGGCAAGCAATTTTCCCTAAAAATCCTACTCGGATCTAATCACTTGGAAGTAAAATACATATACATACGCCCATGTGTGTTGTGGGGACATGAACACATTACTACATGTAGATAATGTCATCGTTAAGCGTCGTCATCATCATCAGATTTCAAATATCGAGATATTTGGGAAGCATGCATGGCATGGCATTCACTCCGTTGCAAAAATTGTTCTGCGCATGCAGTTCTCTATAATATGCTCACCACCAAGGATCCAGGGGAAATTGCTTGCAGAGGCGGATACTAGCAATATATTGTGACGGGCTAACAATTTTTTTCTATGCTTTCTTCGTATTTTCGAATCAAGGTCATCGTTATGGAGGTTAAAGGTCTCAAGTCCCTTGCCCCTAATCGAATAGTTTACTGTACTATGGAGGTTGAAGGTGGCGAGAAGCTTCAAACGGATCAAGCAGAAGCATCAAAACCCATGTACGTGGTGCATATTAGTTATAAATACTCTTTCTCTCCCCTACTTTCACTGCATTGCAAAAACCACCAGTCAATAAACCATCAATAATAATCCGATTTCGGTTGTAAGTAGTGTGGTGGTGGTAATGATATTTAAAATGAAGACTGAATTTTGGTGAATGGGGCTTGTTGAGATTAATTTGAATGTGGGAGTATTACATATTATGTGTACGTCTTACTCTGATTTCGTGTAGGTGGGACACTCAAGGAGATTTTTCCACGAATTTCCCTCTTCCTTCCGTAAAAGTTAAGTTGTACACTGAAAACCCTGGTATGCTCGCCCTAGAAGACAAGGAGCTCGGAAAAGTTGTACTTCGGCCTACACCATTGTCCACAAAGGTATGTAAATTAAGTAGTGCGGAGATGATTTACTTGCCAGTCATGCCGCCGCTATATTATGTAAGCTATTATATGCTAAATTGTTAGCAAAGAATTGTGCATTTCCCAGAATTTCACAAGTTTGATTCAACTTGATTAATCGATGGGATCGCCGAAAAACTGATAACTTTCTCTTTATGGCTGCGATTTATTTGCAAAATTTGAAATAGGGCACCCACACAAAAGCAGATATATATTAAGTATACAAGGAGTTTTTGTAAGCTTTGCACTTCCGCATATAACACTCTGTAAACAAACTTGTCGCGAATGTGTCCAAAGTGAGCTTTTTTAGATAGCATTTATTTGTCTACTTATGCCAACGAGTTCTATTTGAATATGTTTGTTTCCATTTATTTGGACAATGCAATAACATTTTTCATGTTGGAAACGAAGATTTGTCGGCGCTAGGAATGGGTCACGCTGTACAAAGAAAAAAAAGTTCTGTAACATTTACTTTTATTTTGACAGCAGTAGCAGCAGCAGCGCAGAAAACTTTGTGGCAGAAAAACTGGAAGCTACTACCAACAAAAAAAACCCATACACTACATTATTATTAAGCTACACACGAGGTCTGCACTCTATATATGCGCTGCTATTTTTTCCTGTTTAATATTTTTGATACATTCTTATCGATTACTTTCCCCCGACGTAGAGCCTCGTGTGTGCTTTCTCTTCCTTTAAAATGCAGCCAAATACATTTCATTGAACAGGAACAAATGCGTTCAGCATTTGCTACGTGCATGATTCTACATAAATATAAAAAATATTATAAACCCATACTCGTTGGGTTTGGTTTTTTTTGTTTCATCGACGATTTTGTTATTTTCTTGAATTTTAAGTTGGCAGTTGTACACATGTTTAAAAAATAATAATAATTATGGATAAAGGGTCATAGTAACTACTACTATTGTTGTTTTGAATGGGTAACCAGGAGAAGAAAAAAAATATAGGCCACTTTATTGATAGGTTCAAAAAAATTATAACACGGTAAACATCAGTTGCAATGCGCTTGGTAGAATTGTACCCGAAGCTCTATTATTGCATGTATGCGAGTATATATTATTGAATGTGTTTGGAGTTGAATGTAAGTACACATGTATGTATAATGTATTATTTGTTCCTGTAATTTATATTTATAGGCTCCTGAATGGCATAAAATGAACGTCCCGAAAAGCGCAGCTGATCAAGATCTACGAATTAAAATTGCGTGTAGAATGGACAAACCTTTGAATATGAAACACTGCGGGTGAGTACATAAAAAATGGAAAAACATAATACATCAAAATTCAAATACACCCCTTTAATATAATAGCTAGTCAACACTGTTTCGTCATCGTATCCTGAAAATAAGAGACATTGTAAAACGCACACACATGCTTATATATGTATGTCCGTAAATATTCAGGATAAATAGGTATACTTATTTTATGCCCAATTCAAAGCTGTACGAGCAGTAGTAATATTTTGTAGAGCATAAACTCGTTATACGAACAAGGAAAAAATGTACGAGACATGATAATAATAGTCATTCTGGTCATAACATTTAAGTTATGACATGATGATAGAAGCAGTTTTTGCAGAATAACAGCTAAAGCACCTAAAAATAATTGCTCTTAAAACTACTTTTATTGCTGCAAATTCATGGGCCTTGCTTCAATGGAGAAAAGTTTGCAAATACAACAAGACTAGATAGAAAAAATGCTTAATTTTTAAGTGTGGGCATACGTTTTTTTTCTTCTTTCGATATATAACCATCCCGTTCATCATTCATTATAGGTGTGTAGGTAAGTGTATTATTCCGTGTACAAGAGAAACAAATAAACATAGTTGAGTGAGAGAGACGAGTTCCTTTAATGTTTTCTTCTCTGCGAATCTACTTTGTTCGTTTTATTTATTGCAACAAAGGCGAGGAGAAAAATATTGATCACAACTCTGACGCGAGAATCTCACAACAATCAATAGCAAATGTATACAACAGACAAAGGGAAGTGTGGGTATCCTGACGTTGTTGTTCCTTGATTATTACAGTCATTCAGTCCCGTTCTAAATACGTATTAATATATGCATACATAAACATGCTTAATACATCATGTTATCATGTAGAGAAAAAGTGGAGACAGGGAGCAGAAAAGTATTTTTGGCACGGAACATTTATGGAAGTAGAGTTTGATTACCACCACACCACCATATATATTCTGACTGACTGCAAAACTTCCATTCTTTCTCTCGCTTTCCATCTCCTTTTCTCTCTTTCCCTGTTTTCTTCTTCATCATCGTCATGTTCATCATCACTTTTGTATTAAGCAAGTGAGTAGGAAAGAGATATCAATCTGTATCGACAGAGAAGAGCATTCCACGAGGATCATAACGGCTGAGCCAGCAGACTTATTTTTCTCGTCATAAAGAAACTGTTTACAAGTTGTAGGATATGAGGGAAGCGTCGTACTTATTTTTATGTACTTGATGGCTGTTTTACATTCTTCCTCGTCTCTTTCTTTCTCTCTCTCTCTATCTCTCTCACTCACTCCTTTCTCCAATTCAACGGGAATCTACTTACGCATATGCTAGAGTTCCTTTGTAGCAGATAGGATTCGTTTGAAAGGAAGAAAAGAAGACGAAAAGTTATGTCTGTTTATTGCTTTTTTGCAATTTTCTTTATACATTGTCCATTTCGCTTTTGTACCACTTTCAGATATCTGTATGCACTGGGAAAAGGCGTATGGAAGAAGTGGAAGAAGCGTTACTTTATACTGGTTCAAGTCTCTCAATATACCTTTGCTATGTGCTCTTACAAGGAGAAAAAATCCGAACCTACTGAGATGCTACAATTGGACGGTTATACCGTTGACTACATCGAAGCTGCAAGTGGTAAGAAGAAAATGTTTAGCCGATATACTTCCTCCTTTTTTTCTCTCTTTCTTTTCCTCTCTCTCTCTTTCCTCGGTATTTTCTCTTTATGAGTGTTTACAATCCCATACACTTGGCTTTTTTATACCCTTGCAGTTATGCTATTTAGCTGATTTCCTTTTTAATTTGTGCACATTCAACATTTAAGTTGGTATACATTGTTGTTGGCCTTTCACAAGGCGTACTATTTACCGAAAAGTGAAATGATTCCGCAAAGTTGCTCATACCATCGCCACCACCACCACATTTTTTTGAGGCGAAATATCCATTTGTGAAATATGTGTGTAGAGGGCTATACTATTTATTTATTAAGACTCACAAGGGCATGGGACCACGAAGAAGAAGAAAAAAAAAATTCGTACAATTCTGCGAGAAGTCGACTTACTTTGGCAAAGTTAGATAGCGTGTTTTTATTTTCGCGAAAATAAAAAATAATGTGTTTCAAGTTGTTGTGCATGTAGTAGTAGCTCTCACTCCTCAGCTTCTTGTAAATGTCAAAGCGTTGGGGGCGAACAGAGAAAGTTAATTTAATAGTGTTGTTATTGTAATGATACACGTACTATAAAGTTTTCATCTTCCATTACATTTCTCAGTGTTGCTGTGGGAATAAGAAAGTTTTTGAAAGGGAAACGAGAAAATATCAAATACGCTACAAATGACGCCTTTTGTGTGTATACCCACATGAATTGTAGATTTGAATCCCATATTAACACACACACTGAGGCAAGCTGGTGGTGGGTTGGAATGAAAGGAGATTGCTCAGAATGGGGGTAATAAATATGTGTAGGTGTGATGATGATGTGTAGGTTGTTGTGTGATGAGAAAAGGAGGAAAAGGAACGCACAGGAACATTGTCGTCGTCGTCGTCGTCAAGGCAAGCGTTTACATGGGTTACTTGAACAGGAAATGATTGTCGTAATGTCGTTTCACGCTATATCGACTTTGTTCGTACACCGCCATAATAATGTGCAACAACGTTTCCACTGTTGATTGTTTCCTTTTATCTTTATTACTTTTTTCCCTGCTTTCTACTTACCGTACTGCTTTCTCTTCAAAAAATCGTTTGACGGCTACTATTTTATTATTAATGGGAACATAAAGTAAAAAAATGATTAACTTTACGTTTTTTTCTCTCTCTCTTTAAAATTTCAGCCAATCTAATGGTGGGAATGGGTAAGTAGCTGGGAGGAGTACAATTATTGTTTCATGCATGTAGAGTGTGTGTCCCTTTGATCTTTTATTTCATTACTCGGGTTTGCTTATTATTATGATTTCGATTAGTAATAACATACGTGAGAGCCTTTGCTTTCTACTGAAGAAACTTGACTTTGTTCATAATTTCATTTTGTACCTTTTGCTGATAGCATTTGCGTATGAGACGGCGTCATGCTGCGCCTCACATATGCGTATCATGTGAAACTCATTATTATTTCTCTCTTACTTTCTCCCTCTCTCTTTCTCTCTCTCTGAGCAATCTGTGCAATATTTTCAGTTTGTTTTTTAAAAGCATGATAGTACATAAGCCTTTGTTCTTATTACGTTATGTTGATCGATTTTTGAGCAAGCTCGTACGTATCATAGGCGTCTTTTATCTTGAAAGTCAGTAAATTAATGTGATGATGAACGCAGACTTGGAAGGAGGTCGCTACTTCTTCAATGCCGTTAAAGAAGGAGATAGTGTTCTTTTTGCCTGTGATGATGAAAATGAAAGCCATTTGTGGGTCATGGCTATGTACCGAGCAACAGGACAAGCTCATAAACCCGCGCCCCCGTTAACACCAGCTGCGAAAAACTCTACCATTTCGAAAATTCAAGGAGGTACAGTAAAAGAATTTCTCACTATAAAAATCTCTCCCTTACCATTGTACACATATAGCATGTATAAGTTGTATGTATGTAGGTAGATATGTAACATATGTGCCGTACGCCGTATAAATTTGCCAGCTTTAAAATGATTTTGCAAACATGTTGATTCAGACATGACGTTACTTAATTCTGTGAAAAACTACGTTCTAAATGTGCAATTAAATTAGGGAAAGGCAAGTGTTTCCACTACTTTTTTCATTCCATCACATGCCAAATGATTTAATTTTCTTCATGTCGTCAAATTGATGTCGTGATGTAAAATTCACACGAGAAATGCTGGCTGCTTCCAAGTGCGCAGTAAATGGATCAGGACAGAAAGTTATTTGATATTGAAAGTCGCCGTCATTAGTTGAACATATTTACTTTTTGTGGATTGTTGTTGATAATGATACCTGATGAGTGGGAGATACTTGTCTGAAAAACATGGTTGATGAGCTCTGTATAGAAAAGCTTTTTGCTAATTCTTGTTCAAAATTCTACACACTTTTCTCTTATTTTCTCTAGATGCGGACCGAGCAAGGAAACACGGAATGGAAGAATATATATCAGCAGACCCTAATAAATTTGATCATCACAATTTTTTTAAGTATCTACAAACGTTGACGTTAGATTTCCGTCTAAACGATCCCTACTGTTCTCTTGTACGTTCACAATATATATAACTTTTGGAAAGTTACATAAACACAATAACAAAGCTTAAAACACGATAGGCGTACATAACATAATCAGGATAATGGGCTTCTGTCCTGTTTCTGAGCGTAAACTAAATGGAGTGAGTGATTCCATCCAGCGTGTATGCTACACAAACACCCTCACACTACTGTAACAACTGTTTTAGACATTCGTCTATTTTGTTTTTAATGCAACACATTATTTGCCATTTTCCTAAACACCTTTTTGATCTGATTTCCTTTGTTTGACAAGGAAATTAATTGTAAAGTGAGCGTAAAATGCTTGACATCCAGTGAACAAAATCCATTTAACAGCTTTCCCTTTGTTCGTATTCCCACAATAAACGCGTTGACGTTCATGTCATCATCGGCACCACAAAAACAACATGTTTGGATGGAAAATCGCTTTACTTCACTTACGACAGAACCATTACTCTCTCCTCGAGTGATTTTTTTTCTGTTGATTTCTTGAAAGTGTGACTAATATACAGGTTGTTTAAATGTTGACTTCTTTTCTTCACAGGGGTGGTTTAGTCCGGGTCAAGTATTTGTTTTAGATGAGTATTGCGCACGTTACGGAGTTAGAGGCTGTTATCGTCACTTAATGTATCTTAGCGACCTGCTGGATAGGGCGGAACGTGGTCTTATGATTGACCCAACGCTAATCCACTACTCATTTGCATTCTGTGCGTCCCATGTTCACGGCAACAGGTTAGACATGTATGACTCAGTTTTCTTACCTCTCTCAATACCATTTTTTATTGTACCAAATAACTTTCTCTGTCTTCTTTCTTTTCTCTTCTGACTCTCTCTCTCTCTCTCTGAGTACCACTACTACTACTACTACTACCACTACCGTGTTTGTAACTACTACTACTACTACTACATCCAAGTACACACAATAACGAGTAAAACCTATTTTGGCTTACTATCACCGTGACCTAAATGGCTGTATGTCATCAGTACAACAGATTACATTTATCTCCTCTTTCTCGCTCTCTCTCTAACTAACTTCTATAGTAGCAAAGAAAAAAAACCTTTCACACTTTTGAAGGGATACTTTTTATCAGAAATACTCTGAAAGACGTAGGTATATATCTCTCTATATATGTTCGTATGTTCAATAATACTCCAGACAACCATCCATCCATTCATCATCGCCATTTCCACAAGGATATATATATTCTTATAAACATATTAATATTTCCATCCATACCGCATTTTTTACATTTTCTTATATATACTCGATAAATATCTATATAATAATATCTATTATTATATAACGTTTTATACTTCATGTTGTTCGTGTCGTTATATAACTATATAAATTCCATGCGTGTGTGCGGTATTTTCCTAGCAAACTCCCCTTCTTCGTTCGTTCAAACAAGGTCATATGCGATGGTCAGTTGACATGTAGATGTATTCAAAAGGAAACGGAACCAAAGTTATAGATTTTTTTTGTGTGTCTCTGCCTGCACGTAACACAGTAGAATGATGCGTGCAGTAGAATCATTATATTATTCTTGTTGTCATTAGAATTACTGCTATTGTATGGTATAAACCCATCACTTGACTGACTGACTGACTTTCGTGTAGTCCTTAGAGTGAACGATCGATTACATGATCTTATCTAAATGTATATAAAGTCTTGTATATATCTATATTCTCGTTAGCCTTTCGACAATTTTAAATAAGCTTCATCCAAACGCTTTTTCAAAGTCCTTTATCATCTATCACTTTTCTAATTGTTGCTCAAAACCTTTAGTGTTAATACCAATACGAAATGTGCCCATTGCAAACAGTTTAGAAATGCGCATACCTTTTCCTAACGCGATCTCGCAAATTATATCCATAATATATATAAATCTATAGAGATGCCCTAAAAGACAAACAAAATTACGTGCATATATATCCTAGACTACTAAATACTAGTGTACACTTACTGATGATGCATTCTCCTTTCGTGAACTTGAACTACCTCATATATTAAACTCCTTTTAGCTGACTAATATAACGTGAAACTATTAAAATACGTAACATATTCTAGTAGCTGTCTCATAGAGAATGTATCACTAAAAAATTCTTACTTACTAACAAACTCTTCTTCTTCTTCTTACTATAACAATGTTTCATACTGTCTCTCAGTGGCATATATATGTTGTCATTGTCGTCATATATTATCGTGCCTACTCAACTACGTAACCTCCTATGTCTTGCTTATATTGGTCTCCTCTCTCTCTCTTGCGCTACGCTGTATATATATCTATATCAGAGCTACCATGATGTTATGTCTTCTATTTGTCCATACAGTTTCTATATATATATAAAGCCATATAGCCTCTATAGATTTTCTCATTATTGTAAATAATTGAAATAATATTTCTATATACATCTCTCTCTTCTATAAAAGCTTTGTCTCTCTGACTGTCCCTCTCTTGTGTTGTGCCGTGCATTTTGGAAATTAATGAATATTTATTCTCTATCATAACTTGATTATTATTTTTACTAACAACTAATAATAATTAATAATAATAATATACAATGCTGTCTCTTTCTATCTATCTCTCTCTCTATCTCTGTTTCTCTGTCTCACTATATTTCTACCACTCGTCTGTCCGCGTCTCATTAATATATAAATAATAATACTGATATCCGTGCTATGCGTGAAACTGACTTGAAAATAATGGAGTGTGATAATGTCCACATTAATATTAATGATAATAATAATAACAATAACTTTAATACACGTGTCGTGCATAATATAATATGTGCAATGTGCATTTTGCTAAATGAATGATATAATATGCATTTTTACTTACGTACGTTTTATGGTGTATGGTGATGTCTCTGTTAACCGCATTGGTGAAAGCAGCCTTGTCTTGAAATGTAACTCTAATGGAATGATGAGTTTATTTTTATTATTTCTATTTTTTGAAAAAGAGATTCCTACACGTAGACTCGTCTAGTTTGTGTCATGCATGTGTATATGTGTGTATGTATGTATATGTTTGTCTCACTTTTCGATTCTTTATACACATATTAGAAGCACAGAAATATAGATAAAAATGCATCAAATTATTTATGAATGTGATTCTCGTAACGTTTATGTGCTTCTTCTCCATTCGACGACGTACGTGTGTGATGTGTTCTTCTTATTTCTTTTTTTTGCTTTTGACATGATACTGGCTACAGGCAACCAATGATGTTTCATGATGATACGAGAAACAATCATGATATGATGCTTGACTGATAGCTGATTTTTATAAAAAATGGAATATGTCATGGCCAATACTTATATATAAAAAGAAAACACATTTCCCAACCTTTTGTTAGTTTTAAGTGCATGCAGACCGCCTCTTGAACAAGCTTGCCTGCCTGCCTGCCACCCTTGTCGTTTCTGTTTTTACTTCCCAATTCATTGAAGAAAAACTTTGAAAACGCTTCTTTTGTTGTGTAGAAAAAAGAAAAGGAAAAGGATGAAGTAGTAAACAAAATGTAGAAAGTAGTGATAGTGAGTGATTCTCTTTCCTCGTTCCTGAAAGGAAAGTCGCTCAGTTTGACATGAAGCTATAAAGAATGACTCGTGTGCTATTAGTATTTTTTTACGATTCCATCTTCCACTTTATCAGACTCAAGTCTCATTTCCTAGTCTAGTAGTCTGCCCCAGTTGCGCTCTCATTTTATCTCCATCTTCTTCAAACATTATATTCTCTGCCCCTCTCATTCTCTCTCACTCTAGTCGTCTAGCCCCCTTTTCCCGTCTAATTCCCCAGTAGTTGTACAAGTAAATACATGATATTATGTACGCGTAGTTAGAGCCTAAATTTTTACCGGAACAAGTGTTCTCACCAATAATAACGAGCATGCTGTATGTAGGCAGTAATACTATTATCTTCTCTTGCCGACAAGCAGTAAGTGATGTAAAGATGGTCGGAAAAGCGAGTAGTAGTCGTATGAGTAAAGTAGCAAAAGTTATTTTTACGTATCACTTTCATTTTCTTTTTTGCAAACATGACACAATACACTGGGATACATCATCATCAACAATAATAACACTGGGCACTACTTCACAAGCAGCCTTGATCATGATGTTATAAGATTTGTGTCGGTGGACCGCTTCTCGTTTTGTACGTTCTCTATATAATACTTAGTTAGCGGTAGTTTCCCTTGATTCCATTTGTCTTGGTGCCAGTATTCTTGCAGTGTCTGTATCCCTTGTACCTAATAATATTACTAGATATATCATGTATGTAGTAGTATACAGAGTTGTACGTACGTTAGAAGCAAACACATCTATACCTACCAAATACACACGAGAACATATTAATTTTAAAAAATAATTTCACAATTTAAATAAATAACCATGATAAATATTGACAAATGTTTTTTTTTCGCTGACTTAACCAAGAGAAAGCACGACATTTCCAAAAAGAAATATATAACTTCATTATAGGATGTACATTTTATACAAGTTTCTGTGAACTTTAAAAAAACGTGCAGAGGAGTTCGAAAACAAGCACATTGATAAATAAAAGATAGTTTACCTTTCAAATACTTATATGCCTTACCTACAAAATAATATGTACAAAGTCAACATTTGACCTTTACTTGCTTCATAACAAAAAACAACAACAGCAGCAGAAATTACAAATCCTTTCTATAAATATGATACTAATGGTAGGGACAACAAGAACATTTGAAAGTATCTTTTAACTAGCTTTCCACTACTACATGAAATAACACGAATGAAAACAAAACATGATTACTTACGTACATGATCTGTAGTAACAAGGATAATCAATCGTCAAGGACGATTTAATGATACGTCGATTCCAATAAAACAAAAATGTATACTAGTAAACCTTGCTTGGGAAAACACTTATACTTTCCCTCAAACGTCAACTGACAAACAACACAATTGAACAAATTTTTGTAGGCTCGCGTTTTCACTTTCCAAATGAAAAAGAACAACTACTTTACGTTACGATTACTTAAACTGTCTGAGCGACACCGTTCCCTTCTGAAAAAAAAAGAAATTTAAAACAATTAACTTCTCCTTTTTTACGCCAAAATAATTAGAACTCAATCACTACACTACTTCATTACTTCAGTAAATATGTATTAATCAGAATAAACTAAATAACCAACGTAGTAGTAATTTTCCTAACCCAACATTTAAGTAGAGTTTTCAATTCTCCTTCTCTTATCAATACTTGTTTTTTACTTTTTTCATTTTTTGTTCACCCCATTTAAATCCACATTTTACAATAAATGGGATTGAGATTGGTATCTACTTATTTCTAAGTATTAATAATACTATATTTATTACTATTATTATTAATATATTTAAGTATATATTTAAGTGTTAATTTATTCTTATTATATATATATATATATATTATTCTTATATATGGTAACTTTTCTCTATTTCAATGTGAATTTCATATGACTGAATCTAAAATGCGTTCGTTCTTGCCATGTGTATCGTAAACGTATGACGATCTATCTATATATCTATATTTTCTATGAGAATGACTAAAACAACTTGTCAACATAATAATAATAATATTCTTTTCACAATTTAACTTTTTATCTTTCTCTCTCTCTCAACTTAGTTGTGCGTGTGTAATGTGTACACACAAGACGAGGAGTGCGGATGATGAAACAGATTTTCTCCAAAACAATATTAACAGCTCTTCTCTGAAAACATTCGCATTCTCCCTGTTTCCACAGAAAACAAAGCAAAATAACAATCTGATAAATATTCCATAATTTTCTAACTTCTCTCGTTGTTATCACTATTCTTCTACTTCTTCTTGTTTTTCACATAACCATTTTTTGTAGACTTGAATGTTTGAATGAAGAATTTTGAATGATTGGACTTCATATATTCATACTTACTTAACTTTGAGCTTTCTCTCTATAGTAATCGTTTTATACTTTTTTACACTCGACTTTAAGTAAGTTCTACATTCTTTTTTTATCTGATTCTCTATCTCTCTCTCTCTCTGAGATTATTTTTTTCCTCAATATACTTCTACCTGTTTATATTATATTTCAGTATCAACTTTGATATATATAAAGAAACTGACTTGCATAATAGTAATTGCAAGCGGAGAAAACGAACCAAAAAATACACCGTT
This sequence comes from Sinella curviseta, assembly GCA_004115045.4. NCBI lineage: Eukaryota > Metazoa > Arthropoda > Collembola > Entomobryomorpha > Entomobryidae > Sinella > Sinella curviseta. The sequence continues at coordinate 19,317,470 of CM065489.1, read as the reverse complement.
GTTGTATTCTCATAGGACTGATGTACGTCTTTCGTATATCCTTTGGTTAGTATTGATATTATGATCTTTTATGCATCCAACATATATCTTGTTGATTGACTGACTTTTCGTTTTTTACAACTTTTCACAATGTAATTTATCAGTAGTTCCTGTTTTGGATTGTTGTTATCTCTCTTTCTCTTTCTCTATTATGGCTGCTTCAGCAATGATCTTGATCAATTTTTTTACATACCATAATGTCTGAAAATCATTTTGCAGTATGAAAATACTAAGAATTATTGTTATTGTTATTATTAACGACGACTTTTTTCTAAAAAAATAAACCGAAACCGACAAAATTAAAACGCTGAGAATGCAATGCAAGAGATGGCCTCACAAGACAAAGCTAGAGATGAAGTCACATTGATTTCTCTACTACTACTACTACTGACTCTCTCCTTGGTAAAAAAATCCACTGATTCCTCTAGGCAAACGAGATAGACAGGACTCTTCTATGATAGTAATGACTGTAACTAATAGAAATTAATTTTGCTAGCATCTATACTCATAATAATGATATATTATGTAATGGGCATATTTTTTGGTAACCTATGATAAACTATTGTTCAGGTGATATTTTGTTTTATGATTAATAACTGCGCGGTGTTCTCTAATGCTTGTCTAATCGGTAAAGTTTTTAAACAAACTCCCACACAGGCCTGATGGAGTTGGTACAGTCACCCATGAGGAGAAGGAGAAATTTCAAGAAATCAAGGAACGTCTTCGTATCCAGCTAGAGCACCAAATAACCAACTTCCGCTATTGCTTCCCATTTGGACGTCCAGAAGGAGCACTGAAAGCAACACTATCTCTTCTAGAAAGAGTTAGTTCATATGACAAATTTACACATTCATTCATTAAATCTATATATATTGTAGCCTATGTATATCCTTCCTCATCTCTGATTCCTAACCGATGATAATAAGTTTACTCGAGGATTCCTATAATTTTATACAAGTGTTGCGATAGTAATGTACAAAATATAATTGTGAAACCGAGCGTGGTTTATGTCTAGTCATTGCATTCCTCCGTATTTATTTCAGGTTCTAATGAAAGACATTGTAACCCCTGTTCCTCCAGAAGAAACTCGGGGCGTTATTAAAAAGTGCCTGGAAAATGCAGCTCTTGTCAACTATACCCAGTTGTCTAACGAGGCCAAAATGGACGGTAAGCCAAAGAAGAAAAATACAGTTAGTTGATGTTGCTGCTTATATTATATGACCAACAATATAAAAATGCCTTTTAATTTACATTATTGCAACCAGCAGCAGAACAGCTCTTTTAATAACATTAATCGAATGAAATATTAGAGATATCAAACGCTTTAATTACGCCTTGCAGTGGCTTGACTAGCAGTTAGATATTTAGGTACATTTCATGGCAGTACATAATTTCATATATATATGTATTTTTTACATTTTCTCTCTTTCTTTTTTTTTGTACAGAGCAAGTGGGCCTGGATGGTGAAACAGTAGCACCAAGTCGTCGACTAGAGGAGTTGATTCACCTCGCAGAGCTCTGCGTCGACCTTTTGCAGCAAAATGAGGATCACTATGCAGAGGTAAAGTGTTGCATTAAGCAACGTTGCTATTTCTCTGTGTGCGTTTTAAGTTACATAATAATAATATATGTATATTGTGCTCCAGCTAGAGCTGTAACTGTTTTTAAGCAGTAGTAGTAACATAAACGAGCTATTTGTTAGTATCGCCTAAGTGTCATCATGGCAGGTGTGGTTTATCTTTCTTTATACATATTATATGATTTATTTCTCGGAAAAATATAAGTATAACGGGTAGCCCCAAAATTTTGTTTTGGAGGCTGCCAATGCCACCATCATCGTCAGCATCATTGACAACTGTACTCTTCTAGAGCCGATGCAACTTATGACTGTAGTAGGTATAAGTACTCCATGCAATATTAATGCGAGCCAGGTGTAGCTTCAATAATATTATGCTTTCTCCTTACAGAAATGTGGCCGTGAGCTAGGGATGCATACCATTTAGATGCATACTGTTTAGCGCAACCTTTTCAGGATTTTTATTTTCAGTCATTATTACTGCAAGTATAATTGGTAGCTTGGTGAAGTTGATGAATTAGTAAAAAAAATATTAAAGAAAAAATAAACAGCATGACAAAGCAGAGATAACATTCTTTGCAGACGAGAGTGGTCTCTACCAATTAATTGTAAAATCCATTGCGTCTTTAAAGTTTTGCATACATTTTATAGTTATTAAATATATATACACCATATAATATACAGATATCATCGTCGTTACAGTTGATAGTTGACTTTCATAGATAACATCTATATTTACGTAACTATATGCAATACATTTTAAAAACGATATACTATATATTAAATATATATATATATATATTCTCTCTTTAATGTCTCTTACTATATATTATTATTATACATATTATTATGTATTTCGAGTTGATATTTATGTGTTAATGTTTATTTTTTTGTCTGTGGTGCTTTTTGACTGTTCTGCTCTCTATCTCTCTCGGTGGTGCCCTTCGTGCTGGCCATTCTTGGTTTCTTCCTACTCTGCTGTCCAACCAATATATAATAATAATAATTAAATTAAAATCTCACAACTTTTTATTTTTCTTCTGTTTACTTTCTCTCACTCATAATATCACACTTTTTTCCGTTACGGATAATCACAATACATATCATTTAAAACACATTTACATTATGAACGATTCATTCATTCATTATGATTTCCTTTTCATTCCACTTTATTCCATTCTTTACATTCGTCTCGAATCTTTCATTTGGAATAATTTTTTCCGGTTTCATTTCTTGCATTGTTTCATTGATACTTTGACGAAACACAAATAACTATAACAACTGAATTGCTATATAAACTTTCTACTTATTTGTCGAATTTATAATAATCTTACTGATTTCAAACAAAATCCATCCCTACTGCTGTACGTGTGTAACACACTGTTGCGCCTCGATCCTCTCGCTCTCTCTCTGTCTCTCCGTTCGTGTGTGTACAGGCTTTTCGTAAAGGGGTGAGTCACATAACAATAAAACTATATTACTTATATATACTGCATTGTCTTATCATCTTTTGAGTAAAAATTCCTCTTATTTCTTTGTTGTTACTGTTAGTCTTATTCATTGTCTGTTCAATTTCATTATCATCTCGTGAAATTATATACTATTACTGTCGTCTTTGTAGCAATAATACTTGTAGTAGTGAGACTTGTAATTCTTTGTGTACATGTTCTACTCTTAAATTAGTACTATAGTTAAACTTGTCTTTTTTATCTTTATTATCTGATTTCAAAATTCAGTCACACAGAATTACTCAGATACTCAGAATTCATTGTGTTCAGCGTCCAGGCTAACGCGACATTTATTTGAAACTATGTAACAACAGTTGTGCAGGAAAATCACGAATAGCTAAGGTAGATCAATTGAAAGTTGTACTGGAAATACAAATCACGCAATTCAATCGTGACAAAGTCATGTAGGCATGAATATACAATATAGGAATTTATGTTACACACTGCCAATTCTGTTTATCAATTACTTGCTCCAAAGCACATTACAGGTTTATCCACATTTTTTTTTGTCTTCGTTCACTTGAGATTTAATTCATTACGACACACATCGTCAAGCAGTTTCATAAGAAACGAAATATAAGACAAAAAACAGCTTCTTCATTCTTAACTATGGCACAAGAAGTGATTGTGCAAGTATTTTTTTGCAAACAAAACGATAAGTTCAGCTTGACTTCTCCGGAAACGATTCGACATGTAAACAAGTTACATTTTAATGTTGATGTCACTGTTATGATATTTATGATTTCCAGAAAATAGTGGGTATATGCAAAACATCAGCCATAATGATAAAAATAATACGTAGGCATGTAGGTGCAGAGGTATAATTTGCAGTTCCATTGGGGCAAAGAGCGACTCTAACAACAACTTTGTAGTCTTTTAATTTGCGAAGCTTATATAAAGTTGGTTTAAGCTGGAAACGTGACTGGATCTGATCCCATGTCATTCACATTACCAGCCAAGTGCATCTTGTTTAATCAAAGAGGGAGCACTACTATATTTAGCCTTTTAATTGGAAATTTGATAGAGAGTAATTACTTCTGTTCATTCGCACGACATGATAAAAATTCAGTTTGGGATGAGGAGTAGAAACCCTCTGCTTGTTCAAAGTCAAAGTCCTCTCTCCAAGTTTTATGGAAAGGTTGCTTGGCTCTAACAGTAAATCATAAGCAAACCAAATAAGTGAAATTCAAACAAAGAGCTTTTAAATATTTCTCCCTTTCTACTGTCGTCGCTCTATAACCACTTGTCGTTCTCTCACTTTGTTCTTTCTTCGTCTTCTTGTTGTTTCTTTGAGTTTCTCTTTTTCCTATCTCTCTTTCACTCACAGCCATTTCTCAGGATTTGTGTAGGCTGCAAAGTCATAGATGACTGGTCCCTTACGCAAGTTTTCGCATTAACTACTACTACTACAGTTATCAGGCGTCCCCTTTCCCATTTATTTGTATTTTTAACAATTTTCTTAGTACTATTATGAAACTAGCGCAACGACGAGGAAAGGGATAAAAGGCTGATTTGACAAGCCATATTATCTTTCATATTATTCCGCCAAGCCACCAGTAATGCTATGTGGGCGAGCGAAAATGATCACAGTCATTTGGTGGAAAACGACGACATTGCTCTTTAAAGCCTCCTCTTTCTCCTTCTTTCTCTCTGTACATGATTAGGTACTTGAAGTGAAGACAAACTTCATTTTGTTCAAGTTGTTTATTACTCGAGAGTGTGATCCCAATATTTAAATGAGAAGATGCCAGCATTTGAAGCCATTGATGTGCATTGTAACGTCAACTGCTTTCACCGAATTTGACAGATTTCGTAAGTAAGCACATCTGGCATGCAAAATGTTACTATTCAGTCAACTTTGTGCAAATGACTTGTTGTTAGGAGGATCCATGAAAATAAGCCTCCTTACATTTCTGGAGTAAAATGTGTCCTGTACTACTACTCTAGTTACTAGTTAGAATGCATAAACATGTCTCAAATTTTCAAAAAGTTCATCATGCTTGACCGAGAAAGCTACAAAGCTGTCTACAATGTGCTACGTGCCATCATGCTTCCCCCTTCACTGTTATTTAATGTATTTTTTTCTGAAACGCAGCCATTTACACGTTCCACTGAGCAATTTACAAAATTTACAATTCAATCTTCCATAGCTTTTAGAAAAAAGTCAGCCTATATTCTCTTTTTACCAAATTATATTTTTATTACGTTCTATTTTATTGAATAACATATTATCTCCTAGAGAACACAAGGATGCTCAAAAACTGCCGTCATTTGCATCAATCCATAGTATTGTTCTCTCTTTCTCTCTCCCTACTTTTGTCAGTTTTCTCTCTTCTATTATCATTGTAACTGGATTTGATTTGTTAATGCGTGTGTCGTGGGTGTGTGTAGAGTAGGTATTTAGAAACTTTCATTTAAATCCCAGCCTTGTCTGTCTTTCAGCGCATATACGCTGGCTGGAAGTATGTGAGGTAGAAAGTGCACAACACCACCATTACTCGACTTGTAATGGACTCGTTATCGTTTAACTTATCTTTTACGTGTGTATACACTCATCATCATCATCATCACCACCACTACAACTACCACGAACATACATCAACATCATAATTATTATTCCTACTCGTATCAGCAGTACAGAATACAGAAACATCACATAATATATTAATTATCCTTATCATTGTTATTAGTGTGTATTTATTTGTTTAAATGTATAGAAATAGACAACAGCGTGGAAAATTGAGTGTCTCTTTCCACACGTTGTTGTTGTTGATGGTATTTTGGTGTTTGTTGTGTTGCTCCATATTATTAATCCTTTCTAACTGTCTTTTTCTGTTTGTGTCACATTCTGCTGATCATAAAAATATCTTTCTATGTGTGTATGCTGTTGCCTGTGATGTGTTTCACCACCACCGCCAAAATTCGCTGATCCTGTGTGTGTCCCCATTCTATCTCTCCATTCTTTCTCTGTGTCTTTCTCTCTCTGTGTTTTTGTGTGCACCCCTCCATCCCATGCAACATACAAAAAAACCTGCAACTGATCGATTGGATTTTGCAGGAACCAGTAAGTCAGTCCATCTAAATTATCACTCTACTAGTTTCATTCCTATTTCTCTTTCACTCTTACCGCATATTACGCCTTGATGATGTCTGACAGCTTCGAGATGTGAAGTCAGCCTTCATTCCTTTAACCGCTTCTTCTTATTTTCTTCTCGCAAACTATAAGTATGCCTGTGCAGAATAATATGGTAAAACGCTTTCTCTTTCTGCTGCTCCTCTTCTACATTATGTGCAGTAGTAGTATGTAAGATTGTTAAAACCAGCAAGCAATCTAGGTATATATATTTATATGCACCTATCTATATATACGGCTTTCTCTTCCCGTATGTGGCTCCCACACACAGTAACTCACTCACGCGGTTTTTTTCTTTCTTTCTTTCTCTTTTCCTTTTCAAATTGTATTCTTGCACGTAGGCTTCCGTATCTCTCACTCTCTTTTTGCCTAGGTAAGACACATTTAGACTTTTTTCATGTGGTTGAGTTTATGCCATGGGAAAACCGCTGGCATTGATAGTCCTTGTAGCCCCAGCTAGCTCTATATCACAATATTTGAAGCAGTGCAGTTAAAAGGAAATAAACATTTTTTACTCTTATTATAAGACCTTTCTCATTGTCATACGTGTATGCAGCAGCAGTAGCAGCGGCAGCAACAGAGGCGTTCTGTTATCAGTCCCTCTTTTACCACCATATAATTTACAAAGCAAAGGCTACTTACTCTTACCAACATGCTTTCATTCGTTGAGCAAACCAAATAATAAAAGCTGAAGAGAATGGAGGAGAAAATTCTAGCACTTGAAGCTTGCATTTTTGTTATCTGCCCTAACAGCAGCATAATAATATATAGCAGCATACATAACACACACAACTCCTCGGCAAAAAATATTTTTCCCCTGCTATTATTATTATTATTATTATTATTATTCTAGATATAGCATGCTGTTAAATCCAACTAACGGCACAAGTAACCGCATGCATCCTATGTCGTCGTCGTTGAATCAAGTGAGACATATTTTTGTGTATTCTCGCAACCCCCACCACCACCACCGCCACTACTACTACTACCGCCACAACTCACTCGTTTTCCTGCAGTCTTTACTCTGTCCTTTTGGATGCAAGCTGACATATAATCTGGTAGTCTGCACACGTACATATTGTAGAATTACTTTCTTTGCCCGTGTCCTTCCTTCCATGTGCACACTTTGTTATATAATCCGTTGTGTGTGTGCAGATACTTTGAAGAGTCTCCTGTGCTCTATGACGTTTGCATATATGACGACGACGCTATCTAAGATGCTATAATATGAGCCAAGTTGAACTTTATTAACCATGTAGATTCATAATCATATATAAAGTTTAGTTGGGCTTCATATGGGCATTTTTTCAAAATACCATTGGAGCTCCACACTCTATAATATATTACAACACTTTGTTTGAGCCAACAGCGAGTACAAAATAACGTCAAGTCTGTAGCTGCTAGTCGTGCGTTTCAGCACTGAAATTTAGTTAGTGGATGGATAATCATGTCATATAGACATATATAGGGATGGATAGGAAGGAAAAAAAGTACATACAACTTTCCCCAAATAACTTTCATAAATAGTTGTAAATACGCCATAATACATTGTGAACCTCGTTTCTCCGGCCTCCACACATGTCATCGTCATTCTTAACTTGCGGTGAGTGAGAAGTAGTTTGGTGAGTGAACGTTGGGCGTACAACTTTTAGTTAATGGATCCTTCCCGCACACTAAAAATAAATTCTTGTACTGTCATATTGTTATTGGTATAGACCGACAATGCGGAGAGACAAGGCTATACTCATCAATCTCGAGGAAATATTATGTGAGCTCCTTCCTCTCCGACCCAAGTTACTACTGCATGCAAAATTATCGAGGATAAAGTTATTCATTGAACTGATAATCAGAATGTCCCAGCACCTTTTTTTAGACGAAGAAGAAAGGAAAAAATAGAGAATCGCACAAGCTAGTGATCTCCGTTGAGATCAATACTGCCTAACTATTTAGTACAAGGAAAGCATTTTTTTGTCCTTGCGAGCCTCATTGTTAGCGAAAGGACGTGAGTGCTAACAAAGAGCTGTAGGGAAGGAATCACGTATGATCAATAACTAACATAATCAGTGCTGTATGCATTTTCCCATAAACAGCTCATATCATATTCATGATACCACATATTATATATTAGTACTTTCCATAGAAATTTGCTTGCGATGTTATACTCCTTACCTTGAAGCATATTTATACGACAAAAGTAACTACGATAACATGTCATCACCTTCCTACTCAAATCATCGGAATGCTCCAATGAACCTTCAATTAATACTTGGCTCTCAATAATTGTGCACTCAGTCAGGCAGAGAAATAAATTAAAATTGAAGCTCAAACTTGAATGAAACTCTTAAAATAGTTTGGCAAATGTTGATGGACATGAACCAAAATATGACGTGTGTGTGTTTTATGTAATTATTATGCCTCCAATAATATCGCTCAACGGAAACGCCTCGTCTGCTGTGTGTTCACTCCTCCAGTTGCCACATATTACTCCAGAAGCGAAGCTAACGTTGTTGGAGCCGAGAGAAAAACAATAACACGCGGTCTTGAAGAATTTCACTTGCTGTGAGATTGGCAATCCCGATTAATAGAACATGACATGCGAGTGTCATCATGAAAGTTGCGGCGCGTTCCATTCATAATACCCTCTTATCCTCCTCGCAGAAAGTGTCTAATGTAATATGTATGAAAAACCAAATAGATGTCATTTCTTCATTCTCTACCTTTCACTTACCCCTTTTCTCCTAATATTATTATTATTTGTGCTTATACAACATTTAGGTGCTTTCTCTCGCACGGTTCTTTACGCATACACACTCTGTCACTTTTATTAGGAACACGTACGTACGAAAGCGTGTAGATGAACTTGACAGAAATATGCCAATTGTTTTGTCTATGTATACAAGTATATATATAGCTCTTACGCTAAGTTAGCTAGTTGGATATTTCTATCGAATGGTACAATCTCTTGTGCTTTTGAATAAATTATGCAGTACATATCCACAAATTGAATGTGGAAATAGACGCCGGTTTCAAGTCTACCGACGACTTTTGCATTGTTACCGCAAAAGAAAAGCAATAAGTAGACGCACCGATATTTTAGTAAATACTAAAATACGCCTACAATATGTATTATGTACAAAAGTAGCGTAGTTGTTTAGATAAGTGTGTCTCATCCACCCAATATCGCTGGCTGTCTTCTGTTTTCACGGTGTCGCATGACAAACGCTTTTCCTCTGGCTGCATATCGTCTGATATATAAATAGCCGTAATTACAAATCAAATTTTACAAATACATACCCTCTCAACCCCCGTTTTGGTCGAAATGGCTTTTGGAACAGTATATGGTTATGTGTATGTATACTAACTACGTGTCCTGCTACTTTCGATTTTATTTGCTTTGTACAGTAGTAGACGTTTATTAATTGATGTAGAAAATGTACAAGTATATGATAGAGTGGCTCATCAGATTTTGATAGTGGACAAAATAAAATGAATGAAAACAATTGTATATATTTCCACTTGTAGGGACATATATAGCAAATGACCTTGGTCATTGATGAGTTATTGTTGATAAGTTGATAGCGTACCCACTCTACCGAGTTTTTTGATCGCACGTTGTTTGTACTTACATTACTCATTTTCAAAGACAAAGCTTAGTTTTCCCCAACAAACTTTTTTGATCTTAACAGTTGACAGTGCAAGAGTAAAGAATTTTTTGAGGGTAGAGTTTATCTACTTCATATGTATTATTAACTAATAACTATTATTAAACCAGTTTTCCATAAAATGACCTTCTTGATTCAGTAACCACGTTTCAAAGATCTTTAGAAACGCCTTTCTCCAACTTTCAAACCAGATGTAATTATAACTGTTTTGCACATACACATTTTCTATTTGTACACCGTTAAAAATGATGAATTGTTTAAAATGTTCAATTAATTTAATCAATGATTCTAGAGCAGCGGAAAGCCAGTAACGTATATAAACTATAAAACTATAAATATATCTATAATAATATTCGTAAATTAATCAATAATGCCTGTTTTCATCTTGATCGTCTCTGCTTTCTCTCTAACGTACCAATTTTGTCTTAATAATAATAGCAACAAGCAAGTACTAATACAAAAAAAAGATTAACAGAATAACAACAATAATTACAGCATTCATTTTGAAAAACTTTTTTCTGCACGCCTACCTCTAATAATCGACAATCAAGTTTTTGCCTCTGTGTTCGATAATCACAAGGATGATGCTAACGTGATCATAACTTTTCCCTAACGTTTATAGGCATTTGCTTGGTTCAGTGACCTGTTAGTAGAACACGCTGAGATCTTTTGGTCGTTATTTGCCGTGGATATGGATCAAGTATTAGCAGAACAGCCGCCTGATACTTGGGATGCCTTTCCACTATTTCAAATTCTCAACGATTATCTCCGTTTGGATGGTAAGTTCCGAATGATTTGGCGTGGTGGAACAAGGTTTCATCGAAATTAGACATTAGATAATGTCCATTTTCTCCCAATATACTACACAAAATAATACTGGCATTTTATCGGAAATGATATAGAGTGGAAAACACATTCTCATGCCTCATCATTAGAAAATAATAATAATAATAGTAATAAGAAGAAAGTGGAAAGCATTTTTTTATATAGTGAAAGCGGATTCTCACGTATGTTTTCTCCTCTTTCCTTTACAGACAATTTGAAAAACGGACGATTTCATCAGCATTTGCAAGGTGAGATGCGAAAAAATTCGCTTTCAGTTTCGACTTGAATCTTGGTTTTAAACCCTCCCTTTTCCTTCTTTCTTCTTTTAGACACATTCGCTCCATTAGTTGTCCGATATGTGGACTTAATGGAGTCATCTATTGCTCAGTCTATCCATAAGGGCTTCGAAAAAGAGCGTTGGGAGCTTAAGGGGTATGTATGATATCTGATTTGTTAAATTGCATCGTATCGTAGCAATAGAAATAATGTGCGCCTTTTCATTTTGATGATGGAGAAGAGCATAGTAGTAGTCTATAACTGCTGCAGTACTCTTTTTTTTACTTTCAAACAAAGTAATTAGATGATAAAGTGAATATGTATGTCCTCTTTTGATGCTGCATTTCTGTATAGGAATGGTTGTGCCACATCCGAGGATCTGTTTTGGAAGCTTGATGCACTCCAAGCATTCATTCGAGATCTTCACTGGCCCAATCCCGAGTTTGGCAACCATTTAGAACAGCGGCTTAAGTTAATGGCCTGTGATATGATTGAGTCTTGTATTCAACGGACGGAGGGCGGCTTTCAGTCATGGTCAAAGAAGGGAGTGACGTTCGTCTCCACTGATTATATCATTCCAACCGAGATGTGCGCCATGATAAATGTCATTCTTGATGCCAAGAATCAATCATTCAAATTGTGCGCAGTGGATGGGATTGATGTGGTACGAAAGACTACAGAAAAAAAACCTGTCAATTCCTACCTGATTATTAGAGGGGATATGTGCTACTTTTCGGGAAAGATAATGTGATTGTTTCTTGTGGTCTTGTTTGATTCTGCAGCATCAATACCATACGAAAATAGACGATTTAATTGAAAAGACAAGCAGTGCAATGACTCAAGGGCTGATTACAAAGCTTGTTTCTGTTCTCGAGAGTACCTTATCGAAATTGGCTAGATATGATGAAGGAAGCTTTATTGGTTCTATACTTAGTTTAACGGTTAGTAAAAGTCCTGCATTTAGAGTTTCTAGTAATAATCAAGTAACTGAATTAACTACTACTTGTATATAAAAAATTAATAACGTTTTTTTGTACCTGTAGCAAAATGTATCCGGCACCGGAAAAGAATTAGGTCAGGCTTATGTTAATTTTGCTAGAAATTCTATGGATCAGATAAGAGGCAAAGTAGTGGATGAACTGTGGATACTTAATTTCTTTGAGGTATGTGATTAATGAAATGAAAGTTAATAGTATGGCTATTATGAAGCTATTTGGAACAAGGATGAAAAGACGACAATATTCAGTGATTAGTATGCAAAGGAACATGATAATGATTTCTCTGATTAAAGCTGTGGTACACCGCCCAAATGCAACTGTTGTGTAACTGGCTTTCGGAACGTCTAGACCATGCACTTCATCCTTATCAATGCACAGCATTAGCACATGTCGTAAAGGTACCTATTATTCTCTTTCAGTAATAAACTTAATTCACAAAAATCAGAATCGTTTACTAATGTTGTTACGCTAAAAACTGTACATTAATTTTATAGAAATTATACTCAGACTTCGAGCTCCAAGGTGTGATGGAAGATAAATTAAATAGTAAAACTTATCAAAGCGTGTCATCAAGAATGCAAACAGAGGAGGCTACATGTGCTTTGACGATGGGCACAAGAAGAGACGACGATGGAGAGTGAGTTTCACTTAAGATTTCAACAATTAAAAGTACATTATATCATGAATTAGTCAAAGAAATCTTGTTGACCATTGGAACCTTTTTGAAATTTCCAGGGGAGGCGCAGAAGGTGGGGAGGATGAAGGTGATCGACGTCCCAAAGTGACCGTTCTGAAACATCAGGGAGATGAAAATGTGGTAGCGAAGCTGACAACTGCCACCGCAGGTGCTGTAGGAGGAATCAAAAACGTTGTTGGAAAAGGCCTTGGAGGATTAACATCAAAGTTAGGAACTGGGTCCTGGTTCTAGTTCGTGATATTACCGTCAAAGAAAAAAAAAACATCATCCCTCACATATTATTATTATTACTACATACTATTATTATATACTTTACACTACCAAAAAAAACTTTTATGCTAAACTCTCTATACAACAATTATATTTTTTCTTTCCTGAAATCGGAGACATTTACCTGTCAAAAAAGCAATCAATCTAGAAAATGTTTTAACAAAATCATCATGAAAAAAAATCGGCATAATGTTATTACGGAAGTAAAATATTCTCGTATACAATATTGAATAATATACAATAATAATCATAATAATAATCATATATAACTGGTAATGAACTAAGATTAGACTTTAAACGAAAGAGTCTCCATAAAACAGGAAAAAAAAGATGCAAAAAAGATTATGTCCAAAGACACACATACACACCTAATCAATAAATATCTCCCCACATCACGTGTTCCTCAAAAAACAGAAATCCTTTAATGACCCCGACAATTAGAAGTAACACCCCCTCCCCCCACAAAAGAGGATGAATATAATAACGAACAGGAGAAAGCACACTTGAGTGGAACAAAAAAAAACAAAATAAATCTCGTCCCATCAAAAGAAAAACCTAGTTCATCTTCATCATGCTGGCAATGATTGATATTAAATAATACATACATAGATTGTTGTTATTTTTGCCTTCCTTTTAACGACTCTACTACCAATTTAATTTCCCTTTTAAGTGATTGGAAGGAAAATGAAGAAATTTTAGACATTATCGTCATTCTATCTAATAAAAAACACTTACGGTAAATACAAAAGGAAAAAAAAACAATTAAACAATTTAAAAAACAACGAGAAAGAGAACTACTACCTGGAACGTGAAGAAAGTATACCATACATAATAAGAGCAACATTTATAACAAAACAAAAATGAAAATCTTTGAAAAAATTGCAATGTTGTTGCTGTTATTATTGTAAAAAAATGGTGATCATGAGGGCACCTCTTAAGAAAAGGTCGAACATAGTAATTTATGAATTGTTATTATTACAATAATAATACATTATTATGTTTTATCGTATCCACATCACTTGATAGTCTAATCTAGTTTATTATGATCATCTGCAGAGAAAAAAAAAATCTATTGTCAATTAACAACAATAAATGAATTTATGCAATTACGATGATTACATGATAAAGATGATATTATGTATAACTTGTTCATGCATAATATATTATACGTACGTAATGGACTCAAGCCCGCAGGACTTTGTTCTTAAAAACATTGATCTATTATTATCATTATTATTATTATTATCATCGTTATTATTATTATCCTTATTATTATTATTACTAATAAAAAAACTACGATTATATTGTACTTACTATGAGCAGTTTTATCTACTACTATTATTACATAGGAATAATTTTTTTGCGTAAGAAATCGACGAATTGCCTAGTTCCTAGTTGTTACATAAATCAATAATTTGCGTGTTTCAAAACACAATGTAAGAATTCTCAAACATCATCACAATCGACAAAATATTACTATGTTACTGTTACTAAACTCTAGAGGATAAGCTAAAATACTATATGTACTACATAAATACTATATATTTGTCTTTAAATGCCACGTGCGAATCAATATATATAACATAATATATATATATATATACTTATTGGTGATGGGGGCGTTTGAAGTTGTATAAAAAAATCTTATGATTTTAACATTTAATCATTTCAGAAGAAAAAAAGTCAATTCATCATGTAATAAGAATATATTATTATATAATAATTAATCAGCTAATCATTCGCTAAATAATTCCTAAAACATGTTTAAAACTAAAGGCAGCATAATTCGGCTTATCTACTACTACTACACTATTTAAAGCAAATTCACGATAAAGAAAGAAACGATTATTATAAACCAAAAAAAAAAAGAAGAAAATATTCTATTCGTCAACGTCATGGAAGAAAAAATATATATATATTACCCATCATCGTATTATATATATAAATAAATACATATATATATATACATAAATAATCCCAAAGCAATGTTATTAAGTTGTTGAAATTGTTAAAAAAAATTCATGCAGTCACAATAAATTGTAAACAATGCTACCATATGGCTGCACAGACACAGCCCGACATTGAAAAAAAACCTTTGTTGTTCCTTTTTTGTCGTTATTTGTCATTCATTGTTTTTGTCATATCTGCAAATTGCGATAAGTTCAAAGTTATAAATTAGAAGTTATTGAGAATGCAGGCGCCCGACTACTAAACCAATGGCTCCTGATTTAGTCAATCATGATTCATGAACTAAAAATTTCATACGCTCACCATTGCAGTCTCTTGCTTCATATGTGGTTCTTACAAACCGGGGTTAAAAAGGCATGCATAGTTAGTTAATTAACAAACAGGAACGTCAATGTTGATAACATTAGCTATTTAAAACGGAGCAAGTAACCCACTTAATGTATTTAGGACTCTAGGACACGAGATGGCTCCGTCAGTGAGGCCACTTCCGTTCGTAGCTGCAACTGCTTGCAATGTTCTCAAATCACTTGTGATGCGACCATAATTATCAATATCTATTATGAGAGACTACAAGAGTAAAGCATGAAATTTGCTTAATAACAAAAATAAATGGTTCCAGAATCCAGTAATCCAGAATGATAATTGCGAGTAATAAAATCACTTTTATTTTCGGAAATAGTTAACTACACTGAATTGCGCATTTTAATATAAAACATCCTGTGTGACATAATATAGTAAGTATAATATATATTTCGATCTAATCATGTCTAACTGTAATTGAAATTTGTCAAAACTTTGCGAATATGACTCCACCGGTCATGTCGTACTAATGTTCATTCACCATAAAAAATCGGTCTGAAAAAAGGCCCATCCGGCTATTTTGTCTTGTTTTGCAACGTTTGCAGCGCAAAACGTTAAAAGAGTTATTCTTTAAAAATTAAGGTTGGTTAAAGCACTTTTTATGAGCTTGACACTTCATAATTCCACAACTTGAGATCATCCTCACTATGCAGATTAACCGACTTAGTCTCATTTTTCATGTCCACGTCTAAATGAGAACTGCTATTGTAAAATTCATCCGAAATCGGGCTCGCAGGAAATTGAACATCTTCAATACTTGGTTTAATTTCATCTATATCACCACTGGAGAGAATACGTTCGTCGTAGTGGATTTCTCCTATACTTTCCTCAGCAAGACTTTCATTAACAGAAGTTACCAATATTAGGTCATCAGCAGCGGTGGAGCCCTAATTGAAAACACTGATTAGTTTCAACTGCGTTGACAGTTAACATTTTAGTATAACTTGTAGCACGAATCTTTAACCAAAATATGTTGCACCTGAATTGCATTCTGCGACGATGCCTCTTTAATTCCACAGGACTTTAATACGAGCGATTCCCCGTCTTCGACAGTGTAAACTACTTCCTCAATTTTAATTGTGGCAGTATCGGTGGTACAAGTGGACTCCTCTTCTAACGACATTGAAGTACACGTAGAATTATTATTTAAAGGTTTGTGGCTAAATTGAGGTGTTCTGTTTGCTATTCCGTTGGGTTTTGGGACTTTTCGCTGCATTCTCTTATATTCTTTGAATACTGGCGGTTTCTGCATTATAATTAAAATAATCATTAGGGTTAGTTATTTACAGATAAGGTGGCATTATTTTATCACTGTCGTTTCAATTTGCATGGTCACCTTTAATCCTTTAAATTGGCAAACTAGCGGTTTACCAGAATTTGTCAGTCTTTTTGATGGCGATCCTCCTACTTGGCGATTCATGGTAAAATCATCACAACCCATATTTACTGATGAGTTAGGAATCCCTTGAAAGTTATTATAAATATATTCATATAACTATGACTACTTTTTGTTGCAATACCGGCTTTAAGATGCACACTTTAATGTAGCACGCTTGAAAACCGCATTGAAATACATTGCATGTTAATTCTTACTCAGATCAGAATCCAAAGGTGTAAAGACGGTGGGCTCACGGCAATTATCATTTTGTGTTAGCACTACGAGATGATTTGTAAATAGTCGCGAAAGGCGTACGTTTAGGATTGGTCGACCTGGAAATAAAAATGCACACAAATTAACGTAAATCGTATAGGATGATAGAACGTGTCAGTAGTATTGGAGGCGTTTCACAGTGCCATTACCTGGCGATGAGAAAAGATGAACAACTCCTCCCAACTCCAAACACCTCATTGCCTGCTTCGTGCCCGGAGTACTTTCACTTCGCTCATGCACAATGTCTTTAGTGTTTTGAAGCTGTTGTTTAAACTCAGAAATCGGTATTTGTTTTTGAGCATCTATAATTAAGCGTCTTTTCTTCCTCGGAATAGGAATGGAAACGCGCGGCGGGTTTTTCACGATAATCGGAAGGGCAGGTTGACATGGATAACTTTTCGAACTTCTGTACGTCCGCACAGCTTTATAGACGACGCCATCTTTCACTAATACCTTCTATAAAACAAAAAAAATCCGTTAATCAAGTTGAATGTCAGTTTAAGCATAGTCACCACAAAAAAAATCAATGTTAGTAATGATAGTGAAATAATTTACGGGATTATTGCTTGCTTGTGTCGTCGGTACTGTAGGCTCTATCTTCACGTCGGTGTCCAGGGACAGAAGAGTGCCGTTAAGATTTGAAATGTCCTTCGGCGTGTCGCACTCTTCTAAACTTTCTTCTTTTTTAACAACCACGTCGTCATCCAAGCTGGACGAAATGTTAACTTGACTTTGGTCACTTGTCTCATTAAAACTGCCACAAATATTATCCACGTCACTCACTGAAGCGTTTAGTGATAAAGGGTCACACTTATCATCAACATCGTCATTTGCTGTAGGCAACTCTGGATGGGCCATAAAAAGGGCATGTTTTACGTCGCATTTCTCGCCCTCGTGTACAAAAACGCCATCCTCCACATACTGTATTTGGACAGGATCTGATGGATCCTCAACGCCTACCGACGTATTTTCCAGTATTGAGGCACCTGGGGAAACAGGGTCCACGCTCCCCGAATCTGGTAAAAGAGGCGTCATGCCAATCAAGTTATCACAAGCGTTGCCGCTGGAAACCGGTAACACCAATTCTGGATTTGGCATTTCCGCATAGTGCACCCCCGGAAACATGTCCGGCGTGAACTTTGCTTCAACATTTAAACCGTCTGGAGGATTTCCATCCACCATTTGTTCGTTCACATACACATCCGGCAAATGAATGATATATGCAAAGTTTAGTCCATTGTCGTCTTCACCTACGGCAAACGCCAACTCGTCAGATAACAAGCTTTCATGTTCCTCACCCTCCCCAATAGACACTGTTGTTGTAGGCACATCCTCCATCGTACAAAATTACCCCTTTTTATGTCGCACTTTAAAATATGCTTTAACTCCAGTAGTCATAAAATAGTAAAAAATTAAACGGTATCGGGACCCAAGACGCCGTATTGGTACATTCGTCCCGTCGGCAACCTCCTATTTTATATGGAAATTCTTTATTCTGTGTTATTTAAACGTGTGCATATTCATAACTGGTATGATAACCGAGATGTTATCTTTTATAGTGATTTAGTCACTAATCATTTGTTGTTAATGTGGTTGTTCCATACACGTAACTTTGTTTTTAAACCAACGACAACTTTATTTTCATTACAGTTGCGTTGTAGAGCAGTATATAAAATACTGCGTGCCAAGTTCACAGGTCTATATAAAAATTTCCATGGCAAACTTTTTAATGGATGTGTGTTAAATTCTCCAGTTAGTTAAGGGCTGTAAAAATGCCGACTTTTTGTGGTTTGAAGCCAGTGTTGTTGTCGCTGCTACTGTGCTTCCAACAACACTTGGCATATACAAGTGGATATAGGTACCTTATTACCTATCCACACATTCCTGTACTTGCTTCTATTAGAGTTTGGCAATAAGTATAGAATGCTTGCAGGCATACCAATATTCAGTGTTAGTATTTCCCACATTTATAAGCTGTTCAGCTAGTGAAAAAAGATTGAAAGAGATGCGGTGATGTTACTCTGGTGGCCCGGCTGTGATAGATAACTGATAAGAATGAAGAAGGGTGAATCCTTTTGGTGTAACTTGAGACAAGACTCGGCTTTAACCATTGCAACAACTGAAGATTATGTACACCTTTGTCAAAAAATGCAACTATATTTAATAGACTTATAACATGCAGGTAGACAAAAATTGGTACTAAAGGTACATACATAATTCCGAAAAGGTTAGACGTTTATTTGCCAAAGGAAACATACGCATCCTTAATGATTAACTTTGCTATTAAATAACAAATGAGTCATTAATAAATCGTACACCGTGTTGTTTCCTGGCTGTAAATGATTCAATTTCTCGACTACTTCCTCGTTCAAGAGGAAAATATTGTAAATTTTTAGAAAGCGTAATTACATTAGTGTAAATTCATTTCTTTTGTGTTGTTTGTGATATAGAAATGTAAACTAAACTGCTGCTACTTTTCGTACACATGTTTGAATGTAATATTATGGTAACTGGTAACAAATTTTTGTTTTTAGTTTAATTAAAGATAGTGTGAAATGGTAAGTCTGACTAAACGTTGTGTTGTGTGTGTAATGGAAATCATGAACTTTATCAGTTGCTACGATTCACCGAGGCAGCGACGTGACTGAGGGTTGAAACGAATCCATTTGTTTGAGACGCACTTATTTCCGTACAGAATGGGACAGCCGCCATGTAAAGATAGCCCGTCTGGATCTCCTTGCTCGTTCATGTTGTACCAAAAAATTGCTGACCCTTTGACCGGCTGGACTGTAACACCTTGTCGTGGAAAGGCTGTAGCTCCTCCTCTGATTACATCAGATAGCTTGAGAGCAAAAATCATAATTCAAGATAAAATTAATACTCCGAGAGAGGCAAATGAGATTAGGTAGTTTGGTTCGATTGAATCTTTTTAATTACATAGAGCATTATAGTAGCCAGTCGATCGCCTCTTCGCCTTTCTTCTTCTGCCAAGCTATTGCTCTCCTGTTCAAAATGATAATTTAAATTTAAAACAACTCCAAGATAATTTATTTTAAAAATCAAAGTAAATAATGATACAAATGTCCTATTATAACGTACAACCGCATTAAAAATGGTGTCCAAGTGCGGATTGAAATGCCCAGCAATTCCATAACACGAGACCTGCAAAAGTTCCGAAGCCCCCTTTTCAAGTATCTTGAGTCCCGTGAAAGCCTCTATTCTCCGATACGCGTTCCTCATGCCCTTTAGCGACGATCTTTCGTCATCGTCAAGCCATGTCGATGTTGAGGTACGCGATGAAGAGATCACTTTGTTGGCGGAGCCAGTTTTTGCGTGAACCTGAGACCGGCTCATCGTGTCAGTTGCTCCTTTCAATATTTTCTCGATCATTGTGTTATCAATCAGATCGTGAAATTGCAGCACCACTGGTTTTACACTATGACTCTCAATTTTCAGTGGCAACAATGTGTTCACTGCTTGGCCACTTTCGTACCAGCATTTTAGTTTACTGACGTCCGATGGGTTCTAAGTAAAGTGTTAAGGACAATTAGAATGCATTGAACCCAGGCTCGGGAATCCAATGAACCCACATGATATACCGCAAAGGCGGTCCAATTGTGATTAGTATTTTTTTTTAATTTTATAAATGCTTACACGTAGTTGCTTCCCGCTGCACAATGCGGCAAAATTGGTAAGGTCATTAAAATTGTCCTGCTTGTTGCCCAGCTCATAGGTATTGCTGTCTAGAAGTCGTTTCCTTGACATTTTGTTATCGGCTCGTAGTGCATCTTTAAGAGTTACTGGTTTAGTAAATAGGTATGGATTTTGCGATCCCTTCTTTAGCGCATCGTTGTGCTGAAAAATGGCATGTAATAAAATAAATTGTGTAAGTAAAAATATAACGAAAACAGAATTGAAGGCAGTAAACGCTCGGTGATGAGTGATTGCTCATACGGCCCATAACGAAAAGTAAAAACGACAGCTTGCATTAATATAGATAGAATGAATCCATTGCGTGATTGGAATTTGGAATGGCAACTTGATAAAAAACATAACCCGAATAAAACATATATAACCCGTTTCACAGTATGTATGAACGTGGGCAGCATTAAATTTTGCAGTCTTGGTAAATATTTACAATGACTTCTGTTATAAAGTTACAACCAACAAGTTTTGAAGTGATAAACTATAATCGTTCGATTTGTGAACCAATTCTTAATTAATAACAGAAAAAATTACAGGGATTAAGAGTTCACACTTTACACGTGACTTCACGTATCTGATTGTAACCTCTTGCCATTTTACCCAAGAGTAGAGGTGGATTGGCACGATGATTGGCATGATTAGCTGCATATTAGACGTTCTTTCAATTTTTTTACTATGACAAAGGAGTAAAGGAGTTGTAACGGTTTCCGTCGACGTTTGCCAAGCCAATCACGTCTAAAAATGGCAACTAATTCGGACGGAATATAGTTGTACACGAATTTTTCGATGATGAGCTGACATGATGATGCTCATTGATAAGGGATAAAAAATGATAGTTTTGGCATGAGAACTTGTTGGATATCAAGTTGTACATTTTCATGGATCTATTACATGCATTCGTCCATGTCCAGAGCATCTAGATGAAAATAGCTTTAAAAACACCGATACAGCTTCTGCTTGCTGCATAAGATGCAGCATGATTGCATACCTGTTTGGCAAGTGACCAAGTAAGTAAGTAAAAAGATGTAAATTTGCAACATTTCGGTTGTTACTAGCCTTCGGCAATTACCATTTACCATGTGAGAAAAAAATCCTAATTTCGTTAATGTTACAAAAATGCAGCACACAAAAGAGCCTTATAGGTATAGGTATGTATACAATATCTTCCATTTTTTCCTTTACTCAACTTCCATTCTCGGATCTCCGATATACGGGATATGTTAGGTTATTAAACCTGAATTTTGTGAAAAAAATGAAAATGAATGTTGATAAAAAATCTTTCACGCATGTTATTTCGTGCTGGTAGATAAATGTCATGATGACCATGCAAAGATGATACCGGTTACACAAATGAGGTCTTGCTCACTAAAAAAATCCCCTCCTTTGCCATGATAAGAGCCAACCTACTTCACTGAGTACGGACACCTGCAGTATGAAAAAAAATTGCTCGTGAGAGTGCATGTGTCCCCTCATTTCGTACTCATTGTGCGTCTGGTCTTGTTTACCGAGAGACGTTCTGAGCATTTTATTGCGATTTCGGCAGACGAGAACTATAACACTACCTTTAACCCTTATAGATAAATTGGATAAATATTGTTTTCTCGTATGGAGGGTGAAATGAACAAGGGCAAAATGATAGATCTAGTCACTCAAAACAAGAGTTA
Source organism: Sinella curviseta (assembly GCA_004115045.4). Taxonomy (NCBI): domain Eukaryota; kingdom Metazoa; phylum Arthropoda; class Collembola; order Entomobryomorpha; family Entomobryidae; genus Sinella; species Sinella curviseta. The sequence goes on along the minus strand of CM065489.1, from coordinate 19,295,138 downwards.
ATGATAAAGAGGGATGAAAAACTTGAATGTTTGCTTGCACAAAGTATCAAAACATATGCATTTGGAGATGTGTAGCATGTGGACATTTTACCATAAAATTTGCACCTTCTTATAGCAAGTTGAAATGACAAACTAGACGAGTAAAGTTGAAAATCGAGTTGAATTGAATCTCGCTTTGACATATTGATGAAATGAGTGGGTAAAGTGCTTTAAAACTTTGATGAAAATCCAGAAAGCCAATTATAAATTGAGCCCAACCATGCAAGTTTTAACGTAGCGACTGACAGAAACAATGCAGTAGCACTTAAATAAAGTAACCTGTCTGTCAATCAGTTAATTGATATCAAGCTGATATGTCTTTACCTGTAAAATGGCCTCCTCCAACTTTTCCCTGACTTGCTTCTTTGACAAAGAGTTATCAGTGCCATCAGCCACCAAAAGATATGCTCGCTCCAACCACTGAATAGCTCTAGTTAAAATTGTCGCCTTTAAGGCGTAAAGTCCAATATAAAAACAGTCTGCGGCATTCATTGATGTATTTGTGAACAGCCCGTAAAAGTTTCCAGATGTAAACTGTAAATTTGAAATGGGAAAATGAGAATAAGAACAATTTAACTGCAATTCAATAATTCGAAAAGATTCAATAATGAAGTCTACTCACATCGTCAATATTCATGTTGTAAGTATCATGGACTCTCAGAATGCCCTCAGTGGCACCCTGCATGTCGCGTTGCGTAGGCAAGGCAATCTTTGCCTTTACTTTCTCCGTCAATTTGAGGAATTCTAAAATATATATGCATATAATCAATGAGATGATATAATTGTAATGTTTAAAAAATCCATGTGTCTTCAATATGTAAGTCGTACTTCGTTCTTCATCAGATCTCAGCTCCTTCTCCAGCGTTGGCAAATCCTGTACGTATCTTCGTAGAAGCCTGTACGCCCTTAATGGATGTGCCGACACTGGATATGCCAAATCTGCATTGGGATAGCTATTTGCAACACTATTTGACGCAACTGGAAGAGCCGTCATTACTGAGGAATTGAAGTTAACACCACTAGTTTCATAGTCACTAAGAAACCTAAAAGTCATACAAAATTCATGAATACACCTGAAACCCCTCATTACGCAGACCATTTTCTCGATAACCAATTATTTTGCATATATTTTTCATATTACATATGTTACCTTTTTGCAGTTTCCAGTCTTTTCTCCAACACGCCAACATATTTGGCCACCGCCTTGGCAACTTCCTCCTCAACCGTTGCCAGCTTCCGTAGTCCGTGTTGCGACGTGTAGTAATCTCCGTTTGTTCTGTGCAGATTGCTTCCCCAACCGCATGAACAAAGGCAGAGTCCCACCACAACAATTGTTATATAACTTTGGCAATGAAAGCCCTTCATTATTTCTTGCCCTCTTTAATTAAAGCAAGCTAATAGTAAAACTCTATAATTTCCAATCCCCCTCTTATCGACACTTCACTACCCCCCGAATAGCACACTCATCCAAAAACCGATAACCACCACATGGCCTCCATGTGCACACTGGAAACACACGAGAACGCAATGTCGACAGGACGAGAGACATTTGTCATTTAAGACAGCGAGTTGAAGAAGAGCATCAAAAGAAAATCAGCGAAAGGGAATCCCGAGAGTGGACGGACACCACCACTTACACACAAGCAACAACTCATTAACAATGGCAAATGGCAAGAACGGCACTTCATCATCAGCCTATTCCTCATTTTTGCACATCTTTCGCCTATTCATATTCACAATATATATTCTTTGCCATCGTCGTACAGCAGGTTTCCCTTCTTCCTATTATCAGTTACGTTTCATAGGTACATACATGAAAGAGATTTAGTGGTGACTAGTGACTACTGACCCCAAGGCAAACTAAATCTAATCTGATACATATGTACATCTTTTTACATGTTTCTTTCTCTCTAGTGGACAGGTATTAAGAGAACAAAGCAGCAAAAATCATAAACCCTTTAAAAGAATATACATCACTAGACGCTATCATCATCATCAAATATGAGTAGATAGAAAAGAGGTGACTGTTGTGTGGTGGCGGAGGTGGTGGGCTACTACAACAGCTAGTCTATATGATAGAATATATTAAACAAAAAAGGTTGAATGAGCACTGTTGAATCTTGGCATTTTTTTTACCGTACAGGTAAAACCACTGAATGAATAGATTGCAGACAAGAGAATTGCGACTATAGCGAGTTGAAGATTTGCTTTCAGTGTATAAGGTGTTGTTTTGCTCATATAAGTAGTGAGAGGCAAAAGGTAAGTGAGGTCTAAAATGATGCTTTCTTCATGTATTTATGTCAGCGATGACGACGATGAGCACGACGATTATGATGAAGGTGATGTAGCTAGGATAAATCTAAAACGCAGTCCTCATAATCGTGTAAAACGAAAGAAAACAAGGTGTAAAAACTTTTTCGTATAAATTTGTATCTCGTATAGTATAAGTTATAGTAGAAGCGTCTATATTGTTGAAAATGTATTAAAAGTTTATGATCTCCTCATGTCTTGCGTGTCTAAATCTATGCTTTGGGCACACGGTTCATCTTTTTCATTTTAAAACAGAGGTCCTTTTTGATGTAGAATGGGTTTTCGAGATGTGGGCAGAAGAAGGTAAATTGCGGAATGGATCATCATTTTTATAATATTATCAGTTTTTTTCACTGTAACTAAGTATGTAGTAATAACATCAGTTTTACTGGCCGAAGGCGAGGGAAGTTGAAATCGTGGTCACTATGCAATCAAGAACGGATATTTTAGAAAAAATGCCGATATCATTTTTTTTCTTTTTATGGACAAAAGAAGCTGTGAAAGAAATAAGGAAGCTAGAACACCAAACAGCAAGATATGTTTGCCTGCTAGCTTTTTGCACAAAAATCATTATTGCGCGTGTAACCACTGCAAATTGTAATGATATACAATACAGTTAGATAAATAAAGACAATCAAATTCCCAAAATTTCAATAAAATACTTGCCATGTATTTGCAATGCTGGTACAATCACTTGCAAGGGAGAGAAACTATATTACGCGAAAAGTCAATTGGTTTGCCCTGATGCTCGGGTTAATTTATAGTTCATCATCATTCAACAAAAATTACGGGAACAAAGTTTTAAAATCAGCACAGCTATTCTTTATAAATTGCTTGCAATTTGTCAAGCTGAAACAACAAACATGGATCATCAGCGAAAAGGAAAAAAAAGAATGATTGTTTTTTGCATCTGGATGCATGTACTTTCCTGTACATTATCTCATGCTATGCAACAAAACCTCTAAAATTAAACTCCATACAAGGTTACAATTCAAGAAGCTAATATTACATCAGATATTATATTATTATGTCGAAAATTGCATCACGACTTGCATCATCGTCGAAAGTTAGCACAAAGAATAGCATTAGCAAAATATTCTGTACTAAAAAAGTAATAAATGAAATAAACGATGATTTAATACGGTACGTTGTAACAAGAAACAACACAACATAAGTAAGGTATATGGGTAAACCACAGGTAGTATAAGAAATGATGGGTCCATATTGACGGACGATTAAAATTTTAAACACCTTCCCCATATACCAGTTTAACTTCCTATGTATCTTTATCTTTTGACACAAGTTGTGTCACACAATTGACAAGGAAGAAATTGCCTAAAAAATACAATTGACAAAACAATTTAAAATTGCTAATATTAAAAACGGGTTCCATCATCTTTTGAAGGGGCTGAAATAAGGTAAGTTAAAAGAAGCTTACTATTAGCTGGACAAAAATACTCTTACCTAAAGTATTAATAGTGTCAATTGATTGAATTCACATAGACTAACCAATTAAGTGCATCAATAGTAGATACTGTTACTGATCATCAATTAAATAGCTACATACTAAGTCATTAATTACGTTGTACAAAGTTGTCATGTTATTAAGGTCTTTTATTTCACGAAGCCAACTCGGAAGTTCCGAGTCAGAAGAACAAAGGCTTATGGCTTATCCTTATCGAGCAGTGCTCGATATTTAAAGGGGATTTTGAGGTATGGCTGGTTAGCATGGCACATGTGTCGTCTCACGGTTGCCAAGCGAGAGTGGTGGCAAGCACAACACATGGTTCCTTTGCTCCCGTCGCTCACCGAACGTACATGAGTTTCTGTAAAGCAGACGGTGAATGCACAGCTTGCAAAAGAGCATTAAGTAAAAACCCAATTAAGTAAATTGCTAGATTGTGTTCAATAGCATAAATTCTTCCACTCCGGAAGAAACTTTCCAATCAGTATTAAATTGTTTAGTTGTATTAGTTACTGTTCCTGTGATTATTGTGAGTAGTTGCCAACATCCGAAATAATGAGTTCAACAAAAGCGAAAAAGTGTTACTACGACATCCTTGGCGTCGAACGAGACGCCACCGACGATGAGATTAAAAAGTCATTTCGAAAGCTTGCCCTACAGCAGCATCCTGGTAGGTGAAGAGTTGAATCAGTAATCAGTTAATTGGTCAAGGGTGCACGTAAAATAATGATTAATGCTTATTTTGTACCGTTTAAAAGATAAAAATCCAGATAGACAGGAAGAAGCGAAGGAAGAGTTTCAAAAGCTGCAGCAAGCTTATGAGGTGTTGAGTAACCCTCAAGAACGGGCCTGGTATGATAAGCATAGGGATGCGGTTCTTCGGGAAGGTTAGACTCAAAATTAACGATAATGTAATATTTACTCTGAATGTGTATCGCTCCAGAAAGTTGTAGCACACAGTAAAGCTTATCGTTGTGTGTTATATTTACAGGATTTGACCCAGAAGATGAAGACTGCATCGTCGACTTATTTCCTTATTTCACATCTTCTTGTTTCTCCGGATATGGAGATGATGAAAAGAGCTTTTATTCAGTTTACAGGTACATACTAATAAATTACAATGTAGTTTGTTATGTTCTCCTAATGGATGATGTTCTCTAAATACTTACCACGATGTGTTTCTAATAATTGTGTAGGGGAGTGTTTGAGTTAATTGCACATGAAGAGATAGATTCCGGTAACGACGAAGAAATTCCATCATTTGGAGATAATTTAAGCTCGTATGACGATGTAAGTTGTTAAAAGATATTTTTGAAGTGTTGTGCAAGTTCATGGTTTAATCAAAATATATATTTTCGCAAATTTAGACCGTAGGCCCGTTTTACGCGTTTTGGGAAGCTTACTGTACTTGTAAATCGTTCATGTGGAAAGATGAGTATGACTCTAGGCGTGCTGGAAACCGCATGGTAAGAAATTCTGAACTAAAAGTTCATGTCATTTGTAGTAGGGAAAACAATGAGTTTACACTAACTTTCAACATATTATATGTAGGTTGCAAGAATGATGGAAAGGGAAAATAAAAAAGTTCGTGCTGAAGCTCGGAAAGCATGGAACCAACAAGTTCGAGCGTTAGTGGACTTCGTTAAACGAAAAGATAAACGAGTTCAGGAGTGGCGTAATCAACAAGAAGCGCTGAGAAAGGAGAAAGAAGCTGCAATAGCGAAAAAGATGCAAGAAGAGAAAACCAAGAAATTAGCAGAGAGGAAGAAAACGTTAGACGCGCTTAAAAAGGAACGGGAAAAGGAACAACAAAAGATAAATGTGCGTTAATTGCAAATTACAGAAAATAATCAGTAATAATTATATGTAATTGATATAAGATAATAATCATTTTTGGTTTCAAACTTTGACACTTGTAGGTACATTTGAAAGAAATGGCAGGAGAATATGGAGATGTAAACTCAGGGGACGAGTCAGAGGAAGAACAAATATCTTGTCTTTACTGTCCGGCGTGTAACAAATCCTTTAGGACCGAAAAAGCGTAATACCTCAGAGAAAAGTCATTAAATAGTTTATACTCGACTTCTGCAATATGATAAAAAATGGACCATTATATATTCCTTTACTAGGTTTGCAAATCATGAAAAGTCCAAAAAGCACTTGGCCGAAGTGGAGCGCCTCAGAGAAGAAATGGAGGAAGATGAGGAATTTGATTCTGACAATTCAAACGAAGAAGAGCAAGATGATGAGGAGCAGGCTAGTGATGGTGGTGAAAGTAATGAAGGTGCAGCGGGGGTCGAGGACCATAAAAGTGACAGTGAAGTTGATAAGGACGATGAAGCTATAGAAGAAGATGAAGTAGCTGACAAATTAAATGGGTTAAAGATAGAAAGTGGGAATTCGGAACCCCACGATTCAGGAGATAACGACGAGCCTGACCTCACAGCCTTCGTAGCTTCTAAAAAGAAAAAATCGAAGGGTAAATTTAGGAGTGGTCCTTCCCACAGTGAGGATAGCGATCATACTCATCCCGTCAAGCCTACTGAAGCCACCACAAACGCAGATGCAGAAGATGAGGCTGATGCGTCAAAAAATTCTAAAAAGAAAAGGCGGAGGGCCAAAAAAGGGGGCGCCAGTGCAACTGAAAATCAGACTCAAAGTGAAAGCAGTGCTCGTAAGAATGATGACGATATGGACGACGGCAGTAGAGACGCTACGTCAGCAAAGTGCATGGTGTGCAACCAGAACTTTTCTAGTCGTAGTAAACTTTTTGGGCACATAAAATCTACAGGGCATGCGGCGCCATTATCCTCCGTTCAAGCCGCCAAGTCACTTGCTGCAGAATCGGCGAAAGCTAGCAAAAAGAAGAAAGGAAGAGGACGTGACACGTAGCACGATTTTGGAATGTATATTAAACCAATTCAAATGAAAATCTTTTTATTATTGTTTTTATCGCGGAACGAATAAACTAACTCAGTGTTTCAGAACATGAAAAACAACAACAAAAGCTACTACATTTTATTCTGTATTTATTTTCTCATGTAATGCCAGTTCACCAATAAACAATTTCGTATACTCAGGAATAATGAAATTTTGCGAATCGGATGGATGATAATTCTGCGTCATATTCAAATGGCATAACTATTTAAAACTTGTTATTAGACCACCGGAAAATAATAATATGTCAGTTTTATGCTAACAATAGCATTTTTTCTCCTGAAATCTATTTTACATGTACGCATACATATTGTGTACCCTATCATATTATCGTTAATCTGGCCCTCATATTTCAAATTAGATATGATTTGTCTTTTTAAACATTTGTAGACTCCGATTCTTTTAACCAGAATCGTTCTCATGCATCAAATAATCTCGAATAAAATGATTTACGAAAACGTCATCTACTCTGGTTTTCCACGAAAAGACATTAAACTTGGTTTCATGTAATTGTATGGTAGCTGTGTAATAAATGGTCCTTTGACATGGACAACTCCTCCCGTCATGATTTTCCTGAATAGCTCGCATTAGGTGTTTCCGGTGAATCGAATTACTTCCGTCCGTTGTAACATGTAACTCTTTAATGCTCTGGGTTACGGTTTACGAGGGGTTGGTTTGCCACACATTCCGCTTTGTATATTAACATTAACCTTTAAAAATCACTGGAGCTGTTGAATTGCACCCTACTCTATAGACACCTTCGTCTCTCTAAATCGTTTTATTACAAGTATTCATTTTTTTGTTGGCTTAATTCGGCTTGAGTTAAGAAAGATCATGACCTCTATAATCTACACCGTAAAAGTCTAAATCTCCACGTGATAAGGAAAATAAAATGTGCGACATTGGATGTTGTTTTGTGCATGAAGACAATGGTTCATAAATGCAATAATAATATATTATTTTTCAGTATTCAACAGAATTTTGAATACAGTTTTAAACTAACGTTTCTCCCTATAAAAGTTATTTATTTAATAATACCTGTTTATTTTATTACAATGAGCTTTTAGGGTGATGGAGAAGAAAAATCTAAAAATAAATCATGCAACATTAACCTCTGGAAGATAATGAGAGATTTTTCCAGTTGAACTGCGCATAGGCGAATTCCATAATCTTTCAAATGACTTTCACATTTCGTGGGAGACTAAGAACGTACATTCGGACAGATGCATATACTCATGCGCTATATCAGCGTTGGGTTTATAATTGTTATTATGAGTCATTAACGTTTTCTTGTACTTGCATATTCCTATGATTATGCTTATATTGCATATACTACATCCTATATGGTTTTTGTTCTCACGAGGACATTTCCAGAAATTCAGACTAACACGAATGCATGAAGTTGATCCAAATAATTCTCCACGGAAAATTGACATGACACAGAGCCTGAATGCATATACGAATGAGTCATCATCATCAATTACATTTGGCTTAACATACATCTCTCCCCAAATAGCTGAACGAGTTAAATTAACTTTTAAATTAAAAACGACGCAGATGCAATGGGTCCACACAGATTGAATTGAAACAAGCCATAAACAATAAAGTGTGCTGTAGCAATTGTAATAAATCGCAGCAATCCTGTAAAAGCATTATATCATACCAATCATGAATCATACTATTAGAGCAGCTAGCTAGAACAGAGGAAGCCAACAAATAACTTGCCCAGATTACTAGATATATATTTTTGGATTGAAATTTGGAAGTTGTACTCATCATTTTATTTGCTTTGTTGTCATTGCTGTGCTCATGCATGCATTAGCAGAGTTGAGTTGTTGTGGGGAACATATTACTCGTATGTAATAGTATAAACTGAAATCAAGCCTATTAAGTAATTGAAAGGTCATGCAAAACCCAATTTATTTATTTTCAAAAGCAAGCATCAATTGATACCACCAGGGCAGTTGTAATTTAAAGTGTTTTGTTTAGATGTATGCATTATATGCTATTGTTGGGATCAATAAAATGGTCCAGCCAGATTGCATGTTTTCTCTCGATGACTGTTTTAGCAATAATTAATGTGGGAATAAAAATTATGCCACTGAAAGTTATGTCAGTGTATTCTTTAGTCTTGTCGTACCACACATTTTAGTAGTAACGTCCATTATATTGCATGCATGCGTCGTTCAATCTTCGGTATTAATCGACAGCACGATTTGTGTGGTATCGTTTTATTTTGAATATTTTGATCAGGATGTATTTACGGTAGCATATACTAAATTCCTGTTAGTAACAGGGAAGCATATGTATATATCTATCAAGGTGCTCTATGCAAATACTCTAATTATGTTTAAAATATTACACGTGACCAATTACATAACACGATAGTGTACATACCGATGCACATTAAATATGCAAATATGGATGTACTGGTTTTTTAACGTCTACCTGGTTACAGTGACATCTAACATATTGACGTAAATAGATAGTAAAGTCAGTAGCACTCATTACTGTCATTAAATTTATTACATTAAATTAATACTGGGAACAGAATTAGCCATTACGCATAATTACCATTAAAGGATTCTGCCAAACACGAACTTGTCCTGAGTAATACAAACTTCTTTCTGTGGGTTTGTTGTATGATGTTGTACATACATAGTGTACATTGACTAGAGAAAGATATTAAAACATTATTTCCTTGAGTTATTGGATGTCCTGGACATGATTTTTGGGTGAATATTCTAGAATTAAAGTTTTGATGCTTACTGTAGTCAGATCATGAATTGCTCGTTAGTGATCCTTATTTGAGTAAGAAATTAGAAACAGAGGCTATTTGTCATGTTTCCTTGCTATTACATATAATCAAAACTGCAGAAACTGTAATATTCTGCGAAGAATGACATACATTTAAGTAGTGATAGGTTACTTCCAGTATCAAGTTGTATTTTAACCACTCCTTAAATAAATATTAGTGTTCCCTAACATCTGTCGTCTGTGTATCAATGGCCAGATAAGAAATTATTTCTTTATGATCGCCTTCATTAATCATCATCTTTATAATGCCAATCACTAATGCTAATCATATGGAACCATAAATAAAAAGAAAATTAATACATAACTGTGCTGATACATTTACGTTTACATTTTGTTTGAGCACAAACTATTTATACAAAATATATATATGACACATTTCGTATTGGGTTTTTATTTAACAAATGTATACCGCACAGGCGATCTTTTAAAGATTCATTTCCGGATTACATTTTTGATCGGTCCAGTTTTCATGTAAAAACGCCCTGTAGGCCTGCAGAGTTTCATTTGAGCCCAAGCAGAATACTTAATAGAAACCGTCATCACACAACGAATGAAACCTTTCTACTAATACTAATTCTCTACAACACTTTGTTACCGTAAGGAAAATTTTCTGTAGAGATTTCTCGTTTCATGATTTTTGAACTTCTTTAAATGGCGTGACAAACAAGTTTATATATAGGTAGCATAAGTATAGTTTGTACTACAAACTTTGTAGTTGTATTTTTACTGGAATGAAACGGTAAGAGATAAGATGGTTCTGCAAAATGCTGACATTATGAATCATGATGACAAGTTTATTTTCCGCAAAAATAATAGGCAAGAAAATTTGTCTTATATTTTAATCATATATGAGACGATATATTAAACAAGAACCGTGCTTGCTCTCACGATCATCAAAATTAAATAAGAAGTTGAAAAGGATGTGTCATGTGCCACAAATAAAGCATTACACGCTCTGTTTGATGATTATATTTGCAGCGTATGTAAGTGGCTTTGCACAAGTCCTTCTTACTCAAGCGGGGTCAGTTAGTATCTTGCAGTCAATAGTTGAAGTTAGTTAAGCAGATGTAGTATGTGTAATGATAGCTTATTATTACAAATTATTGTGTGTAATTTGATGATGTTGACACGCTCATTTAAAGTACTTACAACTTTTTAGAATTAGTAGTAACATGCATGCATACAATACTCAGTACTCGCTTATTCATTACTATACCGATTTGAAGAATTAAGATGGTTTATAGTATTCATAAAGACAGAGCATACATCAAAGAGCCGGAGATTATGATTTCGCATGCACACACAGATTCCAAAGAACATTTGAAAATTAACATGACATGCCAGTTAACTTGAAATCAGGACCCTCAGTTCTCTGCTTCCTGCATGTTTCATGTATCGAACAAAGTCTCATCCAACTCAACTCAAAACACTAAAATCTAGATGAATTCGATCATGATTCATGAATCATAATGTTTTTATTCTTTGTCATGTTTTGGGGCATTGAGAAGGCAACAAAAAAGACAACAATAGGCTCGTGTTACACACTGATATTATTAGAGTTTTTGTGGTCTGTGGTATCAGAGGTTAGTGATACAAATACACACAATCTACATACCTCAGTACTGCCTCATGGACCGGAGTAACCGAACTTTTATGCAAATGGCAATGGCACTGACTTACTCATTCCACTGAACTCGTGTACATGAAACATGACTTGTTGCAAAGCTTGCAAAATAGCTGAATGATGCGCTGCGCTGGCATTTAACTAGGAATTGACCGGTACATGTCTGTTATGTACACACAATACGCATGAAAAAAACATGCTCTCCGTTTTTTCCTATTATCATGGCTTACTGTGATTGAATGAGTAATCCCAATCCAACCAATCTAACACCCGACAACAATGACGCATTTTGTGGTAAGGTTGTGAGCACTAGTAATCGATTTGGTTCGCGAGCTAGTGTGATGATGGATGGTGATGGTACATGAATGCATGCATGGCTTCTTTTTGTCGCTTTGTCAAGCAAAATTGTCAATTCCTTTACCCTGTCATTATATTTTATATAATATTGAATGTTGTCGATTAAATGTAGTTGTAAGCTTTGACGTGATTTATGATGATATTACAGCGCATTTTTATTTATTTTTTGGCATCCAAAAATAAAACATAGAAACCATATAAAAAATTTACTATTTCCCTCAATTCAATGTTAGCTTCTCTCCTCTGCAATGGTTTTATTCACCAAAACCAAACCTACATGCACGCAAAAGTCATGGTCGTGGACGGATTTTTATTTTTATTATTACAAAAATAATGCCTTCGTGTATACATTTTAAGATGATTCCGTTGGTTAGCATTTGACATAAACTTGTTATGTAAGACTCCAGGCAGTCCAAAGGGATGAGTGTTTTATTTCTTTTCTCGGTAATCTTCCTAACATCGACTTTGTACCACCACCGCCGCGTTTTAAGAAAAATAAGAGAATCACTGCCTATGTAAATAAATTCTGATGCTATCTTTTTTTAAGTTCTTTCGTCTTGAGCTCAGTTCAACCAAATAAAAAGTCTACCTCCTACAACATTAAAAAATAGAGCCACCATCACAAAGTTGCTCCCTATCTCATCGGTTCCACTTCGACTCATCATCATCCACCGGCCATCGTACAAGAGCGAGCAAGTTTCAGCATCGTCATCACCATCCTCTGACATCCAACGCCTTCTTCGCCGTAGTAACATTCGTCAATCTTGGTAAAAATGAATGCTGACTGACTGACTATGAATACATTTTGTTGCCCTTACCATCATCATAACTATTCTAACCACTACTGCTACCACATAATATTATGTATATATAAGTAATATTTTCAATTTTACATGGTAGTAAATAGCATTGACTATTATTGTGGTCTACTAAGTTTAGTGGCTACTATCTATATGTCTGTGGCTGCTTTTTGATTCTGTTCTGAGGATGGACGCTGCTGTGGCTGCTGAGGCTGTGCGATGATGATTCAACAGTTGATTGAATCAAGGGGAAAGATAGAGGGTTCTAAATAAAGTCTGCTTGCAGCACTGATTATACTGTAGAGAAGAGAACTGCATCATCATCATTACCATCCCAGCAGTAGTAGTAGTGATCATCGTTATTATTGTTGTTGTTGGTGGTCATCATCATCATCACTTGTATCATTATTACTGACAGTAGGAGCGCATCTCACAGGCTCATGTATAACCAACCCCTTTAAATACCCTTGGTTATAGTAGAATAGCGATTATTCCAGTCAGTGTTGTGCGTGAGTGAACAAGTAGCAGCAGCAGCAGAGTAAAAAAAGTATTCCCTTTTGGTCGATTTCTTGGTAAATAGCATAAAACATGACAGAACTACAAAACTATTTATGTATAAGCTAATAATCATAAGCGATTAAGTGTTGCAAGTGTGTATGTACCCGTAATTGAGCAATCATTTTATGTCTAGTATATTTAGATTTTTTTGTTGGAATTTCGGTGATAATGGGAAGTTAGTGAAAATTCCAAAGAATTTCATTGTCGAGCGGAGATATGGGAAAACTGAGATTTTGATTTTTAGTGCCCGCAGGTCCATTTTCTGTCATTGTCCTTTGTTTTCTCGCGAAAATCCCAATTTCAAAATAAACCTTTTTTTCTTAAGAAAAGATTAGCTGATGGAAAACCCCCAAAAGGGTGGAGTGGAGGAGTAAAAGTGCAGATAATTTATAGGTTTTCTTACCTGTACAATGTAAACGTGACAAAAAAGTTGTACCCTAATAAATTTGTATGCATACACCTTGACAGATCCCAATATACTCCTGCATACAAAAAACGATGAAGGTGTCATGATATATTATATTTCAAGTAAATACCACACATCAATGCAATGTGCACTATTGTCTATGTAAAAAAGGCCAACTCGTTGTACGCGAGCACAACGCGGTATTGTGTTCACTTGTTCCCTTCTTCTTATAAAAACAACCAACCTTGATTTACATTTGCATACTCACTACCTTACCAACTACTCAGTTCTTCAGAAAGATCCGACGCGACAACATTATTGTTGTGTGTGTGTGCTTACCCCTTTGTTCCAATTTCCAAGTTATAGGTATCTGATTTTGGTGTTCTTTCTCCAATTTTCTTTTTAGTTTCGTCCGTCTGGAAAGTAGACAAGTGGTGCATACAAATCAGTGCTCGTTTTCAAAGTGAAATTGCCAGAGTAAAAAAATGGGTGCCCACAAAACTTTCGTTGCGGCGATCGTGATTTTGGCAAGTGTTGGATGGGCCACAGCTCACACCATGGGCCTTGGCTCATGCCCGAAGGTGGAACCACTGAAGGACTTCAACATGGACAAAGTAAGTTCCCTAATTTGTTCAAGTTTCTACAACATGTCATTTCATTGGCATGATTGGCATGGCACTTTGTATTGGTTTCTTTAGCTTGACACATCTTTGGAGGTTTGTAGCTAGACGTTTACCCACCTAGGTACATTTACGTCATTCGTTGGATGATAAACTATATTATTATTATAACAGGAGTAGTAATTCATACAAATTGATGCAGTTTTAACCACTTCCTTTTTCCCACGTACGTAACATGTACGGCGGTACTAAATTGATATTATATGTCAAAAGCCCAACTATAGTAATGGCTATTCATGTTATTAGATTTATTAAATTTGTAGCTGTACTTTTCACCCATATTTAAAACATAAAAAATTAATGGGTACATGTCAACAAAATCAAATATTTTCATTTTCCAAAAAATATAACGTGCACAGTTATACTCATAGGATGTTACTGTCAACCTTCAATGGCATCAAAACAGCGAAAAATATTTATTTATAGATTTACCTGTAAATATTTCACTAAAATGAATTTCAAGTACGCGAGCCAGCGCTTGAAGCGATTTTGTTCAAAATTCGTTCAATATTTTAGAATGCATTTGACAGTTTAAATTAAAAATATATCACACGTCAATGTCACCAACCGACAGAGACGAAATTCATTATATAAACCCATGTATGTGATAGTAATCGGACTTTTTAATAGAGAGTGTAGAACAGTTTTCGCTTTGATAAAATTCACATCATTCCTATTTTTATTTCTACGTGCATTCTATCAAAATTCCCCATTAATAATGCGATTATATCAATCACTATAATTTACAGTTCATGGGTGAGTGGTATGTCATCCAAAAGTTTGCAACATCCAGTTCCTGCATGAAATACAATTTCACTCAAGGATCTGACGGGAAAATGCGCCTTGTCCAGACTCGCCAACATTTTATCCTGGACACGATCGGCGTCGATCATACCTACACGTAAGAATTCGCTTATGATGACGATATAGCTGATAAATTATTCATGTTAACCTAAACATAATATTTTGCCACTGCTCAAACTTTCTTTTCAAGCTCAATTGATTTCAATCAGTTGTAGAAAAATTATTCGTAATCCTGTCAATATATCTATCTATACTCGAACTTTTCTATACATTCTAATATGTAACGTCGTAAAAAGGATGTAGTAACCTTGACCGCTACAACTACTAAACAAAATGACTGTCTCATCATTCATTTTGTTTACGATCAGCGGCAGAACATTTTATATTTCATACGACGATTTAACATTATACCCGTATGCATGCATTTTATGATGGGTTTAACGATGATCAAGTTAATCATCATCATGACATGACGCTGCTGCATTATTAAAATGTACTGTTTATCGCGCCGCTTTTTAATAATCTGCTCCTTATATGATTACTGAAGACGGTACATTTACCTTGCGATATTTAATTTCTTTTTTCAGATATACTGGCGTTCTGTCGGTCCCAGATACTGACAAGGCATCTCGGATGCGAGTAAAATTCCCACTGAGTGAGTAAAACAAAATTACATGCAATTTCATTGTTGGTACTCGGTTCTTTTTTTAAAAAAAACCATGCATCTAGGTATTTAAACACGTTCGTGCGTGCTCATTTACGTAGTCATGATATGGCAGCTCATTTTCTTTAAAATTATTCGTAATCTGAAACTGCCCTAACTATAAACCATGTCCATAAATTATAGTCGGTCGTGCATTCAAAATTAGATATGTGCCATCAGTAAAATAACTAGAGAGATATTTTTGTTCCTAAAATTTATGGTTAGAAATTAGAACCACAGAATAGAACGCGCGGAGAAGCTTTGTCATAGGTTTGGGTCTGTTTGCATTTATGTAAATGGAACAAACCAAAAACCTTTGGCTTTCGTTTCCTTCCTCTTTATCATCATCTATACTTAACACAGGCGCACGCATCAACATCACGATACAAGAATTTACAAAAGACCTAGCTCGTAGTTGATATGGCAACACGAGTAATATTTAGTTCTTGTTAAAAGATATTACAGCGGCATAGAACGTTTATCTAGCAAACTCGTAATAATGCAGCATTTCACCCATTCACGTTCCCTTTTATGTTCTTCTTCCTGTCAATGGTCAAATATATTATGCGCTCAAAGTGTTTTTCTAGCTGACGTCTTGAGTACAAAAATGCACTCTGCACTTGTTGTTGCCCATTATTATCATCTTCAGGATTCATGATGAAGTCTGTTGTTCCTCTTCTTGACGTATCTTTTAGTAGTGGCCTGTGAGCCATTACCGTAGTCGTCTGCTACAAGTACCGTTATCAAAATTATCTCGCCTCCTCCTTTGTTTATCTACCGCTCCTCATCTTCCTTTCTAGGTTAGTTTTGGGATTTGGAAGGAAGTATTTTTGTTTGCTGTCATGAATCAAATGCATGCTACTGCGATGAGTACTTTGCTGGGTTTATATACATACATGTAATACTCATGATACCGATTCACCCGTCTTGAGCTGTGCAGTGCATGTGTGTGAGAACAAGTTAAGTCACTTGATTTCCTACCCATTTCCTGGAATTTCCAGGGCAGCATTAAATTTCAGATGTTTAGGCAATGTAGAATTTTGAAAAAAACTCTAAATGCACTTGTCACTCAAGATTAACAGATTTTTATAATACAAGTGGTCCTGTGATTTTCCACACTTCGACAAGAACATAGTTGGCAAGAGAACAATAAAAAGATTTGTGGTGGTCCCTTGGCACATGGGTTCATGTAGTTCAGTAAATTTCAGGATTCAAGTGTGAAGGGCGACACACTTTACTTCCTTGACCGTAACTTGACTTTTACTGCAAGTGCATGCATATATAAGAAAGGAAGAAGTTCAGAATTTGGAGCGATGGTATTGCCCCTAAAGCACTTTTCAGGAAGCTGCATTATTGTAGTGGCACTGGCTCTACGAGAAAAACATTTGCTCATGCTGCTAGCCGGTAAGAAGCTTCTGGTTTCACAACTTCAATTATGTACCATTAGTAGTCATGTATAATGCACATGTCCACACACATTAAATGTGCAGCAGTTTAAAGTACACAAGCATGATCTCTCATTATGCAGCCTTTTCAAAAAAAATCCTGCAATAGTAACAACGCGTTGTCATTCCCCTTGATAATACAAAGAGTAGCAAATCTTAATTAGGTACAAGAAAAAAAGATGCACAGAGTCCTAGTCGTGAGCATGAATAAGAAGGTTATGAATGAGATGAGTCATGTTTGTCTTGGGCTGTGTGATGGATGACTAACTTTTTCGTGGGATGTGTCTAAATAACAACATTGTGGTTGTAGATATATATCCACTAACCAAATAAAGTAAATGGCTGATTTAATTCAACATGCTACCACGTGTGCACCTGCACACAATAGTACTTGTTTCAATTCTGTATACCTATTCTTTCTACCCGGATGCTTATTCGAATATGCAGACTTTTTGTTTATGAATCACAGGAATTCCGTAATTTTCATGTTTTTACTCCAATTGTTAACGGTGTTATGTTTTGGATGTTATATTCATAAAGCACCATCCATCATCATTGTCAGTATGCATACAGTTTACAAAAAATGAGGTTGCATGCATACATTTGTTGTACCGAGGAGATACATGGTTTGGTACTGATGGACTATGCATTTTTAATGTTGAATGTATGTTTGACATGAATCTGCTGCTAATCAGATTTATTTGCCTGTACACTTTCGAAAACAAGCATTTAAAAGGATTTATACGAAATGAGATTGTTTAATAAATTTTGTCGTTTATACAGATATTGCCGGAGAAGCCGACTTTGTTGTCTTCATGACTGATTATGAAAACTATGCGGGTATTTTCACGTGCCAGAAAATCCTTTTCGGACACACAAAATCAGCTTCCATTCTCTCCCGTAAATCAACGTTGGACAAGGTCATTGTCAATCAGGTAACGCACGCACGCATTTCACTTATTCCTCAACTTCTCTTGTATTTTGCATTGAAAAATGATGAAACTAAAAAAATTGCATACATGTTTTTACCTACAGTCAAATCCTCTTTTTAATATGCACGAATAATATAATCAGTTTAATTTTATTGGGATTTCCAAAAATGTATTACCACATGATGGTCCTCTATTCTTTGAGTATTTAAATGAAATTAGTCATTCCGTTGCATAATTGAATTAACAATGCATGATTCTTTCCCAAGTTTCACATTGCCCCACAATTGTCAGATTGCGATCTCGGAATAATTCATTTATCTTATTAACTATTGCAGCTCCGTCAAAAGCTCGAGGAGGAAGGAGTTGACCCTGATGACTTCAGTATTGTTGTAAGTGACCTTTAGAGCATTTCTATTAATTTAGATTAAATGCAAAGCAAACCAATAAGTGGAAATTTAGCAGTCCTTGTCGCTGGATGGCATGAAATGAAAATTCATATGATTGTATCAGTTAAAATTCAGCTATGCGAGTTGTTTAATTCAAGTAGTCCTTCTTTGTCACTTCAAGATTTGATGGTAGTTAAGAGAAAATGCTTTCCACATGATGGGTAGTTAATTTTGAAAAATGAAATGTTTATAGTTTGAAGGAAATATATGGTTTGCGTACGTAAACGTTAGTGAATGTACGTTATATGATATGGTATGAATGTGAAATAATGAATATGCACAACAATCTGTTATAATAGGACCAAGCTAACTGCAGAGCGCAGGAAGATACCAGTCTCAACGTCAAAATCGACGACAAAACTTTCTCTGCCAAAAATGTAGCTGGTGTGGTGAAGAAGGTAAGCTCTGACATTTCAATTCCAATACTCGTTTTTTCCATCAAAATTGAACACCTTGACTAACTATATATTCTTTTCTTAAATTATGATCGTGAGATTGGAGGAGCTGTCGGATCTGGATTGGAAAAAGGTAAAGACTTTACTTGAATACAGATAGACTGCCAATTGCTGTTGTAACTTGCAAATATTGACGTGCATCATCATTAACAATTGTGTTAATTGTGTATTTATAGCTGGTGATGTCCTTGGGAGTGGAATATCTAAAGCGGCAGATGTAACTGGAGATATTGTAGAAACGTTTGGCGATAAGGAAAACCAAAAAGCCACACCCACATCAATAAAAGATTTGAATGAACTTTTGAAGAACGCCAAGGTAGAGGAGAATGATGCCGAATGGCTTCCCTAAACGAGAGGCTTGGAGGCATCCCAATCCCACTGTTCTATATCACCTGCACTCAGAATCAAATACAAACCCATTTAAGTAGCAAACCACGACTTTATACACACTACTTTAGTTAGGCAAAGGGAGGAAGGCTATTTACTAGTTTCACGTTAATTTGTACACACCACTCGAACACTAGATCTAATTTGGAATCTCTCTTGACACTGTCACAATTTGGGTTAAGGAAATATAGGGGTCAAGCAACACTCGCATTATCAACATCTGCTGAAGTTTCAAGAAATGACAGAGAGTTAATAACACAATTTTGTTAGTAGCTTTGTTACGCTTTAGCGAACTAAATTACCTTTTAGTTAATAATGTATTGATTATTATTATATTATGTATGTCATAGTTTTAGTTTTAATATTTCAAACTGGTGATTGTTATTTTAAGTTGCTTGTCACAGTGCTGGTTAATCAAAGCACATTATCCAATTGTTATATGAAATGTTATATGTTGTAAGGAAAGAAACAGCAATAAAACAAATCCCGTCAAATACAACGACAATCAAAGATAAATCAACAGCAAAAAACTCACGTGTTTTTTAAAGTTTAATGAAACGATCAGTTTTTATTTCAAATCGACTTATTTCGGTTAAGAGGTAATTTGTAATAATATAAGACATTTTTTCCGTTTTAAGTATTATTATTATTACATTTTACCAGTTTGCGCATACCATTCTGATTGTTACAAAGGACAAAAATCGTCATTGACACCATAGAGTAGTCATCATCATCATCTTCTTCCTCTTCTTCATCTTCCCGTAGTGTATTGTATTCTTAGTGATGTAAATGTAAATGTAATTCGGGGTCTTGTGCTATGGAACCGATTTTATATCAGTTATTATAGACTCCCCATCATATACACCACACGTTTTACCGCGTCATCTCGCAGAGAAGGGACACTCTGTGAGGATGCTGTGTTATCTTATCGTTCCCTTATGATCTGCGATATCACAGCATACCTACCCCGTACTGACACCGAGCCGAGTAGGATTAGTCAGCCTCCAAAGCTGCTGGGCGGTCACCCATCCAGAGCTCTTTGACTTGGTTGTTGCTTAACTTCTCGACAAGCGAGAACTCTAGCACTCTGACCAAGTCGGCTGACTATTCTTAGTGATACTTTACGCAAGTATTTTTATACTAAATCCTATGGTTATATGTTACAGACAGAATTCGATCGATGATTAATTTAAAACGCTTCTCTTCTTTTCATCTACGATTATCTATTATTAAACATTATCTGAAAATCTTTATCAAACAGAATACATTTTTTTCTTACTTGGTAATATTCAATCTCAAGAAAAGCACACAAATAATCATGATTAGCTTTTTTGTTCTATTAGTACTTGTAGGGATTCGAGATTCAAATACTGAAAAAATAATCTCGCTATTATAATAATCCGATTTCAAAATCTTGTTTTCTGTATTCTTTATTCGGAATGATGGTTATTATAGCCAACAATAATATATATTCAAAGCTGAGTATGTACGTATGTATAACGAATACTAAAACCGTTTATCATATACCAGAAACGTCAATATTGATTGTATTAATTATTATTGAAGTGGATATCCTGAATTTAGACTTGTAGAATTGATAACACAATAGTAATATATTATCTTATGTGACTTAATGCGCATTTTTTGTCATATATCCAAACGGGATAATTGTGTCAGTTGAGCAATGTCTTACAGGGCGGTACACCACAACGGCCGTCCAAATGGGCATGCATTCTCTCTAACAAGTTGAAATAACAATACGGCTTTTTACACACATGAGAATTTCTCAGCATTTATTAAAAATGAACATCAAAGCGCTAACATGACAATCTGTGGTGGGTAGTTTGTGTCACGACCTATGATGGTCCGCCTGTGTTATTAATGAATTTTTCTTTAGTGTTATTTCAAAAGTTCGAAATAATTAGGCAAAAAATGTCTGGGATGAAATTAGTTAATGAGTAGAAAAAATGATGAAAAGGGACAAAAAAAATTCTTCCTCTTCTCCCAGCGAGCGTTATTATTTTTCACGTAAATTCGCATTAATATTAGCCTTTTAGGGCTTAAATTGTATAATCAGTAGAGTAATCGTCAAAATATTATTTTGAACGTATGAAAGTTAAAATAAAAAATAATCATAATTAACATGTTGATATAAAACAGTGCTAATTTATGGCTCTAGTAAAGAATACAAAATAAGTGCCATACACCACACATCAGTCATATTTTTTGATACAAAATAGAAATTGAACTTTACCGAAAGATATTATATTTGAAATTAATAGGAGTCTAAGATAAATAGAAGCAAACGCAAACTTCCTTCCAGATTTCAAATACTTCTCTTTACAGATTGATTGGACGCTACTTTGAGTGGACTGGATAGGTTGCAAACTAGTTCTGAGAGGACTTGTTCTGTCTGTGTCGATATCTAAAATGTACTCATTTAAATATGCATTTCATTTCGTTTAATTAGAGATGTATGTCAAAAATGTGTTCATGTTCTGTACTGCTGGAGGGTCATTTATTTTACAACCCGTTCAATTATCCTTCTTGATACTTCCTTCCATGAGTAATCAATTGTAAATCATCCCAACATCACCATCATCGTCATCACTTTTTTAGCTACATCTTTTCTTTTGGAAATAAATGCGGTAGTGTTTCTTGTAGTGAAAGAATTGTTTTTTAAACTACTGGTGGTGGTGATATTATATGATTGTTGTGTTATCTGTATTTTAAATTTTTTAGTTTTGATTCATTTTGTTTACACAATTGTTTTTCGTTACATAGTGCTGTAATCTAACTTCTAGTGTTAATAATCATTATTTATTTATAGTACGTTAATTCCTACGGACTTTGATAATCTTTAAATATATAACAAGTAAGTTTATAATTAAAAGGAGCAGTCTATTTCCTGTTCGGGCTACGGATGTATTACATGTTTCGTAATAAAGTGTAGCATCACAATCGCAAGACTCAAGAGTTTTTTTCTTCTGTCTGTTCTACAGTATATAAAATGACTTCACAATAGTAATAATAATAATAATAGTAAGTATTTAATAGTAATAACTCTATCGTACCTTTCTTTCAAGGTAGACTTCCACCGCAATTAGTATTAATAGTATTACGACTTAGTTAATTTTATACGGATACAATGTAAAACAAGATTACGATGTCGACGAGAAATTTAGTTTGACGCACGAAGCTGAATTTTTTTTAGATATGACGAGAGAAGTTGTTTCGACCATCATGATAGTGCTTATCGACGAGAGGAAAGTTGACGGAATTCACGTATAATATGATATACTGCACCGATACTACAATCTAACGCTACGTTTTCCTTTCCATTTAGAGAATCACACTATGTCTTTTATCGGATCCGTGACTTTCTTGACTCTTTGCATTTGTTGCACCTGTCCTGGAACCGGGATCTTTGGAAAGTTGGATCCACGAGATTGTGAAGATACTTGCAGCTAGAGGAACAAATTTAAACAAATTATTTAGTTTTCCCATCATCTATGTATTTATTCAAGGGATTTAATAAATTAGCTTATTTCCGCAGTGGTTATTTTTTGCTTACTGTCTGGCAATCGCATAGCAGCCGTCCAGTATTTCCTTAAATAAGAATGTTGCATTGCCTCTTGAGCTGAGAGTCGTCCCCTGGCATCGTACTGGTTGGGTAAAGGAAATAAAGTTTATTGATTAGTTTTTTTTCAGGAGGGTTGTGCAATATTTGTGTTATAAAAAATATACATGGCTTCATTATGTTTACCTTTAAAAATTTGGCAAGCAAATCAATTCCTTCGCTATCCAATCTTGGAGCACGAGTTACTAAGGGCTCAGGTGCCCGTTGGTCGAATTTGTATGCTAAAAATTCTTCGTTAGACGAAATATTTGGCCAAGTCTCATCTGTCGGAATTCCAAGCGTTCTGAATATAAGTCTGAGTTGATCCTCAACTGTTGAGCCTGGGAATAATGGACGGCCACTGGCCATTTCACAGAAAATGCATCCCACGCCCCTGTAAAAATTTTGCATGCAAAAAATGGATTAATTCATTTCATAGTCAGCTTTCTCTTCATCGTCTCTGATCAAGTTCACAGTGTTTGCATAAGCGAAATAACGTTGATACTTGTAACCGTTTTACATACCACATATCGATAGGAGTGGAATATTCTGTGGAACCCAAGAGCACGTCGGGTGGTCTATACCACAGAGTGACAACTTCATTTGAATAAGTCTTGGTAGGAACGGACTGCAAATAAAAAGTAACATGACAATGATTATTGCCACCGATTATTCCAATTCGTGTTGTTAATTTCGCCATTTTTCGCAATGTGAGACATATTCCAATAAATAAAATAAACAAAAACCAGTGTAAGCTTACCTTGGCACGAGCGAGACCGAAATCAGCAAGCTGTGGAAAAAAAAGACATGTGAATAAATATTTACTTTTACAATGCGCTCTCGTCTATTTTTTTACGAATGTTTGCTTAAACTAAACCATTCTCAGTTAAATTTTTGGTTTTCCTGTAAAATGTGTCGAGATTTCACATTCATACAACACACAAGGTCAAAATACATATAGAAAGCGGTAAACCACATAGCGTTATTTTTTTACCTTCAACTCGCCGCGGTCATTGATTAAGAGGTTTTGTGGTTTTAAATCTCTGTGTAAGATCCTTCGTTTATGGCAGTACGCGAGACCTCTCAGCAATTGGAAAAGGAAAAGCTGTCGACAGAAGTGACATAAAATGGGTTACATATACTGACGTGCATCATCTTCAAAGGATTCTGTGATAAATTACTTTGTAAGATACTAAACGTCTCCCTGTCATTCATAAAAACTTTTACCTTAACATTATTGATACTCAGGACCCCGCCGCAGCTATCCATATACTGTTTAAGATCTCTGTCCAAGTACTCAAACACGAGCGTCAGAGATTTCTCCGTATGAACGATATCATGGAGAGTGACTGAGGGCAGAAACCAAAAAGGAAATTAACTTTCAACGACAGCACCCGTTTCAAACAGGCAAACTTACATATTATCTACCATGTCAAATTTCTGGTGAGAATTCTTGTTACTATGTGATACATTTTATATATCACATTTCATCATCTCAATACATATTATTATTCTCAATAAATCCACCAAAGGCGACGTTACAGGGTAGTAAATTGCATATATGTACATAAAGTTTGCGGTTATATAGTATCCTTAATAAGATATAGGTATATTATTATATAGGCATATTATTAGAGTATTTACCGATATTGGCATGTCGCAGTTCTTTTAGCAAAGAGACTTCCCTAATTGCGGTACATGGAGCACCTTCCTCGTGTTCCAACCTGATTTCCTTCAACGCGACCAAACTCTCCGTGAGCCGAGATCGGCCTTTGAACACAGTTGCATATGTTCCCTGAAATCAATTAATCAGGCTTTCCATCAGTCAAAATGGATTAAGACATGTAAACAGGAGATATAGCACTGATGTGCACACATCGCGTCCCGTTAATATTACATAAATCTTGGCAAAACACAGTAATCGTGCTAAAATGGGGAATTATATATCTCGCTCGCCATCAGCATATAACATCTCACGAGATAGTACATAATGTCTAGGTTGTAGTAATTACGTTAAGGATATCAGCGTATGTAATTATGATAAAGTACCTCTCCAAGTTTATCTAGTTTCACGTATGTTTCGCTCCTACCAAAGCCTATTTCCGAAAGACTTTGTCGCCTAGATGCTCTCGTCAATGGTGCCTCCACGACTGCGAATGAAGCTGCCTGTTTAGCTAAAAACGATTCGGGTATGTGTAGATCGGCCGGTAATGACAAACGCTTGCTAATGTCCTGAGATAAGTCAACCTGTTTAAACGAAAATAGGATTTTCATTTTGCATAAGATTGATAACATTAGCAAAGAGCCACGAAGAAGAAGAAAGTGTGTGTAGCGACTTTTCTCTACAGATCCAAATGGCCGCTTGGAATGTTTTTCAATTTCCACAAAATGGGGAAAATAAGGGCAGGATGAATTATGCATGCTATTTTCTCGGCGTACCTCTGAATGTCGTCTAGAATTTTTTGGACGTAAAGTTACTCCATAAGAAACATCAAGCGGAGGACGGACACGAGCTGCTGGAGATGTGAGATCGTCGGAGGCAGCAGAAGCTTCTTCGGATTCGCCATCAGATCCTATCCGTGGATGTTCCGCAACGGGAGCTACAACAGCAAATTTAACAATCCATTGTCGAATGATTAAAAATTCATGCATAATGCGCCTAATCCAAGACACAGGCTTACAATGAGAACGCCACATTACACTATCATTAATAAATTACCAGACTAAAAGCACTACTTACTACTGCTACTACTACTGCTACTACTGCTTTAGCTATAATGACATCAAACCTATAGCGCGTTTTTAAATAAAATGCGAGAAAATGTTATTTACCCAGAGTCGGGAAGGTAGTGCTCCTACAAAAACCTGATGCGTCATTTGTTGCCATAGTACTACTACTTCGTGGAACGGCATTTCGACTAGATTTCCTAGTTCTACGGCGGTGACCTATTTTCAGTGACAGTGAAGATAGCCAAGAGTTCAGAGAATCGAGACGGGATACCATATTTTCAAATGCGCAAATTTGTTATATGAAAAAAATGACAGAAAAAAAAGAAACAACAACGCCACCGCAGCAGTGACAAGAAACAAATAACGTTGATATATATAGGTATGAAATTTGTAAGGTGTATAGGTAATATATATTTTTTTAAATGTGTTAGTTAGTGCAGCAGCGGTGGGCGCGCACACACACACAACAAACTTAAAGAATATCACAAATTCACAATGACGTAGAAAATGACAGTTCCAGTGACTTTTCTCTCCTGATTAA
Source organism: Sinella curviseta (assembly GCA_004115045.4). Taxonomy (NCBI): domain Eukaryota; kingdom Metazoa; phylum Arthropoda; class Collembola; order Entomobryomorpha; family Entomobryidae; genus Sinella; species Sinella curviseta. The sequence continues at coordinate 19,269,083 of CM065489.1, read as the reverse complement.
ATTTGAGACATGAACAGGTTCAAAAATTTCTAGAGGTAAATAGTCAGAGAGTAAATAATATTCGTTCCGTTCATACAACTTTTTTCTTTCTTTTACTTTGCGTATCAAAGTTTTGACGAATTTTTGTCCAAATTTCCACGGACGTATTGAAAATAAATCGCTTGTTTAAATGTATGATCACGAAACAACACACCACCAAACCAAAACCAACCACACGCTCAATTCTCTGCAGTATTCCCGTTTTCGTGTGTATTCCGCATATTATTATGAATGTATATGTAAGTGAGAAGGTAATTATAATAAAAACTTTAACTACCGACAAGCACTAAAATCTCTTTCTTCTCCAGCAGCGACTCCCATTTTTTAGGCTTTAATATCTCACTAGTAGTTGATTATCCTTTGGTCACGGTATTAGTTAAAAAGTTATTTGTGATGAAATTGACTCCAGTTCATCTTTTTGTAGATATCTCGTATCTGTCTCAACCATTTTTGTTCACTGCACCACGAAAAAAACTTACGACACACTGTATATATATTGTAATTATATATGAACAACTTGACTCAGAGTCAGTAGATTTTTTGTTATATGATCAGTATTTTTTTCAAAGTTCAGTTACAATAGTCTGTATAAACTTGCTGCGCTAATTTTTTTCGCCAATTATTATTATGATTATGGTTATTATGGATACGCTTGAGTTGTGTAAAAATTAGTAATCGTATTGGTCATTGTAAATGAATGTTTGTTTTACACACATAAGGAGTTTAGTTGCCTTGTCTTAAGTAGATGTGAATAATATCCACGGAAAGTTTACTAAAATACTGAATACTTAACAGTCACGACTGCTCACTGCGACGCTTTGTATATCATAATCGATGCCTTAAAACATTTTTATTATTTATTTATTTTACAAGTAAAATGATAATGTTCTTCAGGCTTGGCCATCCAAATTCATGTTTTGACCGTGGCATATGAGTATTATTGTGATTACTTTTTATGTCTCTGATGTTTTCAGTATGGGACTAAGGTAAGCTAGTTTCGGTTGGAGTCTGATTAACTATATTTTAGAAGTATGTGATAGTGATGAAGAGAAGGCTATTAAGTTTTTGAGGTATGTACAAAAAATTTAACTATGCGTAGCTGTTTTATTTCTCAATGAGTCATTCATGGAAAGGAGAGCGTTAATTCATCCAATAACTGGGCATTTTTTTCTCTCTCTCAATTTTCCAGGCAGATGAGGAATTGGGATAATAATAATAATAATGTAGATTATTACTGCCTACCTAATTTAGTTTGTAATCCAATGGACCCATAAAATCATAATAATATCTGTCTACCTTTTTAACACAACTGACTAATCGTTACATCGAAATGTTAATCATGTTGAGCTCGTTGGTTCATTTTTTATTTATTTCATTCATGTTCTGGAGCAGCACGAGAAAAGGTGTAAAATGAGGAATGATGTCGTTTCTCTTAATCACATTCTAACATTTTTTTGTACGATTAACCTTACTCCGTGTTCTCTTTCTGTAGGTCGACTTATTGGTCGTTGATCTACTCCTGTTGCAATGCAAAAATTACTGTTTATTACCGAACCAGTAACCATAACATCTCCCACAAGCAATCAGTCAATTTTATATTTCGCCAATTTACTTGGCACGTTATTTCTTGTCTTCCCTCCAATAACGAACAACAAGATTGATTAGCGCAATTTCCCAATGTACTAATCTGCTAATTACAAATTTGCACAAGGTCCTCTAATCACTTGAGCCAAGCTCGTGTGGTCTCGCTCCAATTCAACAGTTCTATTCAGTAGAATTATTCATTTGGAGATAATGATGGACATGGACACGTACATCAACAGTGTGTTGTTGGCTGGACACGCGAGCATTGTAACTGTGCACACAGCAGTTAAAAAGTCTGATGGAAATTGCGATCACTCCAATAAAACACACTTTCACACAACGACAAAGAAAGACTCGTTTACAAACGCGAATAAAAAAAGTTATCTATAAGGACGTATCCTTTATATAGTCCCGTAGAGAACGTGCACCGTAAGTAAACAAGAAAGTTAACAGCGCATTTTGATTATTATCATTGCTTGTAGTCCAGAGTGTTCCAGTATATATTATTATGACTTTTATTGTATAATATGTGTGTATTTAGTTGAATACTTGTCAAAATACTCGGTTGCCCAAAAAAGCAGCAGCAACAGCACTGTACATAGTACAGTGCCCGTCGTGTGTAGTAGATAAACTGACTAATAAATACTGCAGGACTATACGTGCGTGCACTGGAATGAGTTGTTGTGTATCATCATCAGACTTTTTTTTCTTTTGTTTAAATCAATTTAAAACGCGAAATAAAAGTCAAGCCATTCTCTCACTTGAAAATAAAGTGATAATGGAGATAGGAGATAGAGCGAGAGAGAGAGAAAAAAAAAGAAAGATGTAAAGTAGAAAAAGAGAGAAGATGAGGAGGAGAAAGAAAGTGTGGAAACTGAAGGAGGAGTTGACTATGTAAAAGCAGACCTACACAATGTGTACAAATAATATAAAATATTATAAAAAAGTATCATTTCTCTTTCTTCCTTTCTTTCGTTCTGTGTTTTTTTCTGCCTGCTCCGCGTTCACTCTGCTGCTGATTCTCTCTCAGTTGAGTTGAGAGTAAGAGAGAAAGAAGAATCACTCAAGCTAAACTCTGGGAATGTGGAAAAAGGGGGAGAAAGACACAATGATGTATTTATGCAGTTTCCGCGTAGAACGCGAGATAGGGAAAATGGATGAAAAGGAGAGAGAGATTCGCTTTTACAGGAAAATCTTTACGTACAACAGACAGCTTCACACACTGGCACTAGTACAACAACAGCCAGTCGGAGAGATCAGTAAATACGGAATGAGCGTAATAATGATAGTAGTAGGAGCACAAAAAGTGTGTGTGTGTGTAGAAGCTGCAAAGAGATAGATAGATATAGTGAATCCGATATAGAATCTCTTTTTTTTTCCTTTTGATTGTAAACGGGGGCCTATTCCCGCTTTAGAATAATGATCCTGTATAGGAAAGCAGGGGCCGTTTTTGAACAAGCATAATGTCTCATCAACGTGATCAGTGGGATGCAGTAGAATTGCCGATAACACACAAGAGCAGCAGAGCACACAGACAGACAACACACAAAAGTGGAAAACGCGTTCTCCTTTCACTTTTTTTTACCGCACACAAACATACAGCGAGAGACAGGCTCGTTTAGGATACACACACACAATCGCTCTTCCACATCTATAGCAACCTTTCACTGCATTATTATTACTCCCCGAGAGTTAAATTATTTTTTTTCTTTCTCCTTCCACCTTTCCCTCTTTCACTTTTCAATATTTTATAGCAAGTTTATCCAACTTTTGCCTAGAAAGTTGAAACTTTTCATTCAACTTGAACCGTACGTACTTAATTCGCGTATATGTGCCTACGTTCCAGGAGTTGCTCGTTCACTGGGTTCGTTTCTCTCTCTCTCTCTGTCGCTCGTTTACTCTCTGGCTCTTTATTTTTAGAGAAGAAAAGCATTTCAATTTCAAAGTGTAATATAATTTATTTATACACAAACAGGAAAGTAAAGAGGAAAAAGTTATTGTTATGGATGAGTTTCTTTTCTCACTTCCTTGTGGTAATATAGTACAAGTATTGGTGGTGGTGGTGGTAGTAGTAATACAAGAAGTAGCAGCGATGCTTAACTCTCTGTCTAGTAGCAAAACTAGCCAACAAAAACTAGATGTAGTACAAGTGGAGTAGCATCCTCACTCTCAAACTATCATACTTTTACTGGCTTCTTTCCCTCTGTCAGAGCTTCCTATTTATATGTATCATATCAGCAGCAGCATCAACAGCAGCAGCAGGAGTTTGAGTTTTTCGAGTGCAGCAGTTGAATCACATATACGCAAAGCAGGGAGAATCTAAAAGTACAACAAAAGTACCAACAAAAAATGCTACTAAAAGCACCATTTAGCAGAGAGTGGTGAATCTAGCAAAAGCAGCAGCAGCACCCACCACACAAAACCATACAGAATAATATACAGAAGAAAAAAACATTTCAAGGCTTTTCTAGTAGTGGCAGCCACAGCAGCAGCAGCAGTAGAGCAGCAACTATAGAGTCAAAATTACCTTAAACTATAATAGTTATATAAGCAGCAGCAAAGCAACATGATCATTGAAACTCGATATTTTAGCGAAAACCCTTGAACCAAACATTGTTCCTTTTCTGGAGGAAAAGTAGTAGTATTATGAATGTATTTTGCCTGCCATGCCAGTAGTAAGTAAGTCGGTTTCTCCCTACTACTAAAAAACTAACTGAATTTATACCTATGCAACAGCCATCCTTCTTTTTGCCCTGCTCCACAATTTCTGCGTGATAATAACGCTTTCTACAGCTTGCTCCTGTGATGCTATATTTATATTATGCTCTCCTGCTTCCGTCCATTCAATGTGAGCAAGGTAGTTAGTTAGTAGTGCCGCGACGATAGGAGCCTACCCTCTGCATGCATTCATGTAGGTATGTATATGCGTACATATTCTGACGATGGAGAAAGTTGGTTCTTACATATTGCACGGGCATTGAGAAGTAGGAGCAGAGAGAAAAGTTTTTTTTTGGTGGTGGCGGTGGTGGTTGTGCTGCTGCTGGAGAAGGTTTCTTGTTTGCCATGTCGTTTTGTTTAAAATGCGAGTGCACAGCCACTAGCATACAACTGGCTTGGCCACTACTACAACTGCGAGCAATGTATGAATGTACAGAATGGACGAATGGACAGGCTAAAGCCAGTGAAACTAAAATTGAGCTCGTCTACACAAGAAGCCCGCATTGAACTAATTCAGGGAAAATAAAGGAGAGGAGAAATGAAGTGAGAAAGAAAGGAAGGATGAAAAGAGAACTTTTTGCTGTAGTAATAGCAATCCCGTCTCTCACGGGCTCGTTACCAATTCTCTATGTTCAATTACATACATAACTCGTAATCTGTTATATCATTATTATGAGAGGGAAAGAACGCACACCACCACCACCGCCAAAAAGTAAATGTAATGTACTTGTGTAAATAGGATTCCACATGCTTGTATGGCTGTGTTTAAATAAATATGGTTTAAAGCTAAAAAGGTCTGAAGTGTGCAGATCTTTTACCACCGACATCACCACCAGCATCATCATCAGCTCACATCACATTCCGCAAAGTCAGAACCAAACACGGTGCGGAAAATGGGCCAGCAAGGAACAAAAAGAGTTTCCAAACTCCACAGGGTAAAAAATATATAAGAGATTGGAGAGATGTACTAATAAGAAGTGCTCAGCCAGAAGAAGAATTTTTTTATGTACGTAACCTAAACTCATGATGTTGATGATATTATTATGCTGTCTGATCAACGTAATCATAGAGGTATTCATTTTCACACAATGGTTTCATCTCCTCCTCCTCCTCTTCTTCTTGGGTTTCGCTCTGCTCTCTCCTCTCTCTGTGTAGGACTTTATATTTCGTCGTATAAACACAATACAAATCCATTTATGGCAGAATTGTAAATTGGGTGATGCAAACACTAACGCCACCACTTTATTTTTATGCGAGCACTATAAAAAACCGTGATACGGGAGAACACATGCAATCTACTAAACTGCAAACAAATGTGCACAGCATTCCTTTACACTCTTCTATCCTCTTTCTAGCAAACTGTGTGTAATACCTATTCTCCTTCTACAACAGAGATGAAAAGAGAGAAGAAAGAATATTGTTAAAAAATGCGATGCATGTGGAGAGGAGAGTGATTGTGAGCTGCTAGAGACTAGGTAGTCATCATATCTTCTCATCACATCACATCCTGCGGGTGATCCACATACTTGGTATTCATGTAAAAGAAAGAAACTATAAAATGGTTCAGTTCACCCCGAAAAAAATCCACTTGCTAGCTAGCACAGAGCACACAACTCTCATGACTCTATAGACAGATTTCTTTTCGATACCGGTACCTGTTCTCGCCAAGCAGACCAGACTAGCATAAAAGTGAAGCAGAAAATCTATATAATATTATGGAAAAAATTGTGCAGCAAGCTATCATGTCATGATGTATACTCATATCATCACATCAACACAGAATCCACGGTTCTCCCACACTGCGATCTGCGATGCTGGTAGTTTTTGGTAGTTCTTCCAGTCTTGTTAGAATCAGAGCATGGAGGAAAATACATAAAAAACGTGCATGTGGTCGTCTTACGTAAAGTGAAGAAAAACGACTTTGGTTGGCAGTTACATTATTCCAAGTTTTGTTCACCTACTCCTTTTACCATAAAAATGGAAGCTGTATAAATACATAAAATAATAATAATACCACTACAGCAGCAGAGCATTTTGCAGCATCTCCCATTTTACAAAATTGAATGAAAAATTGTAGCGTGGTGTTTACTATCTATTATGTAGTTTAGCTAAAAACGAGAGAAATAATAATAATCATCATCTTCATACAAAACTAGATTTTCAAATAAAAAAACTTTTTCCCAAACCTTTTGTGGGATTCTCCCAGAGGGGAAGCAATGTATTATTATTAATACAATTCAAAATATTGTATGTATATGCGGGTGTGCAGTCTGCTACCGCAACACAATACAACACGTTGAGTCATAGCACAAAAAGGACATCTTATGCAAACGTACAGAGAAAAAGACGACAAAGAGTTAAATGCACACTTGGAGAAGCATACACACAAGAAACTCCCAAGAAAGTCTCAGATTTGGACCTCTTATGCCTCTTATCAGTGCCTGGATTACAATTGTTTCAGCAATAACTTGAAACGTAAGTTTATACTTTACTTACTGTAGAGGAAGTAGTAAACTCCAAGTATGAAATACGACAGCAGTTTTTCGGTGTAGAAGCATATTATGTAAGTCGTAAATAGCATTTTGTCATTGATTTCAATGATTTTCCTTTCCGGCGCTGATTCCTTAGTAAGAAACTACTACACATTTATGCAAGACAGCGAGCTACCGTATTTACAAAATTTTCTTTGTACAACTTTCTTAAGTTAACAAAACTTTTCCCGAGGAACAAAACAATGTGTACATAAAAATGTAGAGAGAGAGAGAGATGTAACTCAATTTATTTAGAAGCGGTGGTGGAAAGGGTAGTTAATGGAAATGGTCCCGTATGTCTCTATCTCGGTCTTTCTGTTTCTACCGGTTGGGCCAATATACAAGTTAGTTAGGTCTGACGTAAGCGAATAGATATAGATCCCAAAAAACGTACCAGTTAACCAGTAACCAGTCACGTTCAACATATACTGGCAACCAGTTAGTCCTTGACTCCTGCAGTAGCAGCAATACTTCAACAGTTTACTACAACAACTAGTTATGCATAGTTTTCCACGGGTTACACTTGTTCGGTTTCATTTTTTCTTTCTTCTTTTTTTGCAAGGCTTTCTTGTACTTCTTCAAACCTGCATGATGAGAGGATGATATGATCGCCGCGCCGTTGTGCCACAATCAGTACAATAGATTAACAACTTGTTCATTGCTTGCATATTCCAACAATGCTACCATGTCGCATAATTTTACTTTATACAAGTAGTAGTTAAAATTCTCTATAAAAAGTACGGGCATTACAGTAGTACTTGCTACCGAGTTCATTACAAGTTTTACTTCTGGACTCTAGACTACTCCTAATCTTAATTAGAACTCGTGTAGCACCATGAGTTTACCAGCATGAGTGCCAGTAAAAATATTTTAAAAAGAGAGGTTGACAAGTGCGCTTAATAAAAACAGTTGGTTGTGAAAGGTTGATGGCTAATTGGAATTTTATTAACCTATTCATGGGTGATGAAAACGAGATTACATGCATCCAGATTCCAGATGAATAGATCTAATAACAGCAGGAGAATGAATGCTTGCTAGTGACAATAAATATTATGATGATGCATATACGAACAAACTACCTTTTCCGTTTCTTTCATTCTACGAAATGTGATTATGGAGCATCCAGCAAATAGCATTTAGCTTCAATACTACTCCCATTAATATTAAGTTACTCCTCCGTGGTTCTCTAAAGATGCCATGTGAAAAGGTAATATGAAAACTTGTATACAACAATGGTAACTCATATCAACCGGTCGCCTCCAAGTCGAGTTTCATTACATGATACATGATAAATTGAGTTAGGAAGGCGAAGGGGAGGGTCTATTTTCGGCACCGCTCTTCCAGTGCATGTAAAGAGGTCATGAGAACGCGCGCAGTAAAGCAGTAGTAATAATAATAGTAGTGCTTCTATTTTGTAAGACTAATTAAGTAATTATGCGGAATTTTTCAAAAAATGTAAAAAAAAGTATAAATCTAATGATTTGTTTTTACCTGGACGGCAGTTTGGCTCTGAGACTCTGGAATTCGTAAGAGAGAACTTTCTTCCGTAATTAAGAAAATTAGATTTGGAATGAGACCGGCCTCCTGCAAAAGCAAAGAAACGTATGTACGGAATGGGGCATTGTAATATAAAATAGAAATAGCCAACAACAGAGCTCAGAGTTAAATCTGTCTTGTGAGTTGCAAAGTTTCGCATTTGTTCCTCATTGCATGCATAAAAGCTCATCACTGTAAATCATAAGCGACAGTTCTCTCTAATTTACATAATAGCAAAATGTCTTACCATTTTCGCGTGGCTCTCCATTGTCAGTTATTGTCAAGAACTGACGATTCCCATCCTCATCAATCGTAAGATGCTCCGCAAGCTCTGATAGGGAACCATCAACAGTAAAGCGAAACGTGTGTGACAGCCGACGGCGTATTTTTCTCAGACTCATTTTTTCCTTTCAAGGCACTAAAAGTTGCTGGCGATGATTATGAACAGAATTATGCTTCGTAGACAAGTACGTAAGTAAAATGTTGAATGTCTTATGCTGAGATCCACAACATTTGGTTAAGACGTTGCAGTTTGCAATTCTTCAAATTAAAAATATCAAGTCGTCCGAACTTTTTGTGTTGTTGAGTAGAGCAAACTTTGCAAACAGCGATACTTCTTGGTTGGGTAATTGTATGGATCTTGTTTCACCGTTGCGTTGTACCAAGATGGCTTCTGACGTAATGGAAAAATAGAACAATTTTCGTTTCCTGATGCTACTAGTCAAGCCTATTGGGATGACGATAATGATGGAAGACGTATCAAGTGTCTGCTACTTAAATGATGAGCAAGACCTAAATTGAAAGTCAAAACACAAAAACAGACAAAAAATTATAGATAAAATTAAACTTTTCAATACATCTTTTTTCCTTAACTTCGGCTTAGTTTCAGCAAAAAAAAACAACGATTACGTAACTCATTGTACGTTTTGTACCAGTGGCATGTATATTGTTTTTATCAAAACTTGTAGCTGTGCTGCTACTGTGCTCTTACAGTTCTAATACCAAATCCATATTGGATTTCATAAATCAAGAGAAAAGCATTAATGATAAGTTAGTTTTTAGCAACAAATACAATTATAGCAATTGTACACGCAGGTATGTATGCTTTTAGCTTGCATGCATGATTTGTTGAGAAGACGGCGTGTGTATGTTTTATGCAAACCATACAACGGCTTTGGTCCATTTATAGGAGCTTCAACAGAGCAATATCATTCGTAAAATCCGAAATTATTTCTTAAAATATTAAAGAGGATGGCCTGCATTTTTTTAACAATCTGCATGCGCTACATTTGCCTGCATCTATTTAAAACAAGAAAACTTTGTCTCTTCAAAAACAGAAAGCATCGGAACGAAAAATAAGCTCACATGTCAGTGAATGCAACGCAGTAGTATATTCCTGAACTACTGAATGATTAAATGCCTCATAATTCCAGGCAACCGGTATAGACAACAATACAACTTCTTAATTATAATTACTACTGACCTTGACCAGATGAGAAAAAAATATTCCCATTCCCAGAAAATATTCTAAGCTGGAACTACGTAGGTATTCTACTAGCTAATAGTAAGGTATGTTGCATGACTGAGTATTTCGCTGTGTTTACTACAAACGACGACTGAAGGATTTCCGTTTTATGAAACATTTAATTATACAACGCGGCTAAGAAAATAAAACCCGGTAATTGACTGAGACCGTTAAGCATAATACTTACGTATGAGTAAACATAGAGTGTATCCGTGTATAATGTACACCTTACATGTTCATGGATGATATATCTTCGAGCAGTGTCTGGCTTGGCATTGCCAATAACAACTACCGGCTTGTTATTACTTATTATGTAATAACGAGTCATATATATCATGAACCAGTTAAATTCTTAACCGAATATTTCTATTAAAATGTAATGGTTTATTGTAGAGCCCGTATAAATGTTTGGCTACTAATTTTTAGCGCATTGTAAACACATACAAATATACTACTATACACCCTTGACATGAACCTTGCACGAGAAAGATAGACGGTTTAAATAGAAAAATACATGCAAGCTCTTTCCAACGAAAAAGAACGGTCACCCATGCACAGGATTCCGTAAACATTAACATAGCACCGTCATAAATCATCCGCACCGTATTTCAAACAGTTTCAACCGTGACAATGGGTTTCAACATGAACGAGAATGTGGCTAAAATGACTATACTTATTCTTGAATTTTAAACTGATAACTACAATAAAGGGCCCATGAATCTACGTCCAACGTCAATATTTTCTGTTGTACAGGCTTTTATTTTTTGCTAAATCTTTCGACTGTGAAAACTAAATGTGAAAATTGCCTTGTAGAGATGTTGTTGCTATTCCATTAAGCATTCCCCTTTTCAAGTACTTGTGAAGAAAGTAGTTGAAAAATTTAATTCTGCAATGGATTTTTCTTTTTTATGAGACTCTCTCAGCTCTCATAGCGATAGCTCTCCAGGTTCTGAAAATCAGCATTCCATATACTCCTTATGTATCATATACACAGCAAGGATATGACGGTATGGAAATGTCGTCATATCCTTCCTCTATATTTTATGGAAATTTTTAGAACCCTTGCGACAAAGAATATTGTACCGAAGCAAAAGAACACAGCGTGCAAATATCCATCACGGTGATTGTGAAAGTCGTAACTGATATATTGCATTTCTTTGACTTTTTGGACCTGGTAGATTGCGAAATAGTGATATATAAGGATGCTCTGTTGAGAAATTGAGATCCACGTCGGCAAGGAGGAAAGTGAAAAGTGAATGCAGTATAACACCTCTTCACAGATCTTCCATGCGAGGCCGACAGCTTGTTCGTGTGTTAGCACTGAAATTCACACAAGACAATTTCACAACTTCATCTATGCATGCAGAAGACAATGCTAGCCCCGTTAAAGATAATTATTATTCTGTACGAGAAACGACAGCGAAAATGTCTCAAGTCTCATGTGTCCTCACGATTCAGGTGCTCAATTCGCTCGCTCGGTCGTGAGAGGTACACGCATTTGCTGCATTGATAAAACTGCGTGATTTTCTATTAAAAGTGGAGAAAGGCAGAGAGACAAGTTGGTACAAAAGGGGCAAGTGTAGAAGGAGAAGAACAGGTACCCAGTTGAGGATTGGGACATTTACCGAAAATGGCAACGTTCAACGGAAAACACAGAGTATACACGACATGCACAGTATATTAATGGAAAAGATCAAAAGACAACGAAACACGGAGCTATCTATTTGCTTTACACAACACCTTGGATTCCTTCTTTTTTCCAAGAAAAATGAGATTTCCGCTGTAAAACGAATATTATAGCGTTTGTTTTGACTGGAAAAATAACGGAAGCGTCAGTAAGAAGACCGAACATTTGAGGAAATAATATTATTATACAAAGAAAATGTTTGAGAAAATATGTGTAGTGTCTTACGATATTTATGTATAACTGAATGATTTATTCATTTTTCTGAGTCAGTGAAATGACGGAAGTTTGCAAAAATATAAGATAACAGAAAAACACACAGAACATGATATGCATATAAATAATACAAAGTCCACTGATTGAGAAGAAACAGAGAGCTCAATCCTTTTTTGTGTGCTGTTATGAGTTGTTTGCATCAACACATTACAAACTGACTTTTGCTGTTACACACATTGAACATTGCACGGAACACCAACCTTATATGATGACTAATGATCGATAATGTGAACTAACACAAATACTAATCATAATGATGTTCTGAGCAGAACAGAGAAAACTGAAACTTCTTTTTGAAACGATAAAGAAAACTGTTAAACTGTTGTCTCTAGTTCTCTAAAATGCACAATATTAGTCCATCCATCGCTCTACCACTTGCTCACACCGCCGTGCTGCCTGTTGACAACTGCGAGTTATGTTTTACCTTATCCAAACTTTATGAGGAGTCATTTGTTATTCAAGTCGTAAATTGATACCCAACCATTAACTATCACTGCTGGTATTAATCACTGTATTTTGTATCGTTGACTGCCTCATTTACGTGTAGACAGTAGTATTCACTCCCCACTGACTAGATCACACTATTTTATGTGCTCTAAAGTGTATCAGTCAAAGCCAGATGCGCGCAAAACCTTATTGCTGCAATACATGATGCACAATTCATGTTATAATTTCTGTAATAATATGTTTAATTCAATGTTTAAAGAAATTCTGCTTTACCTATACTTTGCTGAAATCTTTTAATTCACAGTGTAATTTCATCTTTTTTAAGAAACAAAATATAAAGCATTTTACATTAAATTTTTAAATCCAGAATACATCTCTCAAAATAATGATGCCTCTAGCGAAATATCCGCCCCAACTAGGGATGGGTCTACTATGAGGTACCGAGAGTGAGTATAGCCTATGAGTGCGTTTCATACGAAAACTAGGATCGTCTCCTTTGAAGAATTAGGAAACAAGTAATAAATTTCTAATGGGACTTTGCTGGGTTCATCATTTTTGCAGGACACGGGTAAACCTATCCTGTCGACATGGTTATAATAGGAAAGAAGCTCATATTCACGTCGTATCTTTGATGATGATAATGAAAGCGTTATCAATTTACATGTACATGTACCTATGTGAAATGAAGATCAGATCACAGGGGAAACAAAATGTGGCAGTATAAATAACTCATGTGTACATATAACACAATGCAATGAGTAGTACACAAGCGTTTTCATTTGATATCTTCTTCATTTCATCATAATCATTATCGTCGTTGTCAACCATTCTATGAGGCTATCACAACTTGGACGATAATAAACGCAACTTAAATGCTGCTAGGAGTAGTACCACTACTAGACATGCTACTTTTTAATGTTCCTACGACATCGGCAGTCATAAATGAAGATAAAATCATCATACATTTTTTTCTCTCGTGGTTTGAGACAAGATGTTTTGTGCAATACACGTTTTTTATTCAATGTGTGTGTCTTTCCTATGCAGCATAAAAATAGTTAGTAATCGCATCTCTTTTCATCTTTTACCCTTCATCAGATAAAAATGACATCTGTATTTTGTTTCGTCAATATGATGAGACTAAACTCAATGCATATGTGTTAATTTTGGTTCCAAATTGAAGTTTAGCTTAATCATCGAAAAAGAGTTGACTCTTTCTTGGAAAGCTCACAATTGACAGAACAGCCCCCTGAGTTATGTCCCGAGTCGTGTTGTTGTGGTTCTTGTCAATTTTAGATTCGTCATCATTTCCACGCCCTGCACAACCACTTGATCGACTTTTGTCGTTGACGCATGCATGAACCTGACAACCGTATAACTGCGTCAGGAAACGTACCATTAAAATAGAGGACATAACCTCTTAATACACACATCTGTCTATATAGCATACGCTTTATCTCTCGTTAGAGTCTAAAAATAACTTTGATTGACTGTTATCTTAACCGAAGTCAATTGTTATGAACGGCAGCACTCCAATTAATAATTATTAAATTTAATCATGAGCCAACTTATCCGCGTCTATTTTTAGCTTTTAAGTAGAAAATAAAATAAGAGTACTTGGACTTATATGAGCGATCAATGAATTTTAACTTTTGTATTAACAACCTTTTGCCGTTGTCGTTGTTGTAACGTAACAACATGGAAGGATTAGAAGGATAATGACAATATAAAGTAAATATGACACGATCAAATATTTCCTAGTGGATGATAAGAGCATCTTTCACATTTCATACAAAAATGATACTTCATAACCACACGAGCGCTTTCAACCACGACGGACACAATGACTAATTGTAATGACTGTCAAATCCAAGTCCAGTTAAAGTACTGTCACAAGAACTGTGATAGGGAAGTAAGTCGGCGTTTAGGATTTAGCATAACAATTAGCATCAATCAGCAATCCTACTTCCGTATCACCAGAGGATATAGATTACAGTTACAAAAAAATATGAAGCATCGGAAACAAAAACAACTTGAATAATATTTATCCATCTGAATAAAATGCATTTTTTATGTTGACATGGTATCCATAAAACATCCACGAAATTGCTGCTGAGTTGAGTGTTGACAAGAATAAAAAATAACGGAGAAATAACATAATGATTATGGCATCAACATTTATACAGATGTGAAGGCAGCAAAAAAACAATTAATGTACCAATAAAAAAACGAAGAATGACTCAAGTGTGCTATCTTTTTTCTATATGCATGCCATCCATGCCTGCTCCAATTTTTGACGATGCGGTGGTATGCTCTTTATTGAGCCATTGACTTAGACAATGAGCAAAAAATGGTTCAATGCCAATCATTCCATTACGTAAAGTAAAAATCAATGGATTGGGACTGACGTTTTTATAGGAGCATTACCGTGCCATTCTAATGTGTGCGGGCGGAAAGCGACATGTTTCAGAGAGCACACTGAGAAGCATGTACAAAAATGCTGTAACTACGCCATTGTGGTAGCATCAGTGGGTGCAAAACGTGATTTATAACCAGGAAGGAAACTTTCGTGTGCGTTTTTGTAAATGTGACGGTGATGACTCACATCATCAATAAAATCAATGCATTGATAATATTATTGTTATTATTATTAAATGTTTGAGCTCAGTTACAGTTTTTGACAACTCTGACCTCGAGATACACACATCTGGGAGGAAAACTTTAGTTCCGTTGTCCGTCCCAAATTCCTTTCAAATGACATATGTGCTCTTGATCCAAGATTAGTGAGTGAAATGAGTACATACATTACATTTCCCATTGATTTTGATGGATGGTTTTATAAAAACCGTTTTTCATATTGTTTTATCATGTACCTATATGAATGGCTGTTGGCCTACAATGGTCTATTTTTTTACTCTACGCTTTTATCTTTACAGCATCACATTATATTTTATATATTAGGGAAATCCGTTCATTTCCAAAATAGTGCGTTCAACGTTATGTACATTTATTGTGGGGTGCACGTCAAGTTAAGTTAAGAGCTTAACTGCCACTTTTTTTCTCCGTTTCATTTTGTGAAATCAAAATCTGGATAATTTATTGTCTTGATAATACCAAAAAAAAGGTTGATAGTGTGCTTTTGGGTTTGACAATTGTACAGGATTTGTCGATTACTCCAAAGCTCACACTTGATATTTTATTCCATTGGCTTTCTCCTTGAATTGCTAATGTATTGGTGTATAGGCATGCTTGGAATGAAATGCTGTTGTGCTCCGTTGTTCACCTACCGTTTTATAAATTACATCATTGCATTATTCACTTTTCTTTATTGTCTATAAAGCATGTATGTTTTTTATTTATACTATATATCATGTACTTAGAGTTCTAGCTCTAATTCTATTGAATTGCACACACATGGAACATTTTTATGCTGCACACAGATTCGATTTGGCTGACGTAGGTAAATGTGGTGCGTTTGATGTTGACGTGTGAGGATCGATGGTATGGAACATGCATTTATCTCTGTGCAAAACAAATTGTTTACTAGCGAGGAGAACACAACAAACTGTTCCAAGGACATTTTATGTAAAACGAGTACCGTCTTTGGAGAGCTGTGAACTGTTCTAGGAAAACCAAGTTTCTCTTGTGATGTTCTAGCTATGACAAATTATAACGAGCACACGAAAATGATAATATGATACTTTTGCAAGTTATCACACAATTTCCTTCTCGATAATATTTGTTTCCAATTTCCAACTGGCAACCTTAATTGCATCGGATGTTCCAGCGATAGCAGAGATATTATTATTGTTTTACTTATTTGATATTTACTTTCGTTAGTACAACAAAAACATATACTTATTTTTCATCTTCAATGTAAACACTCCTCGGTTCGTTGGAACTCACCTCTGTGGAGTAGTTTTTAGCTGTGCTGGAGGCAGGGGTGCTGTATAATATTGTGTGGAGTCTATTTCCAGCGTGCTTGGGAACTGACTTGTAGTAGTGGTCGTAGTTCTTCAAGGCTGCTGAATTGGAATCAGTTTCCAAGTGCTGCGGATACAATGTGGCTACTCGTTGTATAAAATAATGGTATTTTTTGCGTTATCACCAAGTTGTAGATGAAGTGATCCAATATAGTATTCGTTGCTAGTTCATCGTTTATATTTAATTACTTGGCCATGCCATGAGCTGTCATGCAACCTGGGTAATGGTCATAAAATACTTGCACGAAGGAACGCTCTGAGAAACTTTAGAAAATATATATCCACTTTTTGAACCCCTTCTCGCTGAATTTCTACTACACTGTCTATAGAGCAAACAGTTTTTTATATAGCGGAGTGTCACACATTGCACATAAAATCACTCCGGAAAATTAATAGTAATAATAACGTAGCATTAAAATGTTAACAGTTCGCTTGGTTGATTCACAAAGGCACTGGCACTTGTATGGTAATTTTGCTCACTTTCCATTTCACAATCCCACGCCAGCAGCAGAACTGTTCAAAATTATCGGTTTAAATTTACATTTTAATGGCATCGCAAAAAAAGTTCCTTAATGATCAGTGTGTCAGTCTCATTAAATAGGTGTAAAAGCAATAATACCACCAAGTATTTAAGCGCAGAAAAGTATTGGTTGTTGTTATAATAATGATGGCGTATACTGTACGTGTTTCTCTTGTTTGTATGTATGCAGCTATCAATTTAATGCTCACTACAGTTATGCACGAAAAAAAACTTTTATCACTTCTTATAATTCGCAATTAAAGCAAGAATTTAGTACGGTACTCGAAGGAGGCAATAAAAACTTGCTTTGCGGATTCTGCGTAATGACAATTGAATCATCGGAGAGTAAAAAAAATTTCGCTATGCAGTGAAGCTGCATAAAATTGATCACATAAAAATTCCAGAAGGAATAATAATAATAATATATTATAAAGGGAAGCGTAATCTCATTCTCATTAAAACATTATGCTTAATTTATCACAGATGGTATTTCCCACAGCGTTTACACCTTTTGCCGATATACTAACTGTTGTTGCAGTTGACAAAAGAATTGAAAGTAGAGAAAAAAACGTAAATTAATTAGGTTGTGTAATTAAACGCAACACGACGAACACCAGGTAACAATCACGAATCAGTTACATAAATGCATAAGATAATAATCAATAGTAACACTGCTTTGGATTTGTTTTTTGAATGTTAACAACCTTACAAGTAATTCTTTTTTTCTCGGCATGGCCATGACCGTTTATTTAGTTTGACATGTTTCCTGCGTCAGTTTGGGTGAGCAGTGGATGTGGCGGCCACCTTTTTCGCAACGCTGGCAAGTAGTAAAAAAATATTCATGTGTTGTTGTTAAAAATGTATGTAAAAACTAGCAACATTTTATCTCCCTCGTCATGCCGCTCACGGAAAAAAGTCTGACAGAAAACGCTAAACGCATCATCTTCAATGAGCCAATCAACCCACGGCTTCCATCAAGCCACTAAACGGTTTCCCCCAAATAAAAAAAACAAAAACACAACAAACACAGGGTTCAATAGAAGCAACGAACCAGGAAGGAAAGGGAGAAGCCGAAAACGGAGAACCAGGCAAAAATTTTCGGTTTACTCCCGGACACACATACACACAACAACAAAGAGAGAGTTTTTATTTATGGGATGCACACTCTCCGCTAGTTATTCATTTCCACAAGATCACCTCACGTCGCACCACTCAAGTCATAAGAGCAGAAAGAAGGGATATTCGGTTCCCCCGGGTTCTATCTCAATACTATTATTATTATGATGATGATGATTTATCCGAATTTCATGGAGTGAACGAGTTACAAATGTAGAATACGAATCAATACGGTGTGATTTTTTTCCAAACAAGTCGTGTAGTAAAATGTTGAATCAGAGTACAAAAAATTATGGACAACGATGATAATAATTATTATATCAGTTATGCAAAAGTTAATTAATCATTTCAAGACACTTGAACCGACGTACAGCCTTTTTTATTGTTACTCAGTCTATATTAATTTGGCTTTCATGTAGATATACAACGCTTCCCTTGTGTGCATACACTTTTCCTCCTCCTGTCGTCATGTACTTGACTATGAAATCTGTGTAAAAATGAACTTTAAAAAGGAAGGAATGTGAAAAAAACTGAAAGGGAAAACGGGACGAAGATTAATTAGGTAATTATTACAAACTGAATATTATACAGAGGCGATATATATATATAATATGTAAGAGGAAGCGAGTTTCCCCCCGATTTGGTCTGCACTATTACTCCAAGTGGCAATGATTATGGGAATTGTTCATACAGCTTTATCAGCTATTTTGTGCATACCACATAAAAATTGTACGCACTGCACATATTATTCTCTACTACTCACACACAGGCAGAGAGCAGCAACAAAACACCACAAGGCTCTGGGATTTTGTTTGTTGTTTAAATAAATTATCATTGCACATTTATTTTTTACGATGAAAGTATATAGAATATTGTGCACGTTCATGTATCTACTACTCCTCATATGCACATAATAATATGATGATGATTCCCTGAATAATATTAAGGTGCTGCTGTTGCGCTGCTATTGCCGTTTTGCTGTCTTTGGGTTTTTTAGAATTTGAACATTCAACATTATTGGTAGTAGTAGCAAAACAGACTGTTGTGTGGGGATGATGATGATGGTGATTGCTTTGCTAGTAGTAGTGCTCTCACACAACAAACAGTCACTGTTCACTTACTTCATATTCAGCACTTTTGATTCATTCCTACTTTGTTATTCCATGTACCCCTCCTCCTCCACTGCCATCATAACATTATTTTAGTTTATCTGCGTACATATTATGTACTCACGGACGTACGTACGTACATTTTGCCGTATAAAGTGGTTTTCACAGTTCACATGTTATATATTGTTATTATATTCTATTCTATCTTACATTGCTTGCAGCTCTCAGGAGTCTCCTCGACAATGCATTATTTGAAACTGCTCGTATGCTGCAGCAAATCCTCATGCATAAAGGCATACTTTATTTTATGAATTAGTGTAAGAGAACGGTGTTACCACCAACAATGCAATGGATGTATGACGACGACGAAGAAGAGAGAAGAAGACGAAGAAGAGAGGATGATCATCATGTCTTTATATTCTTTTTTTTCTATGCCAGTGCATATCTACTCATCAATGTTTTTGGTTGTTCTTTTTTCTTGTCTTGTTGTTACTGACTGACTGACTACTACTGCTAAATGCACTAAACACGGCAGTATTATTGGCATTGGTTTGCTCTGATGATCTGATGGTGTTGTTGGCCGATGAATCTCTACTAGTTCTGGTTGTTGGTGTAGTTGCGATGATGTGATGCTGGTGCTTATTATTATTATTGCCTTTATGGACGAAGCACTGGCTGGCAGGAGCAACTACAGCAGTCATTCACTGTTGAACCATAATAATAATCAGTAAAGTAAATGCTCGTTTACAACACCGAGGTGATGCATGATGCTGCGCTGTGAGGAGCTTCTTCGATGTAGCAGTTATATTTCATCTCTCTGTATCGGCTCTATAATAATGAGTTGTATTTCATCTCTCTCTCCCCCTTTTGCTTGTCTTATCGTTGGCATTGGCATCGGAGAATGAAGCAAAGCAGCATAAACCTCGACGAGAATTCACTCACAAAACAGAGACACACATGGATGCTACGACAACTCTGAGAAACACATCCCATCACCGTTCACAACTATGTAACACATTATTACTGCACACATAATAATATTTACAACAACAAAAATCTTTTCCTTCTTCTTCATTTATCCAAAATCTTTCTTGTCGCTGCTGCTCCGCGCTGCGCTGCCATCATTTAGTCAACAGAGTAATGCACAGAGAGAGAGAGAAAAAAGAGACACAGGCATATTTAGGCACATTGGCCACATTCATTTTAAAATGCTTGTGATTATGCTCATGATTCATGATACAAAAGAAAGAAAGCAAAAGAAAAACGGCTATATAGATCATTTATTTGCTTTATCAAATTTGCTTCTGCTTTTATGCTAATCCACTCCATTTAAAAAAGCGAAAATACATAAGTTTGGTGGAGTATGAATGCATGCATGCTTGTGCGTGTGCTCCACGAAGCTGGCTTGTCTCTAAAAAAATCGGCATTTGAGTTAAAAGGAGGAACTAACTCTTTCAAGTGAGTCAGGAAGACAAGAAATGAGCACTACTGCGAGTAATTCAATTGAAGAGTGAGAAAAGAGGTAAAGCCACTACTAGTCTAGCAGAAGCAACCAGACAACAGCATTCATAAATAGGGTCTTTTATATTATATTATTATGCTCTTCTAGTAGAGCCAGTCACTTTTTATCACCAACACCATTCGTTCGTAATAAGGGCCAGAGACCAGAGTACTACTTCACTCGCACAAAAAGCATTGAAACCTGCGTCAGATTTTTCCTTCCTTTGACTCGTATTATATGGTGTACACTTTTATCCACTTCGTTTTTCATTTAAGACTTTTTTTTTGATAAAGCGACTAAAAGTGAGTTTGTTGGCTTGGTTGCTTACTTAAACAGATCATGTTGATGATGATAATGTGGAAGGAAGAAAAAAGACGACAAACGCGAGACGCTTATAATTTGAAGGTTCAAGTACACGCGAGTGTACATAATATAGGAATTTCTGCTACGTTCATGTTTATTATCAACAACGTCATGTAAGTAAGGTGTGTTGTGCATGGAATATTTAGCGACTGACAGAAGGAACGACCGTGTTTTCATAGTAAGTGGCATTAGTTAGTTGGTATACATACATACATGCATTCATATAGGAAGAGTGAGAATATTACACGGCGCAGCGTGTTGGTTGTGTGGACATTGGATTTTGCTCTTTGCAAGTTTTGTAAAGACCCTGACGGAGGTAGTGATGATGATGTAGATGTTTTCTAAAAACATTCACCTTTTCTGTTGTTGATCTTTTCGTACCCATAGCTCTTGTATATGCCTTATAGCAACTATAACATCATCATCATTATTGGCGTCGCAAACGCTGAACCAGTCTGTGTCTCGTTTTATCATCATTGCATGATATTATATTACCTCATACTTGTGCGTCTTGCTTGTTACCACCGCCACCACACCACTGATATAAAGACCAACACTTTTAAAAGGAAACTACTAGTCAACAACACTGACAGACGTTATGTTGAGACTGGTTTACTGGTTAATAGCATATATATAGATATGCAGGCATGAGTATTTTTGCTAAACCAAACCTTGCACTTTTTATGTCTTCGTTAGCTAGTGTGTAAGATTGTCCAACAGTTTTTTTACATCCATGTCTCTTCTTCCTTCTAAAAGTTGATGTAGTGTCTCAGAGCTTCCTTGCAGTTTTGCTCTCTCTCTCTCTTGAGATACATGCATACATGTGAATGAGCTTTAAAGGTTAACACTATTATATTGCATATAATATAGGCATATTTAGCCGTGTTTGTGTACGTATAGGTAATAATATGACGGCAAGTCGTTCAGGTTATATTTACTTTTCATTTCATTTCAAGTACAACTACTACCAGACGTCTTGTTTGCGAACAGCGTTTGTAGCTCGTATTTGGCAGATAGGTATTGTGGTAGTAGTTGTAGTACTTGGAATAAACCACTTCATTATTCCCTACCTTTAGTGGTCTGTGCAATTTGCCTTACCTCCTTTACGAATATTTTCTCGTTAATAAAAAATAATATGATTAAATGCGGACTCTTCTACAAACACGACTAGCATTGAATGCATTAAGGCAAGGTGAGATTGATTTTAAGCAGCAGTACTATTGCTTGTTGTTGTCACTTCGAGCTTCTCCCTTGTCCCCTCTTGGGATTTTGTTGAAGCAAAAGGGTTTTGGTGAAGTGACTTGCCTGATTCCATACTTCACACCGTAGTAATGAATACACACTTGCATACCCATCTGCGATGCATGCTGACACTGAAATGTTTTTGCATGGAAATTTACAAGCCTTCGAACCCAAAATAGAGCCGACTAGGCATTATGAAGATTACACACGATATTGCATTGCAATTATGGAGTTGATTTTGGTTTAAAGAAATACTACATACCTACATAGGTACATATATGATAATTTCTCAGCAGTATGGTATGCTTCTTTGCAAGGAAGCACTAACGGTGAACTGATCAACTAGACTTGTTTATTGACTTTTCACACCTCTCTTATTTTTTACTTAACATCAGATCAGATAAATTATATATACCTATAGACAAATTTTAGCAAATATTTCCGGAGTTGTATGCGAGATACTGACTAACTGGCGATATGATAATATATACCTATGCATGTATACAAGTACAAGCTGTAAATAGCTAGCTTCCTGTAATGCATAAATAATCTGGACTCTGGACAAACTTAAAAAGATTCGAATCCCTGGTGGACTAAAGTATTATGGGGATTATATTCTTGTTAGCTCAAGCTCGGTGTTTCTGGTTGGTTCAAGTTTTTTCTGCACATGTGACCCCATGTGACCATCAGTGAGTTGCATTATGTGGGGTTCGCCATTGCCAAGTTTAGCTAAATGCTATTTAATCTCCTCATCTCCAAAAATGATCAAACGAATATTCCGTTGATGCATCCGCATCCTATTTTGTTCTATGGGTAACTTGTACATTACAATGCAAATTACACGTATGCATGGTTATGTTCACATGATCAAAGATTTATTTGAGAAGCCTTTGCATTCGGCTTAGCGGATGACCCCGGTTGTACTAAACAGAAGAAGAGGTGGTTTGTGGCAATAATGATTAGATGGACAAAGGATACGGTAAAGGAGGATCGCATCAGTTCTTCAAAAAATTTCGTGGACAGTCAGAAGAACATTATAGCATGAAGAACAACTACTACTTGTGTTTTGGTTTGCTGTGCTACATATCTACGGAAGCATTCATTTGCCTTAACGTCTTTTTGTTCCTTCATCCTGTCTTGTAATTGCAATTTATTGCCTTTTGCCTTTTTCAAATATTTTGGCACAAGTTAGAAACATAAAGCCTTGTGTGAAGTTGTTCATTCTTTTACCCCTGCAAAAATCAAGCCTGATTGTTATAAGAGTACACTTTTTAGGTAGTAGAGTAGTGGTGATGGCTGGTAATAAAATAAAAAGGTGGACACTTTTTTAACATAATAAAAAACCAATGTAATGTTGTGGCAAAGGGGTAAATTTTTATCTCGCCATACTAAATGGTTGAAACATTTATCAGATTTCAAAAGCTAGTTTGATCATTTATAGAAGTTAGGAAATGGGGATATGCCACTCAAAATGCCCACTGATTAACGTTAACGTTAAATTAACGTTCCATGCTATTACGACAACATGTTCTGCTGTTAAATGAAATGCTTTACTGTTTTTAAGTGAGATTTTAATATGAGTTAATGACCGTTTTAAGCAAAAGCGTAAACTACAATGTTTAACTGGACTAACGGCAGTGTGGACATTTCGGACAGACAGAGACGCTTTGTATTGGTAATAATAATAAACGCTCCAACGTGATAATAAACCAGCTCAACAAAACGTTTCTCCATCTTTCTATAAATAACCGCAAATAAATAAATAATCTCTCTACCTTTCTAACCTGCTACATCTTATCAAACAAAAACACACAAGCCTACACAAACAACGACTGTACACACGTGAATGAGCCTGATGTTCAGTTAATCATGATGGATAATTCAAAACGCGCACTTTTAATGAATTATGCCATATATCTCTTTAGCTCCCTATCTTTCCCTCGGCTTTGTTTTCCCTATAGCTATGCATACACTATATACCTTCCTTCTTCATTTAAAATCACAACAGTGAAGGGTAATGTGCCCAGAGTACAACACATTTGGTCGCAGGCAATTCCCGGTGCGTATTAAAAATTGTCCCATTACTGTTAAAAGCTTTGGGATGCTGGCTCAACTCTCATCTCTACTCTACCACATTATATACTTATAGGTGGTAGATAAATTCTCTGCTATTTTGCCATCTCGCCACAAGTTGTGTTGCTGTAGCTGTGAACTTTCTTCTCACTCATCTCATACCCCTCCACCCACACTGGGAGCAATAACAATAGCAAAGTTGATAGCAACGATGACTTTACACTGATGAATTGATATGGTCCTATCATCAACCTCAACAACAACAACAAAATTCTATTATAAAAGCTGTAAGCCTATGTATGGCAATGCTGGCTTATCACATTGCATTGCAATGGTACTTTGGACAAAGACAATAATTCATATGTCACGCAGTTTTGCTATTGCCAAAAAGTGGTGTTATATGGAGAAGATTAATGATAATATAATAAATGAGTTTTTAGAGAAAATGTGACTATCTGACCTTCTTCGCCTACAAAATAAATTCGCAGTCTAAAGTATAAACGATTCTATTCACACATATACACAAAAAAGCCTATGAAGCAAAATAATGTTGCGCCACAGAGTTTTTACGGGGAGTACAACGACCACATTGTTTATTACCCTCATTACAATATTAAATATTACGTGTATATATGTAATCGCAATAATACGCTGCAGTAAATATAACTTTCTCAAAAACACGATTTTTATTACGCATCTTGTTAATCTTGTAAGCCATCCTTTTTCGTTCATGACTACTACCTTGTAGTGCTCATGTCTCTTCTGGGATTGCCCATTCACATAATAACGTTGTTACGTTTGGCACACATGACATTTTTTGCGCTATTTGTAGCGTTACGCTAGTAGCGTAACAATATGTTTCTGTTGTTACCTGATTTGACGGACACACTGAGGCAGATCTACTACGGAATGTAGTACCATTTACAATTTACAAAAAGGTAGAAATAATCACGGCAATTTCGTTGGTAGTAGAACATGATCATTCATAATGACAATGGTATCAAGATGGCTAAGACAGTGTCGACATGCTAGCGTTGAGAATTAAATGATGACAATTAAAGGAGTTACTCCCATACAAACTGATACAATAAAACCTTTATTAACAGCCTACTTACTTTTAATGAATAGTCAAAAAAGCACAAGAAGAACGCTTGACAGTGTAACTTTTGCCTCAATAATGAATAAAAAGGCGTACAATGACATTGCATTGTTTTTACTGCATACACAGAGAACCGATTATGTTCTCATTTACATGTGTGGAGTGGAAATAACAATGGCATTACCTAAATAGAATAACCCAATATTGTACATCGCGTCGTAATAATTTCTATTCCACTTCAGTTTTCATCAAAAAGTTTTTTATGATGTGAAGGCGGTGGTAGTGTTCATTGCCAAATAGTTACACTGCTGATAAAACCGTGAGAAGATAAGTCATCCACACCAGAGTCATTGGGCATTATGCTGATGAGCACGACATGCTACATTATTGTCATATACGCTTTTACGCTTTAATTATTGTACAGCCCATATCGAAAAATTATGTTTTGGAACTGTCGGCGGCCGAGAGTGTAACTCAGGTAGGGTGTTTTTACATTTCAGCCTTGCAGCCGCTCGATGTAGAGATGTGACAGTAAAAAGATGCTGTTATGTGTAAAACATCAGAGATGACTGATGTGGATGCTAGAGTTTGGGGAACATTGAGACGGTTTATTGTGGCTGCCTTTACTCTAAAGAAGTATGTCATACATTTATAATTTCTTCAGTTATTTATTTACATACCTACATTCAATTACTTCACATCTTCATCCTTGCAACGTCATGTAATTTACGTGTAAATCTTTACAAATTGAGCTATGATTATGAAAAATAATGAAACGTACATAATACTGAGTATTCTCTGATGCTGTGGTGTGTACCTTAATACATCATTGGCTTGTTTTCAGTTCTCACAAGGTAAACTGAGAAACCTTTAGCGGAGAGAAAAGTTTTTTTTTAAAAATGTGCTTAGAAGTTTAGCAAACTGCTTTTAAATTACTGAACGGTAGTGGCTTCATTTTCAGGTGCTTTTTATACATAATGGCTTTTTAAATATATTTTTTATGTCCATGTACCTAAATATGGAGAGAACTTTTTTAACGATTACAGGTTGTTACAAAAATCGTTTACTGACTTTTTTCTTCATGTACACCAAGCAACTTTTGTGCTTGAAAGTAATCGATGGTAATCTCTTAAGTACAAATGAGGCAATATGAACTTTGGAAAGCTACAACTTTATGCTGCATCGTAAAAATGCAATGCATATATGTATATTTTATTGAAAAAATGCATTCTGATGCATCTATTTCATTATATATATCTCTGTTGTTGTACAAAAAATATTACTTACATTACAAGCACTAAACTTGATTAGCAGTAAAGAACCGATTAGTCATGGCGTCAATCGTACTGTAATAATAATTTCTTCAACAAGCCCATCCGACTGAGACCATATGACAAATGAAGAAGAGAAGAAGCAATTTATTTTAACAATCATGTAACAGCAAAGCTAATGGTGATGATGATAATTACCTCGTCGTCACAGTGCTATTTATCTGCCTGTGCAGTGCTCTTTTGTACAACTTTGATTGTGCTTACAACGGATTCAATGAAATTCTTCACAATTTTACAATACAAAACGATTAGGTATGTTATCCGAGGAGTTAACATTCATGCATGCAATCAGTTTAGAGCTTGCTTACAATTAGAAGTACTTTACATACAAAGACGAAGAAACTTTCACTATTACTAGAACTCGACAGCGGATCATCATCATCACATTGCCACAATAATGAGGAGCACATGTAGCAAACACAAGCCGATAATCAAGCAAACCAACATGCAACTTGGGTGATACGAGCGAGAACAAGTAGTAGAAATTACAAAGCTTAGGTATTTACTGTTGAAATTTTATGTTACTGCTACTAAAACACTTATGTATACAATGTTCAAACTACTACAACGGATTCTGTTATCTTTATAGGCACACAAAAAAAGTAAAGCGCCAGTCAGTCAGGATGATGCTGGCAGAGCAGCAGTAGCAGCAAATGTATTAAATTTGGCCTCTTATTCCTCCTTTTTTTCTTTTTAATTGAGCAGAAACTATGCAGCGCATATAAGTATAAAAATGTTATGTGTATGAAACATAAAGCACGTATTTAAATATACATGATTACTTTTATAGCTAGCTTAGCTGCTGTAGGTAAGAAATAATGCATATAGCATTTAGATATATAATACCCATATCAAATATCAGAGAGCTTAATCCCTTTTTATTCAGATTTTACCTGTTTCAAATTGTTTGTGTATGGCTGGCTAATAGAATTTTTGGCGACGTCTGTTTTACTAAATTAAATTAAATCTCTTGGAATGAGTTGTGCTTCCTACTTATTATCATTTTATCGATTTAATACATATGTATTATGTGTCTGTTGGCTTGTCAAGTAGACAGTGTAACCAGCTGCAGATGATGCGTCGAGAAGGTTTTTTATATGCGGGTCAGGTCAAGGTCATATCAGAATATTTATAGTGTCGAAAATCTAATAGAATGAAGATATCATATAATAATATACCAAACCGTGATTATTTGTACAAGGCTCCACCGATGTATCATTTTATCAATGTCTCACACAAAATCATATTTATTTATTTAATATTGAGTTTTTTTGTTCTGAGGAAAGATGTTCGAATTATTGATTGTATCTAGCAAAATGAAGCACACACTGCACAACTTGCAAACTCGTTTCTATTGTTTGGTTCAATGAGAACATTTGTATGATTCCGTACTGCAAGTAGTACCTTCTCAAATTGATTCTCGCTTGAATATAAAAAAAACTAGCACTGGTGGTGGTGGTGGTGGAATGAATTCACATTTTGAATCGATTTTCGATTTGAGTGAACATTTTCCTAAACATCACTTATGAACTGAGATTTAAATTGAAATAATTCGTGTTTGATTATAATTTCGAAAAAAATAAAACTCGTTCAAAGGAACAACTCGAGTATGCTGAGTATATTGCCCCGGTTGTACTATTACCACTTGAAAGAAAGCTGTATGTGTGCTGCTGTGCTGAATGAAATGCTTTTCCACGTCAATAATATTCATCACATAGACTACAACTGAAGGATTTGATGCTACCTGCCTGCACGATATGCCGCAAAATGTCAAACTACCGTGATCATCAGTGATGGTTGCAGGCCATTGTTTGCAGAATGCCAACTTGAACAAAATTTGTGATCTACTACACTCCTAACAACACAAAAGTACAACATCTAAGATTTGACGAACTGCTCAGCAAGCAAGGTGAGTTAATCATACATGCACGTCTTATGCAGACGCAGATGGTTTGACAGAAAAATGTCAATGCATATATGTTGGCGTTGGCACAAGGCATGACTTGTCATAACAATAATATCATGTATTCATAAACTACTTTTTTTGCTATATAGTGTGCCAGAGTTGAGTCTTCTCAAAATATTCTTCATAACTTACGTTTGAATTGGAGTGCAAAATAAGAGATCGAATGTAATAAACAAAGGAAGTCAGAAAACCTACTACATAGGCGCAATGTAGAACCGACACATAGGCTAATATATGCATATAGTAGGTGAATTCGGAACGCTGAAAAAGAAAGAGTAATAAAACATAATTCCATTGCTACGGAAATCGTAATATGCATGAAGAAAAGACTAGGAATTGATTCCATTTCGTACGGAGGTTGTGAGAATGGAGGTGCGAACAGTTTCCATCTTTGTTGTCAGAGTTTAAGTCCTGATTATGTTATGGTACAACAAAGGGAGCGTATTGTACTGCATCCATAAACCAAGTCTTATTGCCATATAGTGGAAATGGGGAAATATCGTGCTGCACCGTTTGACCGTTTATTTCGCTCCGTCAGTGGTGGGCTTTCTTCCAACAAATTCTAGGCAGTCTCACTTTCGAATGGCGAGCACACAGAGACGTTGGCAAACACACGGTGTAATGTAATGCTCCATATTGCAGTTTATGCATATAATGCATAACAACTTGCACGTTGACAATAATATTGACATCTTTCCGCATCAAAGCCAACACTATGACAGGCTCCCTGTCTGGCCGAAATTATTAGTGCTATATTTTTTATTTTGCTGCCGCAAGTAACTTTGTCATGCAATGACCCATATTAGTTTGTCTGTCGGTCTATCTATACACGATCGGTCGTGGGGTTAAGATTCAGCGTAACTTAAATTCGATATTAATAATGTTCACAAATAAAGTAACGATATTTTCTATATATAGACCTGTGAAGGAGAAGAATGTGGGAATATCAAATATATTTTCAGAATATCAAAGGATAAATATTGTTGGATTAGGTGGTAATTTTAGAGTCTCAATTTTTCTCCCTAAGCAGATTAATTACATGCGTTAATTTTGATTACTTTTTTAATTACTACCTAAATTAGGATTCATTTTTTACAGTATAACATTTTTCAGGGCTTTATTTTCAGCGATGTAGCGAAATCTTCTTCCTGTTGCCTTTGGGACGATTCATCATGTACTGTTGGCCAAAGTGGCCATTGGAATCATGTAGTCAAGTAACCAATATAACAGAGGATTTAAGGGTTAACTTAAAGGGATAAGGGTAAAAAGTTTGTGTTTGCTCGCTGCGTACTTATGATATGTCACATTTCATAACAATCGAAATGGAGCGCCGATCTGATAGATGTATTAACAAAGAGATGTGTTGCTCAAAACAGAATCCAAAATCGCTTAGTTGGGCGACGGACGGCCTGACAGATGAACATGTACATATATGCCGGTAATCTGATAAAATAACCCCACGTTAACTCTTTCATAAAACGCCCCTAGGATTTACATATACCGTGTTGCAGTAGAAAGATACGTCTGCTTTTTACAATAAAAAAGAAGCTTTAAATATATCACCTTATAAAAGCGCACAATCCGCAGGATGGATACCACTTCCATCATAGAGTCGATTTCCATTCTACAAGATTTACATGAAATTTATTTCAAGATGTACAGTACAACATGTATGAATGCAAACTATTCAATTGTTAATGCCAAAACTTTCCTGCTTCCTCTTTCCCATTTCTTTTGAGTACCAAAGACGCTCCCACTCTCTTAAAAGCCGCTGGACCATTGTGTAGTTAGGCTAATAGATAAAATCGACATCATCATCAGTTTGATGCTCATTCATGTAGATAGTAAAATCACTCCTCTCTCCAATGTATTTAAATCCACTGGAAATTGGATTCTTTTGTAGGCTTCTCTCGCTACCTCTCTTGTTTTAGCAGTTCATTCATTCATTCAGTCTAGATTAAGTTGTTTCTTTATTACCAGTGAAGATAATACAACTGGCAGCTTTAGAAATAATGGAGTAGTGGAACGATAGGATGATAGCGTTGAATGTGGTAGATCGATATCATTATCCTAACGAGATCGAGTAGTCAATAATATACTGCTATGATTCACACGATATCATCGTCATCATCATATCATCATAATCTTCGGCTCGCTCCATTCTTTTTGATCGTCGTAAAGGAATTTTGCCAACAGGATATCCAATTTCCCTCCAGTTTACAATTTTCCATGATAATAACTGCATTAGAAAAATAGGAAAACTTGTACATTTTCTGCTGGCTGACAGTTGGTGGGAACCTAAAATATTTTAGTTGGCTTTTACGCTGATTTGTAAAACGTGGAATGACGGGGTCGGTACTTTTGCTCCTTCCAAAGACTGCATGCGGTGAAATAAATGGTGTGCATGCATACCCTTCCAACACAGCAGTGCGGCAACGGCTGAACAGGCAGGCAACAATTGTGTGCCTACGCCAATTTCTTGGCTCTCCGTTTCCCCTTCCACATGTTCCATCACCAACACCATCATCCACTGGACTCTCTCTGGACATGCTGTATGAACTTGTGTGTGAGCACATATATAGACGTTTGGAAAATAGTGTCAGTGATAGCTGAAGGTAATCCAATTTCCAGAAAATGGAAGAGCAATTTTAGTGTATCGTAGCGTGTGCAATTTGAAAAGAACGTCTTCCTACATATATTTGGATTCGACACGTTACAAAACGTAGTACACCTCCCAGTGTAGTGGATTGGACGCGTATAATACTCACAGCATGTCATGTGAATAACTTGAGGCAATATGCATGGCTGGACTAAAATCTAAAACGGAAAAGAGATGAAAATGTCATGTTCATGTCGTTTGTTTTTGTTGCTGATATTGAATGAAAGTATATTTGCCAAGACTGAGTGGAGGAGACAAACAATGAATCTTGCTTCTTTCACAGTTAGTAGGAAATTCTCAATTTTCAAGTCTCCTCCACCATCTTCTCTCTCCCTCTCTCTCTCTCCATCACATCAAAATCATCACTTGGTTTGGACGTATACGAGTTTTTAAATGTTGATATTCCATTCGTGCGCATATTTGGTGCATAATGTGAAGAAGGAAAATGATAAAAAGAGAGAGAAAACATAATTTTACGATGTTATTAATATGTGTATATGTGCATTATATTATATGAAATCAATAGTGTTTTACTAAAGTTACAAAGTTCATCTCATCTTACTACAAGCCAAAGCTAAAGATGTCCGTTGGCGATACGATGCATAATATTCCACAAGCTATAAGGTTTCATGCTGTGTGTGTACAAGGAAGAATGATACAAACGTTCCTTCGGCTCTCTGGTATATACTACATTATTATTATGCTCGGTTTGGTGACATTTTGTATAGAATATTAAATACTTCGTGCTATGAAACGTGATAGTTGGGTGGGTTAAAGTGTAATAATATATGCGTGTTTGCACAATATAGAGAAATGGCTCTGTTTGCCGTTTCAAAATGACGTGGTATATCAGTTTTCAGATTTGAGCTTCAAGTAAATGACGGCAATCAAATAAAATTGAAAATGCTCAAAACAGAAATGGCCTTGAGTCAATTCATTCACAAAGGAGTCTATTTATAAAGTTTGTAAATTCGCAGTTTGTTCCATGCAAAGTTTTAAATGATGCGACAAGGAAAGTAAAGTAAAGATGTAAGCCAAGATGTTATTCATGGTGTTGGTTGTATTATAATCTGATTAAATTGCAATCAGGCAAAACATGACTTATTAAGATGGCTTCCACAACAAAGGATATCATCATAATATGGAATGAATGCTTGGCGAATCTGCTGAGTTGACGTCTACAATTTCAGACAGTGAAAATAACAAGAAATGAGAAAATGCCCTTTCATGTCTTCAAATGACAAATACTTTCAACAGCCAATGAAGGCTTATATAATAAATGGCAGATTATATAAAAAGTTATTTCCAGTTTCCTTATCCCCACTGTCGGTCCATGTTTACCCTCACAAATAGGAGTTGAACTGCGACATTAAACATTCCGAATCCCGCCCACCTTTCTTACTAACAGGTACATAAATATGATCATGACAATATCCTTTCACGTCAATATAAAGTATTATCCTTATTTGCTATCTAGATCCTCTTCAGTTAAAGGTCAATAGCAGCTTAACATTTGGGTTGCATAAAGGTTCCAACAGCATCGAAAATATTCACGCTATTTTTAAATATTTAAATCGGACACTTTGTAATATGACTGAAAACATACGTGTTAGAAATCTAGGGGTGCAAGGGTTCACTAATCTGGGTAAAGGGTA
Organism: Sinella curviseta; assembly: GCA_004115045.4. NCBI lineage: Eukaryota > Metazoa > Arthropoda > Collembola > Entomobryomorpha > Entomobryidae > Sinella > Sinella curviseta. Next base: position 19,236,129 of record CM065489.1, on the reverse strand, counting down.
ATAGGCTTATACGCTATTCCAGCACATAATTCGAATAATGTTACTTGTCATATTATGAGCCATTTGAAAATTACAGTGTTGCAAGTCTAAAGAGACATTGCAGTTGATTTTTAAATGAAACTCCTTGAGGGATTGTGCCAAGGATACATTCGGTGAAAACAGAACAAAAAAATTTCTAACAATAAGCCGTTGCGGAATATATGGCTGGGCAAGGATTTGGACGGGAAAGAGACATAATTTGGTTGTAACTGCATGATAATGATTCACTGTGTATCAGTATTTACAACTCAGCCGTAACGCTTTTCTCCCATTTTCTTCCGGAAATGCCATAATAATATACCGTTGTCCAACTAAATTGGCATGTCACCGCAGCTTGTTAACATGTGCCAAACACGCCCTTTGCTACTCTGACTGCTTTCTAGTCCACCACAACATTTTTGTCACCACGCTATCCTCATACTACCCCACAGCCTTGCTGAAATGTATCAAGCCGAAATAAAAGATGACTTATCTTCGTGCAGTGAAAATTTTATTTCTTTCTTGCAGCAATCCCGAAACGCCAACAGTAGTAGTAGTGGTAGCGGCTCTAACTATGTCCTATGCAGTTCATGACATTATTATGTTGACTTGTAAACAATGTGTGATGGCATTTTTTGGAATGCTATCTAAACACTCGTCTTTTCATGCTTAACTAACATAACGTTAACGAACCGTATGAAAATAATATTAACAGCGCATTTTTCCGGCAAATTTTGTTATACACACATTATAATCTTCAGATTTTATTCTATCTTACCATAAAAGCATGAAAAATGTAATGATTTCAAGAGCTTATTCTGAAGCATGCTCTAAATGCGATTCCTACGGTAATTACTGCGTGCGCCCAAGTATTTATTTAGGAGAAAAGCTCTTCTGCCATTATTATGATGGGTATTACATTATTTTTTTACGTGACCCCGAAGCAGTTTAGGTATATGGCATTCTTTCAATACACCCCCATAATCGTTCGTATTTATTTTCAACGGTATTATTGATCGCATCCCAGGCTACATCTCTTTCTGAATCTCTCAGCATCCTCTCATCCTCATCTCATGTTATATACGCTTCCCAATTATATCACAAACGTAGCCAGTTTGGGTACAGGTACATGTCACTTCAACAAGAAAAAATTACTGGAGGCGAGATGATGTTAGCACGTAGAAAAATCAATATGATAATTTGATTATAGAAAGGGTAAAAATGCTAGCACATCATCATGAGACAGTAAGCAACTACAATACATAACCAGCTCTAAATTACAAGAGCAGAAGATAAAAAATCATCATCATGGTACCTTTATTCATTCTTTTTTATTAGTACAAAAAAAACTTGTAGGTTTGCAGTAGTATGCAGCAGGCTTTTAAGTAGTCCTCGCCCACATGATGTATCAGATAAAATAATAATAATTGTTGGACAATGATGATGATGAGATGGTCCTGTTACTCGGTTCACTACTTACTCATCTTCCTCTCGCCTGTCTTCCATTCCATACGGAAGTCCGTCTCATGTCGTGTCTCGCCTGTCCGTCCGTGGTGTGCAGTGTAGAATGAGGAAACAAGATACTCCAATTGTGACTCTTGGGAGTGATAACCATAATGCTGAATGTGTAATGCATCAGAAAGAAGAGTTATAGAGATAAAAACAAAAAAAGTATTTTATTACTCCGTGTTACAAACACCGTTATTGCCGTTGTTGTTCTATCATCTTACTTTTTTTCGCCACACACACACTGATTTGCTTTGCGGTGTGGTAAAATCTTTCGACAATCCAATGTACCATAATGTCCATACAGTCCAAAATATTGTGTCCATTTCATATTAAAGCGCATTATAGGATGACGCATCATATAGAGATGATAAATTATGGTAGAATTTTATCTTCGATGTATTTTTTTCTGTGATGCTCATTCGTGTGTGGTAAAACGTAAGTAATTTGATATTTGTTAGTGAATCTAAAGAATACGTGTTCGTACATCAACTTGATGTACAAAAAAAACGTAGCGAAGAAAACAGCAAGAAGGAGTAGCCAGGAAACTGATGATAATGGCTTTACCGAAAAGCAAAGTGCAAAAAAGTTTGGATGTATCATCATGGGTATTATGTTACTCTCTGAATGAAATCCTTATATCCATTCACACCTACGCTATGAACAGTCAGAGACAGATAGAAAGCGTCATAATGCTCGACCACGGCTACAACGTAACAAAAGTTATAAAATAACACATTGTTGTAAGTTTGGAAGGATGTGGAAAGATTGCGTTTGCTATGACGTTAGGTAACATGTTTTGAAAAGCGATAGCTCAACTCTTCTGGTTCTATCCTGTTGTCCGGCTGCCCCTGCCCTGGGGTTACATTGTGTTTTTGCAGAATTGTCTCAACTCGCCCCTTAGTGCTTTAACGAATTGATTTATATCCAGTTTATGTTGTTTTGCTGTTATTAAGTATGTATTATTGTTCAATTAAACGGTCGTTAATGAAGTTATACTGAACTGATGAATTTAGAAATCGACACAATTCGGATAGGTATGGTATGATTCGGGTATGATGCCAATAACTAATTAATAGCGAAATGAACTGGTCACCAGCATCAACTGGCGATCAAGAGAAAAATCATTCTAATACTTTCTCTGGCAAGCTAATTGAAAGATTTCATTATTTTGAGAGAGAATCTTTTGAGACAATGATAATTGACATTGTGTCTAGTACTTTCTGTTGACGCAATTTCAAATTTAATTAGAAGAAGCAAGTTAGTGATGCTGTTCCGTTGATGTTCACCTAGAACCATAACTGGCCATTTAGCTCATATAGCAAGATTGCAATGTATAAATGTATGATTTGGGGGTAACTGGAGGGTACACGGGTGAGGTGACATAATGTCAGGATTAGGGTTAGGCTATATACATTACTCATTTAGATAGATGAAGGAATAAATGATAGATGCATGTGCTCTCATGCATCAAGGTATGTAGATGTTAACACTAGAGACCTCGTTACATCTCGGATTATATTAAAAGCAGACAGAGGCTTTCACCAAAAGATAAGCTTTTAATGCTCAAAGCAAACAAAGTAACATAGAAAATTCTAGTTTCTGTGTGGGCGCTTTGTGAACTATTTTAAGAAAGATCTAAAAAATGGGTACATCGTGAAGTACCCGCATTGCAAACCTAAATTTCCTGACATTATGTGTCATATTTTTTTAGTTAAGACGTCAAAAAGTTCTAAAAATATCTGGCGATGAATTGCGCTTCCAACCTGCGTTACTATAGTGCATATGAATTAAGTTTTGGATGATCTTCGAACAATGTACATGTAACATAATGCATAATAAGCCAGATTTGAAGTCATGAATGGAATGAAAGAGTTTCATGATAATAGGCAAAAGAAGCATGCTGTAAATTCAAAAAAATACAAATGATGAAATTTCGTAGTGTACCAACTTGATTTTTATTGGCAATATTTAATAGATATATTCTATATTCTTTAAATATACAAACATTAATTTCTTCCTCTCCACATTGCCCGTAAACATATTATGTACTAACTATAAAATAGCTACAAGTATGGTTTCATCTTTAGTTTGTATAAATATTTTCAATGCAGGTTTGACAAATTCTTATACAATTAAGTACATCAAGAGAGTTATTTGGTAAACAGTCAATAATTATGAGAACTACAAGTGTGAATATTTAACATAAGCGTACCAGGTTACAAAAACGATTCTTCAACGACCTAAGAATTGTAAAACCCTTAAAACAGGATAGATAAAAGGAGCATTAAATTCAATAGTTAGAATGCTAATTTTAGATTTACCAGGAAATCCCTAACATCACCTTGATTCTGAACTCTTATCGGCATATAGTATAAGTACAATAATAAATAAATAAATATTTCTGATAAATATCATAAACAAAAGCTAATTATACTCCAGACACGTAAAGATGAAACAGTTTATTATGTTGATTGATTAAAAAATAAAAATATAAAGAATTTAATACAACTCTTTGTCCAATGTTCAGTGAAAATCTGAAAAGATCTGATTTACAATGGTTTCAATTTCGGTTAATTTGGTTAGATAGGATAAAAATTGTCTATGACTTGGCTGGACATTGGGTACAATATACAGGCCACAAGGAAAATACAAAGTGTAATATATTTTCAAGAGGATGGAAATTTTTGAAAGTGTTTTACCTTACTACAAACACACGTGCGAAGATTTTTGCCGCAAAAAACTGATATTGCTTTCTTCAGTTAGGATACATATAGTTCTTGCTAATTATATTTATTTATTTATAAAGATCAGATCCCAGTCACAATATATAATGCAGTGTAACAACCTACGCATCTAAATTTGAATTATTTCTTGCAAAAACATTTTGCCGTGTTGAAAATGATTAACTACATGAGATAGCTTGAAACAGTAGTTTAAGCAATTTAAGCGTTTCATCCAGATTTTGCTCTACTTAAATACGCTAAGCTCAGAGCTTTTTGAGAAACATTTTAATAAAGCCCGTGATAATTTTGACAATTTCTTTTCAGCTTATTTGACTGAATTTTAGACAGATATGTCCAAGGCGATCATCACTATTATTGTAGATGGCCAAATCAACAGCTTGAGCATATATGACATTTTTGATTTACTCTAATATTTTAGTTTGAAAATATCTGCGCACAGACGTCTCTAGTTTTATAGCATTCTGTATATTTCAAGTTAGTAAGTAATATTATTACTATATTATTTAAGTGTTTACTCGATTCTGACACTTTATTTGTTGAGATATTTTATCACACGTCATCACAATGTGGCAGTGCTTGGGTGACAACAATAATAGGATATATGTATATTGTGTGTTAAATGTTTTAAAATGTATATTTTTACTTGCACTTGCAATATTCTAGTCACCTCAAACATGTTACTTTTGTGTGTCATCTTATAAATATATTACTACAGAATAATTTTGGTTATCCTTTTTTAATATTTTCATGCTACACGTTCATACCGCTACAAATCTGCTTACGGAAAACTATGCATACATTCTGAATTCTGATCAATTACAAACACTTGCTATCTAAATGTAAATATGGCAATCAGGTACGTAACAGAATGTTATGTCTGCAGTGTAGTAATAATAGAAATGATAACCACATAACTTAATGTGTAATATAATTAATTAATTATACATACATAGTTCAAAGAAATGTAGATCTATTTGGTTGTTATTAAGTAACAAAATCAGCATGCACATTGATTATCTGAAAACAAATTATACAAGAAATATATCTTGGCTTTAATCGTCATTATTGTTATGTTTGCATGATTGAACCGAAAAAGTGATATACATACAATGACTATCAAGATGTGCAATAAGAAAAGTATCCGCACTTTATAAAAAAATTAAAGAAATTATTTCGCGATGAAACGATATAATGCATTTATTTATTTAAAGCTTGCGCGATCGTTAAAAAAGAAGGAGAAGAAAATACGTAATATTAGCTCTTTGTACTCTGACCAGTTTTTACATAACACTATTAACGAATATATATATTCTAGTAAAACTACAAACACTGGACATATTTGGATGAGATTTTTATTCAACTGTTATACATATTATGTATATAACGCATCAATATACTTTATTGTAACCACAATTTGTGAGCAAACAAACGAGATCCACTGATTGATTTAGCATTACAGAGATTTTTACCATCGGAGATTTTGTGACTCAAAATTAAGTGTTACAAATATTTCCACTTTCGACATCACTTGGAATTTAGATAAGTTACATAACTCCTACAAATATTTAAACTTCCGACATCACTTGGAATTTAGGTAATATTATTATAATTACAATATGAAACACTGACTTGGTTTAAGAATTCTTTGTGTTTTGTGTGTAAGACGTTTTAAAGATTTCTGTGAATAACACGCTATAGAACGTTACTTAGACTATTGAGTGGGCGCTGGGTTATATAAACACTTCAAACGACGGCTTTGTCAAATCCAGCCAGGATGAATGGAGAGCTGGATTACTCTTGCTTCGAATTTCCATTCCTTTTTGACGTTTGTACGTAGACGCAGCAGAATGGGTATCCAGATACTTGTGAAGTCGTCGAAGAGTCTTCTTGGGGTTGGCGCGGCACCACTTTTCAACGGCTAAAAATAAAATATTATATTTACCTTGTGGTACTTTAAGAATGGAGAACTATATCATGCATTTAAGTTCACGAATATGTACCTTTCAGCAGAAAACATGACTCATGAATGGTGACGCCCTTGTTAGTCCACTTGACAAACACTCGATACAAGATAGCCAGGTAGAATTGATTGACGATAAATATTGCACTGTTTGCTTTGTTGCACATCCTGAAACATCATACAATACAAACACCTCTCATCATAATCAAAATCCATTACTTCCGGAAGTATATTTTTAAAATATAAATTATGAAAGATTGCTTGTATACCGATTTAACAGTCCATCCCTAAAAGCATCCAGCGCCATTTTTGTAACATTGAGACTCAATACAGCCAAAGGAAACTCATGAATCGGATGACGTGACAGCTTCAAAATTTCCGGAGCTAAGGTTTCTTTGGTTTCAGCTGCTGATGATAAGTAAAGCATCTGAAGGGCTCCAAACATTCCAACGCCTCTGAGATCACTGGCGGGATCTTGACCCTGCAATAACAACAAATTAAAAATTGTTTTATATTTTCTGGGTTTTTTAAACAAGACATACAGGAAATGTAAGTGTAAATGAGTTACCTGAAAGCCAATTTCTTCCCAATGGGTGCCATATCGAGGACATGTTGGGTTCTTTGTCATGAAGACATAGATACTTTGCAAAATCCTCCTGTGGACACTGACATCATTGTTCATTGGACCTACAAGAACATTGGATGATAAATCATTGGCCAACGCGAGAGTCCTATTTGAATGCAACTCAAATAGCAAAGAGCCTTGTTTCAAAATCATAAATGCTTACAAGCTGCAATGGCAAATATCAGCTCCTGTTCAAATATCAGTGAAGGATTCAAGGAAGGATTGCCAACGAGATCTCTAAAGCGACTGCCCAACTTCCTGGGGACTTGAGGCTTGATGTGCTCACTGCGAGTCTACAATTTAATTGAGAAATCAAGATTAGCCCATGATTTTTGCACTCAGTGGTTATTCCAAAAATATTCCTTACCATCAAGTTTTGCATGTCATTGGTCATAAAATATGACCATGACTCCGAAAAGTTAATAGGGATGGAGTTGCTACACTCAAAATTCAGACTCTGTTTTAGATTCATGACGTCTGGAGTTGATCTCCATTCATTCTCCAAATCCTGGAATCCGCCTTCGCCAAATCTGCAAACATATGAACCATTAAGCATGTAAAATTATGCACAAGTTGCATGAAAGCTATCCATAAAGTGGTAAATGCCCATCTATTGCAATTACCAAGTAGACAACTTTGCAAGTATGACTAATTGACTATCACCACAAACCAAATAGAACTATCAAGAACTTACCCGTGCTGGTTTGCCAATGAATCAGTTGAAGTGGCTAACTTCTTATCCCTTGCATGAATGCAACTCAAATTGATTTCTTTAGAAGATTGTGTTTTGGAACTTTGTCGTTTCTTCATTTTGGTCTGAAATCCTCAAAAATCTGACAACTCGACTGACCTGCAAAAACAATAACATTTTCCTTTGTTAAACATTTTTTTATTATCACTTCAATGTTAATAATCCGTATTCTTTTACTTTCGATCTAAATTGACGCTTTTATCACCTATAAAAATCTACACGGCTCCACCACCAGTCAGCCTATACACTCTGTATGAAATATGAATGCGCAATAATTACTACAGTTTCAATGGTCAATATTAATGAACGTGCCCTTTACCAGTAAAAGAGATTTGCACACTTGGAAAATTATAACTAAAACAGTCTAATAATGTCCAACTCCACTCCAAAGAACACAAAAATATGATCAGTCTCTTAATAATAATTAAAAGCATATGTCCGTCAGTTACGTTGTTGCTAGGCTTCATGGGCTACTGATAAGTAACAATAAAGTCAGCGTCCAACCCCAAATATATGACACTGAAAAAATATACTATGGTTGACTAATTGTCATTGTAGAGCGTTCTACACCTTAACAAATGTCCTGCAGCAATTAGTTACACGGCTAGCGATACTTTCATCGATCCGATACACACTCGCCACAAAATTAAAATAATTGCTGTTTGTCAGTAACTACAACTAAAAACCTTAAAAACAATTACCATTGCCAGCATAATGAAATAATGACTCAGGACAAAACAAACAAACGCTGATGAAGAAAAACAAAGAAACAATAACTCTTTCAGTTGCCGCAATTTTAAGCTTTTCAATATATGACATTGTATTAGCTGCTGTGGTATAATGATAGTAGCAGCAAAAAAAGAATTCAAACATGTGCATTTAAAATTATTTTAAAAAGAACGTACGCTAGATGAGTAAGGAAGTTTGTCAATTGAATTTTTGCCTCGCCATAAATCAGACTTTAGTAAACGGCAGCACGTAGTTAATTATTCTACTGGTACACAAAACTACTCACATTCCTGTAAATTCCTTTAATCAAAGAATAAAAAAGTGAACTGTCTGGCACGCTTCCATTGACAGTCCCTCCCAAGAAATGACTTTTTAAATCACATATCCTGCTTCATTGTTGTGCTACAACACACAGCGCCATATCATTCCATCACCATGTTTGTACTTATTATTCCAAATGATGACTTTTCTGCTGCTATTATGAATGATGATAAATGATAATAATAAAAAACGACGTAATCTTTCAGAAAGCATGTGTGGCAATAATCTAACAACAGCACCTCTATCATCCTTTATGATCTATACCGTATAACCGTTATTACAACCATATCGTATCACCTCAATCCTAAAAAGCCACATCGCTAATTTTTTTTTATCCTACCTCCTTCTTTACCTGTTGTATTATTGTATGTATATATTATGCTATCAAAACGTCCCTCTTCTGCTGCTGCAGGTCTGGTGCCAACAAACAGGAATTCTTTTTCATTCACACACTCAATAGATTCTCATGCAAAAATCCTTTTAAAGCTTATTAAAAAATTTCACAGTAATGATGACATGACGACGCGATCCGATGAGCAGTTGAACGGCATGAGAGAGAGGAGACGAGGACGAGTAATACTAACGGAAAAACTAGAAAATTGTACAATTCCCCCCATCTACACTTGTTTGACATACGTATTCGAGCTTTTTTTAATCTATGTATAATGTTATCTCATTTAGTGTTAATGGTCGTTTGTGAGTGCTCTACAGTTCTAATAAGCTCACTGACTCATAGTTGACACTACACACTTATAACCAACGTACGTACAACGTACAACCAAGGGGATATCTAATCATTAAAAAGAAATGTCTTTCTCTTTAAAAAGGAACTTAATTATGAGCATATACACACAACAACACAAACAAGACGTAATCAAGCAAAGAGCGGCGTGATAAGCAGATTTCCTCTTGTTTAGATTTACTGCTTTGTAGATAGTTTAGTTTCAATACCTACTTTATTTTAGTTGAGGATGACGCTATGCAGGCTTGGCTTTGTTGTGTATGTGCAGTAGTTCCTGATCGGGACTGATAAATCTGTATATTAGTTTACAATTGACCCTAAATCAGCTTAAGTAAACGAACGTCGCTGTTTAGTTGACAATCGTTTACAAGAAAAAATCAAAGTATGTCTCTAAATCATTCTGACTCAAGTGACTCATATTATTACGAATATACGAATGGAATGATATAGTCGATGAGCAACTTGTTTGTAAACCGCAACGCAACAACGCAATAAATGCAGCTGCCTATTCAAGTACGTCATGTAAAATTCACTGCTGAATGCTGTTTTGCTGCTATTTTAATGCTCTTTAATTTTAGCTACATAATTTCTGGCCTGGCAAGACTCATTGCGTTTTAAATGTCAGCTTGTTTTTGAGAGTCACGACACTTGTCAATGTTTTTGTCTGGTTCTGTCCTATGAGGACATCTTTGCGTGTCTAAGATTGATTTTTTTATTTGCATGGTATGCTTTTTTGAGAGACCTCACGTATGAATTGTACATCAAAAAAATGCAATGGAAAATTCTGCACAATTATTGTTAACTTTACTGTCTCTAAACTACAATGCAAAAGTTTTTTTTTGCATTTCCCTATTATCTGTTTTCTACTAAAATTGTCATGTTGTACACAATTATGACAAAGTTTTTTTTATATAAAATAGGAAATGAAGAGGATGCATTTATAAAAATAATGTGTAATTTAAAAATTTTTTTGATTGTATTTCTCTTGTCAAATCACAATCACAGCATCATATCAGCTCAAGCTTAACCAACAACTTATTGTTACAAGTTAATATTTAGAAAAGACAAGTCCAACAGCCTATAAGAAGAAGAAGAGAGTTTAACGAGAAGAAAGGGAAAACGTCTCAAGTCAAGTCGGTTGGTCGGGTGACACCATGACATTTTTCTGTGTTACTTATTAGCTAATGCTATTATTACGACTGAGTTGAGAGAAGAGAGAAAAAATGTGTATGGGAAATTGTTTTTCTAAACGTCAACGTATCTAAAACATTCATTAAATATTTGATGCTCTTCTCATAACATAACGGCCGACTGTTGCCGATGAAGCCATAATAATGAGGAACAGCATGCAGCAGTAGGCAGGCTGCATGATTATATTACACGCCATATTATTCCTCTTCGCTATTATCATCATCTTTAAAAAAAATATCCATCATAAAGAGAATAAACCGCCGCAACCGTCATAATATTATTATTATTATTTCTGCCTCTATACCCATATTGCAAGCGCTATATTGTATATAGTTATTATTATGGTAATGAGAAAAGTTGTTTGCAGTTTTTGCAGCAGAAGAGAGAGATCCATAAAAGAAGAAAAAAACGCATGACTTTGTATGTAAATTAGCCAATAATAAAGAAAGACAGAGAAGAGAGGAGAAAAGATGCACTTTTTTGGCCTATGTGTAAATTGTCTTGATTGAATAGTCTCAATCGCCCATTATCATCCTTCCATCTTTTGTTGGCGTTGTTGTTGGCAATAGTAATAATAATAATAATGTAGAATGGCAAAATACTTTTTTTAACTGATGAAATTTGTAATAAGCAAAAAAAGCAAAGGAATTGGACAGGTGCCTTTTATTATTATCATTTACCTATAAATAAATGAAAAATATATGTATCCTCAGGTAAAAATTGTGTACAAGTACACCTGATAACCCATATATCACTTCAGAATAATAATGCCACACGGTTCCCTCTAAATAATGAATAATGTAGCATGTAATAATAATAATAATGATAATAATAATATATCCACCTATCATCCAAAATATTATAAAGAAGGGCCTTCTCGAAAAACGGTGAACACCTATGATGCTCTGTCTTTTGTTGCAACAAACTGCATCTCATTTGCACTTTTGTTGCTTTCCGTACTGCTAGTGTGTGAGCTGTCAGGTAACTGATTACGATTTTTTTTGCAGTAAGCACATCTGCAACTACACCCAATTCACAACAAATGAGATAAGATGTTCTTTTTTAATGTAGATGCCATGTACGATGTAAATCATGTTGTACAAATGCTAATGTCTCAATTTCTTTAGATTCCCACGCATTTTTCAATCGTCTTTTTTAGACAGGTCTGTTGTATGTCGAGAGTCGAGACTACCAAAAAAATCATAAATTCCTCGAAAAACTGTGTGTACGTAAAAACAGAGTATTTACACACACAAGCCATAAAAATGTGAAGAAAATTGTGAGAAAATCGTCAGATTTTCGCTTGACTACGCACATTAGCAGAAAGTAAAATACTAATGACTCTTGTAAAACAGTGAAGAAGGCGGAGGTGGTGGTGATGGTGGAGGAGATTAAATAAGGAATTTGCCACTTTTGCACCCAAATTACTTAGACCTACCTATCTATTTACACAATCAAATCCATTCACGAAATAAACATATTATTTTTCGCTGTATACATGCAGAGATATTACATATATATGCATACGTACCTGTTAGACATTCAAGCACCTTCAAGATCCAAACATGGAAACTTATCCAAAATCCGAAAATGGTTCGTTTATGATTAAGTTTTCAGCTTTCGGAGCGTGACTCTGATTAAACGGTTCACGCACCACAGCTGAGGACGACGAGATTTGGTCTTCTTTTTCCTTCCAAAAAATATAGAGGTAACAGCTTTACCGTTGATTACACTCACACTCCAAGGCACCGGAAGTGATCTTAACGTTGTTTCACATTAAAATACCCGAAAACAATTGACGCAAAAGATACAACTTTCGGCAAGTACACTTTTGGGATTACTTCCCTTCAATGATAAATGATTCAAGTCCCTTAACGGCCACAGGCAATTCTGTCCTCTTTCTCTCCATCCAAAAACCCTTATAAACAGCTAATGAATTAATTATTCACCAGTGCACAAAGTCCTTTACACTTTACACAAAATGAAACACAAAAGACGACAAATTTTGGAACGTTATATAAAACAATTAGAGTACAGAAAAACAAAACACACAAGGTTTCCTCTTCCAAATTAAATCGGGATCCGCCGGTAACGAAAGAAAGCAAAACCACAAAAATAAACCTTCTCAACTGTTTTCGTTGAGAAAGTCAGTCAGATGACAGGAAAGAGAAAGAAAGATTCTAAAGTTTTACTTTACTTTTCCCAGTAGGGCAGCCGCAAAAAAAAGTGAAGTGAAACAATCAGCCAGTCAGTCAGATGGGATATTATTCTATATTTTCTGCTGTTTCACCGGACAACCACTTTTGTGGCATGCTCCTCTCCTCATCTTCCCTCATTCATTTCTGCTCTTTCTTGTGGTCGATCACCCTGAGCTAAATAAAAAAGTTTTGTTGTTGCTGCAGCTGAAAAAGGACACCAAAAAATGTATCACATCCGCCGTATCTGTCTGGTGCTGTTGGATTCCCTCTCTCTCCTGAGGAAAGACTAGAGAGAGTGTGAAGAAAAGAAAACTCCCAACTTTCAAGGTTGCCGAAGGTTCTTATACTCCGCAAGCACTGGAGTGTGGAAAGACAACGAACGCTTCAGACTTCGCGTTGTGTTGATGGCCAGTGGTCAGTATAGTACACAGTGGGAAATGACAACAATCAAAACTAATTTTGAGTGTGTAATGTAAAGTGCAAAGCACTTGTAACTACCACGACGGCATCACCATTAAAACTGGCGTTATATTTGCCGTTACACACATGTACTACTCGTACGAGTTAATAGATAAAAAACGGCATTCATTTACTTCTCATTCAGAATTCAGGAGGAGGTGGTGGAGGAGCTTTGCGACGAGGAGGTGAGGGAGTGAATATAGTGGCAATGCTAAAAGTTTTCGCAATGAATGTGTAAGTAAGTAAGCACGTTGCCTGCCACAAAAAACGCTGCTGTTCTGTTACTGTTGCTGCTGCTGCTAAAAGGATAGGATATATAAAATTATTGATCGATAAAGCGCTCACTTTACTTGTGTGTGTGTTTTTTTCTGTCCTGGTGCCAATAGTGGTGCCAAAGCAGGGAAAATATGTGTCAATAATACGAAGTTTGTCTCTCTCTCTCTATTCACTATTATAGTACATAAATCCTGCTATGTATCCAAATCCACCTTTTTCATCAGCAGAATAAGAAGAAGAAGGAAAAAAAACTTTTTTTTATCAATTCATTTTATCATATCACCACTACACCAGCAGCGTGTCGTGCATAGTTGCCATTTGCATGTCGCGTTAAATGTAGATGACATAGACACAGGCCACCATTGACCAATGCGTGGAGGTAGATGCTGATAGGTTGAGTTGATGATGATAATGGCCAAAATATTTTCGCTCGGGTTGATAAGGAGTTGAGGAGAACGGACGCAGTAAGAAATAGATCAGACATGTAATACAATATTTTTTTGGACTTTTATACATCAACTCTGAGGGTAAAGGTTGCATAAAAATGTTATTTTTGCCCTTACTATGTAATACAAATGTTTATATTCCGTTATATAGTTATCGCCATCGGCGTATTATTTATCTACGTAAACGCAGTTTCAATATCAACAGGACATTGTGGCCATTTATTTATTTGGTCAGTAAAGTGAGTGAGTAGATGTGGGCATATTATTCATGCATGCCTGCATGATACACATTTTATTTCCTTAATAATGGGATATGTAGCCAAAAAAGCCACGCTGCTGCTATATAAGATGGTTACAAAGTGATAGTTCAGTTTCACTGAGCGTGAAATTGTGATACATGGCTTTGTATTTATAATTAGTGTTTTTATGTAGAAAAACTGATGGTTTAGTAGTGGTGATGATGATGATGAGGACGATGACGAGGATACCACTACGTAATAGTTATAGTCAGTTATAATAATAATAACATGCTATTATTGCATTAAAAGTGTAACACACACTCTTCTTGCTTTGTTTGGTTTACAGGAGCAGATTCTCACTACTAATTAGATTGTAACGTGGTTGCATCGCGTTGCACATATCAGACATACATAACTTGAGAAAAGGATGCCAGTTTTAGAAAATGGCTCACGTAACCAACCGATTAGTAATAACGAGCGTTCAACAAACAGTCAGCTAATGCGAAACTTCCTCAGTTTGTTTTCTTCATCAAAGTTTATAATGATAGCCAGTAGCCTTAGTGGTGGTGATGGCAAAAGAGGTAGTTGCAACTGTTCACTTTGGAACAATTTTCATCATCCATGTCATGTTGTTGTGGCGTGCATTCCGTAAATGGAATGCATGCTTCTTCAAGAAAAAAACCTGCTGGCTGCTGCTGCGTTTCTTCTCAAGTGGCTTGCCTCCTTGCTTTTTTCTTCCAAAAACCGTTTCATCCACAGATAATCACATGAAATGCGGGCAAACTAACTGCGTGCATAATAGCACATTATACACTTCCGTTTTTTATTCAGAAAAAAGTTTAATTGGAAACTGCCTATATTTTCCGCAAAAAGTTCACAATTCGAAATTCACACACACATAGTTCCTCTTATATTTTCCATAAACACGCTATGCTGCTGTAATCTGGGATTATCCTTTGTCTACATTTAGCATGTATCTCCATGATTGATATAATTATTCCAAGACTATTATTGCTAAGAGAACAACAACCGTCGCTTTCAACAGACCAGTGATGCTGGTTTAGGAAGGAACCACATCACCAACACTGATTATCATTCACATAGCAGGGCCCCTTAGCTTTTTTGGTCAGTCTCAAGTCAAGTCACACGACTCCTCAACACGACGATGTGAACCCAACGAGTACACACAAGACATTGAACGGCATCCTCATCATAATCATCATCTCATGATAGCTGCATCAGCAGTAGCAAGGAGCAATACAAAACACTTACGTTAACACCAACCCTACCACCTTACTTACCTTACTACAATTCTAGTCTATAACTACCTGAGGAAGGAAGAAAAAACATCTTTTGTGGTAAAGGTAAAAACGTAAGAAGCTGTACAAGTAGTTTTTCTCTGTGTGAAGTAGGAATAAAAATGTGTCTAGCTCTTGCCACTACTTTTTTGCTGCTACAAAACTCCAAACATGTTGTTATAAATACCTATGTACACACGTATGCATATATTTGTGAAGAAGGAACGATAATAATATACCGAGATGTTATATAGGTGTATAGGCATGTAAAGTTTTAGTAAGTAGAGTTATAAAACAACGATCTTTTTTTCTCACACATACACACGCTTTTTCTTATTTCTTCTTTCTTTCTTCTTTGGTCTTTTTCTTATATACACCTATAATAGTAGTAAAATGACGCTGATATGCATTGCCATCATCATTACCACCGCCACCACCACTACCACCGCTCGCTTTCCTCGTTTTGACTGAAGGCAGTCCAAACAGAGTGGAAAGACAAGCTTGTTCCCGATTCCTAATCCTAACCACGTTTTTCCTTTCATCCCATTCCAGAATTCATGACATCTCGATATTTTTACTGCAACGGCGATAATATAGTTAGTGACGAAGAAGATGGTGCTTCTCCTCAGATAGGTTGTTCACTCATATTTATAATGCCAGTACTCGTTTTCTTCTTCTCTCTCGTTCGTCGTATTATACATCATTGCATTGCTCTCGGCACTTATCCGTCCATATCCTATGTACATACATACGTTATAAGAAAAGTTGAGCAGTATCGACAAAAAAGTTTTTTTTGGTTGGTTGGGGTTTTTATAATTCACTGGCTCGACTGACTGCTCCTGCTCCTGCCGGCCCTTCTAGTCATAAACAGCTTATTATGTACGTTTTTCTTTGTTTTCTTGTCTTCTCGCAAGCAAGTGCTACAAGGAGGATGCTACCGAGAGGGGAAAAATGTGTACTGGTACAACAATATTATATTACCCATGCATTTATGTATCTATGGCAGCATACCGAATAATCAAAGAATATGACGATGATAACATGGTTAGCTCTACTTCTTTCTTTACTGATGTCTGAAGGAATGCCTTGGAAACTGAAAAGATTCGTTTTTGTGCTATGCACCGTATATTTACTTACACATACATACATACCTTGCACGCATCCTCTCCTCACCCTCTTTCCATTTTTTCTTCTCTATTCTCCTTGTCATGGAGTCACTACTTTATAATTTCATAGTATGAGGTGATAATAATTTGTCGTAAGAAAAGAATTCCTCAGCAGCTTTTGTGAGATGATTAATTTGGAGAAAGGGGTTATAATGCCAGTATAATAATGGAATGTGCATATTGAATAAAGCAGAAAAGTGAATTTTATGAGACGGATTACTGTTAAGGTTAATACAAGGGAAGTGGGATCCTATAAAACAGCCTATACTAACTGCCATTCAAAACCAGGCGAACCAGGTGTATAAACATGTTCATAGATTCATATTATGTATGGGACTTCTGAAGAAGCTGCCTAGGTATTAGATTCTCTGTAGGAATTATCGCCGCAGCTTCCTTCCTCTCTCCACCTCAGTTTATATGATTATGATTGCCGTACGCATAGTTTAATTTCAAAACAATCAAGATAGTAGATAAAGTACAATTAACCTAGCATCAAATGATGAGAAACCTGAAAATCAAATTAAACCGGAAGAAGTGTATCACTGTGTTAGGAGACCGCAATTGTGGATACTCAATGTGATTAGGTATATTGGCGCAATAACAGAATTAATTTTTTAAAGCAAAATGCTAATACCGAAGGCATTAATTCCTCCTCGCTTCGCTTTCAGTTTGGTGATTGAATCAAACCAGTGTAGAGGTATGTATATAATTCCTTTTCTCTCCATTATGACACTCGTGTCTTCCTCTTCAATTTTCGTCAAGGTAAATTAAATTCTTGTAATCAAGCAAGAAAATAAAAGAAAACAAGACAAAGAACTAGTTATCGTGATTTTCTCGTATAGGTACACATTTTTGATTGCTTTTGTGCCCTTCTCATCGTCATATATACAGCTAGTAATAACAATAATAATAACATGTTATAGTCTTCTTGGCCAAAAATTGTTTGTCTTTTTTACTTTTACTTATTGGCCTTGATGAACGGGAAGGAAGGAAAAGTTCAATAATTTTAATATAAAAAAGAGGAATATTATATAGCATGCGCCGCAACAAGGCGATTAAATCTTATAAAAAGTATACAAATAAAAATGGTATTTTCATGGGAGGATCAAAAAAGTGAGAATGCATATACATATATGTGCCTAGTGGAGGATGTTCATGATCATGAAATATGAATCAAAGCCAAATAATTACTTACCTACGATGCATAATATATGCTATATTATATGGAGATGCATTAATGCAACACACCGCAAGTAATCATAAATCGACAGAGACAAGACCTTGCAGTGGACTTGTGGAGGAGATGGGGACGCACATTGAATTTTTGATGCACTTAAATAAGGCAACAAGATGTACAGTCGTGAGAGTAGCAGTAAGTCATGTTGCATTAGAGATTATTGTTAAACATGAGCCAACAAAATGCATCAGCAACCAAACAAAAGCTAACAAACTGCATACATCATTCCTGGCTAGTTTACTTGTCTTAGCTGCAGAAGAACAAAAGAAGACGTGCATATTCAATAGAAGAAAAGAAACAATTTTGGTTAGTGGACTGCATATCGAAATTGCATTGCAAACACACACACACTCTCATGCACTCATACTCATTTATATTTTTCCTGACAGGTAAGCCAGAGTGATATGATATATTATTATGGGGGAAATCCTCCGTAGGCATTGTCAATATAAACTTTAACATCTTGCGCATATCTTTATATAGGCATATCGGTAGGTAGGTATATTTTAAAACAAGCAGAAAATACATTACAACTGACAACCAGAATGCAAGCAGAATACAATAAGCATTGTTTTTGTGTGTGCGGTTAGTTGTTGGTGTTGGTTGGGTTAATCATCGACCTGTTCAAGATAAATATGATCGTGCTACTACCATTTACTACTGTATTACTACAAAAAAAATCATCATCACCATCATCGTCATTACCGAGCGCATTATTCCACTGGCACAATCATAAATATATTCATGTATGTGCTGCAAATTGCATGCAAGTAAAGTTGCACTGCAACATGTCACTTTTTTATTTGCGTACACAAAAAAAAACAACATCAATAAAAATATCGATAAAAACAACACCATTACTTTCGATCACATTGAAATCGAGGCTACTTTGCATTATAACAGCAAAAAACAGCAATCAAAGGTATTTGCTTTGAAAAAATGACAACGTGCATATTATTTATTAAACCACATACATGAATATGCCTATGTGTTTACTACATACTTGCAATGCACATTTATAATGACGTAGAGGAAACACTCTTAAATAAAAAGTGACTTTTAGTTGATGTTGATTAGACTTGCTTATCATTTGTATGGAATTGAATTATATGTTAAGAGAAAAGCCATAATTGTGATTGATATATTTTCGCTAGCCTTTCGTCGTGCACGCTGCTGCACAACAACACAAACTTGACAATGACAATAAGTTTGATTGCTTTTGGTTATTAACCGTCACTGTTTTTTATTCAAGAGGCCATTACATTAAGATTATCTTTAATACAACGTGTTCATGTATATGCCTATATGATCATGGTGTCAAAAGGGTTACCTACCCAAAAGGACGACGCGGTGCGGTGTAGTAATAATAATAGGTGCAAGGTAAGTCAAGGTTTCTTGTCCTCTTCTCCTGACTGACAGAGGCATGCAGCCACAAGAGAGAATTATAATATCACGATCATGATTGCATTGATTTGCTGTCTCTGGGAAGTCGTCATGATCCTCAAAATCATGCACAACAGCAGCAGCGTCAGTGGCAGTAGAAAATTATTCAAATAAAATGCTCCTTCTTGCGTCTCTTTCTATCTATCAGTACGATGTATCATATCATGCAATGCAAACGTTTCTATTTCTATGAAAGATACATTTTCCTGCATGATCATCATCATCGCCAGAGTTTTTTATTTCTTTGTCAGAACAATAATATACTATATTATGCAAAGAAATCATTGAAACGTGACGACAAGAAGCGTTATATGAAAATACCGGCTGTCGTCAGAATGAACGGGCACAACAGAAAGAGAAGAAGAAAACGCGTTTGAGGAACCTTCTCTCATTTATACACAGTCTCACAATAAGAGATGGCGATATGGTGGACGCGGAGATGACATAGGTAGTTACAAGCCCATGGTACAGCAGTTGGCACAAAAATGAAGAAAAAAATGTGAACGAAAGAAAGGAATAATAAAAAGAATAAAAGATGAGTCTCTCTCTCTCTCACTCACTCACACTTTTTCTTCTTTTAAAAACACATGAATATAAAGAATTCTTTGCATGATCTTCATGATCATAATAATGGTTGCAGTGACTTGTAGTAAAAATATAAAAAAAGGCCAGAAAGAAGAAGACCTCTCTCTCTCTCTCTCTAGTGGTTTTCTTGTCAGACAGACGGAGAGGGAAAAGGGAGGATATCCACTTCCAAATGCAATCAGAAAACACATCTGTATATATGTGAAAATTCAAACCTTGTAAAACAACCATATTATTTTCTAGTACCTCTACGTTTTTCTTGTAGTAGTACGTCTGCAACAACGAAAAAACGTCCTCATCGAGCGAACATCATATTATGCTGCTCTGCTGTTGTAAAATTTTCTTCTTTTTTTTTGATGATCACGACGATATACACTGGGTTTGAGTTGTTCTTGGCTCCTTTGTCTAGAATCATCCTCCCAGGAGATCTGGCAAGGAAAATTGAAGAAATGCAGTCTGATAGCCACGCCATAAGTGAACAGCAGGCATCACCACGCCACCACCATGGCTATCAAACCAAACTCTAAAAAGAATCTCTGAAGTGAAAATTCAAACAGAAAAAGGTACAGAAGTTACGGAATGGATGGGCAACCGTATTTGTAATGACGACGACGAAGGAGCATGATGATGTATAATGCATGACATGGTTACTGCTCCGGGTGCTTCTTCCAGTAACAAACAATGAAATATTTTGTGTAATGGGGTAGTAGCCTGGCCAGTATGCATTACGACACGGCCAACTACCTTTTCTCATCTCAAATCTCCATGCATAAACCAGCAGCATTGTAGAATCGGTTTTATCTCTTTGGTCAAGTAGTCAGAAAAAAAAAGTCTAAGGCGAGGTTTTACGAAGGCATCAAAAAGAAGATCACAATCCAGAAGCAAAATGAGTTCCTTGTACAGACGCTCGTCGTACGTACCCGTAACCTGTTTTGCTCAAACTAGCCTGTTTA
This sequence comes from Sinella curviseta, assembly GCA_004115045.4. Classification (NCBI taxonomy): domain Eukaryota; kingdom Metazoa; phylum Arthropoda; class Collembola; order Entomobryomorpha; family Entomobryidae; genus Sinella; species Sinella curviseta. The sequence continues at coordinate 19,215,239 of CM065489.1, read as the reverse complement.
GAGGGATCAACCTCATTCTCTCTCCGGGTCCGGGTCTTTCTTGAGGAAAATGATCTTATAATCACTACTTTGCATCTTTAATGTAATTATGTATTGGGAGAATAGTAGTAGGCATATGTCCTTTCCACTCCGTATATTTTCTCATATCATCAACTTACCAGGGTTTTGGTATGCTCATTCGCACACAATGACAACAAGAGCACCGCTTTTTCAATGGAATTTCGAAGCGTACAAGATGTGCCTTTGTATGAACGTACTTGGGGACAAAATGACAGTGCACTGCCCACTTTTGTATTATGTCGCCATTAAAAAGAAAAATTCACAGCTTTGCTGGTAACCGACAACGACTAACACGATTCTTGCGTCCTCAAGTCATCTATTGTGAATGAAGTGTTAGGGGATGGTCTAATGCTTTAGGTAAGTAATTTTGTTGACCTGTCAGGCTGTACACGGGTAATGAAAAAATATATAATTGATGAATGAAACTTTTTTCCAGTTATCTTTGTAGTCTTGTCGTAAAATTCCGTCTAGATTTTAGAATCTGAGACTTGTAAACAATCATAGTATGAAGTATACTACTTAAAATGGATATATTTATACTATGTATCTACTAAAGTAGTGATCTTATTGTGACTATGATAACTAGAAACACAGAGTATGTTAGAGCCGCAACGGAAGCAGAAAATATTCTGCCTACAAAAATACTACGATGCAAATTCAACCCCATATCAAGTGACATATAATCAATCTCTAATCGAATTTACAACGGAAGAAAGGCTGACCGTTACCCATGCATTTTTATTTTTTGATGTCATTAGTTTAACAAGTTGTTTCCTTATATGTTGCAAACTTGAAATTATGGTTGTATCACTTTAAATAATAATCTTAGGTGTTGCTGGCTCAGTTTCAAGTGAAAACCATTTATGAGTCATGGCTTGTTTGTTGCTGTTAGATTCACACCGAAACAGGAAAATAAGTTTTAAAAAATTGTTTTTGAAAAAATAATTTAAGACAAAAGTAATAGTATAAACAAATTGCCAACATCTCCCATGAGAATTGCTTGACTCTTTCACGACTCTTATTATTATTAATACTTTTAAAGCATTTCCCGAAATAAATAGGTATACAGTACTGCCTTATTTCTGGGAGAAATCCAAAAATGGTAGTTTTAGCATAGGTAATGAAATCTTCAAAAGGCTTACTTTTCTCAAGGGAGAGAAATTTTTCTGTAATCATTTTTTTAAACTGCCTAGCCTCTTCGAACCAAAAATACACTGCCTGCCTGCACATCTTAACACCTCAACGTTTACTCATGTACTTTTATTTAACATTCCATAAAAATACCATCAACGAAATACTGCTCTTTTTATAGCTATACTTTGCAGCTTACACATGTTATGCAGTGTACAAAATCCATTCCCAAATTAAACATTCACGATCATGATGACGTGGGAAGGCAGGAGATGATGAGACCCATTAAAATCCAATACAGATATCCTAAAAACAATCGGAACTCTCCTGCATTCAACCCTCTCGTTTCATTTATTTATTTATTTCCTCCCGAACAAGTTACCATCCGCTTGAGGCAAGGTACTTTTTTATAGCAAGACAAATCTGCTCTCTCACAAAAAATGCCCAATGAAACCCAGTGTTCGTATTTACTTTTGCCGTTGGTAAATACCAAGAGGGAGTTCTTAACAAAATTCTTGCCAGAGGGTACAACTGGTGCCGGACAAGACACTCAGGCATGCCTTTTTCCGTTTTTGGTTTCCTTCTCTCTCTCTCACCATCCGCATCCTTAGCACAGTTCGGTGGGCAGTAGCATTAGCGATAGAAAAGGAACGGAACAACAAAGAAGAGAAGCTTCTTCAAGGAAGAGAATTCGGTGGAGTGTAAAAATGTTCTTTTTAATGCTTTCCTCACTCAAACGTCCGATAAAAGGAACGTACGACTAGGTACATGTTTGTACACATCATTATCGTCATCCCAAGGAAAAAAGGGAACAACTCCAGATATTACTGAATTCTCACTTCCTCTTCGTCCCTTACTTGCTAACCAGATGGGTTGATCATTGTAAATACCTACGTAGAATTGAAACGTGAATGAAATTCTTAATATAAGAGATGGAATGTAATACAAAAATTGTTCTCATGGTACATAGCGTCAAAACCAAGTAGGATAATTCAGCAGTCCCCAATCTATGTACCTACCTATGTAGGTGTATTATGTTAATTTAAACCCGGTGGCCACTGGCCAGATGGTAAGAGTATTGCTGGTGATGAACAAAGGATGAATTAAACTTGTTCTAGGTGGAAAAGGACACTGTAATTTTTTCAGTGATTTATTGCCAGATTACTACCACATCAAGAATGTTGATATCAATAATACCAACCATGACATAAAATCCACTATTATTTTTTATTCGTAATTTTCGTATAGCACATTCGTTTAATTTTTATCGTTTTAAGTATTTTTCATTACTATCAAGAATACTTGGTTATGGGAATTCGAGAGAACTTGCACATGCCTTTCTTCATACAGTTAGAACGGTGACTACCACTGGAACCACAAAGATCGGTGCTACTTTTCTTCTTGACCTCCGGAAGTTGGCTGGACCACGGCGCTACCAAGGGTCAGGGTGTTGGAAGCAAAAGTGGTGCTGATGTTATAGACTGTAGCACCTTAATTTCTGACTGGATAGCAATAAATATAGCTGAAATGGATGGCTTAGCGCAGGCTTATTTCTGAAAGTGTTTCTTTCTTGGGAGTGGGGAAAGCAGTAAGCAATCTTTATGTATCAGTTAGCCAAGTCTCTTGTATCGATGACAATGACGACAAAACGTTGGAGAACAGAACAATATTATTGGTTTGAGGACCTCACAGAGAGGTACTACGCGGATGGCGAAAAGATGAGTGCAAATGTAAAATTAACGAAACGAGAAAACCGAACAGAAAGACGAGCGGTGTATCCGCCTGTGACACACCACGCGTACTAAAACGAGTAGAAAGACAACAAAGACTTGGACATTGAAACGCCAGAGCATGCAAAGTTCATGAAGCAGACAGCAGATGTCCGTTTTGCACAGCTTCATTCTCAACGAGTCGCTTAACTTGAGGAGATACTGTGTGTGGGTTGAGGAAATTGAGCAGAGATACTTGCATGAAACAAAAAACCACTCACTCTGCTGTCCGCATACTTTTAGTAGCTAGGCTGTTCGACAGCGCAAGGAAGCATTATAAAAAACCATGACAGTATGTCATAATTTTATAGCCAAAAAGTTTAATAACTAATTAGGTATCGTTGGAAACGTTAGTAGTAACGCAATGTATTGTTTTGGAAGCGCCGTTTTCTTGATGCTATACAACGCATGAAAATGGTAACCGTTTCAAGAACAGTAAAATTATTATTAGTTTGAACAATGAGGCCTAGAACAGTAAAACCAGGTTTAAAATATGTTCAGAGATAAGTTGAGCTTTAGCAGTGGCGAGTGGGTTCCATCAAGTTATGGATGGATGTCATATTAATATTATTGTTCATTTTTTGAAATCGTTTGAAGTGAAATTAGAATCGTCAAAGTTTTGTCGACTGTGTTGTTCTTGCAATGACAATGACACTTGTTTGTTGGAAGAGCAAATATTTCAATTCTCGGTTAGAAAAACAAATCTGGCATGCGATGGTTCTTTAGAAGACTTTAGTACAACATTTGAGAGAGATAATGAGACTGTTATGCAATGAACGAGAAAAAAATTGACATAGATAATGACTCAAGAGTTTCTTGAACTCTATATAGGAAGCGTGTGCCTCTTCCAACTTTTATTATTATCTCTGAAATTCCTTAATTTCCTGAAAATGTCAACTGTTACTGATGGATTCCGTTACAACTGTTTGGATACACTAGGTATATTGTTTCTGAATTCCTTCATCCACAGACTATTGCTAGAGTAAATGAAGCACCTATGTTGGTACTTGTCAAACTGCAAATGCACCGTGCGCAGGGAAATCCATCCGGGAAACAAAGAATGCGTCACCAAGTACAGGATAATGACGACCAAGCTTCTTGGCTGGCACAGAGAAAGACAAACTGCTCCATCAGCACGGAATTAATTGCTTTTGCGTTGCAAAGTGTTAACTAACACGATATTGAACATAAAGTGTACTTGTACCGACAACGAATGATGATGTGTAAACAAAAGCATCATGCAGCCGTTACTCTTCTTGGAAAGGCTCATGCTGATTTAATTATGAAAAAAGGGATTTTCAAGTAGGCTCTAGACAGAGGAAAAAGTAAACATTTGTCACAGGAAAGTAGCGTATCCATTCCATGAATGTCTCCAGGTTCTTTAGGCGTGTAATCCACATGTGACATATCAACACACTCACACGCATTCGCCGTTATAGCAACATCCCTAATCCAACGTTCTCGGAGTAAATAGTACACGAAATTACGGAACGGGGAAAGCACTTGTCGTCGTCATCATCAGTATCATCATCGCCACACTACTATAGACTGAAAACAGAGTCAGGTTTAAAATTAGAAATTGGCATAGTTCCCTATATGAATTGTTACAAATAGGAAAAAGGGAAGGAGAGTAATAGTGACAATCCCATGATCAATATATTAAACATATTAGCACGTAAATGTACTTTTTTTATTCAAAACATATTATTGAATCAGGCAGGCGGAGATACTACTTTCGCCTTGGGATAGATACAACTTTGTCATACGGAAGTGAGTTGTTGTAAGAAGTGGGATAGAGCATGTAGCACAAAATTTTCTCAATGATGAAAGCAAGATAGGAAACGCACGACGAAGACGGGTTTTCCTCTACTCTTCTGGTCAATCTGTACATGTGTGTGTACCCACTCACTTCTACAACTACACTACCGCAAAAATATTACAAGTTTCTGCAAAGAGACAAGTCTCTTTCATTTTGCATGCAAGTCTTGTGATCGGAATCTACTTTCAATCTCAACTTGCATCATCATCACATCATCTTCCCCGTCATCAATTGATATTTCATTAGGTATCAGTATCATTTCTCTACCTGGGCTAAATTAATGGACGCATGAACCGCATCATCTGAGGATTTTCTTTCTTTGCTTTTTTTCTTATTTCATTTATCTCGAACGAAACGAACACTACGACGCTACGACCTTTTCTTCTGATTGGTGGGTATATCAGGTGCCTCGTATGAACGTTTTTCAATGAGTATCTTGCCAGTTTAATGGTATGTATTTAAATAATAGTTTGTGACAATTTTTGAGTCAAGTATTGCCATTTTAATGTTTTTTTTGTAAACTGAGGAGATATTTCCGTTGTATATTGTTTCAAAGTACCACAATGAAAGGATGATAACGTATCTGGGCTGAACCCTGGAAATGTCCAACCGGGGTTCAGCACTTCAAACCATTTACTGCACAGGCTTTGAAGAGGAGTAAAGAAGTAAAATAATCATGGAGAAGTCCACCTTACAATATCAGGAGGCTGGCTCTCTCCGATTAAAATACCAGGATTTGGAGAAAGAAGCCAAACATCTAGAAATGACGAAGAAGCGACTGGAGAGTAAGGTGCTTGTTCTGCAAAAACAACTGTGTATAGAGGAGGAGTTGGTGAAACAGCTAAAAGAACGACGAGTAGCTGAGTTGAAAACCCTGAGGAAAGATTACCTGGAAAAATTTGAAACAGCTATGAATCTACTTAAAGTCCGGTACGAAGACATTTTTTACACATTGCCATAATAATGTTTGTTTATTTAATTTTCAAATACTCAGTGCATTCACATGACTAGTTTAAATGAAATAAGTTGTTCTGATCTAATTTTTGTAAACGGATCATCGTTTGTGTTGGCGGGTGCGGCACAATTACAGTTTTCCTCATTCTTGCCATAGTTTCTGGTAGCTTTAATAGTCTTTGCTTCAGTGTTCATTTGTGTCAATATTAATGATTAATCAAACCAATTCAAAACGCGTCACGATTGATAGCTATTTCTTGTCACATATTTCAAGTTTTCCTTGTCTTCATTTTTCATTCTGTCCGTAATGGCCACTGATGACCATTTGAGTGGTGGGTGAGCAATTCATGCACGTGAGTACGTTACTTACGTTAGAACACAAACAAGTGAACAATCAGTATCACTTTTTAATTGTACATAAATTCCATTAAATTAGCTCGTAAAATTACTTTGTAGTCCCATTTACCATTTTTATGATGCGCATTACTGATGACTATTGGTAAATAAATAACCTGTTAACAAGCTTTGCATCAAGTAACTTTTAGAATTTAGGAAGCTGTCACTTCTACGCTCATGTCAATAACTAAACTGCACTACTTTTATTCTTACAATCCATACCTATTACTACATACATACTTACATGGACCACTTACCTGTGCGCATTATTTTTTGATACATCTCATCAACCAACCAACATATCTCTTATCATCATCAAGAGTAATTGTAGTTTGAAGCTAAACCAATAAATCTTCAGATGTATCTATTTTTGTTTGTTATGAATCCTACATCCTAGTCCATTCGATTGAAACAATAACAAGATGCTGCATACTCCTGTACTGAATTTGAAGCTTATTATTAGATTGCTAGTTAATTCTTGGGAGTAGTTGTTTGTTGTTGGATTGGGAATCATGTACGAGGATCGCTTTTGCTAGAAGAGCAATGCCGATACCTTCTTTCAAGGAAAAAATACATTATATGCAGTGATCAGTCTTCTGAAAGTGAATCATTAAATTATTACGCATTGGTGTGCTTAAAAAAACTGCGTTCCTGATAAACTGAGTCAGATATATATATATATAATTTTTGTGTGTAATTTTAATTACCTCATGCTGCGATGCTCATTAATGTTCGAATAAACTCATTAGCGTAAAATGAGTAAATACAAATACCAAAAATTACTTGTGTTGATGTTTCTAAGCATTATATTGTTTTAAGAATGGCTACGAACTGATAACATGGCCGTTGTGCAGTGCTTATGTACTTAACTTCCTGAGAAGTTTGTACTAGAGCTGTTAAATACTTTGTAGTTTTGCTACGGATGATTTTAAGGAATGCTTTAATTTATTTTTTTGAAACAGTTGAGCTTCGAGAGAAAGTGACAGTCGCATGCGTTCAGTAAATCACAACTTTGCGTAACATGACAGTTACAAGCATATACAAGAATTATGACGGTAGTAACTATAGAAAATCTCCAATGCCCAAAATGACTTTCTGTTAACTGTAATTAATAAAAATACAATAAAATCAGCTAATTAGCGAAATTTTGTTTGAGATCATTAGCCCGGTTACTTAACAGTTTGTGATGTATGAATAACGAGAATTTAATATACCTATCTATCGCCTAAAAGTACACAAGTTTAGCTTGTTGTGTAGATTTGTATTTTCGCACGATTTTTGTCAAAAGCAAAGTATCTACATAGTTCGACGTAATAAACTGAAATACAAATAGCATAATAAACGGAAACGACATTTGTGTGATTAGCTATGGCGAAGAATTTCGAAAACTTTAAAATCCCAACCTATAAAAAATGTAGACATGTGAAAGTACTGAAACGATGTTATGTACTGTTCCACCCCAATTAATGTCCAGTAGGAGTAATAAAACGTAATAACGAAGCTTACCAATTAGATAACAAAAGCAAATTCATTTTATTTTTTCCCAAAAAGAGTGCAAGTGGAAATGAGCCAAAGTCTGCGGCGTCACAAGGAACAGCTAAAAATGAGCTTCCGCTCCGACCTACTGAAGCTTACACGAAAGAACTGTCAACTGACTAATCTTCTACGTTACATTCAGCAGGTAAGATGCCAAAAACATACATATTTATTTTATTTGCATATTAACTGCCTCTACCCACCTACTATAGGCATGCTTTTTGTCGTCTTAGCATATTTATAATGGAATTTACAATGAAATCTGTATTTTTTTATAACTGCAAGAGTGCATCTTGAAAAAGAAAGGTGACAATCCCTTTAAGCCTTTAAGTCAGCAGCAATAAAACCTAAATTCTCTACATACCTGCTAAACAATCCTTCTACTAAACACGCAACCATGAAGATTCTCAAAAACAAATTCGATTGTTTGATTGACTCAAACGTGATTTCGATGTCACGACTTTGTGCAGCCAATAATAATCATGCGTTGCGTTGTCTGTCGGAGTGAATTTAATACTAGTATTCATTTCATCTTCTGAGCTGTTGCAACAACTGAATGCAATGATGATGATGCGATCATGCTACCTCTTTAAACAGGTGAATCCTCGATTTTGCATGCATTTCTTAATTTGGCTTGCATTGCAAAGCCAAGACCAAAAACAAAGGGTAAAGATAAAGCAGTATTATATTAGGTATATATCAAAGAGGCGAGTTGGTGGGTAAGTCTCCCTTCATATAATTGAGGAAAATCCTGACCAACTTGAGCGGTTCCTAATTACACCATACGCACTGGGTTGTTGTGAGTCACAACTTGTGACAGCAAATTAGGGGTTGTATGGAACGGTCATAAAATCATACGAGCAATATTGGGTTTTGAGGACATCAAAACGTGTTGCTTTTATTTATAATCTCCCAATATATCATAAAAAAATTATTCCAACAAGCAAACGGCATAACATCATCCTTCTTTTTATTACTCACATACAACTGCAAGTATAAAATTTAAAAAAGAGAACATGAGAGATGTCAAATTGCAGCATTTCCTGCTGTAATTGCAACCCGGGAGAACATTCGTAATGCGTAAACAATTTTGTAACTGTTGTCAATACTCTCAATTTAGATTGTTATTAATAATAGCAATTAACATTACATTGCGACGAGAACTAAGTCTAAACTCACACTCAAACAGCATCAGTAGTGATGCTGCATCACCATTTGACAGCTAACCAGGAAACATACTAGAGTGTCAATTACAATATCCCATTCTAAAAGTTTTTCATACACTTCTCTTGTTGCTATGTTGAAGTTAATATTCCCTTTGCAAGTAGTAACACACAATTTAACAATTATTACCGTAGCTGAACGAACATTTCATGAGCGAATGCAACAAAGAGGCAGGACGCAACAACCACACTACCTTTTCGTCCCCGTCGTAAATCTAAATCGTAATAAGAGCTAACAGTTTTATCGTTTTTATATTGGCGTTTATCGTGTTGGACTACCGTGTAGGTGTGGCAAACCACCCAACAGTTGTCAATACTGAATGATGGGCTTAATTAATCTTACAAAACGTAAAATTAAAGACAATTTTCGAGTTTCTCTCATTTCACCATTTATCAATTCCAACCATTCCATTCAAATCCATATAGTCACTTAATTATAAAAAAGCTTTTAATAGTTGCTATTGTGCATGTTTTATGTCAAAATTAATTATCATGAAGATATCCTATCTGAATAAAAACATACATATCTACCTACGCATACATATATATAGATATAGAAAAAGCTTTCAATAAGAAGTTGCAGAGGAAACCAACAACACAAGCAGCCAAGTTGATCGTTCTTTTGTTAGTTCGTCTAGACTAGACTGATATAATAACGCATACCACATAATTGCTTCACTGTTTCAAATTTCAAACGATTGCCATTGTTTTTTTATTTAATACTCTGCTAAAATAAAAATCTATACGAGACGCGAAAACTAACTACAAACTATGATAAATGTATGGACAGAGCTAAAGTTACCGATAAGGAATGTATGAAAACCATCATCCTGACACTTACTACAACTATTATTATTTAATTAATAATCGTGATAAAGAGGGTATATATTCTGCAACCGTGCATTATCGAACAATTTTTAATACGCTGTGGCAGCATCAATCTACCATACATCCGCAAATCTGCAATCTGATATTATAAGTTTGTTGTAAATTATAAACATGGTATCAGCAGCATAAAAATGTCGTTCGTTCGTTCACAGCGGCTCCATCTCCTCCCTGCTTTCAGATTTGTGCATGCCTTGGTACTCGTTCATTAAACAGTAATTGTTTCAGTGCACAATTAATTGCCATATTATTTGACATTCCTTGATAAGGTTTAATGTGTTGTTCCTAGTTGATACTAACTATAAGTACTTGTAGGATGAGGAAATGTAAAAATCGTAATGTGTGTATGTATGAGATTAAAATGAATTATACATCTCGTTGCACGTATTTACGCTGCAAACACGTTGAATGTGGTTAGCCGTAAATATTCAACGTGTTTAATTTGAAAGGTTTCACTGATACTTAAATTCCTGCTGTGAGGATTCTATTTTAAAGTATATTATTTTCAAGTGTCAAATATTTTTTTCATTATATTTAAGAAAGGAGTGCAATTATATGTAATAGTAGAACTAATGATCTAATTGATTTTCATTTAAATCCGTAACTGTTCTAATCAATCGTAAAACATTGACATTTTCAAGTAGTGGAGTTATTTAACCTGTCAATTGTTGAGTCTAAATGATTTTGATTGTTGGTGATTGGTGTTACAAATACACGTACAACTTATATGGAAAGATTTTAGGGTTCAATTCAGTTCAATTACCATGCGCATTAAATAAATTAACACATTGACACCGCACATACGTGACACGTGAGCATTGAAGTTTACTTTGCATCCTGATTCACTCTTCTACACTTAACATTGTTAAGGCGTGTTAATTATGATTATTCATGTGAACCATTTTCAGCTCTTACCACGGCGACAATGAGTTTTTAAGTATATGCCTACTCAGCAAACAAACAACAATGACAGGCATTACTTGCATGTCAAAGGATGTTTCAAAAAAATTTAAGGTTGAAAAGTATATGTTTATAGTTGCAGGGTACTGCCTACTCACATGCTAAAAATAATTACAGTTCCTTCCTGTGATTGAGTTGGGTGGGAGTCGAATATACCCAGACGGCATATCATGCATACAGATATGATGAGAAATCTATAGAAGAAGCTCTCTGTTTTACAGCACGCAAAAACTTAAAACCCAACAATCAGTGTCTTCAACGCAATTCTTTGAGTACTAAAGTCTAGAACAACAATGCACTAGTGTGTGACAATATCACTACTGCCCTGTTTAAGTTCAGACTGACTAACTAACAATAAGACAGTTTATTTATTTTTTATGATTTATTTTCTGCATTAATTATCTTTTACGTGGTGTGGGGTAGGAAGGAATAGGAACTTATTCCATTACCTTACATGATAGCGCAAGCAAGTCTTAACAGTTTGGAAAAAAATCAACAAGTCAGAGCAATAAAAATGCAGCTAATGAGAAGGGAAAAAAATATATAACTACTTTTATGAAAATACACATAACAATATTATAAACTATATAAGCATCAACAATTGAAGACGTGGTAAAAATTGTAACAGCTACCACACATACGCTTAATCGCAGTTTAATGCAAATATCCACCACAACTAATGCATGTTTGAGTTAACCTGTACTTTGTAAGTGCTTCAAATTATAGGTTTTCACAATTGAAAATCACTTGCAATCTTCTCACATTAAACTACATATATTATTATATGGACACTTGTGGGGGCTCTTCTTTTCGTGCCATCCAACAAACAGGTACATAATATTCGCCATGCAGGTAGAACAAAATTCCAAGTACTTTTGGTACACACGCAGTTTATTTTTAAAGACGTATTTTGCAATATTAAAATATCCCCCTGTCCCATACACAAAAGAGTGCACTTTATATGTTGTATGTAGTGCAAAATGTTGTTGATTACTAGAGAAGGAAAAAAAACATTTCTCTTTTGACTCGTTTACCTGCTGTGGATACGCTGAATAAAACTGAAAGTTTCTTTTAGAATAAAGCCAAGGAGTTAAACTGCCTGCAGTGACCATAACTCATTTGGAAAAGAGCTTAAGACACAAACAGGGACACGTCTCTGTTATATAATTGTTAGTCAAAATGGACATTTCATCCGACTCAACTGAGAGATTGAATGAACGAGTAAATCAAAAATTAAGAACGCTTCGATTGTTTCTTTATCCCTTGAATAGACATAGAAAGCAGTTTTACTTTTAATCTTCTAATTAAAGGATTTGGTTAGCACTAAGGACCTGTGTGCTATACATTTTATTATTGGTTAATTATCATCCCATCCCACAACTAACTGCATGCAGCCAAATCAAACCATGTGGGATAACGTTCAACATCTCAGGCAGTTACTGTGTGTCGCTGTCAAGCCAACTTAAATTACCTTGAGAAGTTTAATATAGAAATTAGTTTTTGGATTGTGACAAATTTGTTGTTTTAAAAGTGTTACTTTCGTTGGCGGATAAAATGTTTTAAGCATGGGATTCATTGTGGCGACTGCACGTCTTTGCAATGTGAAGTCATTAAGCGTTTTTTTTTATACATTTGGAACACATACCATAGCGAACGCTCAAATAAAATCAAATAATCCAATTCAATAGGAAAAAATAATGTAAGTTCAAAGTAGGAGATATAACAATGATGATAGTGCACAAGAAAGGAATGGATCACTCTACGATATTTCAATATATTTAATCCACATCAGAAAGTCTTAGCGCTCGTCTTTCATTAAAAACATTGTTGGGAGATGGCGATAATAAACTAAAGCATCTATTGTTTAGTCGCAGTGTCCTCGAAGCGATTGATTTAAAAAAAACGAAGTCATTGTAATAGTAAAAAAGCGGTGCAGTGTGTGAGAGAGTTCTTTAACTCGGTTTGCACTCCTCTTGCAAAAAAAATATGATAATAATAAAAGTGTAGCGGAAAGTTATATATTTTTTTATCGCTGAACAAACTACAACAGGATTTTAGATGGTTTAGAGGCCGCGGCATATGTTAAAAAACTACAAAACACACTATTTTACTTTTTACTGCAAATGATTTTTTTGTTTTGCATGTGCACCAACAACCGATAGTTTTTTTTAACTGACGAAAAAATAATAAATTGCCTTTTAATAAATAATAAATAAACAATAAAAGTGTCGGTTTTATGGATTTATTGCTTATACCTGTTTACTATTTATTTATGAATATTAAATGTGCAGTTGCAGCAGTTAGAGCAGGACACTGCAATCAAGCGGCGTACCTTTTGCTGCGTCCAACAACAACAACGAACGCAGGTGCATCTAGGTAATAATAGCGTGTCGCCGCAACAGCAGCAAACCAGTGATTGTTGCTATTCATCATCAGCCGTAGGATCGACAAATTCAGATTCACGATTTCAAACGTTGCGAGTGGAGTTTCAAAAACAAATCGCCAAGTTGGTAAGTCAAAATTCGATATGCAATAACAATAAATATTTGATGGCTTAAACGGACGCTCCTTTGAGAATCCTACTAAAATCCATTCTAAAATGTGCGCTAATAGAATAATAAAACGTTTCTGCTATTTTATCTTTTACTATTGACTATTTAAAGTTGTAAAGCCAAATTCATTTGTTGTGCTTGTAGGAATGTGAGTATAATAGAGCTCTCTGTTGTATATATATTATATATGTATATAAGCAAAAATTTAATAGTAATGTGCGTAACAATTTGTTAAAGGGAAATTGAAATAATATTTTGTGGCTTTTTGCCTCTCGTTTCAATTTTTAGCTTGACGAATTGAAGGAACGAGAGGATGGAATTGACGAGCTGAATAGAAACGTTCAGACTATTCCTGCAAATAAACTAGGGAAAAGGAACGGCGTGCCAACTATTTCTTTGCATAGACCCTCGTGTTCACCTCTGAAAGACGTGTCAGGCAGGAGTTGTGCCTCCACCAGTGGTGGTTCTACTTTGAAAACCGGTGCTGTTGGCGTTAAGCAAGAAGCCGGGAGAAGAAATAATAATACATCATCGACGTCATCAGCATCCTCCACGATTCCTCGTGGCAGCGTTTCCAACCTGCCAAGAGTGGCATCAAATGCGACAAAAGCGGATCGGAATGGTGGCGGTGTGCCTTCTTCCTCCTCCCACTCGGCTACCACAATAAGCACAAAACCAATTTGTAGCAGCAGCCCCAGAAGAGGTGGCAACAGCAATAATAACTTTGTGGGCCCTGTTCGCAACAAGGTAGTAAAAAAATCTTTGAATTTTTTATCGCATTTTATGATTATTCAAAAGCTTATTTCCTCATAATTTATGATACTGGGGATCGGTGTGTGCATTATTGAGTTCGAAGCACCGACCACAACACAGCTGCATTGCAGTAGCGTAATCGCCAATGGCGGTGGAGGTGGCAATAAGCTTATTACGTGATAGGGAATTGTTTAAATACAACAAGACGCTGTCAGAAAAAGGCGACACATATTACTAAGCTATATCACACAACCACTGCATGGTTCGCATTTCTTCTCGCGTTTGGGACTGAATTTCAATTTAAATGCATGCAGATAAATAAATTCAGATAATTTGCAGTTCTACCCATAATACTATTTTCACGCATGTATGTATATAGTAAATATCATTACAATTGCAGGCTTTTGTAAGTTTGTACCTAAGTGTACCCGCAGGATGCCTGCATTTTGTACGACAATGAAGGGCCATTGTTAAGTTTGATATTTTTGATCTTTTATGAAATAAAAATCTCATTATGGCAGATCGTATTATTATTACATATACCTACATAATGACATACCTGTGCTGCTATACGCTGCCTAATGACTGCAAAAGAGATGAAAAACTGCCTTTAAAAAGTCGAGTTATTAACAAGACGAAAATATATCGTCTGATTGCATTCATTTTGAAGTGCTCTGATAATAAGTAAGATAAAGGAATATGTATCTCAAATGTATTAGCATTTAAATGTATATCAGAAGCAATTGCAGGATGACTTGAAATACCTTTCAATTTATCTTGATCTGAACGAGTATTGAAGGTCACATAAGGACGGACATTATGCTTCACTGAAGAATGAGGAATGTCGAGCTATATTACGTTTTTTTTCAATTTAAAGGGATGGATGATGCTGACGCTGAGAAATAAATGCGTGAATCTGACAATGAGTGAATGCATTTATTTTATTAGTTTTTTAATCAGTTATCTTTTATTGCCAGATTATGGGAGAGTTCGAACAATTCTTACCAATTTCAATCAACAAAACCTTTTTTACTACTTCAGACGATTTTCTCTTGCTTATTTTTGGGGGACTTTATTCGAAGGAAATGCATAATATTCACTTGGGATTTTGGTTTTAGGTTTAGAGCATATAAGACCTTCAATAAATTGTTACTTTTTCTGTATACAACATGGTCTTTCTTTTTACATGGTAACGCAGTTTTCTTCCAGTTTCGTGCAAGCATGATTGGCAAACTTTTTTTTTATCATTTACATTATGTGCTGCTTTTAATTTGTGTATTAATTACTGTAGTTAAAGGATGATATATGTATATATTTATGGTATATTCACGTTTCCTTTGTGAGAACAGATGAATATGATATCTAAGTTGTGTGATATAATTACAGAATATATCGGTAGAATAGATGGTCTCTATTGTTATGATGCGGTCGGGTGTTGATGATTATGATTTGATATGATAATGATTGATGGTAAATAAGTACTCGAACAAACATCTTCAGCAGACAGACTAAAGCTCTCTCCTAGAATGATGATACCAAACATTTCCTCTAAAATGCATTCCCAATTCACGAGGGAAAATATAACTGTTCAACATAAAGTATATGCATGCTACTTGGTGTAAGTATATGTATTATATTAAATATATATGTACACACTTGATATTTACTTTGTACTTGAGACAAACTTTAAAGAATTTTTCAATACAAGGAGATAAGTTCATGGATGAATTGCGCACATGATGTTAGAAATATGCTACGTCTAAAATATGCCCTTCACTAAACTGCTTCCCCCTTCAAGGTTAATAACACTAGCATTCATTTTCAAATGCTGCATAAACTACCAAAGGATTCATATAGTTCAATCAAGCATTTTTGTTTACCTTAGGATCATACAAGTAGAAACATTGAACTTTGCATATAACAACGCTTGTGGAAGTTTCCTTTCCGCTAACGGAATTCTCCATACAATTTCATTTCTGCACATTTCACGGTGATCAGATGAGAAGATTGTAAAGAAAATGTTCTAAAATATGAAGTAAGCAATCGCTACATTGGGTACAGCGTTGGCGAGCAATTCAAGCAGTGAGCCAAAATGGCAAATGGCAACTACTGCATTCTTCAGTCCGGGTAAGTAAATGACCGTATAACCATTCAGTTATACCGGAAGAAATACAGTGACCATGGCATCAACTTTCTTTTAATAGCGGACATGGTCTGCTCTGAACAACAACCAATTTCACGACACATGGACTTTGTTTCCCTTTTCTGGGTGATTACTGACGCAAAGTAATTCGGCTGTAATAAAAAAGTGCATTACACATTGTTCTTTGTCCCTCATTACACATTACATGTATGACAAAAGCTTTTTTAATTCAGCCCTCTGCATCCAAAAAAGGCCATTTTTCACAGATCCCGCACTGTCCCTCCTCTCCTGTTGTTCCGTTTCTTCATTAATTCACCCGGATGGCTGCAAGTTGCAATTTCATTCCTTAAAATAGAACCATTATTATTATAGCTGCAATCTCACAATGCAGTCATCTCCTTTCATACACGATCATTCATTTGGCGATATGAGACATGAGAGGTGCCTAATGTAGTTTTTTTCACTGTGCACGCTTTTTTTCATCTTACACGGCTACATAAAACTGTAATGTGGAATTAGAGTTGACGTAGTTGCGAGGAAATGGCTTTACTAGTTTGGATTGGATGGATAGATTGATGTACGGATGGAAGTCAGGAAGGGTGAATATCCTTAACTAACTGTCTTTTCAGGGATGATGTTTTTGTGGTTGTCTTTGAAACGCGAAATGAATCGAGCTCATCTCCACTTGTTTGGTCCCGTAATTATGGATTTTTTATGAGGAAATCCTTTTATTTCTTCTCAGACGTCCATCATTCTTTCTGTACAGCAATAATGCGCCATGAATTGCAACAACAACAGCAGCAGCACCCTCTCCGATCTAATGAATTGGTGGTGATTTTGTGGTATAAGCAGGAGAGAAAAAATGTGTAGATGTTGTTGCGTCCATCCTAATCTAATACATACATATTAAGGATCTTATATGCTGTAGGATCTATTGAAAATGACATGTAGGCATTTCAAGACACTCGCAAAACCGAGAGGATGGAAATTTTATACATTATGTGATCTCATGGTTGGCTTTCTTGTTAATGCTTTATTGCAATTTTTTGTGTGTGAAAGCAGTGTAGATACATACGTACGCGGCACTATACTAAAACTTCTAGTGAGCACAATGTCCAACAAATTTGGTTTTAGGAGAGGAATAAATAAAACTAAAAAGCAATTTCCTCGTCTACCGTTTTCGTTTTTACTTGAGGATGTGCCATGATGCAACAGTAAACTATAATCTTTTTCAAAGTAATTGCTATTTCATATCGTTACTTTTTCATTACACTGGGCGTGAAAGGAGGAGAAATAGTGGCATTGTGTGAAGTAATGAAGTGCATATTGATTTGAAACTACAACATTAACAATGGCTCATTTAGGAAGTAAAGTAGCAGATGCGCAATCAAACGGAGAGCACAGCGGCATATGGTTTATGCTTAATATTATATTGAAGGAGTCTATGCGTTAATCAAGAATACTTCCAAAATATTGACATGAATTACTAGAATTGAAATTATCGAGAAATATGAACTTCAACTTACATCCTTGCACGAGAAGAGATATATACGTACGGTTGTATATTTGATAGTAAGGCAAAAAAACAAGTACACTCCCGTAATAAACTTTTATTGCGATTTCAAGAAAGATGGAGTCACATTAAATAAATACAAAGTTTGAGCAAATTTCATTTCATAAAGATATTAGTGCCTAGCTGAAATGGTTTGCCAAGAAATCAATGAAAAAATTAAAAGGAGGAACTGACACAGACAATGAGAGTTGAAACGGAATACGGTGACAGGAAAGGTTACAATTTATCAACACTAATGGCAAATTAAAGTTTCCTTTTCGACTTCACCATTCTTCTGCTGTACTTCCATTTTTTATGACCTTCAAAAGAACTCACCGGGTCTTGTGAGGTTGAAGGAAATCATAGATACAAACATTAGCTCATGACAGTATCTGTTTGGAAAGACCTACCTTCCTGCCACTTTCCTTTCCATTATTTAACTGTTTGTTATTTATTATAGAATTCGCAGAACGGAGGATATTATTTCAGAATTTTAGAGATGGCCGTTATTGTTACAGTGCTATAATGATAAATGATAAATAAGCCTCTCAATCTCACGTCGAAGATCCTTGAGGATGCTTCATATAAAACCAGAGTGAGTCGAGCGAGAGTCGATGCTACGGTTATATCTCTATCTGCCTTTTATATCAGCATTCGCAATCTTTTCTGATCAAACAAGATAGTGAAAGACAGTTTTCTATTAGGAAGTACAAAGAACTGTTTCAGAGAACTTATTGAGCAGTATTTTGTTAGCACTTGACTACGTACATATGTACTACTACAACTGCATTGTATTTTTTGCATTGTTTGCACATTTTTCGGCTCCGAACTTTCATTACAACGAAATGGTAGATATCTTACCTCCTCGTGTGTACAACGTGTTGATGTTCACACAATCTTTGAAGTTTTTGATGAAAGGCGTTTATAGGTATAGTCATCGTTTAGTTGCTTGCATACTACAATCAATTTTTTGAATTAGGTGTCAAATAACGAAATATGAAATTTATTGTAAGATTCAAGATGGAAAACGAAAAGTAAAATCCTTAAAGGGTATATATCCTCCTGTATTTAATACGTTATGCCTGAATCTGATTATATTTTCATGAGGTTCTCCCGTTCACCATTACACAAACCGAACAACATCATCTTTTGTAAAGCTGTGTACACAAGAAAAACACCTTCATTTTTTACCATTATTCGGATTATCTGACAGCATGACTAGTGCTTATTTTTTGCTTCCATCTGAGAGGAAAAAATGTATTATACGTCACGGCACAATGCACGAAGGCTAATGAAATACATGGTTGATATTTCCTGCAATATTATTATTGATTTCTTGTCATTTATTCAGTTCTCTTGCTTGCTACACAAGTATAATTAATCGCAATAATATAAATTCCGTCGTCTCTCACAGTTCCTGAAATACTGTATTGTATTTGATGGAGCACCCAAATATAGATCAGACAAAGATGTTGTTCTTTGGAACCAGTGGTCAGTGCTCGCAGTAGCCTTTTCACGTAATAAATGTTGTTGTTGTTATTGTTGTGTCTGTACTTACTACACTTTGATGACATAGGAAAGATTAATTTTATGAGCAAAACTATCGTTTCTATAAAAAACTCATTATATGTATTTCAAAGGAAGCTGTGACAACGGTCTCTGAATTCTATGACAAAATGACGTCTGCACTACTCCAACTGTAACGTAAATGTTAGGGAAAAATTTACTCCGTTCTTTGTTGTAAATAACTGCTTTGTGCGGTGTGTATGACTTGGCATTTATTGGCATTGTTCGTTACAAATATGTTTCCGCATCTTCCAGGTTGCTAACCTCTCAAGTCTGGCTGTCTGGTTTTCTTCTCCCTTCAATAGCATATCAAAAGAAATTGGGAGGAAAGGAGCAAATCTACAAATAAGCTATAAACACCCATCGTTATGCACAAGACATATTGTATGATTTGTATTGTTTTCAGTTTATTGATAATGGCGAGCTGTAGTAATCATTTTAGCAGTTTAGGGCTCTCTTCCAATCAGTGTCATTTTTTAAAGCGAAGAGGGAAAAAATTGATCGTGTTGTTAACTGGTTTCTGTGTCGCTACAAATAATTCCTTCAGTGTTCCACTACATATGAAATGTCTTGCTCTTGTGAGTGAAATACTTACAAATTGTATTTGCTTTAACACGGCTTGCTCATTGTTGATCTTTAAGGTTCCATCAACTTCCTCTTTCTTTGACAACTATAATGATGATCAGTGCGCAACGAGAAAGCCAAAGTCAAACGACATGACATGAGAGGGTGTGGATCACTAAAAAGCACAGCAGTCGGCTCCTTTTATTTATTTTGCCATATGTGTGTACTTAACCTAAACAAGTCAAACCTAGTTATTTTAATTGTAGGTACGGTAATCTTCTTCACCTTAAATTTCTACTAAAGATGACCAATCCTCCTGTGTGTGTGTGCTATATATCACATATTGAATATTATTATTGCAAAAGACTGCTCATCATTAGCCTCATTTGATGAGCACACAAAAAGCAGAGTACACAGTAAAGTATCTAAAAACCTACGTAAATATAGTACTATATTGTGTGCGTACCTAAAAACACACACACAGTTACTCACACATGAAATGAACACATTTGTTCTTGTATAATAAAAATCAGTGATAATAAATATTCAATCACTGACTGAATAACTGAGACAACATGAAGCCAGAAGGGTTGTAACTAATTTATTATTTTACTTCGTGTCAATTTGCATTCATTCATAATGAACACGAGAGAGGTATTATTTGTGGTAGCCCGGCAGCAACATCTTACCTTCCTAGATAATATTATGTACATACAATTTTGGCAAAGAAAAAAAATCAGGTTTATCATCTTCGTTAGGTTTTGTAAAAGACCAAGTTCAAAGAATCGTATTTCGAACAAGACAAAGATCTGTTGTGGTGTGTACAGAATAGTACGCAAAAGCAAAGACCATTCCCTGAATCTAGCTTGACTTGTGCTTTCGTGGTAGTGCAATAGTGTGAGTAGTGACCAACATCGTACAAGGCGGAAATTGTATAAGTTATCAATATCATGCCATATAATACCATTACCGAAATGACTATGACTAGCACTTACCACCAGCAGCGCAAAATTTTATTAGACGCTCAAGAGTCAAGGGAAGTTTTTCTAAGTATTAGATAGAGTGGTATTATGGCAAGTGACCTCCTCTAAAGGAAATTTCACCACGTAAGATTGATGCAATTTTAGGTGTAAACGTGAAATATTATGCCTTGTGTTTTAAATCCCAGAAAATCGTATATAGCTCTCAATTGATTTACACCTTAGGTAATTTTTACGCATTCGTACATATGTAAATTCGGCTAAAAGTAAGATATTAAACTGTAATGAGAAACAACCACAACCAACTTGGTACAGAAAAAAATTGAACAGGTAGTAACGCAGTGTACAGCATAAGCACATCGAAATTACTGAAGGATAGATGTAATAACTTTATATATTATGTACCTAGTCAATTGTTATTTAGCAATAAATATTATTGTGCTTAGCACTTTACCTTCCTCACTGTAAGCCACTAGTCATGTAACATTTGTTTCGGTAGTGAGGTCAATTCTAGAGAAGTGTTGTTTATCGATAATTAACACCGATTGCTGATTACTCGAGTATTACCAAACCCGAATAAAAATCCATTGATTTCCTTGAGCGTAATATGGATTATTCCAATTCATGTAGTTTTGAAACATGTAGACGAATCTCATCATCATGATACATTTTTAGAACTGTTAACCGTTGTTCGGTTGAGTACAGTCAAAAGACTTTTTTCATGGAACCAGCTTACGATGAAAGAAAATAACTTCATACTATTTAAGGTTACGTTACCACTGAGAAATAGTATTTGAGCGTGCGTGCGATCCTTGCTCATTTTTTTAATTTAATAATACCACTGGCTTTTTGGAAGTACGCCATCATACAGTTTCAATTCAAGTTAACACGGATTTACCAACCTTTCATACGAATTGCTCGTCGCGTCGCCAACTTTATTATGCGTAACCGATAGGATTTTAAAAATTCTAAAAAAATCATGATACTCTCCTTTTGTGTGATGTTTTTATATCATTCTGTTATCAGGCTTTGTTCTAGTTCTTGTAGAAGCAAGTGCTCAGATGCTGGTAACGGCAATTTAAAATAATAAATAAATTATGATAATCTTTTCATGAAAATTATTATGATTATTTTTAGTAGCCATCGGCGTCCATCCACTGTACCGCATATCATACATAAAATAAAATAACAGTGATTTTTTGGCCGGGTTTATTATGTTTTTTTCGTTGGTCACTGACAGACTTTTGGGGCTGCAATTTAAAATATAGGTATGCATATATATGTTCAATAATAGAAAAAAACTGCTTCCTAATTCTATGAGCATTATTATTATTACCTATACGGGACACAGTGGTACGGACATGAATCCCTATGTTCTGTATCGAATACTGCAAAAAAAATAATGTCGTTGCTTATGTTGCCATCAACATTTTTGTAATGTAATAACTTAATATGCACGTTCATTATGTTTTTATGACTTTCTGAAAGTACCATAATAATATAATAACGTTATGACTGTGAGTATCGCACATTCATTGACTTTCATGGTAGTTCACTGGCTTATATGCAGGCATGTTTTCTTTCACTCAAGTGGAACACATAATGCAATATCACTGGTTTAAGGGCATACAGTCAGTGCAGTAGTGGCGTCATTATAAGATGGTTCATCTTAATGATGATGGTGATGGGTGACGGTGAAGCAATTGAAATACAACGTTACATAATACATCTTAATGTTATTTATTGTTACGAGTTGGCATTAAAAATTAACAGTTATATCGCATTTCCACTCATGACATGACTTCATGTCTGCAAAGTTATTAATTAAAACTTGATACCAAACTCTCTCGTGGCATAAGCAGGAATCAAGGTTTCGTCCCGTTTCTTTATCGGTTCGGTACGTACACAAGGCAGCGTCATAATGTACCTACATATTATACGTCATGCATATACACATAAAACGCTGCTGCCGTTGCTACTGTATGGCATGCCAGTAGTCAAAGAGTAAAAAAGCCAGTAGCCGCTACGTACTTTATTTTATTTTGTTATTTTTTGCTTTTTTGATGAATATCTACTAGAGGTTCGTAACGAAATAAATGAAAAGAAATAATAACGAACCAGCCGCTGCTACCGACTCCGAGACTGACGTTTATATTCGAAAATTTAGATTTAAACTTGGTGGTCGTGGTTATTATGATGAGCAAAAAGTGGTCTTTTTCCCATTTTTAAAGTCTTTTGTATTAGCAAATTGGAGTTTATAAGTAGCACTATATATCTACTACCATCAGCAAAATGACTATTTTCCCATTTTGCCACCACACGTCTCTTCATGAAACCCTTGCCTGCAACTGTGATGAACTCGATCTCGGCATATTAAATATAACAACACAACGCCTCTGCTTATTACTTAAATCACGCACACGACAATAATGCATGAATTGTTGCAGCCGTTTTAAAGGTCGGTACGGTGTATGTACGCTATAATTCTGTAAGTCTCCCGGTTGTACTACTGACTGACTGATAGTATGATTTTCCAACAACGCACCTACTCCTGCGACAACAAAATATGACAATTCCCTTTAATTTGCAGCTTTCAGATGTACTTAAACGCGACAAAAAACACAGAGACTGTATGTATGTATGCTGCTGAGCGATGCTATCAAATAATGCGCTGTAAAATCACGAATTCCCTCATTACTCTCCATTATTGTGCTACGTCCAATTTCTGCCGCATTGTTGTCGCCATGCTGCAGTTTGCTACACACAACAATTTCAATAATTATTATTGTCCTCATCATCAACAGGAGGATGATAATGATGAGACTCACTGCTGCTGGCAGTTAGAGAAAAGTGTGTGCTATAGTACACTGTGTGTGAACGGTATATAAAAAGGGAATAATAATAACAAATTGGCGCTCTGCTAGAGCCAACCAACTTACTATTATCAGCGAGAGAAAAATTAGTTTCGAGGACAGATTCAAGTGTAAAAATGGGAGAAATGAATTAGTACTTGTAAATTATTAAATTATTGTCATCAACATAATAGCAGCAATAGTTGCAATAATAATGATGATGATAGTCAGTATTGCACTTGACCGTATACTGTTGGCAATGACAAACACACCAGCCCGACCGACACTACCGTACTTTAATTCGCCTGAGAAACTTACCACCAGCAAAAAATAATATATTGTAGTAGCCGTGCAATGACCGGTAAAAAATCATGTTGCTACAGACAAGATGCGACAGAATTTTGCACTGATGACGGTGATAATGACGATGATGATGATCATTATGAATTGACTTAAAAGCCGTCATGGTTTACAGTTTTTATGTATCCTCACAAACCACCACCACTACCCCTTCGTTGTTTTGTGAAAAATGATGTGTGTGTGTTATAGATTTTTGAGAGAAACAACTGTAATCAGGTAATTTGTTTCAAATGTGCAAGTGAAAAGATGTATGAATGCCCATCTAAATTGCTATTGTGAATTGTGAATGGTTTAAATCTGGTGTGGTATGCGATGATGATGATGATGATGAGTTGAACACTTTATCTACGTGCACGTTTAAATTAATCTGACACATATACATAATAACATAATCATAATGAAGAAGAAGAATTATTCTTAATACGACACTCGGGCAGGTAGAAATTTTTAAAACCATTTTCACGACGACGACAAACTGAGATAGTAGTTGATAATTTTACGTTGCCTTATAATCTAATCTCGAGTTTGAAATGTTAGGGTTCTAGTTGTTGTACATATATGTACTATGTGCTGATTTCACGAATGAAAGAATTACCTGGGATTGGTTCGTGTTGTTCGCGTAATACATATTACCTGCGTAGCTCGCTTAAATCTGTCTTGAGTGTTTGCGTTTTTTTTTGTTTTCCTGGCACACTACTTTACTAATGTGTACCAACCAAGCAGAAAGCTAAGAGAAAACTCGGCCGGTTTCCATTATAACGATATTAATATTGTAGTTTAGAGAGAGAGAGACAGAATGATTGGCCAAAAAAATGTTAAGTCACTACTATATCGTGTTGTGTGAGTTATGACACGCAATAGGTAAGTTTTTCAAAACCATAAAACTATCGTCGTAATAAACACGGTAACAACAACAACAACTACTACTACAACAACGAGGTTTTTTTAAAAGCAGATCTTAAGCGCTGAACCTGATGCAGCAAGTTTTTACAAATGTGTTTTCATTCATTATTGTTATTATGATTATTATTGTTGTTCCCCTCTGTGTGGTTCGCCTGAGCAACATACAGGGAGTAAGCCACTAAGTCAGTCATTCACTGAAAAATGGTGACGCGAGGAGAACTAGTAAATCTAATAAATAAAATATTAATGTGAAAATGGTGGTGAGCCCTTTTCGAATTATTTGGCAGCGTGAATGAACAGACAAGCTGCGTCCCCGACGACACTAATGGCGGAATCGGTACGTATTACTTACTGCTTTTGTTTGATGGCCTCTTTGGGTTTGCATGCATGCAAAGCGATCTCACTAGTTCAGTTTCAGAGTTAATAGCCGTTTGCAGTTTTTGTCGAAAAATTACGCCATTTTTTTGCACGAAAGTTTTTGATCTTTGAGACTTGTACTTGTAACTAAGCTGAGCGGTTTCTTGTCATGAATTTTTGTAAAGGGTCAAAAACGAAGATGGTACCAGACCTGATAGTATAACCGCTTAATTAAATTATATAAGTTTTTTTATATAATTATATTTCAAATTTACATCGTTTATTTTAAATAGCCGCCAGTTAAAACCTTTTTCTGACTATAGACAAAGATGAAATCACATTTTTTAAGTGGATGATCAGCAGCAAGCACATAAGTATTTGTTTAAACATGTTGGCTGCTCGCAAATCTTTTGGTAATAAATGGATACGGGAATAGGGGAAAAAGTCATAAAACATTGACCACAATAAAAATATGATGAGAGCTTGCATTGTAGTTGGTACATATTGTAACTGCTCCCCGGTGCACTTTATTAGCTTTCTTTGAAGCAGCAGCAGCAGATGGTTACAGGGAAAATTATGAAAAAGCCATAATTGTCCTTATCATGTGTGTACCAGAGAACGGCAGCAGTATGAAAGGCAATTTAAAAAGACGTACAAATAAGCCGAACGAGCAGAACTACTCTCATTTGTATTTACTCTGCAGAAAGTACATAATATGGCACAGAGAAAACAAGCACCGTCCCATCATTTGCAGTAAGTTAAATAGCCGAGAACGCAACAAAAAACCACTGCAGTGAGCGTCAGTACAATTTTACGACATAATAACCTTTACTGATCCCTGATCTCACTACAACTACGCGTCTTTGTGCACTATACGGTACCACTTGGACTTAATTAAATGTAGCTTATTATTGCAGGGAAATATTCTTCACCGTTGTCATTTCAGACATAAAATATGGAAAATTACTACAAGTGCGACGGGAGATTTCATATATGACATGCATCGCGAAATGGCAAAATTCGCAAGAGCTAAAAGACAAAAAACGTCTTGTTGACTTACTCATTATCTCTTGTGCAAATACTCTTCATGCTGTTGTGGTTCACGTATGTACACCTACTCTCTACTAAAAGCAAAAGTAATACCTGTGGGTAGTCTAATTAAAACCAAATGTGAGATAATGAATGAACTGCTATTTGCTTTAGGCCATGACAAGATTGGGTAGGGTAGCAGTTACCATAGCGAAAAAGAGCTTACATGTCATCTCATTGTCACTTTCCATGAGAAGTTTTAATTTGGCACTAGCTCGCGAGACTAAATCGAAAAGCCAAGTCATAGCAATTAAAGACAGGGTGGGACAATGTTGATGTCATGTGTTTTCCATACATTCATTACTGAAAACACTGCGCATTTAAATGTCGCAAAAAAATTGTATGACTTGACTAGCAAAGCTACTTACATGAAGTTTTTAAAGCTAACATGTAATGCTGATCCAAACCTCAGCAAATTCAATGATAATGGCATACTAAATTGCATTCTATTAAGGGGATTAAATGAGTAGCGATATAGATCAATGATATGCGACACGATGCATGAATTTTTATTTCACAGAAAAAAATCAATTGTAAAGCATGCAAGTCCCATCCAATTGAGCAGTGCAGTTCCGGAAATTCCCCGAGTTGAGACGGACAGACGATGTAGGTAATCTTAAAAAGTAGCTGGCAGTATAGTTTGTAATGGAAAATGGAATTATTATTTCACAAAGAAACTGCAAGTGACAGTCTAATTAGAATTTTGTACAGAAAAAAAACGATTCGCTGCACGTTTTGTCCTCGCAAGCTCATCCTAATAACAATTTTTATCATTCAAAAATTTAAATGTCTTTCATTTTACATATTGTGACTTGTGATGTCACTTCTTCCTGTTTTTTCTTTGCATGACAGCCAACATAAACAATTTAAAAAATTGTGTGGACATCCATGCATGTCACATGATGGGAGTAATTGTAGGGTAGGTAAGATGTAGGATGTAGGTATTTAGCCATGTTGGATTCTCAAGGTTCCATAAAATATCAAATTTCTAGTCTGGGTACCCATTAGCTGTTACCGGCGCACACGCGCACGTCACAGGTAAACTAATCTCTTATTTATTTAAAGCATGCATAACGATTAAAATTTGAAGAGCTCACATTAATGATGTATACATCAAAAATTAGATAATGGCCGCAATTTAAAAATATATATTTTGGCTTTTAATAATGATGAGCAAAGTCAACAGTGGCGGTTTAGACTTTGCACACATACAAGTTCTTATACCTCTTATCTGTACTTAAATGATAAGATCTCAACGTAATCTTTGTACCAACCACGTGGAATGTTGATGATGACGGCAAACATGTATACCTACATAACTTGCATATTACAATGTGTGTTCATCTTTCTCATCTTGTTAATTTCTTGTCGAAATGCTGATAAAAAGGCCCAGCCCTCACTTACTCATCATCATCATCAACATGATCAGCGGCAACGAGGATGGGAGATGATTTCTTGTTTTTCAAAAACGAAAATGCACAATATTTAAGTGGTAATATATCACTGCTGAATGCTGTTATGAAAGCACATTGTGAAAAAATCCTCAACCAAATTAGTGGTAGAAAACATCTTTTTCAAAAAATTTGTGAAAGTAAATTTTATTTTATTATTGTTATTGTTATTATTATTACTTCAGACATTTTTAATGATCCCTGAAGGACGTAAATGCGCTTGTATTTATGGAGTTGATCTACATGTTGCAGAAACTCGCAAGAAGAGTGCATGTTGCAGCGTTGCGTAGTTGAGTAAGCATACTTGAAGGAATCTTCTCGCATTTTTTTGCGCTTCATCATCATCCCCAAGTACAAAATCACTTATAAATATTAAGGGATTCAGTCAGTCAGGCAGTATTGCTACCTGGTTAACACATCATCATCATGATGATATATTTTCATTGTACTAAAAGAAGGATATGCGTGCGTGGACTAATGCCTAATAATACATGTGAGACTGAGAGAGGCTACCTTAAATTTATTCTTAAAAGCGTATATTTATTGTGTACACTTTCATTGTTACACACTCGCCAACAATATCTTTTTTATTTTTTTTATTCTTCTCTTTTGACATTAATTACTTTTCTTTTCCGTTAAGATAATTACTGTCATTAAATGGCATTTACAAGTAGGTATTGAAATTTCCATCCATTAAAAACACAATAACATCTTCGTGAGGAGTGAAGGCACAACAACAGAATTGCACTACAAAAGAAAAATTGTTTGTTTCTTCGTCTTCTTCTCTTTCTGTAACTACGATTGCGAAGATAATATCCATACATACGAATATCACCACAAGACAAGGGAGATAGAGAAGAAAAGAAATGAAAGGAGAAAAAATAATAATATAAAAGTTATAGTAATAATAACAACAATAATACGAATAAGATGGTAGCAGGAAGACTTGGTGCTGCTTCTGCTGCTTTAGTTGGTGGTTCTAGTTTAGTGGTAGCAATTGCAGCTGAAATGAATAAAAAACGCAACAAGAATTCTCACACTGTGAATTTACCTATATTACTGCTACTACTACTACAAGTAGTTGAGGTTGTTGTTCAGTTCAACAATCTTCTCTGTATGGAGGCGGCGGTGGTGGTGGTGGAGGGAAGAAAGTCATTGTTATTAGATCAAGCTTCATCATCGTAATAATCAGCATCATCCTCAATCTTCATTCATTGTCGATGCCATTGTTGTCACTGTAGCTGCACTTAAGTGGTTTCTTCTATTTCCCTTTGCGATTGACTGGCTGACTTACTAACTGAATGACAGAATTGCACACATGAGTATATATTATTCAAGTATACATGTGTTTTTACACACAATGTTTGAATGTGCACATATCCTTCTGAATAAATCCTGGCTTTTTTTTGCAGGGGACAATAATGCAGTGGATGCGGACGGTATATATATTATCTGCCTGACAATGTGTATCTCTAGTCGAGGAATGCAGAAATGTGTAAAGGTAGATAAATGATAGGAAACTACATAGTAAAACATGGCAAGTCGAAGCGCATAGCGTGTGCTCACCACCACACATCCTCCGTATGATTTAATAATTATTTTGTCGTTTTGTGTCCTCCTCCTGTGGCTATCATTTGGTGTGATCTCACGCTCCCTTGTTAATATAATTATAAATTATGGTCATGTATTATTTATTATTATGATGATGTTTCTTCATCATGAAAGCAAAAAAAAATTTTTTGCTACGAATGTTGTATGCAGCTAAAAACCGATTTAATAAATTCATACACACAAGAAGAAGAGAAAAATTGTTTGTGAAGCTGGTTTACCTAAACTCACACGATTTTACTTGATTTGTTACACTGTGACAAGGAAAATGTAAAAACATTTTACTATTCTTTCTGTTTCTCTTATTCTCATAAAACCATCCTTATGTGCTCCATGATGATAATCGTGTCACATTGAATTGAGTTGCCACTAAATGCACATCTCTGTAGAGAGATAGACAGAGTCAGTACTTTCATCCTTCCAAACATTTTGTTTCAATGAATTTTCAAAAGACTCCTTGTGGTTTGCAACAATGGAAAACGACCAGTTTGTTTTCGCTTAGTGATTAACCTGTTCATTTCAGCTTCCCCATCATCGTCATCAGAAAAAAAACAACGTAACGTGCCTACTTATTGCATTTTGCTTGATGCACCACACGGAGAAGGATTGATTGTTATACCAACCGCATAGAGAAAAGGGAGAAGAACAAGAGGAACAGGAACATCTTTAACTAGATTTCGCATGTACACACCCAAATATTATTTACCCAATTACCTATGCTCAAGTAATAAGAAAGGAGAAGAGAGAGAGAAAAGAAAAAAAACATGCAATGCAACAATTTAACTGACTGAAAAAACAAACGGCAACAAATTGTTTTTTTTTCTACCAGTTGAACATTTCAACTTGAATATCTGTGCTTGACGAGAGACGCACACATTTTTTTCTAGAAAAGGGTTGAGATGAGAGATGAAGTGGAACAAACGTCGCTTGCATTCAATACTTCTTCTTACTACTTCATTTAGTACAACAATTTTGCTGCAGAATACTGCATGTGGAGATCCACCTGTTATATTTTATGTGTTCTCACACTAAATTGCTATGCTGCAGAGCAAACTGCAGATCAGAAACTGTATTGCAGTCGAAGGTGTAGAGAATGAAGAGCAAACTGAAGCAGTTGAGCTCGTGCTCAACGAGATGATGATGAGTATTATCATCATTATTCTTATTAGTATTATTACTTTGGTAGCTGCGCCTTTATACGCATACAAAGAGGTTTCTCATACATACAAAGATGTTACAGATTATTAGTTACGTAAAAAGCCGGTACCGTAGTGGTTAGATATTTGCATTGACTGTGTTGATAAGGCCGCTTCTTCATCTTCTCACTCAACTCAACACTGCCAAAAATCCTAGCGTCTTCCTCTCCTTCTCTATTCAATACACAGTATGTTGCTAGGATAACTACTTTGTTTTAACGTTTCTCATACCCATGAATTTATATGATCTTCAGATACATACATGCAGGTACCAATAACAATAATAATACTAATGGTAAGTACTATGATCACCATAATCACCGTATCATATCCTTGCCACCACCAATAATCAACATGATTATTTACATGATCGGTCTTATGGAAAATACTGAAAAATAAGACAGGCATAGGAAATCAACAAGTACAAAAACGGTTGAAATACGCAAAAAAATATTGTAATGACTACTGAGAAAGCATGGAATCTACCAAGTGCCTCTTCTTTTCCTTTCGTATTATTGCTGCTGCACATCGTGTAGTATAATTCTCCGAGTATTTTCTTAGTATTTCAGATACTTTTCGTTTCCTTCAGAGTAATCCTACCTTGTATTCACTTTAGAACATTTTTTTTGTAGAACGCTGATTGTCGCCGTGGCGTGGTGTGCCCAGAAGAGTAAATGATTAGGGAAACTAGCATTCGTATAATAATATGCGTTTCTCCTGTCGTCAGTAGCAAAAAAATGCAGGTGATGATGTACAGTCTGTATGATATGATTTACTTGCAATTGTCGGCTTCATGATACATTTTGTCTACTGACAAATTTACACCTGCAGCGGTGAGCACTGATGTTTGCTTTGATATGTACTAACTAGCGTACTGTTGCACAGTAAATGGGAAGTAAATCTATACTATGAGCTGTGCAGGTATTATGAGATTCTTCTTCTTCTTTTTTTTTGAATTACTTTAAGTTTTCAGGTCTAGGGATAATGATGAGATATGCGGAGCATAATTCTGCACTGCAGTCCAAATTTTTACCGTATACTACATAAAATAGTGTTAGTTATTTCGCTTATTTGTGGCAGCACAAGTGCTGCTGCCGTAAAAGAAAGAATACCTGCATAGGTATTTATGTAGGCAGTAAATGTAAGTAGCATCTATGTTGGATTACAGTTAAAATATTATGCATTTCTTAAATAATATCTTGAATTACATTAATTATGTAAAATATAATACTGGCTCGGAGCACTCAGCGTACTTACCGCTCTTTATTATGATATTCTTTCGAAACGTAAAATATATATTTACTTGGCGATAAAGCCAGGAAGTAAAAAAAGTAAATCAGCTTTGGAACTGTATTATTGTGGTTTTGTATCTTTTTTCATTTCTTTCTGCAATCACTTGGCTTGCTGCTATGTTTTTTTCGTTACGGACTTGGGGATATAATGGGGTGTTCATTGGTCAGCGCCGTTGTCGTCATCATCATGTTTATACAAACTCGTTGTTTGTACTCGTAACAAAATCACAGACAGTCAACAACTTGTTTCAGGTTAACGCTGACGTTGCCTGTATAGTAAGTAGTAGTAAGAGGATCGAGAAAAAAATGAATTGAGTTTGCGTATATATTTCGAAATGAATCGGCTTATTAGACATGTCACAGATTCATTAAGAAAGAAAGAGGGACAATAAATTTAAGGATTTGGTTTCTTAAACAGCCATGTAAATTGCTTGTGGTGTAATCCGCTGTGCGACACATTTATTGCCAACCATGTATTGGCAATATTTTCCTTCTTCCTAAATCAAACTGTGTTTTATCCCTACTAACTACCACTACAATGGCGACAACCGTAAACACATGGAATTGATGAGTTGGTTCGAATCTGTGTTGCCATTCTAAAGAATCTGTAATAATAGTATCCATCATCATTATAATCGTCTCAATTTCTGGTATTTTACTTAAATACATCAAAAGCATTACACTCATCTCGTCTCATGGTTTGTCCTGTCACAGTTTTTCAATACTTTGAGTACTCACACACAGGGACTGCATAAGGGACAGTTTGTAATAGCGACGAGCATTAAAGTGTAAAGGATATTACACACATTCAAGTATGCTGATTTATGATAGCTTGCTCGAAGATGAAGAAGCCGTTGTTATTGTGAGCTGCATGATTATTATTATGGCATTGTTACCCGAGTGCAGCGTCAAGAGATGCAGTACATATTAATGGTGGTGGTGGCGGCGGCGGTGGCACACAGCCTCATGCATGTTAAACGGCGATATACGCGTTGGATTGTTGTAGTAGAGCGGCAACAACAACGCAAGTTTTGTGCACCAAAGTAGCAATAACAACAACAATAATGCTACGGCAGCAGCAGCGGCAGCAGCCTCCTCGGCAACAATGCAAGACGTTATGATTGTGTAAATGGCGAATGTTACAAAGAGCGAAGGTAGTTTAGTTTATAGGAATGGCTCGCATCACAACAATCGCTTAGTTCGTGGTTACCTCTTCACGAAGAAACAATGCTATAAAACGGCGATACCGTCGTTAGCCGGCTTCTTTTTCTCTTTCTTGGATTGTTAAACTCATTCGCTGTTTCTCCTGTTGACTCTTGTTACCGTGTTTCCGTTGAAACTTTATTATTTTTTTGTGTGCTGTGCGGCATTATGGTAATCACAACGACAAGGCAGACTAATATTATATCAAATGGCCACTGGCTAGCATAGTAAGAAAAGTTGTTAGTTGATGATCATCATTCATGGTGTAGCGCAGCTGCAGTTTTAATGCAACCGTCACAACAAAAACATAGTTTGACCAGCGACTTTGCCGTCACATCATCGTCATCTTTTTTTGAATAATCTTCTGCTCGAAGACCAAGTGAGCTCATCATCAATGTCGTCATCATCATCAGCATCAGGTTTTTCATCTGTCTAATAAGTTTGTCTTTTCTCGACGCGGTGTGCAGCATTTAGCAGCAGTGGTGGTGGTGGCTGGCTGGTTGGTTGTTTTGTTGGTGGTTTAATGGTGCAAGTTGTCAGCAAGCAAGCGAGAGAGACAAAGAGTAAATGAGTGAAGGGACTAGGAAACAAGGCCCTATTAAAATTCACCTGCTTACTCTCTGAAAGCAAAGGGAAAACATTTTTGGTGTGTAATGTTCATCGCCTTGTTTGTTCTTTTTATTGATGCCACCTGAACCTTAATAAGTGGGGTACTTTTCATCTCCAACTCTCCTCTCAACTCTCAAGAGAGTAGAAGAGAAACAACAAGTGTGTGGATTTTTTTTTTTTTTATGTATGTAGAAAAGAGAAAGAAAACAAAATTTCTACGGAGAAAAAAAAACACCAGCAAACTCTTTTGTTTTTGTGAATCGCGTATGAAAAGGATAAGAGGTGATCACGTCGCAGAGAGACTCAAAGTCTGTAAACCACCAGCACCGGTTGGTTGGCCACTCTTTTCAGATAAGAATCAGGTCAGCTGAAAAAAACAGTCTCGTCGACACAACACTATATCCCATCAACTACATCTTTCTGTATAATCATCATCACTGACTGCCACCACCATTTTACTCAGAATGCCTGTTTTCTCGGTTCAGCGCAAAGATATATAAACTGCTGACACTTGTGTACCCTTCTGCGCTGATTTATTGTTACTATTATCAAATTTATACAATCAGACAAAAACAAAATCAAGTGGTATTACAGTTGGCATTTCATTCGATTGGAAAGTTCCATTACCTTTGTTGTCGAGAAGAAGAAAAAAACATAGTTGTCATTATTGCTTATTGCACGGTGTGTAACAAGCAGAAACGAAGACGCAGCAGAGAAGTGGTGTGCTTCCTCATTTTCACTTTGGTTAATACCCCACCCCATCCAGTTACAGTACTGATTATCCTCACTTGCATGGAATTGGGTTCCTTGCAGTTTCATTGTGGGCGAAAATACATTTGGGATCAATAATATTGCATCGACATTGGCAAATTGCCAAAAATTACCGAGAATCCATCATTTCGGTTTACATCCTATGATTGCTGAGCAATTAAGTCATGCACTTGTATTCATGAAGAGTACACTTGTACGTCTCCGGCAAAGATACTGCATTTCTGCAATACTGCTTCAGCAGCAACAAAAGCTATACAAGAGATCCGTCATCGTCACTTATGAGAGCCTACTTTAGAAAAAGAAGGATTTTCAATGTGCCAAAAGTAGACTCAATAAAATAAAGTCCATCAATTGAATTGGCTCAACCGAGCGTGAAACCCCGCGGAAGAATATAAAAGTTGAAGATCCGGTTTTTTCTCGAATGATTGCAAAGCAGATCATTCTAAACCTTGAGGCAGTTGATGGGGATGATGATGATATACGTAACTGGATGAATACTGAATACTAAAGGAAAAGGAACTTATTTTGGATTTTTTTCTGGGGCATTATGGGTTGCTACTTGAAAATAATGTCAATACTTCCCCCATGCCAGTACATGGAGGAATGGAGCAGTCGGGCCTCTACTAAATAAAATCATGGTGATGATGTAACGAACGTTGATGCTAATTGCCAGCAGCTTTAAAATATATAATAAGAACAATTTTATTGTATCATTTATATTGTCGATTCCGCCTCCACTTCAACTTTTGCCCGTGACAACGAGAGGAAGGAATGATTGAATCCGTTCCTTGACTCAAATAGGCACTGAAATTTCTGTTTTATTGTGTTACATAAAAATATACCTAAGTGCAATGATGTTAACTTTTATATAAGGACATTTTTGTGAGATTCCAAACTTTTTTTTGTTGCTTTGAACACTTGTGAGTTTACCTTGGACTTTTTTACAAGCTGGCTTCTGATAAATCCTGCTTTCTTGTTTGAATGATGATGTCAGTGAAAATCAGTGCTCTATCGATTTCACATTCTACATTTTTTGCATTTCATTCACATGACTGCAGTGTATGCATGTTTTGAATGTCATCATCATCATCAGCATGAATTTTTAAGATGACAAAGGACAAGTGACTGGAATAGAATATGCTACTTGATGCGTGCTTCACTATTCAACGTGTGTAAACACTCCCATCTTTTTTGACTTGTACAAGGAATAAGAACATCTTATAACAATCTTCTGTTGTACACCAACTTTTTTCAAACAAGGATTTGTTGAGATTTTCGTTTTTTTCGTAAAAATATCATGCAAACAGGTCTTATCTAACATTCCTCTAGATACTCTTGTGAAAAATAAGTACATATTGATGAAAAGAAAAACTACAATTTTCCAAGATTGAAAATTGTCAGATTTTTTCACTCAAAATTGAAAGGATCGTTGTGATGGATTTGCCTTTCTTTTCCACGCCAGTCAACAAATGACAACATGTCCCGTTGGATTCTGGAAACAGGTTGGTGTCTCGTATTCAGTAACCCATCATCTTAGTAGAAACTTTTTAACTCAAAGACTATACAGAGTAATTTGCGTCATGACGAGAGTGGCTGTTACTTTGTACCAATCAGCGAAAGTACGGCAGCATCACAATGCATATACCACGAAAAACATTGTACCAAATAAACTTTCTTTGACTACCTGTTTTGTTCTATGAAATGTCATTTCATAATTTTCAGGACTGACACCCAATTTCAAGATTAATTTCCTCTCGAAGGTTTCGTATGAACTGGGGCTCTCTGGAAAATTGTGTTTACTGTCATGCATTTTTCCTGAGAAATGTTTCATCAAAGAAGAGTGTACATAATAATCACAAACTTTCTACAAAGTCAACAGTTTTCATAGTTGCATAAATATAAAGACTACGTTGTAATATGCGTTATACAACCACGTTTTCAAATTCAAAGTAATATTTCATAACATTAGGTATGCATTGTTACAGATTCTAATGGGTAACCTAAGGTGGTAAAGGTGTCTCATAACCGACCAATTCAATGCTTCCTGTTGTTCTACTCGCATGTAATCTTCCGCAGGGTTCTTTACAATTCAATATGAATACATGCATATTAAGTAAAAGCTATATAATTCTCGTCCCTATTGTTTTATTCTTACTACTGCTGCTACACATGCCTATAGGTATGCGCTATTTCCAAAAGTGTTGTACATGCAGCTACACGGAAAATCAAATGTGCATGGATAATTTCATAATTTCGAATTCAGCAGTGATGTATTTTATGATGCAAGTAGGTAGGTGGGAATCGGGAATGGAAATGAATGGTTCCAAGATCAGCAGAATATCTAGAAAAACAATCTCACGTGTACGTACACATAAGCACGTACGCACGTTGTAGATTTTACAGGCGAAGATCACATTATACAAAACAGGCTGATGTAAGTGCCTTCATCAAGTGAACGCCAGACAAGAACCATTCTCCTATTAGACTCTCACACCACAACAGGAGCGAAGGTGCAATAAGGCACCTGCATGACTTATCATAACAAGCAAACCTCACAGGGGTTTGCCCATGACTTTCGTGAGCATTGCTGATTTTTGACACTTGACTGGGCATCTCTTCATGATATAATAATATTGTAATGCATCGTTCTACCAGTGTATTCTCTATGAGAGTTTCCGGTTGTGTGAGCGATAAAGAGAAGAAAACAAATTCAATCTATTTCTTCGAGAATTCTCCATATTATTTGATTCTACCAGTAACTCCAAGACATGTGACTCCAGTGTGAAGATCCGTGATGAAAATCATTTTTTCATTTTTTTTTCGCGAATCGCTCCTATCCAAAGTTCGTAGGGTAATTGGAATAAAAAAAAACAAATTTTGCTCACACTGTAATTACATATCCAACTGCTGCCTCGTCTCCTACTAACAAGAAAGTTTACTGAGCTGCTGATATCAGACCTCATGAATATTATATATAGGTATTCTTCTTGAAAGATGTTCATCCAACTGATTGATGGTTGTATGTATGTAGGTATATACATTGCAAAGCAACGAGGAATTACTTTTCGGAGAAATTCATTGTCACCGACATAACAAAAGTTGTCAAGAGACTTTATATGGAATTGTGCGAGGAAGAAAAAGGAGAGAGAGGGGGAGAGCCACGAGCCATGAAGTGTTTAGTGTGGAGTGTGAATGATCTTCATGAGATCTCTCACTTTAACATGATGGGTTCAGTCAAGGGATTGCTTGGCATTCTATACAAGTCTAAAATGTTTACTGTACCGTGTTGCCAGTTGACACCACCGCGCGCTCTGTACATAATTTTGAAGATGCAAATATATACACATATACATACATTCACACTTCTGCATTTAAAAGTCATTTTGAGCACATCATTTTTATGGATGAGTCTTTTCAACAAGACATCACGCTGAACAATCACCGACATTTATATTATACACTCGTTCCACAAAAGGGACGATTTATAGCATGTACGCTATATTCATTTCATTTTCATTCGCCTCCCGTTTTATTGTGATGAGGATTCATTGTTAGTATTAAGCATGATGTGTGGGAAGAGTCGCTTTAACATTGATCAAGTTACCTGCAGAGTGTGTTCGTGTAGATATATGCTTTATTACTTTATGGATGTGAAATATGTAGCATCATAATTTTCTTGAGTCAATATAATCAGAAGGCAAAGGTACAAGCCATTTTGGCATTCATTCGTTTTCGTTTGCATTCACACTTTTCCTCGTCGTCGTCTCCTCTTGGAGTATATATCAGCTTTCCTTTTTGTTTGGCGACTTTACTTCACTTCACAAGATTTTATTCCAATCCGTGACCTGCACAAAGAGATAAAAAGCGTTCACTTCTTTCTTACGTGCACATCCAACAGCAAAAGCCACTCTCCAATGAGATATCTATATGATTAAAAAATACCTGCACGGTGTCTCGCTGTGTGTGACGATGATGGTCACCAGTAAACCAAGTCACACTTTTTCCCTTTCGATTATCAACATTTTGGACGCTGCTGGGAAGAATCGAATTTGCATTTGAAAAAATGCACACACATACCTATATGATATGTCAAAGGAACTTAAAATATTTTTTTATTTTTCCTTTACAAAGGAATGAGAGATTTTTTTACTGCTTTGTATTATCGTCATGTATGCCTCAACTCTCAACATCTCATGTCGTATCATCGGACCTTTGGCGCACAGTAAAAAAAGATGCATCATTAACAAACCATTACTGCCGCATATAAGAAAGTGGACTTAAATCGTTGTCAGCAAAGTTATATAAAGCGCAAGGGGAAACCTCTTGAGAAGCTTCACTGGCACTTTATAGCGACCTATCATTTTTATTCCTACTGTCAATTCAATTCAAATTTATAAGCCATTGTACTTTTTGATATTCTTGCAATTGACGCCACTTCATTAGCCAAACACTGCGTAAGCTTGTGACGAAACGTCATATCGCTTCGAATCATTTTTTTGCATATGATTGATACATACATATCCTCAACCATTACTTTTATTATTATTATTTATTTATTTATATGCTATAATAATAATAATCATTGCAGAATTGGAGTGTTTACAGAGAAGAAGTCTTTGCCTTCACTCTTACCATTTTATATCTCTCATTCCGTGTCACATGTGCACTTGCACATAATACAACTTTTTCGTCATCACCCACCACCTTCGACAATGCACACTTACCACATTCTCAGACATAAGTGCATTCTACTAGACTAGTGCGTATTATATTTCTACTGCATTGTCATACATGACATGCTTGTTTGGTCACTCTAACTACAAGAACTGCAAATGCATAACGTTATGGTTATTATTATCACTACTCACTATTATGATCATCTTCATCATAATCGCACAATCGCACAAATGTTCCTTCACTTTTTTACTGCTACTACTTCTGCTACTCTATACTAAACTGCAATAACAGCTTTTGTAAATTTACACATGCCCCACTTTTACCTTTGCATCGTTCATTCATCCCCAGTCAAGAAGAAGAGGATTCTTTTTTTGTATTCCTTCAGCCATCCATCCATCCGTCTTAGATTTTTCCCTTGTCATCATCATCTTTACCATTACTGCCATCATCAACTTCATCATTAATCTCATCTTTCAGTTTCTTCTTTTTTATGCACGTAAAAATAAATAAATAAATAAAAAGAATTGAATGATATTTAATAAGGAACGCTTTCATATGGAAATTTTTGTTCCCAAGTGCGTTCGTGTACAATGGGACAGTGCAGAGATGTAGTGTGCAAGTAGCAGATGAAGTAGATATAGAGATTGCACACGAATATATTAAGTTTTTTACTTGAAGCCAAAATTGACATGCTTCTTGTCTCAAAAACTCTCACGGGTCTCATTTTTCAATAAAGAAAAAGAAGAATGAAGGAGTGAATGAATTTGAATTGGTTCTTATTAACTCATATCGCTAGAGCAGTTAATTCAAGAACGATTTCTTTTCATTGGACAAGGAAAAAAGGAAAAGAAAAAAAAATAATCAAAATTAAACACTATCTCACAAAAGTGTTGATTGTGAGACATCTAAAAATTTTAATGTAATTTTTATATTTGGTGATTTCGCTGGTAACAAGACTTTTGTGCTGCTTAAAACGCTAGTATAATTGTCGGTATTTTTATATCTTCAAGTACAAGTGCAAAAATAATGACTAATTACTACCATTTTAGTAGACTGCGTGTGAGAGAGAGAAAGGCAGTGAGTAGGTAGTGGCTGTGAGTCCAAAACTAAATAAAAAAATTACGGCCTGTTTGTGAAATTTAGCTTGTTTGGATAAGTCGTGAACAGTGTGGCATTGGTATTAAAAATAACAGCTTTGTACTGTATATTTTATTATGCATGCACATACATTACGCAGTTCACTGCTGCTTTTATCACATTCATCAGCCTCGTCCGACCTTATCTTAAATAAATTAAGTTATTATGATGATCATTAAACGGTCTGCTGAAATAGAGAGAGGGAAAGGGAGTGGCTCCTCCACCAAAGCTAGTGCAAATAAATTAGATTAAAATTTTCTACCTGTGCATTTTCTGATGAGTGTGTGAATGAGCTTGTTGAGCAGAAGTGTAAGCCGCAGAGTAAGTGGCTCGTCAATAATATAATCGTAATAATAATAATGGCTTCTAATAAACATAGCTTGCATGCTTGACTTTGCACGAATCTCTTGAACACATACGGTTAATGTCGGTTACCGTATAGAGAGGTGTGAACGTAATAATATTATTATTAATAATTATTTATTAACTTGATGCTTGTACTGAAATGAGAGATGCAGTTCACAAAGGAATGCTCAGCGTTCGTTGAAAAGTGGTGTGTTGTGTGAATTTGCATGTTCTATTGACATTTCATACATGCCTTGGCACGCAAAAAATCTGTTGAAGTACAAGGTAAAAGTAGAAATTTTGTCGCACTTTAAGCTGTACTAATATATCATACACACATTTATGTAGTTACAGTGCCGTATCATTTTTTTCTCCTTGTTCGTGGAATTAACGAGTACATTGACATGACGGAAATGTGTGGGTTAAAAGTATTTAGCTGCTGAAGTATTGCCTCAACTCTTTGCATCATATGAATGAATGAACGCTTTACTAACTAACTGGTAGACTAAAGCTCAACATAATTATATTGTATGCAGCGCATTTTTTCAACAAATTTCAGATAGATGACAACACAAGATGAGGGTATAGAATCGTTTTAAAACTTTTGACTTTTTAGAGTTGTGACGTTTTAGGTACAAATATATAGTTAGAGTGAATTCGAACATAATTTATACCAGAATACCAGAAATAAACAATAATGAAGATATTTATTCTATGAATATGTATGCGATGCAATACAATGCAGCAAATAAAACAAATCGAATACGAGAAAAAGGAGTGACACTAACAAGTTTATTCAACATTCTTTACGATCGTTTCTTTTTCTCTTATTAAACGGCCCTCATCATCATCAGCACAGTGACTAAAATTTATGTGCATTTTAGTGGAATGTAAGCAATATTTATTCTGTGCATCGAATAAATATGCTTACCATGTACTTATAATTTTTAAATAGGATCTCGCACGTCCGTCCATCAATGGTTAGTGTCAAGTTACAGTTTTTCGATAAAAAAATATTTCAAGAATTATAAAAGGCAACAGATTACTTTGACATGATATGCTGATTTATTTGGTAGCCATGCAACTACTGCAAGCACAACTTTATTTTTACACCGTGTTCTCAGGCCAAACCCGAAATAATTGAAAACCTTTGTTTAGCGCAGCTCTACATATACAATCTATCTATTGGGAATATGATTTCTTTTATTTCAAAATCTTTCTTGGAAAAGCAAACATGAATAATGGAGTCTGTTCTCTACCGTCGGCATCAGTATTTACTTTAGCTTGCAATATTATTGCATGTACTTTCCCATGAGAATATCTCGTCAGACAGACAGTTTTTGGCACAAGGAATCACATTAGCGCTTGTTTGCACTTTGCACGAGCGCCTTGCCACCGCTACTTTTCCGTCTCTACCCTTTTAGCGAGTTAATAACGAAAGATTATGTACTGCTCAAACCAGCTTTTTAAATCAATAATTGAGTACAGTTCCTCCTTATTATGTTAATTAACAACAGTAAGACAGGTTCCTAAACCAAAAAAATGGTTTGCGGTTTCAAAAAATTCATTTTTTAATCAAGAAAATAAATAGCATAAATATCAATTTGATATTAATTCAAATTATCAAAATTAGAATCATCTGTTTTTACAGAAAAGCTGCATGATTATTAATATTCTTATTATTATGATTGTTACGGTGGTGGTAAACGATATATATGTGGTACCTACCTATGAAATGAACCTGCTTTTTATTGATGACTATAATCGTTGCTTTTATTCCCTTAACACGATTGCAGGATCATTAATTTCAGATTTATTTATTGTATTGCTTCCTTACTAGTTTCGCTTATGGCTTATTAAGAAATTAAAAGGTAGTAAAATGCGAAATACGACATTATTGAAATCATTTTCCATTTTCCATGCTTGATAATTAGAGTACCTCTGTTGCAGTTTTGCATCCACTTGGTTTTCTTGATCATTGCTAAGCAAGAGGTAAACAGGTAGCACCAACTTAAGCAGTTTGCTGCCGTCTTTAATTGACAATATAATTACGCATATTTTCATTGGATAAACAAGGAGCGAAAGGAAATGAGGGAACTATGCTGTAGCACTTATTTTGATGTGATATGAAATTGGATTGAATGAATTGCTTCCACTCATCATCATCATCATAATTGCCTAAGTAGATTGAATATTGAGGAACTTTGAACGCATGCTGATTCTGCTGATGCGGACTTTAGCAATAAATGAAACTCGCAAGAAAATGATTACACGCACTTTATGCATTTTAAATCCACTACGTTTCTCCATTTCAGCTGAATCACCACAGCAGCAGTTACATTTTCTCCTTTTATGAATATCGAGTTTATAAAGTGAAAGAGAACTAATCAATGTCATTTCCCTCTATTCAAAACGATGACGTCGCCAATCGAACCAGCTTATTTTTTTATACATGAGAGAATGAAGGGGGATTATTATTCGAGATTGATTGCAATCTATATTATTGATGAATGTAAAAAACGGCTTAATCGGGACACTAGACGATTAAATGCGCATGATTTCAATGATATATTGCATTTCTAGAACAGTAATGACGATGGCGAAGATGATAATGCATGTAGGTCATCGTTCTTCTCGACTGAACTGGTCTTTTTATTTCCCTTCGGGACGCGGAGAAAGAAATGTGTGGGAAAGCTTTCAAACTCATGTGCTTTTGTTATCGTCATTACCATCAATTGTCAGCAGAGTCATTTATTACCTATTAATATTATTGTTATTATTAACGAAAAAGATCATAAAATTGCCATAATTTTCCGTCCAGTCTTGTAAATGTCACAGCGATAATTTTTTTAAAGCTGAGATTTTTTTTCTTCACAATCTAATCTGTGGGGCAAAAGAGATACTAAACCAATGTTGCTGCATATTTTACAACAAAGACAATGCGGACTTTAGAACTCCTTTATATACGCTTGCCGATAAAAATCTATAAAAAC
Organism: Sinella curviseta; assembly: GCA_004115045.4. Taxonomy (NCBI): domain Eukaryota; kingdom Metazoa; phylum Arthropoda; class Collembola; order Entomobryomorpha; family Entomobryidae; genus Sinella; species Sinella curviseta. Next base: position 19,171,553 of record CM065489.1, on the reverse strand, counting down.
TTCTTCCCCTCCCATCGTGTTTCCGTCATTTTGCATTCAAACAAGTCACTCAATCAGTGTTACTGCTCAAGTATATGGCTATGCAGAAAAAAACAAGTGAAGGTAAAAGATTTAAAGCAATGGTTAAGTTTGCATCATGGATTCTGCAACAGCAGTTTTATGTTTGTGTAGGCAGTAATGAGTTTAATGTATGTGCATACAAATGAAAGTTTAGATGACAGCTTGATCATGCAAGAGCAACTTGGAGGTGTTGTTGCAGCTCGTTGCGTTGCAGTACATTTTTAGTAAAGATGTTTATCGTCTCAAGTCGTTGCAATCGAGAAGGTACGCCACGCCAACGATGTATGTAGGTACTCGTCACTTGTACATAATATAATAATATGAATATTGAATATCGAATTCGGTTGGAAAAAGTAATAATATCGTCATAATCATATATACAGTAGTAGTTGGTGTGGGATTAGTGGTTTCATTGCATTGCTTGCAGTTTTGAAATCGCGAATTCGCTCTAATTTATCGTGCGATTTGATAAGTCAGAGACAGGTGTGATGACTCTTTACCAAAACTGAAAGCTGAATCAGATATTTGAGATTCGATAGATATTATAGTTTTGAATGAGTTTTGTGAACAGATGACAGTTGACAATTTTAATGATGCGATAATAATCGTAAAATAATCGTGCCTGTATAAACAATACAAATACCTATATTATATCCACTCTGGTTTTGTATTTTTTTTTACAAATGAATATATTATTGCATGCAGCTTTCGTAATTCAATTCTTACGACAAGTTTTCCTTTCTAGTTTATAGTAATTCTATCTGTGGGCATGATGATGAAAAATGGTTTATGTTAAAGACCGGCCACTAACCAGCGGCTAAATGTATGCTGGTTTATTAGTCATAAAAATCAAATGCATGCATACATTTTTTCTTGTATAAATAATTGTGTATGATCATGCTACTTATTCGGAATTTAATAAAGCAGTTGAATTGAAAAGTAATAAAAAAATCCTTCAGCTGCTATAAGATGTTGACTACATCCTCCTCAAGTTATTTTTTCCTACTGAGCCTTTACTAATTACTTTGCAAGATAAACCACTTTAACGCTTCACGCTGCCTTTAAACAAGGAACAACAAATATTCGAATGTTCTTATGTAGAGTAGTGCGTGCGTAATCCATCGTTGAATGTTAATTTCCTGAAGAGAGAATTAGCGGAAAGGGTTTATCTACTTGTTTCGCTGCTTATCTGACAAAGTACCGGTACCTATATTTTTTATGTAGCATCAATGTTGTGTTCTTCGATGTTTGTGATTATGCTCACGGACGGATGGAGTGGAGGGGCATTGAAATATCAAAGTCGTATGGTACACAAATAGAATAAAATCGTGTTCAGTGATGATGATGATGATCATGACAAGAAATCAGTGTGAAAGCTGCGGACGTTTCAGAATAATCTTTTGACCTTAAAAAGAAAATGGATGTCACAAAAGACAAGAGCACACAACATCTTCGTGCTTATTAGTATTACATGCGATATTCTGTTGTGATTTGTAACTGTTTTCCTTGCACACTTGTACAGTAAGGACATAAAAATTGAACAGAATAAACCTTTCATCGCTTCAAGATTTCAGCCCAACCTGCCTAGCTTGGTCGAAACTTGCTAAATGAAAAGTGCGACAAAACAAAGGAAAGAAGTATGCAGTACGAGCACATTTATCTATGAGACAAAAGAAAGTCAATCATTTTTACCTTAACAATTAACATGAAAATACTGCATTCTCAGACAGCATTTTTGTGTATGTACATACCTGTCGACTGAATATTTTAAAATTGTATTTGACAATGGATGATGATGATGTTGTTGTGAGAGCTCCTGCTGCACTCAAGTATTTGCAAAGCAAACAAAAGCACTACGACACAAGTTTAAAAATCAAAACTGCATTTCTATTTTTATCGTTGACTGACTAATAATCTGTGTTGCTGGTGTAATGTTAATGATGGCGTTGGTGATAAATGATGAATGAGCGTCTCTCTGAATGTCATTGTAAGTGCGTATTACTTTGCACCCGGTGAAATTGCAAAAAGGGTTTTTTTGTACGCACAAAAAACCTTCCTGATTACCTCCCTAATACACTTCCTACAATTCATTCATATATCATGCGAAGCTGTATTTGGATGCGTGTGAACTAAAAGATCAATTATCATTTGTGCTGCTGTTATTCTTTTGGTCAATGTACTTCCACGATAGTCTATTAAGTTTTGAAGTGAATTAGCACAGTTTTACTGTCAGAACTGTCACTAATGTTACCACTCAACTGAATCGTTGCCGTCGTTGTTTAAATGAAGATAGCAGTATACCAGAGATGGTATCAGGAGGATAAACTCTTTTTTACATTTATGAGATCTAATAGCTATGTATTTAAAGTACAGGTGCAGCAACGGAAGATGAAAAAGTAAAGCGAAACTGCGCAGCTTCGAATAAAATGTATTTGTTTTACATTATTGCCTCTAACTTTAGCTTCTAGGCTGTCACCCATCCATCTTCTCTGCCATCCGTCATTCCTTTTCTAAAACGTCCTTTGGTGATAAAACATTTGCGCATTTTTGTAAACACCTTGCACACACAGTCGGTAAGACGTTTATTAAAGTTAATATCACAGTAGTGTACCGATTTATATGGGTATGTACTACGTAAATTATAAAATGAGATTCTTCTGAAGCAGAAAACGACAATGGTGTAGGAAAGGGTAGAAAAGGAACGATGATGCCCATATTATGAGTACATAATGAAAGTAATGAACGTATCTAAATAATGATGACACACGAAGATGATAAATGGTTGCATTCTGTGCATCATCCTCATTCATTCGTCTCCTTCTATCAAAATTCAAAAGCTCCTTTCTCTTCCTTGTTTAGAATTTCAGTTGAATGAATGCAAATATGGATCCCATCTCATTCCATTCTTATATTTACACTCAAGAAAGTGGCTTGCTTTATCTTTGCCCCAAGCCCTCGCTCCTGCTTGCATTGGGAATTGTAACGTTTCAATTTATAATATATTATTTACTTCATCTTTTACTATATCAAATGCGACTCATTCATGCAAATTAGCTATTTATACAAATTCCAATTCCCGTTCCCATCTTATTATTATTAAATATTATTAGTTTTCTTAATATAATATTGAACTGTCATAAGTCTATATTAAGTTGTCTCTGGGAATGTCTTATTTCTATTACCTACAACTAACTGCCACTTCGAAAGCAAAGAAAAGTATTTTATTCGTCATTTTTATACATTTGAATTCGGTTTCATTTATACCACTCCTATTTATTTATTTACCCAATTAATGGCCATTTTAGGGATTTTTGCGCCCATCACAGCGGCAATTTAATGCGTGTTATATTTATTACCTGCGGGCATTCAGTTATTGAAATTATTTCTCATGATTTCTATCCGGCATTAGTATTATCGTGCTCGTCACTCCATTGCTTTACAAACGCTAATTTTTTTGTCTAGTAGAAAATAATGTTTCATCATGACAGCGTCTTATAGGTATATCGCCTCTCGTTCGTGGGAATTAGAGTAGGGAATAATATGACCGCGTGCAGAAATAATCGGTGCGAAGCAACTCGAGGCAGCGGCGGATGAAAACGTTTATGCTGTGTCGCATCTCACTGTCTGTTGTTCCTCTGACTGTGTCACACACAGAGACCTGTCTTGAAGAATCAGTTATTTGAAGTTGCCAACTTCAGGTTAGCATCCTCTAAGCGCGTGCAGCCTTGATTGCAGCGATAAAAATTATTTAAACGTAATCATAGTAATTTACCAACAATGACTGTGTACCGGTATGTCTGACAGCCGGTAAAGTCAGTGGTTGGTGTTGCTTTAAAAAAAGCTTGTTGTCGCAACGCAATGAACGACTGTAAAGTTCGCTGCGAATCAGCGCATTCGTCACCTTCGTCTTTGTATACCGGCACGCATTTATAAACTTTTTAAAACTAGAATCTAAAAATGTTACACTTCCTGTGACTCGTGTTGTTATGTAACTCTGATAAATCACGGTCTTAAAAATGTAATCTTACACCATAACTAGTAGAAGTAGTGTTAAACTTTGCGTACTAAAAAGACTCCGTCGTCTGTTGGCAAGATGTACACACGCTAAATTTGCATCATGATAAAAACGCTGAAAAAATTATGACGGCACAACAACACAACCTTTCCAACTGTTCTTTGTCAGCCCCAACCTCTTCATCCTCGGCAAGTCAGTATTCCATTCTTTACGACGAAATTATGTTCTTTGTTAGTATTATTATGCAATTACGCTTAGTATCTATGCTGCATTTTCATCAAAAATGGGTTGCACGCATCATGCAGTACAAGGTGAACAGTCGCCGTCGCCACAAAGCTTTATCACATCAGCAAGTCACTAGCGCAGCGTTACAGTCCCGTATTAACCAGGTGAGTGAATTTTGAATGGAATGAAGGTGAAGTTTGCTGCGCTTTTGCCGATAAATGTAAAATGAATAGTCAAATAATGATCTCTCAGAGTAGTTATTCATTCTCTCAAGATGAAATTAATGTTCATGGCCCCTGCTACAAACAAAAATGAGACTTGTACAAAGATATCTCTTCTTATCGTATATACTACGTGATATTGTAGCTTGCTCTTATAGTATGAATGCGGCATTTCATCGCATTTAGAAAAAAAATATGATGACAACGAGATGAAATCCTGTAATTTATTTTTTATATCACCGGTCTTCACTATTGTTCTTGTTGAACATTGGTTTTTTTACGATGATGATATAATGTGGAAGAGACGAGGACGAGACAAAATGCATTAGTCCAGAAAAAAGGACATGTACTCTTGTGAATGCTGCGCTGCGCTGCTTTCTAGTGCAAGTCAATTTACTATTTAGGCTTTGCTTGATTTTGCTACGTGCATTGTAATCAAAGACGCTCACTTTTTTTTATCAAATTTAGGGGTTCAATCGATCAATTGACTATCCATATTCAACGAGAATGCCATTTATGTAAAAGGTGATAAGCCTAGGCAGAGATATGACAAAATTGATATGAGCGGCAAACAATTTGCTGCTAACTGCAACTGTTCTGGTCCATCATTATCTTCATCCATTTACCGCAATCGAAAGCAAAGTGTAGTATTTATGGTGATGCATTTTGTTGCGCAATCATTGTTATTTTTGAAAGTTTTACATTTTTAGTACTTGTCGGTTGATTGCTGTTCACGGGACTTCAGGACAGATTATTGTGGCGTGCATAATATTTGTCTACAACAGTAAATCTATATTATATATTATTGTGCTTTGAATACAAACAAGGGCCACTGCTACCATAATCAACCATTGTCAATTTATTTTGAAACCCTTCATGTGTCCAAAAATGGTCCATCTTTGAGAACGATATAATGTCAACATCATCAGCTCAACAGTGTGACTGTGACATTAATATGTCCAAAGTAAGTAACAAGATCGATGGTGGTGAATGTCCAACTCGTGGTATTTTTCTTACACTCAAAAAGGCTACTCAGGACAGGGCAAGAGGATATTCTTATCCTTTTATTATTGTTGTTAAAAGTATAATATCAATAATGTATTATACACTATTTCAAGAATGAGTGCTGATTTTGCAGAAAATATTTCGACATCATCATAGTTGCCATTCCTAATCTATTCCTAGGCATTTGTAACGGCATCATCCGTATAAAGATGAAAGTCATCGTCTTCAAACTTCTCACTATTATCATCGTTATCATTGTTGGTGTTGCAATTATTGCTCTCCTCTCTGTGCCCGTTGCCATTTGAATACATCTTAATTAGTCAACATCACCGTCACCGTCATCTTCACACACACACGGGCGCATACCAGTTCCCTCAAGCGATTTCAAGATTCAGGTGCCAGATGCCTTAACTGTATCAGTGTCTAAATTTGGACATTGTTTACTTTATTAGGTTTATTTGCTATTGCTGACAGATTTTGCACTTTTGTTGTTATTTTTTTGCAATCATAACACTTTTCACTTGTCTAAAAGTGTTCATGTGTGTATGTACCTATGTAGATATGTTTTCATGTATATCAACGTGTGTGTGTGTGTGCCTAATATTTTTACACGACAACATTTTAAATTTAAAGGCAAGTTTCTTGCAATCACTGCATCCATGCTACATCATTCATTCTTATCTCTTTTTTAGGCATTTGAGTTATGGACCTATTTACCATTTTAACATTGTTGTTCCACAAACATAAACTTGCATATTTCTGTAAACCCATTCTTTATGTAAAATACGACATGATCATCATGGATTCAACAGGGCTTCCATTGTACGACATGATGATTATATTATACTTCATGCTGGGCTTCTCCTGTCACTTTGCACTTGAGAAAAGCTTTTTTGTGTACATGACACATACAACAAATTTATTTATTCTGTAAACTCTGCAAACTGCTCTTGTCCACTTGACTTGATTATAAGAAAGGAAAAAATTGGGTTTGTTTGAGTTATTATAATTGGCAAAACTGTAGAGACATTGCTACATGCAACATGCACCTTTTTAACAGTTTGTAGACGTTCACCTGTAAAAATAACAATGGGGAATGTTTGTGTGTGTGTGAGAGAGAGAGAGGGATGGATGTATGTAATGCAATTAATAATTCAATGCTACTCCTGACCAAGCTATTTTATGTAAACAAATATTATTATTATTATCGTGAGTATCTCTTTCACTTTATTTTTTATCAAATACCTCTCAATTTGATGGATCCCTCTTACCATTAAATCGTTGGGGATGATAATTGTATGCATTTATCAAGGAATACGCAATAGTCTTAAAGATCACAATATATACTCCTACGTTATTTTATAAATGGGTGAAGAAGATGATGACACGGTAATAATACTGTAATAGTTACGATGTGTTTAACTATCATCCATCATTCTGCCACACACGTAATTGAGGCGAGAAAAAATTTACATCCTGAAGCATTCGCTATCACGTATTGCCATTGCATTGATGATATGATATGACTGTACTCGTAAATGCAAGTTATAGTTTTCTTATCAGAGATTTGTCAATTACTTCTCGATTCTTTTTTCGCCTTTTGACGCTGAGTAATCTATTGTATAATTTGTGTTAATAACATTATTAGTCATACCGCTACACTAACTTTCAGACTTTTATATGCAGCTACCAATTATATGAAATGTGTATCGTATCAATATGCAGCATTTGTTCCTCTGATGGTGAATATGTACACAAATGCAGTTGATTTTTTTCCTTTTTAAATGAGAGAGAATAATTTAGGCCGACATAGGAGCTTTGGCAGGCCTGACCGACTATATAACACCAAAAGGAGATGCACTTTTTGCACATTTTTTTTCTAGAGCAGTTTGTTTCCTTTTCTATTCTCATTAGTTGTTTGTTCGCGATAAGAAGTACCATATTGATGTATATATTTGGATCTATTCCTATCTTGAAGTTGCACGTATTGCAAATTGAAGCTCTTGTTGCTACCTTTTACGCGTGCATACATAATAATGATTCATACCAATAATCATGAAAACACAACAGCAGACAAAAGAAAAAAAACATTATCACCACGGCCAATTGGATTTGATTTGGAATGCATTTTTGATCATGTTACTTTGTTCTAGTATGCGTACGTAACATTTTTCTCTCTCTCTCTCTCCGCACTTGTTCAACCAATTGTAATACTAGTGTATTATATACGGACTTGTTCACCCAAATAAGCGCAATGTGTGCAGTGCAGAGGTCAAGATATGTGCATGTATCGTGATAATCATGATTCACGATGTTATGCGCAAAAGTGACTGTATATACCGAGCCTTTTTAGCTCTCTATTTTATATAACACAACAAAAATAATAATAATAACAACAACAATAAGGATGTAGGAAAAAAACACTCCGAGAGTGCCAATGAATTTCACGATGTCTATAGAAATGAGCAGATAGATAGATAGACCCATTGCAATGAGCACGTTGTTGTTACTGGGCAATAATATTAAAATAATTCTCAGACCATTGTTGTAACTTACCTGCTGCTTCCCTGCCTGCAAGGAGTTGCGTGCAGTCAGGTATCTTACGACTTTTGCATGCAATGCACCATGTGCCCCGAGCCAATATGTACCATAATCCCTACAAGATATCGCACCACCACCACCGCAATAACCATTACTGCTAAAACAATGATGATAACTAACGCTGCACTGCGCGCTCTGGCCAACAAACTCGATAACTTAATACTTATTCCTGTTCTTTTTCAAACCATTTTAACTCAAGTGTAAGTGTAAAATGTGCTCGCAAGTTAACGAGGCTGCAGCAAGTTAGTCAGTCAGTGTTACAACGGATGTAAGTTCATCATCATCGTCATGGTGCAACAATGCACTGCTCATCATCACCCAACTTTACCTTACAAGCTCTCTGCCGTGCTTTTCATTATATGCATGCAAGAGTGAAATAACTGGTAAACCTGCCTAATCATCAGCATCCTTTGCTAAATAATAGAGAAAAAGGAGTTTGGTATAGTTAGTTCAGTCAGATTAGTCAGTAGTTAGCAGCAGTGCTGTTGTAGGTGGTGATGATGGAGGTTGTAAGTCTTTTTAGTTCGTCTACTAGCAGGAGTTAGTAGCAGTAGAAGTAGTAGCCCTCTCACAAGTTAATAACATGATTGTTGTAGAAAACGGTGATGATGGTGGTTCTGTATGGTTTTTTTGGTCAGCCAGTGCAGTGCCCGTGCAAAAAAAACTTGAGATAGGAACGGTTTTTCCTAAAGGCTTGCCTTTTACCCTTTTCGTGTGTGCCTTATTTGGATGCAAACTGCAAACAAATAAGTTGGTTAACTTTTAGACATGAACATACAAATACATACCTACTCGATCGCAATTCCATTAAATAAATTATTATGATTACTATTACTGAGCTGCCCATAAACACTGTTTTATATTGTAACGTGGTTATTAGTAGTGTTATTACTCCCAGAAGTCCTGCTGCATCCATCAGCAAAAAAAAGTAAACAGATTGTTGCAGTGTTTGTCTGCAGTGTGTGCCCTCTCTACGCGATTAGATGATTAGAGATAATGTGTAGTATGAGCATAAAATGTAGTGGAGAGAACAAAGTCAAGAAGAAATGAGTGGTTTCATTACGTGACCATTACCTGAGCGATCTTTAACCTGTTGATAAATTATTTGGCTAATGACTCACCTATTCTTTATTACCTATTTTTTGGTTGTAACGACGGCTACTACTATATACTACCACTTGTTGGTTTGCTTATTTTTTTCAACTACATAAATTACATGTAATGTAATGCAACATTTAGTGAACTTCTCGGTGGTGTGTGTATGTGTGTGTGCTTAGTAGTTTACTAACTATCCAATTGCTTCAAAGGAATTATACATTATACCTACTTGTATGGATGACCATACGTACGTACGCACACACATGCAATGTACCAATCAATTTTTATCCTCCTCTTTGTAAAACATTGTTGTTCGTCAGATGAAGCCGATCATCATTAGTTTTTAGTTATTTCGTTGGAGCAGCTCCTGCCTACCTGCGCGACTTGTCAATAATTTGATATAGTTATTATTATTACTGTTATTAGTAGCTTTATTGCTATTCAATCTGACTGTTTGACGGTTTGCCGCAAAAGCTCTTTTGCTGGCAGACTTTTACAAGGAGGCTGGCAAAATGTTGGCCGCATATCGGACAAACGTGATTGTTTTGTAAAAGTGTGCCTGGCTCCTCGCCGTTTTTGTTCCTTGCTTTATCATTCATAAAAACATCCGCAAACATACTTTAAAATATTTATTGGGCAGTTTGTCTATTTGCATTACATTTCGTGATAATTGTTTTTCCTGTCACTTTTTTTCATGAAAAAACTGCAGCGCGGTGCAATAACGCTTCTGACTCTGACCGTTCTTCGCTGCCAACAACACTGGCTTTAAACTGAATTGTTCACTTGTGCGGTGGGTGAAATACGGCTTGAGTATTCCTTAATCTCTCTCAACGTGTCGCAATAAGCCCTGTTGAAATGTTTGCTTTTGTTGTCGTTCCTCTTTTGATGATGGTTCGATAGTTCATTAGTGATTGCAATAAATATTGATTTGCGAATGTGTGTGTGTGCATGTGTGAACTGTGAAGTTGGACAATGAATATAGGGTAAGGAGATAAAAATATGTGATTAGCTCGCATCATCGGCATCAGGCAAGTATGTATTTCATTGAGAAGATGAAGACACTCTCACTTCTTCCCTTCCCCTCCTATTTGTTTTGAATCCATGTTCTTAATTTATGAATTGCAACATGCCAAAATCAAAGAGAACCCTTGCTCTCGATTTTACTGAGACTTGACTAATGAAAGATTCAATAGCGCGTTTCCTAACCGTCGTATGGTATGTGAAAGACACGTCATTTTATTGCATGCACATTGTTGCGTTTAATCTGTCTGTGGTGTTTATTATTATTCCATTATATGCATTGTTGTAAATCAATCAGAAGAAAGTCCTATTTAAAAAGGCAAAATTAATTATGGAATCGTGTTACATGGGCGTTTCAAAGACGTGAGCTGTGTATCATATTTGTCATCTATCACATCAAAATATCGGAGGCTCCTCCACTTCACAACTACTCTCGTAACCAATTTCTCATCAGCATCATCAGCCACACGGCAACGAGTAGGGTGTAAACCAGGAGGAACATAATTTTAATGAAAATCTATCTGCTCAAAAGTTAAAGTAGCAGCAGCAGCTGTGCGATGGAGGGAGAGAGTTGAACCTTGTTAATTATTATTATAAATTTGTAATCAGTGGAAGGGCATCCATTATTTTAAATGATAGCCTCCAAAAGGAAACTACCTACACAGGGAGTCGTTGGAAAGGCTTTAATTTAACCAAATACGTCGAGGTGAGGTACTCTCCTGATAAAAAAATTGTTGCTTCATATTACTATTATTGTTGTATTCATTACTAGTTCTATAATTCCTGCATTTTTCACCTAGACCCATGATGATGATGATTTTAATTAAAATAATTTTGCGCTGCTAATTTACTATGTGGTAGTTTCCGGATGGAATTTATTTCTTCTGGCTCAATAACACTGTTTGCTTTAGCATACATTATATCTAGTCAAATGCCTGAATGCATGATGATAATTTGTTTATCGTACAAATTTTTTTAGCTGCTCATAGTATTTTGTTACAGCATGAAAACCTGCATAATGCTTTTAAATCGTATCATCATCATCATATCATCGACATCATTCGGCCGGAAGGAAAACGATGCTAGATACAGATTGTCGTTTTTTTACCTTTTCGAAGTATTTAATTACTTTGTTGCATTACATTGGCATAGCATAGACGAGAAGTTCTCGTCTAGCGTGTTGTCATGTAAATTCGAAATATATATACCTAAAGTATCTTAACATGAATTACATTACTAGTCGAATGTTTGCATTTTTGCTACTGTCGGTCGGTGTCGGTATACATATCCGGAATAAAAGACGAGGCAAATCTATGTTTTTTTACATTGTGTATTCTGCTGCTGGTTACTGATGGATGACAGTGAGACATCCATCATTTTGTACAGAGCAAAGAAAAACTCAAATACCTATAATATTCGTCGTAGCACTGATAATAGGTATGACGAGCATTTATAAACTTTTTTTTAAACGACGTACCACCTATCATCAATCTTAGTTAGCGTTATGGGCACTATTATACCATTTCGAAGGCGAGTCATCTTTAAAAGTCGCCATCTGTACAGTTTTTTCCCCGCTTTGACGACAATTTGTCTGCGTAGCATTGTAATTGTAGACAAGTATGCGTAAATGTAGCTCATCATCATTTCATTACGTACTGTACTACACGGCCACTGTTTCATTTTTCTTCCCCCCAACCCACAAAAACTACTACTGCACAACTGATAGTGGTCATTAGCGTTTTATTCATTTGTAAATGGAGTGTAAAAACGATGGTTTGCTACTGACTACTTGTGTCGGACGCACATCAGGCACATCAACTTTCCGTCAAGATGTCTTATATTTGTGTACACAGCTTGTCTTGTGATGTCCCTATTTTTTGCCTTGTTTTTTAACATTCAAAAGGTTTATCAATCAAAGAAATAGAAATGTTTCAGATTGTATGAAGATATTTTATTTTAAAATGTCTTCCTTTTTCGCTGTAATATTTGTTGTTTATCGTTGGAAAAGGAATTTAGATATCATGAAAAAGGAAGGATAAATAATTGGTAGGGTCATTCATATACTTGCCTTCCATGCAGATCAAAGGACGTTGAGCAATATTAAATGATTAAAATCAGGTACCTACCCTTTGAATTCAATATTTTCTGCTCAATTAAATACAAAAGTGAGTTTATTATATTTAAATGCCATCTCGGTTTAATAAATTCCACTTAAGTACATACCTAATAGTTGCAAGAGGGAAGTGAATTTTTGTATTGATTTTGATCTGATGGTCACTGCGCACTTCCATAATGATCGCGCGAGATCTTTCAAGTCATTGGATTTCCTTGTTTAAATTGGAGTATCAAACTTTTGAAATAAAAGTTTCAACAAAGTTTACAAAAATGTTATGCTAAAATTTAATATTGAACGAAAACTTTTTTTGCATCTTTGTGCCTGATATTATTGTTGTGCAAGTTTGCTAAGTGGATAATGAAATTTATTAACCTGATTTCTTTCCCCTTTTCATGACTTGCAAATGTGAACATCAAGCCAGGTTTTTACCACAGATACCTACATCTGAGGGCTCAACAAAAATCTGTTTTAAAAAATGAACTAATTTTTCTGAGAAGTTTTTTTTGCTAAAGGGCCATCATTATCCTTTGTAAATATTCAGTCTAGTAGTATTTCAGTGGACGGTGTCCACATTTTTTCTTTATTACTACAAGCTGTTATTCCCTTTTAATGCCTTGTATCGATACCATACCGTCTTATACAAAATTGCAAAGGGGATAAAAAAACTTTCCTTGGTTGAACTGTTGCAGTAAAGTGGACTGATCGAAACCGGAGGCTGTTAGAAAGGAATTGCAAAAAAATCTTTAGCACGATTTTTACAAAACAGCTACAGGTCGGGGCAATATAAGGATGAACAAGACGAAGAACATCTTTGCACACAGCATTTACTGGCACTGAGAATGGGATCGTTTCGTATGCAATTCATCTTTGAAAAGTAGTAATAACATTACAGGTTACAATATAATAATGCGTAATAATGACCGATATGGCAAGTAATAATCGCATTACAAACTAATCATCACCATAAGTCATGACTTGATAGTTTCTACCTGCTTCTTTTATGTTTTACGGATTTCTTCAGAATAACAACAACAACCCTTCATTGGCCTGGTCACTTGTATTTTATGTTTGGTCTGAAATATAAAGGCAAGAAAGAACATTAACATGATGATCAACACTTTGTTCGCAACCGGCTTCTCTCAATAAAAAGTGTGTTGCACTATATTGCAAAGTGCATGTTGAACAATGTGTAATGGTTCCGCTCTTTGGTGGCATATGACCTGATACCATACAATACAATGCCTTTAAAGAACGCGTTCTGCTACATTTCAAACAGTTCCTTAATCGAACTAATAATAATTTAAACACTACAAACTTACTCGGGCGAATTTTAAATGGTATTGATGCAATTCAATTTACTGACTTGAGCAATAGTTTGCTCATTAAAGCTTAATTAGCAGAAAACAGCAAAGGGGAGTAAATAGAGATTTGTACGTACAGAAATCAGTAAATGCTCGTAATTAAATAAATAACTATGGATATTCTCACACTGCTCAAAGTAAAGTAATATTAGTGTTTGACCAAGCATAAGGTGTGCATTTTACACTTATCATTTAGCAACTAATTAAAAAAATGCAAGGCTGCAGAAACCATTTAAATTTAGCCAGGAAAAAATGCAACCCTTTTAAAAACTATATTTATACATGCGGTTATTGTATGCACAACGACTCGCCTGTTTTTTACAAATCTGCGAACAGCAATGAACTTGAGATTGTGTTTTAATGACGATCAGGTACGATTAATTTACTGTTGTTCTTTCAGAATATTTTTCTATTGAACTCTTTACCTGAATCTGCTACTGAATACAAATAACTGTCTGTCTGTAGAGTTTTTAAGAATTCATAACCAGCACCTATTATCTGCAGTGCAGTCCCTTTTGTAGTTATATCTACAATCATGAGGCCATGAGGATAGGATAGGGAAGAAATAATATAGGAAAAGTTTATAATTACATGTTGCCGTTTTGGTGCATCGAACACTTGAGGATGTTAAGGGCGCTAGGTTTTTGTTAGATATTTACCGTAGCTACCTATATATATTTTTTTACTATGCGCAAATTCATTCGGATGAGCGAGTTAAATAATGTTAGTATATTACAAATTCAGCAAAAAATATTGTTGTATCGACACCTACTAGATTTGTATTACGCATTTTTTACAAACAAAATACCTGTTGAATTGGAACAAATCTGTTTTTGTTGTGTTACTGATGCTAAATTATTGGGGTTATTGCCACTAAAAATGAAGAGTTTTCATACTTGTTATCTTACATTATTGGGATTATACGAGAACTCTATCATCAATGGCACGTAAAGCAATAATAAAAATGTAATAAAGTTAATAAGAAAATGTATAGGTACTCTAAATATATACCAAAGTAGCCAAAGTAGACCTATGTTGTGTTATTAATTAGTCGAAATTTCAGAAAACGGTACCAATTTTTCCTCGCACATACAATCGGAATTAAATTGCGATTTTGATATGCCATATGGTATAATATAATGCAATATCGATGACAACTAAGCTTCGATTTGAACTGGTGATTTTAAGGTCTCTTATATTTAAATGTTGTAAAAAGTATCATGCTCGAAGACGGACTTACAGACGATCATCTGAAAAATGCTGCTGCTACTTGATAATTACAATAAGAAATTCGAACAAAAAGACAAGGAATTTATTACGAATGGAATAAAAATAGGAAAACATTGATTTGCTCTTTCCCTTTGCTTGATTTATGCCTAGATCCTCAACGTAATCATGTGGTTATATATGCATATAATATTGAATATGGCAAAGTGAAAATATCATAATCATGTAGTAAACAAAGTAAGGAGGCGAAATAAATGGCCTTGCTAATCCTTTATATAATGAAAAGAAAGCCATATCACAAGGTTGTAATCAATAAGCAATGTAATGTGCCTCAACGAATAAAGGAGCAAAAAAGTGATACCAGCCAAGAAAAAGATGATTGTGGCATGCGAGCTTCATCATCTTCTCTTGTTTGCTTTTTCTTCATCCACCATGTGGTGGCTTCTTCTGCTTGTTGTTCTAAAAGAAAAGAAAAAAATGGATCTTAACATGCATCATATATTTTATTTATTGAGAGAAATCACATCATTTTTCAATGTAAATTAGCAATAAAAATCAGCATATATTTATTTTGGGAATATAAACTTCATTTTCTTTTATGCATTCATTGCGCTTGTTTGGTCAAACAGCAAATCAAAGGTTTGCGTGGGCTATTCATTCGCAATTTTACGTAGGATTCAGTAGAACGTAAAAAGTGAAATAATAATATGAATTTCATTTGATACATGTTTCCTGATATACACAGAGGAAATGCGCTGTACATTTTGCTTTGTATGTGTATACTTAAGCCCTTCTCATCTTCCAACTAGCCTTTCATTCTTTTGCAGTAAAGTCTCCCATTTGTATCAGTATTTTCCTACATCTCGTAAGCTGGATGTAACAACAGATTTGCTACTAAATTATCCACAAAATAAATTTCATCCGCATCTTTGTTGAGATTGGTATTTCAAGGAAGTGTTCTTGCTTCGAATTCCATTGGAGCTACACACAACTCAACGCATAGTCTCTGGTTGAAAGGAATGTTACAGGTTGTTTCCCTGAGATTACTTTCCTTCCGTATCCTGTAGAAAACTCATGCAGGATGTATACCTGTACGTAATATGACTTAAGCGAGTGCATACACAAGATATACCAGGTATGTACAATGTGAGTTAGCACGAGAGAGGAAAAAAAATAAGAGTCTCTTGAGTCTTCTGTGTTGTTGTCGTCGTCGTTGTCAGTTGAGTCGGCGTTTTTTTTAGCAAAGGGACTTTTCATCTGTGTTCGTGATTTGACGTGTGTGCAGGTTTTTGATTTCTCCTTACGTAATGTACATGCCAAATGAGGAATTCCGCTTGAAATGCACAAACCAGAACCTGAGTCTCGAAAACGGCTACATGTAAAGGGCAAAAGTTGTTTGGTAAATAATGAAATATTAGACCAGACTGGGCTGAGAGAGCCATTCAAAATGGATGAAATCCCATGTCCTCTATAAATACTCGGCCGACAAAAGTTGATAAGAAAAAAAGTAAACAAACAAAAAACCGCTCTAAGCAACAACATTCATTCTACCATTATTAACAACAATAATGATCATAATAATCACAAAATATTGTAGGGTTTGGCATGTCTTCTTTTTGGTTATGCGGTTTCCTTTTACGCTTTTATTGCTTCCACAATCTCAAACTCCTACCATCACCGTGCATAAAAACATACATCGAGACATGGCAAAATTCCTCAGTCAGCCAAACAATATGACATTCTTCTTCCTTCACCATCATATTTTCTCGTTGCTCTCAGCTATAAAATATATTGACTTGTAAGGTCAGTTTTTGGATGACGATGATTCGCTTGGGCCATCATATCAGTAGCTACAGCAGCAGCAAAACCTTCTGCCTTACTGATACTATCAGTCTAGTCTGATAGTTGCGATATTATGGATATTTCTGCCATAATAGCATAATCTATCTGCACCATACAGCCTCCTTCTCAGGTTTTTTGTCTGTCGAATTATTATGCCTTGTGTCCTTTTAGTCCCTTTTATTGTGCAGCGAAAGCAATATTAAAAAGGAAAAGCAAACCAGTAAGCCACACTCTTTTCACTGATTACTTTTTGAGCTATTATTATAATTATATGAATGAAAGTCTAATAGGTACATAGGTAGGTACACATTCGAGCGGTGGTTTAAAGGATGTATTGATCAATGATAATATTTAGTTCATAGGAGAAAACTAGGGTAGGTCTATATACTTTGCTGCACAAAACGGACTATGTACGTATCAAAGTGAGTTGTTTACAAGGAAAACATAAATAAGCTTAAGATTAAGCTTGATATTTGACGTGATTGTTTACGAAAATACATCATCTTGTATTCAAGGAGCAATCTAAATGAAATTGGTATTCATGTGCCGCTGAGCAGAATTTCGGAGATGATGATGTTATATTAGTATGATATTTTAAAGGTAAATGGAATGAGTAGTATTAAGAGGCGTACTATAGACTTATATAAACAGCTACAGAATAATATAAGAAAGGAGGTGGAGAGAGAGAGAGAGAGGAAGGGGATCATTTTTCAATCAGGTCGAATTGACATTTTTAATTTTATGAAAGCTCCTATACTTCTTTATAATAGGAACTACGACGGTAGAATTTGATCGGCAAACATTGAATCTATCATCACGCTGCTGTTGGCTTCAAACGAAAATCTCTTCTGCGCCTCTTCGCACGAAAAAGGTAACAGAATCGATTATACTGCCGAGGGCCTAGGTATTAACACAATTTGGGGGATCTAATATACATTCATGTACATGCATTGTAAAATGGCCGAAAGGAAAGTTTTTCTTCTTCTTCTTTATATTTCTATTCAATTACCTATTTTAATTTCTTGGAGACAGAAAGTGGGTACGAAGATGATTTTATCTTCTTGATACCAATACCACCGCAATAATGTTTTCAAAATCTCTCTTCTGACTGCATGAAATAACCGGCCATTATGAAGATTGAATCAAGTTGCCGAGATATCTGGATGGTTAAGGGTTAGCTGGACGATTTATTGGACGAACGTTACTCCTTGAAACGATGAGGATGATGTATCACTTGCCTTAGGTTAATTTGTAGCTGCAATTGTGAAATCATAACAGCTTATAACGGTTAACAATAATCGTATTGAGGGAAACTTGGAAAAGTTTTGAGGTCCTTATGCATTACGGGATCGATTGATGAAAATTGTCCCCCAATTCGAAACTGGTTGGCAGCTAGAATGATTGTGGTAGGGTAAAAGGGTCTGCGTCCTGAGATACCGACATACGCTAGCTATCTCATAACCTTCGTTAACTCGTGATCACTTACAATGATAATGTATTTACCCTATCGGAATGATCTGCATGACGACGATCGTCATGAATTCATCGATGATTCTTTTACCTCATGTTTGCCGATGAAATAAAAAAATCGTGGGCACTATAGGGCTTTCAAAGAACAGCTTACAATGTTGAGCGTGTCAGTTTGTGTGACAGTTCGCAGGCACAGAAGCTTTGCATGAAAATATATTAAAGACATTTCACAACTTTCCCATCTTACGTTTTAATATTTCTTTTAAGAAGATCAATATCTGCATAACTATCAGTTACTTGTCGTCGTGCTGAAACTTGGCTTTACCCTAATATATTTCCTGTTCACTCCTGCTCTATCATTAAAGGATCTGAGAATTGGTAATGGATTAGATACTTGACTATTTTTAATAAAGAAAATCATATCACTCACTCCCGGCGACAGAGTCACTTGGCAGATAGAGTTACTGATCAGATTATAAAATAGATAAACCTGACAACTGCAACAGAGATGCAGAAAAAGAGAGCAATCAATTCCCAATCATATCGTGAATATCCCGCCGTAATCACTTTAATTGTAATAAACGGTAATATGGAAATCTGAATATACTTTGAAATAAAAACGTTTACGATCATTTATTTCGTATGCCTTAAAGACGTCCAATTGTCGAAATATAATTGATGATCTCTAGTTTCTGTTTCCATCCAAGCTGAGCATTTTAAAACTATACAAATATTCTCTAAAAAAGCATCCATTATATTGCCCATATGGCTTTGCACAGTTGGATAATCATTTGGTCAATTTTATTTTATTTACATCCTTTGAAGTGAACTGATAGAACGCATGTTAAGTTAATCATCGTTTCAACATAAACTATAGAAGATGCGGAAGCAGTTTGCATGACGGTTTTCTCTATTTGTAAGATCTGTCGGGAGCAGGGATGCAACGAGTTCAAATAAGATTCATTTACAGAAGATATAAAACTTTATGTCTAACTGTGAAAAGATAAACAGACGAACGGAACGAAATCAATAATAGACTTCGTGTTTTCCCCGTAACATTAAAAAAAGTTTGTGCAAATATTGTTAATGGATTGTAAATATGGTCATTGCCACGGCAACAAACGTGAACAATTGTTCATTCGCATGCCAAATGCATTCTTCTCAGAAGACAACCTGGTTTGATCACTGGTGGTGTTGGACTTTGTGTGGTGGTCGCGTATTGGTTTTTGTTTGTTGGTTGGTGGTATACCGTAATTTTTAATCCTTAAAAAGGATAGTCAACTCTCTCAGGAGAAATCTGGCAAAAGCACGGAGGTCCAACACATCATTAATATGTTGCAAATCACTTGCTGTAAATAGTAACAATAAGATTCCATGTCGACGTTGTCGTGTCATCGTCTACTGATGGTATTTATGATATACAATCATGATCATCCTATCATGCATCATCATCAAAGCAATATCTTGAATCTCAGTTTAGCACTCTTCATTCATCTTATACGTATCACGAACCATTATTATTACAAGGTAGTGACTAGATTGAAATTTCTTTTTTTTTCAGTAGCCTTCATTCTTTTATAAATACAGTTATACGTGATGTTGTGCATGATTGTTTTGCCAGAATAGAAGCCGGTAAGGTATCTACGAACCAGTACCTCCGTCGAAGAACATAATATTTGATTTATTTACATGCACATATTATAATAATAATATTATTCTTCACTTTTCCTGCTCATGTATGCATTTTATCGGCAGAAATAATAGTAACCAGTTATCAATTTCTCAAGAAATTGATTCCGTTCCATGTAAAGTTGACATGTTATTTTGGTGTTCTATTGAAAATATTCCGTTACCGCTTATATTAATGTTTTGCTGATTTTTTTGTTTCCAGTTTATATACTTCTTGTAAGTTGTCATGAAGCCGGTTTCGAATGTCATTTCATCGAAAGCAAAATCATATACGGCTCACTTCATTCATAAGTTTCAATTCGCATTTCAAACTTACAGCTCACTCATGGTGAGTTTTACAAATAAATAAGTCTGGAAACGAGCAGCAGGTGCTCAAACGTGACATCACGACATCGTCTTCATGTAAAATAACTTACAACAAGGGCAGTTGTATCCATACGCACTTCTCGTTGACAATGATGCTAATATTTTTGTGCATTTTTTGCCGAAAAGAATAAAAAAGGTCATTGATACTTTGTACTTTATTACTTTGTATGAAATATGAAATTCTGGTTGAGTTGGTTTCGGGAATTCGCCAGTTAAGCAAACGTAGTAGTAGTTTTCCCGAAACGACAGCAAAGAGAGGAGACGGGGAAAGAACTGCAAACTTCATTATCCTAATGTAATCATAATGATGGTAAACTGAAACATACGATGTGACTTGAGAATATTGATTAGTTTATTTTTTAACTTTATGATACTTGAAGTCAATAAAGAATTGTGAAACCTGCACTTGAAGAATAGAATAACATATTATTATATTATTACCATTAGCATAATGTAGGAACAGCATTAATATTTTTACATTTGCATCTCATTTCTTTGGAGATGTGCTTTCCCAAACGTCTTCTTGAGTTTCTGATATCAACCTATTTTTTCTTAGACTGTCAGATACTCAACCCATAAACCCTCAGATAAAAAGGAACATAAGGTGTTTATTTAGCAGAGAGAAAATTAAGAGGCAATATCGTTTTGTTTCGCTGTGTCAGTTAAGAAATCGTGTGGTTGCCGTGGGCCTGATTATATAGTCATTTATGTAGTAATAGTATTAATAATATTTTTAATGTTCGTACAATTATGAGAAAATCTGGTTTTCACGAGAAACAAGAAGGGATCGAACCGAGTAAGCAAATACGACACAGCGTGATCATGCTCTTACTTTGATTTCGATTCACATGGCCATCTTTATCATCTTTTCTGTTTTTAAAAGCGATCTAAAGGATAGTTTGCAAAAACTAACAATTCAGCATGTGGCCGTAGTAGTAGATAAATTAGAATCTGTGAGCAGAAAATTTTAATTGTTAACCAGATAACGGAAGCCCTAAAAAAGTATAGATTAGGTCAAAACACTGTTGCAGCATGATTCAACATGCATGGTTGTCATAAGAAACCTTAGAATTAGCATTCTCACATGCATTAAACCACCAGAAAGTCTTAGAAGAACAAGTATGAAGTATGTTTGAATAGGTAATCTTTTGAGTAGCTGCAGTAGTTGTCGTCGGACCCCTTGGGCAGGATTTTAGATTGACCTTAATATTTCGAAAATACGTGCACTACAAACATGATTACATATGCAGTATTCATGTAGCATGTTACAACATAACTACATGCAGACTCGGGTTTTCCATTTTAAAGACATAAGTTTATAAAAGCCTACATTGCTCCTCAAGCAGATGCTATTGCCTAAATTAATTCATTGATGTTTGTACCATTAGCTAGTATTTTGTTGTCTAACAAATCTTTACCAGTTTTCAATTAGATTTGGGTGTTTTGCGCATAGAGCAATAAAAATAGCCGAAAACAAAAACATTTTCTTTAGGCAAATGGCAGTGGCAGTGTAAAAACAATTATATACGCTATTAAGGAAACTGTCAATTTGCACGACACAATGTATACTTTAAAAAATAAACGCTGTAAATATCAGAGAAAGCTTTCTACGATTATCCCCCTTCTCTGTGAACTCTAGAACAAACTTTTATTCTAGCAAACTAGTTAGTTGTCTGGCTCAAATTTTCAAAATATGAGCTACCGTAGTTATTACTACTTTGTTATTATTATTTCTTCCGCTCGTGTGTTTTACTAGACTCTTTGTAATCATGTAAGCACATGTTATTACTTAAGTTTTAAACATTTCTACTCTGGCAATTTTCAGTACAATTTAGCATTAATAATATGCATTTATGCAGGTTGAGATGAACTGACAGGTAGGCATATTTACTTTTTAGAGATGTAAAAAAGTCAAAATGTATTTTCACTTTGTCTGCCATGATTAACGATGAAAGAAATATTGCTTGTGCAATAAATGTTAAATGTGCAATTTTCCTCCTCTATTATCCCATGCCACTGTAGTTGTTCTTCTCTCCCTATTTCATTTTAGCTCACCTTCCATATTTTGCGTGATTGAGTAAGGGCGAGTCCACTTGAATAAAATTAGTTGTAATGTAGTCATGATAATAGCGGTGATGTGAGTGAATATTATGTATCTCTCTATCTACTTACGACTATACCTTTGCAACAGCATGCGACCAACCAGATTTCCCTTTTTTCAACAAGGATCTCTGGTGATGAAAGAGACATTTGAAACAGATTTATGCATTAGAAAGCACAAGAAACGAGCGTAGAGATGTTTTTTTCTTCAAATTTCCATTTGACGATATTGAAATTGGATTTGGAAAAACTACGGATACATAATGCGGATGATGATGATGATGATGATTTAAAAAAGAGTCCGGTAGTGAACTTTTATAGAGCAATAATTCTCTTTCTGATCTTTAGATTTTAAAAGAAATGAAATCAAGTGTTAGGTATAGATTATTCATTGCGTAAATTATATACATCACAGGCATCCTTATGGAATTTCAACTTCAATCAATCGACGAACGAGTAATTCTATTTCAAGTACAAGGATATAAAAAACATTTTGCAGATGTCGATTTTGGAGGTGTAGTTGTGAAAATAAAATCGTACATATGCAGAGAGCTGTATATTTTATGTATCTGTCGATACGGAAAATTATTGCTTTTAAGCAGCAGTATATGTCATGTCATGCTGTCGAATGATTTTTATTAGTCAATGTTGAATTTGCATACAACTGTTATGATTCGTTGTAACAGACGGACATGAACTCTGATTTCAAAGTTCACTCTATACCCACAAGGTATTTTGCTTGCTTGCATAAAAATGTTGTCTACTTTTGGAAATCAAACAGCTTTCCTCTGCCTTTCTTTACTACTCGTAATGAAGCATGATGACTATGGATGCTAATTTATTTTCAGTGGGTTAATTCTTAAAACATTGCAACTCAAAATTAAATCTAGCCGGTTTAGTTTTGTCAAGCCGGAATATATATTATTGAAGACCGGGAGCGCCTGTAATTATGAACCACACAGGCATCCTTTTTATTACAAGCTTTGCTCTAATTTCTCTTTCTTTGCACATTTTTAATTGCACTGCTCGGCTAACGTTTGGCATTGTGATAAAAACGGAAGCAATCACCTTTGTGAAGATAAAATTACGGTCTAGTACTCTAGACCCTGAGCTAGGACTTGTCAATCAAGGCAAATTTACTTTAGATGAAACATAATGTACGTCGGTGTCATCCTTTCTAGAATCTATGGTTGAGTCTACAAGACGCACGGTCGAGATTTATAGTTGGATACGCATAAACTTTATTAATGAATTCCTCCACATTCAAAACGTAAAAGCAATAGCTGGTACTTTGTGAGCAATAACGACCTCCACTTATAAATTTTAATATTTTGTTACTGTGCAAGTATGCATGTGAGTCATGTTTACCCCATTGAAAGCGGAACAGTGAGCTTTTTTACGCTTTTATGTATTTAATGAACTTCACATGAACTATGGTTGCTGCTTTGAATTGTAATTCGAAATGCATCAACTTTTTTCGTCAACAGCGACCACGAGCATATAACTACGTTACTTGTTAGTAAATTCAAGCGTCTCTAATCGTTTCTCTCACTTCATCAACAAATCGGTTGTTTTAGGCACAAAAAAAGAGCAGTTTTTATTCCTCATTGTTTTTTTTTCTTCGTCGAGAAAAAAGAAAAATGTGAATGAGATGAAGTTATATTACATTTTGTATTGGCAGTTTGGCACATTTATGGTAATGGTTAATGTATGATAACAAGGTGTTAGGATGAAAAAGAATATAAGAAGCACGTGCTCTGTGTACAAAATTTAGGATGCTGATGATATATGCTCTCCTATTACGGTTATGTTATCGCGCACATCATGATGCGTCCCATTACTTTTCTCTCCAATTCCAATTGTTTCTTTCTTCCTTTTCTGTACAAGCGCAAGCAAAATTTATTGCCGTGCACTAACTAATGAAATGTAAAAGTTTACTACGACGGAGCGTCCCATGCGAGAGCCACTCATTCACCAACTTAAACTACATCATATAATAACACTACTTGTGCTGATGATCATCATCATAATAACATTATTATTATTATTATCATCATCTACGAAGCAATTTTCTTCATAAAATGCTTACCTTTTCACGATAAGTTTCTCAATATTATGGAATCGTCGTTGCACGTATAATCATCAGTAATGTAATGACGACTAGTTGTTTTAGGCAGGTTGCTGATTACTATGAATGCATATTCTCCTATTCTATTATTGCCTTCATTCTAAATGGTTACCATAAACCTACCTACTTACTTACATTCCGCGTGGCTGCTGATACTGCCGATATTAATATGAGTTACAAGGTTTCCTTTCCCACTTAAATTATTTTGCAGTATCGCTTATTTCACTTAACATATTACATTTTTTTACAGAATCATCGTGGGACTCGTGAGTCAAGAACAAGCCCATACGACACCAATCAAGCAGCCGTGAGTAGTAGACGCAAAAGGTGTAATGACGTCTCACCATCATCACTATCATCATCATCACCTCACTTCGTATTATCTTCAGAAGAAAAAGAAGAAGCAACAGCATCAACAACAACAACATCTTGCCTTGACAGTGAGAATAAAAAACAGGACGGAAGGATTTTAACAACAATGAGAGAGCTCGATATTCCTCACGCGACAGCTATAGACTGTTCCCAGTCTTACTACACCGGTCACCATAGCCATCATCTTCAGCATAATCCATATCAGAATCACAATGCTGGCCATCATCAGTATCATCAACAAGTATGTCAACCCTGTTTTCTCTTTAAAAACTCACAAGTGCATGCACATGTTTATTATTATTTATGTTTATTTTTTATTATGCCATTTCATTATATTATGACCCATCCATCTCCATCCTCGGTAGTCCCACCATCATCAGACAGAAAGAATGTTATTTGCTTGCGCTCCCGTTTCCTCTTCCCTTGAAATCTCTCTCCCAGTGTGCAACGCATGTATAAATGCAAACGTTAACGTTTTAATGTAAAAAAATCATCTGAGAAAAGATGAGAGTGCGAGATAAGATCGATGCCACATTATTTCTGATAAATACATATAAAACTACTTTATTGCATACAGGTGGGCATAAACTCTGTTGAATTGTCGGATGGAAGCTCTGAAAAATGTCAATTCTATGCATTACGGTGGGTATGACGGTTTTATGCATCATGTCCTATGTCCCACATCCTAGACAAGAGATACTGAATTTTTTTGGTTTCATATTTTTCCTGAGAATATGAGTAAAGTACTGAGAAATAGAACTTTTAAAAACATTTTTTTCTCGTTTCGACTCTGTCATTGTTAAACTTTTTTGACATCCTACTCACTCGTTTCTATTCCCTGTTTTTCTTTAGTTTTACGCTTTTAATCTACAAAATATAGCACTGTCACTCTCAATTTGGACTCAGAAATGGATACATTAATACTGGTCGTTCCGGTTCGACTCTGTTAGTAATATTCGCGATTATTACAACGTTCAGCAACTGTATTCTTGTACAAGTGCAGTGTGTACACGCGCATATATGAGAACTTTTTAAATAAATATTTGCATATTTTACTTTTCCAAGGAAAAAATTATTAAACCTGACAGGTTGCTCCGGGAAAAGTGTAAAGTGATTTGAACTCTGCGTTAATGTGGGTTTGGTGAAGTCATCATGTAATGGAACTTGCTGGCAAATACATAATGCCTAATACTATCCATAAGTACTGCATATTACTAGTCATGACATGTATGTACATAGATATGTGCATACACACATATTATAGTGTATCAAATTAGTAGAAAAAGAATATTTATCTTTCCATATTCTCCATACCATTACTAACGTGAACTTATAGATTTCCTCTTGTCGCGTTGGATGAAAAGTAAACCAATTCAACTTCTGTCAACTTTCCTTCTTTTTTACCTTTTCGATGATATTATATCGTGGAATGGAAAAGGTCGGAAAATTTAAGGACTTACACGTGTGCAAGTCGAAGATGTATCAACGTATCATTGAGAGGGTACACTCAAAAATCAGTATTTGCAAATGCTTATAGTTAGTCAGGACATTGGTATGGTTGCAGGAAGTGTGGAAACAAATTTTCGTCGTAGCGCTGGCTATGCACTGCACTTTATGCATACTTGAAACGATAAATTTACAAAGTGGTGTGTATTGTGTGCCGTAAAAAGAGCGCATTGCAACAAACGAGTCTTAAGGTCTTGTTCCGCATCACACCTTTCACTTTTAAGCACTCTCCTCTGTATATAAAGAGCAATCGAATATACCTAGGTAGATGCTCTTCTAAAATGCCACACACAGTTTAGCCCTGAAATGATAAGAATGCGCTTTTTTATTCAATTTCACTTCGTTCGCCTCTGCCGTTCTTACCTGTATGATTGGATGATGTTTGACAGCTCCCATTTAACTCTCATCAACATTTGCCATATATTAATTAACTTTTGGCATATTAAGTCGGAGGCATAGAAGTGGTTATCTGTCTACAGATAATAAAAAAAATTCAATAGTCCACAGAAATGGAATATAAATGCTATAGACAGCATTTATTGTGTATGTCGTCGTGGCTCATTTTATAGTCTACATGGACTTTCATACAGCAGATCAGTGCAAACAAGCAGCAACGCAGGTAGACACAATCTAGCCGCCCTATTTTTTATAGTGGAATCGTGCAAGAGAGGTGCCTCAAGATAAATATCGATAACGATATTGATTTCTCACACAGGATTTTTCTTTCAAATGCCTAGGCCTTGAAGTGCCACATGAGTCATTGGCCACGGATCACGACTCTACATAAAAAAGCCAAACATTACATGTGCCATATGTAATTTGTACAGGTAATTCTTATATAGTAAACCTTATTACATTTTTGCTAACCTGCTGCAACGACCAAGTCAGCCTTACGAAATTTCACTAAACGTCTACTTCACTTGTCCAAAGGCTTATGGTATGCAGAGTGTTTGTAGTATTGTCGATGACCGAGCATTATCCATACTGGCTTCACGTGATAAAATTCCAAGTATTTTAGATTTTTAGAAACATCTTTTAAAGGTACCTAAACATGTAGTCTTCTGACACGGTATGATGAGAAACGACAACAAATGGCCGTACGAGTTGGAGCCTCAAGTGAAGTCTCGGACTCATTGTCGTTTTTCTCCCTCTGCATCGCGTCATTTATCTGTGACGGCTCTTTTTAATACAGAGCGAAATGAAAAAAATGGCATAATTTTTATATTTTGAATTTTGAATAAAGTAGTTAGCTTGGGACACATATCTGCATTTTCAGTTTGTCTGTAAGCAATATTGTTTAGGTATAAAGTACAATACTATTGCGGTGGTGGTGTGCAACTGACAGAATAATTTTTATCCTCTTCGCACTGATTTCCCCTTGGATTACTGTAGAAGAGCTGAAGGCAAAATATAAAAATCAAAGATTACGACAAATCGTGCACAAAAGTGAAGCAAAGAAAGTCATGCCTCATAAATATAATATGCACAATGCAATAGGTACGAATTACATTGTTAAGAGTTCGTGCCTCGTCGTCAGTGTCAGGAGAAGTCAGAGAACCTAACGACGTACATTTACGTATTCAGTTGAGAATACTCGGATGCAACTATTTACTTAATTTCAAGTATGCAACTTTATAGCGTCCTATGTAGAGGTGCTACTTTTTATACAGTGCACAGCACTATAGAGAAGTCCTTTTGATTTCATTGCGTAAATTAGGTTTCCAGAGATTTACTCTTCCGAAAAGTTAGAGGAAGTTTGGTAAAATCATAAATGTGTAACTGATTGTGGGAAACCGCTTCATGGATTCTCCTTTTGCTCCTCTATTTGCTCAACATTAGAAGGAAATGCAAATGCAAAATAATATGATAGTGATCATTTCCCTGTTTCTTCAAATATCACTTCATCTTTATCAGCGTGAGTACAAAGAAATACGCAAAATACGACCCAATGGGCATATTACGATCATGCATCGTTATGCTTCTCTCTTTTACCCACTCACTTTGTTAGTTTTATGTCACCCTTTAAACCCAATCATGAGTATAAAGCATAAAAATCCACATTAAATGCATAAATAATCAGCGTTACTACATTATGCATTCACGTAACGATAGGAAACGATGCTTTTTTCCTGTTTACTTTCTTCGTTAAATTTATTTAATAAGGAGAATGTTGTAAGAAAAGTACAGACTTTGATATACTTGTTTTGCACTTTTAGAAAATCATAATATTTCGTTGGTTACACTTTGCGGTTGACTACATGATTAACTTGTTCCTGGTGGTGGTGTAAATGTGATGTGATCTGACCTCGAGCTTTTTCGTGGGTCAATAAAGATAGCGACTTTGGTGAATGGTATAATGATGCACTGGCATACATAGATCATTTTATTGCATTATGCATCGAATTAATCTTTAATTTACGCGTGTTTTTCATACGAAAAAATATTGGTGATAGTGGGTGACAAATTTCTCTTGCGTAGACGTAGACATGATGTTATTATGATGGTTATGCAAAACTACTTGACTTCGAGCATGCACACTGCTCATTTATGAAAATTTTTCGATATAGAAAAAAACAGTCTCGTTAAAAAAGACGTTTGTTTTATTTTATTATCAAGTGTTGTTTCTTGTTTCACTTTTTGTCTAGTGCTTAACATCCCAAAATGGTCAAGTAAAATAGGGTTAAGTAATGCCGTGGCCTACGTAAAAACGTACCTACTCACATTAAATAACCATTCAATCAATAATACTTGCTGCTGTAGTAGTAATCCTAATGGGAGTCGTAAGTTAATTCTAAAGGACCTCTACTACTAGAAACATCATTAGTGTGTCCTTCATTGGATATGTCTTTAAAAATGATCTCTGATCGTTTCTGAGGCGCTGTCCTTTCCCTCATATTGGTATCTGCAAAGTTGTGATAGACATCTAATGATCATTCAAATACACCTTTCAAAAAAGTATAAATGAATAAATATGCCAAGTACACAAAGTAAAAAAAGAATTGAGTGAGACTTTAATGTTTCTTCGATACCACAAGTCATGTCAAGTCTATTAAAATTCATTCGAAAAGGGAAATTCAATGGAAGGACACTTAGTTATTGGTACACAGAAAACAGTCAAGTCTTGTTCAAAATAAAAAGTAAATTTAATTGTTATGACTACAAGTGGACATCTTGGTACAAATAGGACAGCTTTCTGAAAGTAATAATTCATTTTTTTTTTCAGGAATTCGCTTAACCATGTAAAATCGCATTTGTGTATTTTAGTCAGTTGACGTATATTTTACAGATAGCTCATTATGAATATATAAATATCAATTAGGTATTCACATTTGCTTCAAAGGGCTCTAAATTCTAAATTGCAAGCTGTCAAATCTTATTTGTCTCCATTTACACACTTTCAAGGTTACATCATATAGATTATGTGCTTTGACGTGTGTCAATTGATATAATGACATATTTATGTTAGGTTTGAATACACACAGGTTTAGATCCATATTTTTAAGTAGAAACGGAAACAAGACATTTCGTTTACTTCTTTTAACAACTTTTCTAGTTCAGCAGAACTAAATATTACATAGATTGACTTAAAGTAGTCATTGCAAGTAGTAATTTGCTAATTTTGTCGCCAACCATAAAAAGCCTATTTTCCAACTAAAGAAGTTTAGCGCCTCACTTTATTCAATCACCATCAAATTAGCCACTTTCAAGAATTACTGCTCCTTTGAACGAAATCGTATACGCTTTATAATATATCTTATAATTATTATAACATGAGCTTTCCTGTAAAGGAAATATTTCGACATCCTTTCAAAACTTGCCATGT
Source organism: Sinella curviseta (assembly GCA_004115045.4). NCBI lineage: Eukaryota > Metazoa > Arthropoda > Collembola > Entomobryomorpha > Entomobryidae > Sinella > Sinella curviseta. The sequence goes on along the minus strand of CM065489.1, from coordinate 19,141,308 downwards.
ATGCATTACCAAAACCACACATAAATATTTCCCATTTTTTCCTTTTTTATCATAATAATATGTCTAAATGTTAGCAAGTTTCGAATGTCAGTCAAGTCAAGCCATGAAGTCACCCACTGTCAGTAACTCTTTTTTATTTTTCATGAATATGAATGAATGTACGAAAGTCTAGGTATCTGCAACGTGGTTGCTCTCTACTACTTCTGCGGCAACCATGAGGCCTAGTAGGCAAGAAGAAACTTTTTTACGAGAAATCCAGTAATAGGATCATTAATGAAAAGTCGCACTCTCCGTCAGTATAATAGGCACCATTTCCCACAGTAAATATGTAAATATGCTCACGCTGTGAAACTATTACTACTACTGCCATATTCTGAGCTGTACATGGTGTAGTAAAAGTTGCAAAGATGAAATATTTGGAATTGGACGTAACCAAAAAAAGTCACCATCATCGCAACACCACCACCACCACAGCATAATAACTACTGGTGCATTGATATTAGAGGATGTAGTGTGGAGCCGTGGAGCCATAGCAACGTGTTGTCATAAAATATTAATATTGTAACACTACACTCCCTTCTCCCTCCAAAGCTCAATTTCTCGCAGGATTTTTACTACATTATTTGCTGATTTTTATGAATGGAAGTGTCATGCAAAGTCGACCACCCATGTGTGGTGTTTGTGTGTAAGCGAGAGTAAAGGTAATATTATGCAGAGTCACATGCAAATATCGCTGTTAGTAGTTGTATCATATAATATGTATCCTCCTCGTATCATCGTGACATGACAGGCAACTAAAGCTAGCTGGGAGGAAAGAGGCTTTACTGGCCTGCCTGTTATTAGTCGATCATAAATGGCATTTTATTATAAACTTGCACAAGAGCCTTGTTTTGAATGCACAATTCGCTATGACATGCATTTAGATATTTTATGTTTTCCACTTGCTAAAAAATAACCACGTTAAAAGTAAAAAAGGACAATCAATTTTTTCAACCTTCCATATGCCAAAACCTTGAAACTGGATTCTTTTCTTTTCACTTAGTTAAACCTTTAGTGTGATTGCTCGATAAAATTAGATATATCTAATAAAAGATTTTCACTTTTTTTTTTGCTAAAGTGACAGTCTTGTAAACAATGATTTTGTGCAAAAATGGTAATGGGCATTATTTTACTTTTAATTTGATTTTGGACTACTACATGCATATAGATATTTAATTTTTGCCAACAATGAGTTTAAGTACGTGCAGTACTACCACGCGTGCAAATGACAAGCGCACTTTTCCTCCTTTTTTAAGGGCACTTTTTTATATCTTGCTCATCATCATCATTCAATTTTTGCATTCAATCTTCCTTTTATGGAAATTGTGCTATACCTCTCCTCTGTCTCTCTCCACGAATTATAATGCATTTCAGAAACTCCGCTTTTAGCACTAAAAACTTTTTCATCTTACCTTTGTTCGGACCATCTTTCTAAATGGCAAAGAAAGGCCTACTCACACAATCATAATCATGCACGTGATTTACGACATTTCTCTGCACATTATCCTTTTTATTACTGTTCCGCAGGGAGGGCGTGTGCAATGCTTAAATTTTTTAAGGGGATGCTTAAATGGATAGGCATGTTTGACTATAACAAGCATTCACATTATGTATGTGCCAATAATATTGAATAATATACATGCACGTAGAATACGCTGTATTTGTGCGTAGCAGTTTTTACAAGATTAGATTGCGCATATTGTATTATTATTATTGTTATTATTACTGTCATTGTTGTACACGTGACTTGTGCTGCAAATTGGAATGGTTTGCCTATTCATTCAAGCCACGTAGTATTTGGGAACGAGACAAGAAAGAGAGACGACGACGAAGAAGAAGCGGAAGATGATTATAATGACAGTCGATAACGCACACAACAAACGTTACACATTCTCTTCCATCAAATTTTTATCAGCCTTTGAAAAATAATGGTTGTGCTGGTTTGTGTTGTGTTTGTGTGTGCGGATTTTTTTTGTTGGGAGACAGATGCATTCATAAAAAAAAACTTGTTTCCAATTTGTGTAAAGCATCAACCAATTTTACAACACAGCAGTGTCTGATTGTCTGTCTCTGTCTGCCACTATCATGCCATGCTCATCTTACCAGACTCGCCGTTACGGTCAATTTTGCAGGACGGTAATAATTTTTAACATTGAATTGAAAGAGTATCATAGGATGTAATATAACTCACTTTTTTTCGTTTATATAATATTTTTCTGCTTGATTTCTTTTACATTAGCAATCATACTTTGTATATCAATAATACCGCAAACGGTCGTTGATGCCTATTTATGGAAGTTTATTCATTGCACGTCATTCTTTTTTCAAGTTGCACCGTGTGCTTGCAATAGGTACATGATAATCGTAAATTTCTTGAACCGAGTCGAAGAACATCTTTCTTTGTAGTTCATTTAAGAGCGATGATGTTTATGTCTTTTATTATGATTACTGTATGCATTTATGATGGTATCGCGCTCATCATCATCATCATCCTCCTCCACTTGCAAAATACAATTTGTTGAGTTGAGAAATTGTACGAGAAGAGCATCTCTCTCTCTCTGAAGTACTACGAAATGTGTAAACTTTTGTATGCATTTTCAAGTGAAACAAAAGCAATCAAACAGATAAAAAATGAAAGAGAGCAATAATGCACATATTCAAGAAATGATAAATAAATAACAATAATATGAGATAGAGGAAAGCTTTTTAAAAACGGTAATTTCATGCATCATGCTTGCATTTTGAAAACATCCTCAGCCCAAAATTTTGTACAGTTAAACAAACAGAACTCAAACAAATGTTGTAAATATGCGTAACTCTAGACACAAAATAGTAAAATGAAATTAACAACACACACATTCGCAACGCAAATCATCCAACCAAACAACAGCACAATTAATAATGTTGAATATTATGGAGTGTTTAATCATGGTAATAGTAATAGGATGGTGATATAAAAAATGGCAGTGAGGCAAACGAATGATTATGAATGAATGAATCATGAGAAAAAAATGCAAACTCTTCAACAAGACGTTGATGATAACAATAACAATAAAAAGTTGCGTCTTACGTGTTTGTCGACAGAAAGTTTCTACTTGTGTGCCTACTTGCCGTGTGTTCCTCAGTGATTTGCCTTTGCGATCAGTGAATGGAGGAAAAGTGAGGGAACAAAAGTAATAACAATTACGATAACGGAGGAGCAAGCATATAAAATGCATGTAACGAAAATTGAATGGGAAGACGGATGTGTTTTGCAGGATACGGTTTGCCATGTAAAGATAAAAAAATGACACACTAATTCTGAAAAAAAGTAAGAGTGATGGTGTGGCACGGTGGTAGTGGTGGCGGCAGTAACCGCAGGCATTGTAGGAATACAAGGAGTCGCGAAAACGCTCTCCTCTCTGCAAAAATGGAATAGAAAGCAATTAAAAGGGGAGAAATACATTGCGTTGGTGTTATTCACAATTAGGCGTTGTAAATGCGTACAAGAAAGCATGACCCATCCTTAGCGCATACTTTTATGGTGTGGCGTTGTTCCTTTCGAACAATGTTCAAATAGACAATGTATATACTTTCCTGGTTACCACCTCCATTAATGCGTTACCATTCATGTACGTTACTGTGTGAACAAACCGTTTTTGTTACTCATGGTTATATTTGATATATAGTAGTAATAATGTTTTTCCTTTCATTGTCCTTGTCTCGTTGTCACAACGATTTCTGAATTTTCATGCTGATGAGTTTCTAATTAGCGTGTCTCTATATAACTTTTTCCTTTAATTACAGTGCGGCGGCTCCGGCCTACTTGAAACGCTACCGGAGGCGGAAAGTGAAGAGGAAGAGTGTGAAAGTATTTCCCCGACTGGCGGAAAGAGTGAGGAACTGTATCGAATGACAAGAAGTCCCCTTGTATCCTCTTCCTCGCCGTCATCATCATCGTCTTCCTCTTCAAATGTCTCCAGTCCACAGGTTGAGTTTCCACCAGAGTTTGCCTCCCTCCTCGAGTCTTCCTTTGGAAACGGCAAGCTGCAAGTTGCAAAGAGCCTTGAAGACTTTGGAATGCTACAGCAGTATGAGGCGGAAAATAAAAAGATTTCTGCCCTGGAATCAATCATTCAGCAACTACGTGATGAGCTCAAGGAATGCAAAGATCAAAATGAGTTGTTGGAGTTTCGTCTGCTGGAAATGCAGGAGCTGAGTGAAGCTTCTCCTGGTCGACCTCGTCAGGTCTGTAGTGCGAACACATTACCCACTTTTAAGAAATAAAAAAAATATTCTGCTAATAATGTGGTGGGGTGATATACTTGAAAAAGTACTTTTCTTGAGAGTGTCCTTCTCTCTTTTTTGTTCTTCTTGGTAGTGTTTGTCGTTGCAAATACTACTTGCTCTCGAGTCGCTAAATTGGACAAAGCGTCATTTCATTATACTTGCATGCAGACAAACTTACTACCATTTTACATGAAAACGATTATACAACTTTGGGACAATCATTTTATTATACGAGAATTTCCAACTTTTATTTGCATACATACTTTCTATATTGTAGGTGGATGACGATGTTGACGCTGAGGAGGAAGAAGAGGGGGAAGACGACGTTGAGCCCAAGATTTTAGCCGGAGTTGTTGATGGGAATTCCGACACGAGCAAAAGAGCTGTCGCTTGTTTACCCAACTCGGTAAGTGAATGCATGCCTATAAATACGATAGTGCGACGACGACTGCTTACATGAATCGTTCTAAACTTGTTTTGTCGCGGAGTTGTTGGTTCGTCGTTTTGTATGAAAAAAGTTTCTTGACATGAAATAAAGCAGCACTACATTTATTCCCTGTGGACCAACTTCACTAGCATTATATTATAATGCGTACAGTTTTGCGACAAGTTATATCATTGAGGAGCACGTGAAGAGCGTGTGTATTCTTTTGCATGACATATTGCTACATTTGTTTTGGCGATTGTCGACGCTTTCTTTTTCTTATCCCATTCTTGCTTGTTAGGTGGTTATATGCGTTATTATGCAACGTGTGTAGACTTACATAAAATATGACCTCTACAGTCGGAGATTGGAGAATTTTTTAGTGAACGGAGAATCTATGCCCGAACATTAACATCAATGATAATGAGAAATTTGGCCTACTTTGTCGGAGAAAAAGAAACATGTTCCAATTATAGAAACTTGTTGAAAACCATATTTTAATATTTAGTATCCTATTATAGCATTCGCACGTTTCCGGAAGCTGCAAGCCTGTTTGTTTATTTACATATTTTCTCGCTTGGTTATTTTTTGCAGACGGATCCCGACTTTGAAGGTGGAAATGGCCATGCCAACGTGACTGAGTCAAGAAGTTCATGTAGTGACTGTTCTGAAAGTCTGTCGTTACAGGAGAGTGGTATTTTTGACAGCCAGTCCACAGAAGATTCCCCCTTGTCAAATGTTTGCCGTCTCACAATTAGCCGTGAGCTTGTCAGCCTAACCTTTCAAATCGAGGAGCTACTTCGGCGATTCAACGAAGGTGTTGATGAGAGTGGTTCGGGCTCCCCAGGAATAATAGACAGTCTGTGTGTATCTACAAGACGAGGAAAGACGAGTCATGATCTCGCAGGCGAGCTCCAGTCATGTCGACAAAGAATCCAAGAATTTGAGCGACGCCTTGCTGCCATGTCCGATGGGAATTACATACAGGGCCTGGAAGAGAAAGTGAATTTTCTCTTAAATGAGAACCGAAGGTTGGAAGATGAGAGGGCTGAGATCGAGGAGGCTGAAAATGACAATAGACTCATGTGCCAACGGTACTGCAAACATAAAGCTATTTCTACTTTTCCTATTTCCTTGCGTTTTCCATTTTTATCACCCGAGCTAGAAATTGCAAAAGTAAAAGTTTTCTCAAAGGAGTTGTACATTGCCTGCTGCTGCTGGGCGGGGAATAGACTCGTAGACCGCGAATATAAGTACTAAATGTGTAGGGAAGGAATGTGAAATCAGATGCCCTAGATTAATGCTGATGAAAAATGTAAACTTTTTTTCCCACTCAATCTACAAAAATAGGAAGTAACTATGCATGCATTTAATTCTCAGGTTTTAGGTACTCGCCGAGAGAAGAAATTTCTATTTTTCTTGTTTTATTCTGATTGTTTTTGTTTCCAATTTGTTTTCTTTTTTCTCTTGGTACAGGCTGGAAGAGAAACTTGGACAGCTACAAAAGAAAAAGATGGTTCTACAAAACAGACTGGCTGCGGAGAAAAAGTGCATCGAGCAGCTCCGGCTTCAAGTTCTGCAAATGCAGGAACGAGAAGAAGACCTTTGTTCCCAAATCAGTCGACTTGAGAGTCTTTTACAGAATTACGAGCAGAGAAACTTTGAGTTGGAAGAGTCTTGCATAGAAATGAAATGTTCAGTTCAATTTGTAATTCATTCCATACCAATATTTGCATTATGTTATTATGGCACTCTTTTGAGGAGTGCCCACATGAAATGCACGGCCGGTGTCAACTTTCTCTTGAGCCTCCCGTCCAACGTGCTCCAAGGTGACGGTGTAGGTCGCTATTTACATTTTACCAACAATGGTAACGCGAGCAGAAACAATGGAGGAGCTGCAATGCTACCTGCTCCAGATGTTTCTGTCAGTTCTATTGCATCAAGTCGGAAGCATAAATTAGGAGAAATATCCACAACCACAGTGGAGTCAGGAGATGTGGAGCCACAACTGAAGAAACTCAGACGAATATTGGATAGGAATGGAATCGCATGCTTCTGTGACTGTGCCAAGTGTGGTAGCAACTTAAACAAAAATGACGATGATGGATCAAAGGAATCATCTCTAATGACGAGTGTGGAGGCACAGACCGGGGAGGAACTGTGGAAACAACTCCTGGATCAAATGTTTGTCGAGCAGAGAATTGAATGGCAAAAGGCCGAAAAAGTATTACTGAAGAAGATTGAGATTCTTGAATGTGATATTGATAAATGCCAGGAAATATTCGATCAGGAGAGAGGCAACTTGATCAAGATGTATGAGGCGAAGCTAGCTGAGAAGGAATCACAGTTGAAGGAAACTCAAGCGTGTAGGAACGAAAAGCGAGATTTACAGGAAAAGTGGAATTGCCTTATTCAAGAATTAGAGCAATTTGCAGTTTACCTTGGAAAAAATCTCAGTGAAAAAGCATGTGATGAGGAAGGACAACATCACCCACTCTTTTGCAAAGATGAAAGTGACGCTGCCTCAGAATTACCCGGAGGAGTGGTGGAGCTGCGAAAAGGAAGCGATAATTTCTACCAACCTGCCCAACTGAGCATCGTCCCGAATATCGTTGTGGCAGCAACAGGCGCAGCGCTTGCATCCTCCTCGGAAAAGACGATGATGATGACGACAACAACTCCGCGCGAAAATGAACAAAGATCGCCCAGCTTTATTGCCACTTCAGTTCTACCATCTTCCATTACGGAGTCCTTCTCCGAGAATAAAAATACGTGTGAATCTGAAGTACAGCAAAAGACCCGGCTAATTTCCTACTTACAGAATAGCTTGAGGGAACACTTGAACATGTTCGAAAAGCGAGAACAGCATTTATTAGACGAGATTGATCGACTGACAAGAGAAATTAGGGAAAACATCCATTCTGAGGAAGACAGCCAACAGAAAGGAAGTATGATTGCTTACCTAAGTCAGGAAAATGAGCGTCTCATGTCGCTGTTTCAAGATCACGAGAAGGTGTGGGGTGACTTGCAACAGCTGCAGGAAGAGCATGAAAAGCTCAAGCTCGACGTAGGCAACATCGTCACACTCCGGAAAAAGCTGGAAGAGTCACAAAAAATGGAAACTGAGATGCGAGACCGATTGGAGGAGCTGGAACGAACGGAATCCCAGCTCAAAAGTCAGATTTCTCAGCTGGAAAAGAAGGAGCAGAAAGGCCTCGAAAAAATTCAACAGTTGAGAGATGAAATACAATTTTTAAGAACCAAATGTTGCCAGCTTCAAGATGACATCGACTCAAGGGTCACAAGGGAAGCAAAGTATAAAAGCGAAATTCAGGCTCTTACGGCAAAGCTGAAAGAAAGCAGTTTGGAGCTGGAGGAAAAAGAAAGCCAATTAGAAAGCAACGAAACTGCATTACAAAGCCAGGTTAGAAATGAATGACCCTATTAACTATAGCGTATACATAAATCGCATAATAATATACTCACTTTGATACATATCTTCATTATTTTTCGCGTCCTTTTCCTATTCTGTACAGTTATATTTCCTGGTATTATTGAAAGTGGTAGGCGGTAGCAGTAGCACAGCAACGGACCATATTTTATAATCAAGGATATATATGTTCAGGCTATTTTCTCGGAGAAGCTTCCCTTCTTTTTTTATTTAACACTCACTTTCAAAAATGTATCCTTGGCAATTTAGAGAGTCAACGCTAAGTGCGTCCCAACTGACATCAGCAGTTCACATGTCTAAAAATAAATGATAACTTCTCCAGCTGAAAATCTTTTCACAAAATGAAAATGTCATCATCATCATCGCATACATGTATAAGGACAATTGCAGATCCTCGTGTATTACGTTACAAGAGACTCGTGAAAACAAACAAAGAAGTGAAAAGGCTCAAAAATGCTCTCTACCAGTGCTACTTTTCCATCTAGTTAGTTAGCTTCGTTATAACAGATGCATGCTTTACGTTTCCAAATAGATAAATCTAGAGGAAAAATAAAGATATAATAAAGAGATATATTATGTGTATATGCTACCAGAACCATAATATCGTCTCCATTACAAGTTCATAACAAATGTTCAGTTATTTATTATGTAAAGGATATATACTTGTTGTAGGTCTATATGTACATGGGATATATTTAGTCGTCATTCTTTCAGAGTTGCTCTTTTTATGACTTCCGTTATTTAGATACAAAAGCTTAAAAACCAGCTTGGGGAACTACATCAAGCTTACGCTGACACAGAATGCTCCAACGGAATGCTGCGAGAAGAAGTGTCCTACTTGGAGGTATGAATTTGATACAATCCCTACATATAAATTTAAAATGTATCTACTGTTTTCATATTTTACTGCGTCCTCATTTCCTCATTTTATTAGTTTTTATCGTTACTATGACATTAACTTCTTTTATAAAGCTATTTCTCGGAAGATTATCGTTGGAATTATGTCAACTATCCTTAAATAATATATGATAATGGTATAAACATGTATGTACGCTTATTTGACATTGTCGGGTTTTCTCCAACGGTTTGTCTTTCAGAGAACTGTGGAAGAGGCGATAGCGAAGGCTGTTCAAAGTGAAAACACTGTCACAGCGCTAAGTCATGAACTGAAGCAAAAGGATTTGACCATTGAGGAACTACAAAGAAAGCTGCAGCTGCTCACGACAACGGAGGCAATTACTGGAAGTGTGGGTTCCTCAACGTCTTTCCCCTCATCATTAACATCAACCATGAACCCAAATGACCTTGCTATCTTTAATAAGCATGATGGCGGCCTTCATGGAGTCGCTCGAGATGTGGAAGAAGTTGTAACGCTTTTGCAGGTTCGTTTCGTTTTTTTTTGCGTTCCAAGTTTCTTGAACCGGGCAAGCCCACTATTTTATTACATTTACAAATTACGATCAGGGAATGAAATTTCAAACAAATTAGTTTTGATAAGAGAAAACCCCGTTTTGTGGTAAAAGTTTATCTAGAAGCAATTCAAATACAGATGCCTGCATTTGCTTGTAGATTAATTGTTTTGTTTGTTTAATAGCATATAACACTTCCTGCTTTATTTCCAGTTTTATATATAAAAAATGTTTTTTTTTCTTTGTTTGCTTGCATGTTTGTGAATGAAAATGGATATGCTAAAAAATAGCGTTGCACTCAATGTGACAAGCTTGGGACAAAATTAATGGATATTGTGGAAAGACTTATTGTTTTAATTCAGATTCTCAAAACGTCCCAAGTCCCTGATGGAACCATGGTTAGTAGCATGACTGCTTATTATATTTTTTCCTAAGAAATCACTTGAAATGCAACCCACACTTTTTACAAACGTTTGACAAAAAAAGTTGTCATTTGTTCATGTTTGTTTTGTGTAATAATTCTTATTGCATGCATTTTGTGTATTTATCCTGTGCCTTTCAGCATGGTGAAAGTGATTCCTTGTCCAGGTGTGAAAGTGAGGAAATGTTGAGCCCGTGTGCAGCTGTAAGTTCGTTTACCTTTCGTACTCACTTCGAGTTTCAGTTCAGAGAAAGGCGCTGTTTCTTCCTTTGTTCATAATATGTGTATTATTTACTTTCCCCAAGTTTTGCCATGAGTTGGTGGTGTAATAGCAATTTCAATTTCATTATTGATTTTCTCTCTTCTTAGAACCAAGATATCAAAGATGAAGTTTTGGTAACGACAACGACGCCAGATGACAATGAGGTTGCGAACAAATCAAAACCCGTTAAGAGTGAAGAGGGAGGTGAAGAGGTAAGCGGAAAACGCAGATGAGTTTTCTCTTCCTTTTTTTGTGTAAAACAAATAATTGTTTACAATTTCATGGCTTTCCTAGTTTTTATTATTATTATTGTATATGCTTCTGTTTTCAATGCTGTTGCTCGTGCTCGTGATTCGTGAAAATTGCGACTGAGTGAGTTCATTAAATGATCGCCTAGAAGTACTCTGCGGATACGAGCGTCGTTTTTTTTGCTTTCTATCAAGCTTTTTGTTGTGTTTGGTCTTGTCCTGGCAAACCCACTAATATTTTTTTCTCTTTTTGATTTGTTTTTGTTTGCGTTTGTTTGCTAACCATGTTTGATACAACAACGGGAAAAAAACGAACGACTAGGAGGATCTCATGATTGCCAAACTCCAGGAAACCATGGGACATCTTAGTTTACAAATTCGTAATCTGGAAGATGCATTTTACATTCGTCAGAAGGAAATGCGGGACTCATACTTATCGGAAACATCCTGGTGGAAGATTCGATGCGATGAAAAGAACAAGTTGATTGAGCTCCTTGGTCGTCGAATTGCTCAGTTATGTGTCACCGATATTCACGGTTTCTATCTCGATGGGATTCTACGGGAAATTGAAAAAGTTCGTGAGGCTGTCGGTACCTGTCACATACTCGCAGCTCATAAAGAGACACGAGAGCTTAGTCAGAGCGGAGAATATTCATCCAGTTCACCGCCCTTGTATTCCACCTCGTCCTCTGTAACCTCAGCCTCATCTACTACATCATCTCCCACCACCACCATGTTCTCTTGTTCAACATCCTCCATCATTACAACCAATTCGCAGTACTTCTGTCCAATCGAGCCACCTCCGAGGAAACGGTCCTCTAAAGCTAAAGCGAAAGCAGCGGCGGCGGCTCTCCTTTCCTCCAATTGCGTTACCAAACAAACTACCAAACACTCCAGCTCCCAAATGCTGCCGACCGACTTCACCTGCGACTCCCTGTGTTCATACCTTGTTGCAGAACGGAAGAGAGTGATGGTGATTCCCTCAAATTTTTCTCCATTTTCTCTACAGTCTACTGTTTGATCTGATTTATATACCTTAATACCGTGCTTACATGAGGAATATTGATATTAGTAATAGTAATAATAACGACTACTAAATAGAACTAACAATAATAGAGGTCTTGTTGAATATGTAATAGTAACAATAATAACAATTTCTCCATTGGAAACTTGACGCTGTTTGTTGTTGTTGTTCGGGTAGTTTATTTTGCTCTTTGTTGCTGAAACTTATGTATTATTTGCATAGGAACTACAATTCAAGTTACATAGTTTTTTTTAGTTAAAAAGAATATTTCATTTGTAAAAGCATGCCTCTCACAAGCTTCAAATTAAATACATCATTTCATAAGGTTGTTTGTAATTGTAGAGAAATCAATAAACTTGAGCTTACTTGTTCTTTTATTATTGATTGTTATTATGAGTGCTGCATTGTGTTCTCTCAGGTTTTCAATAATGTCGTTCTCGTTGTTGCTAATAAGCGGCTCCGGTTTCTTAGTACTTATTTTTGTAGAGACTCCCTTGAGGTATGATACATTTGACGACTTGTGTTGTTTGGTTCATGCTCTGGAATATGTGGTTACAGAAATAATGAGCATTTCTTCTGAAAACTTATTCTCCGAGAAAATACTAATTTAATATCTGCATGGTGTCTATTGACAGTTGTTGTTGCTACTAACTTTTCTATGCCTCAAGTAGGTACGCATGTAGAAGAAGTTCTTTACTTCTCTGATAATCTGATCATGTTTTTCTGTTACTAATAAATTTGGGATGTGTATGATGTAGACCTTACCGTTGTTACGTTAGATGTATGCATGTACTTTAAGTATTATTACCAACATAAGTAGATAGACATATTGACTGAGATTAAATTCAGTTGAACAAGTATTACTAGAGTAAGATAGAATGCTGTTAGCATTAAATTTAGGATTAAATAAATAACGTAATATATTTTTTTACATAGTTGACATGTAGCATACAAATAAGTTGTGCTTGTGTAATACTGTAGTACTCTTTGTTGCCTGACCTATTTACTAAAATCCATTGCGGCGGTAGCAATGGTTCGTTGTTGTAAACATTCCGACTTTCAAAAACTAACAACATTAAAGTTCTTAATAATGCTATTGAGTTACTAATAGAATTAGGTTGTGGTTTGTTTTATCTTTGGTGGAATGGATGTAATGTTTTAGCAAGTAAAATCTGTAATAATGTATTTTGAAGCTCAAATAATAAGGGTGATCGTGATACGTTCTTGTACTATTTGACATACATTATTTGTATTAGGTATATAGAATACTATTTACATGGATTTGTTTTGTTATTGATATTTCAACGGTATTCTTATCACCGTAGTAATACAAACTGACTCAAGATTAGTTTTATGGCTAAACCTGCTATTATAAATCTCAAACATGCATTGTAGGCCATCTTAGAAGACGCCTTATCTGAAAATGCTGATGTTGTTGGAGAAAGCGGCTTGGCCGGTGAGGAGGGAAGTCATGACTCTGGAGGAGCTTGTAATGTAAGCTCATCATGTTCCACAAACAAAGACAATGGCGCCGAAACAACTTCCAACATCACAAGTTCGTCATTACCCGTCGGCTTAGAGTTTCGTGTTCTGCGAAAAGTTGGGCACGATTCCCTCTTAGTTTCCTGGTCCACCCTAGAAACCCAACTTTCACTTCAACAAGTTAATGGATACGAGGTATGTATATTCCCAGAATTGTGTTGATGAAAATGTACATTTTCTTTGACTCTGTACTTTTAATGCGACCACCAACAACATTAACATAATAATTCAGGTCAACTATCAACGAGGTAGTCGAATGTACTAATAGTGTACATGCTATATTCATAGCTTTCATATTTTGTGCTTATCAAGTTTTCATTTTCAACATCCGAGCCATTTCACCAAAAACAGCTATGATTTTCAGCAAACAAAAAGTTTACTACTGGTTTTTACGACCCAAAACCTGGACTGATTAGTTTCTGGCTGTAGACAACATGCCTCATTAATACACAAACAAATCATACACAGAAAATAATAATAATAATCAGCAAAGCAAGGTTACGGTTTTTTTTGGCAATATCGGATTAGTGGGATTTATTGTCCTAATAAGCGTAGCACGAGCAAAATTAAATCGTTCACAATGAATTGACCAAATTCCATTGAACGCTTTGTTGTTTTGTGTAACTGACCAACATGAAAGAGAAAATATGACCAGATTAGTTAGTAACGTTGATAAAAGGCTAGTTGTTGGAGGAGATATTATCTGTATTTTTTTGTTTATTTGTTCATATCGTTCGTTTGTAAAGCTTTTGTGTTTTATATGTTCTTTTGAAATATTGACAGATTGTGGTCAACGGGCAAGTTTTTCTACGAATTCCCCAACCCAACAGACAGAAAGTTATCCTTTTTGGTCTCAACCTGAATGAACCTCTCCGCCTCACCCTGAGATGTAGCGCTGGCGAATGCTCTGAGGAATCAACCATAACATATATAAATTAATTAACCCCAATACCATTTTTTTCATAAACAGTTACAGTTTAGCTGAGACAGTTTCCTGTACGTTGTTTACACGCACTCATAATATATATGAGAACTTTCACCAACCTCACACTATTTTGTTAACCACGTTTACATCATCGCGTTCTAGATATTTTTTTCTTCGCAACGTAAATATTTACGAGCACCGCCACCTTTTTTTGTCAGCCGTCCCCCACACAATACGATAATTAAATAGAGAAATTGAGGAAACCATGTTATCATGAATATGTAGCATAGGTGTAATAACTTAATAATAAAATTTTACAAAGACTAGTTTTTTCATTTGGGCCAAGATAACATTATATTATTATTATTATATTACTGTTATTATTAGCGTTTTATGTATTTACCATTGTAACAAACAACGTATGTAATTCTTAACGAGTATTGTGTAATCTGACGTGTAGTTAATTTGCATATATATAAAGTTTATTTCTAGCTTGTTTTATTTTTCATTCTCTGTTTGTTTTTGCTGCTCGCAGAAAACACCAATTTGCAGTGATAATCCGTGCCACAACAACTATATAAAAATGTAATTTAATAAAACCTGTGAACGTATAGAATACACTAAAAACATTAGTCGTCCGCGTATACAATTTATTTGGACTTTAATAAGTTGGCCCGAAACTTATATTTATCAATAAATTCCACGTTATGCAATCGTATGTAGGTGCATAGTTGCCACACACGGCAAGCAAGGCAAATGTCATTTTATTTGCCAGCTTGTTTCTTCTTCTGCCTTTCAGTTACGAAGAAAATCTGTTCCTTGGAGAAGCCCTTTGCGACCTTTCAAGATTTCAGTCAACCCGTTAGTACTATTTTTGCACGAATGACAGCAAGTGATGATCGTCTAACGTCTCCGGTGATTGGATCCTTAGGAAATCCCTTTCTTTTGATCCATATACATAAAGTGGAAACGGAGGAAATGGTTTTGGGTCGTCGGGTTTGGGGTTTCCTCTGAAATACTCTTATTCCACACAAGTACTATTCATAAAACGTTATCTCCGCCCTGCATTCCACATGGTTTTTTCAACTCTGTTGGGAGAAAGCATATTGCATGCATATGCACATATCTGAACTGAAGAGGATAGTATAAAATCCTTTAAATATAGCCCAGTTACGTGAGCCATTTTGTATGTCAGTGGTGCAAAGTTCATATTATGCCTTTGTTTTAACGAAGCAAATCATTCTTGCTGCTTTTATAGGCACCTGCAATCTCACAAATAGCCACATGCCCACATAGGTATCCAACTTTATTACCAGCTTTCCCAGGGTAATGTAGAACGTGTAGGTATGCACATCACTGAACTGTATACGAAATAAAATGCAAAAACGATCATGAAACCTGGATTTGGTGGTCATTGACTAACTAAAGCAGGATTTTTATTTTATTTTAAAACCTCTTTCGAAATCTCCAGATATAATGGAGTGCAAGGACCACCTTGTGACTCGTGTGCTTAACCACCTAATATTATACCTACTTGATCCTACAAATTCAAATTATTTAAGTAGTACAAAATGGATTCTGGGAAGGAGGCCAAAACCAACTGTGAAATGGAGACTGTGTTTTACAATATGCCAAGTTACAATAAATATATGTTAGCTTCAATTTCACTTGGAAGAAGGGAAGCCTCTCCTGCCATTAGTACACACTTCCTTTGATCGTGGTAAAGTCCTCACCTAAATAGTGAAGATTCCTTAGAAATATATGCATAGTGTATGTACTACTTACACATAGGTTGGGGTAAGCCGTAAAATATACAATTTTGACTGGTCTCGGTCGTCAAGAACGAAAGAGTCCCTTTTGTTATTCTATGTTCCTGTATTTCATTAATTTCACAAAGGAGCAATATTATAGCTGGGCTTGCTGGAAGGAACATAAAGTAAAATTTACGACGACGGCTCCTTGATTTCCTCTAAAGCCTGAGTACCGGAATTAATTTGATGGAGGTGTACATTTTTTAATATAAAAAATGTGGTAGCCAAATAGGAGTCTGATTCCTCCAAACGCATGTTTTCATATTCACAAAAGGGGAATCTCTAGATCAAGGTGCCCAGATAGTTGCGATGATGATGACATGCTAAGTATAGTAATTGCAATGATAAGTATACTTTCAACGTTACCTTTGTTGCCGTTTATACTCCACATTAGTATTATCCGTTGAGCTGGTCGTTCATTATAATATATCAAGCATTCCTTTCTTCGTCGCATGTTTCGCCATGATTTACTTTTCATGGAGATCTGAATATGATTACTACCATTCACCATTATATAATCTAATGAAGATGAAGTATACTTGTATATGAACTTGGTCGAGTTTTGAAAATGGCTTTGACATTTAAAAGCAATTACTAAAAATGCGAAAAGTGGAAGCCGGGAAAAGGGATAGATAGAGAGTTCACTGGGATGATGCATTAAATTTTTGGGTTTTATACATGGTTTAGTTTGAATTCACTGGATCTACCTACATACTACTTGTAAAGCAAACCGTGTGTTTATTGAAGACGAACTAACTTGATGATGTGATGACGAAGGGGTTCAATCCAGTTTATGTAACTATTTTTACTTGCTTTATCCGGGTACAACGTTTATTAAGCTGGAATAGGGAGATAGGCAACCGAACTACAAAGGTTAACTTGCAGTCTGGAGGTTCAAGGTTTTTTCTACCTTCATTGTGAAAATGTTTCACATCGTATACCTATGATTACTCCGGCTCAATTTATACTCTCAACGAAATTCATTAAGCGTATAATATGTTGCATGAATACAACTGTAGACGGGTATTCGTAGTCAATAGGCAGCGACTGAAAAAACAAACCTCTCAGAGGGCCATACGATACGCTTATCAAATTAGGAATGTAGGGTATTAACATCATGGACTAATCAAAAAGGGCTTCATAGTGACATAACATAGTCGGGTTGATTCGTGTATCTACTTTAGTAGATAATTTGAAGAGTCAAAGTTTGTTCTGTGCCCCATTTGTAATCAAATTATTTTACAAATTTTGCACTACAAACCCAATCCATTAATGCAAACTGTTTTTTATGAATGAGAACATTTTAGGATCCAGGTCATTTTTTACTAGTACTTCCGATAAATCGTCTTGTAACCATTCGTACTTCATGTCCACCACTTACTACTTTATTGTAAGTACTGACTATGTTTTAGCTTGAGCAAAAAATATTGCCTCGTGCCTATGACAAATATATAAATTAGGTTGTAAATTTTCCGAATTATATATGTAAACAATTTACTAGAACCGGCATACATAAATTAACTGAAACTGTTAGAAGCAAAATCTACGCTACCGTTCTAGAATCTCATGATCTCAAGTATCAATGTCGCCACTACAAAGCAAAGATGCAGTCATATTAGCTCTGTGAAAACCGCACACTACTCGGGCTGCCTTTCCGCATAGATAAATTAAGCTATACTTTCCATATGCAAGGATCCCAGATTTTCTGTCAACTGTGCACACAGGCACTCGCTACATCATTGCGACTATAAAAACAACATTATCTCACACACCAACTGGTGGTGAGGTCTTCTCAGCCAGCACATTTTCACTTGAAGACAAAAATTCAAGAGTGAAAGCCAGCAGCCACACTCGTTCGATCCTTTTCGCTTAATTTATGTTCTGGGTTTGCTGCTCATTCAGCCACATTTCTTGAATTATGCAATGGAAAGCCATTTAAAAATACGTCCCTCTGCACACATCCATATCTGATATACACACACACCTTCCAGATAAACACCTAATCTCCAACTTCCCAGCAGTCTTCTCACTTAACCTGGGTAAACACAACTCACTTCTTGCATCTGAATACTTTTAGTTCTCCTATGCACCAAACCTGGAAGCCATTAGTTCCTCCATCCACATCATAGACTATGTCAAGCTTAGTCTGCATCTGCATAATGTCACGATATATAACACAAGTCTGAAGTTGAGAAGGAGTGCATAAAAGGGCTGTTAAACTCTCATCTTGGTACAACAACGGCGTGTGTACATTTATCAAGATTATTATGATAAATAATACGAGTAGACAACAAGTCGATATTGATTGAGACCTCAATTTACTTTACGACTAAAAGACAAACATAAAATATGAGCTAAGCAGCTATAGTGAGTGAGTGTGCTCTCTTCTGTTCAGCATAATATTTGGTTATGGATAGCATAATGTCACAGGGGACTGGATATTTAAGGAAAAAGAAGCAAGTTGAAGGGAAAGCTAGAGTCGACTCGGCTCTGAAAACCATGTATAAACTGTATCTTCTCTGGTGCTTGCTTGCTAGATAGATAAAATACAAAACAATTTTTCTTCGTTTTTTTGGTACATAAATAATGTGTATGTTGGTGTCTTGCGAAAACTGTCGCCGTTGTCTCGCCTACACTCTAAACCAGACGTTGTTGTGAGACCGTATTCAATGATCGGAGCAAATTAAGATAGAGTATGGAGAACATTTTCCTGTCCATTTTTGCACCATATGCCATCCTTTTCATTTACATTAGTCACAATAAAACTGTCACGTCAAGGTTTTGCTTCGAAGAAAAATATAATAATATGCAATTATAGTTTCCAACAAGGGGTGGATTAGTTTTACGACATCTGTACGTAGAGGTCGCCAATTAAACTGGAATGTCTTATTAAGATATATTTCCATGGAATCAAATGTGCAGCCCAACGGTTTAAAAAAAAGAAAGGTCTGAAGCTACGGTAAGTTATGGTATAGCTTCAGGTTTTTCCTCTTGTTTGTATTTTACATCTCCTTTTCCATGGACACGCTTCTGAAAGCTCAGTAGAAGTGGTGAATGGGGAGCTATAGCAATTACCAACAAGTTTTTATAGTAGTAGCTTCTTGAGTCTTCCGACTTCCGAACCAACGTCGACTTGGTTATCTGTCTCCATCGTGTTATGCATTCAAAAGTTATCTAGAAAATGTCTGGAGCAGTTAATATACTTGTCTTCAAAATGATCCTTTCCTTGTAAGTTATGTCAACGTTTAAGTGCATTCCTGTACTTGTCCTTCGTATAAAACAATGCATGTAGGTGCAGTGACAATGAAAGTAAGCAATAGAACGTGGAAAAGCTTTTGGAGCTGGTCATAATTTAACGTAATATGGAATCGTAAAGGTTCTCTGGTTTCTTAAATGCACCGAGAAAACAGTATGGAAGGAAGTAAAGTAAATAAACTTTTAAAACGGGGTAAAAATGTTGCGCTGAACTTAGGACTGGGCTCAGATAACGAGTAACCTTATGAAAACTTCATTCATACAAGTGCAAAATGATGCTTCATGAATACCACGTTACGTTACATAATTTTTTATCAATTCCCACAATGTTATCCTGGAGATTGGCCGATTAGACTCAAAATCAGTCATATTTGGGATATTCAACCGACAGACAAACGGACGGTTCGAGGAATCGTAATATGTAGCTGCGTAACATAATAAAACAATGTCCAAGTTTTGTGTTACTTTCTACTTAAGGAATTGCAGAATTTGCTGCATTATAGTAAAAGGAAAAAGACATTCTCTAGTGCATCCGACACCGCTTGCAATCCCACAGCGTTGCAGTAGTTCTTTTAAACAAATATACACAAAATAGGAGAATAGAATGATTCGTTTTACACATAAATATAGTCAAGCTGATTCAACCAGTTTCAAAGAACGTGAATGCTTGGAGCAGCTTAGTTAGGACAAGATCATTTTACCTGACTTTCTCTAAACTTCTCAAACATGTGTTCTCGCTCTGTACGGTACTGGGGTAACTTGAGAACGAAAGAAAGTCGTACGGAATGAGAATTTACTGAAACTATAAACGAGAGTTGAAATTTTATTAAGAAAAATTATGATCATGACTTTGAAATACATAACATGATGTGGTTTCATTATGCACATACATAAATGCAAGATTGGCGAGTGACCTTGGATTTTTATAACCGTCACTGAGCTGAATGGAGTCATTAGGCGAGTAAAATACAACTGGGATTTACATAGAAGAATACACGCTGTTCGTAGAATTCGATATGTGCGAGACGGGGATTTTATTGTACATATTTTATGAGTATTTTCTTAAATTTTTAAAACACTCTCGCACGTAACGGGTTTATACATTGACTGATCACAAGTATTAGAGCAATTTGCATGGATGGGAGAAAGCGCATGCAACATGTTCATGTGTGACATTAATATCTGTAGACTTTATGCGTGCACGGTTATCACAAGTACATCGACCATGCCATGTCTACATTTTTCCCCAGTTCACGTTGACTTTATAGTGCGTTATTTTGATTTATACAGTTCCGTTTTCACAAGTGCATTAATTTTGCGAATTACATACTCTGAGACGGTAGTGGATTTAGCTAGACAGTGTGTAATTATGACTGCATCCAGTCGGTTAGCGGTTAGTTGGTGGCGTTATTCTTTCTTACGTACACATGCCAAAAGAGAAACACTCGCATGGTCGGTCGATGATACCATATTTCTTAAAATGTTGAGAAGGATCATGTTAAGAAAATGTAGCATGCTGCAATAAAAATGGAATATCAAAACATTCCATTTCAAATTAAATTGTGTGTATTTTCTGCTCAGCTAGGAATCTGGGATTTGAAATGGCAGCACAGCTAATTTGTACTCATAAATGGAGTAATAAATATTCACAATCACACTTTATGATGCTCTATTAATCATAACACTGACTGCTACATGAATCCAACGGCGATAAAAGTTGGTGGTCACGACGGGGTGTTATAAAACGAATTTACGACGCCATCAAAATCTTTTTATTCTACACTAATAAGGTTCTTGTGGGCTAGGTACATGCATACAGTGTATGCAATACTGCTACCGTGTATTCCTGGAAATTCTATCAGCTTCAAGGGAACAACTTGTACGCACAGGTGCTTTTCATTTGCTATTCAAAGTTCACTTCAATTTGGGTGTTGTTGATTAGGTGTGACGGAAATGAGGTGATAAACACTTGATCGATAATATAAATACGCTGTGCACCGTCGCACAAGAATATTATGCAATCGGTTCAGAGCCAGACATTAACTTTTGGAATCTCAAGTTTATAGTTGCAAATTAAAAACACTATGTACCAGAATTGTAATTATAACTATTTTTCAACCTGTGCGATATAGAGTTTATGCATACATAAAAGTTCAATAAAAGTAAATTCAGCGTTTGATGACTTGTAATAATAATGTATCTCGTAAATCAAGTAAACAGCAACGACTACGAAGCCATAAAAATCAGTACACTGTTGCGTTATATTACTCTTTTGAAACAAACGCAGCGTTTAAAACCTCACCCACGAGATTTTAAATGTTTCCTTGGAGTCGTTTATACATGTACATTTACTACCTATACATATAATAAAGACATAGATTTGTAAAAAATACTTTTGGCTGTGGGAAGGGGTGAATATATTTATTATTTGCATAGAAAATCCATTAGTAAAATTAAATTAGGAAGCTTATGTTGGCGTTGGCACTGGGGTTGAGCTGTGGCACTTCAACTTAAAATTTTCATTCTTCAATATCAATTATTTATCCTACATTCAAGCTGATATATTTTTTACCGAATGGGTCCTTTAGCACATTTTCTCAGAGGAGACTCAACGTACATAATATTAAGCCGATTTAGATACTTAACTCGAAAAAATATGATGTTTTGAAGACTCTTTTTGCACTCGTTGAATGCTTGTCTTCTTTGAAGGATTTTGCCACTTTATGCGGAGCTTCTATCGCAAACGAGACAGACCCGACGTGACATAATATATCATTATGCGTATCCTAGAGAGAAATTAATATACCATTGTAAGGTATAATGAAGTGGCGCAACTGGAGGGTTTTAGTATATTATGCTATATTTGATTTTTCCTCAAAGGGTATTAAATATTTTGATACATCCTCAACACATTTTACAGCGAAACTTACAATTAGTCAAAACTTTCAAGAGACATAACGGCCATTAGGTAGTTAAAAATTCATTGGCCTATCACAGCCTCTGTTGTCATGGCAATTGCTTGCCGAAATCAGATAACAGATTTGAAAATTACTCAGTGGTGACGGGGTCGACGGACAGACTGGCATAGTAAGATTATTAACTATCTGTTTCCTTAACTCAGCTCCACTTTTAATGAAAAGCCACCACTCATAAACTGGTAATGGAACGCATTTACCTTGCATCACGACAACAAAAGTAATTGACAAGGCGAAAGTCGCCGCCGACGACGCCATTCATTCACCTTGTTCTGTGTAATTTCCCCTTTGATGTTGTTAATAAAGTTCGTTAATCCGCGTACGTGTGGGAAAGCAATTACCACAGTTTCGCATTCTCATCCAGTCGCATTTAATTTTATTCCTACTGGCTTGCGCAAGTAAATAATGTAAACAATTAGGTGAAACTCCACACGAGTTTTTAATTATACGAAAAAAACTAACAAAAAACAATGCAAACTCCTGAGAGTTCTACCGCTATTACTGCTGCTAAGTAACTCCACATTTTCCCCGTCAATAAAAGTAAATTAGTTCAAGACATTGCACGCGAAAAAATGCAGTTGCATGGGCTTATTTTGAATTCAATTTAACGACCACCTCCCTTGCCAACACGTTCTCTCATTTATGCGGTGGCTTTTTATACGCCAGGCCATTTTTATGATACACACCACCAAGGCTTTTTCTAATAGCCAAACTTTCTTTGTGTCTGGAAGAAGTTACATGAAACGACATACATATGTACACATGACAAAAGTTTACTGACTTCGTTGATGCTAATTGGAATTATTTACGACAATTTATTCGAGGAGACTAGGAAAGGTGGTTTGTCACGTGATGAAGGCCTGCTCAACAACAAGTACATGTTCCACATCACTGTACTACCAGATTTCTCGGTTACAGTCGTTGTGAAGCGCAACAAGGAAAATGAAATCCCCGAATCAAGAATCCAAACAGTTTCCTTCGCTGAGTCTCTAATTGATTACCAAAATGATGAAACCTGGCTTTGTATGTGTAAGGATAATTAGGATCATTAGTACAGAGCAATAAAATACTACTGAATACAATTACAGCTCATACGCGGAATGAAGTAAGTGCGCTTCTATGAGGCACTGCTGTGCAGTCATAAAAATTATGTTGTCAAATAAAAACTCTGTGCTGCTCATTTCTCTTCATGGTTAACTTTTCGCTTCACAGTTTTTACTGCCAGCGTTGTCTTCCCGGAACGCGATTTCCAGGCAAATAAATGAGCACTTTTAAGCAACTCGGTGAATTCATAAGAAATCTAAACGGTATAGTGGAGCAAGTGCGATGAAAACACTATCAAGGTCTCCCCAGTGGTATCAATATCCAACCTGCGGCTACTTCATCATTCATGAATTCATGATCATTTCTCCCCCACGATGACAAACGTATATGCACGGGTGAGAAAGAGAGACGGGAAAGCTGTTAAATTAATTACAACATGTGTGTCTTTGTAAAATGTCTTTCTTAATTCTTGTTACTGTGACAGCGATAATTTACATAGTAGATTTGTAAACGTTGTTGCCGCATTTAACCTTAACCCTCTCCTTTTTTTCTCCATATGTATGTACACATATGCATATAATGTATATCCAGTTGCGAAATTTCTTTTCTGCAAGAATTAAAGCGCCTTGAAAAAAATGATTCTTTTTAAATATTAAAAATACGGGATTGTTGTTTCCATGCAGACAACACACAAATACATTTGGAATGTCCTTGTTTCATTTTCACGCAACGTAGCAACTCGTTCTAAAGCTGAGAAATGTCATGTAGGAGGATGCATTATCCGTATCCACCTGCAACTTCTACCACTACATGCTTCCCACATTTGACAGTCTACGGACTTGTCGCTTGCTCCCAAGTCATTTACATAATATACTTTTAATCCGCACGTCTGGCGTGTCCTATTCGTCTTTTCAAACGAAAGAACGAGAAAGTCAAGTCAACTCTGGCTCTCTACTCCACCACTACTACTACTTCTGCTGATGTAATACAAAAAGTTGAAAGAAGAAGGAGATGGGCCATGACAAAGAAAATGGAGAAGGGAATGGTTTGCTGTGTGCACACACGTTTCTCGCCTCTACGCTTGCATCGCAATCCATCGCATTATCATTCTTTGTCAAAACGGATGAAACGAGTTGGCCTTGAAAACCTCACATGTTTGCGCTGTGCATCAATGTCTCCTTTGAATATGCATACAAAGACAAGGCAAGGAGCGTAATATCGAATTCCAACAAACTGAAGATCATCTTCTTTTTATGCATGGTATATAATATGCTTTACGCGTTCATCTTATCATTGTTTCTATCTGTCAAATACCATCCGAGTAAGGATAAGTATGTAGCAACAGCACTAACATTGAATAGTTAAAAGTATACACATAGTAATTACATACACAAGTATTAGGTGAACTATTATATAATACATACATACATACATGGGTAACAATTCCATGATGTATGTATGCATAGCATGATAACCAGAAGTGGATGGTCGATGGATTTAATGTTATCTCGCTTGTCTTCTCATCTGCCTGCCGGTCACATGTGTACATCTGTCGAATGGTGTAATTGCATTTACCCATGTTGGTCTCATCTGTTGACTGCTGTTGATTTTTTTTAGAAAATAAAGTATTTAGCAGAGTGTTTATTTACTTTTTAGAAAAAAATAACAAGGAAGGCCGGGAATATAAATTAAAATGAAACGGTTTTTGTCACGGTCCCCATTTGTGTGCAGTGTAGCAAGTGGTCGCGCTAGTATGAGTTTTCTTGGAAAATGTGTGCAAAACAATAATAACAAGCTCGTTGCCAAATGCTTTTCAAGCACGTCAACTCAAAGAGCATCGAACACGGATATATCCGGTGTTTACCCTCCCATTGCAACACCATTTACATCAACCGGTGAAATAGATTATGGAAAATTGCAGGAAAATTTTAACACCTGGAACTCCATAGATTTTGCAGGTTTAAAAAAAGCTAAACCCATATATTGACTTGTATATACCTATTAGAATTAGACGTAAGAATAAGCATGAGAAGGCTCTTGACATTGTGATTTAGATTGCTATTTAACCTTGGTACAGTCATGTCGAACATTTTTATCCTTTCACATTAAAACACCACCACTGATGTATGCAAATACGTGTATATGCATATTAATACGCATGTATTTTTTCAAAATTATGGAAACCAGTGACGCGAATCTTCATGTACAAGGTTTTCCTAAAAATTACGGAAGGCTGTCATTTCGCTGTAGTTTCCCTAATAATTTTCTTTAAACGGTTGAGCAAGTACGTCAAGCGGGGTAGTATTGGAACCGTCAAGGAAGCCTGAACAATATCTGCAAATGAATATAAACGAAATTTTCCCTAATAGCATGCTGAGAAAAATAAATAAACGGCTATACACTGGTTACAGATGCAGCTGAACATACATTTATACTGGCGCATTGGGGTCCCAGAAAAAATGACATGTTATTGTCGTTGTCACTTGGTTTTGAGTTAGCCGTCGCATGCCATATGTTGACATTTTAAAAAACAATTCGCCATTCCTGTCCCCTGCGGGCTGACCAATTTGGTTGAAAAATTAATATGAATAGGGTACTTCTTGGCTCCAGGGAACCTGCACGCTAAATTTGCTACAGAGTCGGAAATACAGTGTTAGGCTGCGTAGTGTTTACAGACCGACAGACAACTATGCCTAAGTCAATACTAGCTAAATATGCTAAAGCTTCCCTTCAGCTATGTAATAAATGTGTGTATATAATATACAAAAAATGTCAAACTGTTGCAATGGTGGTACTCATGACTAGAACCAAGGAATATGTGAAGCGAATACAAAAACCCATTACAAATGTTTTCTTTTCAAATTACAAAGGTTACGTTGTAATGGGCTCTAATGGGGAGGCTGTTTCGCTGAAGGAGGATGAAAAACTGGAACTCATTCGTAATGTGAAGAAGATGTCAAAACCAACTTCAACAATCATTGCCGGTCTTGGTTTACCAAGTAAGAGAGCGAAAAACGTTTGCTACATTTTGTATTTGTAAAGCATTTTGTAAACATTATTTCGGATATTATTATTATGTACATGCATGATCTGTTTGTTATACTTTAACTTTAAAAGTTTATTTCCCGTCATCACCATCATCATATCCACGAGTGGTAGAGTAGGAGGATGCAAATGTAGACAACTTGTACAAGTACAAGTGTATGGCGCAGAGGCTACTTGTCTATGTTTGCACACAAAATGCGGGTGCACCTAAGCATTTGAAGAAAAGTACTGCGTCAAGGGCAATTCTAAAGTCGTTTGGTACAGTGACATGATTGAATATATTGAAATGTATATGGGTATTAAATCCGTTGTCAGGTTAAAATTAAACCATGGTTTCATATTCCGTCACTTTTACTTTAATTTTATCATCCAACGGTGAGCGTAGTCGCCATTTTAATGCACCGATATACTAGTGAAGTATGGTGTAATTTTAAATCGTGATGTCATAATCACCCCTTTTAAAACTAGGGTAGAGTGATATATCGCAGGCTATATTTTATGCTGTGATATAATTGCTGCCATTAACCATTTCCGATAATTCTCGGACTGTTATGTATATTGCAAATAAACAAGAAACGATTGCATAAAAGCGGAGTTCGAAATATCCTAAATGTGTTGGAGTTATAAGCAGAGCATCACACAGACAGACATACTACCTCAGTAATAGGCAATCTGATGCTGAACACAGTACATAATATCCCAGGATTTGAACCTTTTTTCCCTTTCATCACTTTCATTCATTCTAATGCAATTCAACGGAAAAACGGGTAAAATGTAGCAAACAAGAGGAGGAAAGTCTCGACCTCTACTTGTTTTCTTGAGCAAAGCCCGTCACGTTTTATTGTAATTTTCATTGGAAATTGCTAAAAGCCTGTGTGTCAGATTCTTTCAGTTGTGATTGGTTAGTTGATGCTATATTTGATCTGCATTCAGATTATTAAACAAATAGAACTTCCGCTTGTTTGTTTGGAGCGACGACGGGAAAGGGTTCTACGAAATGCTATACTTTACCCGATTTAGATGAAAAATTGCATGGAAAATCTTTTAGCAAAACTGTCTAGGTTCTTTTGCGATACACTTTGTTAAAAATTTACACGCTTTTCAAGGTCCCGTAACGAATATATAAAATTCATTCTCATTCTTAGTAACTTGACATCCTGATAATAATCGTCGATTCCATCACTTCATTTACTTTCAGCAATCTCTCGTAAGACTAGGCACTCACAATACAAGGAATAAGGCATTTTTTCCCATGCTAAATTTCAAAGGACAAAAATTGGAATGAAAAGATCCAACGTTTTGGCAAAAACGTTGGCTGTAGATTTCGTTGTAGCACTTTACTTCGTCAAAAGTAAACATTCATCGATCGCTTTCTTGAAGGAATAATAACAATATTATATTATACTATTATGTGTGTGCTCGACTTTGCGAATTTGACTGCACGGTGTAAAATCACTTTTGGTATCGTGTAGAAGCTCAGAATGTTTTCAGAGATGGGAAAATATACACAACGTGATATTCAAAATACCTTGAAATTACAAGGACTGACGGAAAATGTAGAATTCATAAACTTATGTTTTTGGGGAATGTGCATTAGTAACTTTAGGATTTCCCTTCAGTTATAAACTACATCCTACCATTACGGTGATCTCATGAGTCAACTCATTTACTGAATTTTTTGTAGCTACTCAACAGACGATTGAGATTTGTAATATTGTCGCCGCTGACAAGACTGCTGATGCTGCACTAATTGTTTCCCCATCATTTTACAAAGGACAAATGAACGTAAGTGTAATAAATTTTTTATCCTGCATATTTTCTGCTTGAGTGAACCTGTGCTATGCTGTCTAGAAAGGGAGATAAATTGAAGAGCACACAGAGTGACAATCCAACATTATGAGTCACAATATTATTTACCGTGTAGCTCCGTTCACCCTGCTACCGCTCCGGGACACAGATTCGGAGAAATAGGAAATATTCCATGCATGAGCAACTTCACATTAAGGGATAGATTTCGTCTTTTGTGCAATTTTTCCCGAATAAGATATCAAAGAGTCACACAAATGCATCACAAGGAACTGCTGACAAATGGAATTCCATTAGAGAGTACAAATAAATCATTTTTATATTGTTCGTATATGCGAAAGATTTCTCACTCCGTGTTCCTGAAACTGTTCGCGTCGACTCACAGCTATAGTATGTGTGACATAGACCAGCGACATTATTGCTTATTTATGCCCACGTGTAGCACCTAACCCTGTTGAAAAAATTATGTGAAGTGTGAAGATGTCTAACGCCATTATCTTCTGATGTATCTACCGCTCTGCCTGTATTTCCTTGCTATACTAACCGCTTCCACTTCCTCTCCTAACCTTTCACTTTTTCAGTGATGGTCTTCTGACACGGGTAAGCAAACATTTTGACACATAACACATAATCCCCTAAATCCACTAAACCCATTCATATTCCCTAAATATATTCTCTTCTGCTTGTGACGCATACGTTTCCAAAATAGGATCTAACACGTAACTTCACTCCAAATAAAAGCCTATATGCTTTAACACTCCATCAATAGAATCGTTTTCACCGGAAGGATTTCAATTTCCGGCATTTCCTCTATTTTGACAGTCTTCCGTTTCTACCTTTCAGAAGTAGGAACCATCAGTCTCGCAACGAATAGTAAAGATAGAAAAGCAGTAAATCTGCTTAGGCAGCATGTAAAGGTGCGCTCAATTACTTTATGAATGACATAACAAACTACCACTTCTCCTCTCCTCCCATTGAGAGTGTAATTTTATAACAAGCCGAGCTAGTCGAGTGGAAATGATGCCGATGAACTCGCAAGATTGGCCGACTTTATTTCATTTTTGAGTGGTTAATATTTGACAATATTATTGCAAGGGTCGTACCCAATGATCACAAATACTTTTCCAATGTAGTCGACCACTACAGAGTAAGCAGCTTAAGTTTTTGTCACTGTCATTATTATGAGCATGTTATGAGGCAAAGCAGCAAACATAAAAAGAAAAATATTTCCTGTCAAAACCGCCTTCGGCGGCTTACCACCAACTTAAGTAGTTAGTAATACCCGTTGTAGTAAAATGTCCTGGAATAATGTCCTTGCATGCATACGTCTTTACGCAATTTTAGCCGGGATAAAAATGAAACGCTAGCATTATTTCCTGCATTAATATGAGAACTATTTTACAAAAAGGTATGCCTGTCGCTTTCGCTTATTTCTTGACAACCCAATAAAAAACGCATGTAACAAGTTTGAGTCACGTAACACATAATTGCTTGGAGGACGCTGGCCTCTTGGAAAAGATGTCGACAAATGTGCACGAAAAGCAGCTTTTCCCTCTTTACCTATAAACTCATTACTACTGACGAGCAGAAGTGCACCCACTTCTACCCACCCACCTTTTGAGGTAATGTCATTGTGTAAAGTTACCCCTGTGCTATGTGTAACATAGCCATTCATGAAAGAGTCATGGTTTCTTCTTCCTTCTCAGAAAAAAAAACTGCTGACACTAACTCCGTCCAATAATTCATTTTTTTCTTTCCTCCTACAAGCTTTTTTTGCACGCAATAATAGGCACTTATTATATTACTATCAACTGCTACAAACTTATATGTACTTGTGTCTGGAATGAGTAAAGTCCACGGAAAGGCAAAAATATTAACAAAACGGGCAATTAAATCTATCTTGGATCGTAAAGAGGTAACTGCCCCTTTTGGATGTTTGGTAAATACTTACCTGTTGGGTGGCTCTTGACTTTGCGTAGTTAGCTGATGATAGTGCTGATACGATAACAAAAAAAATTCTAGGAGAAGTTTCTTTTTTCCATTAGGAGAAAGTTATGCAGTAACTCATTAGCCTTTAATATTATTTGTCTGCCCTTTCTTGATGCTATTGTTATCAATGCCAGGAGGGAGCTTCAATATTTAACACCCTTTTAGTGTGGTCATATACGATTACTCACGTTCACTTTCCTACTAACGCGAGTCCATTACAACCCGGGGTAAATAATATTTACTCTGGCTCTGCTGTCCACATGTGATAAAAGTGCTCTTGAGTTGATGTCTGCATTACATCCAGTAATACAGAATTACGGGGAATTTACTCCAACGGGATGTAATAAAGTTACATGATGATGATGTCCACTTTATCGCAGAATATGCGTGTACTTGTGATAAATAATACCGGCTGAAAGCCACTCTTCATTTTTTTGGTGTATGTCAAATAGAACAGGAAGCACTCCTCTTTTCGGATGGCAAAAAACAAGACAGCTAGAAAAAGGGAAAAAATACTGTCATCGATGGATTGGTCAACAAAGTAAAAACTCGCCGTTTTATTGTACGTTATAATAAATGTGTGCGTCATTTCACCCATCCCCCATTGTATAAACCGTACACAAAAGCTTTCATTTCACCTGAAAAAAGTCAGTGTATCTCTCGCTCTATTATATGTATGTGCATATATTCAACCATGAAATCCATTTTTGCCTGGTATCACACGCAATAATCTATTGTGCTTTCTCCTTTCACTTGAAGGAAGCTGCATAATATATCACTCAAGAGTTACTGTTCGAGGGCTTATTGTTGTCACGACGCCAAGTGTCACTATTGTGAATGCGAGGGCAATTAATAAAGTAGGAAATTGGGCTCATGGACAAAGAGCGCGGTTAATGATAATGTCTATATGACTGGAACACACAACAAGACCACGGTCATGCAATGTATTATTATAATTATGGCCGACATATGGACCCCTCTCCTTCTCAAATGTTGATAATGACACTGATAATATTAATGACATGGGCCATAAATCATCCAAAGTTGGCGATAAGGTCAGCTCCAGCATGTGGTCTTCCGTTGACATTGGCTTCACTTTTATGGCGGAAAGGAGCTTAACAACGCCATCGTCATCCTCACACCAGCAGTCTATCGCCACCATCTTCAAAATTAGTTTGTTCCGTTCGTTCGTGCGTTCGCTCGTCCAATCTCCGAAATGGACGACGTATTTATGATGTACATGCATGTAGCAGTGTAGTAGGCGCACCACATACATAATATACCACACACTTGTTACACTCTCTCGCTAATGTATCATTCATTATTATTTTTCTCTCATCTTGGCGGCGTCGTCACTACTACTGCCTTATATATAGTTCAACCCACTCCATTGTAAAGCACTCATTGACTCTCTTGTTTCCCAGACCGAGCTAACTTATGGATGGACTTGTAAATAGTAGGCATATATATTATAAGCCCCAGTTGTTGGGTGCACTACGTAAACAATCTGAATAAGATATATTGCGTTTTCCCTGACTCTCTTTTCTCCTTCATCCTCTGTACCTCTCACTGCTGCTGCTGCTGCTACATGACGACATGAAAATGGAAAAGATGAGTTGGTGCGGAAGAAGAAACAAATACACTTTCTTATTAAATAAGAACAATGCCAGGGAGTAAGGAAATGAGCACAACCACATACATGCGAGTCAGTAAGAGAAAGAGAGAGAGAATATATTTAATGTAAAAATGTTATTGTGTTTCTGTGCCATGTTTACTTGTTTATCT
Source organism: Sinella curviseta (assembly GCA_004115045.4). Taxonomy (NCBI): domain Eukaryota; kingdom Metazoa; phylum Arthropoda; class Collembola; order Entomobryomorpha; family Entomobryidae; genus Sinella; species Sinella curviseta. The sequence goes on along the minus strand of CM065489.1, from coordinate 19,109,584 downwards.
GCCTTCTCTACATAACTCGCAAATAATGCAGCTACCTAGAAGAATAAGCCATTATTTTGTATTTTATCAATGCCATGACAACTTCCTTTTCATTTACAAAAGAGCAAAGGAGAAACATATAGGAAAAGTTTTGACTGATGGAGTGAAAGTGGAGAGAAACTGAATCATTTTGTCAGTCAACATGTGCGGGTGTATTACATTCGGCACGATTCATTTAGGCACTCATTTTATCAAATCAACAAGAAAAACAAAAAAAAACATATTTCATTTCAGGAGGAAAGATGAAACGTGAAATAATATGAAACATAATATAACATGTAATATCGACAAATAAGTAGCAATTACTTCACTACACTCGCCACGTATATCCCAAGTCAAAGCTATATTTACGCCCCTCATTGTCAGCAGCATCATTCTTCCCATCAGTTTCACTTTCGTACAAATTTTCAAAACTCACAAGTTTTACAAATTGTATTTCATCAGCGGGAGCAACGACAACAAGAACATTACTTTTATTTGACTGGTTTAAATTTGTAATGAAGGAGAGAAGATTTATAAGCTGCAGTTTAAATTCACATGGTGAAACTCAAATCACAGATCAAATGCATAAATCAATATATAAAGGCATACTGTTGGGAGAAGGAATAATAAAACGCCTACATACAGAGCAGCAGGCCATGAAAGCGACGGAAGCATAGATCTTGAGAGAATATGATATGTCTTTGATAAAGATCAAAGACCAAAAGGATCTATTATATTGTTATGAAATAAGATATGCGGAAATTTTTTCTCTCCTTTAAGAATGCATCAACAACAATAGACTACACAGAGCTTCATTTCATTGATGCTAGTTTGATTCGGTCAATGTTCGGAATTTAGTGTTCCTCAGGAGGCAGTTTTTACAAACAACATTTCAGTGTTTTGAAAATTGTATAAAGGATGCAGAGACTGGATAGACTGACATACATGACAAAACCAGTAAGGATTCCATATGTCCGCCCCTTCGCGAGAGGAAAAGCGTAGTTTCTTCTTTATTCTCTGGCCACCTCAAAAGCTATTACAGCAAGCAGGAGAGTAGCAGAGCCGCTTCACCGAATAACAATTCAAGAGTTCTCTCTGAACAACCGTAAAGACCCAACAGGCACCAAAAATCTCAAAGAAAGGCCACTACTACTGCTGCTCTAGCACAGATAGCTGCTGGGTATCATATTATTATTGTGTAGGTGGCTTCTTCTCAAATATATACTGAAAATACTCTTGTTGAAAGGTAGTGTGGTAGTTTCTTTTCAGCTTATCCTTTCTCGCTGTTTTGCTTAGCTTGGCGTATCTGATCTATTTTGACCAGCGGTCGCATTGTTTCAATGAATTGTGAGAGTGGAGAAAGTCCAACTGAATTGAAAGGAGTTTCTTAACACATCCCTGCATATTTATAATCGCCATGCGTACAGAATCCGGCTTGCCTTTGATTTCCTTTATTTGTTCTTTTGTTCGCGTACGTTATGAATGAATGCTCTTTACCCACCTACATTCGAATTTGTATACAACTTACATCCTTTATAATAGCTTCTCTGTTCCCTTTTTGGCCCTTTTGCATCTTATTCCCTTGTTAGTCGCACATTTTTACGTTGCTCCATGGAGTGTGGTGTTTATGGTAACGGGTACTTCTGGAGGCAAGGGCTGTGAAAATCGATATATCTATATGCTTTTACTGCCATTTGAGTAAAGGACCATTGAAAAGGGCTTGAGTTATATTATGTATTATCTATATCCTGTCTCTGTACCTAGATTATCACCTCTGTGCACTACAAAACCATACGAGTTTCTTTTGGTGTGCATCATCCCACCCAACAAGTATGATTATGTACTACTACTTGCTGTAACACAATGCCGGTTTCATCTAGCATCGCCATATATTACATTCAAGTTTGTTGTTGTGTGCATTAAGGATGAAAGCAAAACATTTTCTCCTCTTCTCCTCTTTTCGTTTTTTCCCCATTTTGTTTCACTAGCTATTGTGTATCATCAAAAAAGCAAAAATTACACTGGAAAAAATGTGTACACACTGGGAGAGGACATACTTTGTGTACTGTGGAGAGTGGCATGCGTGTGAAGAAGAAGAATAAGATGAGTCTCTTGCCGTTGTTATAATATTGTTCCGTGTTATGCCAACCATACACGTATGCACATAAGTATATCATCCTCAACTCTTTTTCTTCGCATTGTAGCCGCATAATATCTCTATAACTAACAATAAGATGATATTACTTTTTTTCTTGTTTTCCCATCTGCTCGCCTGCCTGGCAGTTATATGGTCGTTGTTACATATATGTATTTCTGCTCACGCAGCGAAAGGGTTGAGTCTCTTTTGTTGTTGTTCTGTTTGAGTATGTGTGATGTGAAGAAATGCAAAGAGCTTATTTTTGGATAGTGTGTCGTCGCACAAAAAAAGCTTGCTGTAGCGAACGCTGTGGTAGCTGCTGTTATTAGAGACTAGTGCACCAGAAGTCCTTTATCTCTCTTTTCTTGTGATGCCGATATCATTCCTCGCTTAAAGTGATGATGGAGGCATGATGTTCAAAATAAGTGAGGGAGGAAAAGAGAGATAGATAGATATATGCACGGGAAGAAGATTGAAAAAACAACACCAAACAACAATTTCCTCTCCTTTCTCTCATTCTTTGTACAGCATCCAGTTTTTTGCACAGTACCGTCGCGTCGTCATCATCCCTTTTCCATTTTCCTGTATATTCAAGACCAAGAGTAGGCACGTTCGAAAAAAGAACGTAATGTGGTGCCGGTGGTGTGTGGTGGAAATGTTGTTTTTTCACTGGTGGAGTGGTGAATGAGGCAGACAACAGAGAACAAGGCGAAGAACAACTGCAAAAACCACAAAAGTGTACCCGCTGAGGTTATCCATGCAATGATGAGAATAACGCGCTATAATACCAAGGGAAAAAGTTTTTGTGCTTTCACTCACTCATTCACCGAAAATTAAACCGAATGACCATACCTCTTGCTTTATGAATGAGTTGAAGACGTGGACCTTGTTATGTCCATGGGCGTTCCATGTGTATAGACACACATCATTAAATAAATAGGAAGGAAAGAGACCATATATCTACTCGTTAATGTACGCGAACGGTTCTTTTTTTTGCTATCTGTAAATTTTCGCCACAACTTTCTGCAGCATGCTGTTTGTGGATACGACCACCAGTTCTTGCCTTATCGAATTACCCCATGCTTGCATATAGGTATCTGTTTATTAACTACCGGAAGCATGAAATGCTTATAAAGGTAGTTATTGCGATTGATTTGTTTGTCTGTCTGTGTGTCTGTGTGTCTGTATGTCTGTTAACACGATTACTCCTCTCCACGTTAACCGATTTAGTTCAAATTTTGCATGGGGGTACCTTAGGGCAAAAGAAAGTTCGCTATTGATTTTGAGCTTCCTGGCTCAACCCCCTGGGGGGTGGTCGGGGGTAAGGTTACAGTCCCCCATACTTCCTTATGGGCAAAATTTTTTTATTGGCTTATCTGATAGTGGGTTTTAAGCTGATCATTCTTTGTCATCACACCATGGGTCAGTTTGGCCAACTGTTCGAATGGTGACTCCATGACCCTCGGGGTCACGAAAGGGCCAAAATATATTATGTCGGAAATTCATTGAGAAATTCAAGATTAGTGTTTTGAAAGGTTAACTGAGTGTCAAATGTCTCAATTTCACACACAGCATATTTCCGGTAGTTTTTTAATTCGGGTTTACACCCGTCCTAGTTTATGTGGAAACAGGCAATAATGGACGAAGGTTTTTTTTTTCTTGCAAAAAAGCACAAAAATGAATTCTCAAGGCCCTTTTCTTCTTTTTATCCTCATTTCCTTCTCTCTGTGAATCTCAGGAGTTTACTTACCGCTTTCACCGTGTCAGGTCTACTTGTAGTAAAAGCTACATTTTAGCAGCTTTCATCAACTTATGTCTTATCTAATTGATGTCATAGTCAGCCCAGAGTGTTGGTGACAGAGGGGAGGAAGAAAGAAGATGAAATGGAGTAAGTTGGTATATTGAGAGTTCCACTTGATAATGGCGCTAACCAACCATTCCTAGGCAATCGTTTGAGATTGCAATTAGAGAAGTACAAAAATTATGGTACGATTTCACTTATTTTCGTCGCCGATTCATCTACTCAAGAGGAATGCACGTGGTGTTGGCCAATAAACTACGCAGCATGGACCAAAGCAAAGACACAAAATGCTAATGTGCATATTAGGTAACGTGTACTGACGGAGAGAGAGAAGAGGAGCGAAGCATAGCTCGTATCTTCCAAGACAGACCATTTTTTACAAATTACGTAAGCATGGAAAAAAGTATGTCACCGTTTTAATGTATGTAACAGTATAGGAACAACATTTACGAGCAGCATACTGTCCATGCATGCAGGAGCTCGATCGTAGTAAAGTACCATAAACTAATGAATAATGGCTTTCTCTTTTCTCCCCCACTATTCCTCACTTCCTGGACTAGCTACCATTAAAAATGTTTATGCTTGACTGGGCACATGATGCGACATCCTTATAGTTTTTTTTTGTCTTTTCCAAGTCTCATCTTCATATTCTTGATCGTTTGCTTCGCGATTATCATATTTCTCCATGGTTTATCCCGGTGAGTGTGTGGATGTAGCAGAATTTTTGCAGAGAGTGTCCTCAGTACCTAATCAATGACACAGAAAATGAATTACAAAGAGAAACTCATCAACCTAGTTTTTTTCTCGTCTCGCAATCCAATCAATGGATCAACTAGGCAGGGATGGAGAACAAAAGGAATGAGTATATATAAGTTTCTTTTTAGCTTACAACACAGGCTTGTTGTGCTTCACACATTTTGGAGGAATGCAGATGGTCTTTCGAAGAAAATCAGGGCAACATATAAATATATTATGTTCTCAAATTATCGAAGGAATATCTTTGTTGATGAACGGGGGCGGTGTTATAATTCGGGATTCCAGGAAACCAAAATGTTTAGGAATGCAGTATGTAGCGCTACAATGGTATTAAAATAATACTCCTGCTACAAACAATCAAACAACTGTACCGTGTTTCTGAAGAGACAAAGGTATAAATACCTACCCAGCTCGAGTGTAATGTGTCTGAATTCTCCGGTGTTTATTTGACAATACAAATTTGCCAAAATATGTTTGCCGGCAATGTGGCCAAATCGAAATAGAAAGTAACCCTAGAGAAAACTAGCAATTGCAAATCAACATTAGCGAACACTTCTCAGTAGCTGTGCCTACTTTTATAGCTTAAACTCCAGGGTGTAATATTCCGTGCTAATTGGGTATCCTATTAAAACTTGTTATAAGGAGTAACGTGTCAGCAAATTACGTAAATTAAATTCAACGTAAACATTTTTTGAGAGAGAATTCAAAGACACATCAAGTAAACGTAAAATTAATTTTGGTGAATATGCCATATATAATATGGAGTTATTTTTTGTCGTCGGTTAGTCTCTCGTTGTTTCTGTCAGGTTGCCGATAAACGTGAAAAGGCGGAAAGCAAGTATGGTTCCTTGCCTATGACTCATTGAAGTATACTTAGGTAGATATATTATTAGGTAGATATACTGTTCTATTCTGTTTGAAGTGAGTTTAGGAAATAATTGGTATATTAAATCAGTCATGTTGCTTTGGCGGTGACAATTGAAGAAGTTTGCTGATTCTTTAATATTGACTTTGTGTAGGTTGTCTGCTAACTGTGCTAACATTATTTGATGAAATGAGATATGACGTTTCTTTCTTTTACTTGTAATACTGCTAAACATCGTTGACGGGTATTTCGACATAATTTATAATTGAGGTTTCGAGGAAGAGCTGTCATATATACATACCTATATAAATATATCAAAATAGTTTTCAAAACTGTGCGTCACAACAAGCAAAAAGTGATCTTGAGGATAGATAAAAATTTCAAGACACGTGAATGTATTTATGTACTTTTAGAGAAGTAGAGGCATTAAAATTGTAACATTCACTTCAACACGGAAAAATACTTTTAGTTGTCGGAAAAACTTTTTGTAAACTTTAAACCCTACTGATAACATGTCAGCTAGATTTAGTTGCTGTTCTCATATAGAAGGCAGGCAGAGGATGGAAGGCACATGTGCTGTGAAGATCAAGTTGAGTAATACCCATTGAGCCTATTAGGCAGAGATTGCACTTTTTGGCCAGCCAGTGGTTTAAACTAGGCATCTCCTATCTGAAACGGTCATTCTACTAACGAGGCTAGCAAAAGTTAGCTTCTCAACATAAGTTGTCTGTTGAAACTGCATAATATACTGGCAGTTCCAAGTATCTCTGATGGAAGAACAAACCAAAATTTGATGTAGATTTTATATGGTGGTTAGAAGGAGAGTGGGTGTTGGGTTGGAGTGTTGATGGAGTAAGTGCATAAAAGTAGCATTTACCTGCATAAAATAAAATGTAACGATATTGCTTCATTAGTGAGGTTAGCTAGTAATATACATAGGCACTTACACAGAGCAAGTTTCGATATCTTTTCCGATGTTCAACTCATTCAGTTCATGGTGAAGAGGGGAAGTGTTGTCGTCGTCGTCGAGGATGTTGTTCCTTTTCACTTTTGTCTGCGAGAAAGAAAGGAGGACTTACTCTAGTCACTGGTGGATTCTATTGTTCTTCAAGGGAGACTGATAAAACTTGATGGAAAAGAGGCATCAAAATTAATATTGCATGGAGAAAACTTGCTTTTACGGTTAGAGAAGTTGGCATTCCGACTACTTCATCCTTGCTACTCCTACTATGATAATAATAATAATAAATCGTCGACTTGCAATGATGGTTATGTATACATTTCCAGTGAGTAGTGGTAAGCTTCTTTAGTATTGCGAAGAGATCCTCTTTAATCATTTTCTCTGTGACTGCAGCTCTTCCCGTTTCCACAACCCACTTACGGTTTTAAATACAAATGCCTCCATGTTTGTTCATCTAGATCTGAACGGAAGAATGTTCACGTTACCATTGGTGTGGTGTTTCTTCCACTTTCACTATTTCCGTCAGATAATTATGCTTTCACTTTTACGCCGCGTCAATAATGATCATGTACATTAGCCTGGGATGATTCGGGCAAGATGGAGTGGAGCTCTGAGGACCATTTTCGTTTTGTATAGATCTCTTAGAATGGGTCTTGGTTTAAAAGGAGCAACATAGAGCATTGCATCAAATATTGGAAAGCGAATCCTGCAGAGCGTTTTCCAAAGATAAAGGGAATGAATAGATGCATTCATGAATACATAAAATTCCAGTGTCGCTTCCATATGTTGTAGGGTTTGGTGTTGGTTCTATGAGAATGGCTAATGTACTGATTCACGATAGTGGTTACCGCACAATAATATTAAATCAGTTACTTGTGTTTCCCGTAGACATTTTTAATGGGAATAATTGTTGCGACAGAAGGAGGATTCAGAGTTTTCAGGTTGCACTACAAAGCCAAATTTTGATGGTGTAGTTGGCTTGATAAGAAATTGAAGGGAAGCAGAGAAGAGCACCATTGGAGCGGACCACCAAAAGGTGGAATTTTGCCGTTATTGCCATTTCGAGTTTTCCACGGCACAAGGATTGATAATAGTATTGAATGAAAAGCAAGCAATTTCTTTTATCTGTCCTTAACAATATTGCAAAATAATATGCAAATTAGCTGGAGTTTTATACTTTAGCATGCAATGCTAACAATTACCTACAGGAACTTATCAAGGTCAGTCAAAGTTGCTTAATGACTTTCCAACAATGTTCCATATATTCTCGCTGCAAGATAAACAATTGTATATAGACAATCGCATAATTTTCAAATTCAAATACAGTGCCCTTCATAACTTTTAATTGGACTGCGTAGCTTCAAATTGTTCATACATAATTCAAAAGTTATGCACTTTGCAAGTAGCATTTTGGATGCATGAAATGTTGGAAAGTATACTAGACGGTGCTTAAAAAGTCTGTTTCGTAGAAATCAGCTTAGTTTTTAGACAATTTTGACTGGAGAATAAATAAGTAGGCCCGACGGTTTATGGGAAGTCATTTGATCTCCTACGGATGCTACTAGTACATAATATACATATATTATATTTATACGGGTAATTCCCAACTTGTCGGCAATTTCCGACTGCATGCATGTGTCTGAATTTGAATGGAGATTTAGACAGAGTATTAAGCAGAATATTATGTTGGAGACATTAGGCGGTATAGTGTGGAAATATAATGGAAGTCATACCAAGATAATGGTTACTTGATTACATATAAAGTGATAATGATTAAGCGAACCCGAGAGTCATGCAGAGTGAACTAGATGCTAGAACGGTAGCTTTCCCGCTTTGTAGTAGCAGTATTGTTTTATGTGCATACGTGATTATCTTTCCTGTGCTTGAGAATCGTTTTGGGATGATGTAAGGTGACAATGTCAAACCATGTTACAGATTAATATAATGTGATGATGATGTTGATGATGACATATAGGACCGGGTACTGCGGAAGTTCTACGAGGATGTCGCTGATAAAAGTAACTTGCCAATAATAGTTTACTCTGTGCCAGTGAACACGAGTTTGGACCTGAGCGCATCCTTGGTCACAGCCCTTGCAGAGCATCCTAATATTATTGGATTAAAAGACAGTGGTGGCGACGTAAGTACTTTTATTGATTTGCAATGCTCCATTATCATCACTATACATTCATTTTGTACCTTTTAATACACACGACTCAAAACAGACACCGATTACTATTACATTAATATTTCTCCATATTTTAAGTACATTGCATTAAAATCTACTTCTGCACAACAATACATGATATGTTTGTATGCGCCGACATAGATATAGCAAATAATGTTTAGTTCAACATGTGTGGAGCAACTAAACTATGTATCTGGCTGGCATCATCCCATAAACACGTACAACCGCTCCATGACTTGACGATCAGGATGATGGGGATGGGATGCATCCGTCACCGGCAGCAGTAGTGGGAGTAGTCTACATACCTATACGTGACGCTATCACTACGAGTACAGAATGATAGCTCACACCACTCATCTAATAACTCTCCACAGAAGGATCCGTGAAAGTAGCTCTGACACAAGGCCATTATTGTTTTACCTTTTAAAACAGGAATGCCGGTCGACCTTTTAACAGCTTATATTGAAAGTAGTGTCAAGTATATGCACGCGTCCACTTCGTGTTAAATTCTGCGGTGGTTTTCTGCGTTAGACTCAGTTTAATTGATTCTTTGAAGAGCGGATAAGCGAGCATATATATTTTCTCTGGTTCTTCTTCACTCCAATTCAAAGCGTCTCAGAGCTCTTTCATTTTTTTCTCTCTTTATTCAAATTCATGCGGAGGTTATACTGTCAATAAAAATTTATCATTGTTTGGAAAGGCTAGCGCATGTGTTTATTGAGAGCCAAGAACTACTCTAACGTCCAATAATCCTCTCTCCATTATTACTTTGGCGAGGTCAAGAAGTTTCTTCCATATAGTAATTCTAGTAGAAACAGAGAAAAAAACGGAAAGACTTTATTCAAGAAAGAGTCGGCCTGGTTAGGTGTCATAATGTCAGATGCAATTTACATATTATATATTATGCATTAATACACTCTTTCACTCGCATTGATCCAATCCTCCATGAAAGCTTTTTAACTTTTTTTTTTGCAGAGGCAGTGTACAGATAGACAACTACTCTATGATGGTAACATATATTGACGTTAGAACTGACTAGTCCAGATATCTATATATAGTAGTTTGTTCACTTTGTTCTAAAACTGCATATTATACATAATAGGAATGCGAATTCCAGCTTGTATATAGGTAGGGAGACGGGATAGATAATCGCGTGCATGTGTCCAGAATTCGGAATCAATGCGGCCAACTGCATCAACGATGAACCTGCACTTGTTGTTTTAAAAGGAAATTTATTTTTAAGTCCAGCAAACTTCCAGCCGTTTTGTTGAGAAGGCTTAAAGCTGCAAACTTTATACATTATTTTAAGCGAGTGAGTGGTAAGTAAAACTATGCATCTTATGGATTCCATTCCATTCGTAAACTCAGCAGGATTAATTATACCATCATTCAAAGAACATGGGAAGCGTCACTACTACACTACCTAACGGACATTCCTGGCAAACGGGAGCCCGGAAGAAGGGCAGCTACTTTCGAAGTTTACGTTATCACTAGTGTCCCGGTGTGAGTGTTTGTGAATCTTGAACCGTGTTACTCGGTTAGGTTAATAGTAAAAGTTTCTTCCCTTTTGTACCATTTAGTAGACAAACATGCAGACCGGAATAATCTTCTAACCCTTGGGTTGAGTAGCACATTGCATATGGAAATGGAAAGAATGAATTTACATACTTAGCGGATCGAACAAATTGCTGCGAAAATACATTAAAAATAGGTTGATGCTGTTACTAGTTCATTGAGTCCGGCGACATCAACATTAAATATTTGATGGCTGCTTTTAGGCTTTTAAAGGGGATAATCAATTGTCCACGCACAGTTCCGAGAGCATTGTCAAGCGGATAGTATTGCACATACATCGTCTGTTCGGCAAAAATGTTAGTGGGTTGTACATACATACATATGCATTAGATATAGTTATGATTTTATAGTACAATGTAGTAGTTGTAGTTATATGAAAATGGGACAGCGATCTGAAAAATGATTTAAAAAGAAAGTAGCAGTCATACGTAAACTTTCAGTGGTTGGATCTGGAGCATGTCTAATTGACAGAGTTGATAAACCACAAAAATACTTTCTAGAAAAGCTCATGGAAAGTTGCATGAAGAGGACGAAGTAAATCTTCCAGAAAATTGGCAAAGCATCTTCCTTTTGATTGCGACAGTTCAAGAAGATAAAAGGGCTTGTGATAAAAGTGAAAATAGTTTTGCGCCGTAAACCATGTTTCATATATTGGTTTACTTAACGATTCAGTGAATGCATTGGTTGTCATTAAATATTACAAAAACAAATTTCACGTGCAGTGTTTTTCCAACGTGTGTATATGTATTTTTATTATATGGTTTGGAGTAGCTATAGTGTATAGGATATAAAAGGCTGTTGGTATGTATGGGAACGTGGCCATGTCGTTGAGATAAGTTAATTTTCTAAAAAGGATTTTCCTGTTCCCTTTGTACAATGCTGATTATTGTTATATTGTTACAGATAATGTACAAGGTAAATTATTTTTAAATTTTTTCTTGGAAAACCTAGTGGCCTCATCGCTAGTTGCCTCTAACTCTAACAGAAAGAAAAAAGTCTATAAAAGTTTGTATCACACTTTCCCTATTATTTGTACTGATGATGAAAGCTTCAATATCTACTAGGGAAAACATATCCAAAGGAAACAACTTTCTACTTTTTATCATATTTTTTGTTCGACTAAGAACACATTTTCCCTCTTTTGTCTTCTCCAGATCACGAAAATTTCCGACATTGTGAACAACACGCCCAAAGATTTTCAAGTTTTAGCTGGATCCGCTGGTTTTCTGCTTCCAGCTCTCCTAATGGGTAAGTTATTACATCGTTAAATTAATTTATTTACTACCCTGCTAACCGGTAGTAAAACAGATATAAACAATGAAACGTGGTCGTAGAATCTGTAAAAGTTTCTTGGGACGGAAGGAAGGTGGTATTTTCCCTCACTCTCAGCTATACTTACAATGTATGGATGGCTACACGACTTTTCATTTTTTTATTATCTTGTTCATTTTCACTTCTATTACATTTTCCATGAAGGAAGAAGAAAAAACTTTTTTTAAAAAGGAATCCAGCTTCCTAAACGCTTGTTTCTGACTGGCTTGGGTGTGTTTAAAAAGAATGAAAATGGTTTCTTTGCTTCCTCCCGAGTAATTAACGTTACAAACTACAGCGGCAACAAGAGAAACAGGGTGTAACGTTGAGCACGAAGAATGCTAAAACGAAATTAATAAGTTGTTACAAAGAGATAATTGAGAATGCGAAGAAAGCGCCTTGGTACGGAAGAAATAATATGATGCATGCCACCACTTACACTAAATGCTTACCCGTATTTATGATGCTGTAGGTTGTGTCGGGGGAATATGTGCCCTTGCCAATGTGTTGGGAGAACAAGTTGCCCAGTTGTACAGGCTATTCCAAAAGAACAATATGAGCGAGGCGGTGTCTCTACAAAAGACGTTAATCTCGCCGAATTACTCGGTAAGTTGCAAAACAGGCTCTTCCTTCCTCCAATAAATCTCATCATAAATACTCTGGTTGTAGTAGTGATAGTGATTCGCAACAAATAACATGATACTGATATTAAGAGAATGGAACATGCAGGTGAAATATTTATCAGGACGGAGCTAGAAAAGCGGTTGCTCTAATTGTTGGTGGTGTTGTTCATTTCATCCGCAACTGCCAAACTTTTTTTTTCGCGTACTACAAATACAACTGGAAATAAACTTTTGCTTGTCTTGTTTGTCTGATACAACAACAACTAGGTCACAAGGAAGGCCGGAGTTGCTGGATTAAAAGCTACCATGGATGCTGCCAAAGGTCTTTATGGAGGACCATGTCGACCGCCATTACTTTCGATAAGTGAGGATGAGCGAAAGGAACTTTTGCGGCTCTTTGAAAAGAACGGATATCGCTTGAGCAGCAATTGATCACGCGAAGCATGTATGATGATAACCGGAGGAGTTGTAAAGTAAAAAGTATTGCTACTCGTTGTATGTAGGTGTAAAAATGCTACACGCACCTGTGTGAAATTAATAACTTTTTTGATTGGTAATAGGTATATTATTATGTGTTCTTAGTATATTATACTAATTTTGTTCACATCCTGTTGCTGCTGCATATTAATAGCACAGAAAATAAACTAAGCCAAATCAATAATAATATCCAACAAATAAAACGAATTCGGTAATATTGCGAGTGGCGAATGGTTTGCAACTTATAATAGAGTGAAGTTTTTATCGTTTCCATCTCTCTAGTTCCCAACGCATTATTTATTTTTCTTTCATGCAATTCACTAAAAGTTGTGAAAATCGTCGTTAATGTTTAAGCTTAGCATTCAATGACGTGCTTTGTGTTGCTTCAGAGACTGTGGCTCGAACAAAAGTTACGTTCATTGTTCCTCCTCTCCTCCCTGAATTATTTCATGGTCACACAATAATCCATTTGCTGAATGGCTCTCTGTATGTACTCTAGGAGAAATGAATGACTGTGATATGATGAAATCTGAAATTTTGATTCAATTCGCGTTCCCTCAAAATCAAGACAAATAGTGCTTGTGACAATTTGGACTATCTGTCAGTGTAACATGTCAATGGTAATGGTAGGTTTTTTTGTCGTGGTTGCTTTCTCCACTCCCACTTTGCTTCGTTTTATACGCCTACTCTATCACAGACAGCAATTTTTTTCTCCCTTATTTTCACTATCACTCGAAAGTGTGTTATACAATGTGATAGGTATTGATGCAGTTAAGCAGTGCACATGGCACGCACATATGTCATCATCACTGCATATTAACTTCATGTGAACGGATATAAACGAAGCAAAAATTGCAAATGCGGAGAGCCATACCGACAAAAGCATTAAAGGCAAGTAAAGAATGAAATATGGACAAACCAGGATGTAGCGAAAATGGAGATATCAACATAATAAGCTCTGGGCAAACAAACAAATCTTGCGAAATATGTAAATAGGTAGTTCAGTTTACTTACACTTATATGACCTATGAATAGCCTTTGGCAGTCCGAATTTATCGATCTTTGAAAAAGGTGCTGGAGGTTATTATAAATAAATCGGCTATTTAAATACATTTGTTTTTGTTTTTGCAATTTTTTGGCAGTTTGTACATATGTATTTACCATTTGCAACATTTTCTGACAATCTGAAGTATTTCTCAAAGACTTGGCTAAATTTGTTCGTTTGTTGTGGCACGTGGAGAAATAATCATTTACATGCACACACGAAGCCCCATTATTAAATTGTTATTATGACCGTGTTTTGCCAACTTTGTGTCATATGCCACATGGATTCTTGATGTCAGGATATAATATTCAATGTTATTCGAGTTGAAAATAAACGCAATGTAAACATGGTTATGGCTATATTTATTTGACACTTCTAATAATATTATAGTCCTTTATAAATGAAAATTATGTGTGATGTCGATCGAAAATTTCAAGACGTTCCAAGCAGATGGACGAGAACTTGCACACCGTTTGCAAAAAATGTTACCGTAGTACTCAATTAAAGATCATATACAATATTTTTGCAGAGCACAAGAATTAGTATAATATTCATATAACATTTATACTTATAAATAAGTAATAAGCAGTAAGTGGAGCAACAACTGGGAAACATGTACCCGCATTTCCCCTTTGTACAATCAACTTTGTGTGATTTTTGTCAGGACGAGGTTCTCTTTTTACATTAAAAAATAATATGCGAGGAGTACCTGATAGCAACCAGCATTGTTGGAATTGATGAATTTCTATGCGTACAGATATTCAATGAAATGTTGAAAATTGTGGCTGGGTTCTCATTCCTTTCTGTTCAGTGCATCAAAACTGAGGCAAAGGAGAAGTAATCATGAAATACCGTAGTAAAACTTGGACCAGAAAGGGATCATTTTAATCAGAGGGGATCATATTCCATCACGGAAGTATATTTATAAATTTATCAAAGAATACAAGGTTGCTTTTAACCACACACCAGTAGTACTCCTCATCACCACTCTTCTCATCATGCACACCGCCATCAAAGGGAAAGAGAGGACAGGGAACTATTGATTTTTTAAGACAACAAGGAATAAAGAGAGGAGTATCATTTCGAATGTAAAACAAAGTATATTACGTGTCTGTTATGTGGTTTCTTTGTATCTGTGTTTGCATAAAAACTTTCGTATGAAGAAAAGCCGCATTATAACTTGCGAAATGTAGACGAAGACGATACGAAGTAATTCACTACTCATCAATACGGCCGTTAATAATATAAACCGTTGCAGACAAAACAGGAGACGGGTGCTCTTTTCTCTGTTGACTGGTGGTGTGTTTGAGAGAGCGAAGGAAGATGAAAACTCAACTTCGCTCTTCATTTATGGAATGTTTCTAAGGGGATATGAGAGCATTTGAACCTTTTTCTTCTTTTTCATCATCTTCATCATCATCATCATTATTGTGGTTTGTTTTGTGTGGGCTGAGTCAGTGTATTTGTCTCATTTTCTCTTCTTCAATGTCTGTCTAGTGCTCTTCTCCTTCATTCCAACAAAAAAAACTTGCTTTTTTTATTTCATTTTCTTTCAAGCAGGCTAGTTTTGCAAAAATGAATGTGTTTGAGAAGTACGTGCTTACTTTTTTGCCTATGAAAATATCTTGACACCGAAGAAGAAGAGAATCGCGACTCGAGAGAAGGAAGGATGAGAGCAAGAAAGAGGGACCCAAGCACACAAAATTCCCGTCCCTTTTCACTGACGACATCGAACTCCTTTGATGGATACTCCCGTCAAGCGTACCGAGATGTGTGAACAAATTTCCCAACGAATATGTCAACCAAGTATTAAAAGTTGTAAGTGGTGCATGTATTTATACAAGGGCAAATAAATAAAAGCCGGTGACAGTCTTTCTCCGCAAGAAATGCGAATTTTTGCCTAGAAATTGCCCATATAATTTGTATACATATGATATGTACATCTCCGTTTTCCACTCTCATTATATGTCTAGCTAAATGCCTAGGATGAGTCCATGCATTATTTGTATTTTTTAAAAAGAAATACGGTACAGCACACAAGCAGTAATTGTGTTGGTGATGGTGGCAAAGCAAGAGAAGTCAATTTTGCAAAACGGTGAGTGATGCTGAGTTATGATTATGATGACTAATTTTGTCGTAGCTTGTGCCTGTCATATACATGTCTGGTGCACGTCATGGTGCACTAATAACATTGTAAACAATTTTATCTCCAAGGAATTCCCATGTGCCTAAGTAGAATGTCTCGGCGACGGTGGTTTGTGCCTTACTCACAACGTATCAAAATATTAAAAACACACAAGTCAAGTTTGTATATTCACTTTTTCCATACATATTATTATTCAAAGTCAGAATATCAAAAAAAAACTAATTTTATGCCTTTTCCTTCTCGTTTCAATGTAAACAACACCGAACATACCTACCTGCCTACTACGTTGCTGCGTGCAAAATGTGGTGTATATTTTGAGATCTTGGTCGTAAGTTGTGACCCGTCTAATAACAACATTCTATCCCTACCGTCTCTACAGAACAAACAAATCATTATGCAAACTACATATAAAAGCCTTTTCTGCATCTCTGTTGCTTCTTGATCCAAAAGGCTCAGATGTTTATTTATACACCTAATAAATTTGATATCATAGTTCGGATCAGCTTTTTAACTCTAGCTTTTTGGCTAATTGATGAAAAATACAAATACGTCAGCATCGATATCAAGAGTTAACCCTCAATATTTCACGAATCCTTTCAGTTTTGTACCTTCATATTCACACATAAATTATGCATTCTCTTCAACAGAGAAAGTCACTTTTTTCTCGCCGGAATTTTTTATTTCGCTTTGCTTTCCACATACTTTCTTGAGATATTTTTTCTTGCTTTTGATGATAAGTCCTTCAACAGTGATTGCGCATTGCCCCTACCTTCAAATATACCATATTGCAAAGTTACGATGAATATCCATGGCATATTGCACAACACACTCGTGTTACTTTTCCTTTCACCACCACACTGCTTGTGTGAGTACATATGTAAATATGCACTAATATCACCTACAACTTGTCTTGAAGATCTTGATATTTATATTCACTTGTGGAATATGGAAAAAGAATTGAGTTTTGTGTAAAGTGTGATCGAAAATCCAGTTGAGTCCAGAAATCATCACTCAGCATACGAGCACAACTTCTTTACTTAAAACTTTCCTATAATGTCATTGGTCTTCCCGGCACCATCATTGTCGCAATAATAGCTTAGTATTGCCATTTCATACACGCAATCTGTCGAAAACTCACACAGTTGGTGGTGATGCATACATAGGCAGTGGGAAACGTAGCTCGGCACATCGCTCCACCAACTACAAACTAGGTGCGCTTTGTATACTTCTGTTTAGGAGAAAACACGACGTGTGTGTACATTTATGTCGTTACTTGTGTGTGTGTGTCGGTGGAACAGGAGACCATACAACAGCCCAGTGTAGAATAACAAGTGCACGTTCATCACACAGACTTTTGGTCTGGCTAGTGGTATCGCCATTTCATATATACTTCTTGCTAGGCACGTCTGCTTTCCTTACTTTCCCCAAAACTTTTGTAAGTCGAGATTTTCGGATGTTGGGCTTCATTCGGTGATCAGACTGTGCCGAAACAAGAATACTGCTACTACAATAGCTGTGGGGAACGTGAGAATCACGTCTCCTACGCAAACCTTGGTGTTAACTTTTTTCATACATTTTTCTTGTCCGTACCAGAAACTATCTTCAGCAAAAGTACAGTTTTCTCCTTGCGTTGTTGGTTTATTCTGGTAAATGTTTCAGTTTACAACTTGGTTGACTGGACGTTATATAGTGTCGACTATTTTTCTTTTGCCATGGCAAAACCGGAAATCGGCGGATGTCCCACTTACGTAATATATAGTAGTCGTGGGGGACGTAGGTATTTGCATAATTAAATGTTGTTTCACGATCCACAATACGAGCCTGATTTATGAGTGTTTCTTGTATAACAAAAAAAAACTTGTGTGTACAGATGTTGGAACACTTGTTTACTAGGACAATGGCGATACGACGGCAGAGGATTCTGTTATCAAGAAGTGTGTTCTTTTGTG
Source organism: Sinella curviseta (assembly GCA_004115045.4). NCBI lineage: Eukaryota > Metazoa > Arthropoda > Collembola > Entomobryomorpha > Entomobryidae > Sinella > Sinella curviseta. Next base: position 19,091,729 of record CM065489.1, on the reverse strand, counting down.
GCGGTGGCCAGTGAAGTGCACATTATAATATATGGCTAGACGATAAAAAAATCTTTAGTGCTCGCTAAAGTATAAACCTTTTTAGTGGGCAGTTCAAGACAATGACAAAGGCGGTTGTCGCTCTTTTTTGCAGCAACGCCAAGTCTCCTGATTTCAATGATCGTCACACTCGCATGATATATAAACTTATTACAGAAATCATGTGAGGTAAACTATCGTTGTCAGAGGACTGATTAGAAAATGTAGGAAATGAGAATTCCGTGAACGGTAAGGAGAGTGACAAGAGGAAACCTTTATGCTACTAGAGTTTTCCAACTCAAGAGGACAACAATCTCATTCTAGTTGGTACTTGGGATTTGGCAATCTTGTCAGTTGCAAAACTCGATCAAGCAGTCTGGTGAGTGACTAATTCAATTTTGTGTTTGATTGCACAATTCATTGTGATTGTGTGTACAGCATGTTCATTACTTATAATTAATGGGTTCTTAGAAACATTAATGATTACCTCATTCATACACTTCAAATGTAATCCCACTTTCAAAAAGCGCTTCAAGTCTTCAAGAGTTTTACAAGCACGTGTGAGCAATTCTATATGAAAATTTTCGCTTCAATGATTGCAACAGCGCCCACCAACCAGATATGGCAAATTTATTGAAAAAAACCAATTAGAAGCTGGCAATATTTATTTTTAGTAAGGAAACTAAAGGTATATATTATAAACTTATACAATAAAATGTCCCCTCCTTCCCACACGCAAACACGTACAAATAATACAGAGGTCCAGATGTCCAAGAAAACCAGACGGACATAATATCATGTTATGGATTATCATTCAACGGGAAAGGTACACATCTCTCTCATTCCATTGTTTTCTCCTCCGTGAAAAAAACCCAAGTTTTTGTGTAAAAAAAGAAAGGAATAAGGGCCGTCGTTGCACCACCACCAAGCATGGCGTGGTCTATGGCTAATGCATTTGTACAATATGTGTTACGTGAGTTGACTGGTAAATGGCAGAAAGGGAAGAAAAAAACTTTATTCATGACAGGTTTAACTCGAACGACCCTCTCTTGGCACAAGTTGGCAGACGTAAGTTATCTAACAGTTTTTGGTCGTCTTTTGGATAAAATTCAGTCATAAGCAGGCAAGTTGGTATCTGTACTAATAAAAATGCATTTATTATGCACTCGCAAAAAAAAACTTTTGACTTTGGAACAAAATTGTACCTTTTGAATTTTACAAGGATTTTTGGCTACGGACAAGTTTGCGTTAGATGTAAAGCAGTAAAAACTGTTTTATTTGAGTTTCCAAGACTACTTGCCTTCAATCATAATAACAGCGCGAGTAATTCAAAATACCAAGCGTTTGCATTAATTTGTAGTTGTGTTAGTTTGCCAAATTAAGCAAGTGCCAGCGTTGAAGTACATAGTTTAAACGTTGGCAACTTTCCGACGAATCAACTAATGTACACAGATCATTTTACTTTACACTGCCACACGCTATTAAAAAGACGCGAGCTTGTTTTCAGCGATCATCAACAAGCTCATGAAAATAATGGGGATTTTATTTCATCTTTTCGTTGGCAGCAGGGCAAGTCGAGAAGCAGGAGTAGCAACACGAGACCATCTCTAGAACTCTCACACTTTCCATGCCTCTTCTACTTACTTTTTCCCCGTTTGCTTTCATGCTAGACTACTCATAAATTATTCATATTTTACAATCCAGCCCACGCACTCACAAATAAAGCAAAAGTTTCCTATACAATAATAATGTGCAATTAATTGGGTAGTCGTTATAGAGCATTATATGTATAGTGGATCCCATTTTTACGACCAATTCATTGCACTTCGTTCACGATGATCGAAACCGTTTTCATTGTGATGACAATGCAGTGGTCGGAGTGTCATCTGCATTTAGCATTAGAGGTTAAAAAAAATTATTATGGTTACACATTGGCTTGACACATATTATGAGTTCCGATGTCAGCCAACTGAGAAGAGACTTTAATACGGGGAATTTACACTGTTTGTTCTAAGCGAACGAGAGAGCGAGAGGGGGAGAGTTTGGCACCACTCACGGTCATATAGCTTTGCAGTTTATTTCCTTCCGCCATTCATTAACCTTCCTCATGATGGATTTGGATAAGGCATGATATTACTTTCCGGAATTGATTGCTTTCGTTTACATTGCAGAATATATAAATATTATATCAGTACCTTGACGCTCTAAGTTGATATTTTTTTTTGCCGGCAAAGTAAACACTGTACGTTTCATTTAATACTTTTTCTAGGATGTAGTAGACAATTTTTTTCGAGATCCGATGGACTACAATATAATATACAGCTGCACCTTGAATCCACGTCATTATTATTACACAACAACATGAGCATAACCGAGTTATGTGCTTTGCTTGGGTAAATGAATTAGGTAACTTCGTCAATGTCAGACAAACCTTTGAGATGTTTGCAGATTTTGATTTATTGCCTGCTATCTGACAATATTCATTTTGAGCTGAACGCACAGCCGAGAGACTCTTTTATGAAACAATATTGCAGAAAAAAAGACAAAGTGTGTGCATTTGAGCTTTTGCAGACACCTGCTGTACGAATAGGTTATATAGATCAATCACTCACCAACACATCATCATCTGCGTAGTATATTGAAAGCATATTATGCTCAAGTTAAAATAACGCCTGCATGCAGTTGTCTTTATCACATAATCATAATATGTGCCTATGCGTATCAAGATCAAATGAAATTACCAACGAACGTGACTGGACGATGATGTACCGACTTTGGAGAGGAAAAACACCTAAGCAAGCAAAGCAAAAACTTTAAACATGACATTTTGCGTTTTTTTGCGTAGGTATGTATGTATGTATATTAAAAGAGCATGAACTAGGTTGATTGGCATTTGCAGTAAATATGGTGCTTTTTCTTCCCAAATATAAATAAAAGACATCATGATCCTTTTTTGCTGCAAAGCAAACTGTCTTGTTCGTTTTGCGCTTATCATTGGCTTTGCCCACACTAAGCGCAACGTCCTTGGAAAGGGGAAAAACGTAAGCAATTCCTGATGAAAGTGGTATAGCTAGGTATTCGACGAGTTCATCGAGCAGCTGTAAAAAACGCAATTTTCTCGGTTGGTTGTACTTGATGTCAGAGAAAAACACGGAATAAATTTGTTATTTGTGCAGACTTATCTCAAGGGTAAAGGTTTAATGTGATCAAATGCAATTATTAAATAGCAACAACTTTTCCGTGTAGCACTTTATGGAATGTCAAGAAATCGATCCGTCCAACTGCAGACATCAAGAATCGACTTGGTGGAGAGAGGAAAAAAATCTTAAGGAGGTAGTTGGAAGGCTGTACGGTCATTTATCGTGAAAACAATAGTCATTAATTTGTTGGGAACAGCTTGAAAGGCATTAGAGGTTTATATCACGTCCTCCCATGAAAGTAAAATGGTGTCCAGAACGAAGCAGTAAGTAGTCGTGAGGATAGCATTGATGGTGTTGGTGATAGTTTTGTGGTGGTGGTGTTGAGAGTGCATACACATGACGTGACGCTAGGGTCAGCGAATGCTAGGGAATATGGGAAGGAAATAACTTGAGTGAAAATCAACTCTGTCATTCGGTTTCGCTGGTTCCCGTTTTCACTCTTTTTGCTCACCGTTTCACAGAAACAAGGGCAAAGCGATACGGTAGCAAGGAGAACGTAGGAGATTGCATCAAAAGAGCAACAGTTTTTTTCCCTTATTCTCTTTCTCTCTCCCTTTGTTGTGGCTACGGTGGCGGTGATCTTGGTGAAAGCAGTGGTTGTTGTGGATTTCCTCTCTTTTCCGTCTCTAAAATAAATAAAACAAATCCAAAATGGCGCAATAACGGGAAAGTTGGAAAAAATTGCCTGCTGCTACTTTCCACTTGGCGTCTCAGTGTGTATGTACTACTATGAAACTTGCTCTCCTTTGAATTAACATCCATTTATCGTTGTGTATAATGTGGTGGTTGGAGCGAGCCAAAAACCAGATGGATTTCTTGCTAATATTTCACACCATCAGAGAAGAAGGAGAGAAGAGAAGCCTTACCACGAGTGGTGGTACCACCACTTTCTGTCTACTTATATCTCTCGTTCTCTTTCCACAACAAGAAGAAGAATAGAAGGAAGAACAAGCACATCTCATTGTAAATTATTCATGCTTGATAAAAGTTGAAAGTCTCTTACATGTTTCTCAACTTACTGATACAAGAGAAAATATTTATAAATATGCCACCAGTCTCGTGTGTTTTCCCTTTGTTCCGCAAACTTGTAGATGCAACTCACCTTCCAGAGGAGGATTTACACGGAAGGGATTTCGGCCCCAGAAGCAGCATCAGAAGAATTGCTAGAAAATATTATGTACAGGTTATGCTCACTTGCTTTCACTCTCTCACTGACTCTTTGGAAACTCATTTTACTTAAGACGGTGATTTCACATGCTCCCCCGGTGTATCATAAAAATTTAGCCGTCATATACATATGTACGGGTTTCCAAAGCACAGTCAACTTGTGAGATACATTATCATTATTATTATCTCACTAACAGGAAAGTATTGACTCTGGCTTACTCCCATAATGTTGCAAAACATTCTCTACGGAACCTCATGGAAGCAGCTCATGCCAAAAATTCCAATTTGCGAATCAGGAATGTATTTAACTGGAAGGAGGATCACCACCACACGATGAGAAAACGTGAACAGCAAACTTGCAGCCCGAAAATCGAGTCAGGGATGGAAAATCAGCCAGAAAGTGAGTTGGAGTACGTAGGAACTGATCCGACGTATTCGTACATTCCTCGGCGCTTGACTTGGGAAAACCAGCCGGGTTGCCCTTAGCAAAGTTGCCAAAGCCACAATATATTTTTATATTCCATGGTGTGAGTGAAAAGACGCACCACTGAATCCTGCATCACTTTCTCCAATTTCTCTATACTTTCTTCCCTTTTAGCAAGTTATAAGTACGTGCAAATTTGTACCTAACGGGAAGCATTTAGCAGTAATGAACTTACAAGTAAGCGAATAAGGCATAAGACGAGGCAAAACCAGGCGCGATTTTGCCTGTGCGCTGTCTACGTTCACATATACCCATCTAATTCTAGATACATACATGACCTCCTATTATCATGAACAGAAATATATATATTTATGCTCAAGTGACATTTATCCACAAGATTTGGTTGTTTGGTTGGCTGGAAATGAGATAGAAAGAGGGAAGGAAAGGGGAAGGCAGCAAAAGATTCAATTAAAGCAAGACAGATTACAATCAACGAGGTTTGACTTTGATTCCTCCAAAATGACGCTTGTCTCCCGTTCTCCTCCCGTACTTTTTACCCTGCTTGCCTTCATCGGATCCTTTGTGCTATTTTGTTTTTGCATTGCGTGTCTGTCCAAAAACAAGCTTACGTATAAAAACTAAAAAGGACGACGAAGGCATTTTACTACCCCAGTCTACAAAATTTTTTATCTCACATCAGCGGCTCCCGCTGTTTGTTGCGTCTTTTATATCATTGTTTATATACTGCGTTACTGCATGCATACAATACGTAATGATAGTAATAACGGCAGTACTTTTAGAATCCTTACGTCTTCCTCTCCTTTCTTGCCTTCTTATGGCTTTTGTTGTTGTAGTTGTTTGTTGCTCACCGTGAAACTTTTTTTTCCTGTTTGACTGTGGCTATTTACTATTTTTTGGGAGATAATGTGTTCACAGAAAAGTGCATGTAATGACAACATCTTTCTTCTTTGAGCACATTTTTTGAGAAGCAAGGATAAGCAGAAAGAGGAGCGATTCTAAGATGAGGACAAGAGACAGGAGAAAAGAAGTAAGGAAGAAAGGACATGAAATCACAAGAGCCATCACGCAAAAAGAGATAAAATAGGGGCAAGGGCGGATATATTGCTGTTTTTAAGTGTGCTCTAGTAGTAAAAGTAAGTCCCACATGTCCCTCATCATATTTAAGGCTACGGTCATCCCTCTTCTTCATCTTATAGACGAGATAATACACATGCCGAGAGGTTCACTTTGTATTTACTTATTTTCCCCAAAAAAATGCCTCGCATGCCTAAACATAACGTTATGTGATACTCCGATTGTCCCTTCTTACCCAACCATGTAGCCATCATCAAGAGTATCCTTTCTCGGCGTATTACGGTACTTTTTCTGCCCAAATTTCTCGCTACTATCCTCTTCAGCATTTTTTTCAGCCTCGCTGTCTCTTTCAGGAAAGAAAAGTACTGGAAGGCACACATTATTGCGGGTTCCCATATATTCCGTATTGTCGTATATTGTTTGAAGTTATTTTTAAGAAGATCGTATACGCCACGCCATAAAAAACCCTAGTGCTTCCATTCTCTTTAAAGTCTCTTTTTAGCTCTCTCTCACTCACTCCCTCGCTATCTTATTCTGTAGCTGACAGACTGAATGAACAGATTTTTAGCATAAATTCATACACTCTGTGAAAGAAGCAACTTTTTCTACCGTTGCTCCTTTTTACGGCGATAAAAGAGAAATCCATTGCGGCCCTAAACAATGGCGTTGCTGTTTCCCAAATATGAATTTTTTTTCAGGAAGTTTTGAACAATAACAAGACGAAGAAAATATACGGGCTATTTTTTAATAAAAGTGAATACGAACTATGTACCTCCTTCTCCTCCTCCTCATACATCTGGATAGATCAACAACCACTATCCACACTAATAACTTGACTAGCTCTTTTCGTATAGAATGTTTTTTTCTTCTTCCTTTTCTTTATTTTTCTGGGAATGTGTGTTCGTGAGCTTCTTTTCATTTCAGCTCATGTGTGAACAAATTTCTTTAATTTGCGGCTCAAGTGAGCCTGTCTCCCTTGCTCTTTGTACTAAAATTTTTCTTTTTAAAAAACGGAACGACCATTCGAACAGCGCTGCCTTTGTATTCCTAGTGGTAGGAGTGAAAGTGCCTAATAATAATTATACTGAAGGCGTATTCATATCAAGCAGTGTGGATGAGCTTGTACCCCATGTTCATGGTCGCGAATTATACGGTATTAGCATATGTACTTGGTTGATAGTGGTACATGTGTACAATTGAGCCCATCATTATCATGTATCACATTGAAATAGCTATAAATAAACATTTCGTACAATTTCTTTGTGTGAACAGTTGTACAACTGAAAGTGAATGGGGAATATAAAACTATTATACATGTGCAATGGGCATGGTCTATAAAAAAGTGAGCTCTGTTCGTCCAAAGTTTAACGAGAATTACTTATATATTTTTTCTCCATTCTTCTCGATAAGAGGAAAAGAAAAGGATAAAAAGAAATACCTGCAAGGCTGTAGGGCATTCAAATATCCTCGTGGGTGGGTGTGGGGTAGGTATAAATGAGTGTTTTGTACATAGCCCATTCGCTAGAAAATAATTCACATCTGATGCCTTTATTTGCGTTTTTTGTTGTGGAAGAGTGAAGCTCTTCTTCAGTTATTATTATTATTTTTTGATTTTCCTCCTGCCATGTCTCAATAAAATAGTTTGACTTTCGCTCGGCGAAAAACACGTCGAATCAGTGAGCACAATAGAAGTGGCTTTCATATGAAGAAACAACATGTTTTCTGCATGTGTCACGTATAAATTTGCTACTGAAAAGGATTCCATGAGAAAACAGCGTGGTTGAAACAGTTTGCCGTGAATAAAATTGGTTGCGTGGAAGATCTTGAAGCTTAATAATATTGAAAACGTCAAACAGTTGTGAAGCGAATCAATGCTCTCCGAGTCGGAGGACGTATAATGCTCAGTTTAGTCGAATAAATAAATGTGCACATGCAGATTGAGCACCAGCAGCATGGATATCTTTTTTAAACAAAAATAATAACATTTATGCTGCCGCACTCCATTCAATGATACCGTATAAATATGGAATGGAAAGTTGGAAACAATGTACTGGCGATGAGAGGTGATGTCAGGTCTTTGCCCTTCCTCTCAGCAGCATCACTTCTCATCAACCTTATCATGTTGGAAACAGTGCACAGCACGGTTCGTGTTCATGCATACGGGTAGCAAATTCCTAATGGGCCAAGTTAACGTATTTGCATAAACGCTTCACTTTCACCAACGAAACCTAACCCACGCTCGAACAGCAAAACTATTCACGTAAACATCGCATGAACTGAAGTTGTCATTTTCATTGAACCAGACTCACGTTGAATTTGTATGATATTGAAGGATTTCTGGTCTAACTCGTTATGTCATTATTTATAAAATCCTTTTTACAATACCTACGCGGAAATGCGACACGATATAATTTCTAGAGTTTCCCTTTTTAATTTTCAGACATGCGTTTCAGATATGCTCAAGGCAGGTTTAGACGCAAACACTTTTATCGCAAGGCCAATGCTATGCATGAGATTTGCGAAACGGTATTTCATTTCAAATACGTACGTATTGTGTAATTGGATAAAATCAGATTTGTAATGTTATAAATTGCCAAAGGTTATGACTCCCTAAAGAATACAGGGCACTTCCTAGTTTAACCGAGGTTGTGACCCGACGTAGTCTAGCACTACTTAGTCTTCAATATTACAATACAGAAAAAAAATCATTGTGAATTTTGGTTGGTCAGTTGACATTTTCAAGTTCGTAAATGTCACAGTTCATGATCAACGATAATATTTTATCAAGCACGCAGTTTTAAAAAACATTATTATTGTTTTTATTCACCAATATTGTTTACAAAACATGACACTGCCTCAGAGATTTAAATAGATATTTTATCTGGTAAACAAGGCAAGGCTCCCATCATATTCTGTTATGAATTCAAAGTTTATGATAATATAGGATCGCCTAAAACTACAGCTTTAATGGGATTACATGGGATATGCCATGTCGCTGTAAATTCCATGAATCTACTTAATTTCTCTGGCAAACAGTATTGAAGCTGTAGTTCTGTAGTGAGGTTCGCATACCAATACAATAACTCATAAGTTAATGATATGGCATGCTACATATATGTAACTGTACTTCCTACTGTAATCACCATGTTGTCAGAAAAAAACATCAAACCACTAACATTTTTTTAATGTGCTCCACGATTTTGCAAATAGGCCTTGGCAGTATGTTAGAACGATGAACGATCTGATGGGAAACCTAGCAGAGGGACCATTAAATGAAATGCATCGTTCATTTGCCAGGTATTAAATAACAACAGCACACAAACATATTAATACCTACTTGCTTATGAGCATTTATTTCGAGCAATAGGTTGGATGAAAAAACCGTTCGTGTGTAATAATACTCAGATTTCGATAAAGCTCTACGTTGTTTTGATGGCAGGTCTAAAGAAGCAGCTAAATCCCAAAAGACATACGTAGTTTCTGTACTTTCAAATAGGTATGCATACAATCCACAGTAAACGTATCTCTTTGTGAGTGTAAATATCGAAATTTGTAACTCCACAAGTTCAGGGAAATTTTTGGAAGCACTATTATTATTATTATTATTATTAAAGTATTGCATTGCAAACATGGCGTAATAGAAAACATGGCGTAACGAAAGACACAGCTCGCTTATGTACTCAAGTATGCCGTGTTAACTGGAAGGGAGCCGATACTGACGGATGTTGATGTGGTACGCAAGTATGCTATACTAGACGGTGGTAGTCCTCCACGCTCCTCATCATACCTTAAAGTGTACAAACTGTCAGGATATTTAGAAGGCATGCTTATATATTTGTACTTTATCAAATAAATATGCCCACATGCCAGCGGGATTTTCATGGGAACAGGAGTTGATTCCACAAATAAACTGCTTTAAACGATGTCAGGAAGGATCGCTTCCTAAAAGAGGGGGTAATGCGATTGTTACTGGGGTTATGATGGATCACGATAGGATTGAAGATAGTCTCGACAAATTGATGTAGAATAAAATGCTGCACACAGGTATGCGTCAAATCTTGTGGTACAGTTCATAGGCCTTGTTCTAGTCTACTTACTTTAAAACTGTGAAGCTCTGGTGGCGACTTGGGATTTTGTACAAAAAATGAAGCATCCTGGTAGGAGCGGTAGTGGATGGACAAACAACCGGTCAAATATCCTGTTGAATCTTACAACGACGCTAGTGAAGCTTACTAATACAAAATACAAACCATGAACGTTTCCTCGTACGTGATACTTCATATTTATTCCTACATGTAGTTAACGTTTATTTTTTTATGTATCCCCATCCCCACTTTGCAACGGCAAGCTAGATAGGATGTGAAGCGAATTGCCACCACTTTTGACGTAACTTCCATGGTTGTAGCTATAAACTGGAAAAGTCATAACAATAGCAAATTGTAGTCAAGATCCATAATGGCATTCCATGTGCCAGGCTTTCCACATTCAAGAAGACTACAGTGAAACGGGATTCTCTTTTTTATATCTGAACTGTGAATGCTGTAATGTAATGCAAGAGTTTATTGAAGCATTTTCCCAGTTCTCAGTCAAAATCCAAATCCCTTCACGCTTACCTTTCCGCCGTCCCTATGAAAATAGAGAACATCCAGTCATTGGGATTTATCGTGCTAGTGCACAGACTGTTCCAGCAATGAAATAACAGTTTTTTCTCTAAAAAAGGTCGCTTATTTATGAGTTCGTCGTTCGTATTTTCAATTGGTTTTGACGTGGAGTGCATATTCACTGTAAAAGCGCCAGTAAAAAACTTTAAATGAGCAGTAAGATGGATTTTGTAAATGAGTTAATAAAATCGATTGAAATGCGTTATTAGTACTGCTGCTACTTGTATTAAAGGGACTCAGAACTTAAACTACTTTGAAGAGGAGTTTGAAGCGATGAATAAATTATTGCATTTTTTCCTTCAATTTTTTGTGGGCATTAGGGTAAAAGAGGATGTGTGTGCGTTCCTCTCAGAGTCTTATAAAAATTTCAGCAAATTAATGTTCTTGCTCGCTTCGTTCGGCGCGGAGTGAAAGCACATGTACGAGAACTACATCACATTATCTGTGTGAGCATTCCTAATGCAGTTGTATATATTCGGGAGAGGGAAAGAGTCGATGACGAAAGCGGACGCCTGGCGAACTTGAAAGGGATTAGGTACGACTACGTATTATGAGTTTTTCAGCATTAGAACGGAGTACGTGTTGTGAGCGAACACTATTTTCGTGTGTCTCCTTTGCCGTCTATTGTTACTCCGGTGATGTAGTGTCTTCAAACTAGATATGCTAATAACTATAACAATAGGAGATATGACAAAGCCGGAAATGAAAGGATCTTTCAGACTCTGAAAATTCTTTCGGCAAAATATTTTTTGAAACTCGAGATGATAAATTTTATTCACCATTTTCATCTTGCATACATATTAATAATTAAGAACACTCACTCTGTCGTCTAACATTTCCCTGACAATGTACGGTTGTGGAGCTGAGCTGTTGTATTATTTCGCGCTGAGCAAGGTGGTATGACGCAGTGCCTCATTTACATATCTCAATATACAGGCCCTTTACTCTGAAAGTACTTCAGATTTGCGTTTTGGTTTCAGTCTCATGTTTACTAACAATGAGATATTACATGACCAACATTGTATGCCAATAACAATACACCCAACTTCTGGGCACGTTTGCTAATTAAGTAAATTGTCACAATGAGAGCAATAATTAAATTACCTTGATCAAAAAGTTTCAAAACTAGCTTGTTTCGGCACATTATCCATCGCGATAGAAAACATTGTTTCCCCAATAACAATAGCTGCTGATGCTGACAAACATCTACTAATTATCCAACAAAAATATTTGTTCGCAGTAACTGAAATAACATAGTATCAAAAGTGTACAACGTCATGCATCCAGAATATTACCACAATAGGTCTCCAAGGCTTTTATTGAATAACGGTGCAAAACGGAATTTCGTCCCGTAACCGTTACTCGTAGGAGTCCAAACATGATTTCTCCAACTTTTCATAAATTACACTGTTCATTGCGTAGGCTAGTCTTTCAGTAAAATAAGTACGTAGTTACGACTAATTTCTCTTCGACATTATCCACTGTTAGCAGTACAAACACAACCATCACCGCATATGTTTTTTCCACAATCAAGGGTACTCAAAACTTCAAAGAGAAAGTTGCCGAACTTTGATTGCAATTTTTCTGGTTGGTCGCCTGTTTGTTGCATAGGTATAACTATCACTTGCACAGAAAATCACTGATTGATATTACGTAGGCGTGCAACAGCGCCTTTGCCCAATGTACACTGCCGTGCGTTAAGAGCTATTAAAAACCCTAACCCTTTGATATTTCAACATTTCTACAACTTTGTTACTGTTACAACATTGAAAGGGAAATTATATGTATACATCAAGTTTGGACCAAGTACCAACGGTATATATTATAGTACTTGAATTCGTACATCCTTTCAATTTTTCTCGTTACCAAACGGTGCCTTGTCATTTATTCGTTCAATTTTGAAAGTATAATTAATTGTATAGTCACAAGGGCATTCTTTTCTATGTATTTTGCGTTTGCCCAAGCTGTTCATGCCGTAGTACAAGTGGTGTGTTTGAAGTTGTCGTTTCAATTTTATATAGTACATTATAAAAGAGATCCCATTTTGAATAGGGGTTTTCATTCCATGTAAAGATTACAATCAAATCAAAAGTAGAATGTTTTTGAGAGTGGATTTTCAAAGAAGGGAACTCAGGATTTCGGAGTTTGGAAACATGTATATTTATACACAATAATATGAATCAAATCATAATGTAGTCACATTATACATGTGATGATCATGACGATGCATTCGCGCATTGATTTTTTTCGTGGTTTCCCACATACATGAAGCTTCCTAAAAAGTTATTTGGATGAGAATGCTACTTTTGAAGGTTTTATACTTTGCCCCTTCCAAAAACCGCAACCGAAAAGTGCTGCTGGAGTGTATAAATAAATGACGCAAAATGTAGAACATGATTATCTGATATATGTACGTCGAGTCGAATGAGGGAACAAGATTATAGTGCAAAATAGCAAGGAAAAGGGATTGTATCGAAGCGTAGGAGCTCGAATTAATGGTAAGACTTTTACCAATGGCTCCTAACTAAACTGATCACTCGATAACACGATGTAATAACAAAGCAACATAAATGTATAAAATGGGAAAAGATTCAGGCTCGTTTCATTGACCGTCAACCGATTTTTCTGGAATACAACCTACTCACTAAAGTATCCGAGAAAGGTTCAATGTCACAATATTTTAAAAACCAGTCAGACATTTCAACAGCTTTTATGCCAACATAAAGACTGACAGAAAGCTAAAGTAACCTTGCAAAGTGAAAGGCTCTACTTAAAACGATGGTGGTAGTGGGTTCCTCGCGGCTCTTCCATTATCATGAGGTCAAAAAGTGGGAAGGGGGCATTGGAAGTGCATGGCAAACTAGGACGGGTGTAAACCCGAATTAAAAAACTACCGGAAACCGTGTTGTGTGTGAAATTGAGACATTTGAATCTGCGTTCACTTTCCCTAACACTACTTTTCAATTTTTCTATGAATTTCCAGAATAATGTATTTTGACCCTTTCGTGACCCAGTGACCCGTGAGGGCATGGAGCCACCACATCGACGGTTGGCCGAATTGACCCATGGTGTCATGACGAAAAATGATCAGTTTAAAATTCTCTATCAGATAAGCGAATAAAACTTTTTGCCCATAAGAAAGCACGGGGGACCTTACCCCCCACCATCCCGCTGGGGGTGGGGCCTGAAAGCCCAAAATCAATAGCGAACTTACTTTTGCCCTAAGGTACCTTCATGCAAAATTTGAACCGAATCGGTCAACGTGGAGAGGAGTAATCGTGTTAACAGACACACAGACACACAGACACACGGACACACAGACACACAGACAAACAACTTAATCGCATTAACTACCTTTTAAGCATTTCATGCTTCCGGTAGTTAATAAACACAAACAGGATGTAGTACTCACGTAACCATTGTGTTTCTGCTGAAATGCTGAATGTGAAAGTCATATACTTTCTGATAGCCCGACAATAGTGTCACTTGTCACTCCTTTGTTCATGATTCACGACACCCATAAGAATAAAACTTTGCCCCTTACCAGTTCAGTTCCAGTTTGGTCGAGTCTCCAACACTGAACACTGAATAATAATCATCCGTGGAAAATTTCATCCATAGCCATTTTGCAGCCACTGCTGTTTTTATCCAATGCATTGTTACTAGTAAATAATATTTTATTATGCAAAGCGTGGTCTCATAATATGTTACGTTGCATTCAACATCGCATATTACATATGGCTAGTATGTTTAATGAACACTAAAAGAATCTTTTCGAAAAATAACATACCCTAAAACCCGAAGCATACAACAGATTTGCTAACTTTCCTCTTACAGCATTGCTTAACCATTTCCACTTAAATATTCACGAAATGTATAATGATAGCGAAATATTGTTTGAATCCCATATTATATATTATACGGTTAACTAAAACAAACAAACAACAGATTTAGAAATGCAGCTGAATGCAATGCATCTAGTTTGTGACGACGTATGAAAGTTTGCGGTAACGGTTCTAGAGTGCTCGTTCTTGGTCTTGAACCTTAGCTAGCTAATTAATAACAATAGTGAATAAATAATTAAGCACAATGATTAATAGTACAGCATATATTAAGAGTGTTGGGGGAGAGATGTTCATGAGTTATGGATAAGATGAATGGCTGAAAGCACATTATCTTTGCTGCTGCCTTGCTGACGTGTGGTCGACTGCAATCAGTAAGGCAGGTAGGTAATGTGAAATGACGGTAAAATTGGGGCAGTATGACGCAGGACGCCTTATCGTCAGCGTCGACACTGAAAGCATGTTCTTCACTACAGTGAAAAGACAATGATGTCAGTGTCGTCGGTACGAAAAACAAGGTAGAAAGTGCACAGGGACAGAAGGAAGTGTCGCGGTTCTTTAGCAAATTTAAGTAAGCTAACATTGCATAAAACATTAGGTGTTTTCTTCTTGCTAACATTCGAGTGAGAGAGAGAGAGTATACTTGTTGTTTGCTTTCCGAGATGTTCCTCTCCAAATTTAATGCTTGTTATTTTGAGGACGAGAGAGTAAAGAAAATGTGGACGTGCTAACGGTCTTAAAAGAGCTAGTTTCAAAACTCTCTCTAGTCCAAACAAGTAGTTATGCAATATGCCAGAGTTTAAAGTAAATGTTCTTTATTTCCTAAAATTCCGAAGAAAATAAGGAAATAGGAAAATATTTAAATGCGTCTACTAAAGCTACAGGATATTTGAAGCATGGGAAAATTTTTTGCACCGTGAACATGTACAATATTAGTAGTCATAAAGGATACAAGAGGATTGGGTTTCACTGCTCATATTACATACTTTCGATGCGTACAATGTTCATACTACGTATTATTAAACGAAAGATAAATATAAAAAAGGGAAGAGCAAGCAAGCATGGAAACATGTAACAGTCTATTTTTGTTTACATGACTAAAGCGTAATACATAGAAAATGGCTTGTTGGTCGAAAATATACAATAACTTTTCGGATTTCCGCATTTATCAGGTACGTGACGGGTAAATTAAATGTCTAGTTTAAAGGAAGAATTCTCAAGGCATGCTTTTCTCCATGAAAAAATACGGCATCCTTCGTGTTTTATTAGTTTTTAATATTCCAGAGGAGTAAATTTAGAATGGCAACAATTGAAAACATTCTTGAAAAGAGAGATGATATTAGAACATTCCAGATCTTTATGCCTGAATGAGTTTATGGAAGTAATGTGAATGGAATTATTGTAGGAGGAGAACCAGGCATAGGAAGTATTTGAATAAATGGATATGCTACCGATACTGAGACAGTTCCCTGAACTCATGGATCTGTATTTTTATATACATAGATAGAAAAACGCTAATGCGCTTTTCATTTCATAACTCGAAGTGCAACAATTCATACGATTTGTGAACGCAGAAACAAATGTCATGAAATAGTTGTGAATCTTTACGTAACGTGAGAGTGTTCAAATCTGAAATATTTTTCAGCAAACGTCGTCATTCGTCACAAGAGTAAATTTTCCAGCATCGAAAACAAACATACTTGATGAAAAATTGACGACTATGGTAGCTGTGGAGACAGCTGCAATAAACTGTAGTAATGAAATGACCTGAGATCATCTGGGTCGACAAGTTTTACCTTAATTACTTTACCGTTCTGTATGCTTCCACAACCGGTACACCGTGATCAACGATGTAATATTTACCTGTAGTCTGATGCAAATTTCTTGGAATTACTGAAATTCAATTCCTACGACGATAGTTCCGAGTATGGCTAAATTTGGTTCTCTCCATATAATACTTGAGTATTTACAAATAATTTTTACATTCCCACAAATCTCAAGTCAAATTAAAAGTTTAGTCCGCTCATGAGGCCATTTTCATGTTGGCATGATATTTTATTTCAGAATGCACATACTGTACACACATATTATGAAAACATTTCTAGAAAAGAGAAATGCTTGAAAATTTGAAATCTTGAGTGCACAAATGTTGAATGATTTGACTTTTGCCAATACATACTTGCCTTTGATGAGTTTCCTTAGTTGCAAGCATTCCTTCTGCAAAATATCCAAATGCTTTGCTTAAAAGCATGTACCTACTGCCATCCAAAGTTTCCATTCGTTAAAACGTATGGATTGAGAAAAAGCAGCAGCAGCATCAGTTAAAAAGCAAAATTATTTGTGTAGCATATGGACGCATCAAAGAGTTGCAGAAAACAAGGAAGGATGCGTGCAGCTTATTGAAGTTAACGTGATGTCGTCAATTGACTCTTCCATGAAAATATCTACCTATTTGACTTGCTCTCTGATCTTTCCAACATTGGAATCTGGAGTATGCATGCACACATCCTACAATATCGTTTGAGTTATCGTGAAAGTGAAATGTTTCATTTGCTCCCAGTTCAAACTCGATAGCTTTATGATGAAGTGTATACGCCGTTTTGTATGACTTTACTGATAGAAATATCGAGAACTGGAAAGGAACCCTCTTCCCATATTGCGCCGTGTATGCAGGAAATTCAGAGAAATTTCAAAATTAAGCAATAGGATTTCTCGGTGTATTGCATTTACTTTCCCTAATTGCGAACTGCATGAATGTTGATACAATGTGTATGATAAAATTGTTATGCTTTGAAAATAATGTCTTTTTAACGACAGCAATCTGCGTTTTCATCGCAACAATAGCATTGATTCGTAACATACATAGGTACTTATGCATATATTACTTTGAGTACATATAAATAGAAGGTTACACAGAAATACCTGAATAGTGTATTGATGACAATCACGCGCAGATGTCATAATACCTTCTTAGTTATTTAATGCTTTAGAGCAAAACGTTTACAATATATATTTTGAAAACAATTCCTCCAATAATAGTAAGTACTAAGGAACATGCGCCATAATACAAATATATTGGTTCCGTACTTCTTGCGAAACAGTTTGTCTGAAGCGATAATATCAAGGTCAAATTCTTAAGAATATTGAATTTTGAGAGATGGCATTTGGTGATTGGACACGTGTGCATTGCATTTGATTTATCTAAAGTACATTTTGTATTAGATTTGAGCATCTGCTAATACTGCCTTAGTTGGGCGATTAGTATGAGTGGATGAATGCAATGATAATTTATCCAGGTGTTATGTGGTTCAGTTCAAACGGTACCGTTTTTGTAATCATGCAAAACAGACAGCAGTGGAAAATGACATTTTAAAGCATACTATGTAGTTTAATATATTAATAAACTACTACTACCACTACCATTAATTATTAAACAGGTTTACATAAAATATTTTGACTGATTATTCTCTATGCTGTGATCATTTCACGTGTTTATAAATTGCAAGTGTCCTTTGACACAGTGTAAAACCAGGTACATATGTCAACTTCTACTCTACGTATCCAACGCCTACGCTTTTTAAACAGAGGCGGGCAATAATAATAGTTTTTATAAGATATACGTAGCAGAATAACCACAGAAGAACTACAACAACAAAAAGAAAAGAACAATAGGAAATCCCGAATAATTCTTCCGATTTTTGGGAAAACTAAAAGAAAAATCGCCCGTTCCTACATTTGGCGTTAAATGTGGAAATTGGCTATTTTCCTAGAACCAAGCTGGGAACAATAGCCATGACCCACATGAACATGAAGTACACATAGACAAAACTGGTGTTGGATTAGAAGAACGAACGTTTTAATCGATAGAAAACTAATGTGGCTAAAACCAATCCATTTATTGAAATACAAACCTAGTGAATAGATCCGAAAAATAAAACAAGTACTTCACATAAGAGCTGTTCAGAATACCAAGAACAACAATTATGGATGTCGAGTGTAGTGCTTCCATTCTTAAAATGTTTGTAAAATAAAAATATAAGTATATAGTTATAAGTCTGTTCACAATAGTTAGATTTCATTGTTCTCATGTAATTCCGCTTTTGTCCTGATGATGACACACTGATTGGTGTCGAAACGTGGACAAATAAACTGAATTTTAAATATAAAAAACATGTCTTCCAACATCGTTGAATCTCCACATAATATGTAATATTTATCTTCTTAAACTTCTAAACATGCCTTGACTTTGAAAGGAACAAAAATGTTTTATAATAATCAATTATACTTACAAAATAGGCTGAAATTATCGTTTCTATAAGTTATTAATAAACTATTACTTTTTCCCCACAGATATTTGGATTGTTAACGTCCTGTGTGTCACCAGATTGACTGCTGTCGCGACACTCCAAATCATCCACCTTTTGAAATTTGTTCATCGATCTCACCAAAATTAAGCGAAAAGATGGCGAACATAACATTATTAAACACGTCCTATTCGGACATACAGCGTCACCTGGAATTAATAAAAATGATCCGAAATGAGAATGAGGATATCCTGCCTTCACTCCAATCAGACAATCTTAGCAACATTTTGGAGATAGTAATGCAGGCAAATGGGGACAGTGCCGAGGCAAAGCTCATGGAGAGATACAAAAATAATCGCTACTTTGATTGGACCATATTATACATGTTCATTTTAGCGTATGGAGTGTTGATTGTATTCGGCACGATTGGAAACTGTCTGGCAGTAAGCGCAGTCATTCGGAAGCCATCCATGAGGACGCCTAGAAACATGTTCATCGTCAATCTGGCGGTGTCAGATCTTCTCCTGTGTGTCATCACCATGCCCGTCACTCTCATGGAACTGGTTACTGTCTACTGGCCACTGGGAAACCATGTCATTCTTTGCAAGTTGTTTGGATGTCTCCAAGCCATTTCAATTTTTGTTTCCACAATTTCCATCACAGCTATCGCACTGGATCGATATCATGTAAGGAAACTTTTTTTATAAACACATACCTACATACAAACACTTCATACGAACACAGAACAGAACAAACAAATGATACAGATTTCGATGTTAATAATAGTACCTACACAATTGGAGAGAAAGGAAAAAAAGTGAATACAGAGTTAATGTTTTGTACCATATAACTGCTCCATGTCTCGGGCTACTGACTGATCACCGATCATCAGTCTCGCTTTGCTCCAGACAAGGCCACCAGCCTATCATTAGCTAAATCTCCATTTTGTTGTTCTGTGAAAAGTCTCATATCTACATGCTTTCTCTCCAGTCTAGTTAGACATCATACAGAGAGTACAATAGATGATGATGCACATAGTATCCAACAGTTTTCTCCGTTTCTTGGAATCTGGTCTCCATTAGTTTGTGTTTAGGTGTCAGTAGTTTTTTTTTTGCTTATTGTTAGTAGACGTAGTTCAACTGTAGCTACTGCGTTGTTTACCTATATTGTTGTTGCGAGTGACTGATTTAAATGACTTAAACGCCAGGAACTTATGACGCCTTAAAAAGTCAAATCTGCAGGACCCACGGTTCTAATCTTACGTCGAACGGTGTTTCAGAGATGCGTTCCTAACTGCCTCACGCTCAACAAGATCTCAAGCAATGTGCACTATTTCCTATGCTACAATAAACTCCTATCTTGATAAGACACGCTTTACTGATAAGAACACTGCTCCTTTATTACAATCAATCTTGAAACAATTACTAATCAGTGGTTTTTAACAGTTTTTAAATTCTTAACTAATTTATTTTGATTTACAGCGTATTTAACTTAACGCTAACAAATATCTAACAGAAAAAACTTATCAATTTTCTGGAGCTCTGAGTTGATTCATGCTCGGAAGAAAAACTCACACTAAACTTATTTTCTTCTTTTTCTTTCAAGTTCAACTAATACCATAATACATAAAATACTTACTTGCTATACTTACAGCTAGACTTACAACAGAACAAGAATAAACTCGATCTCACAAATGAACGGCGAGCATTTCGCACTCTAACTGCACGACGACAAAAACGTTTACATACACACATACATACTTATTCTAAAAGTAACACGCAGTCGGTACAAAACGTAACCTATACGAAATACATCAAACAAAGACACTACTGAAACGATGCAAAAGTGCCACTTGAAAAGATACAATAATGCCAAGCTGAAAAGATATAATAATGCCAAGCCGAAAAGATAAAATAATGCCAAGTCGAAAAGATGAAATAATGCCTTCTGAAAGACTGCAAAAATGCTACTCTAGTCCTTCATCCTCCTCGACATATATTATTTACTTGCTTGTTGTTATGCCAAGTATTTATATACTTTATATAATACTCCAAGTCTATTTTTTGCTTGTTGACATTATCTTTTATTTGAACAAACAACTTGAGTGTGTGGAACATGGCATGAAACAAAAAAAATATATATATTTTCTAAAAAGTTCTACTATCTCAACTGGTCAAGTTGGCTTTACTGTCGTTGTCATCATTTCGATGATTTGCTGTGGTCGACATTTATTTCTTTTCTACTAGTGGAACTGACTCTAATTTGGAGTGAAATGAATACATGAATCTTTGCGGAAAGACAGTTTTGTCCTTGTCGCTCATTGTTTCCAGCAAATACATCGGAAACAGTAAAATAGATAATATGAATCAAGCTTGGTGATATAATAATATGGTGGTTGGTGGTGGTGGAGGCGAGTTCATTGATAGAAAAGAGAGAGACGCCATAATTAAAGCATGAAGTGTAACCTCGAACGGGCAAATAAAACTGCATGACATTTCTTTTGTCCCCTGCACTACTGTCATGTTATACACTTGTGGTCCTTCGATGCGTCCATACACATTCGTTTTTTATTGCGGAAGAAGAAGAAGACATAAATGGGGAATGTTTCTTTTTCCTAGTGCTTTCTCCGGCATCTTGTTATGAGCCTTGTGGTCACATTGATTATTCGTGTACAATTTATATGAGCATGCTTATCGTACAATTCATAACTATTATAACAAGTAACGCTATTTACTACTCCACTCTGTTGTACATCCTTTCCCATTATCATTATCATTGTTTGGCTATATATACTGCACAGCATCAGATACTACTATCGTGGTATAGGAATACTATTTTGTATCAATCACATTTTGTCACGGTAGAATTACTTTTTTTCATTATTTGTGCCATGGAGCACAAGCGGTTTCTTCATATGAGAAAACTAAACAGAAGCGAGAGTGCAGGAGACAGTTGTTGTATTTCCAGAGTTAATCTGGTTTCATTGGCACAGTATGAGAAGGGAGTCCCTTGGTGAGCGGAGAAAGTTATCACGATTGTCCCCTTTCTAATCCTTTCTCTGCATTATATTTTTGTGACCATCCGCAGTGGCGGTAGTAAGTAGCGTATAGCGCAATATGAAAGCAATAAATGTTGCAGTTCGTCGTGTTTCATGTAATGTGGAAAGCCACTCACCCGACTTCCTTTTTTCGCGTTCATGAAAAAATAAATTGTACAAATCTTTTCTATAGGGCTTATACCTACTACACAGCAGAAGATGTGACCATCTAGATAGTAAGTAGTTAGTGGCTGGCGAAACGGAAATAATGATAATAACGCTCTATATATGATACTGTGATGATCATATTATTTTTTCCACTTTTACTGCTTTTGCACAGTCTCTCGGATTCGGATATGATAGAGTGCTGGAGAAAGCAGAGTTTCCCTTATTGGATCTTTGTGCAATTTTTCTCATCACTTTAACATTTTTTCACAACTGTATAATGGTCATATGAGGCACGCTCAATTTGCTTTCTCATAATCCAATGCAATTATACGTCAGTAGTAGTAAAACGGGATGGTTTTTAAATTGTGTGATTTGACGCTAATCCTGTTTTCCGCTTGTGCGCTGCGTGCGCTTATATGCGACGGAAGTGTTATTATCGGAGAAGCTTACTGTGCATGTTGTAATGATGATATGATATGCGGAGTTTCGTTGTGCGCTTGACGCTTATCCGTGACCATTGACCTACACAGTTCATTTCTTTAGTTGTTTACCAGATCCAAGAAATGTATAGGTTGTTGTACAGGTTCTCGGGACTGCATTGTCAAGTCAAAAGTTGGACACATTTGCGCGCATATGTTGCTGACAGTACCAAGTAAACAGTAAATACAGACAGACATGAAAGGAAAGAGGCATCTTGTGTTTGATGTTGCCTCCAACTATTTGCATTTTTACTTTGAAAAGAAGAATCTCGCTGTAAGGGAATGTTTGATGTTTGTCGAAATTAAATACGTGAAAGTGACTAACAATAAATATTTCACTTTCCAGGTTATAGTCTATCCAACTCAGGCAAGCGTGCAGAGGATGGGAACCATAATAGCCCTGATAGGAATCTGGACCCTGGCATCTATTCTGGCCGCACCGCTTTTTGTCTGGAAGAAACTTCATCACTTCTCGGTAAATTTTACCGAGATTCAATTAGAAGCCATTGATTACTGCACCGAGGACTGGCCATACAAGCACGGGCGAGCTTACTACTCCATTTTCACGATTATTATTCAGTACGCGGTTCCAATAGTAGTAGTGAGCGTGGCCTACGCACAAATCTGTAAAAAACTAAGATACCGAATGAGACCTGGAGGGGGGAGATGTATAGAGAGTGGCGTCGGAACGGGTGGACCAGGAGCCGCTGTGGGAAGAGGCAGCCGTATTTCTGGGAATGTACGAAGTGGCTCAATTCAAAGGGATCGGGACCATGCACGTGTTCGTCGAACTAATTCCCTTTTGATAAGCATTGCCTTGGTATTCGGGATATCGTGGATGCCTCTTAACGCTTACAATGTGATTGTTGATGCATTTGAGCCCTTCGATATACACAATGAGGATGACATGTTCTACATGAGAGTCCTGTATGCCATTTGCCATTTGACTGGAATGTCATCCGCGTGCTCAAATCCCCTCCTGTACGGTTGGCTCAATGAGAATTTTCGGAAGGAGTTCCGAGAAATTTGGTGCTGCGTGAAAACCTGTCAGACCTGCGGCTGTCGCCGTTCCGAACCTCTAGGCAGAGGGGTCAGCCGTCGAGAATCTCGAATGGAAAAGGAGACCACTGTCCATTATCGCAAAAAGAACTCATCAGAGCCGGACGGTGAAATCGAACAAAGCACTCTGATTACTCAAGTACTGGATCGTCACAAATGACTATTGCATTTTTACCACCCGAAGCTCAAAAGGTTCAAGTCACCCCATTCAACGGCCGGAATTGACGTGGCACAAGGGAAAACGGCACCTACCAACCAACTCACTCTAACCTTGGAAGGATCCAAATTGGAAAGGTATAGCATACGTGTCTCCTCAGAAGAAACTTTATTACAAATCGATCTCTCCAATATTTCACGAATACACACGTCCATTTTCTTTGATTTATCCCTTCAACCTGTTGTAGCATGCCTTCCCTTGGAATCTTATTTCGCCCAAAGCCATGGAATATTTATGTGTTATTGAGTCAGTGTTAAACGGGTTGTGAAATCGATTCCATGAATCTACAGAAACAACAGCCGTTAGTATTCCACGTTACAGTTTATGATTTGTACGTGCGGACCGTGAAATGGGTAGGAAACGTCTAGTTTAGGTTTCGCATACATAGGCACATGTCTGTTCGCTTAGATTTTTAGGTATGCGAATAGCTATGCATGTGATATAACCCCTGTTTTCATTTCATCTGCCCTCGTGGGGCCAAAGTGGCTTACCCGTTCCCCAAATGACTTATTTATGAACTAATCCCAATGTCAGAAAATCAATTCTATACCTTTTAACAAAACATGGTCAATTCATTTGCGCAACTTTAAACTGGAATAAAGTCCAGTTCATACATTGCTCCCAAGTTTCTCCATTTTTTCCGCTTTGCTAATGGGGGAATTTACATTCCTTGACCTTGTTGTAGTTCATTGTACATTCTTTGAATTTATAAAGTGACAAGGGAAACAGCAGATGCCTCTACTACAAATACTATTGCTTCTTCGGCTGGCCTTCCTGTAACACTTTTATTTTTTTCTCTGGTGCTGGGTTCCTTCCCATAACAGCAATCAGTAGACAGATTGATATGCACGTATTTATACGGAATAGATTAACCAGTATACACGATTTATTATTAGAGTTTGTGTTGTAACAAGTCAAAAGCCAATTCCGCTGGATATTGTGCAGTAGACACGTTCCCTGAATGAGATGCAAATCCATTAGTATTCAATAGTGATTTTCAAAGGGAAACGAGAAAATGGTTGGTGCAGATGTACCAGGAACTGCTTTAGTTGTTGTAGGATAACGAAAAAAGGCTGCTGGCAGGCAGTCTAGCAGACATACAAGCAGAAAAAAATCAGAGAAAGAGACGCCAGGCAGGCATGCATGAAAGTAACATTGCTGCACCAGCTCCAATGACATTGTTCCCTTTGCCTTATCTTGCTCGGTGTTGTCAATGTGCTCATTCGAGTAAATGGGAACCTTCTTGGATTGTATTTGTAACACATTCGGTGAAAATCATATCTCGGATGTCGGATGAACTTGTGTGTTTGTGCTCACTATATCATCATGAAGCCGGGGTAGTACACGTAATACGTGCAAATAAATATTACATTTTATGTATCTCCTGCGTACTTGGCCATGATACGTACAGAGCGTCATATTATTGTTCGACATTGGATAATATGCACTTGTGGCATTTTCTTTAGTATCAAGCAGCAGCAAGAGAGTTGTTGATGAGGAGACAAGGCATGCATATCTAATAGGCGCAGAGGCAGACTCTATCTTACTTGCAGATAATAATAATATGTAATAATATCGAATGATTTCCCCACGTAATAGGGAAAAAGGGAAAGAGCAAAATCCAGGCTACAATCAATATAATAGGTTTCTCGTTTTGCGAGCTTGTATCTTACAACCAACATCCTTTCACCCGCAAAACTTTGCGTCATGTGTCAGTGCCGCTGGCTTATTGCTACTGCTGCCATGTAGATATTTGTATTCATGGATATTGGTTGGAGTAGTGGGTAAAAGACAGGCGAGAGGAGAGGCTGATGGTTGTATTAGCAGCATCACATCACACACTCCTTTCAGTGGTGTGTGGCGGTGGAGGTACCGGTAGTTGAGGAAATTCAACGTGAAAGGTGAGACGATGTGTATTGTTTAATACAAATGTCTAATTTACCCCCCGGAGCCAAACCTTTTCACACGGACGCATGATTTCCTGCTCTCGTATCGAATGCGTGTGATGTGATTGCTGACTGAAGGCATGCCTGCCTGGTAGTGTGCACATTATGTCTTTCTGTCTGTCTTCAATTTAGTAAGCCATTCTACCGGTCGCATTCTGCGACTTCCTCCGCCTTTCTCTCTTTGCCAAAAGCAAAGAGTAATATATAGACTAAGTGCGGTACTCATTGCACGGAAGGAAGGAGCAATTTGTGGAGTGGAAAGTGTGGCTTCTATTTGGTGGCATCGGCACCATCAAAGAGTCGACAAAGAGTGAGAGAATGGCTGAACAGCAGGCGAACAAGAGAAAATAGAAAAAAAGGAGAAAGGCTCTAACCGTATCATTTATAATTTAAAAGAAAAAAGGTAAAGCTGAAGCAAGCAAAAGTAACGACGGCTTCGCGTCGTAGTTGGTGGTGGCTGATTTATTCCCTATTTCCTTTATTTTCATGTTTCCCCTTTTCAAACGAATTCATTCTAGCTGACAGAATATTATTTGGGCGCTACAAAATGCCGATGATCCGAGAAAATCGTTTTGTTGGTGTTAGCGGAAGCTATTTAAGTAAATTCACGTCGAGGCTTACTCTACGTGTGTGTCAGAAATTACGTGCCTCCCGACAAACTACTTTCCCACAATAGAACAAAAAATAAGAAAACTTGTTGAGGTTGCCACATTTATGTGGGTCATGTAAATTGACTTTGCACATTATTCCGAAGGATTCGGAATTTCATCGCAGCAGGAAATAAGAGGAGTCAAGGACACTTCCTGTAAGAAAAATTGATGCTTTATAAACAAATGAAAAAATACGTGGGATTTAAATGCAGTGAAGTATAATACAGACTGTCAAAGGCTGTTATTGGCAGCATAAGTTTCGTCGGAAAATATCCTTGACTCACCCAACCATCCTACTGAAAATAAACTAGGATTTCGCGTACAACCTAGTAGGAAAAACTGCGTAAAATAAATAGGATTTTGGATGTAGCAGAAAAAAAGATCATTATTATTCCTGGTTTACTAATGATTTTGTTTTTTTGTATTGCTTCCAGCCTACCTTCCAATAACCACAACGGAGTAATTCACCAGGAGACTAACGGAGTAGCCATTGACAAATGTTAAACTCCGCTCTCACTCAGCCCGTCGGTAATGTTCTTTTCTTTTCAACTGATCCTGCACGAAGCATATAGGTACGGTGTCCGAAATGAAGGGAACATGCAACGAAACACCACCACCATATTCATCTTGATTAGTTCGACATTAACTTTCCCAATGGTTACAAATACGTGGGTGAGTTCACACGCTGCATCCGTGCATTACCTTTATTGTACATTGTTATCGGCATACATAAAGAGGAAAACTTTCCCGATACTTCTGGAATCGATCCACCCACCCACTCACGCAATTGGGACTAATTATCCTTAGAGCATTTAATACCATGTTACAAAATGTTGTATTGTTTAACATAAAATAGTGTACGACATGTTTATGATACCATCTTGAGGTTAAGGTAAATACATCCAAAATGCATTAGGTTAAGTAGTAACCTGTTAATTAACTAAATATAGGAAACGTAACGATTGCAGTTCATGATATTAGTGCAGCAGCAGCAGCCTGCACAACGACGTGTTTTTTCCCTGAAACTAGTGAATAATTTATTGAAGCGTATGTTTTTTAGTAACCAGGAAGTTTGTTGTGCTTACACTTGTTAGACAAATGCATTATCAAATGTTTGGAGTTCATTCTAAAAGACACAAACAGATACCTGCTGTTAGCAGTGTTAAACGCGATGATGATGTCCATGTGAATGAACTACAAGCAGATATCTAAGTATTAATACCCGTGTATACATTTTACTCAGGGGAGGCGGATGTTTGTTCCTATTTATTTATAGATAATAATATGACGTTTTCATGTACGCCAGGAGAGCATGCAATTAGCGCAACTAGCATGGAAAATGTGCTTTACCTTGCATAGTACAAGACTAGCGTGTAGCATCGTATTTTTATGTAAAAATGTGTATTTGGTTCGGTCGATTTTGTGTTTGTCGGTTGGAGAGATGTGATGATAGCCGTGTAATTGATATGTTTGCAAATTACGTCTGTATTTGTATAACTGGAAGTTGTAGTGGCAAAAGCACTTTTTTTGTTCGTTTCCAATTTTTTACGCTGGACACATGCCGTCTTCTTGTGCTTTTCTCCCACACTTGTTTGTAAGTAGGTGGGAGAAAGCACATGAGAATGACCCTTTTAGCCAGCATTATAAAATCATTGACTATGGATTTGGATGAGTAGAGAAATGTACACTTGTTGGCTAATGCTTTTTGTCACAATGTAATTTTCACGAGCGCATCACAAGTGGGCTCTTGGCTGAGTCTCCATAAATTTAACACCCGGTACACAAATTAGATTTTTGTGTTCTTTGCTCAGTCGGATATTGCATAATCAATTTTCCAGTACTATGGTTGTAATATACGTAGTGAATGTAAAAGGGCATGGTGTTTTCAGGATATATAGAATATAGACAGTCGTGAATCCATATGACAGGTCAGAAATACAATCGTTGCATGCTTAATCAATCAATTTAAACTCACGTTGCACGACATACATAGGTCGTCCGTACAATCGAAAATTAAATGCGCAAAAAGTGACTGTTAGGATAATACGGTATAGTACAGGATTATCTTACATATTATTTAGTAAAAACTACAACAAAGTGTAGAAGAGGTTTACAAGATTTACCAGTCACGTGTACCTTGTGTTTGCCTGTCGTGGCCCAGTAACATGTCTAAAGTTACCGACGACCGAGTACAAAAATTCTAGTATGTATGGCTAAAAAATTTAATGACAAACACAAACTATCCTATCCAGCGCTGTTGTTGTGACTCCAAACTCAAACTATTAAGAATCTCTCTTGCCAATTTCTCTTTTTAAAGCCACTTCTCTACTCACTGACTAACTCTAAACAATCCTTGTAAAAATGCATTCAACCTACACCTAGTTAAGCACAAGAGAGAGAGAGAGAGAGAGAGCAGAAAGTTTTCCTTGTGCAGAAACTTTCAAACAAGGATATATGAGAGGACAATTCAATTCCCAAGAAATATTACATAGAGACTACATTGTTACAAATTTAATGATCTCGTTTTTATAAGATTTTGATGAAACTTTATCCGTCTTCTGTTGTAAATGAACGTTAAATCTAGTTGTATAATTGTGTAATCACGGCCTGTGATTCACAGGAATAGAGGAGTGTACAATGTTGGTTTAAATCTTCTGGGAGGGAGCCACATGTGAACACTGTTATTATTACATGTGCCACCATTATTTCCTCAGAAAGTGTAATAGGGTCTTGGAAGAAGAAGGCAGGCAAATCCCATCAAGTAGTTATTGTCATTACGAATTAGCATGTATAACGATGAATTAATTTGTATTATCATCACTTTCATTTCTTTGAAAAACTTCACAACTACATTGTAAAATCCTCCTCACCAACTCGTTATACTGTTATTCAACCACCCTTTTATCCTGTGCATAAAGTCCGTATTTGAGCATATGGTCGCATGATCTTCTATCATTTGTGCATTTTCGAAAGCAAAAATGTATCATGTGAGCTTAATGCTAATGATTATCAGAACTCCTGCATTCAAGTTTTGATTTTGATTGGGCATCCACTTTCCCTTGTACATTGGTTGCTTGGCATTCTCTCTCCACTGAAGCATACAACGTAATAATGATAATGTCTTATTATAACGAATGTGTACATGTGCATGTAACATACTTATTCTTAGCCTTTGATAGCTCTCCTTTCATCTTTGAAACGACCAGGAAAGTTTCCCCTTTTTTCTTTGACAAAAAGTAACATACTTCTTCTTCTCCCCTTGTAGGATTTTCGAAGACGCAGATTCCTCTCTAGAATTGATCATTTAGAACATTAACTTTTCTTTCTCCTGCCACCCAGGTAGGTTGTTGAAGGTATTCTGTCATCGCTCATTCAGCACAGAGTTTTGTCCTTACACTACCCCAGGACCATTTACTACGCTTGGTTCGTTTTCTTTTTATGGGTTTGAAGATTAGACTACAACAACTAGCATTTGACCATTATCATCATGCACCCAAACACACAGAATAATGATCTAATCAAACCAAGTTTGTTTTGTTCGTCAATGCCAAAAAGTTGCTTATCGGAGGAAGTAGAAAAACTGTTACTAACGAGGGGTATGGATGAAGTAACCCAAAGTAGTACTAATATTGATTTCACTTATTGAATATTTTATTCGGGTCGATGGGTAAAATCGCAGAGAGAACAAATTCCAATGAGTGGGCACTTTTCGGCAGGCTACAGTGCTTTCATACATAAATATTTTGCAATGGCAAGTAACCGGAACTGTTACATATAGAGAGTCCCCACAATATTATACAGAGCCAGACATCCTCATGGATATACTCCATTGACAATTTTTGTTCGTAACAGTTTTACAGCTGGCAGACAAGTACATACAGTAAAATAAAATAATAATATTGCGAGTTAAGTTTCCAATCTTCTTGCTGACTCAACTAACTGTCGCAAAATTTAAAATCTAATAACATCTTGTTTTTTACTACTTCCAGAGAAATCTTATTACCAGCATAAATAGATTAAGGAACTTGAAATGAGAATTTCCTCAATGTTACGCAAACTCGTACTATATAACATGCTATTATTAGCATGCATGTCGTCTCGTAAATGTCGTAGGACATGGCGTCGCTACTCCACATACATTCATCCGTGTGTGTGTGTATACATTTTGAGAGATTAAGAATGGGAATCTTTATCCCAGTTTGAATTATCAAGTATGCATCAAGCATTACCATTCCGGTGCACGTAAAATATTTCCTTCCCACTACTTACTACGACAAAGATGGGAAGGAAGAGGTTGTTGGGAATGTTGTCAATGGGCTTATTCAGTAATAATTGTGAGCGGAATGAAAATAGTTTGTTTTGGCTGTGGTGAAGTTTCTACATTTATTTTTATGGATGTGGAACTCCGCCCTTAAATTGCATGACCATGGGGATATTTTTAAATAGAAACTTTTGACGATGATAAAATTGGGAAATGTGATTACAATCGTACGAGTAGGCGCGTCATTTTCACGGTTCTGAGTTGTGACCATAAGATCATTGCACTATCTGCTTCTGCCCAATATCCTTGTCAGAGAATGGCCTCTCTTTCTATGAAAATGAACAGACCACCTTTTGTGTATCTTCACCACCATCAAAGTGATACATACCAGCAGCCAACAGGCCAAAAAGATAGACAAAGCCGATGGGTGATCACAGCGTAAAAGAGAAAGTTATCTTAAACATTGATCTTTATGGCCAGCAGTCTGTTTTGTATTTAGAGACGAGTCAATGTGCGGTGTCGAAAAAGGAGAGATAGACAGTGAGAGAGGAAGCTATGGTGTATCCAACATGCGACATGATGACAATGATAGCACATCTTATTGTTACCTTTCACCAGCACGTTACATGGGAAAGGGAAAAGTGTATAGATTTTCTCGGTATAGCCCCATATTGTTGAGACGACTGGTTTTGAACTGACTGAAGTGTATTGTTCGGACCGTAGAGTACTCGAAAGCTATTCTGTTGATACGACATGCCGTATCAACAATAGAAAATGTATGGGATATATGTATGTAGGTATATATATGATATATGTGTATGGGAAAAGCAAAGTGCATCCGCTGGCTCCGGATTAGATACGTTAAAGAAATTTGAAGGGAGCAGATGTTCTTTTAGAGATGATGTGTCAGCATTCACCATAGATGACGACGCGACTATGGTGAAGGAGTCCTGATAGTAGTGACGGGAGAGATGGAAAAGGAAATGACGTTTGAGAGAAAGAATAAACCGACCACTTTAGCGAAAGGCAGACGTAGATAATATACACCTATATATACAATAAATTCGGAGGGAGGAGATGAAAAGAAAAGGGATAAAATAACGTGAGAGGTATTTCAAGATTTACACTTTTCATCGTGGTACAAATTGTCGAGATGAATTCCTATATTCTATTACTGATATAATTGGAATGAACGGTTAGATACGTTGTAAATGCATTGCAACCACAACCGCAAGCTTTACTTTTGCCTCTCAGTCAGCAGTGTTGGCATAAGTGGCACAGTCAACAGTCATGATTGTTTGATTCATGACAGATGATTTGATGTCGCTTAAATGTTTTTAAAATAAACATCAAGTGTTGTTGTGTTGATAGGATGATGTGCATTGTACCCTTTCCTGTCAGTGCTTCTGTGAGCTTTGTTCATCAAAAGATAACAAAAATCCGCCAGCAAGGCGTGCACATATTCACACAGAGATAGTCTTTACCGTTGTGTGCTTGCTAATTCCGTCGTGGAATTTCCGTTATCGAATCTGAAACAGAAGGTTGTCGGAAACTAGGTTCGTTGAATAATAGGTGTGTGGCCAATTCATCCTCCTTTTCACTTTGTCCGTCTTCTATCTTCTTTCCTTATGTATCTCTTTTTGTGCGCCTTCCCATTACCGGATGGACGGATGAACGAAGTGAAAGGATGGAGCATTGGCTTGACGGATATTACTGCGGCTGGAATACTACCGACTGACATGAAACACATAAAAACGAGAGAGAAAGCCACCAGTCAGCTCCCCGCTATCATTTCCATTTGAGCATCAGAGGAAAATTAGAGCAGGTCTTTTTTAAACCTCTTTTCCCTTCGCCATGCATTTATTTGATTTAATTGGAGTACATCTGCTACCGGGATGGATAGCACTGGAGTTGCCACTTGACATACCATAAAGCAAAATAGCTTTTGCGTGTACATTGTAATTTTGAACAAATTCCACTGGAAAATTACGTACACTATTATTGTTTAGCTGTATTTCGTACATTTGACCGAGTTCAAGTGTATACTTGAGATCACTTTGTCGAATTTTATCTCTTTGCCGCTGTTGCTGCTACTACTAATACCACTTCTTCTGTTACTACTGCCGCTTGTTGTTCCACTTGGCCAAATCATCAGCGTGATTAGTGCTGATAATGTTTGTTGCTTTCCCTCCCGTGCTGGAGAAACCATACATGAAACAAGAAATCTCGACCCCAATGATGTGTGCCCCTTTTACATTTTCCTAGTTACCACTATAACATTCCCTTTGGTTGTGATGTTG
This sequence comes from Sinella curviseta, assembly GCA_004115045.4. Classification (NCBI taxonomy): domain Eukaryota; kingdom Metazoa; phylum Arthropoda; class Collembola; order Entomobryomorpha; family Entomobryidae; genus Sinella; species Sinella curviseta. The sequence goes on along the minus strand of CM065489.1, from coordinate 19,058,901 downwards.
TTTTTCTTTGTTGCCTATGTAACCTTTTGGAGGCATCGCAACAACGAGCAAGCAGTACACAACAAACTGTCCATCCCTAAACTTTGGGAGGCATACTTAGCCCATGTAATTATAAACCCAAGAGTTGATAATGCGAATTGCGATGTTGATGAGGATGACGAAACGAAATTTTCCTACTTTTTCCCTTGCCCTGTTATTTTCTTTACCAGAGTATATGGAAGTTTTGCGTTTGGAATTGTGCATAACATTCTATTATGAGGCTGTGCAGTTGTTGGTTTTCTTTGAAACTGTTATAGATTCTTTTACATTTTGATTCGGTTTCATTATGCAACTTGGTTTGTATAACCCACACAGTAATTAGGCGTCTCTCGTGTTATTTGTTGGTAAATTACATCACATAGGGATCTGCTGTGTACAAAGTAAATGTAGAAATTTGCAGGGACATTACTGCCACGATTTTGATAGTGCCATTGTGCCACTACTTATTATAAAAAGAGACCACGTTGACGGTGATGACAATGACCACGAAAACTTTGATGATGACGGTATATCGGTGGTGGTGTTTCCGGTAATGGTGTACTTCGCATATGTGGACGAATTTGAATATATTTAGGCCTGAAATTGGGCTAGAGCCTAGCTCTTTCATTAGGCTTCCGAATGAAAACGTAACTTTGTCAGAGAAACGAACTGGAATTGAACGTGATGTGTCGTACGTGAACCTGAAACTTTGTAGTTGTCGTTATACGATATTCCCGTTATTGTATAGAATGTAAAAAAACACATTAAACATAGTACATACTGCAGGCCTCTCTCTCTCTCTAGTAAACTGTGCTAAATCCTAATGATACGTGTAGTCTACTTTCATGGAAAGTTACATATAATTACTTGGTTTTTGATAGTACCAATGGGTACGTGACCTCTACTATAAATAGTTTAATCAACTCCTCTTATTCCATTTCGCGTACTCATATTTACATTCTTACGCAGTTCACATAGCCCATTAAAGTGTGTACGCTAGGCAAATATCGAAAATTAACTTATTTTTACTTGGACAAAAGTAAAACTTCTCAAGACAACAGCCATTACGTACAATACATACTGCATTGTGCGTCGCGCTTATCAAATGATAAGGTTTAATACCACTTTACGTGTATTTATATAGTATTCAGTATTCATTAATACTACCAAAAAACTGTACATAATATTAGGGTTTGTAAGCACCATGAATTGGGTGCGTAATTAAAACTAAACGGTGCTTTCTATTTTTCTTCACTTTTCAACAGTTGCCATTGCCATCATTGCTCATATCGGCATTGCATGGTCAAAAAGTACATGGCAACTTGTCTAGGTAAAAAATAAAACTTTGTAATCATGTATTCCGATAACGATGTACAAGTACTGATTGTGAGTGAGGATGTCGTTTAAAAAGTATGTGACCAAGGTGGGACTAATTTCAAAGTAAAGTTATTTAAATGTACATAGAGTTAAAGATAAACGTAAAGGTGCATAGTTAGAATACTGGAGTCACCTACCACAGGCTATCATAACTAGTGCTCCCATATTCTAAAAAAAGATGAGAATGTCGTTTTACTCGTTTTATATTCGTACTTTTGTGTAACGCATGCAGACTTTCAAACGGATAAATGAATGACGTGGAAGAAGAAAATACGTAATGTGATATTTGAATACTTGGAACAGAGTATCATATGTGTGCTGTTAAATGGCTTACCTAAGTACTTATGTGATTTCAATGCGTAATGAAGTTATGAATGAGAGTAATATCGTATACAAAGTGTCAGAGGAAGTTATGTACCTAGGTTAGGTAAGCAGACTAGTCTATTGTACATTTAATTATACCAGTTATCAAGAAAATGAGTCAGTAACAAGTCGCCAGATTTGGTGTCCTAGCCCCCTTATTTTGCGACCTGTTTTTGACTTGATTGATTATCAAGTATGAAATGATTAATTACTCTAGTAGCTGACTACTACTCTAGGAAGGTTCCATAATTAAACTATAGCTGATTTACAAACTAAGTATGATATGTTTTGATAAGTAATTGTAATAAATGTCTGTATTATTGATGTGGCTAGCTAAGACAAACTTTTGGGGCAAAATGAACCAATGTTAAGTAAATTTGTATATTACGAATGACCTTGTTAAGGTCGAGATAAAGGATATCTATTTTATTTACCTTCAGCACGTCGTATTTAATAGAGTTGAATGTAAACATGAATGTAAATTGACAAATACATTGGTTAGAGTGTATTAAATGTACTATTATGATATATTCGATTGTTAACTGTCGTACTCGCTAAGTGTATTTTGTGAATTTATAAATAGCTCGCTATATTGTTAAAAAGAATAATAATGTACTCTACAGCAACATGGAAATTCATGGAGATGGTATTTTTATTTTAGATAAAATTAATAAGGAAGAGAAGCAAAGAACTGAGTTTCTTTACGAATGAAGCAGAAATGTGAATTGGGAAATTAATATTAAGATTATACGTTACATGAGGTTACAAGTAAAAATATAATAAAAATAGATATGCATACATTTTTAAATAACGTACTACAAATCTGCTATCGTTTTACTATGATCCATAATCATTTAGAATCTGAAATATTTTCCGATCTGAAATATGTTTACCTGTGTTAACGGTGCGCTGCTGACAAACATTCCGACACCAAGGTGTACCAGTGCTACTATTTAGAATTGTCAACATAACTGTATTATATCTATACCGTCAACTCTGTTACTTTATAAATAAAATCTCATTGATGTGTAATAAAAGTTTAAATAGTAATTAATGCGAGATATTGACAATCGAGCAGTTTTCTTTTACATATGCATACATATTACATTCCTACACCGAAACGGTATCTGTTGTTTAAGGCTTTAATATTTAACAGCATATGTACACCTGGATCACTCATAACGGATTATGTATGCCATGTTTCATGGAAATGGGCATTAAACGACCAACTTTTTATATTTTTCTGTTCCCAACACTGGCATACCATAAAAGAAACCGCAAACTTTCTTTGAGATGTGTGCTCTATATTGTTTGACACTTTCTCGTATCTTGTGCTTTTCCGTCCTCGTCTCCTGGAAATTATGCCATGAATCCTTCCTGCCGGTTTTACTAATTTTATCAACATAAACGCCAGATATAAGAGCACAGCCGGTGTCTTCGAACCTCTTCCGTATATTCCAGATTGCAATCGATTACGAGTCCATGTTTCCTACGAAGTCTTTGAATTCTCATCTTTCCTTAAAACAACAAGTTACGACATTACTCGGAAGCGCAAAAATAGTACTCTGCAAGTAATTAATAATTAATTTCTCACGCGCATACCCACTACTCCTAAATGCATAATACAGTTATCAACTTTGTTGCTATGCTGGCATACAATGTAGCAGGAAATAAATTATAATTGGACTCACACTTTGCACTACTTCATTCTGTAGTTATTATAAGGAATTATTATAAAGACGTAGTGGAGAGGCCATACGTCCTACAATAAGGACCGAGGGGAAGGACAAGAAGATTATTTGAAAGAACAAATTATAATTATACTACTCCTCGCTACTCATTATGAATTTCACATGATTAGAAGTTCAAAGAACAGATTCATACTACCTTGATAGTTAGAAGTATCAAACGATAGGGATATTGATACCCAACTTTCATTTCAAACTCTTGATGTATAGAGTTGATGTAGGAAACCTACTTGAGTGAAATGAAAGTCTTCCAAATCCTGGCAGAATGAATTCAAACGATACCATGGACCAGCCACTCTTCTAATCATTATTTTTCAAGAAGCTGAGCCAACACTAATATCGATATAACTTCAGCAAACCGAAAAAAACCGTAAGATTCTACTCATTTCCTAATGACGAGTAATAGAGGCCGGAACAAATGGTTAACGAGGTAAGCATTCCAACCAGCATCGTCGTTCCAACCAATTCAAGGAAAGTCTCCTTAATCCTAGGGAGCACGGAAGCGATAATTTTTCATCGTTTCAGCATTCAAAACACTTGTGGAATTTAAGGTTCTCCTACTTATTATTAGTGAAAATGTGACTTCAAAGTGAAAATGAACATTATTTTAATAAGCGAATTTCCACGAAATCTTTTGTCGTGTAGCCTTTTTTGTCTTAGCTTCATGGAGTGTTTGTGAAAAATTTATCAGGTTAAGATGCGTTTCTTTTTAAAAATGTAAAATTTATGAGTCTGTTTATGTGATGAGGCCCGAGTAGTACTCCTCAAGTATCATTTATCATCCTTATTATAATAATAACCAAATACTACATACATCTTCTTCATATCAAATATGTGCTCCTAGATGTTCAAAGCTTCACTGTATTTAAATCGTTAATGAAGACACTAAAATTGGGATATAATAGGAAAATTAAATGTATGTTTATTAAAAATGCGAAAAATATACAATGCTTGACAGTTTAGGATTTTTAAAAGAAGAACATTTTCATTTTACAGGTAAATTTAGATTTAATGTGGCACGATTCATATACATACCTACTCACCAGAAACGAGCATTTATTCTAGAGCGATTATTTATTGTCATCACTTGTTACGTCCAACTCATTGATGTTTATTGGCAACAAATTTTACAGTGAGCCATTTGGATACCTCTCGCCAAACCAGCAAAGATTTGAAGTCAATCATTGACGAAGCAGAGCGTGGACATCGGTAAGTCCAGATTTCACAGCCTTGCCTTTAATCAAATAAAAAATAAACATTCTTGACAACAATAATTATTTTAGCCTCAAAACTTGTATGCTTCAAATATTGGGCCATTAAAGCAGATATTCTCGATATTTTTACAACAGGTAAGCTAACCCTGATTTCGACAATCTTTAAATGATTTAGAGGCTTGAAAAAAGAAACATTCAAAACAATTTACAAATATAAGCACTCATACATATATTTCACAGCAAAATAATATGTAATTCTACACCAGGGGCGCATAACATTCAATATTTTTGAAGATGTAAAATGTTAGATGGTTGGTTAAAAGTTTCCATCATTTCTTCAGTAGTTACTTGAACTGCTCTTAATGGTCCCATAAATATGTCTAGTCAGGTGTAAACAGTAATGGGTTTTCAAATCCTGCGTTAGAAGTAACTATTACATTCTAAGCGCAATACAAACAAGTTAAATGTGCGCCAATAACCTGGAAACTCCTCGTTGAGTTGCGTCAATGTAGGTCAGTAGTCTTGCTCCATCATTTGTTTCCAATAGTTTCGAGGCAAGCGATTTTTCATCTCCATTGAAACTGTAGACGACATTGAGGAAAGAGAGAAAGAAAAAAATAACGAAAAATGGTATTCAAAGTGAAACTGAAATATACACAGTAATAAAAACATACATACATGAAGAAACATCTCGTTTCTTCAAGAAACCTTTTTTCGAATAACTTTCTTTTCTTTTGTCGCTCCTTTGGGATATAAATGCTCCGTTTGTCCCGGTACATAAGTACGTACATATATGCATGGCAAGTAGAAAAAGAGAGAAAAATGAAAAAGTGCAGTCGTTTTTATTTTTTTTACCTTTTTCTCCGTAGGTTAACATGCACCTTGGCAAGATCAAGTCATAAAAAGAGGAGAGTGGGAGTCATAAAACTTTTTATGTTATGCAATCTACAGAAATCCACATTATCTGCATAACCTTTTAACGATCGATTACGTACGATGTAAATTCTTGCTACCTTTTTTTGCACATCTGTCGATTATTGCCTTTCTACTTACTGAGTGATAAGACTACTTATTCGGATTTAGTACAAATGGGTACATTTGCACTTTTCGCCTAATGCTCTCAAATCCCCTCTGTAATTCGTCGAGTTCCAACTTTGCCACCGTTTCCCAGCACCAGAACGCAGGGATGCTTTTCAAAAGCCAGTCTAATGACATTTTTCATGGCTCCATTTGGAGCACCTCTATCTCGCCATATATTACACTACTTGCGCTCATCTTCAATAATGATCGTGTTCAGTTTTGATGATTTCAGCCAATTCATCACGGATTTCGCATTAAATAATTTTCCATTGATCATTGAGACCACATGCTGCATTTTAATAATCCTGTAATACCGTGATAAACGGAGAAAGCAGCACCTTGACTTATTTATAATATTTTATCATTCTGTCATCTGTATCAGTGTTACGCTCTGGAAATTGCTGCTTCGTCGTTTTCCAGAAAAAAAGTGAACAACCTAATCCAATATTAAATGGATCAAGAGGTATTCAGGCTTCAATAAAAGTATAAAATATGGTCGTGTGGTGTTCATGCTAGCTATAGGTTATTGTTGTTGTTATGTTTTATATTTTCCGTCGCCTACTTACCATCAAACCGAGGTCTGCACACTCATATTCAGCAGTGATTTTTCATATTAAATTAACAAAAATGTCAAAGAAAGGAGGGTAATAAATCAGAAACCTCGTTTCATCCAAGAGAGCACTTGTGAGTGGTGCAAACTTTGCTGGAGACTCAGCAATCTCGCACAATAGCCGCTGACGACAGTCTTCGTCATAGACCCTCAGTGTATTGAAATGGTGTTCTAGCCTTTGAAGCCTCGTCTCCACACTCAGTTGTGGATGGAGTTGAGAGGAAGAGGCACCAACGCCACTTGGCCATTGTGAAAATTGTGAAGAGCCATTGTTGTTCAAGTTACTTCTTAGGGGAACCACGTCCGTTGATGCCGAAATCAATTCCCACATGTTTCCTGGTTAGCAATGCAGTAAACAGAATAAAAAGTACATTTAGAATTGAATCATGTAGCAAAGTCTGCAAAAAAATATAGGGCATGTCTACAAACTACAAATAATCCTACATATATGAACACTCTGAATCCATTAGCGAGTCCTATGGTCGATGTACTAATCATTGTGGCTATTTCGCAAGACAGAACTAAAACTGAAAATGAGTTGAAAGCTACAAATCATCGCTCGTTGTACATTTCACAACAAAGACAAGGGGATGCTTGTACGGAAACAGTTTATGACATGTTTGAGTTTACGGAAATGTTGATATTGAGTTAGATAAAAGAAATAATTTTTAACGTTTTTAATGGAAACTAAAGGGAATGTAACGCAACATTATGGATCACATGGGATGAGATAAGGATTCCCTTTCATTTTGAAACGGCAAAAATCATTTCAGATTTTTCAAACCATTCTCACTTCTAACGATTCTAAAATTGTATTTACTTTTTTTTAGAAAGAATGACAACAAAAACATCGCACTTCTTCCGGAAGTGGTGTGGAGTCATGAACGTAAATGTAGCTGCCTTACAAATGTAATGGACTATTTTTACACTATTCAAATATAAAATAAATGACCGAAATGTCTTCACGATGTATCCTAGGTACAGTTTATTGTATTCCAGGTTTTAGTACCACTATTAATGTTAAAACAAGAACATAAACAGAATGACTACAATATCCATTTGGTTATTACATTCACAATGTACATTATCTTTTTAATGTGACAATTTTACGAATTTAAACTTTTTAAAGTCTATTTTTTATATTTAGGGGAATGTTTTATGTTTATCTGTATGCTATAATCTGCAGTATCTTAACCCACCGTTATGAAAGTGTGTTATCAGTACACGTTGTACTGTACAGCAATGGTACCTCCTAAATCGTTGTAACTTTTGCTTTGTACCATAATATATAATGTCAACAATGCTGTTAAATGTTATATAAATATGCATAGTCCAAGGAGATAGGCATTTTTCAGAGACAAATTACATCTCATGTGCATGTGCATTATAATATAATTATCTCAGACTGTGAGCGTTTGTAGTACTTTTTACGAATCTGTCGTTTTGAGCAAGATTTTCGCATGTTCTGTATTAAGTATGTAATAAAACTAATTTATGAGAAAGCTATTATGTCTGTCCGTCTACATCTCCAAAACGGTTTACGATTTTCGACATATCACGCATAATAGTATTATTTATAGCAGATGATTTACTGCAGCTACCAATTTTCGTAACTTCCATTGTTCGACTGCCAGAGCGGAATTGATTGATTTCACTTCGTAGTCATCTGTGACGATCACGTGAATGTTTCTATATTCAGTTGTTTTAACTCTAACGGCAACTCTGAGACCTTACGGATGCAATGGCTATAATGACTACCTTTTCAATTTCCTTCAGCTACTGTTTTACATGCTCTGATCTCACGTGTTTATTCAAAAATTATACACATTTTCACTTCTTCCACACGGAAAAATAGCAGCGCTTTAAAGTACGGACAACTGCACAAAAGAATGTACAGGAGGGAAGGAAGAAGAGCTCATAAAGCCTTTGAATTCATTCCTATTTTTCAGGAAATTTACAAAAAGAACCCAGTGTTATTACGGCATGGAACGATGACTTATCTAACTCATCTTATTGTCTTGCTTCTTGTTTGCCTCATCTTCTTGCAGCTATTTACTCGACGCTCTTGGAGGAAAAATAAAAAATGAAATGTCGTGACAGCCCTTGTAACATCAGGCAACCCACCCACATTACCAGCAACACAGCGTTATGACACGCTATTAACATGTTATTTATAGAGTACGGTGATACCGACGACAGTGGTAACGCACATTAACTTAGCATAAACACACACGTTGATAATAATATCCAGCGAATTTTTTCTTGCATAAGATGAACATATTTACTGGGAGATTAGCGTACATTATGATGGTATCAGGATATTTTAAAGGCAACTAAGGGGGTAACATGGGAAGAAACGAGAAACGGGTGGATTTTCGTTTTTTATATATATTTCAAGTGGTGCCTAAGGGATCGTTGTTTGCGCCGTTAGTACCGTATTATGTATGATGATGATGTGGTGTGTATACAACTTGAGCACATAGCAATCGGGGCAAATAAATGGCTTCTCTTGACAGCAGAAAGAAGAAAAGGTACACAGCGACTTCAAAGTAACAAGCTTTCACTCATCTTTTTTTTCCTCAGCACGATTACGATGGCGATGGTCGTCGTCATCGTCCTCGTGTGATGAAAATGCAGGATAAAGAGGTGAATGAAGAGCTCAAAATGCTATTTTATGCTAGAAATACTATACTGGATAATAGAATTACTTAATGTCGCCGATAGTGAGAAAGAAAGAGAGAGAAAGAGAATTTTGGAATTACTATGGATGCCATGCCCTTGGACGACGAAGGAAAGCAACAACACAAAGCACGATGACGATACATTTTTTTGCTACAGCAGTAATGGGGAGTCGACAAGACACACTTTTAGATGCAGGATTAAACTCACTTTAAATCAAAGATTTTTTTGGTGCAATATTGTTAGCCTGCTCCCTTTTGTAAGTTTATATTTCTGCACTTGCCTCCATTCAAGAAGTTGCCATAAATAGAACAAGTTAATGTCAAATTAGCAAGGACTCATGGCAGAAAATAATGATGAACATTTTTTATACTCCATTAATATCAACGTCTCCCTGTCTGCTGTAGGGCAATGAATGTGTCATGTATACGACCTCCCATTTTCTAACATTTTACGCTGCTGTTTATTCTTTTTTATGAGAGTTTTCCTTCCTTTTCATCTGATTGCGGGAGAAGTTGTTCGGATGTACTGTTCCTGTAGCCAGTTACCATTACCATGCGTCGTGGTCACGCGTTTCTTTATGCGTTTGATAATTCACAACCCTTGTATCTGGAGTAATGGGTGGGCACGACTTAAAATCATGGACAAAACATTAACTTTTGGCATTGAGTCTCGTTCAATACCTATTTCCATGTTATAACAATAAAAACACGTAGCCTCGTTCTCGCATTATTTTGCATTAGCATTCCATATTATATTACCCCAGTTGGAGGTGGTGCCACGGCTGACATGACACTTACTATCCTTGTGACTCGTCGTGTACCACCGCTCTTGATATATAATTCCCCATGTCAAGCCAATATGATTTAATCTACAATATCCAGACTTGCACTTTAATCAACAGATTAAGACTCTTCTAAAGTAAAATAGGAGGGGGAAATACTCCGAGAGTCCACTTGGAGACATGACGCATGTAGTGTAAGGACCCATCCAGAGCCAGACCGTTTGCGAACTTATATGAATTAGCAACATGGCAGTTGATGGGACTTTGGCGTAATATAATCCCCTTTCAAGGTTGCTATACAGTGTGAAAATGTGGATTACCAGGATGTTCAACGGAAGAACCAAAAAATTTTGCAGATAATAAAGATATATAAAATAACATGCATGTATAGAAACATAAAAGGGAAAAATACACGTCCGCAAGTAAAAGCCTCACACAGACAAGAAGACGAAGGATAGTGGTTTTAGTGCCCAACTCAATTTCCTTCTCTACAGAGGCAACGCAACCGGTTTTAATTAAAATCTTACATCAACGGCAAGACTAAATTAATAAAGAAAGGGAAAGAATGCACAGGACGGGAAGTACAATGGGTTGTGTTGTTGTACTCCTTCGTATTTATTACACTATACACCATATTTAAGTCAGATTTGTAATTCACACACCCATATCCTACTGCATGCCCTCATTACTACACTTACACCTACTGCATCAATTCAGGCTCAACCCTGCGTTCTTAATTAACATTGTTCAAAAAAGTATTAATCAAACGAGATGGTGGAGACCAATATTAAAATTTCTTGGACGGTGCACCAAATTTCAGAGCTGAATGAGTTCAATTGACCCGGAAACCATAGGTTTGGTTTGAAACCAAAATTACACACAGGCATTTTATTTATCGAATTGATCTGACACTAATTTGTGCTTTCTTTCGTTATTTCCCCCCGAAAACAAAAGATTTACTTATAAAGGAAACTATAAGAAGGAGGTAATTTAAAAGTAAACATAAATATGAATTTAGACAGCCAGCTTTCTTACTTCTTGGAAATATATCCCGTGTTTTGGCGGATGCAACGTCACTTTGTAAACTAGAGCTGCTGCTGGCACGCTGTAGTAAATCAAACGCAGTTCGCTCCAAGAAGCTGATAGTGGAGGCGTCCTTGGAATAGATACTTGTTACAGGAACACAATAAATTGGTGGAACTTTTTGAAACACCCTGTAACAACAACAACAATAAAAACAACTTTGTAATTTGTATTATTCCTTGGAAAGATAACATAATGTGTAATTGGATACCGATGCACTACGCATATAAAATACTTTACTGGACACTATACAACATATTCACCATTTGAACACTGCTACTACAGAGATATCGCTTACTGTAATATGTAACCATATGCATATACCATTTATACATATATGTACATCTATCACATATTGCATCATTAATAATACTACATAAAATACCTGTAATATGTATTTTGGTACGCTGATTGTAGGCTAAAAAACATTTTGCAATTGTTATGATAATACGCATAGGACTTGTGAGAATGTCAATAAAGTACCGGTAGAGCTTTGGTGCTTGCAAAAACGTAAGACGTAAATGAATGACGCATGCTTTTTTAACTCAAGAGGATACTCCAAGCTATTTAGGGACTCCAGGGAGAACAGACAAGATGACGATGACGGAAGGGAATAGAGTACAACTTGTGGAAAAACTCTTGGCTATTATAAGGTTAAACCTATGAGCAATCACACCAGTAGTGACACATTTTCACGCATCATCGCACAACGTAATAAAAATTCTCACTCAGAGACTCAGTGCTAAGAAAAATTGTCAAGGGATTATCCACTAAAGGAAAACCAAACAAACCAAAGCACATGATCCCAAACTACTATATTTGTCACCAATTTTCAACAATTCGCTATGGTAAAGTATACTGAATAAAACTTTTAATATATTCGTACGTAATGATCCAAGGTAAGTGACCTATAAATTCCGAGTAAGTTTATAATATGCCATATTGATGAAAATTTTTCGATGTCAATTAGAAATGCATGTATATGACACATTCTAGCTGCCTGCGACATCAAGTAATCTAGTTCAAAATCTAGTGAATGAAAGTCCTTATTGTAGGCGCATAAACAAATTGGAAGAGCTTCTGCTCATCGTTTAGCGGTCCCGTGCTAATAAGCTTTAAATTCAGTAATTAGAAAATGACTGCTTTTTTGTGGCTTAATTAGTTCACCGTTTTCACAAAGCACGGTTATTACTATGAACGTACTCAAGGCGTGTAGGAGATGGCAGACAACGTTCTGCCATTTACACACTAGCATATATTTACTGTAACCATTTTCACGGATGGATGAGATCATTTTCATCGACTCACTCATCATGTTTTCAATAAATAAACAAGAGAGAAAAGTGAACAAAGGAAGTAAACTATGTCATGCAGTTTATCCTCACAAAATAGCTCAATATACTACGTATTCGATGCTATTTTTATTGTTAAACAAAATATAGCCGTAATCAGCGTGTGGCTATTTCTCTTTCATAAACAGTCGTCAGTGCTTCCTTTGTCCTTTCGTAAAACTTTATTGTATGTGCCAGACCACCAGTAGAGTAATAATGATGCTGTCTGTTTCAGCTCATCTGACTGCAAATCCGATAATTTCAGAGCAAGCTTAAATAATTACTTTCTATGCACAATTATTCCTTTGAATATTCGATGGAGTTATGCTATTATTACGCCTAGGTAAATATTGGCAATGCAAGCATTATCGGTTAATTGTATAAATTACATGGAACGCACTAGTGGCAGAATTATTTATATATACGTGTTCTCTAATATCAATGTAATCCTTGTTATCGCTAATTTTTGGTATTGTCCACGACGTCCTTACTTATCCTTCTACCAAGGAAACGTTTATACACTGGCCATGGAAATACCAGATAAGCTAGTAAATAACACCACGGTGAGATTCACGTACCACTTCATTTTATGCATAGGCATGCCTGTTATGTTTCAACAAAACAATTAAGCATTTAATAGCGAAATCACGCAAATAATTAATAATAATAATAACGAAATAGGAACAAACCAAAGGACTCCGGTTACAACTATTCCAAGGCGAATGATACTGTTAAGAGGATTAAAGGCGATTTGGGGTACACGTGGCTCGCTTTGTTTGATATCTTTCCTTTGAACTTCCTCATGGCGATTTGGAACTCTGCTACAAATCATCATCATCATGGCAACACTTTGGAGAACTGTAGATGTGTTACGTGAGTTATATATTCATTATAAATGCTGCAAGTAAATATCCATCAAATGTTTCGCAATTATCTGCACATGCACTACAATGACGGCGTGTGTGTGTGAAGAGATAAGACTCTGGAACGGAAATGTACGGGAGGTCAAACTAAAAGATGAGCATTATCTATCCTTCAGCTTTCCCACACACCGGAACCATTTCATACATTTAGTGATCAGGACAAATGCCATTTATCACGCGCACTACTGAGAAACATTTTTCACCTGCATTTAGCCCACTCTTCTACTCAAGGTAATTTACTGATGGGTTATACCTACAGCAACTCCTACCCTGACCACCGGAACAAGCTATCTCTTATTCACTCTCACTGAAAAGTAAAATATTTTCTAATGGGCATACACAAAGATGACGGCAATCATTAGTCTATTCACTTCCATTGTACACTTCACGCCACATCTTTCCCTTATATTTCACAAACTGTTACAACATCCATGTTTTTGTAACCTAGCAGCTCCTTCCAGGCAATTCTCCAGAGTTATAAATAGCTGATGGCTGTGTGGAAAACTGTCCGGCTTAGTTAAGGGTACGAAGGAAAATGTACCTCAGCGTGACGATTGATACTTCGCTGTCACACTTAGTCACAACAGAAAGATTACAACTTTTTTTGGTTGTCGTCTTTCCAAATGACAAGAAAATATTACATCCCAAGACCACGGATGTTGATTGCGTTGGTGTTATCACTTATATATCTTGTGCGCAAAAGATAGATAATCGTAGATTTCTGAAAATAGATTCTCATGCCTACATTTTTTTGGTACAGAGTTCACTTCACACGGCACAACTGTTACAATTTCATATCAAAACGAATTATTATCGACTCACGTACCTTCAATGAATTTTTTGGTTGATTCTCTGACAACAAAATAAAGGCCTACCACCTGTGGTATGACTATTAATAGTAGCAGGGAAAATAGTAGCCAACTCTATAACATGGACTTATTTTTCATTTATAGTTTTATACCTACTTTAAATCCGTCACATCTTCTGGCTCACAAAATATAAATTTAGCTTGTGCTCATCTCTCTATCCATCCTCGCTACACTTTTGAACGACGAAATGCTCATGTCCTTATTTTATGTACGCGTTGAAAAGACGGTAACCATCACGCATTTTCCCATTTCCTAAATACCTAAACAAAGCTTGTGCTTTGTTCACTTACCTTACCCACCGTGCAATTATTATTATATTCAACTTGCATACATTATACACTGACGATATACCAAAAACGAGCATCAAAATGTATTCAGTTTTTTCAGTGATTGCAAGTACTGCATAGAGTCAACGTAAATGCGACCGGTGGTTAGTAGACGGTAACGTTTCTTGCACGCAAAAAGATTTTTTTGGGGTGTCATTCTAAAATAATATATTACATTGAACAGTAGCATTATGAATATTTTTTTGGAAAAAAAGTAGGGAAGTTTTCCACATTTTTAGTGCCATCAACGTAAATAAGGAACGACAACGAGCAGTGAATGGCTGACTATCCTCGTCTAGTTGATCACCATGTCTACCTCTTAGCTTATTTAATTTAGATATAGCTAGTCTCTGCTTGTATTTAAATTTGCTGTCATTTTCTTGCATGAAAAAAGGAACCTTTATGAAATGAACAAACGACCTACTCCCTTATTTTGAGGAAATGGCGATAATAATAATGTTAATGTACTGTATTGTTTGTACACTTTGATAATACAACGTATGAGAATTTAAACATCATCATCTTCATCATAATCATGATCCATTACCAGCTTCCCTATAAACCTCATCATCATCACTCGCTCCCCACACTCCCTTGATTCAGTGCAAAAAAATTGCAAAGTAAAATACGAGGGTAGGTAAAAGAGACGTTTTGCAGAATGTCGAACGAAATGACAATAAGCGTTTCGCTTCGTTGCTGATGGCTTCCTAAATTCAACTTTTGAAGTATTGAAAGAGCATAAAAGGATGTTATAGTACACACGAAACGCAACGCCATGGTTTTGTGCAGGGAAGAAGCTTGCGTTACGTATGCCGCGCTATAATTTACAACAAACAAAAATGAGTGTATAGGCACATTAGATGTGCAGCCAAGGTAAATCTATATTATAATGAAAGGAAAAACCACCAAAAGTAAATACCATGGCTGATTTTAAATGAGGATGCTTTTCTATTTCATGAAGCCGGCCACAGGATGAAGATGAAACTTTTTACAGGTTAGCCTATTGCAACTGCGGGTTGTGATATCAACTTGGAATGAACCAGAAATGAATTAAATGAGTTTTACATATAGATAATGTAACTGTTTCCTGAAGCAAGAAAATTGCATTTTTAGCATTATATTCCTGTAAGAGTGTTAAAAGAAGTTGTGCTTAAGAAAGGAACCATCAGTGATTTGTTTGACAAATAACTTCAATTCTAAATGCATGCTATACATTAAGGGGCCACATGATTTCCGAACAGTATACGTGTAAACTAGCAATTAGATTTTTAAACTTTAACATTCTAATGATGAAATAGTATAATAATTTAAATTGTTACGTCCACAATTTACCACTGAAATGATCTCCACAAGTAACGAATCGAATAGGATGTAGACGGACTTTTGTAGTACATACCAACAGACAGACAGATGGGAAGTGCGACATGATAAAGTTGTTGCAGCTTATTAAGGTTGAACTTCATAATAACAAAATATTCCTCCACTGTTTGAAAAGTCAATTAAAAAGTATAAAGTTTTGTAACTTTAAATTGAAATGTATGATGTACAAACAGGAAAGTCAAAAGATGGTAAAAAAATTGCCAATTATTTTGTTTTACGTGAATGTATTAAAAGTATTTGAAAGTATTATTCGTCATTTTACGCTTGGTTGCTGTTTCCATAAAATGTCACCCACAGTTAAAGCAAACAATAGAGAGAATTTATTGAAACCTCCTACAGCCCTTTGCTCCACGCTTACATGCCACTTACCCCAGCGCAAATTGGTTGCATAACATTGAAATTATATAATGACTCAGAGGTGTGTGTATAAGGGCTTGGGCCTACCTCCAGAAGGCATATTGTGTATTAGATGAATATGTAAGTGCCGGCATTTTTAGATTAGATTACATCAGCTCAAGATAATACCATTTGTCATTGGCGGAACTGTCGAGCAGAATGAGACAAAGAGTAACTTCAATATACTCAATTCATCACCTAAACATTTCTTTCCATCTATCCGACACGGTAAAGAACCACAACCTACGCAAGCATTAAGACTATTCCCATTTTCTCATAAGTCCATTTTTAGACTTCCGGTATATACGTACACATGTGCATAATATATTATTACATGACTCTCCTTCGCCATATCATCTACGCTTGATGTCGCCCTTTGCAAAAAGAAAGTAAAATTAACTTCCGTTCTATCGTGAAAGCAAAGTTGTGATGCGAATCAGCGTTTATGCTCTGCTTATTTCCTTTGGGCTGCCGATGAAATAATTTAAGGGAATGCTATGCTACTCCCGCGCCACTGCCAAAAAGTCATTGGACTTGGACATCATCAGATAAATTTACGATTTATAGAAAAAATATAGTTTAAATATTCGTCCGGCAAGATGACGCGTATAGGTATATGAGGTTTTACGTATATAGATATGAGTTCTGGGAATCGTTAATGGCGGTTGGCTAAATCCAGTTACGCCAGTTAAAGTGAGGTCGAACCAGCAGATAAACTTTACAAGCACAGGGGCATCAACGACGTAACGTTCGCGGACGTGCTTGTCAGTTTTGATATACGACGTAATCATATGCGGGTAATACATGTAAGCTTGACCTGGCACTCATCTGGGAAAACCGATGGTGCCGATATTGTTTACTTCCAGGTAAATGGAATATCAAAGCTCTTTTGATTAGTTTTCGAAGCTTTCAGTAGTTGACTTGCGTGTAACTGGCGTTATGGCTTCCTTGGACTTGGCGTTATGGATTCCTTTGACGATGGCTGTGAATGGGGCGATTATATGTGATGACGGCAAATGATTCGAGAAGAAAGAGATGATAAAAATAAAAAAGTTTCAGAAAGCTCAACACGTGCCAAATTCATTTGCTAAAGTTCATTCAGACGAGGAAGTAAAGCTTGGCAAGGGTGTTACAAAACAGCCAAGGAGCGTTGACGTGGCTGATTATATACCATTTGGAACTTTTGAAGGGCATCGGCATGGAGAATCGATATGCACACGTAACGGGACAAAAACTTGAATTGGTCTACTACGATTGCTGTCATTTGGAACTTGTAACTAGTCCCATCACAAGTGGATCCATAAAACTGAAAGTTAGGAGGATATTGGATGTGCTTTCTTTAATGCCTCTGCGTGTAAAATGATGTCGCATGATCTCGCCCTCGTCGATAAAACTACATACTCTCTTTTGAACATTGTACCCGTTCATCTATTCATGATACCCATATATGTGCGAAATTAAATATATCTTTTGTTGCAGTTCGAATTTAGCGTCCAGTTAAGCTTTAATAATTTGTAGCAAAGATTTCAATATTATGCGTGTTATCTGAGAATCAACGTACATACTCAAGCCATCTAATCGTTATTGCATACGTACATTATTGATAGCTAATAATATTCTCAGGTTTAATACAAGAAGTGAACCTGAATACCCGACAACCCGAGCATACAAAATGCCAACACCTACGCTAACTCAGGGTATTTACGTGGTGTTGTTTTTAAAACAATAGAACTGACGAGCAGAGACATCTACCGAAGCTACACGTAAGCAGATGTCATTTACACTCATTGCATTCGGCAACAAAGACAAGCCACAGTTGCGCTCTATTTTTACACTTCAGTGAAATATTTGCGCTGCGTAGTTGTAGTTAGTATGAATGGAGTCCTTGTCTATTTTAAAACTTTTATAAAATGATTACCTACTACTGCCTACGCAAAGTTTTGGATGGAACAATTGGTACAATTCCTGGTATTTTTCTAGTTCAATTTCTTGTCAGTTGCTAAAAGAAATAAATAGGCAACATTAATCTCCCAGAGTCGCCTTCCTGCAAGGAAATACAGTTTATAAACAATTCATGAAACAAGTGAAAAGTAAAGATCCTCAAATTCTAACTTTCAAGGTTGAAAGGATGACAATGAAAGTGGCTACAGCGGATTCATGGATGATGTTCCGAAACAAATGCAATTTATTTTCAACTACTTCCTGTTGTGTGTGGCAAAAACTTGCTAACGATGATTACATACGTGTTATATTATTGCGAGGTTTTCCAAATCATTATGATTGAAGTTAATATGATGATGATGATGCAATCTGAAAGAAATCAACTATAGTGTCATTTTGATTTTATAAAAAACAATTCTTTATTTGATTGAATAGTCGTTGAATAATAATAATCAATTCATATAAAAATAATGATTTTCAATAAATATCATGTCAACAATATAATTTTTTTTCAACAATAACAACAACAATAAGTAATAATAACAACAACAAAAGCAATAACAATTGTATCAACAATGAGCCAGCATTAAATAAAAAATAACATTAATAAGTTCGCTGAAAATATAACATGATCACTGATCAGTCATTTCCAGTAAGATTGGCCAAATACAATAAATAAATAAAAAAAACATTGCAAAAAACAAATATACGCCAATAGTAAAACAAATATAGCCAATAGATCTTTGGGCACGTTTGAACTAATTACTCGTTGGATTGGCATGTAGCAGTGAAGGCTTTTTTTAAAGGAAAAAAAATATATAAAAAGATTTTTAAAAAAGAGAGCACGGCTGATTGTTCTCTGCTGGAAAATAACATTTTGAATTTCGCAAGAGCAGGGTGGGATTCGTTCGTCAAGGGAGGGAAAGGGTTGTAGTAGCAGTAGTAGTTGTAGCAAGTCACAGTAGTCGTCCGTTCAAAGCGTATCACTTGTAAACGTTGTGTGTGGTGTCACTTCTCGAGTCGTTTGTCAGTTGTCCAAACACCTCCTCACTGTAATATGGCGAGTAGAACAGAGAAGACATTTTTTTGGTTGTAGAACACATCATGAAGAAAATGAATTTCTTCAAGTCATGCAGTACGCTCAAAATATTTATATATCTATATCAATTCGCACTAGCCACACACTCGTGAGCGAGAAATATTTTTTGTCACGTCCAGAGTAAATTGTAAGTTTGTGTAGTACTACACGTCCAAGTTCAAAAATAGTTCGGTTAGGTCATTTGTATCATCAGTGTTGTGTCACATATTTGATTTGTCCAGCAAAAAAATAGGTATTTTTGTCCACGTGTCAAAACTTGTACAAGTATTGTAGTAGTTGATAATGTATCAGTAAATATAGTAGTTGTAATTGTTCTTTGGCAGTCAGCTTCTGACATTAATATGAGCAAAACAATATATATAATAAAATAATTATATAACTAATTTAACTCTAACAGCTAAGATTAATATTGTCGTCCATGTGGGAAAGTCTTGTTTCTTCACATAGTGATAAAAAAATACATGTAAGGTAATTCTCCCGTCTCTCTCTATCTCTCTACATCTGTCTCTACATATATTATAATATAACTTGTGGTAGTTAGTTAAAGTCGGGTCATGGCTGTGGACTTGTCCTACACACTTCCCCTAAAGTCCCAATTAAAATGTCGTTTGTCTTTTAACACTTAAGAGAAGACTGTCGGTTCCGTGTGAAAAGTCCGAAAGTATAAGCGTAGGCTTTGGTTATACAACAGGAGTGTGAGTCAACTTCAATCCCTCCTCTCTACTTTCTCTTCTCTACACTTACAAAACTACAGGCGTATAATTACCGTGATTGCTAATTATACTTGTGTTGCTTTTGCAGGTGTTCTAGATTGTTTGTTAGTTGATGTCGTTTTTTTAAAAAGTAAATAATAAACACACCCCTGGTCATACTGTATACTATCTTCTAAATTATTACCTAATATAAAAAACTGTCGCCTGTCCGTTAAAAAGTCAGTCTTTGGTTAACAATCGCATAATAATAAAGTTGTATGGAAGTGGCTACCTTTGTATACAAAATAGTAGTAGTAGTAGTAATTGTAGTACCTGTAGTAGTAGTAGTAAATATAAAAGTTGAGAAAAAGTTGTAGGGAAAAATCATGAATGAGTCATATCATGAATTATAAATATCTATGTAGGTAGGTAGGTAGGTAGTAAAAATATTAAGTCCAAAGTTCTCCAAAGGAAAACTATTTTTACAAAAGGTTGAATAGAAAGAAATTTTGAGCATTTCAGTTGTTCCACACGTCGTCGTTGTCATTGTTTGTGTGTATGTGTGTGTTTTATCGTGTTTGTCCAAGTCGTCAGTGTCCTCATCATCAAGATTTCACTTGTGTTTTTTTATCTGTCATGTTTTTTTTCTCTGTGATGACGGGTTTCGTATCCTTCAGTCGTCATTTATTTATATATCTGTACTTTATCTTCGTTCTGTTCTGTTATGTTAGTACTGTGTGACGTTGTTCGTTCTTTGTTCTAGTTCATGTGAGTGAAAAGAGAGGAGCATCCCAACCAGCAACTGATTTTTTTTGTTAGATTCTCGATATATATAAAAAAGGAAGAGTGAATTCCGTCCATTCCCTGCTCCTTTTTTCCCATCGTGTTGAAGGATGGGAGAAGAAGAAGATGAAAAAGTAGACGAAGCCTCGATCCTCCTTTTTTGCTTATTTATGACCAGAGTCTCCAATGATAACAGCGGATGAATTGTGGAACAACAGCGGCGAGTAGTTTCCTGAGATTTTCCGGATTTTCATTCAATTCTCAACTTGTCCTGTGTTTACTAGTCCGCATTGTGAACTGAGTGAAAATCGGTGATGAGCCCGAAGAGTTAGAAAGTATAAAAAACAATATAAAGCATCTTAGGATTTATTTTTTGACTACTGGCAATCCAATCTGTAAACAAAAAAAGAAAGCAAAAATATATATATTATATGAACAGCAATAAAAAAAATTAGCTCATCTCTTGTGAATCGGCAATAATAAGAAACTCTCATCAATTTACAAGACGATCGTATGCAGCCAACATGAAGAAAAAAATGCTCATTTTAGACATGGTCAGTTTAATCGAACAAGATATTGAAGCAAACGTAACGTATCACGATGATGATAATATAATAATATTGTCTACCTAACTAAAAAAGGTGAAACGAGTTTCTCCGTCATTCATTAGATTTTGCGCTTTTGACTATATCTGATTGTGTGAGTACAATAATAAATTTCTTCATAGACACACAGCCCATAATGTAGTCGTTGCATGAGTTCATTCAAACAGTATATATGTGAGTGTACGTGTACCTTAAGAGAAGTTACTCACTCATGTAAATAAATAAATTAAATGAACGCCTTTTCTTGCTCTTCTTCACACACCAATTACTAGTTCAACACCACCACATGTAGTGTTTCACTTATGCTGCTGTGTGTAAAACGTCTATCTATCCATCTTTCTATCTCTAACTCTTTCTCTGTGTCGAGTAAGGATCATAATCGTCATGCATTTTCAACAATCAGACAATATGCGTGTAAGAAATATAATGTGCTTGTTGCTGTCTTGCTCGAGTTCACTACGTGCCAAGAAAAAGGGGAGTTGTTAAACACTTGTTTGATGCGGCTTCTGCATTTTTTAGCAAAAAAATGAGAAGAAATATTATATGCCTTTTGATGATGCACTGCATACACACACATCAACCCTCGCATCAAGTGTACACACACTACTACCACCACTACTCTCATATTATATGGTTTGGTTTATAACTTTGTGGTAGTGACCTCATTACCTTGGCTAGTAAGAAAGCAGAACAGGAAATATAAGCTGCAGAGTGAGTCTGTGTGAACGACCTAAGCTTGATTCTTGAAAAAGTGGGTGATGGGTCAAATTTGAGATGTAGGGTCGCTAGATCCTGCCTAACCAGATCTACTTTCCACTTTTTTTTAAACAAAAAAAACTCGTCTAGATTTCAATCCATACTTTACCAAATATTACTTTTCTATCTTGATAACTGTACTTCGCCCAATTGTACTTTTGCATCTTCTTTTCAATATTAGCATTGTTGTATTATTCAAGTTAGACAGGTAGACTATAAAATTATACGATGATGTACATAAATGTTTTCTCTATCACTCGCATTGCATGCATCTATGAATGTGTGTATATATGTGTATATATCTTTATCTCTGGTTACTGGGTCAAATATATTGCGATGATGCGATTGATTTTTTTTAAATTTTCAAAGTTCAACCAGTGATTACTTTTGTAATACTTGCTACTAAATCCTAAAGTCGTGACTATTTGATTGCTGCTATGAACTTTATGTCGTAATCCATAAATTTGTATTTATTATGTATATATTATTAGAAATTTCATTAACTAATAATAAATTGTCAAAGGTTTGTACATTTCCTTGCCAAAAAAGACAATGAGCAAATAAATAAATAATTATTATGTCAGCTTCCCTTGTCTGGACTGCACAAATGGATGTTACATGAACAAGTCGCAGATTGCCCCTTTCGCACAGACTAGCTCAACGTGTATACAAAATGGCAGACAAATAATTTTTATACTAACGCCGCCTACAACTACTACTATTGATGTAATAATGACCAGTGGAGAAAGAACAAAGTGTCTGCTCTGCTGGACTATTTTTACAAGATGCAATTTAGCGAATAGGTCATACCTGAATTATTGGTTCTTGTTGTATACATCGTAGAGCTTTTCAATTCCGTTAAGGACCTTCTCGGAAAGGCTGGCAAGGTTGAGGGAACGGTAGGTTCCGTATTGGCTACCGCTCCATCCGTAGTCTCCGTATCCGGAGTTCTTGCTCAAGAGTGGGTAGATAACTGCAGTGAAACAATAAAACATTCAGTGTGAAAGTGTTTTCCTTTCTCTGGGCATTCCAGCGCACTTCCTCAACATGTGCATTTTACTTTCATGAGGAGGACGCTATTCATGTTTTTTTGTCTTTTTTTATTTCACATACCGGCAGCCAAGGCAAGGAGAACAATGATGGCTCCGAGAGCAAGGAAGAGCCCAGTGCTCAAATCGAAGGAGAGACCGGCATAAGTGTATCCGTAGGGATCATGACCTCCTGGGTATGAGTTGTAGTGGTATTGCTGGGAGTATCCTCCACGAGTAGCTTCCTCGTTTCCAGCGGCTTTAACCTCATTTTCCGCCCTGACACCGGCGAGAAGGAGAAAAGCAAAAGGAACAGCTAAAATGACTTGACGCATCATGTTTGTTGTCTGAAAGTTGCTGGTTGCGGGTGGCTTCCCCAAAAATATTGACCTAAAAAATCAGAGTAAAAAAATTGTAAGGTTACGTAAATCCTTCCGCATTCCTTATGTCATAATTAATATCCTCCAGGAAAACTTTCACCCTTTCATCACTGAGTAAAAAAATGCGGTGTCTATAGTTCTCGTCTGAAACAAGGCAAGACGCGTTTAAAAAATTAATAATAAAATACAGATTCTCGACATGGCATTTTTGTTTCTCCAGAGCTAAATATCTGTTTTCTCTCTCATTTTATCCTTAACCTGTTCTCCTGCTTTGGTGTACTCATTCTCCAGACCGTTCTCTGATCATGCATATTACACACCGCCTACAATTCCCATTGCTGAACTTTTATAATATTTGAAAAGTTGTGTGTATATACTATCAAATTATTAGGATTTGATTAAATTTTCCCTTTCTGCAAATTTATGAGTTCTTTAAAAATTGAAATAAGGCTTACGAAACTATGTTCATTTTTTAGAATCAAAATATTCTTGAGTATAAAACTTTTTGTAAATAAAAATCCTCTTCAGTGTCTATTAACTAACAAGCCTCAGTCCAACAAACTTTATATTTGTTTATAAATACGGATTGAAAATGTAATATTCATGTCGTTGCACTCTGAGGTTCTCTGACTATGTGACTTTAGAGGGAGAAACCCTTTTTGAACGAGGCTATTACTTCAAGGTTGCAAGGTAAAATATATTCTCAAATGGAAATGTAATGCTTTCTCCTGACAACTAGACAAACTAGCTCAACTTGGACTTAATGCTCCAAAAACATTTGTCCTCATCGCAGTGGTTTTGTAAAAAAGGAAGGATCCTTGAATCAAGTTTCAAAACAATCCATGGCGAGGGAGAGAGAGAGAAAACTATCCCATGAGAGATGAAGTACACACAAAGTGAAGAACAAGCAGAAGTGATATAATATTCGCTCAAGTCGGCCATGTGCTATTAGAATATAGTAGCGCTGCTTCTCCACCAACGGGATATGTGAAAAAAATCCACAAACGCAAGCTCAAGCTTGCTCACAAAAGCAAAGAATAACAACACTTCTTTGTTTCTTTCATCTTCTTGAATTCGTCTTGCCATGTTTCGAGAGAGGAGCGACGTGATACAAAATTTCAAACTTGACTTGTATAACTGCTGCACTGTGTGTCAATTTAAAAAGTTAACTTGTCTGAAAGAAGAAAACAGGGAAATTGAACAACTGGGAAAAGTGAAAATAAATTGAATTCGAAGCACACTGTGTTGAGTTATTGTGAATATACAAAATTGAAACAATGGACTGCGTAAAATAAATCCAGGAACACAAAGGAGTTTTGCTGCTATATAGTATTGGGCTTTTTTGTCTACTAACTGCTAACTGTACTTATCACACTTTTCAATTTTTGCCGATATTACTCAATGATCTTTGAAAGGGCGAACAATTAACTTAAAATTAGATTTAATGAACACCATTATTTGCTAAAATTATTATTTTCTATATGAAAAGGAAAGATTTTCGTGAAAACCGAAAACTTTCCCGAAATTTTCGTAAACCAAATGAAGGCACTAAAATATATTTTGAAAATCCAAAGCGTTCGTACCTGAGAGAATGGTTTTTCTCTTGGTGGTAGTGATTACTCGACAATCGAATGCTTTGTGATCTCTGTGAGGCTCCGAACCATCTCTTTATACCTGACCTGACTCCCCTGCAGCCAAATGGCGAACGTTTTTTTCCTATTGCAAAAATTGTTACAAGCTTTGAAACAATATATTGTGAGGATAAGCACACTGCCTCACCTGTAGTGTAAGCAGTAACTTTTTCTGGGTTTCATACCTAAACGCGATCGTCATTATCATCATCATAACAATACCATGTGAAGATAGTACTACTACCAGTTGCTGTACCAACTAGTCTGGTGGTTATCAAGTCGCCATAGTAGCGGAGCAGCATTGCGTCTTGACGCATTCCTTTTTGGCCGAAAATCCCTACGGTTTGTATCACTTACCAAAGTGACCATTTAGTAAAAAGTAAAGAAAAACCAAAGAAAAGGAACATCGAAACTACTCCGCACAGGTTAACAATGCTCATATTATCATCATTGCAAAGACAATAGGCATGAGCACGTTTATGATGAATTGTAGCATACTATATGCCGGCGACTTACTTTTGCATACTTTGTAGTACCTTCATCAGCTTCATCATCATCATCATCGCCACCAACAACAGGATTAGCAAAAATCAGAAAATGTTGGTTATCATAACGCATTCACTTGTTGTTACTCACACATACATACCACCACACACTAGTGCATTCATTCTCCCTCATATAGCAAAGAAAAGTATGCAGCATTGTTGGTTTTTCACAAAAAATGTTATTCCTCTTCATAGGATCCTCACATGCAGCATGCATGGGCTTGGGTTATAGTTATGGTAATGATTATTATGTACCGCATAAGGCTCTTATTTCGGCGAGCTTGTTTCTTCCTTAAAAATTGTTGTCGACCCCCGGCCAACACCTCTTTTGTTTTGCACTTGAACTTGTTGCTGTGCTCCTGAACGTAACAACGTAAGCAAAATATGAATGAAACGCTCACAACAATTGCAATAAATGCATGGTCGCTGTAGAGGTACTACTACATCCATACTACCATTACTATCATATAATATCCTTGTCTAGGTATTTACCTTATAATATGCACTACATTTAATGGCAAACAAATAAGCACCCAAGCAGGTAAATCATGTTTCTGCACAAGATACTCACACATATTATGAATATAATATACACACACGAGCATATATAAAAATTGCATTTTTCTACTACTCATCATCATGCAAGTGTGTAAGTACGTTGCAGAATTATATTTATGTATATACATATATATATATATGCACACACACCTTAGCAAAAAGAATCCTTGTACGAGACTTATGCTGGTCTACATTTCTACTTTTTAACGGAAGCTGTATAAAATGAACTCCGGTTCGTTGTGCCTCATATCTCGTCAAGGGTCGACTAAATAGGAGCTATGCAGAATACAATAGTAATAATTAAACGCATTCTTCTTCTCAACTTCTTTTTTACTCAGGTGCGCATTTTTTATACAACTTAAAAATTCCTTTTTTTCTAAGTGAAGATGAACATTACGGCTGGCGATAATGTCCTTTTTGCGAGAAATTTTTTCTCCTCTATATAATATTGCAAATATGGAAGAAAGAAACATTTTATGAGCCCACTCAAACTATGTGCATGTACCAGGGTATGTACATACGAAACGTACATGTATGTGTGTGTATAACATATTACTCTTGTTATGATTTATTCACTGCTTTAGACATTTAACATCCTCATTGCCACCTGCTTCAGTAAAGCAGCAGTCGTAATCCTAAATTTTTAATACTTTTTCTCTCCATATCCCCTTTGCTTTCATTCATTGTAATGCGCGTGCAAATAACGGATGTATGCATATATAGATGCTGAGATGATAAAATATATGATAGGTACATAGTATTATTATTATAATTCTTGTTTTGGTTATAAGGTTATATAGTTCATATATGTATAACTTTTGGTGAACAACATAACCTTTTGATTGAAACAAACACAACATGTGCCTTTTCAATTGCATTTTTTTTTTGTAAAAAAACTCTTATTGTTTCTAACTTTTTGATTTTCGATCACCAAGTTTGTTGATAGGGATGATGAAAGGCTTGATGAAAAGGATAATGATTCTTGCCACGTTTCTGAAACTAATATTGATACAATAAATATAATTACTTTTTTTAGAAGATCGCTAGAACTACTTCTAATAGGAACTACTACAACTACCAAATATATGATTATCATTACTATTTAATTCTGACAAATGTGTAGTCAAATGTAGCTCTCCCAGTTCTAGTCTAGATAGTCTAGTAGTTGTAGAACAGCCTCATCATCACAATCATCATCAGCAGAGCTTCTAGTTTTGTTGTGATGATGATGATGATGCTGGCTCTGCTAGTTCATGCTAAACAAACGATACTGATGATGATGATGATGATGGTCATGATCGATTTCTCCTGTAAAATAGCTGTAAACTTTCCAATCCATCCGTGATAAACCTTGATGAACAAGATGATCAAGATAATATGTAATACGTTCTATTAGAGAGCAGAGGGGACTCTGCTGCAGAGCTAACTAGAATTTAAGAAATCATCATCACGTTAAAAATTATTGCTATTTTCTAAATATTCATCTATTTTTTTCTATCGGGCTAGTAGTTAGTTAGCATTATCCTTCTAGAGACGACTCAAGCTGTACGTGCTACATTTCTATTAAAAAATGAAATCTAGCTTCGAATTGTCGAAATCTTTTTTTCTTCAAGATATTTGCTGAATGAACAAGCTTCCTAGTCATACCTGCACATTATAGTAGGTATTTATGATAATCAATCAGGATGCACATTTAATACGAAAACACCAACGCCATTAGTAATCCCTAATCCCTTCGTAATAGTAATATATATATGAAATCTAGCTATTTAGCTTTGAAGGATGATGAGGTGATCATTTTCTGACAGTTCACTCTCCCCAGCTCAATGGCTAGAGTTGATGCTGTTTTCTAGAAAAAAAGGATTGGTATTTCATCATCATCATCATGGACACATCCTTTTTTACCACCTAGCACAACGATATTTTATTGCGTCTGCACACGCATTATTTTAGTGTTGTGGACCTCTATGATACTTTACAGCTTCTAGAGAGAAAAATGTGAAAACAGCAATTAAAAATATTAACGAGCTTAGTGATTTTCATCTATCAGGTCACTTAGCACGCTTCAAAGCCTGAGTAGTGCATCTGGTCATCTTTTATTTATTTACCTGCTTGCCATGTAGGAGGATTTTTTTTTCCTTTCTTTTTTTCTTCTTCTTCTTTTTCAAAAGAATAATCGCACTTGTAGTAATGCGCTAACAACAATTAAAAGAAAATTTCAATTTTTACACTTAAAAACTTTCTTGCCTGCTATGACTTTGCTGCTCTGTTGAGAAACAAAACGAAACATGCAAGCGCTAACTCGTTTAGAAAAATCATAATGGCGATCATGATTATGATCCTGTTTCTATTGCGCTTTTCTCGCAAAAATATATCGCATTACAATTTGAGTGTAATGCACATTTATTGTTAGAAGCCATGGTTTCATCCATCATGGTACGGTGGTCGCTGAGGCCCGGATTCTATTTCTTATTGAAATGGGTGCTTTTCACTTCATCATATCAGAGTAAAATGAGTGATTCCCTGTCTTCTTCAATCGTCTTTTCTAGGATAACAAGGTTTCGCAAAGAAAGCTTGAACTACTAGCACCCCTTCACCAACAATACCAACCACCAAGACTACTACCAAGAACGTTACGACGGACTCATGCAATTCTATCGTTTGTGGCGGCGGGTGCGGTATCATCACCAGTGAAGAAGAATAAGAAATAAAGGCCTCCTTATTTCTAGAGGATAAGGTTTCTCAATTGTTTATTCAGGGTCATCATCAATTTTTTCATTAACCGTTTGAATTTCAAATCTACTGGGTTTCTATGGTCCAACAAGCAAGAATTGCACTGCTGCAGCAGTACCGGTAATAATGAGTCTATTCTACTATAATAGGTTGTACGATAACATATATACCTAATTACAAGTTTACTTGTACGCATGCACATTAGACGAGTGCTACTTTTCACTTTGCTGATAAGACAAGAAGGAGAGTGAAACATTGCCGGCACATTGTCGTCATCGTCTCCTCCTTTTGTTCTTCCCTAGAAACAGATGAGGAGGGTGACAAAACACTCGGCAGTATTACAAATTACTTTTTTGTTATTCCATCATCACGCATTCTATTCTACAATGCTTTGGCATCTAGAAAATAAGCGCTTCTTATCGCTAAAAGCTTTGCGCTAGGTTATGGACGTGACAATGGCATTTTTTTGGAAGTTTTTTTTAAAGCATTACTCACAAGAATGGTTTTGAAATGTATGCAATTTTGCATCTGTTTTTTGTCTCGTAAGTAACTTTCGAGAGTTTATCTGCCACGTTTTTAAAACCCATTAACTTGATTTTTAGCTTCATTTGTAAAACCACAATATGTGCTATTACTCATCATCATGATGGCAAGTGAAAAAAAGATCTCCACGTGTTGCATTTAAACTACAATGGGAATTTAGGGAGATGGCGACAACAAAACAAGCGTCTGCGTCAGGGACAGTCCAATGTTTGTGATACGATGATAACTTACTCGTTACTGTGACAGTTCTCTTTTTGCTACTTGAGCCGCTCTAGAAAAAAGCGCATCTTAGCATTTGACAGGATTATCTTTTAAAATTGTCATATTCAGGAAATTGTTGAAAATATCAAGTTAACATCTCATAAAAACACAATGTATATTTCCGAGGGAAAAATTTGTCGTGTTAAAAATGCCCAAGGTGTGGTATGCAACATTTTAAAATAAAAGCTTACTAATTCCATGCATGGTCCCTGCAATAATAATAATAGGGCTTCGCTTTCTGAAAAAATCTCTATACGTATTTACACAAACATACATTCATACATTTTTGGTGCATGCAATCGAAATTTGGACAGACAGAACGGAACGAAAAAAAAGTGAAAAAAATAAATATATTATTTTGTAGTCGTAACTGCTAAACATTTAAGTTGGTCAAGTTCTTCGTCTTGTTGTTGTTGTTACGAATAACTTTAATACAATGGATGAGCATGGTCATCATCAGTAACATATATTCTTTCAAGGTGATAATATGTTTCATACATGAAATACGTATAACGATGATGATGATGATGCTGTTGATGAGTATATGTGTCCAACAAAATAAAGAGAGCGATCATTATGAGGAAAAGAGGCCAGCAGTGAAATGGCCAATACGTCTACGAACGAAACACCACCACCACCACATTTGCTACCACCACCAGCCAGCACCAGTACGATAAACACAATGCGTACATAAAAAAGTGGAAGAATTAAGTATATTTGGTGAGCTGGTGGTATATGATATGATGATAATGAAGTTCAATTCCATCCCAAGAAAACGAGAGAAACTTCTCGCCAGAGAAATGAAACAGAAAAACAAATTTCAACGAATTATCTGTAATATGTATCTGTAATCTACACGCATTATAACCTGTACTGTGGGCAGACAGAGAGAGAAGAAGATGAGTCTCGAGAGTGGAGTTAGGTTGGTGAAACAATCAAGAACGGGGTTGGTACGCGGACCTAAATATTTTTTGTGTCGATACGTACATAATATTACCAATGCACGTTATGCAGCTCGCTGAAAAAGGTAGGGTAATATTTATTATGAAGAAAGAAAACTCACTGTTTCTTGTTCCTCATATTTTTTTGCAAACTTGCAACTTGCTGCAACCACGAGATTGATCCGTCCGTATAAGCAGTTGGGCATATAGAGGATCCAGTAGGTGTAAAACTTGACCTGTATGAAGGGAAAGATGAAGATGATGAGATGGGTGTGCAAGCACGCATGTAACATAACCATTCGCATTTTTTAATATATGCCAGGCAAGTAGAATAAATCTAGTAGTACAATGTGTTGGCGAACATCATCGTAATCTTTCGCAATTCTTAGAAAAAATGTAGTCGGTCGGAATATCTTCATGATTCGAAAGGACATTAAGAAATCGGGTGAGTGTTGTCATAGGAAACAAGACGGTGGTAATTAATATCGTCATTAATTGAAAAAAGCAATATAATTTAATGATGCTTCATTCATTGAAACATTATTAATGTTTCCTTCCTGCAACGATTCTTGTGCTGCTACTGCCTGCCGCCACCACCGTACTGGTTGTCTTTGTTGGGAAAATGGTAATGATGTGATCCCATGTGTGCGCATTATGCATGTAATGCTCTCGCTGCCAAATTCAAGTATGTAGTGCACAAAAATGTTTGCATGAGGAAACACAGACACGTCATGCCTTATTTACGACAATAATATCTTTATTATATTTTTGTAATTCCTAAATATTACATTAAATACTCGTCTCCTTTCCACTCTTTTTTTCTCCTCTCTTCAACGTGTTGCAGCTGCTAGAAATTTTGTAATTCATGCAAAACACACATTAACGTCTTTATCAATTCATTGCTGAAGAAACATGGGAAACTTTCCTTTGAAGAAAAATGCAGATTATTTTCAATTATTACTTGTTTTTCGTTTTTAAAAAGAATTATTTGCAGATGAATGCTATTATTCTTATTTTGTTATGATCATTACAACAAACGTGGACAAAAAACACACCACCAATAAACATGCAGAATGTGTTGTGGTGGTGTGGGAACAGTAATAAAATATACAAGATTATAATATTTTTTTACACAAAAAAACTACAAAAATACGTTTTATTCCTCAGCCAAATTATCATCATTACTTTTATATTTACAAGTTTAAGGTTGCTCAAAATGACAATCGTTTCCTTGACTTTTCTTCATTTTTTTGTGCGTCACTTAATTCCACTCTGTCTTCACTGACAACACATTATGATCAATTTGGTTGTTATTATGATGCCTTTTTTTCCTTTGACAAGAAAGCATGCTTCACACTGTACAAGTCAAAATATATCTCACTACTTGCTCAGGACAAATGTCGTCAGAATAGTTTTTTTTCCTAAAAAAAGTTTCATTCATTGCATTAGACTTTTGATCAAAGTTGGAAGTTTTCTAGAAGTGCATAGGAAAATTATATTAAAGTTAGCTACTCGAGACTTGATATTAGCACGAAAGTTGTAAAAGTGTACGTGCTTAATGTGCTATATGGTAATCAGGGAAAAGGGTGAAAAAAGAAGTGCTCACATTATTTTGCATTGTTATCATTTATTGCAATCATAGACGGATGATCCTGATGAGTACGGATGCATACAAGTTTTTGACTAGAACGGATGCTATATGCATATCATAATATTGTTGTTTCGTTTTGTTTACTTTGCATCCTACATTAGTGCACTGCTGTTTGTGGTGTATCGTAATAATAATAAAATGTGTAATTATGGTTTTCTTCAAGACGACGACGATGATGACGACGACAAAGACAGGTTTGCTGTTGGCTGCTGGTGCACAGCCAAAAGTCGTGTAGAAACTGCATTACATATGCATTGCGCAGGTGTTGTTGTTACACATTACATTGGTGGCAGACCATTATATTATCTATATATCTCTTTACATCTATGCAGCAGCAGCATGGGAGAAAATGACTTGAAAGTTGAAACAATGACATTGACATTGATGATTATAGTAAATCGATTGCAATCATGATATAATCGGCGTGTGCTCTTCTGCCTGCATTTACTGTACTACCCTGCATTACTCTTTCGGATGTTGGTTACTCTTCTTCGTCTTCGTTACTCCTTACGTTTTGTGCGTGTGTGAAAATTTAATGATGATCGTCGCAGTAGCAACGATGTCTAAAGATGAAGCCACATATATAGTGATGTACGGTGTGTGTGTACCATGATAATGATAGCACGAGCACTTACTTAATTGAAGGAAAGGTATTGCATTGCAGCGGCAAGTAACTCTCTTTTCTGCATCATCATCATCATCAATAGATTTGTTAGGTATTATGTTAAAGGGCTTCCTTCTCTGCTTCCTCCTAGCAATCAGATTCACTTATTCTCACACCAAAGCAGTTGCTTGGTGCAGGTGTGGAGCGTTTGGGAATTATAGCATGAGAAAAAGTGTACGTCTACTAGTACTACTAGTCAATTTTAATTGGCTATTTAGTCTTATTTTGTGTGTGTACATATTTCCATTAAAAATTCGTCACGTTGCTCATTTGTATACATATTAATGAAGGTGAATTTTTGTTGGGTTAACGGATCATAAAAGAATTCCCAAAAAGGCCATGAATGCGATATCGTACTTCCTACGCACAGGCAAAATGGGAGAGAGAAGTTTTTCTCTCTATCTGCTCAGATTTCATTTCGAGGGATGTTGGGGCAAGGCGAGACATACAAAAAGCACAAAACCCGAACTCATAAAGTCATCATATCCGTATCCTTTTGCCCTAAATGCAAATTTTGATCGTGAAAGAGAGAAAAGATGATGACGACAAAAGTAAAAAGGTTGGTTCTCTCTGTTGATTCCTTTATGTATCAGATCATCATCAACAACTGAATTTTTGAACGTATTTGGCAGTAGTAGTGTGGTAGTGACATGGGTGGTGGTTGCTGAGATGCAAAAGTAGAAAAGTACCGCTAGAGGCAGGGTTATTTACAAGTTTGCAAACAACATGGTGGCACTGCTTTGGTGATGATGATAATGACGATGGCGGTGGTGGTGGTGTTTCGCAGCACATTCTTTGCCCCAAGTTGTCCTGCCCGAGCAATATACACATAAAGCGACGAGTTTAACCTTGCAAATTCATTAATTTAATAATAAAATGCCATTACTGTCCACCTTAATGCAGTAGGCGCTAAAGAATTTGTGCTTCAGAGCAGGTCCGAAAAAATTCTTTTCTCTCGTCGACTCATATTATTCCGTCTCACCTCCGCCACACCGCACATTTCATGAATAAATTAAAAAAGAAGTTTCTTTCTTTTTAAGAATCTCAAAAACTGTGCATCATATGAGCTCGATTCCCTCAGAGTTGAATCCCAGCCAAAAACTGACAATGAACACGTAAAATGTCATGAATCATTTTTTAAGAGGTCCAACCAATACTCAACTGAAACCGCACAAGATTCCATTGCACAATTGTACAAATGTGTACACACAATGGGCTGATGCATGAATATAATATGCAGTAGATATTCCATTGCTAATTGACTGTCATAATAATATCATTCGATTCTCCTTGTCGTGTGAAGATGTACTAGTTTGTAAAAAGCAATGTGAGATGATGGACCGGATAACAACAGCAACAACAAAAGGACGATAACAGGACTCTTAATAAGAGTTGATATTCAAAAATGACATAATTATGACATGAATCCTTATAAAATCGTAGTCACAAACAAGAATTTTTTACGTTTGTAGTTTCATGTTATTTTTTTGTACATTTGCGTAGACATAATGTAAAAACGGTGTTTAATATATCAAGTATTATTATCAATGAATATCAAATAATAGAGAGGTCAAGTTCAGTGAAGGTTGCGCCATTTGGACCAATGCATAGTACAATAAAATATTTGCTATTTGAATACCTGTACTCTCTGCAGGTAAGGTAATATAATATGACATAAAAATGGTCCTAGCAAAGTTAGGTCAACTGAACTGTGAAGATTATTGGCATGTTTACATCAGTTTAGACTGAATATGGGATTCCTACTAAACCTATCACCAGGTCACTGCATACAACATTACATGCGAAACGCACGACCGTTCTACCTAAACTTGTCGGGTTTGCTGCTAATCTTCCCTTCACGTTGGGTTGCCAATGTCATGTATCAACAGCACAGGAGTGATATGATGATGATGATAAACGTTGCTGATTTTCTCTGCATGCCAAAAAAACAAAGACATCGGAAATCAGGCAAAATGGGTGAAGACTAAAAGACAAAGGGCAAGTTTAAGTGTGAGGTATTAGAGGATAAAGCTTTGGGTGAGTCAGATTCTTCACTCACTGGCGCTATTTAAATATCATCGATGTGCGATGATGAAACTGGCAATTCACAAGAGATGAGTGGCACGTTAGAAATTTCTGATGACTCCGTCATTTTGAACTGTTGATGAACAGGTTCAAGAAGTTGGCGGACGGGCTAGCATGGTATGCATGTAGCCAATTTTGCTTACCCAGTTTGATGACGATATCAACTTCAATGTTATCATTATCTATCATGGTCATAATTCTCGTACGCGACGGACGTCGGTGAAAAAAAGTACATAATGTGGCACTGGCAACAGGCACAGTAGCGGGGAAAACGTACAGGCGATGATGTCGTAGTGGTGGGTAAAAGCACACAAAAAATAACTTTTCGGCAAAGAAATTTGTTTCTTGGACTGAAAAATTCATGTAATGTCAGTGCCATGTCATCATCAAATGAAAAAATCATGTACCAAATAAGACATCATTGACACAATTTTCCTTACTCGCTGTCATAAAATTTGGTATTGTACTCACAGGGAGTATTGGCTGATTGACAAGAATGTTTCATTTTCGGGAAATCTGTTGTGTTCGGGTGGAAAAATGAAGACTCTGTCTGAATACCGTATTAGGCTTTGAACCGTTACCGTTGAAACGTGATGAAAATATGTCATGAGTAAAACATTATTTCACTTATATACTTAACCAAAAGAAAGGTTCAAATTGTAGGCGTATTATATTGGTAGGCAGTACTACTAGTTGCATACTACAGTAGTGGTCATCATCATCATCAACAACATTCTATTACCGAAAACTTTTTTTTACAAAGTCTCACTTTCTCAGCCTACTGGTTTGATTTGTGTAACAAAAAATATTTTCTCTCAAAATTGATAATGTGACACATATGGACTATTTGAGATATGATGACATCTCGACACTTCTATTGTAAATTTTGAAAGGATTTGGTCAACGAAAAAGGAATGCCAGGTTCTAATATAGTAGTTTGTGTTTATATCATTTACGCGAGAGCATTTCAAATCTAACCTTGTATAAATATCTGGTCCTTGAGTACAGTAGCACCTACATTAGCTACCTATTTACCGGATTTTTTAATAAAGCGGGGCCTGTATGTTAGGCAAAAAAAATACGTATCTTCAAGAGCAGTTTTAACCCACTTTTTCCAATTCCATCGATGCATGTAAATCCCTTCATGGTTTGTGCATTCTGATACAATTTATATATCAGCAATGTTTCATTATGTGCTAGGAACATCTCAAATATCTTGTTTTGCAACTTGTTGTACTATGCAATCAAATCCATACAAATAATTTGCAATGAGTCGAATTGAATGATGTTATATAGTGGGTACTTTACCCCATTGAACTGTTTTCATTATTGCCGTCTTGCATTCTGCAAACGAGAAGCAGAAGACATGAGAGGATGGGACTAGATACAGCACACAAGTATGCTGCTTGGTTTTGCCTATGAAAAATGTTACATAATAACCACTTACTAACGACTTCATCAAACCGCAATTTTAGCACTATACAAAATCCTCGCATCGCATCCCGTGTTTCGTCTACAATTTAATATTTTATGCGCATAATGTACGGTATGCACGATTTTTGATAGATTTCTTCTGCGAAATCGAATAATGGCTCGATTTTTATATTCGTCTTAAGAATGGAAATGAGTTCTTATTTAGATTTTTTTAAAGTGAACCATGGAATGCAATTACTGCCAATTTTCCCCTGCGCTGGGTGAATCAGTGAATCTAATAAGGTGGTATCTCACGTTTCCCCATGCGTACTTTTAAAAGTTACAGTATTGCCAGGATACTAGAAATTTTATGACCCTGTCTGCTATTAACCGTAATAGAGTAAGAATCAGTCAGCAAGCAGACAACCTCTCGTGTTGGTGTGTATATATCATGTACCTACATACAATTCAATGAAGACGGTGGTGGTGGTGCACTTGCGGTTGATGTAAAACATTTTCACGGTGAAACTATGCATGTTCGTGGTGGTTTTGGTTCTAGCTCACAGAATTCCTTGCATAAAATTCCTGATGAGTTTAATTGAGGTAGTCATACTGGTCCAATCATCTAATATTTGAACCTGGCCTCTTTACAACCCTTTTCTTTTTTAGGTAAATGCAAATATTCGAGGAGGGTCATTCAATTCGGTTTACAGTACTTATAGCTGGTTAGCATGAATAAATACATGCCTACATACCTCTGGTTTCGATCGTTTTGATTTATTCAACCTAATTGAGCTATGATCCCTAATATTGTTATTACTATTAAAGTCTTAAGGCCCTCCAGTCAGATATACACACAGTGCTTACTTACGATATGAAATATAATGAGTATATTTGAATCTTTAAAAATGTAAGCTCTGTAAGTGATCTGTGTTAAATTTTCGAACAAAAATGTCGGAAAACGAGTATTGTATTGAGCAGTTTTTATTGGCATTTACTTTTCTGTCCAGTAGTACCTCTAAATTCTGTCACTGAAAATATTTTAATTAGCCTTTGTGTATCAGTAATTATGCATCAATTTTTGTACAACATGGTAGAATGAGTCTTGGAAATTTTCCGCTAGGAATGCAGCGACTTCAAAGTGAGTAAAGTGAATAGGCATGTAAGTCAAGAGGGTTGCGAAATTGTATTTTTGAAGAAAAAAATCAAGTGTGGTAAGAGAGAAGACATGCATAATGGCGAGGCGACGGTGTTGGTCCATCCGATGGTAAAACTGAAACTGGTATTTTGCTGGTGGTGGTGGGACGAGGACGTTACTGTAGACACAAGGTTTTTTCGTCGTACACAAGAACCATTCCGTAGTATGAAAACTGGGGATATGGTGATGGGCGATCATTCAATTTTTACTAAAAGGTGTACATACTCAACCGATATGCATATAATATACCAGGTAGATAGATAAAGACGCCTAGATGACCAACGAGGGAGAGAAGGACAAGACGAGAATGGTGATGATGCTGCCGATGATGAAGATGCCGTTGTTTGGTCGTTTCTTGCTCAGCAGCGGGTTTATCCTTTCCTGAATTCATGATCTGCTTGACACAAAACAATGCTGACCGAGGGATGAATGATCAGTTTAGTCGAAAACGACAATGCGGCCACAGCCAGGCGAGTCGAAAGTCAAGGACCAGCGGCAGCCTCGAGAAACAGTACTAGCACTGCGAAATATGATGAATACGCATCAATTTTTTTATTATATATTCATTCTTCTGTCTGATATATGTACAGTCTCATGGGCACTACTACTACTACTACTGTTTAATATTACTGTTTATCTTTTCGTGAATTGGAATTACTGCTACAAACCGCTTTCTAAGAGCTCCTGCATCATCACACAGCAACCCACAAAAAAATCTACAAGTTATAGTATTACTGCATCTCTCGCCCATGTATGTATGTAGCGCGCACAACACATGCAGTCCTACAGGTCCTCTGCAAACATGGAACACACTCGACGATTATTTACATGCAACCTAATAATCTCGTCTGGTATTACAGGTTTAACCTAGAATTTTCATTCTGTACTAAATATTCCTGTACATCCTCTTTCGTCACTAATTGACGAAAAGCCAAATTCATTTAAATGACAAAATATGAACACAATCTGTGCAAATGTATGGAGGGAAAGCGTGGCGCTGCTGATACTGCTGCTCATCCTTTTCAAACACTCTTATTAATACCCCCTCTCAACGTGATTTTGATAAAGACGAATGGATCGGCCTTGCCAACAACTCCATTCTCACAAAGATGACCGATCCATTTGTACTGATAATGGGAGTAATGGCAGATTTGTACTACATAGTTTAAAATCCTGTTAAGGACCGGTGGTGGACACAATACAGTGAGACCGGTTTAACTGTAGAACATTTAAATTGTCGAGTGAAAATTTACTTATTTATAATTTATTTATTCGTCAAGTATATTTTTGTGCATGGTGTCATATGATATGTATGTACAATGTACGCACTTACTTACCTACGGCCGTTTACAAAATCGAACATGATGTTTTTATAATCAATTTAAAGCTTAGAGTTGACCTGATTCGTTGACAATGAAATGGCTATGAAGATGACTGGTTAATAATACAGGCATTAAATCTGACGGATAAAAGTACCATCGTTTCAATTTCAACTTTCAACTGTTGCTTACCTAACTTATCTGTTGCATTGCATTTTTTCAACAAAAAATCCTACTGGTTAAATCTGCTTGCGTGAAATTGGTGTCCAAAAATAAATAATAAATGTAACTATAACTCCGAAGAATCACTGAAAAGTCATCGATAGAATTAAGCAATTATTTTGTCATAAAATTTGGAAAAAGGTGCAAATTATTGCAACATGACACTCTGTCATTGCTCATTACCCCATAAGTAAAACGGTCTGCGTTGAAAGAAAGTAAGAAAGCATAACAATGAATTTGTATGACTCACAGAAAGGAGATCTCTTAAAATAGTTGGTAAAAGCTAACACAATAGTTTTGACTTTCATTCTACTACGTGGCGCAAGGCATAGTATGTCATGTAAATTGTAATGTATGAAGCATGAACAAAGGAATGCAATTGGTTTTAATAGTCGTTGCCGAAATTTGAATTCATATTGAAATTGATACCTATTTGAAAATGAAACACGCCCTACTGTCTTAATTGACTCAAGTTCCGCCTCTCTTGTCCCTGTCAATGTATTAGTCATTGACGATGTCTTTATGATCCAATGAACAATTCCTCTTCTCACTATGACACATTACATTTGCCATTACACGCCTTTAATTTGTATCCTATAATCATTTTATGTTTACTAAAAATGATTTGTCATTATTGTTACACATTGAAAGCACTTCAAGTATTTTCACAATGGCTAAAAATCTGTCCTCGTAACCAGGTTTCCTATCAACCTACAAAAAACGGTTGTTTGCTTGCGTGCATAATTTTGAAATTTTGTGTATCTACTTTCTTAATTGCTTCTGGCAAAATATGTCACATTTTAAATGAAAGTCGATTGTCATTGTCACCGAGAATTGCGCCACACAAAGTATGCATTTTAAACGTGTAAAAGCAAAAATTGCATTTTTTATCTTTCTCCTACAATGACGCATGTCGTACTACCGATTAAGTAGCAGAGATTCAACTTGTCTGTCTCTCTGACTACCCGTCACAGTATGGCAAGTAAGCGGTTAAAATGGGCTTAATGTTTCTGACACTAAAATTATTAACTGAAACAGTTTAATGATATTGTGGCATTCTGCTTTTGCATCCAGCACTCCACACGAATTTGCAATAACGGTCAAGCGCCGCCTACATAGTTGATCGACTTAACAAAGTATAGTAACTAAACCCAATTAACACTCTGTCATCTACATCTCTAGCTCTTACAAGTCCATAATACCCTCTGTGTCTGTGGCTACTTTGTACAATCATCACAGTTGTAAAATGACTGACTTCATTTAGAGAAAGAAAACACAGACAAAGGAATAATATAAAATGTTATATGCAACGAAGAAGGGGTATAAAGAATGTGGAATGAAAAGTAGCCAGCAGCAGCCTACGCACGCACGAATGATGTGCTGTATGAAAGGGTAATAAAATGAAAAGTGGGCCATGTTTCTCCATTCTGGTTCATCTTGAGCAGCCGAGAAATCCTACAAGATTTTGGTTTTAACGTAAAACAATCTGTTTAGCTGACTAAGCAAAGCAGCCAAGCCCAATCCTATGTTCAATTTCAAAGACATATTCATTTACATTATCAGCACATAAATACTGTAGCATCACCACCAACCAATATGACAAACTTTTCGCGGAAGGTTTTTATAGTCATTCGTCATGTACTGCACGGTTTTCTCAGTGGGAGCTTTAAAGCTTTAAACAAAGTTAAAAGCGTAGCAATTCAAATCCAAAGTATATTTATCATGTTGTCGTGAAGCAACGCTTACCTCAAGTTTCACCTTCAGCGAAACCACCTCACATTCGTTTTTTCGGAATTAAGTATAACAAACAGTTTGAAATAATGCTGTGCTGCTGAGATTGTTATGAGGATATGGTCGCTAACTATCATGATTATCATTACGTAGAACGCAGTGAATGCATGACAATTGTTTTTTACACATTGCCTGCGTTATGTTCAAAGGACAGCAACGACGCATGAGAAAAATATGATTCTTAACAAGCCGTCTATTGTGCCGTATTCCTGGCATATTTCCGTGAGGTATACCTATATGCGCTTAATGTACTACCTAAACAATTCACCTTCACTGTCGACTGTCACTCGCCCTTTTTCTTTGTTTCAACTTACTTACCAGCGGAAGTAAAAAGTTGGCTCAATTTGTCCGTCAGTCTTAACATAATAAAGTTTGAAAATAAAACCAAACTGAAAACATAATTTCAATTTCAAAACTTTTGTTATTTCGAGTTAAGCTAGAACATTGTGCAGAACAACCTGAAGGAATGTTTCAAGGACTACGTTTAAGATCACTGCTTTCAGTTTCCGCAACTTTCTTATATTTCGTTCAGATGTTTACTGTTACGTCGACTTTAAATTGCAATTTTTACTTTTCCTATCCGTCGTAATTCATTTTATTTATTTTTTTACTTTTTAAGAGGATGAGGATGATGTGACTTCATTCCCTAGTTTTTTATGAGCGGTCCCGGTTGGATGAGAATATCTTCTTTTTATGCTTATTGTGGTAATAAAGTTAAACTTTTCATTACGTTTATTTAAAGTGCAGCAAAACCATAATGATTTATTATTGTGTTGACGTAGCTGCATCGTTTAAAATTCTAACGAGAGGTATATTTTTTATTTAAGCCTTTAACATTATTCTAGCAACTTGGTTTCTTAAATGTTTGTTTATAATTTTAAAAATATACGTTTTATAATTAAATGCAGTAGCTTAATATCCATTGACAACCTAATTAAAAGCTTTGGTTTTTCTTGCACTAGCGAATAATTCATGTAACTGTTACTTTCAATACTGCATACTGTTGCAATGAATGTATTAAGTATGGTGCTTATTTATAGCGCCTAGTTAATTGTAGATACATCACGGTAATGCTTGACAAGCAATAATGTATCTACCTACTCTTGATATTTGATGCAACATTGCTGAGTGAAGGATAATTGATAAAATTTGTAAAGTTGCTCATGTGAAAATTCATCAGTGCATTTCTAATTTGAATTTTGTAAAAAATATCTGAATATTCTATTACAGGACTTCACATACTCATCGCTTAGAATTTGTTTCGAATAATTTATTTTTATAAACACTTCAAAATGGACACGCTATAACTATGATTCTTGTCTAATATTATTAAACAATTAGTAAGGATAACAAATCAGA
This sequence comes from Sinella curviseta, assembly GCA_004115045.4. Taxonomy (NCBI): domain Eukaryota; kingdom Metazoa; phylum Arthropoda; class Collembola; order Entomobryomorpha; family Entomobryidae; genus Sinella; species Sinella curviseta. The sequence goes on along the minus strand of CM065489.1, from coordinate 19,016,522 downwards.
AGTTTATCCTCCATTTTAGAAACGTAATTGAAAATTCGATTGCCTATGCGTATAAGGAATTAAATACAGCCAACATTTTGTTGATTTATTGTAATGACTTCATAAAAGTAGCCCAAGTACACAAGTCCATTACTTAAATTTTTTGATGTTTCCCAAGAAGTAAGTAAAACTCAAGAAGCTATAAAGAAAAAAGTATGCTCGAAAGAGTTAACATATCAAGTTCAAGGTTTGTTTTTTACTGTGAGTGAGCATGCGGATGTTTCGATTTCTCATGGGAGCACATGGCACATTATAATGCTTTCTGTTACATTTGATATCAGTATTGTTTTCATCATTGCAGCTCTGCTTCATGCCCATTTATACTCATTATCGCCTAGCCATCATCGCAATAAAATAAAACAGGCACATTATTACTTTTACCTGTTGTTTATTGTCATCATTATACAGCTTAGTACTTGAGGTATAATTCTTACTCCGTCATCACAAAAATAATGAGTAATGAAATCCATCGTCAGTGTTGCTTCCGGTTTCTTTTGAATTCTCTGTCATCCATTCTAACATTTTGTTCCTCGGAATTTCTGCGGCTCAACTTTTATCGAATACTTTTGTACCAAAGAGGAACCGCGCTTTACAATGCTGATTCAACATTGCTGAATGTACGCTCGTCCGCTTCCTTCATGGTAAATAGTGGATATCAAATCATCGCACTCATTATGACACTTACTTTTATTATAACAACGTTCCATTGAAATCTTGATCCATCATGAGATGAATGGTTAGACTTTATATCACGCGTAAATATAACAATATATTAACGTTTCTCGTATATAATTGAACCATCCGACACAAAATTAAAGCATCTAAACATGAAATTAAAACATCCTCAAAAACAAAAATTAATGACATTTCCGGACACACGAAGCCGAACAGAAATGTTCCGGAAACGTCATTTTTGTTCGGCTTCGCGTTTCAATAGTCATTACAACCTAAGACAATAAACCAAATTGCAGTAATTAATGGGCAATTATTTATACAGATACACTGAGAAATGTAACGATCCAAGCGTGTGGGATTTTGTTGACGAGCACAACGCAATCAGCATCAAGCGCATAATATACATTTACGCTGTTTTACCCTGCAAACGGATGGACATTTCTAGCTATGGTATCTTTAGATGATGTTAAACAGGCAACACTTTTCCTTGTTAAGACAAGACACTTTTCTTTTAATTTTTATCTTTTCAATCGTCAATAGTTGTAGTCTAGTTTCAGGGAGGAAAGAAAGATAATTATTTCTATATTGAGTTTTTGTAGCTTCTCGTCGAGTACGTTCATCATTTATCATGATCGTAATATCCGGTGCAAACTTGCATTGATATCCGAACAAAACCGCAATAAAGTAAGCCATTACAGACAATCATGTTGCCTTTTGCTAGTCCTCACGACGGCGATCATATCGATTCATTGTTAGTTATTTCCATGGTCTTCCCTTTCATTAGTGTACACCTGCGCGTTGTTGTAGGCAAGGCAGGTAAGTTGCTAAAGTAGCGTGCATGTGAGTGCCAAGAAGACACGCATGTCTCATGTTTACTGTAATTTGACATGCACAATAATGGAACGTTGTGGTGTTGTTCTTTCACACTTACTTTTTAATTTTGCCCTGTCCTTGTCTATGCGCTGCAATGTCGTTGTTTGTTTGTTTGCATTTGCGCAGTCTCTCAGACCTCAAGTTTGAGTCGTTATCGACTCTTTTCACTTGCGAATATTTTATCCTCATTCAGTCGCCCATTCATTATTACTAGGTACTTTATTACTCTTTCCTTTTCAAGGGATGATAATGACGCGTCACTTTTCGTCTTTATGGCCAAATGTACACTTTTCTATTTATCCATTTAATTTCTGCTGCGCATTGTTGTGCGAGAGAAGAAAGCACTCTGTTGCTAATCATCATCACACCGAAGCGCACGTTGCTGCTTCGGGGATATTTCACTTTAAAATATATGCTCAGTGTCAGTGGAAGACGTCAGAAAAAGGCAGCAGCAGCAAAAACAGTCTACATTGTAATGCAACTAAACTGCAGTACATTATACCGCCACCCTCTCCCTCCCCGTCGTTATACTCGTTACAATCACATATTTTTTGTTGCCTTGACTTTGACTAACATAAAAGATGCACACTTCTTCATTGTCACTGTCTCGAGATTATGTGCCTAAGACAAAAGATAAAAAAACTGCGTTTCTGATTGTGAGCGAGCGGGGCTGAGTTATAAAGTACATTGTAGAGAAATGCAAATTACTGCAAAGTATCTGGTGAGTATGCACGTTCATATCAACTTAATATATGCATATAAAAGTGTAGGAAATTAATTTTTGTGATAGTGACACAAACACCAGCCTGTAAAATGGTAGTTTTTATTCAGCAAATAAATTTAATCAAGATGGCAACTTTTTAAATGTAAATACATAAATATTTCACACACACACTCGTCCGTCATGCATATTTATTTTTTTAAAGCAAAAAACGGTAACGTTTGTCGTCCGTACGTACGTGCAGCATCCCACTCACTAAGTCTCATTCACTCAGTTTTGTTGTCCTGTCACTGGTCGTTCTCCTTATTCTCCGAATGACTTACTTTCCTCTTCTCACTCAGGCTTTTCCTCTCGGTTGTTGTTTTATCAACTCATACGAAGACGTTATATCGGTCAAATAAACATTTTAAATTTTCTTTTTTGCTGCTGTGTTAGTGCATCAATGAAAATAATCAAGCAGACCTTCATTCTTTCATGAATGCCTTTCAATTCTCAAGTAGACAAAGTGAAATACAAAACATACAAGAAACACTAGGAATACCAGCTAGCTACGCTTAGCAGAATGAATTATCCTTCTCAAAACATAGAAATCGAGAAACTGCTTGATTTAAACTTATAAATGTACCAGCGCCGCTTTCGACCCCGCTTCACACATTTTACGACATCTCAAAATGTGCAAATTCCCTGTATGTCAACCCTCTCCATCTCAGCAAATCTCCCCAGAATTTCAAACCTTTTCCGTAAGTCTCCCGTTTTTTCCAGCATATCGCGGTTGAAGCTGCAACAGAAGAAACATGCATTTGGTGTGAACAACAACAAACGAAACATGCATCCAAAAATGCATAAGTTACGGCAAGCATGTTTCTTCTGTTGTAATGCAAACTCAATGCATGTTTCTTATGTTGTAATGCAAACTCAATGCATGTTTCTTATGTTGTAATGCAAACTCAATGCATGTTTCTTATGTTGTAATGCAAACTCAATGCATGTTTCTTATGTTGTAATGCAAACTCAATGCATGTTTCTTATGTTGTAATGCAAACTCAATGCATGTTTCTTATGTTGTAATGCAAACTCAATGCATGTTTCTTTTGTTGCTGTCCAAACTCAATGCATATTTCTTCTGTGGCAGCTTCAACCGCGACATGTCGTATATTTGCGAACTGGAGAACGGGCACCTGCATTTAGAACGGGCACCTGCATTTAGAACGGGCACCTGCATTTAGAACGGGCACCTGCATTTAGAACGGGCACCTGCATTTAGAACGGGCACCTGCATTTAGAACGGGCACCTGCATTTAGAACGGGCACCTGCATTTAGAACGGGCACCTGCATTTAGAACGGGCACCTGCATTTAGAACGGGCACCTGCATTTAGAACGGGCACCTGCATTTAGAACGGGCACCTGCATTTAGAACGGGCACCTGCATTTAGAACGGGCACCTGCATTTAGAACGGGCACCTGCATTTAGAACGGGCACCTGCATTTAGAACGGGCACCTGCATTTAGAACGGGCACCTGCATTTAGAACGGGCACCTGCATTTAAAACGGGCACCTGCATTTAGAACGGGCATCTGCATTTAGAACGGGCACCTGCATTTAAAACGGGCACCTGCATTTAAAACGGGCATCTGCATTTAGAACGGGCACCTGCATTTAGAACGGGCACCTGCATTTAAAACGGGCACCTGCATTTAGAACGGGCACCTGCATTTAAAACGGGCACCTGCATTTAGAACGGGCACCTGCATTTAAAACGGGCACCTGCATTTAGAACGGGCACCTGCATTTAAAACGGGCACCTGCATTTAGAGGCGCATTGAAACTTTCAAGAGAACTAAAGCTCCCAAAATACAGCGACACCTACTGGGTGTTTTTGTAACTACTTCAAGCTATTCATTCTTGTAGTTCATATATTTGATACTGGGGGCGTCTCAAAGTGAGGGCGGCTTTCGGAAACGGTGCTTAATATATATGATTTTGAAGCGCAAAAAATGTATCAATAATATTGTACGTCTTTTTGCAAAGACGACTGACCCAAAACAAAAATTGTGGGATGAAATGATAGGACTGCGGAAAGATTTATGACTTTCTTTAGAGATGTGATGCGGTTTTCTCTACACTTTCGTCGTGATTAAAAGTGAGAAGTGTGTAATGGAGGGAATGAATGCATAAAAATAATTTGACTGAAACACTTGCATATTAAAACAAAAAAATGAAGCAACATGTATTCTTGAACCACCACACGATACAACTTTAGGCATACGGAAAAAACTACATTTCGATGAGGTACATACGGCACCACAGAAAAAATAATGAAGTCGTAAAACAGAAAAAGAAATGGTGATGCATACACCGATAACTAATATTGTTTTTATTGTTTAAAGAAGTAAAAGCGATACGTTTTTTTTCTTTCTGCTCCGTATTTAGGAAGTTGCATATATACAACAGATTGGCATGTATGTTTGTAAACGATGGAAGAGATCATGTAACGATTAGTTTATTGTTGTTGTATGAATATTCATATTTTTTATCTATATCACATCGTCATCTCTTCCTCTTCATCATATTCAGGTAGGTAGTAAATTGTTTTGGTGAAAAGATTTTGACAATGAGGAATTGCAGCATGCTACATGGCTCATTACTATTATTACTTTATATAAAAAATATTTTAGAAAAAAAACTTGATCTTCATGTATCGTAAAACAAGTTGAATAATTGGTGGTGGAGCACCCTGCCCACCACAAAAACTTGTGCACTTGTGTGTGCATGTGATATTGGAGTTTTAGTTTCAAATGGAAAACAAATTGTTTTAACCCAACATCGCCATTATCTCGTCATCGTATATCATATTAGGAATAGCGTCAGCATTGTTTTTTTCTGCATCGCATCAGCGTTCAACAACAGTGAAGTAAAAATGATAGAGTAAAAGGTTATTGAATTTATAATTCAAAAATATATTATGATGACAGTCTACTACTTGTTTACTTGTTCACACGAAATTTTGTGGCTTTTATTCAGGTGCTAGTTCACCAGTGATGACGGTGAGTACAGCTATATGTACCCCTTTGACGGAAGCCTTCAACTTGGGGATGGCGATTATGACAATGATTACTGCTGAGATTAAACTATGAATCGGAAATATTCCAAAAAAAATATGCGTCGAATCAATGGCACGTTGTACAAACGCTATCATTAATTTTAGAAAAGGGGAATCGGTAGTGCCACGTAATACAAACCGCAAGAAAGTAGTGAAGTATCACGTCATTTTTCTGGCACGATAGCAGAAAAAAGTTGCTGTTTTGAAGTGTACAAAAAGCCGAAATATTTTTATGTATCTGGCGTTCTTAGAAGACGCAGTAAATTTACTTATAGTATGCATAAAATTTAAAATGATTAGTTTACACTTGATTTCGTTTTTAACAACAGTTCGAAACTTGAACTGCCATCAAGATGCAATTCCGCCCCTGTATGTATGTTTCCCCTTGAAGCAGTTTCTTCTCTTGATACAGATTCGTCAACTGAGGATGAAATTTTTGTTGTCCCCTATTTCATTTTTGCTGGTATTGAGGTTTACAATGATCGTGTCGTCAGTGTAAGGGTATATAAACCTAATTAGTTTATCATCCAAGTTTCACCAGAAACGATTTCTAATCCTACTTTAAAAAAGATTGTCTGTGGTCAGCTTTTTGCGTGCAGTTCCTTCCTTAATCCACTGTCCATCGTCAACATGGCAAATGCATGAATTTGACTTGTTCATCGTCAATTTCACGATAGCTACACATCCATTCTTCGCGTTACAATTAACAACCAAATTTTTCACACGTACATGAATTTTGAATCTAATGCTCTGTAAAAGTTGAACTACATGATATAATAATAAAAAGTCATCATTGTAAATGTTTGTCAAGTTTGTGCTATATATGAATGGTGTTAACATCAGATCTCAAAATTATTTCGAATACTATTATTGCATGGGATATTAAATTTTAGTTCGTCTTACGTTACAATTCTATATATCGACATCTACCTTGCCTAAAGAAGTAACTGGCATAGAGGGTCAGTTTTCAATGCAGTGCACATTATGATAAATCTATCCAACGACTCTTCATAGCCATCATTAAAAATAAAAGGCTGGCATGCACTGCACAACTGAGCAACAATTTTAAAAAATTCTGACGTAATTACCACTAGTTTTTAATCATACTATCATACTCACTCTCATCTGCAGTTTGCTTTCATGTAAAAAATGTTTTCTCGACATTTGCCACTAAAAATGTTTTTGGTTTTAAAAATTTAAAAATAAATGATGCTTCTTAAAACACGAGATTTTCTCATCAAAGTCGACATGGGACGACATCATCATAATGCCTCATTCAATTATATTCTACTTTCCTTGTGTCAATTCTCATTACGATTGATTCATGGCAAAAGCACATTCAAAGTCAAGTATAATCTGCAAATATGAACAATCATATTATTAGAATGTAAAAAGGGGTATACCTATACAATTTAAGTTCGTCTATAAAATAAGATTATATTATTTTATGCAGATGGAGCAGCTATTGCAATTATACTAGACACATGACATCATGTTAATTTGCCAATGAACATGTGCAGTAATATGCTTAACTCCTTGTCACCCTTTTACTTATTTAGTTCGCAAAATGACGAAGGGAAACCTAGTGATTATCTCACCAACATGTGCATCATCATGTCGTCATCATCAAGTTAGCAACAAGCATTTTGGTGGACGTTAGTTGTGACTGTAAGCCTTTTTTTGAACCTGATTTGCAACAATCAATATATAAAATGTTGAGGAATGTTTTCTTGAGAAAAAAGTCTAGAGTTTGCGCTTCTCATTGCTGCTTTAGTAGTTTTCTAAAGCATATTACATTGAGATCTGCTGCTCGTTTTTCTTCCATAATAATCAAAATTATCGTCAAGTGAAAGTTGGAGAGCGCTGCAGCGGCAACGCTCCTTAAGCATTCATCCTTCTTCGCATTTAAGATGCATCATTGGGGATAACCTGAGCGATACAGCAAGCAAGCAGCGTGGCATTAGGTCAACCAAAGCAAATAAAATGAATCGATGTAACAACCAGACTATTTCAAAAGTCAACCCAAGCTGAACTAATGCAAGTGTTCATCACACTCAAGCTTTACTGACCGCATATCAAACAGCAAGTGCTACACATTTTACTACTTAAAGAGAGCAATAATTACTTAATGAGATGATAAAATAAAGAGCAGATAGGATATTATTTTTATGGTGACCAAGCCAGTGGAAGAGTCTCTTTTTTAAAACTTCTACTTGGCAACTCGTACAATTCATTGCCATATTAAAAGTATAAATATTATACAGACAGAGAATGTTATATTCGTGCTAAAGAGGATGCAGGTACATCATCACGATACTTTTGTCCGCCGCGACTCATTCCACACCCCAAATCAAAGTGAACGAACTGTAGACAACGCAACCTTTAATAGAATCGATTATGCACAGGTAACTTAACTACTTTTTAGAAGTAAAGACGATATGATTGTAGCAGTAGTGCACTATCATTTTCATTTAGCAATAATACAATGACACTTGTGCTATAAACCATTTTTTTACTATTGATGCGTCATAAAAAGCTATTTTGATTTTTTATTGCTGTTGGTTATATCGTATTATTTGATATCTATGCACATTATTACTATTACATGACGATTCTTTTGAACTTGTAATTTCTTTTTACATAATTGTCACTTTCTTTCCCTTTCTTTCCTTCGATCACACTCGACAAGTGGCCAAAGTTGCGTAATGATGCATTCTTTGTCCTTCTAAATACATTGCATAAGCACATATTATTGAAGATATGCTTTTCATATTCAACACAATTTATCTAGCAAAATTTTGCCCGCTTTCACTAAAAATGCAAAATGCAAGGAATGGTAATGTAATGTGCAAAAGATTGAAATTTTGAAATACATACATGCCCAGAATCGGTAACTCGCATAACGAAGTCAACAACTCTGGACAACAATCAATTATCTCTTAATATTTCACGGAATTTAAAAGAAATCATTTGATTGTATTGTCTTATGATATGAGTATTATATGATTATGACGACTGACCAAGGTTAGTGTTTTTTGGCATTGTTGTACTGTACATATATCGTTTGTAGGTACAGAGAACGATGCATAACTGATAGCATAAATGATAGTAGGTATAATTTCTAGTAGCTCTTAATATAGGTAATTATGTTTGTCACATTTTATTTTTTAAACTGCAATTTGGTTGAAATATTTCTACTAGAGATGCAATTAGTTCACCTCTGAAAAGTGAATACCGTGTGTGCGGTGGTGCGGTGTGCTGTGTGGCTTGGCAGCAGCGGCCGATCGTGGTTTTTCGCTTTACGTGCCTCATTCTCTTTCCATTTCTCTTGAAGATGAAGAAAAAAAGTGAGAAAAAAACTGGTAGAATGCTGCTGCAATTTAACCTGAATCGTCGTCCTAGGAGGATCTACCTAAGTTGGTGGTGGTGGGCTGGTTGGTTGGCAGGTGGGAAAATCTAGGCAGCCAACCGTTTTTTTAATATGCAACGGAAGGCGAAACGAAACTAAAATTCTAGTGGCCCACTGCACTAGAATAAATGCATTAATAGACGAGTAAATATATGCACCTCGTGAAGCAAAACAAAACCATTTTTTATACTTCCATCATCCAACAACAGACTTTAATTTAAGGGAATAATAGCTTATAGTTAGTATGTATGCATGGTTTAATGAAGTTGCATCTTTTTTTCAAAAACGCAGTAGATGTGATGATGATTTGTTGATGAGATGGTGATAACTGATAACGGCTGTGGATGATAAAATGCGAAGATGGTGCTTGAGTGATTTTAAAATCATTTATTTGGAACCACCAACATGAACAAACTCCTGCCATTATATTTACTTGTAAAAAAACTTCAAAATTTTTTAAAATAGTTTCAAAGTTTGTTTGTCCGTCCGCGCGATATTTTGTTTTCTGCCAAATATCTGCGTCCATTTCTAACGAATGCTTCTTCTAACGGTTTTATGACTGATCTGACTTTACGAATAATATGTAACGTTGGTTTCATATGACAAGTCCAATCTATGGGGTACTAGTTTGATTTAATTTAACAAATTCTCTGTAAAATCAATGGAAATTGATGAAGCTACTTTTTTGTTCCGTTTTATACTAAGCCATGCAACATAATATTACAAATGATCTTGAATTTTGCGAGGTGTTTCATTGTTTCAGTCATTCATTACAAGATTTGCCACACATACATAAATAAAATTGATGCTTACATATGCACTTGTATTTTTAAATACCCTGCAAAACTACACTTGAGCATTTTCAGATATATTTATTCTTAAAATGTTAGCAATGGTAAGTATAGATGTGTAGGTAAGCAATTATATGCAGGTTTGCGGCTACCATGCCTGAGTAATGATGTAGGAATTGAAATTTGAAATAAGTATAAAATATATGCCCGTAAAAGTGCATATTATCTTTTGATTCTCTTCTCGATACATAATTAAAGATATCTGAATCATCTGAGTTTGAGTACATGGCAAATTATACCTATTCTTCAGAATGGCGTGGCCATAGCCGCTACTTTATTGCATTTGCATATAATTTGTGCTTAGATTGTTTGCAAAATTGCAATTCTGAACAATAATTAAATTATTATTGTTGTATCCTTAACAATTTGTAAGTTTTACGAGGTTCGTTAATGACTATTGTTAGAAAAGATGTTTAAGTGATGGCTCTACTAGCAAACTATTTTTCCTTAGGGATATTATTTAATGGTCTGTTAATATTGCTGTGATTAAACTTGGACGGTTGTTCATAGATACCGTATCTATGAACGTATCAAGTATTGTGGATGAAATAATGTTCAGATCTCTTCAAACGCTCATTCATTAAAAAGACTGTTGATTTATAGTACTAATTGTGATGAAGCACAAAATATAGTTGATGTACAATTCCTTGTCAAAAGTTTGGTTGCACGAGTGTATGAATTTGCAAAAAATGTTTTCACACTAATAATAATATTAATTATCGATACCGTATAAATGCATATTGGCTAGTTTAGGAATGGTGACTGCGACTGTAAGCTAATTGCAGAAAAATTAGATGCATATGCCATGCAACGGCTGAATTGCATATAATTGGACGTTATTGAAATTACTTGGCAGTTTCTCGGATTTTGAATTCATATTGCACATATGTATTTACATAGCTATAAAAATTCTGTATTCTCCAAGATAAAAATGCATTGATTGATTGATTTTCTTTTTTAGAATTCTGTTAGATTTTGAAAATAACCTCAGTAAAATTATAATAATGAGAAGATGAGATTCACTATCAACATTTCCATCCCGTTTATAATGTTACGCATTACTGAAACTTGAACCATTATTGTGACATGTAACAATAAGTATTATTATGCGTTATCACAGAGTCGTACGTGAGGTGAAGATCAGTTTCTCGAAAAAAATACGATGCTGGCTGATGACCTGTGACCAACAAATACGATATAAATGAAGAAAAATTGTTAAAAGTATTTACGTAATACAATTTACTTATAACTTTCTCTTCTTGTTGAGAACATGCTTAATCCCTTCTGAAATCTAGCATCTTCTAATGAGAACCAGAAACAAATGAATTTACAGCCCAATACAAAATGGTCATTTGCACTTGCATGAGTGCGAATAAGAAAAAAAACTGCCTTCATTACCATTACAAAAAAACATGTCTAAATTGCCGAATTATACTATTTTTTACCGAAATATTATTACAGGATTTTATAACACAAATTAGTCGCATTTATTTATTTACAACAAAAAAACTGCAAAATATCATAAAGATTAAAAACTAACCAGCCCAGCAGGGCGCCCATAATATACAGCGAATGGGAAGCAGAAAGTTCTTTTTACCATTTTAATGTCTGTGACAAGTTCTTGTTCATTTTGTTCATAATATGACATCTAGAACAACAGGGGATAGTTGTAGTAGTTTCCTCGCTGCATTATTTAAGCGTTTTCCTACTCAAACTAACATTGGTCATGATGGCGAGTTTCAAATATCTTTCATTCACAAATGGCAGCAGCAAGCTTCACACACGTTACCCTAGAGCAAGTTCCTTGATCTCATATTATTATTAGTTATTAAAGGGCATGACGAAATCTATCATCCTCCGCCGTACACGTCCATTGTTACGTTCAATGTACCTTACCAAAAATATAGAGATGATGATAAACAGAGGAAGATTAAAGATAGATTAAAGGGAAAAGTACCAAGGGCATGCATGCTACCATAATATATTATCAGGCATCACCAAGAGCTAGGATATAAGTAAATATGCATATGTGTTACTACATTCACTATTCCGTATTTTGAACGCTATTGAACCCTCTCATAGTCAAGTGATCTGTATGATGGTCATCATCAATTATTGTCTTGTCTTTGAGGTAGTTGAACGCAGGCTATAGTTGCGAATTTGAAAAAAGCAATATGCACTACTGCACCAGTCTTGTGTGTGTCGACGTCGACAACTATACTAGTTCGACGTAACTGATTGTTGGAATTCTTGCGTAGAAAGTGGTCAGACGCTCTGTTACACATTTTATTACTTAAATCTAGGCACAGACATTGAGGTAGACTGACATCTATAGCGAGTCTTTTTATTAGTATGTATATTTTATTTCCATTTCCCTGTGGTCAAGGTTATGAAAGCCGTACGGACTGAGACTGACACACAGCCTTAGATGGCAAATGCAAAACAATGGTTCATGATGGTTCATCATGTCATAGTTATAATCATAATGGCATATAGTTATCATGCACTTATCTATGAATGTATCCATAATAGTATGTAATGTCCGTTTTATTATATTTATATTGACAGAGTTTTGTACTTGACGCAATGCAAGATTGTTACTAAATAGTTATCCGCAAACAGTTATGGCTGCACATAATGTCAAAATTCTACAAAAAAAGATGAGCGCTTGCTCTCCTGAGAAGGTGAGATAGGTTTCACTTTCTCGATCATTTATCATTTTGCGTTAATTAGTTAGCAGCCATTTTGTCAGCTTTAGTATATAGCCGTATTATTACTATTATTTTCAATTTCACTATTATCTCGGCCCGGCACAGAAAGTCATTTTCTTTTTCAGAACAATGACAATGCCTAAAGAAACTTAAACATAAATATGCATATAATCTCTTCGGATTAAATGTGGCCCAAGGTTAAACTGACAACAAATGATGCGTGCGGATAGGATTACAGTTGTTTTCTACGAAATACCAAGAGCAAATAAACTTAACATTTAAGCAGGTCGCATAAAGCCTATTAATTTAACTACGTCCATTCAAGTGTCTCAAATTTGCTGCAATGATCTCTTCTAAATTTTAAGTTTGTACAATAATGTGGTATATCCGCCCAAAGATGAACGCATGATGAGACTGACAGGTTCTGACAAATTACGCATAAACATTGTCTCCGTATGCAAAAGCGGCCTACTCTTCTTCTTTACAGAAAGTGTAGCCCTCACTGATTCACTCGTATTCTTAATAATAATCATCGTCATCCTCAAAAGCATCAGTAAGAATGAGTGGTGGCAACAACTAACTCGACTGCATCCGGTTCCTTCGACGCTGTCCTTACTATCTACAATGTAGATATGCACATACTTGAAATCTTTTAAGATACTTGGCTAAAATTTATGCATTTAGAGTTTCTTTTCATTCTACTTTCAATTTTCTTAGCGACTGCAATACACGTTTCACGAAACAAACATCTTCAATGTTTTGGGGGAATTAAATTAGCTCACGGTACATGGTCCATTGTCATTTAATCGTCAGTTTCATAACCCCGCATTTTTTAGTTTGCACTTGTTTTAATGTCATTCTGATGATAATCGTAAATGGTGTTTGGGCTTATCTTTTTTTGTTATAATTAACTTCAATCAATCCAACCTTACGAATGCATATATAATAAAATATAACGTCGACGCCCTGTTCTAGTTAAGTCTTGCATAGAAACCACGCAGATTGGTGTATGTAATTCATGCCCAATAAATATGTATACCTAGGTATGTAATTTGTTGTTTTACACCCAGTCGATGTGGCTGGTTTAGCAAAATAATTAGGCTTGTTTTATTACAAGTAACGGGTAGTAACTAATCATTCCTGCCTCCGAGTATCAACCATGAGGCTGTTTACTTTTGGGAAGTGTCGGGTTGGAGTGGCAGAAACGGGCATTTCATCTCATAAGTAACTTGGGGCATATGTTAATTTCTTTGGTTATCCAATATAATGTCGTCAATTGTTGTGTTGTTATATTTTTGTCATGTTGCTTTAAAAGAAACTAGTGGCACACTAAAGCTTGTGACTATTTGTTGTTTCATTTTCCTAATTTTCTTAATTACAGGTGCATGTATCATAATTGCTTATGAGTGGATTCTATTGACATATGACATGTATGATTACTTTACATATAACAATCGTTTAAATACTCAGACATTTTCCAATGATCCAAATATTAAGCTATCTTTTGCTGCTGAAATGAAACATGAAACAAGCATCAACAATATTTAAATGCAATTATCATTTCACCTGTGCACAGTGCATTGTGCATAGAAGGATGAAGTTCATGCATCAGTTAAGTGGTACGTTTACAAAGCAAAACAACAAAAACCGTTCCTCTACTCCTAAACTTGAAATATTAGAAATTAGAATTTTAAACGGCTAGTTTCTGCATATACGCTATTAAACGGATAATATATTTATTCCGTGTGGTCACACATTACAATAACAAGTCGTTTCTAAAAAAGATTGCATTTTCTGAATGAGCAAATCTAAATAGATTCTCTACCGTAACTGTTACACCACCGAAAAACGTGGGCTAAATGGTTGATTTGCTAATGCTCAAACGCGTACCTCTTAAAACTCCTTAAAAACGATAATGCTAGATGACTTGAAAAAAAAGTTGCTCTTTCAGCTTGCAAAAAGGTTCATTAAAATTCGCTACTAGAAGCGACTGACAAACGAGATGAGCTCCTCTCCATTCGGCTTCTCCCCTGACGAATTTTTTTACCGATGCCATTCGGTATTCATGGTCGGTCGGTAGTCAATGGCACGTAAGTACGTATTAATTTTGGACAAGGGCCAGAACAAGGATCGTGTGACCATGTTGCACGAGGTTCGCTAATAGATGGGTCATGTATAAAGTTGATAGTCGGGTCTTTTTCGGATGACCAACTGATCATGATGATGACCACTTCACTCTGCAAAATATGTACATATTATAGAGAACGACTTTTACGCCTCGAAAAACTCATTGTTTTGCAGTGTTACTACTGATACAGCGATGATCACTATTCAAAGCGCCTATTTACAAAATCCCGTTGGTTTTTTAGTAATATAGGTGGATAGATAAAAAGCAAGGTGGTGTCGATGTATTTAATACAACGACAGCAAGTTATTTTAAGTAGCCACAATGACAATTACACGAATATTACACGTACACAGCAATGTACGATCCAGTGTAACGGCAAATAAGTACGACTTTTGTTTTAACGATACAAATTATGATTTTATACGATTTTAATACAAATTATGATATAACAAGAGAAGCAGGAATCTGAACTTCAGATTCCGGCTTCAGATTCTGAAGGGTTGAACAAAATGGCGGAAAATGCTAAATATCGTTAAGTATAGATGGTCTTTTAATTTGTCATGCGTTTCTGTAACGGGGTAGCAGATCCTCAGAATAAAAATGCTGAACATTGAATTCATTATTCATCAATCATGGAAACAAATCGTCGGTTCCTAACTCCATAATACGATGGATAATGATATCGATTTGGAATAAAGTCATACATGAAAACTGCACGGTCGTTGAATTTATATAATTTTTCTGATGGCTTTAAATTAGTCGCTGAATCAATAAACATTGACAATTGAGTAATAATCACTTTTGTGACAATATACATGGGCGGGTGTTTATTTCAGTCCCGTTTTCTGCAATAAAATTCAGAAAGCCAGACAGACATTACTATATCTTTGTATCTGTATTTGGCAATAGAGTACAATGTACATTGTACCCTAAACCCTATATGTATAATTCGCTTATCATCATATAGATAAACTTAAAAGTGCCTCGCCTATAATCACCTCCTGAAATCCTAAGTAACTTAAAAGCTGAAATATAAAACATAACGGAGCTTCTTTCTCTAATTCAGTCATGCAAAACCTTCGGCTGAAGGAATCAGAAAATAAACGTAGGCAGCAATTGTAACATTTTGTATATATCATTATCATGAACGTTTAAAGAAATCTTCAATCTAAAATAAAACAATGCACAAATGTTGTTTGTTTGATAAAAAAGAACGATTTATTAGCTTTAGTGTAATTTGGGTTGGCTGAATCAGACTGATCCCCTGATTAACAAATGGGTGATTAAAATCCATAATATGCAATAAAATAAAGCCACATCCATATTTAAAATTCTACTGAATTCGGTAATACATAGGATCATGGTTGAAAAAGTAGGCTAGGAACGCAGGTACGCAATCATCAAACTACCATCTACAGGCTTTTTGCCCTCATTATTAAGCAATCGACCATATTTACTATTGAAATTTTTTTATATTATTACACAATTCGATAGATGGTCTTAAAATAAGGGGAGCAATAAAGTAAACTTTCTCCGTCATGCCAAGCATGTCACAGGAATCTGGTTACGACAAAACACCTATTTTTACCAATAACATGGAAACAATACAACTAATTGTATCACTTACATATTTTATATAACCTACATAATTGCATAAATACTGATGCTAACACTGTATTTGCTTGACATTAGCAATCAATATAAAAATACATCTGGATACATTTGTTAGAATGGTCAATTGATCGGATCGTAAAAATTTCAAACATGAATGACCATTCTATCTTTATGTACACCACACCGCATAGCGTGAAGAGAAGGAGACATTTATTCACGCCTACTTGAACGCCTCCTTGCGCGCTTTGTTGTTTGTTGCTGCATAGCTCTTTTCAGCTCTCATAATACAAGACGCTGCTATTATGATGATGGATGAATCTCGGTACAGGTTTATTTTTAGCATCAGCAAGATTGCCAATAAAAAGTTTAGGGCGGTTATAAGTGCTGATACTTCTTCTTGTACAAATCGTTTGGGCAATAGAGGAAGCGTGTTGACGTGGTCTCATCATCGGCTCGCCAGGTAATGGACTTTGTCTCTTGACGTTACTGTTAATAACGGAGGTTGTGCCAGCGCGTACAAGCGATTTGCTATTTGCCAGCCAGGTAAAAGCAATCAGAACTCAGGACAGCAGGCGTTTGAGTCACCAAGCCAGTGAGTAGGTACAAGTTGTACGATGATTATGGTAATGTTATTCTTTGTAAGCACATAGTGTGTTGTGTAAGAGCATTGTTAAAAATGTTTTGCCCGAGGAAGGAGGATGTGTGTGTATTTTTAGTTCTTTGTTGTTGCTATTTATGACAGAGTCTGATTGGTGGTTGTGAAGGCAGCCTCCTACGCCGAGATGTCTTTCTTTTTGAATCATTGCTCATTGCTGTATCAGCGTAACAAACATGTCAAAATAATAGCGTACAATGACATGATGTATTAGAACAGCGAAGGGGAAAATTCACGAGAACGAGTGAAAATAGCTTATATATTTGGTATGCATCTTTCTTTTCGTTTGAATGCATGCTTTCTTTGTTGTTGGATAAGTCAGATCAGCAGAGAAAGTATTTTAATGCCCTATTTGTCGTCGCAAGTAGCTGTGATGATTGATGATACGAAACTACCTCTGAATGCAAAAAGCCATTCGCTTAAAATAAATTCTCCAAATTCCAAAGCCATTTTGCACCATCGATTTTTATTTCAATAATAATATGGACTTACGATAATAGCTATGATAAAAGAATTACAGCTTTTACAAATTTCTCATAGACTGGATAAGAATTATCTCTAATTTGGTAAATATAATAGTAATAATAATAATAATAATAATAGTTGTAGTAGTAATAATGATAATAATTTAACGGAATTGAAGAGGGCTTATGCGTAATCCCATAGTATCTTTTCCCACTTCAGCAACTGTACAGACAGTGCACAAAATACCTGAAAATTGCGGCGTGTAAGAAGCACCGCAGAAAGGACACTTCACTTCAGGCTTTCCACGATAAATCGGTTTGTAGGTTTTGGCGCACACAGAAAATGGGTTGTGCTCATCATACTCCATCGGATGTTCATCCACAGGGTTCTTTTCGCACACTTGGAGAAGCTTTCTTGTCTGTTGGGCCATGTCCGCCTTCGGACCCAGTTCTAACAGACGTCTAGCAAATGAAGACGCAGACTTATAATTCTTCAGTTTAAAAGTCAAATTCATAGCAGTTCTCAACGTTAGAATTAAATGAACAGCATCCAAGCTGCAGTGTGTAAAATAAGCAGCTAGTTCACAACTGCGTTTCTGATCATCCAACTTGTCCTTGGGAAGATCCTTTCTAAAAAGTTCCATTTGAAGGCCTAAACCAATATGAGTGACAAGAAATGTATTTTGGTTAGTAATTTTTATAGCCGACTGATACACGCTGATCTATTTCGTATAAAACTAGGTTTACCTAAGATGTATTCGCGGCATAAGGAAATTAGCTCCTGAGCTTTTGTGATGTCAGGCTTATTGTCGACAACCAACAGTGGAATGTTTAATAAAAGACTCCTGTACTTGTCTAGTGCTTCACCAAATTTGCCCATAGTCGTCAGTTGGTACGCACCCTACAACAGCGGTTAAAACATGTGTTGAAGGAATTGACAAAGAGATTATTGTATTTCAGCACTGTTTATGTAGTGATAAACATACCTGTAGTCTTTGAATAAGATCCGCAATCGTGATGCCTACGGCTGGAGCTTGGGATTTTTGATCTTTCCAGTTTCTCAATGGATGTAGATTCAATGATGGCAAAATAGGAAGCGCAGTGTAGGTTGCTCGTGACCTTGTGTATGCTGTCAAGAACAACTGTCTGAATGGCTCAATGTTGACAATACCTAGTTGGTCGTTGAGCAGTCTAGCTGCAGATTCGAAACTGCCTGCATACACATGATCAACAGGTAGTTTGGAAGAATTTGTCCACTGTTGTGGAACGGGAACGCCTTTAGTAGGAGCTACAAAGAAGCCCTCATTGCCGCCATCATTGGTTGATACTTCGACATCTGGGGGTAGCTCAATGTCGTCTTCATTGTCCCACCCATCACCTGCAACGTTTAGTTAGCCATCCAGTTAGTATCCAATCATTTAGTCGTAGAAATCATTTTAATTTACAATAACACTGACCTTCGCCAACAGGAATTTCTTCGTCGCCCTTTTCAGCTTGATTGTCGTCGTCTAATTGCAAATCATCATCTCCCCAGCCACCAGTGGGCTCAACATCAATTTCATCTGTAATTAATCCCGTTCCTGTGCCCAAGGTATTGCCCTTGTTTTTAAGTGGCGGACCTTCAAATACGCTCTGTGAATTTTTTAAAACACATAAAAAATCAAATAACAGTATGATAAAGTAATCTTCATAATCGCTAATTATCTCTCAATATGTAAATTGTGTACCCTGGTCACTGTTAGTAGAGGCCAGTTATTATCAAACAAGTAAAGTGGTGGAGGAGGGGACAGAAGTTTAGCATTAGGCAAAGCCTTCAGATTTTCCAGTTGCTCTTCATCCATGAGCTCTTTCAACTGGTCAGCCTCTTCAGTCAAGCCATGGTTTACGGCTGTCCAATAAGCCAAGGACAACTGGCCTCCACTTTTAAGAAGACGGATTCGTTCCAATACATCGCCAAGCAACAGTGCAGTACAGTAATGAGACGCCACATCTTTGCGAATTCCCGCGATCTTCAACATCTTTCCAAGTTTATCAGTGTTGCCGGTGATTGTATATAAAAATGTGAGCTTGGCAAAATTCTTTGTCCTCTGATAACACATTTCGACAACCTAAATTCCAATATAAAATAAAAATTAGAAATAATAATAATAATTAAATTTAAACATGCCATTCTGGTACCAACCTGATGATTTCCTTGTAATAAAGCCATTTCTCCTAACTTATCCCAGCAAGCTCTGTCATCAAGAGCCTTTGCTGCCTCCAGCGCAATGTCTATATTGCCACATTCCAAGGCCAATCCAAAACGTGTTTTTTCATCCTTAACGAAATGTAGTGCTACCTCAGGGTAACCTTTCCTTTGCAAATACGCAATGATGGCTTGTCCCACCAACTTTGCGTTCCGTACCATCGTCAAAACCTAGGGAAAAATTAAACATATTCGTGCATTTTATTTGTATGTACATTAACGTTAACAACAACAAAAAATGATCCTGTTACCTCGTCATAATTTCGGTTAATCAAGGCCAATTTGAATCGGTACTCTGTTGGATCAATATTAAGCACACGAGCCTTAATTTCTCGGTCCAGGCAAAACACTTGGTGATTTTTGACCTTTGTGATGTAGATAGGGATATCCAAAGTACGGATGATGCCGTTATCACTGAAATTTGAAACAAAAACGATTATCATAGCTATATATTTTGTTACTATGGAGACGTTTTGTCACTCTCCACAATGTGCGTTACATGTACATAATTTGGAAACAACGGGAAACTTACCCACTGGTGAGGGCATATTTAATGTGGTTACTGGTGGTGTAAATAAATACTCCAGAATCATCCCAAGCGCCAGACTTCACATGTGTTATTTCTTGCAACGTGGCTAAAATTTGAAGCTTTCTGTTGCACAAAGTGATTGAGCGTTTGGCAAGCAGAGCAACATGAGACATGTCATTTGCCCACACAACATACCGGACTTTTGACACCTTAACTTCTGCCAGAACACTACAGTCCAAAAAAGTAATGTCAATTGAATTTTCTTATAAGAGTAGAAATGTAAGGAACGCTAAAACCATTGACATAGCATCTATAATATATACCGCTTTTGTTGCACATCGAAAAGGGTAAGTGATTCCGGTTCCCGTAAAAGAAGCATGCCAGTACCAGCAAAAAATATTTCATCACAATCTGGAACTTGTATCTTTTTGCTTACTTCATTCTTCAGATTCCTTATCACCAACTGTAGTGCATTAATAATTGATGTGTTAAGCCAAAGCTTATAAAACCAGTTGTTATACATTTATGATACTCTAATTAAAAGTTTTAATCGTAGCGTACTGATTGATTCCTGTCCAGAACAGCGAATCTGTTTCGTGCCACCCAAATAGCAGTTAGTCCTGATGATTTCTTGCAATCTGGAGCATCAGGAGAGTTTTGAGAATCGGAAGGATCAGTGGGAACCATGTACAACTCGAAACTACTGTTATCAGTATTAGTAGTGCGTGTGGTCAATAGAACGGCATTCTCAGCTGGATTGTACGACATACTAAAACAAAGAGTAATATGGCCTCTTTAACTGAGTCGGGAGACTCAAAGAATTTACTTAAGCATAATGATGAATACAATTAGTAAATTACCTGTGACAGTTCGGGCGGTTTCCACCTCTTAATTGCATTACTGCACAGTCCTTGGATGTCGTCAAGTCCAGGCGCCGCATATATCTTTCCTTCACGTAATATATCAAGTTGCCATGTACAGCATAAGCAGGTCTCTCTCGTTCCAGCTGTATTAAAAATATTAAAATACATGTATTTTGAGCAATTTGAAAACTGGAAAGACTTTACTATTGAATCAACGATAACGTTGAAATTAGGGTTGACAAGGCATATATTTACCTTGAAAATCATCATTCCAGAATCATGACCGGCAGCGAAAAGGTTCAACGTTGGGTGGGCAGCCAAAACCCAAAATCTATCTTGATCCCTTCTAAAGGTTTGGAGGCAAGTTCTTCGTGTCATGTCCCACACACGGATGCTTTTGTCCTCTGAATTGGAGAGGATATATTCTTGACGTGGATGGAAGAGAACGCAAGAGACATTGTTGTAGTGGCCACGGCAGGTATCAACTTCCCATGCCTACAAAATAAACAATTTTAAGCCATGATACAACTATAAATAATTAGTGTTTATGGAAATACAATAAGACCTAGTGAAATTATACCTTGGCCTCATTCATGCGCCAAAGCTTGACTAGGCGATCGTCAGCTCCTGACACAATCAGTGGAAGAGTTGGATGGAAATAAGCCCAGTTGACACCTCGATCATGACCCTCAAGTACATGTCTAACAACTGCATCCGCTTGGCCAAACAAGTCCGCACTCCCAGGATGTCGGTGGTGATCGTCTACAGGGCTTGTGGCTGGTGCAGTGTTTTTCTTGCGCAAGCCTACAACAACATTCATGAAAACAATCTTCATCTAATCTCCATAAATGATAACATTACTGAAACTACTGTAAATTGTTTATAAGAAAACCATTCTCACCAGAAATATCCCAAACACGAACAGTTTGGTCAAGTGACGCGGAAACAACAAGATCGTCTGTAGGATGGAACTGAGCGCACATCACATAATGATTGTGGCCGGTCAGGATGCAAATACAATTTCTACTTTGCCAATTCCAAATTCGGATTGTCTGGTCATCCGAAGCGCTCAAAATCCAAGGGTACTTATGATGAAAGAACGTAGAGCGAATGTAGTCAAGATGTCCCAGCAGGGTAAAGAGGCACCTCCGTTGTTTGTAGTTCCAAACCTTAAAAGAAATAGCTCCAACAGTTAGAATACAAACAATGCTCTACAAGAAATATTGTGCACACATAAAATACATCCTTAAATACCTTAATCTTGTAATCATCACCACCCGACACGAAAATAGGTTGCTGGTTATGGAAACAGATGCCACGCACCGGACCATCATGCTCCTCGAACTTCTCAAGGTACGCACACATCTGGTAGTCCCAAAGTTGAATTATCCCACTGTGCAAACTGCAAACGCAATTAAATGTTTTGTTTTAAACACACATCACTGCATATGTTCCGCCCATATTACCTAAAATCTGAACACATACAAATTGACAATATTGACACCTCATACCTGGCCAAAATCCATGGTCGCTTCGGATGAAAGGAAAGCCCTTTCACCCGGTGGGATTTGCTCTCAAATTTAATCAACATCCTGTCGATTTTCCTCCTCCCCTCCGCCCAATCTTCTGCCAACTGTCAAGCCACTGTAAAAAACAACAAAAAATGTCCACCATTATTATTACATCTAAACCTTCTCCCATCAGCGTATCTCCACAATTAACCATTTCCCCGTAACTGCATCTACTCCTCTAACTCGAACACTCTCATCTAACTGCCACCCAGTAATCAATCATTATACTCATACCTTTCAAAATCCAATAAAAAAATCTTACCGAATGAAACTATTATTAAGTTTAAACTAAACGGCTCCCTTTCTAGTTAAGCACTGGACATACGGAGAGTCCTTTCACACCAAAATTGAACGCCTTTCCACTCCTCAACTAACTGGCAACCAACTTAACTAACTAACTGGCAAAATGTCAGTGAAGTAACCGTTTCTGGGAGAGGAACTGAAAAGGAAATAACTTTGACGTTCCGAGCTCTGCTCTGATGATGAGAGATTAAGTAGCCGCATCCACCGACTGACGTGGATGTTCAGCTCAGCTTATATTCCTCACTTGGTTCGTGCGTAAAGGAAAGGAAGAGAGACGGCTGACAGGCAAGAAAAGGCACACAAACTCTCGTCCGTCCAAAAATATATTCCTCACTCAAAAAGTATACCAGGCTTATATGCCCCATTGACATGACTGTACTAGCTGAATATACTATTATCACACCAAAACCATTCCTATAGTTTACACAACAACAAACAGTAGAAGAAGAGGTATATTTTATATATATAATTAACAATCCTTTTTTACAGGTATAGTCTTTTCTGCTGCACTGTTAGATCATCCTTTCTCATCAATTCATCATCAGAAAAGGTGGAGGAAAGAGGCGAGTGTAGTAGGTATAAAGATTAGTTGTTGCTGTTGGATTGGTAGGACTCTTCTGTACCAACTGTACTTGTGCAAGTGATGATGGAGGAGACAACCCGCTGCATGTAGGCAGCGAGTAGATATTCGAATTGTATGACCCTTGACCTAACCTTTGTCGCAGTAACTTTTTGGGAACATTCTCGAGTCACAGGAACTTGTCTAAGAAAAGTGGCATCATTGCAATGCATTGTGATGACCGTTCGTTGTCGTGTACAGTCAATAGACGGACGGACAAACATGGTTATGTCGTTAGGCCGTGTTGAAATATCGGGAATGGGATGGTGTTATAAGTTGTATCTATATGCAGCGCTATATTATAATGAGAAGAGATATAACAAAAAGCTTAGTATATAAACAATCAATCGGTAGACCGAGTATAGCGCGAGATGTTATATTTACCCAATACTGGTCTGTCTGGTCAGCAAGCTTTTGAGCAAGATTGTTCGAAAATATGCCTCAATTTCAACAATTTTAAATTCCAATTCTGGCATGGAACTTTAAAATATAATTGCGCTTGCTTCTACGTTGTCTCTTATGTTTGTTACTAGCGCTGTACTAAATGCCCATGGGCATCATTGGACATCATCATATGGACAGAATCATTTAAAATCGATGAATTTCAACATTGACGGGAAAAATATGTAAATATTATGACACCTCATCCCCTGCTACATTCCTTGTACAAATAACTGACTCTAGCTTAACAGCCCATTCCTGGCGCAAAGAAATAATTTTAATTAAAGGAACAGTTTAGTCCCAGAATATATAACCTACTTTTTATTAAATAGTCCACTTCTGACTCCATTAACTGATTTTTCACTTTTTAAACCCATTTCCATTAATTTACTTTGAAATTAACCGCCTACTTTGAATACTCCGTTAGAAAATTTTAATTCTTTTGCATAATTTCTAATTCTCTAACGTTGTTTATATATTCACAAAATGCATTCATTTTAATCGTAATTACGTAACGACGAATATGGCACGGTATGTCCCTCCCTCATTTACTCAATGGCTTATTGGAAACGAATAAATAAATAATTTCTTAACTATTCAGTTCAAATGAGCCGTTGAGTAAATGACGGAAATTTTGGTACCAAATTCAGAAAATCGGAGTTGGCCTTTTCCTCTTGGCCAACCTAACAACCATATTTACTATGATGAAATTGACTAACTATTGATTGTATTTTTAATACAACTGGGATACTAAATACATACCAAAGTGACAATAGGTGCCAAATTTTAAAGTGGACTCATGAAATTCTTTTGAGATGCGTATATTTTATGACATGCACATTATCCACCCACATTTTTTTAAAATCTTAATTAAGTTCATTACTGCACCCCTTTCTCGCAACGTTACAGCAGCCAACATCAAATCTGACTCTTGTGAGCTGTTGTTGCTGTACGTACGTGTAAATGCGAGCAGCTAGAATTTCGTAGAGTGTCGCTGTTGCGTTGTGTCTCTTTTGTCTTCTTGTCTGTTATGTTGTTCGGAGCAGCAAGCAAGCCCATCCATACAACAAATTAGAGCAGAGTTGTTGGTTCTCTGAGCACTCTTCTAACAAGCCATATCAAAAGCATTACGTGCATTGCCAGAGCTTTTTTAGAGTTTATCTCACTCAGACTGTTAAGCAAAGTTTACAGGTTTACTTGACATCTCTGATTACGGCTCTCGGGGAATAGCGTTTTTTCTCTATTTATTTAATTCTCACCCTTTACAATCGTTAGTTACTAATAACAATTACAATTAATTGTTAAGAAACACGTCAAATCGCGGCGCTGTACACTTTAATCATCTGAAATAGTTTGTCAAAAAATTAAAAGAGAGGAAATCAGTGCGCGGCTCTATCGTCGTCCTGTATTTTGAATTGTACAATAACGCATTACGCAAAAATAGTAAGTGATCGGAAGCAGAAAGTTTTAAAAAAAGGAACCCTTATCCAGTTAATTAGCAATTAGACAGTGGTGGTGGTGTTGGACAGGAGGCGGCTCGGATTGCAGTTAATTGTCAGCTAAAACGGAGACAACTGAGAAAAACACAGGGAGCATTTAACGTCGCATTTAACGTTACTACTTATTTGCCTCTCGCAATTCTCTACCCACGCATGCAAGCGACCCAAACCGAACTCGTCTTCAGCAGTACTTGTGGGTGCATTTATTTAACACAATTTGTAATTATCTTTAAAACTCTTTGTTGTTTGTGATGAGAGAGGGAGAAGAACAAAACTTAAGTGCTATATTTTCGGTACAATTTCAGTGAGACTGATTGACTTTACGGCAGTATACGATAAGCAATTTAAGAATTATTAAAAAAGATGAAAATAAGCGGTTAACTGTTAACTGACATTGTCAAGTAGTTGACGAGATCTCTGTAGTTAATATCGATTTTATAGTCTTGATTGATTGATTTTCCATTTCTTTTGAAACTGAAGTGAGGTGATTCAGCCGTTGTTGACCGTTTGTTGCTAGTGTTTCTAACGGTCAAACAAAAAATGACGAGACATTAACGAGACACTCATCAACAGTCCTGTTTTTGCTGTTATCAAAATAGCCAGTCATCTAGCTAGTGTTGGTTTGATTGTTGTCAAGTTTCTCTGTCCTTCTGGCTGGCGTTAAGTAAACATTGTCTGCAAGCATTCGCCGTGTTATTCTTACCAATTTTATAAATGAAAGGTATTCCTAATGGAACATGACGGCGTTTGATTGAAAGCAAAAATGTTACTGAAACGGGCGCGTGTTATTAAGTTGTTTGTTTCCTCAAGAATGATATATCCCGTATTATAATTTTTTTAATTACCTTTAAATACTTTTTATTTACTACATGACAGCATGATATATATGGCGAAAGTTAACTGATATACTTAACGATTCTTTAACTAAGGAAAATGAGTTTTTAATATTATTTGTTTTATTTTTTTGAGCTGGTGGAAAGACTTTTAAAAGAGCTTATTGTAGCGACGCTGTGTATTCGGCGCAGTTAATTCAGTATTTATTATTATATTTCACCGTTCATATGGGTTACAGGAGCTTTGAACCTGCAGTCGTACCTGTTAATGATTTGGATTGTATTTGTCGTTAAGATCTCCGTCTGTCATGAATAGCTTGGAGAATAAAGGTATTGACGTCCGACATAATTTCTATATTCGAATTTTAATTTAGTTAACGGAAATCGACTTTAACGTTTTATTCCAACGTTGGTAAATTCATTCCATATTTTACTTACCATGGTGCGTGTGGCGGCGTCGAAAAATGCAGACTCCGAGGTTGACATTCTGGACGAGATCTTAGAAGAAAATCTAGAAGATCTAGGAGTCACTGACGAGGGAGTTACAAAGCAGCCAACTAGTACGTGAATAGATCATTAATTTTGTTTTAAAAACCATAATATGCTTTAACTGAGTCGTCTTTAGAGTTAATAGTGATGTGACAACATTCTAAAATTAATTGTGTTTTTCAAACAGCCCGGCGACGGTCTCAACGACAGGCAAACTCCAAACCTGTTAGCTCTGCATCATCACAGGTAAATCCAACTTAATTAATAGCTTCCAAAGTGTTGCTTATGACTGTTTGTATATAATGTATATTGTATATCATGACATTTTTGTATTTTTAGAGTGAGGATAAATCTTCTTCGCCCAATAAAAAGGACACTTCTGCTTCAGGGAAGCCCCAAACCGATTCTCAAAAAATGAGTCGCCGAAAGAACTCTGAGGTGAATCATTAATTATTTATTTGCAGACTGTAGTTACTAGTGACTTTAAGCTCAATCGATTTCTCAGACACCTCCAACAATAACCTATGTGTGTATTTCTTTATCCAGAAGTCGGATGACCCCGATATCAAGGCAGTAGAATCTATATCTGACTCTGAACCTATGGATACTAGTGGGGACAGAAAGCCGGATCTGTCAGACAGTGAAAACTCAAGATCTCACTGTAAGTACCACTGACTTGTGTTGTATTGTCTTATATAAATAATTCGAGAAGCTTAATAAGGAAAGCTTAAATATTTTTTCATGCAGACGGCGATAAAGGGAGTAGCAAGGAATCAGACACCAAAGGTCAAAAGGGGTCCGAATCTTCACACAACAACTCTAACAAACGTAAATATTAATTTTGTTTATACTCACTAGGCATGTATTCTCCAGAATTCCACTAGAATTATTCCACCAATTATTTCAACACTTGTATGAATTTATTTAGAACATGACGCTGGAAATAAATCAAGTTCAAAAGATCTAAGGCGAGCGAAAGATGAAGACCAGTACGACACCAGGAGCGAAGTTAGCTCCTCGGATGACGAGAATCATAGTCAGATCTCTAATCCTTCCCTTAGTTCAGGAAGTTTTAAAAGTGGTAGCGGTAATGCAGAATACCTTTAAAACATCAACACAACATTATACTGTATTACATAATTAATCTACATGATGATTACTCAAATAATATATGTGCAATGTATATCTGCAGATCGAGGAAGCCCTGAAATACCAGAGAAAAATGAGTCTTTGGATAAATCAGGTAAAACAGTTAATAAGGATTTACCTTCTTCTCAAATAAGCGGTTCTATTTTTAAAATATCAGCGACTTAAATTTTATTTTTTTATTTGTTAAGGTGATCCGAAGCAGGTCAAGAGAGGTATGTTCACACTTAAATAAGTATTAAATAGCTCGACCTGGTCATCAGTCGTAATTTAGAGAGTATAATGATGTGTTAAAGCAATATATTATGCTTGTTGATTCCGTTTGATCAGACTATTCTGCACGGCTTAATTATATTCTTCGGGACGCTCGCTTCTTTCTGATGAAGAGCAACAATGCTGAAAACGTTGATCTTTCAAAATCCAAGGGTGTTTGGTCCACGCCTCCTGGAAACGACTCCAAGTTAAATCAAGCACTTAAGGAAACTCGAAACGTCATTTTGATTTTCTCAGTGAAAGAAAGTGGGAAGTATTCAGGATTTGCAAGGCTTGCTTCAGAGTCTCAACGAGGAGGGCAACAAGTGAACTGGGTTCTCCCTGCAGGTCTTAGCCAGCGAGCTCTTGGTGGAGTATTCGGCATTGATTGGATTTCAAGGTAAAATTAACCTCTGTCTGAATTTGAAAGCTTGCTGTTTTAAAACACTCATTCCTAAGAAACCATCCCGTTCTATTTTTCCACTCAGGAATGATTTATCATTCAACAAAACTCAGCATTTATTCAACCCATGGAACGAAGGGAAGCCAGTGAAAATTGGTCGAGATGGTCAGGTAAGCTGTGTACAGTGCTGAAATGTGCATCGTGCTCCGGGAAGTGGTTGCTGTTACGTAGCTTAACATATCGTTGTGGTAATGTTTAGGAAATTGAGCCTCACGTCGCTTCGGAATTGTGCCGTTTGTTTCCAATGGATTCGAAGACGGATTGGGGAATCGTTTTGAAGCGAAGCAAAGACGCAGCTAAAAGAGTTGGGCATTCAAAAGTGGTAGCACCGCTTGGATCTAGCGGAGTAATGATGTCTGGAGTGCGCGGACGAGCCGTCGGAGGAATTAAAGATCGTCGTGATTCAAGAGGACGGTTCCCTAACATGTACCGTAACGCACGACCCTTCGATTATGGGAGGTATATCAGTGGACTTATTAAGAATGGCATCAGATCAGTGCGTGCTAATGAACTATATGATATGAACTCGTTCTATATCCCACTAAAAGCTTTAAGCTTAGCCCAGAAATCTATAATTGATCATTGTTGGCACGTTATATAGTGAACAGTGTGAACTACTGGTTAATTGCTCCCATATGAATTATGATTGCGGAAGCATTTCGTGAATACCGTCTGACATATTCAGTTGGACATTTGAAATTTGCACACAGGATAGGATTTGAGCGCCAAGTTACTTCAATCTTCGTGGTGCGTCATAGTTAAAAATTCGATAACCAGGGCTCTGAGGTGATATCAGTGTGTAGTGTTGAGAGACTCATGTCACAAAATGAGTGATATGTGAATCATTCCTAGTAGAACTTTCTCTTCCAACCTATCGTCATTCACTAAAAGTATTTCTTTCATGAACTAATAGAAAATGACAAAGATGCATCCTAACCAATATTGTGTAGAATATTATTGCGGCATGAAAATGAAATGCGTGTTTCCTTCAGACTGGGCTGCTGAAACACCTTCAGATTGTAGGTTAGTGTTTTGTTTTCTTTCATGCGTGGCCAAAACTTGTAACTGAATATTCTTCACCGGCAATTCAAGCCTCATCTTGACAGTTGTTTATCACATCAAATAATAGCTGTCAAAATAAATTATCAGTTTACTTTGCATAAATTCATCTATGGCAGGTATTGCGAGTTTGGTAAGTCTGAAGTGCAATGAGTTTCTTGGTATCATGGACCTTCTTTACTGGTAACATTAAGCACATCGTACATGTTAAAAACAGAAAGTCTCATTCGTATATGCTTGTATAAATTTAGGGGCACCCGAAGACGCTATCCAATGGAGGATGAGTATGCGCACAGAGCCAAGAGATCCCGAGGTTAGTTCGTATCAACTAACTTATGTGAATCAAGTTGAATGTCTTATGTTTGTTTTAAAATGCTTCCAAATTGACTGGTTTTGTCATTTTTAGTCTCTTCTTATGATTACTACAAGCCACCCATGTACGGCGATAGAAGCGCCGAGATGTCCTCACAACCACGATATCGAGAGCGACCCAGCAGTTCTATGCGCAAGGTATAATAATCTTTCTTGACTTCCCCGCGCATAACGACAAGAAATCTCCGACTGACTGTACAGATAGAAACACTTGTAAACTTGAAACCTATCATTGTTTTCAAATTCATTTTCACCCTATTTTAAAATATTAATGACATAAATTCGATTATATATCGAATTTCAACGAATGACTATTTTTAAGCTCTAACGATAATGTCAAACGGACGATAATAACAAAGACAATTATAAAGTTGTGGGTAACATGTGATATATATGAGTTTTATGTAATATTTAACTATAATTTGTTTGTTTAAGGGCTCATCTCAAGGATACATGGATTACGCAGCAAGGGATTACCACCATAGGCCTCCACCTATGGCGCCTTTGCCTTATCCCCCACCGGTAAGGTCTACTGAGGAAGGCTATTTTGTTTTCTAATCTTTTGTTCTCTAGTGTTCTTACAAGTTTTGTTCATTGTTCGTCGATTTTTGTGATTAAATTGTGTTCTTTAGTCTGTAAATATTAGCAACGCGACTTTCTATTTTTTATTATATTTTATTTATTATATTAGAATACGCTGTAAATAATGTAGTGTGCGGTTTTGGTATATTTTAAGTGGGCTTTTTATTATATAATTTCTCTTGATATCATATCATGCTAATTCACAAGTCATACATTGTTTATTTATCTATATTTTATGAAACGCATATAATGCCATCCCACCATTCAGCCACCATTTGATTCATTGCCACCTCCTCCGAGGTACTATGATGGCCCCCCACTGCCAGATTTCCCCAGCGCCACAAGGAGTTCCCTCTCAGAGGTTCGCGCCTCTAGTCCGGTAGGTGCACCCTGTTTTGAATTGAAATTCGCTTGAAACTGCACCTCCAACGCACGGCAAAAAATAAAACATACAACCGCAATTTTAGCTTTTAACAAATTAGTTATTAACTATATTGACTACACTATAATTCTTTTAACTGGGTCGTCGTAAAATGCTTGGTATATAATATAAAAGTTTTTGACTTTTGTTTAAGTCTAATTCCACCTCTTCGGCTCCATACTACACTACTAAAACTACTAATTACACTAATGCAAATTGCTAAACCAATTATCAAATAGAATGAGGGAGCAAATCGTCAACTTATAAAACACTTTAAAACGCTTCCTTTCAGTTGCCCATCTTGTTGAGAAACTAATTGTCCAAAAATGAAGAACGCATCCATAATGCGTAAGTTTTATTTGAAATTTCAGTACGAGAAATCGGTGAGTGACTTTCTGAGGAGGAACAGCGACAGACGTGACAGGGACAGGGACCGCGACCGAGACAGTCGTGAGAGGAAATACCACCGCAGATAAATATTTGCTACGGAGTTCTTTCTGATTATCATTTTATGTATAATATTATTACAAAAAACCGATCTGAAGCGTTAAATTAGGAATAGAGCAACGCAATTATTGTCGGATTTCCGACTTGAATGTGCAATGCAACGGAGTATTGAAAATTCTATATTATATTCAAAACGCGTTGCAAATTTCATTACAGTTGTACACTAAATGTATATAGTAAAAAAACATCGTACCCCAACGACACAACCTCTTTTAAACGTTAATTTTATTGTTAGAGTTTATAAAAGCTCTTTAAAATGTTATTTAGATAAATGTGTGTGTACACAGCACAATTGACATATAAAATTGTTTCACGGCTCATACTAATCTTAATTAAAAATTCTTAGCGAGCAGTGTGTAAAGTTTAGTAGAACTCTGCTTTAACAGAAGCAAAATTTAAGTTTGTTACCATTTTGTTGGAATTACTTTGTAGTATATTACAAGCTATTATATAGCAGTTTACATTTAGTTGTTGTTTTTGTAAAATTTAGAATTTTCTCCTTCTACACTATGAACTTTTGTGAACTATTAAATTGTCAACGTTCATAGTGTGAAATTTTCTCTATGACCTATCCTCTTATATTGTTGTTTTAACTTTTAGGTAATTTAAACTTATTATTATTGTTATATTGATTATCATTATTACCCGTTTATATATTTAATTGTTTATAGTTCATCATTATAATATGTAGGTTGTTGTTAGCACGTTTATTTTAACATGATTAAATTGGTTTCTCGTTTCATTCATATTGGTGTCCATTTATTTATGTATAAACATAAAGTATCATTCCAAGTGAATTTGATTGTAACCAGTAAAATAAATAAATTCCAAAGTTGAAAAACTTTAAAAAAGGTTGAAACGACAATTCTTTCTACTGGCTTCATGCTTTCATACAGTATGATGATTAAAATGACTATTGCTAATCTTAATTATCCATGACTGTGACGACTTATAAATAATATTTTAAATGCAATTTATAGCTTTACGATTACGGTTACATAATTACGCTTCAACCCTTACATGACATGTAATGATCAATATTCCGATACTCGCGATAAATATCATAACATTGCATTCTATTAGAAATCATGCTCTGCTGTGAGAATGCAGCACGAACAAACAAAGTATATACATGTTCTATTCAATGATGCTCTCCCCTGGAGAATCGCCCGTGGCAAAATTATATTCAAAGCCCGGCTATGCATTCAAGGGAGCAGTAAGACTTCAAACATGACCTTGAACGAGAAAGTCGAATGCCGTATACCAAGATCTTCCAGCAACCAGACTACCACCACTACTACTAATAAAACTTTTCTATTTAATTTTTTATCTGAATGTAAAAGTGAAAATTTGCAGAAAATATAACAATGAATCGTTTTATATGGGCACGCCTTAATGTACCCATCCGCCTACTGCTTTTCTTTACCATTCTGTTTGCAATTGACGACCTGCGTGCACCAGTTATGTTTTACCTTCGTTCTTCGGACTTCGTACTGGAACAATGCTTCCCAGTACATACTATTTGTCGACTCAATAATTTCGGAGTAATAATTGTCGTATTGGCAGAGGTACGGAGGGCGAAACCTCGTATTTACGAGGAGTTACTACGGAGGATTGCGCTTAGCAATCCGCATTATACAATAATACGTCGGAATATGATGAGCGCTGATATCGCAGTGACTGGAGTTTCTTACTGTGCCACTGTCATTCGACTAACCGTTCAATTCTCTGCGCTTAATTGGCAACAGTTGAACGAAATAGCGATTCAGTTAAAGATGCTATTATTGCATTCTGTTTTCCATGGGTTTGCAGCATATGCGATGGCGGCTCTGATGGGACAGTATTTAGAATTAGTTATGCTACTTCTATTTTGTTCACAAGATGGAATTGGTCATCGCAGTGCCAACAGAAGCAGATCACGCCATATCGCTTCGTTATTAGAGCAACCAGTTTGGAACTTTTGTTATGGAACTGTTAGCACATTTGCTACATACGTATACATCAGTCTTATCTTTTCGTTGGCTATAATGATCCAATCAAATCACCCTTGTTGGGTCGAACCTAGAGCCCAACACCGAGTGCAAGTTTCTGGAGCTGTAAAATTACTATTGGCCAATTCGGTTCTCAAGTTGTTAGTGATACAGAAAGTGGAGGAAAATGTGAACAAGTATTTCAGTGTAACACCTGTCTAGTGTAACGCCACTTGCAACCGCTACATAGAATGCGAAGTAGTGATACATTAACTAGTGCCAAAGCGCATAAGGAAGTATCATCTTTGTCTTTTTGTTGGTATTTTTTTTTAAATTTTGGTGACCTTTGGGGCCATTTATTTATGTATAAACATAAAGTACCATTTCAAATGAATTTAATTGTAACCAGTAAATAAATAAATTCCAAAGTTGAAAACCTTTAAACAAGGTTGAAACGATCATTCTGTCTACATGCTTTAACATCTCATACATCATTATTACGACGATGCTAATTTTCATGATTCATTACTATGACCATAAACACCTATACATACCTAAGTTCATTACAAATACAAATGACAAATTGCCAGAAGTACACTATCCTCCGTATAGTATGTCCCAAAAATCTGTTCTATTCCGTCAAACGGTAAAGCATTCATTGTCTACTTCGCTCATCATGTATTCTTTCTTTAAAATCAACATCACATAACGTAATTCACGTTATAGGACGGTGGAATATGAGCGGAAAAGGGAAACCGGAAATCGTGGTTTGACATACTTCTGCAAATGAAAGACTACTGATAAGAAGTAAGCACAAATAAGAATTTTCATTTTCTCATGTTCCCTATTCCCTATGCACATGTAATTCCTCACTGTTCGGTCATCAGTTTCAAGCATTCATGTGATGAGTTTGGCGTTATTCGTTTTCAATTACGGAGAAACTTCCGCGTTTGTACAAACATACTGGATTTTTTAAGTTGTGGGGCGCTTTTACACTCGGTCGTTTTCATCACAATTTGTTAGAAAATCATGTAACTTTTAAAGAATTTAAGGCTATACGGCTCAAACCTTGACATATAACAAACGATGCCCAAACTTACAATTAGTCAAATTCATATTATACTTGGTGATCATAATAATGCCGTCAAATGGAATGAAATCAAATTATTTACTGCTTCCATATTATCTCCATTGGTATTTAATTTCTTTTTCAAGATATTCTCCGTGTTCGAAACGCTGGTCCTCCATCTGCATCGTAAAATATTTTCATGTGTAAATGCATAAGTCACACAGATAGCGGTTAAAAAACCATTCATTACATACATTGTACATAGGTATACATAATAATATGTACCTATTCATATCTGCTGACAAAGCCTTAAATTCTTCGAATCATCCTTTGGACTGTTCCATAACAGGGGAGGAAGTGGCCGTCACTTGTGTGTCAAAGGTCAGTACAGTTGCGCTATCCTCTAGCTCTGACGTGGGAAGCACAAGTGCAGTCATGTCTTCGAAATCAAAGCTTACTCCATTGGACAACGTGGACAGCTTGGCACAATTTGCTTAATATAAAAGTTCCAAAATGTAATATCATTTACGAATTGGCAGTTCAGTAACCAATAGATGTATTAGAGAATCTATTATTACCTGACACGCATGCTATATTACTAATCCTAAATTCAGTTTGACCATCATACAGTTGTCGCAGAAAGTAACGGATATCTCGGGAAATAATGAACCGATTTCAACAAAAAATGACTCAAATTGAAGCCAATTAGTTGTTACATATTTTCTCATTGTTAAATCAGAAAATTGGAATTATAACTATCTGTAAAATGTCTTTTTAATATATTTTTCAGGATATTTTAAAATGTAAAAACCAATTTCTGATTTAACAATGAAGAAAATATGTAACAACTAATTGGCTTCAATTTGAGTCATTTTTTGTTGAAATCGGTTCATTATTTCCCGAGATATCCGGTACTCTCTGCGACAAGTAATATTCATTAGAATGCATGCAATAGGCTATCCGGCTCTAAAGCTTCCTTAGCATTGGGATATCAATGCCTTTCTCACCTTCCACCATGCACGCCATAACGGAGTGGACGCTGGTGGGTAACGGGAAGGAACCGATTTCTTTGATCTCCTCCTGACCTGTCGACGTGAGCATGATAATGCTCGGTGTACTGGTAGCCACAACGATTACCATGAAGGGAGCTAAACTGTCAGTATCCCATCTTGTGAATACTTCCATTGTCTTCAGTGTAAACGGCATATCTAAAAACCGAATATTATGTCATGTTTCAGGTGTGTACATATAAGCACAAAAATGCATGCGCTGCAGTAATAAATGATATGAATGGATTTAATGGTGATCACTAACCTTTTACTAATGTCCTCTTCAGTTTCGAGTCGTAAATTTCAATTGAGGAAGCTGTTAGACCGACCAGTTGCTGCTTAAGACCCAGTTGTGCCTTTTTCCACTGAATGAACTTGCCACGGATGTGATGCTCCATTACATTGACAACATTAATCACTATATAAGAGCAATTAATTGTAATTATTTCATTAATAGGAGGTTTGGGCAAGATTTAGGATTCTCTGGCTATGTATACATGTATCTTATTTATGTATTTTATTTATTTGTGAAGGATATTTTATCATCATTTCTGTTTTTTTTCATATTCATACATTCTCGATTATCATTTCCAGTTCCAAAGTCATAGGGATGCCAGAAATCGTCCGTTTTGATACTGTCATACTTTTGGGTTATGTCTACCATTATGGAGCTCATAAGCGTGAATATAGAATCTTCAAGCTCTGAATCTGCTCCCATTGCGGTATCAGCTTGCTCGTTTGCAGTTATTAAAGTTTTCTGGGCGAGGAGTAAATTTACCATAATTACTACCTGGAACCAATGCCGGCATGTTCGTGTTACCGTCATTGTTACGGTAATTTAAAGTACACGAGATTAACCTCACAGCAGTTTTCAACTTTTGAAACGGTTAACAATAATGTGATTTTAGCACTAGGTTCACTTCATTGATGACGATTTTTTTATATGCTAGCTAAAAAACACATATGAAATTGGAATAATAATCATAAGAAGTGATAAGTGATGAAAGCAGTGCTAAGCTGAAAAATAAAATGTTATGTAGGTAGATATACATGCAGTAAGGTAATGTGTGTCGTGCCCACATAATACAATGTATGTGATTACAAACGGTGAGAGATGAGAAGAGGCACCAGGATACCAGGAAACATCTACCTAAAAAGTTGGTAAATGAAATATGAGTGCCATATCTTGAAGAAAAGGAACTATTCAAATTGCTAGAACTGATAACGAATGATCTGATATGCAAAGTGAGTCTATCGCTTGGTATGGATACGATGAGCTTCTTATCTATTTTTTACGACATCCAGCACAATTTTTTTTGTCTTCATCTTTAATACTCCCATAATGGCTTGGTAGACGTATTAAAGATTGTAAGTTCGTCAGGTAAATTGTTATTCCCCTATATAATATGTTCCTATATTGTATATATTCTATCAATGACAATTGTATTAAAGACAACTTGACGTACGCATTGCACTACGGTATCAGTCTGTCTGTCTGTCTGTCTTTTCGCGCTATAATTCTGAAACCGCTTGACGGATTTTGTCGAAACTTGGCACACAGCTACCTTGTAACTGGTAACTGGGAAGACATGGCCAGAGTTTCAGGTCAATCGGTCAACAGTGGTCGGAGTACGGGTTAGAGAGGTCACATGCTTTGCTTTTAAATGGCAACTTTTTATTCATGGATTCTGATAGAGAACTTAACTGTGATCAGTTTCTCTGCAGGAACGTGTCAAATCGCGTTATTTTGACCTGTAGAGGTCAACGTCAAATTAGAACGCCATTTGATAGCGTCGTTTTAGAACGCCATTTGAAAGCGTCGTTTTAGAACGCCATTTGAAAGCGTCGTTTTAGAACGCCATTTGAAAGCGTCGTTTTAGAACGCCATTTGAAAGCGTCGTTTAAGAACGCCACTGGAAACCGTTTTACAGCGCCATTTGAAAGCGTTACCACAAAAACGAATTGTTTCAGCTACGTATTGTCCATCGCGGTTTAACGCGACTAGTTACTACTCTGTTTTCTTTAAGAGAAATGAAAGAATACAGAGAAAAAGAATTTTATTATATTTCAATTTATTTATTATAAAATTAATAATTATGGATATATCACATAATAATAGTAACTCGATAAACGATTCTAATGAGTGGTTTTCATATCTTGATTTTTTATTATATTTAATTCGAGCTGCATACATTTTCCTCTCAATTGTACATATTGTTGGTATATACAGAGTTTTCAACGTTCTTCTAATAATAGGCATCGCCTGTTCCTCAATCTACATATTCTTGCTTGTGTGCCCAGAATTTACACTTAACGCACGTAATATAATTATAAATACATGATATTTAATGCATTTAATATTTCGTTCTATGTTATTGTTGCAAAAATTATGATCAAAACTATCCATGATTAAAAACTTTTTTTCAATTTCAGTGTCACTAATTCTGAATATTTACTACGAGATAGCACAATTCTTAGATTGATTTTAGATATTTCTTAAGCAAAGTTTACAAGTTTACTTGACATCTCTGTTTACGGCTCTCGGGGAATAGCGTTTTTTTCTCTATTTATTTAATTCTCATCCTTTACAATCGTTAATTATTAATAACAATTACAATTAATTGTTAAGAAACACACGTAACATTGCGCTGTCCACTTTAATCAGCTGAAATAGTTTGTCAAAAAATTAAAGAGAGGAAATCAGTGCGCGGCTCTATCGTCGTCCTGTATTTTGAATTGTACAATAACGCATTACGCAAAAATAGTAAGTGATCGGAAGCAGAAAGTTTAAAAAAAGGAGCCCTTTTCCAGTTAATTAGCAATTAGACAGTGGTGGTGGTGTTGGACAGGAGGAGGCTCGGATTGCAGTTAATTGTCAGCTAAACCGGAGACAACTGAGAGAAACACAGGGAACATTTAACGTCGCATTTAACGTATCTACTTATTTCCTCTCGCAATTCTCTATCCACGCATGCAAGCGACCCAAACCGAACTCGTCTTCAGCAGTACTTGTGGGTGCATTTATTTAACACAATTTGTAATTATCTTTAAAAAACTCTTTGTTGTTTGTGATGAGAGAGGGAGAAGAAAAAACTTAAGTGCTATATTTTCGGTACAATTTCAGTGAGACTGATTGACTTTACGGCAGTATACGATAAGCAATTTAAGAATTACTAAAAAAAGATGAAATAAGCGGTTAACTGTTATTAACTGACATTGTCAAGTAGTTGACGAGATCTCTGTAGTTTTAATATCGATTTTATAGTCTTGATTGATTGATTTCTCATTTCTATTGAAACTGAAGTGAGGTGATTCAGCCGTTCTTGACCGTTTGTTGCTAGTGTTTCTAACGGTCAAACAAAAAAACGAGACATTAACGAGACACTCATCAACAGTCCTGTTTTTGCAGTTATCAAAATAGCCAGTCATCTAGCTAGTGTTGGTTTGATTGTTGTCAAGTTTCTCTGTCCTTCTGGCTGGCGTTAAGTAAACATTGTCTGCAAGCATTCGCCGTGTTATTCTTACCAATTTTATAAATGAAAGGTATTTCTAATGGAACATGAAGGCGTTTGATTGAAAGGAAAAATGTTACTGAAACGGGCGCGTGTTATTAAGTTGTTTGTTTCCTCAAGAATGATATATCCCGTATTATAATTTTTTTATTACCTTTAAATACTTTATTTACTACTTGACAGCATGATATATATGGCGAAAGTTAACTGATATACTTAACGATTCTTTAACTAAGGAAAATGAGTTTTTAATATTATTTGTTTTATTTTTTGAGCTGGTGAAAAGACTTTTAAAAGAGCTTATTGTAGCGACGCTGTGTATTTACTCAGCGCAGTTCATTCAGTATTTATTATTATATTTCACCGTTAATATGGGTTACAGGAGCTTTGAACCTGCAGTCGTACCTGTTAATGATTTGGATTGTATTTGTCGTTAAGATCTCCGTCTGTCATGAATAGCTTGGAGAATAAAGGTACTGACGTCCGACATAATTTCTATATTCGAATTTTAATTTAGTTAACGGAAATCGACTTTAACGTTTTATTCCAACGTTGGTAAATTCATTCCATATTTTACTTACCATGGTGCGTGTGGCGGCGTCGAAAAATGCAGACTCCGAGGTTGACATTCTGGACGAGATCTTAGAAGAAAATCTAGAAGATCTAGGAGTCACTGACGAGGGAGTTACAAAGCAGCCAACTAGTAAGTGAATAGATCATTAATTTTGTTTTAAAAATCCATAATATGCTTTAACCGAGCCGTCTTTAGAGTTAATAGTGATGTGACACCATTCTAAAATTAATTGTGTTTTTCAAACAGCCCGGCGACGGTCTCAACGACAGGCAAACTCCAAACCTGTTAGCTCTGCATCATCACAGGTTAAATCCAACTTAATTAATAGCTTCCAAAGTATTGCTTATGACTGCTTCTATATAATGTATGTCATGACATTTTTGTATTTTTAGAGTGAGGATAAATCTTCTTCGCCCAATAAAAAGGACACTTCTGCTTCAGGGAAGCCCCAAACCGATTCTCAAAAAATGAGTCGCCGAAAGAACTCTGAGGTGAATCATTAATTATTTATTTGCACTAATTTGCAGACTGTAGTTACTAGCGACTTTAAGCTGAATCGATTTCATAGACACCTCCAACAATAACCTATGTGTGTATTTCTTTATCTAGAAATCGGATGACCCCGATATCAAGGCAGTAGAATCTATTTCTGACTCTGAACCTATGGATACTAGTGGTGACAGAAAGCCGGATCTGTCAGACAGTGAAAACTCAAGATCTCACTGTAAGTACCACTGACTTGTGTTGTATTGTCCTACAGAAGTAATTCGAGACGCTTAATAAGGAAAGGTTAAATATTTTTTAATGTAGACGGCGATAAAGGAAGTAGCAAGGAATCAGACAGCAAAGGTCAAAAGGGGTCCGAATCTTCACACAACAACTCTAACAAACGTAAATATTAATTTTGTTTATAATCACTAGGCATATATCCCCCTCTCTCCCCTCTCTCTCTCTCATAGGCAGGTAGTGTGAAATGCTAAAT
Organism: Sinella curviseta; assembly: GCA_004115045.4. Taxonomy (NCBI): domain Eukaryota; kingdom Metazoa; phylum Arthropoda; class Collembola; order Entomobryomorpha; family Entomobryidae; genus Sinella; species Sinella curviseta. The sequence goes on along the minus strand of CM065489.1, from coordinate 18,975,929 downwards.
GCTTGATTTTAATTTTTCAATCATGGCACATGTCTATGTCCTGACGCTCGTGTTTCTGTCGAATCGGATCGTGGTAGTAGCACGAACGCAGGACATGGACGATGCCTACAAGAATTGAAATCAAGCATTTCTGTTAGGCAACAAGGGGATATCCCATATACAAGGAAAGTATTTTTATTGTAGAATTATTCCACCAATTTCAACACTTGTATGAATTTATTTAGAACATGACGCTGGAAATAAATCAAGTTCAAAAGATCTAAGGCGAGCGAAAGATGAAGACCAGTACGACACCAGGAGCGAAGTTAGCTCCTCGGATGACGAGAATCATAGTCAGATCTCTAATCCTTCCCTTAGTTCAGGAAGTTTTAAAAGTGGTAGCGGTAATTCAGAATTCCTTTAAAATATCAACACAACATTATACTGTTTTACATAATTAATCTACATGATGATTACTCAAATAATGTGTGTGCAATGTATATCTACAGATCGAGGAAGCCCTGAAATACCAGAGAAAAATGAGTCTTTGGATAAATCAGGTAAAACAGTTAATAAGGATTTACCTTCTTCTCAAATAAGCGGTTCTATTTTTAAAATATTAACGACTTAAATTTTATGTTTTTATTTGTTAAGGTGATCCGAAGCAGGTCAAGAGAGGTATGTTCACACTTAAATAAATATTAAATAGCTCTGGACCTGGTCATCAGTCGTAATTTAGGGAGTATTAAGGGTGTGTTAAAGCAATATATTATGCTTGTTTGATTCCGTTTGATCAGACTATTCTGCACGGCTTAATTATATTCTTCGGGACGCCCGCTTCTTTCTGATGAAGAGCAACAATGCTGAAAACGTTGATCTTTCAAAATCCAAGGGTGTTTGGTCCACGCCTCCGGGAAACGACTCCAAGTTAAATCAAGCACTTAAGGAAACTCGAAACGTCATTTTGATTTTCTCAGTGAAAGAAAGTGGGAAATATTCAGGATTTGCAAGACTTGCTTCAGAGTCTCAACGAGGAGGGCAACAAGTGAACTGGGTTCTCCCTGCAGGTCTTAGCCAGCGAGCTCTTGGTGGAGTATTCGGCATTGATTGGATTTCAAGGTAAAATTAACCTCCGTCTGAATTTGAAATCTTGCTGTTTTAGAATACTCGTTCCTAAGAAACCATCCCGTTCTATTTTTCCACACAGGAATGATTTATCATTCAACAAAACTCAGCATTTATTCAACCCATGGAACGAAGGGAAACCAGTGAAAATTGGTCGAGATGGTCAGGTAAGCTGTGTACAGTGCTGAAATGTGCATCGTGCTCCGGGAAGTGGTTGCTGTTGCGTAGCTTAACATATCGTTGTGGTAATATTTAGGAAATTGAGCCTCACGTCGCTTCGGAATTGTGCCGTTTGTTTCCAATGGATTCGAAGACGGATTGGGGAATCGTTTTGAAGCGAAGCAAAGACGCAGCTAAAAGAGTTGGGCATTCAAAAGTGGTAGCACCGCTTGGATCTAGCGGAGTAATGATGTCTGGAGTGCGCGGACGAGCCGTGGGAGGAATTAAAGATCGTCGTGATTCAAGAGGACGGTTCCCTAACATGTACCGTAACACACGACCCTTCGATTATGGGAGGTATATCAGTGGACTTATTAAGAATGGCATCAGATCAGTGCGTGCTAATGAACTATATGATATGAACTCGTTCTATATCCCACTAAAAGCTTTAAGCTTAGCCCAGAAATCTGTAATTGATCATTGTTGGCACGTTATATAGTGAACAGTGTGAACTACTGGTTAATTGCTCCCATATGAATTATGATTGCGGAAGCATTTCGTGAATACCGTCTGACATATTCAGTTGGACATTTGAAATTTGCACACAGGATAGGATTTGAGCGCCAAGTTACTTCAATCTTCGTGGTGCGTCATAGTTAAAAATCGATAACCAGGGCTCTGAGGTGATATCAGTGTGTAGTGTTGAGAGACTCATGTCACAAAATGAGTGATATGTGAATCATTCCTAGTAGAACTTTCTCTTCCAACCTATCGTCATTCACTAAAAGTATTTCATTCATGAACTAATAGAAAATGACAAAGATGCATCCTAACCATATTATGCATATTGCATACTGCATATTGATTATCATTATTACCCGTTTATATATTTAATTGTTTATAGTTCATTATTACAATATGTAGGTTGTTGTTAGCACGTTTATTTTAACATGATTAAATTGGTTTCTCGTTTCATTCATATTGGTGTCCATTTATTTATGTATAAACATAAAGTATCATTCCAAGTGAATTTGATTGTAACCAGTAAAATAAATAAATTCCAAAGTTGAAAAACTTTAAACAAGGTTGAAACGACCATTCTTTCTACATGCTTTAAATCTCATAAATCATTATTACGATACGACGATGCTAATTTTCATGATTCATGACTATGACTATGAGCACCTATCTATAGATACCTAAGTTCATTACAAATACATACATAACAAATTGGCAGTAGTACGATATCCTCCGTAGTAGTAGTCCTCAAATATCTGGTTTATTCCGTTCCGTCAAACGGTAAAGCATTCATTGACAGCTTTACCCATCATTTATTCTTATTTTTTGTTTAACTCACATCACGTAACGTGATTCACGTTATAGGACGGTGGAATATGAGCGGAAAGGTTTTTTTAAGGAAACCGGAAATCGTGGTTTGATATACTTCAGTTCAGTAAATGAAAGACTGATAAGAAGAAGCACATGTAATTCCTCACTGCTAGGTCGTCAGTTCCAAGCATCCATTTGATGAGTTTGCCGTTATTCGCTTTCAATTACACAGAAACTTCCGGGTTTGTACAAACATTTTGGATTTTTTAATTTGTGGGGCACTTTGACACTCGGTCGTTTTCATCACAATTTGTTTGAAAATCATGTAATTTTTAAAGAATTTAAGGCGTGTGTAAGTGAGAAAATGGTGCTCAAAGATACATATAACAAATGATACCCAAACGTAGCCAAATTCATTTTATTCTTGGTGCTTATAATCATAATAATGACGTCAAATGGAACGAAATCAAACTATTTACTGCACCCATAATATTACACAAAAGGGGTTAAGTTAGTTATTCAGCCTTAATTCAGTTTATTATATCATAACATAGTTGTATTTTATAAATGAGTATATAAATATGATGCAGTATTTGTTCATAACTTTTTTACGTACGTACATGCAGTATAAATCTATTACACGTAAAGGAAAGTGTAATTAAAACGGAAATCGCGGTTTGTTCTTTTGTAGTTGGGCACTAAACAAATGCTTAAATCCAAAAAACCACAACTCATATTCATTTACTTACACTGCAATACTTTTACTTTCAATGCATTATTTCGCCATGCTAAGAGTAACTCATTTTCCACCCCATAGCGTCAATTTGGTCCAATTTTAGGTTGAATAAAAGCAACCGTCAGGCCCTCTGCCATATCCTCGTCTTGAGTTGGAGGCATGGTAGGGAGGAATCCCAAGTTGAACATGGTAATTGTCGTTCCGGTAAGCCGATTTAGAATCTTTGTATTTTACCACTGCATCCTTCCGGTTTTCATCGAATAACCTGTGCGTGTGGTGGTGGTTTTAGAAACATCAATAATTTATTATTAAATACGTACTTGAATTCTGGCAACGTAACATTGTCACATTGGCAGTCTTGGTTAAAGGAATATTATTGAATTCATATTTCATGGACATTCATGGACATATATGTATATACAGTGAAAAATCGGTTCAGTTTTTAGACGTGAATGAACTTAATTAGTCAACAATCAATATTCTAGCAATTAGTGCCTGTTAGTTTTACACAGGGTGGAGGTTGACTCACCCTGTCTTATATTCCCCAGCATGATTGGCGACAACACAACTCTGCTCCTGCTTGACCACATTAGCTCGACCTGCACCCCACACTGCGTGATGATCGTAAGTGGAAGCCAAAGCTAAGTCCAGAGAGTCTGGCGACGGCACAGCAGATCCCGGGATTTTAGTCGCAATTCGTCTAGCAAGGCTGCTAATTGTCTGAGTTTCTACCAAACGTCTAAATTGGTCTTTCATTGCTCCTTCAAGAAGCAAAAAAACTTATTTTCTCCCGGTCAGAAGATAAACAGATAAATAAATAAGACGCTACTACGACGTACGAGCAATCGTACTAATGGACTAATTATAACCTCACCTCTCCCCGAGCTTGTCCTAAAATCCCATACTGGAGAAAGTTATCTGCCTCCTTTGGAAACTCTCTATATGCTATGAAGACGGAGTATTATTCTGGAGTAAAGACGTCGTCGCCGCATTGCCTGCTGCTATTATGAAAAAATGTTTGTTTCGTTTCGATCAAACTAATTGACCGCAATCGCCAAAGAAATGCATTTCATCGACATCATAACCGATACTCCATGAAAAAAACACAGCATTCCGTAAACATAATCCATGAGAGAGAAAGGAACGTGTATCAAATATTCAATCCATCCAATTCCTTTCGTCATTATCCACACACACACGCCATCACAGCGAAAGCAGCTCTGTAAACGCTTAAAAGAACGGAAATGTGCGTAGTAACTGGTGACCAGTGAACAGTTTTCTCTCTCTCATCAAGTTGTTCGGGCCGACTCGGACGACCTTAGAAATCTGGAATAAGTAAGCATATGTGAAAGAAGGATGAAAGTGGGACTTTCATTCCAGAAGCAGCAGAGCAGCACTTCCAACAAAGTACACTTGTCTTCACCACCTCCAAATAGCCGTGCCATTTTCACTCCAAATGCGTAATGTTCATGCTTTCACTGGGCTTATGTGTTGTTGACAAAAAAACCAGTCTGCCTTTTCTCCTCCTGTTCGCAAAAAAACATACAGGGACACTTACTGCTCCTGCTTTCACCGTGAAAGTATTAGAAAGCCATCTGGATTTGACTGGAATCCTTTATTCAACAACCTTCACATTCGGCCTTTCACCAGCAGCCAGAGAGACAGTCGAGTGTGATGTAACTTTCTCTCTGCCCAAGTACCATACTTTTTAAGCATTGTTGGCTGGATGGAAGGGAGAAATGATAACTGACTTCTTTTTATATTTATAAGACAAGACAAGAGAAAGCACAGGTGAAAGTTTTTTTATTCTCTCGGAATGAATAGCAAATTCCTTTTTATGGTTATGTATCATCAATGACGATATATATATTTTATAGGAACTATTATATATATTGTAAAGGAAGACAGTGTGTGTTGTAAAGTGAATTGCACGGGGTTTTGATACGAGGCTCATCAGGTTGATTTTTTTTGCAGGTCAATAATCAACAGCTCGTACAGATTATACAGAGAAAGCCAGTATGAAATTTAATTGCAATTTCAAAGTGTTGCTTTGTTTCGTGGTCCTCACCTCTCGCCACGTAAAATCTGAGGGAAAGCGGAGTAAAAAGCTGGAAGACATTAGCTGCCAATCGGTACTAGAATTAATTATTATTTGGAAAGTAACAACTTTAAAAGGGTATTTTTGTACAAAATATCTCTATGTAGAATTCACTTGCTGATCCCTTTTTCCGTAATTTTTTTTCTTATAGAATGATTATCATTTCGAATTTACGGAATGCGACGCTGATGGGGGACGATGGCAGGTTGCCATTCCCAGCGTAGGTTGTGAGACTGTGATGCGGCATATACCTCCAAGAAGACTAAATGAATGCTGTAAGTCCCTTGAGCATGATTGATTGCTCCATTTCTCTCATTTATCTTTAAGCTTGACTATTAGGTTCCAAGAATTAAATTCCTTAAACACTGAACATTGCAGTTAAAGCGTGTGAGGCTGGGCAGTTTTTAAATCTGACCACAGTGCAATGCGAAGACTGTGAGACTGGCACGTACTCCCTTGGCGGTGGACTACGCTTCGACGAGTGGGATCCCTTACCGACGGGCTTCCGACCGCAAGTAGAAAAGTTTCATAGCATGTTTTCCACTTTTGGTCGTCAGTATGCAGATGTTAATTGTAGCAAGTAAGTAGAGAGCTGTGTGTAGTAGACTCCTTCATTTTTTAAAAATAGACTGCATGGTGTCAAATTGTCAATGTCAGTCATCATCAGTCAATTATGCAGCTGGTGATTTAGACAGTAGTGACGACATTAAGTTTCCATGGCGAGCTGCCAGAGATACATGGGTGTTTAGAAATGAGCAGTTAAGAAATGCATGGCAATTATCATTTGTTTTCAGGTGGGGTTGGCGAAGTAGAGGTGATATGCTGATTAGTCAAGGCGGGCCCTGTGTTGCCACGTTAACATACACGGCGCAATTAGTTAAACCCGGAAGTTTACGATTCACCTATCAGTACGTAGACGACAGCGTCCTGTTTCAGTTTCAGGTATTTTCTATAAAATCTCCTTTTCTTGATACGTATAGTTGCATTCATTACTGCGCGATATGTGGTATGAATTATTATTTATTTATTTCCATGGAACAAAGGCGAACAGTGAGCAATGCGAGAGCTTGCAAGAAGCGGAAGGGAGTCGCTGGCCTCGCCTGACTGGAGAGGGGACCTGGAGAACTGAGGAAATAGCGTTGCACACTGGACTCAACATCTTCCAGTGGAAAACCATGGGAATAGATGCTCATCGACCCAAGCCTGTCATGATTAAAAGAATTGAGTTGGAAGGTAGGAGGATTTATTGGATTACTTTTGCTTTTAATTGTGATTATTGTTGGCGTCATCATTTGAATTCATTTCTTAGGCGTTGGTTACACCTCATCCTGCAACCCGTGTCCCCCAGGATTTTTTAGCAACAGCAAAGCTTCCAAAACATGCTATCCCTGTAAACGGGACTCCTACTCCACTCACAAGTCATCCACCTGCATTGAGTGCGATAAGAACGAATATTATGCAGAGCCTGGCTCATCTCAGTGTTCGCGAAGACCTGCGTGTACTACTGCAGATTTCTACTCGGTGCATGCCCCATGCAATATCAACAATCAGGTATGCAATTAACAATGCATGGCATTTCCGATTTTCAATTGTTAATACCTGCATACAAATAATTCATGAATAAGTTTCCATGCTCTTGTAAAAAAAATTACAGACCCGAGTGGTTTACAAGTGGATAGAGCCAAAAATCTGTCTGGAATCACGGGAAGGAGCAGAACAGTTACCACTTGCAGGCCCGTTGCAAGATTGCCCGCCATGTAACCCGGGAACTGAATACCGTGATGGTAGTTGTCAGCCCTGCTCATCTAATTACTTTTCTGACGGGCTAACTCCTTGCTCACGGTGTCCAGCAAATACGGTTCCGGAAACGGGCCACTACATGTCACAGTGGTACTCATGGCCGCACAATGTTCACACTGCTTGCATTTCACCGGAAGGGAATGGCTGTAGCTCCTCACCCGCTTGGCAGTTGAACGGTAAATTCATTCAGAGTGGCAGAGGTCATGCCAGTTGGGTTTATCTTGTGATGACCGTTAGTGTGGCCGGATTTCGGGGAATGGGTGGAATTATCAACGGGGAATTATTGGAAGTAGGTCAACTGGATTTTACTTTCGAAGTGAAATGCGCACACGACTGTGAACTTCTATTTATGCAGGTAAAGGAATAAAACAATAAGCACAAATGCCAGTTTTATAACAAATGCATAAAGAAATTATTGCATTGCGTCCTTCACATGCACTATTTAGGGTACTCGGACTAAAAATGCATCAGTGATTCAACGGTGGATTGGAACTCAAAAGCGCCAAAAGTTTACGCATCGCATTACTCGCAATGACACTTATGACTTTAGTTGGTACGATAAAAATGATTTACTGAAAAATAACTTTCAGAAGCTACAAGTCTACTTCCTATCTAAGATATGTAAATATTTGTATTATGTCTTATAGGGCTTTCCAAAAACTTGAGTGGGATTCGCTAAATGTTGAGGGTCCTGAGAAGGGCGATTGGGCAGGTGACTCTGGTTGGGATAAAGTTAGTGTGGACAATGACGACAACTGGGTCAAGATATTTGAAGTGAATGTGGTCAATAGCATTGACGGCGGTGCTAATGGATGCTCTCCGTGCCGTGACGGCCAAAGATTATCTCGAACGAACGCAGCAGCATTCCAGTCCTGCATCACATGCGGGCCTGGACAATACTTGGCAATGAACGACTCGTAAGCTATCACATATTAAAACATATAATTACTATAAAATATTCCATACGGGCAGAGACGGACGCAATCTGAGCATGAATTATGTTGGATGAATGTTCCAGATCTAAAAAGAAAAATGAGATGTCCCAAAATGTAACACGGCTACAATCCTCCAGTGATTCAAACTCGCCAGATTGCATTCCATGTCCACCCGGAACGGTTACTGTCGACCCGTTTGCAATCGATTCCAAAGCTTGTCGACCATGTGGGCCAGGCTTGATTAGTAAAAATGGGGTTCAGTGCACAACTGACTGTCATGTGAAACTGGGCGAGTACACGTACGATTTAAGGCCCTTAAAGGGGTAAGTATCCCATGCAAAACATTGCATAATTATTCCATAATTCGCGAAACCGTTAATACTTCCATAGTACTTCTATGCCTCTTTGTTCCCCGTTATTGCAAAATTATATAGATTCCATGCGGTTCGTGGAAGTAGCCTGTTTACGGCGAGCGGAACACAGTACTACCACGTTTTCAACATCAGCTTTTGTGCTGAGACCAATGCCCATTGCTACAAGAACGTCTCCCTGCAGGCAGGAACGATAAACGAGAACTCAATCGTGGAAGCTTTAATTTGTCAAAGTACGATATTCCCACCCGCTGTCGGTGAAGCATTTGAAAGAACGGACAAGAGTGGGGGTGGATACGAAGGTTACATGAACTACATTACAAAACCGCTTTCAACACATGCCTCGTCTCTTGGCGACCATTTGATTGGCATCAGCCATTCACCGTCTATACTTGGCTTATCCGTGGCTGACGAAATTAACGATCACATTAAATATCCTCACCAGCTTCATTTCTTCTTCTCCACGCCAGAGTAAGCTTGGAATAATGTCGAGCCTTGTTAGCGTGTATGCCCATTGTTTTAAATTTCCAATATTTTATTATATGTCCTGTATGCGCAGACGCACCATGGCTTGCCCGAGAGGTCGCAGTACAACCATTACCTTTAGGTGTAGGTTACTTTCAACAAGTTTACCTGTTGATCAGCAGACTGATGTACATAACATTAGAGCACCTGATAAATGCCCTGATGCTACCTGTGACGGTTGCAATTTCCACTTTATTTGGGAAACACCGTTTGCTTGTCATATTTGCAATGAAAATGAACTGACGTAAGAGACTCTCCATGTCCATTACTTTCCCTTACGCTGTTGTACTATGCAATGAATTAAGAGTTTATTTCCCATGACCACTCCAACAGAATCGTTAAAGGAGAGTGCAAGGACGGAGTGCAGGACATACATTATCTGGCCACGCCTGATTCCCAGTGCCTGCTCTCGATTAATGCAACTTGGCCGAAAACGCAAAAATGTCAAAATCATCTACCATTTTTCGTAGAGGTAAACTCCTGTAAAAACTTTGCGTCTTTATATAACGGTTTATACAGTGGTATGTAAATTGCCGTTATTTTTTTCATTCAGATTGCTATTCAAGTAGCAGTTGGGCTGACCACGCTTCTATCGATAACGTTAATTTGTTTCTGGAGAAGACACCGCAAATTGGAGTATAAATACATGAAGCTCATGGCTTCAGGTGGAGGTAGTGGAATGGGCTCCAGCGGTAACATAGAGGAAGCAAATAGCTGTGAAAGGGATATGCTTCCAGTTGCTGAGAGCTGTGCTCTGGATCCCAACGAAGACGAAGATGATGATGACGCTATGAGTCACTCGGGTAATTGTTGACACCGAAACATTAGATCAGCCATGATGCAAACTATTTTTCTTTTAAAAATGCAACTAAAAGCAAATTCTCAACTCTCTCCTTCCCAATAACAGCATCCATGCATCCTCAACTCTCCAGTCAGATAAAAGAAGTTAGTTTCTACTCGGACAGTGCCATCAAAAACCTGGTTTCTAAATTTTCAATTCTTGATAAGCTTAAAACGTTCACACGGAAGGTAATTTAGTAAAAAGCCACTTTCAACCACGTTGCAGTTCAAGCATTATTAATTAAACAAAACCGGACTGTATGTATTTAATTTATTTCATATTTTCAGCCCGAGACTGGAAGTAGCTTGGAAATTATGAATCTTACCGACAAAGAAGCCGTTTCTTAATACCGGAAAACGGAACGTAGTTGGATATTGACTAACCCTCTGAAAAATATCTTATCATTGTTTCTTTTTTAAATCTTTAACATTACGATTTAAAATATATTGTAAGGCGTTTCATGCTTAAAAATTATATATAATACTATATAAAATACAATAATATCACTACCATAGGTTATCCGATTAATTACTGTTGATTACTCATGTTGGATATATTCTACCAAGTCGGTACCCGAAATCACTTGTCGCATGACAAAACGGAAATTAAATGAAATAAATGTGTGCTAATTATTGACATTGTATAATTAATTTTGAGTTTGCTAACTTAAAACGTCTGCAGTAATCTTTATCCATATGAATCTCTTGATGCTGCATAATATGTAATACTGCAATTGCAATCTAGATATAAAGGGCTATATTGAGAAAACATTTCAAACACGGATGAGCAAATAAGCATCTAGAGATAGTCATGTATTTTCTATATAATATAATTGTGTATTCCGTCGGAGAGTCCTCCGTATTCTGCGCAACAATGCATTCTGGGATTTTTAAGGCCAGGGTCAAAAGGACCTTGAATAGGTAAGGGTGGTCTTACCTTTTCTATATTATTATGCTCAACCAGCACCTGACATCCACCCCTATAATATAATATAATAGCCTTTCATAAGGTTGACGTGAATTTTGTAGCAGTAGCAAATAGCAGGTTCAACTTTAGAAATATATGCAATACATGCATTAGTTGTTATCCCTACTTTAATGGATGTAATAAATGAGAACCGTTACATCTTGGACAAGTGCTCAGATGAAACTGTGGATGAAATCGTACTGTCAGGTATGCAAAACAAATTAGTACCAAGAATTCTCTAATAAACTAATGGATTTTTATGACTTTGATTTATGACATGACAACTCGACTCGACTCTCAACTTTTATTCCTAGTTACTGTTAAAATAAATCAGTATATGAGTACTAAATATTTTTTAATGATTTGTTTAGGTCCCCTGTCACGGGAGAATTAAGACAATAATTGTTATCAAGAACCTGGAAAATTTAGTTTAATATTTAATAGTAGATAAAATACAAACAAATACAGTAATTTGTAATGCTTTAATTGTACGGTTGAATTGATTCTTAAATGGCCTTAATTACTGGATAATGTGCTCTGCAATGTACGATGAACTCACTAACTAAATCGCTGCTATTCATTCCGTCCGCGCCACTAGCAATATTTGCGGCATTCCCTCCAGTGATCTCGTCATTTTCCACCATGGGCAAAAACAGCTCAACAAATTCCACTGTGTAAGGAGGTGAAATGATATCGAGGACTTCAGTGACGAAATAGCGAATTAAACTCACATCGGTGTCCCCTTTACTCCAGCAATTTCTCACGTACTTGACCACGGGAAGAACATATCCTCGTGTCATGAGATTGATCAATCTGTCAATTAGCATCTTCTTTACTTCCAGTTGTACTAGAATTTCCAGCTCATCTTGTTTCGACTCAAACAGCATTACAATCAAGTCAAACACTTTTTGATGAAGGAGCACGTGACAGGACACGATTTCGTCCAGAAGAGCCAGGTGCACAGGAGTATGATCCGTGCTCAGTTTGAAGTAGCTCGGCTCTGTGACCACATGATAAATCCACCGAATAATCCCCATACTAACACACGGCGTTCGAATGCATTGGTACAGGGCTTGGATCTCATTGGCAATTTCATTGGTTCCTTTGCTGTAGATCAGTTGATGGACCTTGTCTATAGCCTGGATTGTCGGTTTAAGTTCATCCTGTTTAACGCTTAGGCGGACATTCCGTTTCCAAACCTCGTAAACTGAAGAAGCATACGCCAAAAGGAACACATACTTTGACTTGTGCTCGGGGTTCAACTTGGATCCTGGCTTGAAGAGCATGTCGATCAGCAATTCCAGAAATTGTGGAACTCGAATAAGTTCCACGGGCGGTGGCATGACATCTCCACCACTGGAGCTGGAATAACTTTTGAAAAGGGCGTTGATATCGGCAGGATTCAGAGCGTTTTTGATTAACATAGATGATAGCACGTGGGTTTCATTGGGATAGGAATGACTGAACCCATAGAGACCCATGTAGAGTGGGGTAACGTCGTGAGATTGGTCCCGAGCAGTGCGAACAATATCCTGGGTGAGTCGCTTCAGGATTAGTTGATTGGGAGCTTGAGATCGCATCAAATGGTGAAAGAGTACACACGAGTAGACCAGCGTGTGTTCAGCATGACAAATCATTTGCTGGAAATAAAAATTAAACTTACATGAAGTACTTCACTTACTCCAACGGAAATCAGTTAAACTTTAAGCTAATAAACTACTTTACTTACAGAAGTGTCCTTCAACAGACGCAAGACATCATCCTCGTTGCTGTGTAATATTTTACACACGTTTGTTTTCAGGATTCTACTGAATACTTCAATTTGCTGGGCGGCTGTTGAAATACTGGTAATTTCTCCTTGAAAGCCCGCATCAGAAATCAGCTTAATTGTAAAGTTGAGCATAAGACAGTCTGGATATTCATTTGCCAATCGATAAATCAATGCTCGCCAAGTGGGATGTTCAATCATCTCCGTAAGCCAAGACGGAGTCTCTCCCTCTTCGTTGAAGATTGTGTCAGCCTTTTTCGGATCAAAGGTCTTGAGAATCATGTCCTGCAGTGAGGATTCCACCATTTGCCGAACCTCGTTAATGTTGGCACCTTCACAAAAAGGAAAGGGACAATGTAAAAGTACATGTTTTCATAACTACTCATCTTAGGTATTCATTTATGCATAATGCCATCTCCTATTTTGCAAAAACCTAACTATAAACCTCTCACCTGCTGAAATAATCCACTCTGCCATCAAATTAGCCATTTGCGCATAAGCACAATAATTGCTGCTCAGCAAATCAATAACTTGCTCCGGATTCCCTCCAGACTGAAAGTAGCGCTTCAACTGGTTAAAAATCCCCGGCTCCATTATATAATCTGACCTGGCAAACTTGGCCAAACAGTCCGCTTGTATTTCTTGAGGGTTCAACAGAGTCACCGTTTCCTCCGGTGGCGGTGGCTCTTCCGTAACAACAGGATGGATTGGCTCAGGCCCTCCAGTCTGCGGGAGGGATACTCCAGTCGGAGGAACTCCTGGAACCCCAGGTGGCGGTATTCCATACGACCCCGGATGCGGAGCTCCGGAATGCCCATAAGCATCATATTGTGGGGCAGTGCCCGCCCAGTTGTACGCCCCGGGGTGATGTTGATGTGGCCCCGCTGACGGATCCCCATAGTAATCCATCTCTCCAGAGCTATTAGATCACTGAAAAATTATGCACAATGATTAATTTCAAAACTAAAAGCATACACAATGCAACAATTACGTAATCAACACAGTAGTCGGTTACTAAAATTATAAATAGTGAAGAATACAACTGAGCAGCCACTCATGACTAAACAACAACAACAACGCTAGCCTGCTGAAAAAACACATATTTAACTTACCAACTATTTTAGTTACTCAATCAGCTTTCCGCTTCTGCCAACTGATTGATACGACCCAACAGTTACGCAACTACAAGCAATAGTTTTAATTAAACAATTAGCTAACTAACTGTGAGGCACACGAGCGAAAAATTCACCCAACAAGCACAGCTCTGCTCTGTGCTGTGTTCTTCTCTAGACTAGCTCTCAGTCACCAAAATAGTTTGTTGTTGTGCTTATCGCCAAGTTCAAAATAAAAGCCCGCGAAGAGTGTCCCGTTGCCCCACATGCGAAATTCGGTGTACTTCTCCTGTGTGTTCAGAGCACAAGTTGGAGCTCAGCTGACAAGGCTGGTTGGTTTCGTGGCTGCACTTTTTCTCGTCGTCTCTCTGCCTCTCTGACTGCATGTGCGAATGAGGTTTGTTGGTCTTCGTTAGTCTGCCGGTTAGTTTTGCTCATCGAAATTATCGCCCAATTTTTGAGTCTTTTAAAATTAAAAATTTTAAATGTTAAATTCCTGCCTTTAAAAGGACAACAATTAAGTGTTTGAGAGGAAAGCGCAGTTAAGGTAGTAGTTGTGAGGTTTTAATTGTCAGGTGGAAGAAGGAAGGAGTCGTGGAGGATTAAAAATAGTGGAGCGTACAAGAAGGAGTAGTGCAAGAAGGTCGGTTGCGGTGACAGTTGGCGTCGAGGTTTTGTAAGTACAATTAAGTTTAGTCTTTTTTTAGAAGTTGACAAGCAAAATTAATAATTGTTTAGTTGATTAAACTTAATAACGGGTTGTTGGATTTTGTGTCTGCTCGATAGCATTTTAGATTTGCTGGTTGTCGGTGAAACAGACTTGGAGAGATCATCAGTCATGGAGTTTGGAGATATAATGACAATTTTGTGGAACATTATGGGGTACATGGGAAACATGTGCATCACGTTGTGCTTCTTTTTCATGTTGTCGTTCTTAGCCATGGGTATACTATGGATGGTCGTGGTTGGAATTGGGAAACCTCCTGTTTCCATTGGACTGGATCACAAGACTATGATTATCCTGGGCTCAGGTTCGTTGTAATGTTTTTTATAAATAAAGTTACAACAATGATTTATTGTAATTGTGATTTTTTTGTGAGTTATTAGAATGTAAACTAGTATCTACTTTCCCTAATGCTTGCAGGCGGACATACGAAAGAGATGCTTAATTTAGTTCGGACATTAGCTGATAATTTCCGGCCAAGGATATATGTTTCAACTTCGTCTGACCAGTTGAGCTTGGATAAAGCTCGTGCATTGGAGCGTGGACTTGAGGAGAATGGGGATCCTGAAGCAATCTTCACCTCGGTTCAGCGAATCCGGGACGTGGGCCAAAGCTTCATAACGTCACTCATTACCCGTGCTCCCAGGTCATTCATTCAGTCTGCCGTTCTATTAATTACGGAAAAGCCAGACTTGGTAAGTATTTCAGATTACTTTATTGGAATTTGAACCATTTAGTGAGCAAACTTGACTTTTACGGTAGTTAATGTAAATCTTCCTATATTTTTCGTAGCTCCTCTGCAATGGGCCCGGAGTTTCCGTGCCATTTTGTGTCTTTGCCTTTGTTCTGAACGTGAGTGATTCACATCACAAGATTATCAAAATCATTGAAATGGTTGTCATCGTTTCAAATGTATGTCAAAACCGTCTTTTTGCATGCTTTCAGGTTCTTCGTGTAACCAAAACTCAAATTATATTTGTTGAGTCAATTTGTCGTGTCAATTCTCTCTCCTTGTCCGGTCGCCTTGTTATTCCTCTAGTGACCAAATTTATTGTTCAATGGCCAGAATTATACGATGAGTGCGCAGAGGAGTTCCCTGATGCTAATGTGGTGTACCTTGGTCGTATCACGTAAGATATATCAACTTGTATGCGTAATTGAAATTATATTGTTAATTAAGGCAGTTAAAATCAGTGTGTTTGAGTCCAACTAATGTCAAGCAAAAATTGATATGGCTTTGTATACAGAGACGATTAAGATACATGTCAACTGCGTAACTAATTAATGTCATCTGTCAATATCAATTGCGTTTACCTATAAGTCTGATTAAGTGTAATTTATACTATTATCCTGTATACTTAACCTGTACAAAAAATATTGTTACCATCGGCGCTTTTTGGTAGTAACACCAAAAAATATTCTTATTATGAAAATAATATAAAAATTGTATTTTGAATGCATTCACAATAAATGTATTTTTGTTACAGATGAATTTTATACAAATTTGTTATACATATGTACGCTGAGGTGCTATTATGTAAACTTAACTTTAAAATGTGTTAATACTTTTAAATTATTAATTCAGGAGCCAGAAATAAAGTATAATTTCATAACGAAACACACGTTTCATAAGTTTGAACTTTAACCCATCAACTCCTCCGCTGCCTCAGCCGACCAAAATACTCTCGTTATTCAATTGCTGTTATTAAAAGATAACACGTGGTTATCTTTATTTACCTATCCAACAATACGCAGAGAGAAAAGCATCCCCATATTCAATGTTCACTTCATCTTTGTTTGTCCTCCAATCAAGAATCCCGATTGATAAAACACGTAGTTTTTGAACTTGATCAATCAATTGATCACATTCTCTCTCTCTCTGATTTCTGATGTCCTTCATCCAAATGTTTCTCTTATTGCTCACTAGCCCGAGTACACGAATTCCTTCTTCCGACATTTAAACCCGAGATATCTTCCTACATGGTTAAAAACTCAAAAACCGAAAGATTAGATTAAAGCATCCATCTTGCATGACAGTCAACAAAAATGCTCATCATCATCATCATATCCACATCACTAGGTAGGAGTCAGCCAGTTGGGAAATTACCTGTAATCATATACCTAGTCATATTTAATTGCACCACAAACTATCATCCATATTTCACAACGCCGCAAACTAATGCACGTTGCGCTATATAGCGCATTGCGCAACTCATTCATCTCATCGTACAACTCACTACTAGACCACTTACTTCACACGCAACTCTCGCGCTGGCCACTCTGTTCATCTTTCAGCCTTGATGCTATTCCACCTCTAGCTCCGTTGCAGTTTACACCTACCTCATATCGTCCTACTACATACTTCACTACGGCCGTAGTCGAGGAGGGTTGCTGAGGAGGCCTGCCCATCACCATCGCCAAATTTTGCACAAAAACTCCTCCAAACGCCAATCAACTCATCATTCATTCATTCATCAGTGATTAGAGTGATGCGATCTATATCGTCTTAACCACTCTCTTTTACTGCTATAGTGGGAACACTGAGAAATAGTGATTTTTTTGTAAGTTTGGGATTTTCTTGCCTTTAAAATATCAATATTTCCAGCTCATTTTTTGTGCAAAAAGTTAAAGCTTATGGACTGCGTTAACCCATTTATTAGTTTTTAACCCATATAACCCATATAAAAAGCTATTAGTTTTTTTGCTCAACTTTCTCTCTCTAGAGATATATGTATAATGTATATAGTTTTAATCTAAACGCTCATTGGACAGAAAATATTATGTGTATAGACAAGTGTTTTAGTGCTTATTATAATTATTTTGAAACATTAATATTTTTTTCATCAGTTTTCTTTACATTTTCCTACAAAAACATGCTTTTGGTGCAGAGTGTGACAGTGTTTTGTGGGGAGCGGCTACGTCATCACCAATCCATCAGTAACCTTGATAGGTTTAAGAGGCTATGGTTGCTGTACGTATGCTTGCATGAATGTGCACTAGTGACTCAAGTACTGTATTTCATTTAACTTCACACGCCATCAAATGTGTGAGCACTCTCTACTGAGCAGTGACCACCACGCGACGAGGTCATCCTTATCACTGCGGGGCACTATGGGAATTTTCAAAGCGACCTGTATATGTATATATTATGCACATGCTTGTTATTTTAATTAAACAATTATCATTTAATGCTTCTATATAACTGTAACTAGTTAAGCTCTACCTTATTAAAAGCTTTATGTGCACTTGCATTCATATTATAATTATAATTGACGTGTGTGGTCTGCGGTGGTTGGAATCTGCTTCACAATTCATCACTGCAACAACAGCTCCGGCAC
The DNA here is from genome assembly GCA_004115045.4 of Sinella curviseta. Taxonomy (NCBI): domain Eukaryota; kingdom Metazoa; phylum Arthropoda; class Collembola; order Entomobryomorpha; family Entomobryidae; genus Sinella; species Sinella curviseta. Next base: position 18,958,123 of record CM065489.1, on the reverse strand, counting down.
TCCGGCACCAAAGCCATCATCATCGTTTGTTGTTGTTGCTGCTCGGATATCACAACATTGAACATCTGCACCTCGACTTCCTTCCTTGTTTAAGCAGTTGTTCAAATGGGGAGATCCGGAGACCTGTGAAGCGTCTATCGTCACCAGTCACCGCCACCACTTTTTCAGTTTTTGGCAAAATGCCTGTTTCCCGTCTCTGTAATTCCATTCCAAATTGTTCCTATTTGCCTATTTAAATTGCTTCCGGTGTTGGCCGACCGAGTTTTACTGTCCTAGTTTAATTGTGCAGTATATAGTGTACAGCTATAGTTCCGCTTAGCATCACCGTTTGATTAGCATAGATGAGGGCCCTAATTATTCTTATATTCGCTTATCTTGAAGTCATTCAAGGGTACGTGGTCAAGTATACAGTTTATAATAATTGCTTTTTTGATATTGCAGTGGATTTTGGAGTAAAGGGGGAGGAAGAGGAAGAGGATAACTGCGTGGAGATGCGTAGTAATCAGTTCTGGATAGTTTGCATATTAAGTGTTGGCAGTGAAAAGGGGACCAGAGTGATAGTGGATGTGTAGTTGGGAAAGCGACTTTTAATATAGTGCTGTCAGGTGGTGGGGTCATCATCAAGATGACGGACCACCATCGCAGCTTCTTTGCAAAGACAGTGGAGCATTTAGCTCGCTGTCTGGCTGCGATGAAGCCAACACCATTTGAAAAGGTGGAGCGGCTGCTTGACCTTTGTCCAACACTTAGTGCAAACGGGATCTACAGAATTGATGAAAGGAGTCAGGATGCCGTTATGGCGCTGGGGATTTACTTTATTGAGTCGGGGCTACAACATAAGCCCAAAATTTTGCCCTACTTGGTTCAGATTTATAAGTCTCTTCCTAGGTGCCAGTGGGCAAGTACGGTTGGATTGCATGAGAAGATATCCCTGGCGGAGAAAGTAACCTTTCTGTTGACAACATTGCTAAGCGACGTGGCAATCTTGAGCAGTGACGCTGAAAGGAAGGAGATCATCTCCCTGCAGCTGGACTTGCTCCAAAGAGTTGCAGAATCGGTTACGGAGGGGATTACGTCAGGGCAGCAGGATCCGCATAAGAAGGAGCACACTGTGGAAGTCTTGATCCCGATACTCCTGGGAGTGGCGAGAGCATTTGGGCGATACGGGGAAACAGAGGAGAAAACAATTCCTCTGTTTACTTTGATTTACCCCAAGCCCAAGGCACCCATTGTCGTGAGAAAGGACGAGAAAGGGGTCAAAGCGATTCCCAACTTTCGTTCGGTCATTCCAAGATCCCTTTCCACTTCGTTTGGCGTGCCTATTGTAAATGAGCCCCATCCGGAGCAGGTCAATTGGTAAGGTTTCTTTTTGAGATTTTACCTAGTTGTATATACGAGGAGCCATTCGTAACAGCACACATGACTATGACTTACATTAACTGAATTCCATTTTTATGCAGGTTCACTGTTACGGCTATGCCAAAGTCTGATGTTGACTATGCAACAGTTTTCTTCAGGAAGCAAGGCTCCTCCTACGCTTCCTATAAAAATAAACCTTTGCTGGTCAAATTTACTGTTGCACAGCTCCAGGCGGTTCTTCAGTGTGCCAAGAGTCTGCTGGATCAAGATGTTCTGAGTAAACTGGACACCTGGTTTGCGGACGTCAGAAATTGCCAGGTTGAGAAGACGTCTAATTACAAAACCGTCAGTGAGATTCTAAACCTGGTTCTGGTGTCCCTGCTTAAAGAATGCCTTCATCGGCATCAGGATCTACCAGCGCCGTTTACAAAGGAAGTGCAGGAGTTTGTCAAGGGCCTGTTTCTGTCTGGACAAACTGAGCTTATGAGATACTCGAAGAAAACCGCCGAGGAGAACGGGGACAGCTCCAAACGGTGTGGGAAGTTCAGGATGAACGTACAAACAAACGCTAATTGCGTGGAGCTGTTAGTTTGGGCAATCGGTGATGAGTCTGGTAAGTTAAATCTATATCATGATGCTCTCTTTCTCTCTCACAGCTCTCATTCATTTTCCTTCTGATGTCATTCTACGACTGTATATTCATCATTTTGTTTAGTTGTCAATGAAATCAGTTTTATCAATGAAATTTTGACTGGTATTGGCTCGAAAAGTAGGGAACGGGCTGTCATCAATAAGTGCGCAAGTAAAGTGTAAATGACTTTTTATTGAATTTTACGGTGTGATTTGTTGTTTGTTCCTTTCCATGGCCTTTATCTTGGCCAGCGACAATTGACATTTGATAGCTATTTTTCTAAGCAATTGATAACAAAGCCCATTTGTAGCACGAGTATGAACTTAAAACTAATCAGATAACGCGGTTTGCCATTTTCTTTTCATTACTAAAATCTTTTTCAAGCTCGCTCCTGTTACTGGTGTGTCCTTTCTACTGGTTGATGTTACGTGCTATTTCGCTGTTTGGGTTCAGGATTTTAACTGAGATTATGTTTTTATAGGAGCGGACAGTCTTTGCTGCAGATTAGCAGAGAAGATTAACGACACTCACGCCAACAAGCTGGCCCTTGCTCATATGCCATTACTTGTTGTGTGCCTTCAAGTAAGTCGATGAAAATATAAGTATACCTAGTAATGTATTCTATTGAATCGTTCGCCCATCAAAACAGATATTAAGGAATTCTGTTTAATTGTAGGGTTTAGGTGACCTTGCCTGTAAATTTCCAACCATAGCATCGTCTAGTATTCAGTATCTGAAAGAGTTCCTCATTGGTCCATCACCAATACTGGCTCGCTTGTATGACAAAGAATCTGCTAAAGCGTCAAACGTGCAAACCTTGGAAGATGTTTGGAAGAAGGATGACACTCAAATGGCCGCATTCCAACGGCTCCGCGACGTGGCAATAGAAAATTTATGTCATGCCCTTAAAGCTGGCCTTAGTTTGGAAGCACATTCAGTTCAAGCGTTTCTGGCATCCGTTTCCAATCGAGTGTTCATGGCGGAAAAGGAATGGAAGGATTGCCAGCGGAATGAACTGGAGAAACGGCCTGCGGCAGAGTTGCCCCCAAGCTCTGACACGGAGAATTCTCTGTTGGTGCTGACTAATTCCATTGTTATGCTGGGCCATGTTGCCGTTGCATTGAAAGAAACAGCTAAAACCACAGAGTCAGTCCTCCACTTTCTCCAGCAGAGGGTGGGCAAAATGCCACCTGTCCTGGATATCCTCATTGTTGATCAGTTGGCGTGCATTGTAATAGCTAAATGCGAGGTGAGTTTGTAATGCATTTTTATTATTTTATGGGACGTATTGTGATTTGCTCCATTCATACAAACATTCATAATTTCTATATTCCAGAGCTACGTCTACGAGGAAGTAATGAAGATGTTTGTAATGTTTACTGTCGAAGCAAGTTCTTCTACGTATTCTGAAAACCCTGATTGCAAATATAGGCATATCAGTGGCTCCGTTATGAATGCTCTGGCTAATATTGCACTAAACTTGGAAGGTGAAGCGTTGATGAACGATTTACTTGTCAGACTACTGGAACTTTTTGTGCAGCTTGGACTGGAGGGGAAGCGAGCGGCAGAAAGATCTCCAGCTACTGTTAAGGTAGTACTGCCAACACAAAGTATGCTCCTCTCCCAGGAAAATGTAGTAGTGTAGGTTTGGCTGTATCTATTTTGTTATGTGATCATATTCTAGGCATCGTCATCCGCTGGAAATTTAGGCATATTAATTCCGGTCATTGCATTACTGCTGAGACGCATTCCCCCTATCACGGATGTGAAGCCACGGCTTCATAAGCTTTTCCGTGACTTCTGGTTGTACTGTATCATCATGGGCTTTGTCTCATCCCAAGATAATTGCGGTCTGTGGCCCGGCGAGTGGTATGAAGGAGTACAAGAAATAGCATCCAAAAGTCCCCTACTTATTTGTCGTACAAGTATACGATCGGAACTACGAGAGCTACAGTACACTTCAGCGTTGAGAGCAGAAGCCGTGTCACCGATTGAGTTGCAGGAGCTGCGCAATAAAATTTTAACATTGCTAGATAAATGTGCCACTGATGTTACGTCAATTGTTAGAAATCTCCAGTTCCCCCAATGTGCTTATGTACTCTCTGTATACTGGTTGGAGATTCTGAGAATTCAGACGGTTCCAGAGCCCAGTTTCAAGGAGATCTTCGGGTACCTTTGTGAACCTTCCATTCAGAAAGAGAAGAACGGCCTGTGGAACTGCTTCTCCTGCGTTGCGGAAAAGGTATTTGAAAAGTTTCTGGTAGTATTATCGAGTCGAGATAGGGATGCCCAAAGGGAGCGGGAGCTGGAACAGCACGCTCAATTTTTGCTGGTCAAGTTCAATCATGTCAACAGACAGATTCGGAAGGTTGCGGACAAATTCTTATCAGGTTTGGTGGAAAGATTTCCTCACTTATTGTGGAGTAGAACAGTTTTGCATACTATGCTAGACATTCTAGAAGTACTTTCCAAGAGTCTGACAACAAATCCCAACCTGGATAATGCTACAGCACCTATCGCAAACACGGCATACATGATCCAGTTTATGGACAGCATGGAGGCCAGAGAGGCCATGGTACGTGACTATGCAGAAAGGTGTAAGGGCTTCCTTCAAGAGGCAATGAAATGGGCACCCGAAACGACCCGCTCACATTTAGAAGAATATGTCAACGTAAATTGCATAGATGCTCTTCAGAACCATTCTGGCTTGGCTATGGCAACAGAAGGTCTACTGAAGTTCGCTGGGCTCAATTTGGGAGCCACATCACTGCCAGACTCTTCCTTAGAAAAACGACCCAACTGCGTCGTAACAAACATTCCCAGATGCATCTCTTCACTGACAATGAGGAATCACTACCTCGGCCAGGTTCAGGGCATGCTCCAAATTGAGAAGCTGAGTTCCATCGTCGCTGGACTGATTCATCGACTGTCACGTGATGATACTGATCCGTCTGTAACGGAGGAGACATTCCAGGAGAGTATTTGGCTAGCCACGTCGCTGCTCATTTGTCACGAGGGACTTAACCGGATTCTACTGCACGGAGTGTGTTGGGCCCCCATTCACAGATTTTCAGAACATGTTCTACGAACTTGCTGTGAATGCTGGCAGTGGCTTCTTTCAGCTAGAAAGGACTTTACTTTGGCGTTTATGCAGGAGATGCTGTCTTCATGGCAGAGTACGGTCGAGAGACGAATAGGTATATTCTCTGCAGCACCTCCAACCACCAGTCCCCTGTCTGCGTATGAAGGTTGCGATCTGAAGCTCATGCTTCCCAACATCATTCCACACGACATTTGGATTAGTTTTATTTGTGAACTTGTTGAGAACAACAAAGGATGCAATGACGATCTAGTAGAAATGTTTCTGTACTTAATTCACCGTACTTTCCCTTTCACCGTTGGAACTGAGAGATCCATGACAAGACACATACTCGCACTTCGGCCAAGGTTCCGGTTACTCAGTTGCGCGCTCAGTATTGTTCAAGATGATTCTACTAGGCATCCCCACTTGAAAAAGTCAATTGTTCGTGAGCGGATCTATGCATCATGCTTGGACTACTTCTGTCAAGGCTATTCTGTCCCGTCTACCGATGCAATGGAGCTACGAAAGGATCTTCAGGTCGTTCTGAAGTTTTGGCAGATTCTACATAATGACAAAAAATACATCAGACCGCCGGTTGATCAGGGCCACCGTGTACCGTTTGTAAGTAGAACAAATTCTGTAAGTATTAACACAAAAGATTTTAACGACTACTTACACGCGCTTCAATTTCAAATTATATCTACTCATATATGGGCACTTCTTGCATAACTAAAAGTACATTATTATTTTTTGTAGACAACCCGTGTCCCAGAGTCCCTCCCAGTTTCTGAACTACGGTTCAGTGATGGTTGGATGAATACGGTCTACGCGAAGAAAGATCATCAGCGCATTCGCATCAACAAACAAAGAAATGAGGTCTTTGAACGCAACAGTCTAAAGGAAATGATGAAGAAGAGGAACTTAATCCTCGAATTACTTGCTCAAGAGGTAAGATAAGCATCATTATGCTGATTAATTGCTAAGCATCAACTTGTTCCTCCGTTTGCAAGCCAATACTTTAATTTACAGATTGACGTATTAATGACATGGCATAATCCACTGAACGCCCCTGAACTAGCAATATCTGGAGAATCCACAATCAATACTTGGCGAGCCATGAAAAGCTCCGATAAGATATGGCGTGATTCGGTTCGTCTTGCATGGGACGTGAGTCCTATTCTTGCTGTTTATTTACCACGGCGTTTGAAATCGACAGATAAATCCGTAGTAGTCGACGAAGTTGGCCATCTAGTCCGCCAGTACCCAGACTGTGTTATGCACATACCTGAAGCTCTTATGTACCTTGTCACACCTGATGCCATTGTTGGTGATTACCCTGAGGTACACCAGTTTATCATGTACTCGTGTCTGCGTATTTAACTACCTTGCATTTTATTTCGAAACTACTATAAAGAGGCATTCTATTTTATTTTTAGTTGTCAGCAGTGTTGACTTGGGCTCCATGCTCCCCGATAAGAGCACTTTCCTTTTTCAGCCGCCAGTATCCAACTCATCCTATAACAGCCCAATATGCTGTTAGAACATTACTCAGCTATCCGGCAGACGCTGTATTATTCTACATTCCACAATTAGTGCAAAGTTTACGTCATGATCATGTAATTGACAATTATAACCCCAACATGTAGTAACAGACCTATAGAAAAATGAATATAATTTACATGCATGTACTATTCTTCTGTGTATATGCCTATTTAGATGGGATATGTCGGAGAGTTTATTAAAAACATTGCCAAAAAGTCTCAGCTTGTTGCCCATCAGTTAATATGGAATATGCAAACAAATATTTACTTGGACGAAGAAGGCCATCAAAGAGATCGTAAGTATTATAATATGCTAAATGTTTTGATCTGTGCATTATGCAAGTAGGTATATGCAAGTAGGTATATATCTGTACTTAATCATTTTTATGCTATTTATTAGCTGAAATCGCTGACACGCTGGAGCTCCTCATTAAATCCATCGTGTCCTCTTTGTCTGGAAGCGCAAAGGCATTTTATGAGAAGGAATTTGCGTTCTTTGACAAGATTACTGGAATATCTGGAGAAATTCGGAAATTTCCCAAAGGACCGGAGAGAAAAAATGCTTGCCTAAAGGAATTGGCTAAAATCGAGGTTCAACAGGGCTGCTACCTTCCCTCGAATCCTGAAGCTTTAGTGCTGGATATTGATGCCAAAAGCGGCACTCCCATGCAAAGGTTAGTGTATAGGCAACAGTGCTTAGTGGTCATTGTAGTATTGGATGTTATGGAAGGTACTAGTTTGTACAGTGTGGTTATATATTTTCTTCATTATTTTATTTCCAGTGCTGCTAAGGCTCCATATCTAGCTCGTTTCAAGGTGAAGCGGTGCGGCATTAAGCAAGTTGAAAGTGTTGGTCTGGGTGAAACGGATCCTTTCAACATTGAGAGAGGTGCTGGTGACATGCCTTCATTTGTAAGCATGGAAGAACAAGTGTGGCAGGCGGCCATTTTTAAAGTGGGAGATGATGTGCGTCAGGACATGCTCGCATTGCAAGTCATTTCGCTGTTCAAAAACATTTTCGAACAGGTTGGATTGGACATGTTCTTATTCCCGTATAGGGTCGTAGCTACTGCACCTGGGGTGAGTTGAGACTCTTGTATTAGTTTATCAGAAGACTAGTAGTAGACACTAGATACATTTCTCAATCCTGTTTACCCATTTTAATTACAAACTTAAAACAGAGTGGCGTAATTGAGTGCGTTCCAAACGCCAAGTCCAGAGATCAACTGGGAAGACAGACAGATGTCACTCTATATGACTACTTCAAGAAACAATACGGCGAGGAAGACACCCGAGCGTTTCAGGATGCCAGACGCAAGTTTATCAAGTCAATGGCTGCCTACAGTGTCGTGGGGTTCTTACTCCAAATTAAAGATCGTCATAATGGTAATATTATGCTGGATTCTGACGGTAACATAATACACATAGGTAAGCGAGAGGATCAATTTTCTTATCTAGTTTCCATTGCATGGGATATGGGATGCCTACATATATTATACTGTATATTATGCTACATAATATGCTATAATGATGAGTACACTGGTTGTTTCATTATGAATATTTAAATAAATATATTCCATATTGTAAAGATTTTGGATTCATGTTTGAGAGCTCACCTGGTGGTAACTTAGGGTTTGAGCCCGATATTAAACTCACTGAAGAGATGGTGATGATTATGGGTGGTAAAATGGAAGCTCCACCATTCAGGTGGTTCATGCATTTATGTGTCAATGCCTACCTAGCCGTCAGGTAATTATGGATTCATTGATTAACGATTACTTTAACAAAGGATATTCCAAGAATAAACCCTAACAAATTACGCATTTTTCTACAGGCCATACTGTGAGTCCATTGTATCGTTAGTATCACTAATGTTGGATACAGGATTGCCCTGTTTCAGAGGACAGACCATTCGACTACTTCGACAGCGGTTCAGTCCAGAGAGCAGCGAGCGGGAGGCAGCTCAGTACATGATGAGTGTTATTAATAATTCGTTCTTATCAATTCGAACAAAGACATACGACATGATTCAATTTTACCAGAATCAAATTCCTTATTAATTTTTTTTCATGTCATGCCATGGCATGACATTCCTATAGCATCACATATTTAGCATTTAAAGCATATGGGGAAAGGGGACATGGAAACTTCCGGTTAGTGCGACACTGTCGCAGTAGCGGGATTTTGGGATGGGGAGGAATTAGATTATACAAGGCTTTTACCAGACACGTAATGAAAAAGACATTGCTGTTAAATATGGGACACCATGAGAGATCTACATTACCGTAATATGTTGGCTGAGGAATCCAATTGGTCGCTCAAGCTAACGGAAGTTTTCATGTCCCCACATACATACTACAGCCTCTTTACATTATGCATAGTACATTGCTCATTGTTTAATATACTTTTAAGACAAAATACTCGTATTGGACGAAAATATTAAATGAAATCAATACCTATGTTAAAGTTAGCGTAAATATAATCATGACGATGACACGGATAAAATTAGTTTGTAAAAGTATAACTAATTGATAAACAATAATTATACCATTAAGCATTCGTATTAGGACTATGACATCCGTGACGTATATACTGATATCTAATAATAAAAGATTAATTTTCGTGTATGGTTTCCTGATGGAGACGCATTTTTAACCAACAGACAGAATTGGTGCTCTAAAAATGTAAGAAGACACTGATGAGATATAATTGTTGTCGTTTAATTATATGATTATGTAAAATCTACGTTTAAATTATAATCCGTAAACAGGTTTATTGTTTCAGTATTACCGAGACAAGTGTATTTAGGTAAGTATGAAGAATGTGTATATCATGTGATAACAGATTATATGCTGCATGTAAATAAATACCCCGAAGCGGGCAATAAGCGGCCGAGAATAATTATTTATGAACAGAGTTCAAAGGCATGTATCAAGTATCAACTATATAAGTAGTACAACAAATAGATTTATTTTGTTTCTTTGTAAACGTATCATAATGTCAATTGAAATGAATAAATAACAATACTCTTTAATCTCAAATATACTAGTTAAGGACAGTAGTGTTTGTTGAAAATGGCAAATTATTGCGCGGCGTATCATAATGCATTGATTTCACTTACTACCCACGCCTTCCACTACCGCATACCAGCACTTGGGTACCTAGTCAAATTGTGCGTGCATGTATTTACATCAAGCATTGCACATGGGTGCAAAATCAGAACTCAGCGTGTCACCAAAGACGTTTCCACGGAATATCTCCACAGTGTTTTTGGAGAGGACCAGCAAAAATGGCTGAGCACTGTCGAGTCCGGGTCGCTTCACCGAGAAGGATTTCAACATGAAGCCACCAAACACCTTGTATGGCTTGCCCACTTGTTGAAACCCATTGAGGCCCATGAATTTGTGTACGGTCAGTCCGTGAGACTTTGAAAGAAAGCTGACGAAACGTTTGTCCGAGAAGCTGAACAATGCCGAGGAAGCTACTTCGGGTACCTGCAGCTTCTGCACTGATTCTATGGCGCCTCCGTTAAGCCTCATGACCTATGTAGGTATATAAGTGAATATATTACATATACATAAATGACTACATTTTACTTGACCTATGGCATGGCTTTCACCGTAAAATTAATATCTTTAAGCTCACCTGGAAGTTGCAGGTGGGCTGAATAAGTGACGGGGATGATGTTCCGGACTCTGGGAGTAATGCATAGAGTGTGTCGAAACTTTCAAATACGGCCATTGTTCCTCCCTTACTTGCTAGCATTGACCCTGATGCCATAACGTCTTCGGTGCGGTCGCTAGAAATGTCATACATTGTTACAGTGTTTCCATTGTGGCACATAAGGCCAAATCCACGACTAGACGCTGTAACATCCACTCGGTCCATGGGGGAATCCAAATGGACAAATTCTTGAAATATGAATTCTTTCTCATTCCACGTGAACACCTCCACTCCAGAGTTCATACTGTTTATCAGGTTGAAAAGCCTGATTTCACCGGTTTCAGGTTTTGCGACCACTTTGAATGATTTTACTGGAAGATTATTCCGAATAGTCGCAACTGGAGATAGATCACCGTTTGAAGCCACTGTGACCGAAAATAGCCCAAGTTCTTCTGAGCACGCGGATGTTGACTTGGAAAACACTATGACGCTACCGCCTTCCTTGAGTGGTGCGGACTGCCAGAAGTCCACATTGCCAACGTTAATTGGTGACGTCTCAACAACTTTATGAAATAGTTCTGTTGATGGCAGCCACTGATATCTCTCAAGCCTGCAGTTGGCCGTTTGGACGAAAATCATGGGACTGTTGGCACTCTCAACTGTCAGAACGTTGGTGCCCTAGATACGAAATAACAAAACAAATGTTAGATAGATAGAATAATTAAAGCACCTTCTTCAAATTCCATGGTGCCTTGACAGTGTATACGTATTACTAATGATGTTATGAGTCATAACTTATGACTATTACACTTATACAAACATACCTCATTTTTCAGTGCAATGACCTGATGAGCATCAAAAGAGTCCAATTTAACTGGATTTTTTGCTATCTTACTTCCAATTTTATGGAGTGAATTACACTTTCGAAGGAAATTTTCTCGTTCTGCTTCAACTTTCTTTTCAGCCCTCCTCAATTCTTCATTTTTCTTGTCAACTATTGCTTGTATGTTCACTTTGTCTCCCACTCCTGCCCCTGTCACGTTATGTAGGAAGGTAACTGGACCATGAAATTCCCACTTGTCTGAAATCACTTGCTCACTATTATCAGTAGCTGTCATAAAAGCACTGGAGAATATAGATTCCAGGCTGTGCCCTTGGATTGGTCCAGTTAGTGTAACGTCATTTTCAACAATAATTGGTGATGTGAATTCGACTGGTCCTAGTTCTAGAGGATCGCTGGATGTGACAATGTCCTTTTGCAGATCTGAACCAAAGCAGAAAAAGTTGTGCTTAATGTGGACAGGACCGTTGATAACAGTCACTCCAGACAGACGTTGTGGCTCCTCCTTATTGATCTGCAAAAATTATTTTAATGCAATTAAGAATTGGTAGATACCAATTGTAAGGAAGAAATAAGTAAATAGTACTTACCATAAGAGTATCGTCAAACTCTTCCGAAATATCTCGAGATCCTACAGTGCCTTTGATGTCCACGTTTGAAGACTCCAAAGACACTTTGGATATTTTCAGCGTTCCCAGGTTTTGTTCAGAATTTAGCGTGACAAACTCGTCAAATGATCTTCCATTTAACGTGTTTGCACTAACAGGTCCAGACAAAGACAAGTCTTCAAAGTGAGCATTTCTAAAGTTGACTAGTTGATCCACTTCATCAAGTTTAATAGAGTTTGCTTGAAGTTCATCCCAGTTAACACCATTTGCCAGACTCGTCGCCCTAACATCCCCATTAACAACTACATTGTCAGCACTAACAACGTTGGTAAATGACAGCGGCTCTGTCAATGTCACGTCCTCGTCTAGCTGGACTACCTGAGTGGCCAGGTCATCCACATTGACTCCATTGTACAAAACCGTTCTTATGTCATCTTCGACTGAAATAGGATTTATCATTACGACTGCCTCGCTAAATTCAATGTTGGGGTCGGAAAGCTGGAAAGTATCTGCTATGAACTCCTGCAAATCCTGATTCCGAGTCTTGCCAGCAACCCGTAATGACTTCGCTTTGAAGGGACTTTTGATGAATGTGTCATGGTCGAGTACGTGCTCTCCATCTACAAAGGAGTACTTCCCTGCAAGCCATGAAACTTCCACATTGTTGACTGCATCAACATTTAAAGCGTCCTTAATCACATCCGAAGCAAACGTTGGACTTGCTTCTACGACCTGGTCCTCGTTCAGAAGGAATACCTTGTCCAGTTGCTTGCCATTCACTTGGGGCGACGTGAGACTTCCAGTAATATGGAGTGGTTCGGTGAATGACGTCTCTCCAAGTATTTGTACATTCTTTTCTTCTCGTTTGACACTGTCCATTAGTAAAGCATTTAGATCAACTCCGCAAACTTGATCACTGACTTGGATTCCATTTGTGATCTTTAGTGACTACAAAATAAATGAAACGATGTTGCAATTTTTTACCGTTGAGATAGATGATGATGATATTGCTATATGCTGGTAATATGGACTTATTGGTGGAATCAAATAATACCTTAAACTGCCATTCATTTGCGATCAGAATGGGTGTTTCGCCTTGAGCTTTGAGGGGAAATCCATGGGCTATGATGTCATCGAGTACAAAGCCATCCACACTTTCATGAAATTGCAAGTCCCCATTATGCACTGCGATTCCGTTCTTCAATGTGATTGGTCCGCTGAATGTTTGAGGCTGTCCATTTTTCCTAAACACTGAATCTTTTAAGTCGCCAACATCTATTCCATTAATATTTGGAGTGTCCACGTTTCCCTGAACCTGTACACGACTGGCGGAAAATGGCTGCGAGAAAGTCAGTGGTTCTGATAACTTTATGCGAGTAGTATTCCATGTTTTAACGTCAAGTGTTTGCAAAGTTCGTCCGGGAGCTAGGTCTAAATTTTTTGGAGCTGTAAATGGAGTACGGGAGACATGAAATCGAGAGCTCCAAACGTATGACTATGTAATTATTACGGAAAATTGGTAAGTAACGTTACCTAATGTTGAGAATACAGGGTTAATGGACTCTATTGGCCCATTGATTATCTGTGAGCGTTCCCCTTTGGTAAGAGCCACGTTATGCTGATAAGCAGCCAGGTCGTTTATTGGGCCATCCACCGCAAAGCTGCTTTGACATTGAATTGACTGGAAGTGTATGTCCCACGGAACCATTGTTCCATCAAAGTTGGTTTTCGCTGCGACCCTCATAGCTCTATCAAGTACGTCTTGTACTTTCACTCCGTCAAATTGTGCTAGGGCATGCATTTCCTCAAAAAAGACACTTTCAGCAATGACCACAGGTTGGGAAATCGTTTGGAATGTATCCCTCGTCAAAAAGTTTTCCACTGAGAAGTCATTGATTTTGTTGTCCTTGAGCTCTATATCAGCAAAGGTAGCCATCTCATTTATAGTTGTCTTTCCTGATACCCGACAATCGGTCCCTTCCTATTGAGCGAACAGTCATCATAAAGACATGCAGAAATGTCTAATATCCAACTAATGGTTGTTAAGTGTTAAAAAGAAACTCACAAATAAGATTAGATTTCCAAATAATTCCTCAAATCGCTTATCGTTAATTGTTGACGATACGCTTAAATCTTCAACATGAACCGGTTGCCTGAAGACAATGTCAGCATTAGGATTAAACATCATGGTATTTGAGTCGAGGACACCCTGATGGAGCAAACTCTCCATTAAAATACCGTCAACCGTATTTTCAACAGCAATGTTGTTAAGGATCTTTGTTTTCCCGGTAAATGTCCATGCAGATTTATCCATTACATCAGTCTGGGTTAGGCTAACTAGGTCATGAGTGTTTATCCCATTTATATTTTCTCGTACTGATATCTACGATGGAATAGATGTATCCATCACTTATTAAATCAAGTTTAATGTGTATAGTGTATAGCTACTCCATATTCAACTCATAGGTATATATGTATCTAGGTACATGTAACTAACGATAAATGGCCAACCTTATTAGCAACGACGTCCGTAAACGAATTTTCCCCGCTGAGGACTATGGAGTCATCAGAAATTGAGACGAATTCAGTAGGGAAAGCCAGTCCATTCCACTGATTTGATATGAACAACGTAGTTAAACTAAAAGAGTCCATGAATTTCTTTGTCCCTGATATTTTCCCCTGAAAATCTTTTGTCACAACTTTCTCCGCAAGCTCTCTGAAATTTCTACCGTTGACGAGGGTCACAGACACTGGGGCAAGTATTTGCATTGAATCAAACAACATTGGGGACTCGACAGTTTGGGCTACAGAGCTTAGTAGTACATCATCAAATGGAGTGTGTTCCATGACCTCTGCACCCATGTACACCACAATTCCGTCAACAAAATGGAACCCTAAATTTGCAGAGGGTATAATTAACTGAAAGTTTCTCATGTTGATGTTCTGTTTATAGGAAACGCTTTGCAGTCAACGCTTACCTGTAACGTCGTGTGCCATAACCACCGAGTCAGCAAGATTATGACCGTTGACCACTTTAACAGATACATCCCGCAAGGCATGCACTTTTTCAAACGTAGACGAGCACTCAAACACGTTGTCTCCACTCAACGATGCTATATTGCCAACCGAGAGACTGTTTAATGTTTCCGTTACGACATCCGCAGTAGACAGTAGTTCAGTAAATGCTAGACCCCCTTCAATGTGCAAAACGTCACTTTGCAGATTGGCCAATGACATAAACCATTCTGTTGCATCGTTGCTCCATATGGATTTCACGTTTAGTGCTTTTGCTTCCGCACTGTCTGCAAAAATTTTCCCTTGCATGGACACTTTGGATTTTACAATTTGTACTCCTTGGGAATTTTTCAAGAGTGCGTCTCCCAGCTCGTTTTTAATGAAAAGTATGTTTGATTTCATTATGTCCATGTTGGATGACATCTGAGCGTTTGTAGAGGCAAAATCCTCCTCGGTCCAGTGCACATCTCCAAACTTGAGCATATTGAAAACATTATCGGAGGTTGCAGCTCGGCCATCACGTCCATCCACGTCCACGTCTTCAGCAATTAGGGTTTTAACGCCCCAGTTTCCGGTGATCACATTATCTCCATTGGTATTCAATTTCTTTTTCAAGATATTCTCCGCGTTCGAAACGCTGGTCCTCCATCTACATCGTAAAATATTTTCATGTGTAAATACATAAGTCACACAGAAAGCAGACAAAAAACCATTCATAACATACATGGTACATAGATATACATAATATGTACCTATTCATATCGGCTGACAAAGCCTTAAATTCGTCGAATAACCCTTTGGACTGCTCCAGAACAGGAGAGGATGTGGCCGTCACTTGTGTGTCGAAGGTCAGTACAGTTGCGCTTTCCTCTAGCTCGGACGTGGGAAGCACAAGTGCAGTCATGTCTTCGAAATCAAAGCTTACTCCATTGGACAGCGTTGACAGTTTGGCACAATTTGCTTAATATAAAAGTTCCAAAATGTAATATCATTTATGAATTGACAGTTCAGTAACCAATAGATGTATTAGAGAATCTATTATTACCTGACGCGCATGCTATATTACTAGTCCTAAATTCAGTTTGACCATCATACGTAAGCGTATTGACCACATCATCATTAGCATTCCGCGATACAAATATCAAGTCGCCCCGAGAGCCACTAATGGTGACTGGAAACATCTCCGTCGCTGTCACCTTTTTAAGGGCACTTTCCTCGTATTCATTCATGTTGAAATTATAGCCTATAAACTGAACTTGATCGGAAGTGGCCTTTTCCATGCAGCCAACATAGTGCTGGTACATCATTGTGAAGGACATCATGCTACTGCACTGCTGAGGGAGCGGAAGCGTTTGTCCAACGCTGAATTGTCCCAATGACGTATCAAAGTGATAAACGTTCAGTTGATTTCCCCTTGAAACAAGTAGCATGGAGTCCACCGTGTCGGGCTGATGGACAATGGCACTTTCAAATCCCGGCTCGGATAGACGCTGGTAAAACCTGCATACAATAAGAGACATGGTATTGTAATTCCTGTGGTCACCGTGAAAGCAGAATGGATTGGTTAATTACTGATGAGTTTATTTTAACAGATAGCTCGTATCGTTAAGGTTCTTACCATAGTTGGGTCTCGTGTTGAGAGATCTCTATGTTGTATATGCTTATAGGTACTGCAGTGTTGGCAGGTACCAGCATGAGTTTCTCACTGCCTTCCACCATGCACGCCATAACGGATTGGACGCTGGTGGGTAACGGGAAGGAACCGATTTCTTTGATCTCCTCCTGACCTGTCGACGTGAGCATGAGAATGCTGGGTGTACTGGTAGCCACTGCGATTACCATGAAGGGAGCTAAACTGTCGGTATCCCATCTTGTGAATACTTCCATTGTCTTCAGTGTAAACGGCATATCTAAAAACCGAATATGTCAGGTTTCAGGTGTGATCACATAAGCACAAAGATGCATGCGCTGCACTAATAAATGATATGAATGGATTTCATTAGAATGGTGATTACTAACCTTTTACTAATGTCCTCTGCAGTTTCGAGTCGTAAATTTCAATTGAGGAAGCTGTGAGGCCGACCAGTTGCTGCTTAAGACCTAGTTGTGCCTTTTTCCACTGAATGAACTTGCCACGAATCTGATGCTCCATTACATTAACAACATTAATCACTATAAAAGAGCAATTAATTGTAATTATTTCATTAACAGGAAGTTTAGGCAAGATTCTCTTTCAATGTATACATGTGCCTTATTTATGTATTTTATCATCATTTCTGTGTTTTTTACATATTCATACCTTCTCGATTATCATTTCCAGTTCCAAAGTCATAGGGATGCCAGAAATCGTCCGTTTTGATACTGTCATACTTTTGGGTTATGTCTACCATTATGGAGTCCATAAGCGTGAATATAGAATCTTCAAGCTCTGAATCTGCTCCCATTGCGGTATCAGTTTCCTCGTTTGCAGTTATTAAAGTTTTCTGGGCGAGGAGTAAATTTACCATAATTACTACCTGGAACCAATGCCGGCATGTTCGTGTTACCGTCATTGTTACGGAACTGAATTTAAAGTACACGAGATTAACCTCACAGCAGTTTTCAGCTTTTGAAACGGTTAAAAATAATGTGATTTTAGCACTAGGTTCACTTCATTGATGATGATTTTTTTTCATATGCTAGCTAAAATACACATATGAAATTGGAATAATCATAAGTGATAAGTGATGAAACCAGTGCTAAGCTGAAAAATAAAATGCTATGTATGTAGATATACATGCAGTAAGATAATATGTGTCGTACCCACGAAAATACATAAGTGATTACAAACGGTCAACAAAATGAGAAGGGGCACCAGGAAACATCTACCTAAAAAGTTGATAAATGAAATATGAGTGCCGAGTGCTGTATCTTGAAGAAAATGAACTATTCAAATTGTTAGAACTGATAACGAATGATCTGATATGCAAAATGAGTCTATCGCTTGGTATGGATACGATGAGCTTCTTATCTATTTTTTACGACATCCAGCACAATTTTTTTTGTCTTCATCTTTAATACTCCCAGAATGGCTTGGTAGACGTATTAAAGAGTCTAGCTTGTCAGGTAAATTGCTATTTCCCAACACAATGTGTCCCTATATGTATGTATATTTTAACTATGATAATTGTGTTAGAGGCAACATGGCTTATTGTATATTACATTACTGTATAATAGTAATTTAATACTGTTCTCTAGGATTATAGTTATGAGAGAAAAAAAATGAATGGGACTATCTTTTTTCTTACTTTTCAGCCAATTTTATTGATGTAAAAATTAGCTCTAATGTTCTTACAGTATTATCATTAATATTACCTATTATAAGTAAATGCTTGGGTTTCCATAGGTATACTTCATAATGTCACTTTGCAGGTACATTATTAAATGCACAGTAAATACATACGTAAATGAAAAAAAAGTTTAAGGAAGAAATCGGCTTGTACGAGAACATGATCACGTACAAGTAAAAATAAAAATGAACACATAAATCAGTACATTTAGTATTTCTTCAAAGTCTTCTTTATAAGTGCGATCCGTTGCTTATGTGCATCCGATGTCAAGTTTTTCTTCTGGATTTTCGCAGGCTCGTCCTTCACCTCATTGGAAATCCACATATTGTGGTGACGTTCTGAATCAGAAAAAAATACAGTACAGATGTAGAAATATTCACATCAAAAAATGGAAATGAATGCAGAGATGATTATTTTCATAACTTACCAAGATAAGCTTCAATATCTTGAATCTCAACGGCGGTGCTCTTGCGATGGGCGGCTAATTTGCAAGCTCCCTCCATTACCTCCTCCATGAATTCATCTGAATAGGCTAGAAGCATGTCTTCCGTTTCTTCATCTAACAGCACATTGGGATCCACATACTTTGCCAAAAACTGTAGACTTCTTCTGGAAATAACCTGAAACAAAAGTTACACATAAAATACGTTAGGTTGATATAGCAAATTCACTACTAGACAATACCGAAAAACCACCAGGGAGAAATGTCGACACCAATTAATATTCATTGATCATAGATTACTTCGACCTTATAAAATGGCACTTACATTAGGCTGATTTGCTAAAACGGAAGTTGTTGACGTAGCCGGAGCAATTACAACTGCTTCCGGCTCCTGCTTACTATTATGCTGTTTACTGTGACTATGACTTGATGAATGACTATTCGATGATGATGCCATTTTGACTACAAAATCAAGACAAGAATCCGTTTCCAACAACCAGAATTCAGTACAAAAAAACTTCAAGTCCACACCGCGCAGCCTTGTTCCCACCCAACTGGAATCACTTCAACTTAAAACTTAACTTTCTCCAGATCTTAACAAACTTGAAAATACATCTACTTTTCTCCACACTAAAAGTGTGCCCAAAAATTGAGATCCTTTAATTAAACCACAAGCATACATTGATGATTACATCCACTAACTTCTACTGCTATATCCTCCTAATTTCCCCTCAACAATAATTACAACAATCATATTTCAACGATGACAACCACCACTACTAAAGTACTATTTGGATGACACAGTGTCGTACTCGGAATCTTATTCCATCTCACATTCCCCCTTGAGAATAACTAATAAAACTAATTGTTATCTTACGTAATTGCTAATGGTAAGTCATAACTAACGTGGCAATCTATAGTGGTGGGATAGAAGCTTAAATCACTAAACCCTAATTAACAATGACTATACAAAAGGACAATTATAGATTAGATTGGTGGGCTCGTGTTTCGGTTGGATTCCTGTTCCTTCTACGAGCTCGTCTCGCACGACAATGTCCACACAACAACGACTGAGCTGGACGAGGGTCGGCTTTTCGCTTTTTCCTTCAGCATAACGAGATCACCCAAAAAAACCCACACCAGATGCAATAATGCAAACTGCAGTAAATGCGAGTACGTAGTGGTGAAAGCGGTGGTGGATGTTGGGAAGTGAGTTAACACAGGAGGCGAGATGAGTGCAGTGAGAGAGCTTATATGAAAGTTTCATAATGAAACTACCGATCATCGCATGCGAAGGTATGCAAAAGCGCAGATGAATGCATGAGCTCAACAGTGAGCGTGCTGAGTAGACTGATGAGCAGATTGAAGCCCAGAACTGGTCCACGGACACGGTTGCGAGGCCAATTGCTTGAGATGCATTCACACGAATTGAGGCGCCCAGTGGTCCAAAGTTTTTTTTTGTTCTTCTCTCTCACGTCGCGTCCCTCAAAATTCTGGTTGATTTTCTCAGTTTCTGTTTCAGTTAGATCTGTATTTACTTATAATTGTTTAATTAACTTCGTCTCGGGTTCATTAATTGTTGTTGTATGCACCTGAGTTTGGGATGTATGTATGTAGTAGTACTTTTAATTGATGGTGATGATGATGATGCGTGGGTGGATGAAGAATAACTGAAAACGTTGGGTGTGTATGTATTATAATAAGTACTTTAAATACTTTTCGCTTTAATTTTTTATTAAGAATTTTCTTCCTTCAGCCAACCAGACACATATATATTCTGTTTGGTTGGTCAGTCGAAATCTTTTATGACAGCCAAACAGATTTGGGGACATATAATACAAATGGGGAGAAATTGGAAATATTATCGTTTTGCATGGCAAAACATGCTACTTTTGTATTATATTATTTCATACTGTCTCCATACTAATCGCATTTCGTCACTGAAACATTGAAATTAACGCCGTTTTTGCATCCTGTGTTGCATCCCGCTGTTATCTTCTCGTTTGCAACGCTCTCCCTCAAAAATTTAATGAAATTTCTAAATTCTGTTCTGTTGTTTGAGTCCGCTGCTTGTTTGTAGCGCTTGAGCACATTTAAGCGTTTCCAGGGAGAAATATATTTGAACAGTTCCCTGTAAAGAGCTCGGATGTTCCAAATAGATGCAGTGAAATGCCATGCCCAGTCTTGTCTGCTGAAAAGTAGGGAGAAAGGAGGTATATATGCATATATAGAAACGTAACGACTGATTGTAATCTGAGTTGGTGAACCCTGCGGATTAAAGGTCAATTACCATCTTCTTTTTACCTCATCCTTTTCTTTAATTAGGTAGCACTTGTGCTACCTTATAATTTTGGTCTGTGTGTCCGGTCCGGCCGTCCGACCCTGAGCGCGATATCTTGCAAACGGAATGGGATAAATGAATTCTGTTTTTTGCAGTGGGTCCCTAAGCCCATAGGGACGGCTCCATTGATTTTCAGCCATTTAGGTTAGCGAAAACAGTTAGAAACCGTTACGAGGTCAATTTTTTCAATGACAACATACTGACGAGTAACGTATCTAACGAACTCGTCTATGAGCATAACGCGGTCAAAGGTTACCGTTTAGCGGCACCGGTGATTTCAAATAATTTTCATGCTCTCCCGTTAAACGGTTATGAATTTCAGGCTTCTGTTTTCCGCATATGACTTCCCGGCACAATAGCTTTACTTGACAATCTTGCCAATCCCAAAGGCCAACGGCAACGGTTAGAAATCGTTACGAGGTAAAATATTTTAAATGATAACTTATATGAACGTTATATGAACTTGAGTTAGGGAATATGTATGTACATTTACATAATAAATAGAGCATTTATAATGACACTTTTTTGAATAGTACTTTTCACTTTAATGTATTTATTTATAATTTTCGTCCTTCAATACTTTTTATTAGCATCTTTTTATATCGTCATCACAAAAGTGTAGCTTCCGTTTCTTTAAAAAATTGATTGTTTGTAGTATTTAATATGCATTTACTTAAGTATTAATTATAGTACTAGAATATTTATAATACATATATAGTGTAGAGGTGCTGGATATTGATGCATATTATAGTTTCTGGTAGTTGTGGTTTCGCTTATGGACATAAAATGTAGTATAAGATTTGATTATTGTTGTGTAGTATTGCATCTTGGTAAAATAAACATTCTATTAAAACTGTAATTGAACCCCTTTTATTTTGATTTACTACTCAAGATAACAGTTTTTTTCATTCAAAGATGTTAACAATTGGCTACTTTGAAGTGCGTAATTTGCTTGTGGATTAACTTGTTTTTTATTGCTTTTTGCTACATGTCGTATGTATGTTTATAAATACGTAAATCCAATAGTTTACTAATCCATCACGGGACTTACGAAGTATGTATGTATTAATTAAGTGTAACACACTTCATCATAAAGCAATTTCTATTATTCACATTTTTATAGATATTAGATTTTTTGCATGACAAATTTATGTATATATATTTAATACTTTTACAGTGCATTAAATAAATTCTTGAGCACTTCCTTCTACGATGTTGCAATAATGTATTAGTCTAGGTTGTTGGTAGTTATAACAGTTTAAAAAATCATAATGTAACTAATTAACCTTAAGTAAAACAAGTTCGTTGCGACTGGATACATGCATACATAAAAGACATCAAAGAAAGTTAAAAATGCTTGTTTGATAAATAAATATGTTTAGTCTACTACACAGTAGTTTACAAGCCCAGGTAGTTTTTAAGACTTCTCCTGGAACGCTCATACAAATAAAATAACAAATTTATTTGTCTGAATATGATTATTTTCCATATATTGTATTTCAAACAACAGGTTTAACACGGTATATACATGACTTAACTTTTTTTCTATGTCCTTCGTTAATAATGCTAACAGTTTTGCTTTTACCAAAGTAGATCACCTCAGACTGGATCACAAGGATAATGTGTATTGATTAGAATAAAAAAAATCTGAGGAGAACTTGTCCTGTCTTTAAACTAACTATTGAAATAGTGTCTCAAAATCCGTTTTTTTAAATGCATAGAAACATTTGCTTACTTTAAAATGTTCACATATGAGTTATATTATAAGAAAACAAAAGAACGTGTTGTGAGTGACGAGATATTGATCATAAAATTGTATAGTGAAAGAAATTGCTTAAATGTAGTAGATAAATACTATATTAAATATTATAATAATATGTTCTCGGAAACGCTTTTCGTTGACAGCCACCAGAATGGCTAAATTCTTCTGGTGGTTGATATAAGAAAACCGACTAAATGGACAATAA
Organism: Sinella curviseta; assembly: GCA_004115045.4. Taxonomy (NCBI): domain Eukaryota; kingdom Metazoa; phylum Arthropoda; class Collembola; order Entomobryomorpha; family Entomobryidae; genus Sinella; species Sinella curviseta. The sequence goes on along the minus strand of CM065489.1, from coordinate 18,935,304 downwards.
GGCATGCTGGATCGTCAGTACTAGTATTCACAGTATACCACTTGTTAATATTACTCATCTTGTAATATTATGTAATGTACTAGCTATATTATATGAATAACTTTTCGCCTATATCACTAATTGTTAGTTAAAATTAAAACATCAGACTTGAAAGCAGCGAGTTACCTTATCAAAGTAAAAAAATCCTATTTATATGTTAAAAAATATTAAAAACGATTCCGACTCTGAACGAAGTGCATATATTGATGAACGCGTATAGATTTACTTCTCTCAGGTAAATATATCATACATTATGTTATGTATGAGTAAGTAGTGGGTCGTCGGAGCTGTACCTAATATTTTAATTATTGTTAACTATGAGGTATATTATTCTGCTCTACACTCAATGAGCAGCTTTATCTTACGGTATACTAATTTAATATTTACAGATAGACGGTGTTAGACACACGACGTAAATTTAAAATACCTCTACCTAGTGTTTATATATGTCTACGTAGATATGTATGAATAATGTGTAATTATTTGCTTAATTGTTTATTGCTTAAGTTATATAGGGACTGGATAAATAAATGAGATGCGATCGCTCAGTTTAATTGACTTCAACAACAGTGAATGCTCTTGTATGTATGTAAGTAATTTGTCATCCTTCCTCTTCGTCTGAACCTTTAACATCGCCTTTACGTAAAAACTATTAAAAATCTCTGCTGTCACATTCTTAAATATTTCTCGAAAATCATACAGTACGGTATATAAATAGTTGATTACAAACTCTTGTAGTAAATACGTAGCCATCATCGTATAAAATATGGAATGATAATTTCTCGTGGAAGATGCATTTCCTTTGATTTAACTTAGTATCGTTAATGAACTGTTGCGTGTAACTTAGGAAGTATATAAATGCTAATTTTCATCACCGAGTAGAGCTAAATCATTTTCCTCCTTTCCCGAGGTTTCACTATTGCTATTGCTGCAATTGTTATCTGAGTCTGATGCCGTCGGGGATGGCTGTCGAGCAGTTCTGGGTGCTGCGGCGGTGTTTGACACCTTCTTATCGCCCCTCGAGATCGTTGTCATTTGAGTGTAATTGGGATTTGAGCCGGAGGTCGCCCGGGAGTAGTCGAGGTGGTCGTACTCCTCCTCTGCCACTGTTGAACACAAAGGATGACGTTACTCATATATGTCATATAGCACTAGTTACCAAATCATAAAAACATAACTATCGTCACAATTATCTTGCTTACCTCGAACGTTCTTGGCTTTCTCATTGTTGATCTCATCGTAAACATGCTCCTTGTTCAGATCCTCAATGCTGGTGTATATGTTGTTCTGGAGATTTGGGTTCGTTGCGTCAGCTTCTAAGTTCTTTTGGTGGAGTGCTTTTGCAGATGGGAAGTCGTATGAGCTTGCACCGCCTTTGAAACAACGAGAAAATGCACAAAGTTACAAAACTATACATGGTTGGTATGCAATTATTAGCCAGTGACTTCCAACAAAGTAGTGTGCTATTTAATGAGGGCATTATGGGATATCTAATGGTAAGCTATTTTAAAGAACATGGAGTACCTTTTCCATGGAACCATTCGAAATAAACTGATCACAGCAGCAGCATTAATGATTTTTTGCAAAATTCATACATTAGCTTGGCGATAACATAATGCGATTAACTAAAACTATAGCATTAAGCACTGCACACTTAATGTAATTTGATATGCGCTGAAATGTAAATGCGATTGTGTGGTAAACTATTGGTGCAGTATCAATATATCTCTGAAAACCAACCTGGATTGCTGAACTCGTCATCTTGATAGCCGTTCCAGGAGCGCTCGTTAATATTTCTCACCATTGTGGTCTTATCAAATGGACTTAGATTATTTTGCTCATGAGACGAAGAACTACCCTGATAGGAGTATACGGGGTTGTCAAAGTGGTGATGATCTAAAGAATTTAATATTCCAGGTTATTATATATTAATCACACAACAATTTAATTTGTCTCGTAATGCATGTGTGTAAAATTCTGCTAAACTTGCCTGTGCCGGAACCTGGATTTGCCTTGTAATGGACACGGACGTCTTGTTTGAGATTTTTAACTTTTCTTCTGTAGTATATGACCATACATATGATAACCAAGGCAAAAAGTAACAAGCCTATCACAATGAACGCAATTTTGCCGACCTGTGATTGCTCTGGGACAGCTGCAAGGAAGGTAAAACAATTATCATGGTCATGTCATTGATCAATATGGGTAACCGGATTGACTCATACTTAATGGGATGATTAGATATTATTATGACAATTATTACATTCTAATTGGTTAGATGTTGAGGAAGTTCCTACACGGACGCAAGTAAACGACTCTGTTGCTCCATGTATTGGGAAAATTTCGTTGGCCATTTCTAAATTGAGCAAAAAAATAATAGTTTAAAATATTATGCACCGCCACTTACTATTAAAGAGTCATAACCACAAGACAACAATCGTACCATGATATGCAGCAGGGAGCTTACAACCATCAACGGGATCACAAATGTGATCTGATGATTCACATTCACAAAAGTGAATGCAGTGATCTCCATAATATCCTTCGGGACAACCTGTAAAAATTTGGATATCATCTTGTACACTTTTCTACCTAACAGTCATTTTTTTGCAGTTAGGTAACTAGTAATTTGATGTTGCTTACTTTCGGCACATCTGGGACCCATCCAACCTTTCGGACACCAGCATGCCCCATCATGACCACGACACGTCTCGCCATTAGCACACTGGCAGGTTTGACTGCAATTATATCCATATTTTCCAGGTGGACACGGTTTGGAACAATCTTCCCCTGCCCAACCGGGATAACAGCGGCACGTCCCTGCGAATTTGCAAATGGTCGTTTCAATTTAATGAACAAATAAGTTTAAAGATATTAACGACTTGTATAAATTGGGAGTATGGTTAGTACCAGTTCGTGGGTCACAATCTGATTGGTCCTTTTTACAATTGCACTTCCCTCTGCAGTCTTTACCAAACGTGCTTTCAGGACAGGATGACGTGCAGAACCAGTCGGTATAGTTTTTGTCACAGGTGCACTCTCCGGTGGAACCGTCGCAGATTGACCCTAAAAGGTTTTATAATTATCGTGTATTTGGGTTAGATTTTCAAAAAAAAGATGCCAGTAACAACGTGACAATAGAACAAGTTGGAATATGTGACCCACCATGTCTACAAGGAGGGCAGTTCTGTTCGCAATTAATTCCAAAAAAGCCTTCCGGACACATATTTTCGCAATTGCTTCCCGTTTTTCCAGCCGGACAGAGGCATTTTCCGTGTTCTTTGTCGCACGTACCCCCATTGCAACTGCACTTGTTTGCGCAGTTCGGTCCCCAAAAGCCTTCCTCGCAGACAGTATCACATTCCAGACCTTTAAATATTAAAATAACATATATTCTTGAAACATCGTACTCATCACCATTAGAAAGGGAACAAAGTGCAGGATTATCGCTAACGCAAGCACTGTCACTGAGAGCATTGTTATCAATTACCTTGGAAACCCGGCTTGCAATTGCACTTTCCGTCCGCGGGTTCACACCGGTGTGTATTTTCACGAACACACGAGCAATTATAGGCACAACCAACCCCGTATGCCATGGCAGCGCATGTTTGTTCGCACTTGGAGCCATGGAAGCCGGGAAGGCACATGCATTTACCATCGTACTTGTCGCAAACGCCATTATTTTTGCAGTCACACTTGGTGGTACAATCTTGACCCCATTGACCCGGTGGACACTTTTTATCGCAGTACAAACCAGTCCAGCCAGCTTCGCACACACACTTTCCATTGGTCGGGTCGCACTTTGTCTCGTGAACGCAGCTGCAGGTATATTCGCAACGGAATCCATATTTTCCAGCCGGGCACTCATTCTCACAGTGACTTCCATCGAAACCTGTGTAAATTTGTGTTATATGAAATCTTGCATACCAAAAGGCTTAATTTCCAACCAGATACATACATATATTTTCTGTATGGTCAGCCAAAACTTTTTAAGATTAGCTATTATTACCTGAAGGGCAAATGCATTTGCCATTCACAGGGTCGCAAAACGCCCCGTTGCTGCAATTACATTTGTTGCTACAGTCCTGGCCCCAAGTATTCAACGAGCAGGGTCGATTGCAGTGCTCGCCTCTCCATCCAGGCTTGCACAAGCATTTGCCGTTATGCGAGTGACAACTGCAACACAATTTATTAATTAACGACTCCTCCAATAGTCTAGACTTTCCCAGGTTGTAAGCCCGGTTGTGTCATTAGAGCATAAGCAATTTTCGACTTACGCTGCTGTGTTTGTGTCATTACAGGTACAGGTGCATTCACACTGAGGCCCGTAACGGTTGTTTGGGCACTCTCCATGTTCACAGAATTCACCTGTCCAGCCCGGTGGACATGTGCAACTTCCATTCACTGGGTTGCATATTCCATCGTTTTGACATTTACACTTGTTCTCGCACTCTGCCCCGAACGTTGATGCAGGGCACTCAAGCTGGCACTACGAAGGGAAAAAATAACATCCGAAAGGCAAGATTATAAATAACTGTTATGTATTTCCAAGAAACGGATTAGCAGGAAAGTAAGCAGGGATTAACTTACGTATTCGCCCATGTATCCAGGTTGGCACTGGCATATTCCCGAGACATGGTGGCAGATCCCACCGTTGTAACACTCACAGTTATTCTTGCAGTTTATTCCCCATTTTCCCAGTTGACACGGACTGGCGCACACCTCTCCCTACGTATTCATAAATAGACATGCTCGGTTTAGCTAATTTAATTTACACATCAACGTGTACATTTTTAGTGCGCATTATGTATAATCTGACTGACCCTCCATCCTGGAGTACAGTAGCATTTTCCTGTCGTTGCATCACAAGTGCCCCCATTCTGGCACTTACAGCTATTGGAGCATTGAGGGCCATGAGTCCCTTGAGGGCAAGAGTCCTCACACCTGACGCATTAAAGCAAAGGTTGCGTAACATTACATTTTATTGCTACGTTCATGTATAAAATATGAAACTCGTTTAAAATGCATGAGTGTGGCTCACAGTGGTCCCATCCATCCAGATGTACAATTACATTCGCCGGTGATATGATGACAGGTCCCACCATGCAAGCATTTGCAGCTCTCCAAGCAGTTCACACCGTAAAAATCCGCTTTGCAGGGCTGATTGCAGTGTACGCCAGTGTAGCCCGGCTCACAAATACATTGTCCCGTGGAGACATCACACCTTGAGCCGTGATCACACTCGCACTTATTTTGACACTTTTCGCCCCATTTTTGCAGTGGACATTCTACAACATAATTTCAGCAATTAAAACATCATGCCATACCGACTCATCATTAGTTCTTTTTGGAACCAGTGTTAAATAAGTAGCAAGTACTTAACAAAACAAGGAAATAAATCTCGACATCATGCTACATTTTAATGTGTGAAAATGCTGAACAGCTCGTGTAGAAGACAATGACATAATGCCTCCTATCCTCAAAGTTATGTAGCTGTTCGTTTTACATCCCATTCCCATACAAACGAACGGGAAATTCCAATGAGTTTGTTCGCTTTTTAAGATCATGAATGTTACTTACTGAGGCTGCAATCCCGTCCACCATAGTCATCCCTGCACTCGCATTTATCCGGCGCAATGCAAACTCCGTTTTGGCACTCGGGATTACACACGGGAAAACACTTTTCCCCATCATCAGATTCCTTAAAGCCATTGCAGCAAACTGCAACGTTCTCAGATTTCTCTATCGTCTACAAATACAAAATTTTCGATCGTAAAATAAGATTGTTTGACAAGGATGCTGTTTCCATTTATCATATCATATATATAGCTCACTGACTTGACTAATATTGTGAATTCGGTAGAATTAATTAATTTTATTGAAAAGTATTTACGAAAAATGTTTTTCCTCGCATTAACAATTCTGTATATTTTTCTATTTCCACATGCGAGATAAAAGATGCATAATATATACCTAGTAGCTATGTAGGTTGTGATAGTTGGAAGGTCCACACTCTGCCTACAAGGCTCGTGTTATTACCATTTTAATTTTTATTACACTTTACAAACGTGAGCTAGATGCAAATTAAGTTCAATAATAATGATAGTTGAAAGGTCTTACCTCATTCTTTGTCACCGTGCGAATTTCGGTAGCGTATTTTGTACATTTGAACGGAACACTGAGACACCACTCATACTTTTGTACTCTAACAGGCTGCTTCTCCGATACGGTTACAGTCTTATTGTACCTGTTTTTTAAATAATGAAACATTTGGAATATAATTAAAACCGACACTAGCATCATGAAAACTGGTAATAATTCCAGTGACAAATACATTCATGCACTAATGGGAAATACGTATAAATGGATAAGTAATGAAGAATGATAGTAAACGAATTTTAGATAGTTTTATTTCATATACATGCACAGAGCTTGCATAGAAAAGATTATAATTGACGGATGTTTTAGCGACGCTAATGAGCTTTAAATTTAAATAGGTAGCTTTGTCACATTTGTCACTGGACTAATTTTCTCATTTGAAAGCTAGTTATAATTAATTTAGCATCACTTTTTTCACTTACTTTCTTTTCTCGGTGCATAATTTGGATTGTCCTTTCAATCCCGTGGATGTTGCAAGGTGCAGTATGCACAACGCCACAATGGTGAACGTTATAGTTTTCCTTGAGTACGACATTTTGGCCGTGTAGTAGGTGACTATATGAAATGCGTGAAACTATTTTTGTGAAATTTTAAGCTTGTCCAATTCAGTGCTCATGTCTTTCTGGGTTTGTGGTTATGTTGTGTGAGACAACGCTGAGCAATGGAAACAGCTTCATATGTTGACGACGATGATAACAGGGATGACTTTTTGATGAAGACGTGCGTCTGGAAGGAGTTGATTATTTGCACACACTTCCAACAGAGGAGCGCAAAGGAAAAGGAAGTTTGTCACCAAACTCAATGATAACATGGATCTCAAGAGGAGACATGCGCAAAAAAATCTGTGCCAAATAGGATGCTTGCTGAGTTCCAACTGGAAGATCCTCGTTTCCTCGCAGATGTGAATATATGAGATCCTGAAAATAAATTCGTGCAAATAATACATCAGTTTTATAATTTCCATTGAAAGAATTTTAACTCCGATTTACATTTTTGAATGCGTGTCGATCTAAATACATATTATTGCTTTTTCTTGTAAAATCATTGATAATTATGAACTCTTTATCATATAATCAGTACAGAGATATATACGCAGGATTACAGTGTGCTTAATCAGCATTTTTTGCTTTGCACTCTTAATACTTGGAACAAGAAATAATGGGTATTTAATTGCATCATTAGATGTTTTAATAGTCGCATCATAATCTAAAGAGCATGGCCAATGATTAATGAGAAATAGGAATGCCTTTCCCAATGTAGTGCAGAGTTTGCAAATATTATCGTCGCTGTTTTTTGGTTGTACCCGTTTTGGCAGCCTTGTATATACTCAAACCTACACAAGATGCATATTTTTTGCCACTGTGACTTATGGCAAGTGCAATGTCAGCAAATAAATGGATAAAATCAAATAAAGATGCAAGCGTTGTCTGCATGTTATTATTGTTATTACGACAATATCATAACAGTCGTATACAGATACATGACCGTTTTGAAAAGTTTATTATAGAAGCATGTGGTACATCTGTACATCCTTTACTACAAATCATCATCATAATATGCCTCCGTGCAAAGTGACCATATTTTTCAGACCCCAACCCGGGACATTATGCACAAAACCCCTAATTAGCATAATATAGCCAATTTTGTGTTGAAGAAAACCGGGACAATGAAAATTCGGGTTAGAAAAGTACCATATAATACTAAAAGCAAGGGCGAATAGATAAAAGGGTATCTAAAAGCTCTGCTAAAAGCTAAGCATTATTCTAAGGACTATTTTGGCTTGTATATTTGTACTAAAATTCAAGGATAGTGTATTAATGATCCTAGCTGTAACAACGGTAAAAGGTCTGTACAAAGATCGATGCTAACTACAGCTTGAGTCGTGTTTCTAAATTGACCGTATTTGATCTATCCATAACATATAATAACTGAAACTAGACATGTTCATGTATGTTATGAGAATAACGAAAATTACAAAATAACAGTTTAATATTAACACTTATTATGAAAGGCCGGCGAGCGGAGCGAGCCGAACATTTTGAAATTTTCACTTTAATAAGACATTTCGGTAGTTAAAATACCGCAAAAGTTAAAAGTTTGGCAGTAACGTGTTGTTTACCCAAGATTTCGAATTTCGTAGATGTTCTAGTATAGAAATTGTATAGCAATCTTTAATTTGCTAACGAATTAAATGTATATACTAATTTGTACTTTAAACTAATCAGTCACAACTACAAATGCAAACAAGCCAACATTGAACACTAATACTTAGCAAATATGTAATTCTTTCTCACAAAACAGTGGTTTGAGAGACAAATGAGAATATAAATGTGGAAAAATGATGATATTTTCGAAATGGCACTGTGTTGAGTCACACAATTGTCCAAAAAGAGCGATTTTGTTGGTTATTTCTCACGAATATCTTTGCCTTTTCTTAACCGAATTATGAAATTTTCATCCCGGGATTTCCGGGACGCAATTTGAAATTCGGGACAAAATCGGGACGCCGGGACGGGGTCTGAAAATCGGGACAGTCCCGGGAAAATCGGGACGTATGGTCACTTTGCCTCCGTGTGCCATCCACATTAATTTGCATTCTCGGTCCACCCACCACTAAAAACTTTGCTTACAGCTTTTGAACATCTTGTCGAGGAGTCAACCACCGCTACTGCCAAATTTCTGACATTCTTGGCAACCACTTCTCAAACAATGAAATTGCGTGCCTCCCAAAAGTTAAGAAACTGTGTGTGTATGTAAATATTTACAGCAGAATAGTTTCATGTCTGCTATTTAAAAGAAAAAAAAGTCTTCTGGCTTATGAACGAACGACAACAGTGCAGACAGACATGAACATCAAAACATCGCAATATCGCAAATCTCATAAACATGGTTCTCAGAATCAACAAACTCACAAGTACGCAAAAATCGCTTTTTCTAAATTAGGTACATATATACATATTATATCCGCTGTGCTTGAGCATTTGCAATTTAAAAATAAATCTCATCATAGATCAATGTTTGGCACTGGTTGCTTGCTAGCTCATATTAATAAAAAAGAAAGCCATACTACATGCCTTTCATGACACCCACTATAAAATTCGATGGTTATAATAATAATATGTGAAAATGCAACGTCCTAACACCTGCCTCCTCTTTAGGTACTTTCCTTTCCTATTTCTTCCAATGTCCAAACTGTCATAAAAATTTCTACGGCCCACTCTGTCATGGAACAATGATTATGTCAGTGCAGAATATATTGAGTTGTATGTAGTCAATAAACGTAGAAGTGGCTACTTGTTAGAGTTCATATCTCGACAGTTGCGAATACGCTGTGTACAGTCAGAATAAACGGGAAAAGGATGGAAGTAAAAGATTCTCGCAAACAACACATTATGGATATACATATATACATCCACACATGCAAGCAACTTTTCCACAGAATAGGATTGAAATCCATATTTAAATGATGTTCAAAATATGGGTAATGGACGCTAAATTAAGCGTATCTAAAATTAATGAAGCATTAATATAGCACGGGACAAAATTCTAAGAACGATTCCGATATACTTGCATGTGCGTCACACTGTAAAACTCAATCATCGTCGCTGCTTCTGTGGTGCTGGTGACTACTCGTCCCGTCGCAAATGCAATAAGACACTTCCGGCCATATGAAAGTGAAGCCATTTGATACTAGATACTACTGTGTATTAATGTTATCAATACCATCAATAACGCTGCCATAACAAAGAGTTTTATTGCCATTATTGATGCATAACAACCTAACCTATGCCACATTCATGTACTTACACACGTCGCAGTGCACGCTATCACACATTCCTCGGTTTGCGGTTTGATCTAGTCGAAACGAACGTACGAGCTAAACCTGCAAAGTTTGGTGGAACACCTCATGGCACATGACGGCATGATACCTAAATATACCCACAAAAATCCACACAACCACAGTTCCAAAACATCAACAGTTATGGAGTATGCAGTTTGACGACCTCCGTCTTGATAACACAAATTGTGAACAATAAATATTCCAAGCCTGCCGTTAAGTATTTTCATGGAATTTGATCATTTTTTACCACAAAAAAGATCGTCACACCAGTTTTTACACATTATTGTGTAAAATAATGTCAGTATCACGACAGTCAATTAATTCGGATTTTTTTTACAAACAATAAATTCATGATTACTCATACTCCTTAACCTAGTTAAACCTTCCTTATCCCTGTCGATTTAACACAAGCAGTGACAACGCTTGGTAATAGCAAACTTTCAATAATTCCAGTTACTGGAAATATCATTTCTTCGAATCGAAATGTTTAAACACTTCATATCACTCTATTGCTTGATTAATGATTGAAGTATTTGCACAGAACATCTCATCCAGGTTTAATTGCATAAAGGTAATAGCACGTTGACGCAAGTTAAACAATGCATAATAGGGGACGTATGTTAAAACAATGAATAATACAAATACTAGCTTCCATGTATAATACGAGGGAATGATAAACCAGAAATGTGCTAATTTTAGGCAATGAGTCATTGCCACTCATGGACAATATGGAATCATGCAGTGATGTAGCGAATGCATTAAAAGAGTTAACAGCAGCGGTCCAGCTAACACTTGAACAAACGCAATCCGTAATGTATCTTGGAACAAGGGCGAGATGAATAAATGAACACATTGCTGGAAGATGAGAAAACTGGGAGCAGGCATATTCATGTTTTCCTTCAGAATCGTAGCATGGACATGCATTTTTCATTAAGTACATACATACTTTACTACAACTTTTAGTTGATTGGTTGTTTGCTTTAGTGTGGAGCATTCCAATTGTGATTGTCTTATTTTTCGATAATATCAAATACATAACATCCCAAATACCAGTAAAAGGAAGCCAGTTTTGTTCGTTGTTGGTTCATTTGATATCATTCATTCAGAATACTGCTTTTAGTTCTTAATTCCATGAATGTGCGTCTTCGATAAAGGTTATCACTTCAAACAGGCAAGTTCAACAAAGCAGGCATTCATAAATATAAACAAAGACACGGGTTTGAACTTATCTAAAAGTTACTGGTTGCAAATAACTTGGGGTACTGTTGCAACATAATTTAATGAGCTTTTGAAAATTAATGAAAATGAAACATACGAATAAGTAGTAATCCATCACCGAGTATATGTAATTAAATTCAAAACTGGGCATTTTCGATATAAATACTACATTATACGAACAAATCTTAGGAAGCATTATTTAATCAGAGATTGATAACTGGACTGCAACACTCATTAAAATGTTCAGAAGTTCTGAATCAGAACAGAAAAGTTGAATCGGAAGGAATTTTTTCATTGTTTGCAGAGAATAAGAAAGCGATAAAAATGTCACACAGATTGGTGTGAAATGTAAACCGCTTGACAGCCCATAAAATTGTCGTGACTCGTGACCCTATATGTATTACGTGGAATTTTGGTGGCTATGCTGGAAAAAAGTAATACACATGAGCGTCCGGTACTTGGTACTATGTAGTTGGGATTTTTATTTTCCGAGGAACTTTTGCAATGACCTGTATAATGAATGCATGAGTTATTATAATTTTTTGCACATTCTTATAATTCTAAGTTATAATATCTTTTTCCTTTTAAAAGTTCATGGAAAAGTCGTCTCACGTAGTAGTCGCGTCGTAGTGGTCATCATGCATGTGTCAATAACCACTACACTTGTCAACGTGCTGAAGTGATAAATTACGAATGGTCAGTTACAGAAGATTTGATGTTTAGTAGAAAGAAAGGAAAAGTGCAGTTGGCAATTAGCAATTGAGGTTAATATGATGCACTGTTTACAAAAAACATGCTCCTTGTTAATGAACTTGAGTTCTTACAGTCTGTGTGTTTCTGTGTGGAAAGGATATGTTTAGATTCATACATGCTTGTATGTTGTGTGTAGACTACGCAGTAGTGAAAATTATTTTTATTAATATAATATTTTGCGTACTTGTATTACTACATATAATATTTATGCATTTGTTTTGTTGGTGTTCAATTCTTTAAAAAAATGTTGCATGCACCTCACTTCACTGCTACTTGTGAAAAAATACATTTTTCTGCACTGGCGTCGACCGTGGGTATTTTCTGACCATAAAGTTTGGACGAAGACGGAACAGAGTAGTATAGTATAACATAAACTATATAGGCATGCACAACAATACAATAAAAAAATAATAATGTTCTCGTACTTTTTGTTTTCATTCATGTATAATAATAATACTGACGACCTTGCCTTGAACCTTTATATATGTACATGCATGTTTGTATATAATATGCGGTGGTGAGTAAATGGTATTTAAACGGACATGTTTGAATGCAAACACATCAATTAAGCTTCAGAAAGCTTCAGATTCTGGATTAGGATTGGATTAAAGGAAGGTGTTGGTAGGAAGAAACTGGAGAGTAAGGAAATATTATACATTGTACAAGATGCAAGAGAAGTTGAAGGAGGGATTGCAAGATTAAAGAATGCACCTAGGTATTAATAGATGAGTATAAATAGTTGAGCACGCCTACTTACGTACATATGTAGCTATATTATGACAATAACAACCTGGTTTCCATACTTTGCTAAAAAGTAAATACAATAAATGAATTACTAGAATGATCTATTATTGTCACAATTGCAAAATGCAATTAGATTTTATATGATTAAAGTCATCCGTCAATTTTGACTAAAAACAATGTCGATACGGTACCAATTTTGTTACATACACTATCTTAGTATTTTTTATTTTTATTTTGGTACACAAAGGGACAGGTTGCTTGTTCTAAAAGTTTCAAGCATATGCTTTATAGCATAATATTTATTTGTGTCATACATGTGCAAGTTGCAAAAGTGCATAATCGGAGTGCGAAGTGCGAACATTCTGAATTAACTTGACACTCGTTCAAATGGGGTAAACCCATAATATTTAAGACGTCACGACGCGTTCTAGTACATGGCTAGTAATTGTAGAACTAAATCGTTTCCTTTCCTAAAAATAGTTCGTTTATCGGTAAAGTGTGATGGTAATGTAGCCATATCCTATGAAATGACATACCGCAAAAATTGCACATTATGTATAGTATGACAATGTGTAAATGACGCACTTCTTTTTTTCGCGGACAAAGCTTTACGAATCAGTTAATCATCAGCGTTAACCGCAACTACAACTCATGCAGCTACAATTAGCTCATCATCAAAAGCATGACAAGGAAAGCTACTTTCTGTGTTTTTGTGTGTGTTTGAGCATTTATAGCGCAAGGGTTATTGGTGCAAATCGAAATGTCGCTGCAAACAAAGGATTGAAAATCATCACGAGTTTCATACGAACTGCTTAAATGTGTAAATATTAAAATCCATCATTTTGTCACTATGAAACGTTTAAAAGGGTTTTAATCTTAATCACTCAAAATCTTTGTCCTTTTGTGGTAATTTTTTAGGACGTATTACATGATTAACATGATATGGTTGTCTTTATCCATTTGTTTTACTTTAGAATATCAAAAAGAGACAATAATCAATAGTTAACACAAAACCCGCATTTAAACTTGGAAAAGAATCCAAGAATAAACAACCGGCAATAATTGAGTATGTTTAAAGTGGCACAGTATGCTTCTTCCATGACATTCTTGAGTACAGTCAAAATATAAATTGAAAATGAAAAATTACTTGATATAGCATGCAAGAACATCGTGCTTGATTGTGCACAGCATGCAAATGCGCATCTCCATCTTCATATCCTTATAATATGACGTTATATAATATTAAGTATAAAAAAGATCATTGTGTATTTTAGCCGTAAACTCCTTCGTTGATACAGATGCACTGTTTGCTTGATGAATTCGTATAAAGTCACGGGTGCTTGTATCATCACTCTCGCCTAAATAAACGGCGATGCAAGCTGTTTTGTTAATGGTCGGAAAAATAGGTTGTTTATTTATCAAAACGAAAAACAATTTTTTTCTTCAGATTATAGAGATGCATTATTATTACATTAAGCTTTAAACTAAATATGTGCATGTTGGCGACAGGCTGCTGATCAGTACAAACAATTAAGACTGAGAATATGAGATGATGTTCGAGTAGCGTGTGCAAGTACCTAACATGGCTACGAATAATTAGTTTTACTACGAGTTACATTGGGCTTGACTGAGTTACACTTTGACGTAGGCATTTTATCGACTAGACATTTAAAGCTAACGATTTTGCTACTGAATTATCAAGTTAAGTAGCAAAATGTCTTAACGTTTCCTATATGTATTCAAATTACAATGATTTGATACCCTTTCAACCCTTCCACTTTTAAAATATTTATTATAACTCATGTAGCTTGTGCATATGATCAAGATGCTCCGTCTTAAATATATTACACGATGCTCAAACTGTAATGAAATTGCAATATTTCATATTGTAATGCGCAGTCATAATTGGAAAGCAAAACAAAAATAAAAAAATGGTGTTGGCAGATGTGCAGATGTTTAGAAACTATCGTACTTTCAACTTTTTATTTGGGCATTGGTCGCTGAAAGAGGGGTGCTAACATTTTTTATGGTTATGGGATGTTTTTCCGGAGTCAAATTACGCTTCAGTTTATTTCGTAGCTTAAGAAATGCGGCGACTTACAATCGTTGGCCAATGCTTACATTAAATTTATTTTTTCCAAACATTTCTCGTCTTAAAGACAATGGCAGAAAATACATATAGAAATCTTTGGTTTCAAATGTTGATTTATTCCGGAATAAATTGGCGATGTTTCCTCGTCTAAAACTGTATTAGAGTTCTGTATGTCTGTTTTGGGAATAGTGACATGGTAAACAAAATAAGGCGGAAGCGGATTATTGACATTTATGGATGAATCATGAATGAGACCAAGCATCACCATGTAGAAAACTATTTTTGTTATAATTATCGTTTGCCAGCCATCATTTTTAATGGACAAAGTTTCATCTGAAATTTCGGCCAAATTATTTCATAATATTAAACAACTTTAGATATGAGTAAAATAATTATTGATTTTAATATGTTCACAGTTCACGCTAAGTACATGTGACATGACGTAATTTGGTACTTTTGTACTGTACTTTACATGATTTACTCTTCACCAGCTAAGCTAAAGCATTTTACAAATGTATATTTGTCATAAAATCAGAAAAAAGGAAACAAAGATATCATAATACAGGACGAGGAACAGAAAGACAACAGGCATGTTTAGTGGAAAGCTGCAGACGGAGCCGGATGCACGGCTTTCTTGCAAGTTGTGCTAATCAGAAAATGAATTTCTATCCGCCGTCTGTCAATGTGCCAAAGATCAACAGCAGAAGTGTCTCGAGTCAACTTGTAAGTCTACCGTTTTAAATTTTGTTTACACAGTATCCCTGCGTTTTTAAACCCTTAAGTATGAACACAACTCGGCAAAGGAAACGATTTCTTTACGCTTCCTTATTAATATTTAAAACTCCGTCGCTTGAAATCTATGTTAGTTGTAAATGTTTTATGAATATTTATCCGAATTGCATTTTATTGTCACTATTCAGCTTAAAAAGGGCAAGTATATAGAAATTCCTAAACTCATGTACTCAAATTTAAATTTGTCTAGCAAGAGAAGTTTAAATTAATTTACAGGACATAAAATTGCTTGTGCGGGAAATCCCTGATCACATTTTCCCTCTCACGTGTACAGTCCTACCAAACAAAATTGGAATACACATTCATACATTTACGCAGAATGTACAGTAAGAACACGTAAAACACAAAGTAGTAAAAACGAATGACACCACACGATTATAATTATTCTGCCAAAATGCAATGTCATGTCGCTGCATTTACGACTATGACATAAACTTATTTCGCTACATACATTCAATGCAGTAAGTATAGAATCCTAAGAATCTGGTTTTGGTTGCTTAACATGATTACAATCCAATGTATGAAGCTAATTAACTTTCATACGATCAACAGAGGAATTTCAGGTATCCACCAAAACAATTTCCAATTTATATGTACAGTTATCACATCAGTTTCTGCACTGCTTTCTCTGACAAAATATGTTCCCAAAATATGGAAAACAGTCCCATCCTTGTGAGCAAACCATGCATATTCAACAGAGACATCCAGGAAAAGATTCATTTTGCAAATTTTAGCACATTTTAAATTGGCATTCGCAAACCCTGCAAACTGTCATTTTGCATATTATATATTGTGTACTGTAAAGGATTGGAGTTAGTCAGGTAGGGAATATGTGTATGTATGTGTGTGCGTATGTACTATAGACGGTAACTCTGGAAATGGGGTATTATCTGAATAAATATCAAAGAAAATGATAACAGCGACAACAAATTAAGTATGACACATATTTTGTCATTGATGCACATGTACCTGCGTGGTAGGCATACAAGATAACACCAAATAAGCAACCAATCCGACTGACCACATATCAAACTCCAGACCAGATAGCGAAACGTTTTGATGACAACATTTTACGGATTATTTTTAGATCTATACATATTTAATGCTAATTCTTATTACCAATTTAATGCTTCTTAACTTACCTAATAATGTATGATTAATCCTATCAATGTAATGAAATCCTTAAGCATGTAGAAAACTTAAACATTCACAAACTTTCCGACACGTTATCCAGAATTATTATTATACACAACCACACGGGATACGATGAAATGGATAAAATATGAATATCGCAATAAACAACTCAAAACTCCATTTTCATTAATTTCAAGCACAAAAATATTTTATTTTAAAATCAGTTCACTTGAAACACGGATACGATCAAAACTTTTCAAAATGCACACAAACTTCCAGTTTTCCTCTCATTTCCAGCTCTTGTGAAGTATCAACATTCCGTCCACTGGCCGTGGAAAATAAAATTGTTCTCATGATGGTACACAATTAATTGTACGATGACATCCGAAAAAAATGTTTCATTGTAGATAAGACAGCACTTACACCTTTTTTTTAAACAGAAGACTTTTCTTTTTGATTTGCGACGAAAGTCAATTATTGCGAAAAAAAATCCTGTCTTCAAAACGGAGACACACAACAGGCAGAGTAGTAATAACAATAAAAAAAGAAAAGAGATAATGTATTATATTATTACGACTGATGATAATGCTTTATGCAGTATTTTTCTGTTCAAAGGAATCACTATTATTCCTATGGATATTATTTTTTTCTTTCTTCCTTAACTTTTCTGCACTATCATATCAACGGCAAGAGTAGTATCATGAGTAAACCATGCATTGCCAGTATTATCAATGACTTGTGATAAATAATATTATTATGATCATCGTTCTTGATACAATCATCATCCAACCTCTTCCAACAAATCACAACTACTGCGACCACTCAACATTGCACCATTATTGTATTAACCTGCAGCACTACTCTTGTTCTGGTGCACACGCTGCTCCTGTGGTGGAATCAGAGAATCAGAAAGAAATCACCACCACACAAAGTACGTACGCATTTAAACTCCATTAGCAGCGTAGCCACTGAAAAAAAGGTCTTGTTCGTCACTTCGTCAGTGGTAATGCACGTTAATAGTAGATTAAAGTTAACGTGAGCATTGAGCACGCTACACATTTACATATAATGTGAGCGAGTAACTACTTACTTGCACCTCTCTCAGACAAACTGTTTTAAAACAACAAGACAAGTAGTTTCTCGTATGCAGCTTAGACTTGATGTGAGTGATGGGTGATCAATTCGCTTTTACTCATCAGTCAGCATCACCCCACACACACACAGTAAAGTAGTAGGAGAAGTAAGAAGATTGTACACGTGAATGGCGATAATAATATGCCTTCTTTCCACTCACAACAACAGCAACTAAAAATATAAAACTCTTAAAAAGTTAAATCGTTAAAAGATTTGTATACAAAATGTTATTGCAGCAGAGTTTGCTTTTTTTGTACTTGCGTATCTTTAACGTGATAGAGTTGTATTCATTTAGGAACAAAATGTGTCCTCCGTGTTTATTTGGGAGTATGGATAGGTTTTTTAAGGTTTTTCAGTATGTTGATGTGATGGAGAATTCATTCTCTTCTCTATTATTTTTCATTTGCATTCGCAAAATGATAACGCGTGCAAATAATGCTTGTTTTTTATATATAAATATTTTTTTGCATTCCCCCACATGCCAACGGACTTTTCACGTTAGCGTATGTATATTTTTATTCTCGCCATATAATGTAGCTCAGGATCATATTATTAATAATTTTCCACAAAATGTTATTAAAATAATATGAGCACGATAGCAGAACGGCACATCATATAATGCTACAACTTTTTATGTGCTTGATGTTGTTGTGAGAGAATAAACAGAGAAGACACGCGAAAAGCGCACTGATGAAAACATAAATGGTGAGCACTACCGACCGAGTACCTCTTTTTTTAATGGAACTACTACATATACAATGATCAACAATAGCAGTTAATGTACGTGTCTTCTTCTAGTCCTCTCCGCATTTATTTATACAAGCGTTCTCTATTTAAATAACAGCCTCGTTATAGACAGAGCTGAACGGAAAATATAGCATACAGGGAATGTTGTTCATAATAATGTGGGTGCACTGCTCACATGCTAAAGTTTATCAGTAAAATATTTAACAATGTTAAAAAGTCTGTCCACGAATTTACTACACACACAGAGAGAGAGCAAGTATTCCGAGGTAGGATATGCCCTACAACTGACTGACTGACTGTGTGGCTGTTTGCTACAACCACCGTCATCATCATCATCACCGCAGTAGGAGTACATGAAAATAATAATAATCTGCCTCTTCTTGGTTGCTCTCTGAGTCTGAGAAGTTACTTTTGGGAAACTTACAACTTTACGGCTCTACACAATCATGATCATGATGATGATGGGTACGTGTTTTTTGTTGGATTATATGAGTACCACTGCAACAGACTAGAGGAAAAAAAATCTCCATCAGAAAAACCCGACCATCTACTAGACCCAGAGCCACTTGGACTTGCATGCATACCAATACTTGGTTTGGATAGTTTAGGTGGACCATCCTTTGTTGCTAGTTGTACATTTAGCATTGTTAGCATTGTTCCCCATGCGAATGCGAGAATGCGTCATTTTCTCTCTCCTTTACTCACACAAATGGTTATTTATGATGAATATCCCAAGATTACACAGTAAAGTCAACCCTTTCCTTACCACGACACGACGATCAACAAGAAAAGGTGTAAACATATTACAGGTTTAGAGAGATAGACGTTTGCAAGCATGATGCATACGCATTTAAATGGGGTGTAATAATATATTTTTCTATAATAATGTATGCATGGATGAGACATGACTCCACATGACATGGGATTGAGATGAACGTTGAAATGAAACACCCTTACAATTTTTTTGATTTTCACAGTTTACTTACTTAACTTACCATTGCGAACGTATCACCAATTCAGTCAGTATGAATAAGCAGTAACATAAAGTGTTTCTCATTATCGCTTCGTCGTAAGTAAGCTGTCTGTCAGATCATCTTGTTGCGTGTTTTAACGTGAACAAATGATGCGGAGGAATAAGAAATCCATGGGTATTCGTGTATGCCAGCATATTTCTTCAGTGTAATTGTTACTGTGCTGAATAGCATGTTCAAATGACACACTGAGTCGGCATCAAGAAAATGATTGTTTGCTTATATATTTTTAGGTATTATAACTATTTTTTTTTGTCCTAAGGCTTATTTCTAATCGTAAGTCTTCCTATTTACGATGCGCTACAACGACAGCTACATAAAAGGGTTAATTTAAATCTGGCAGTGCCAGACAATTTTAGGGTTGATAAATGTCACTGCTGATGTAAAGTTACTAGAAATGCTCTACACACAAAAATAATGTTGTTGAGCGTATTCGAGCTAATTCCTGATTAATGGCAGGAATGCTCGCTGTCTGAAGTGCTATAACATTAGCATGTGAAAGAAAGTGTTTTTCTTTTTTGGGTTTGCTTGCACTAAAGGGAGTAGGATATGCGCTATCACAACCAGAAGAGGAAGATTGTCGTCATCGTCGTCATCATAATTGTTAAATGGGAATGGGAAAGAAAAGGGTAACAGAGAATGACAAAAACGCCTTGTGTATTCGTCAGTATGCACTACATATGCGTATATAGATTATAATAACGACATGCTTTATTCCGCTTAGATTCATAATAGAGGCGCATCGCTGCCTGCATGACAAAGAAGTGGCACAGTAATTACTCGTTATGCATCATGCTTTCTGATGATAGTTAAAATGCTAGTATGTACTATTCTAGACCAGGAACTCAGGTCAGGACTTTGAACTAGGACTGTCTTGTGAGAGCACTCATTTACTTCCTGATTAAAAGTATACTGACTTGCACTTATTACTGTTCTAATTTAGCGTTATCACTGATTGTTGACGTTTACAAATGGGAAAGGTTCTATAGCCAAATGTCATTGTTAGGGTCTGTTCGTTATTCATATTATAAGTATGTTGATTCGCAATATATTGTGTTGTCATTTTTTTACGTTTCAAGTTAAAACGGGCATTGTAAAATGGATGTGGTGCTTAGCAGGTTTGTCGACTAGTCATCACCCTCTTGACAATTGACAATTCTCTCTCTGAATTTGAATTTGTTTTCATTAAAACAACTTATGCCAAAGGTTGCCAGTATTTGTGAACGTATGTATTTAAAAATACATTTCAGTTATGTACATTTCATAGATGCTAATA
The DNA here is from genome assembly GCA_004115045.4 of Sinella curviseta. Lineage (NCBI taxonomy): Eukaryota > Metazoa > Arthropoda > Collembola > Entomobryomorpha > Entomobryidae > Sinella > Sinella curviseta. The sequence goes on along the minus strand of CM065489.1, from coordinate 18,914,344 downwards.
TGTTCCCATGTCTATTAAATAAAATAAAATAATTATACCATCAGCGCCCGATTCTGCTTACCGCTAATATTTTAACTGACAATCTCTAGTTTTCAGCTGCGAATACAGTGTTACTTTAAAACCATGAGTTTGTTAACCTGCCATTTACATTGTGGAAATTTATTTCGTGATAGCGGACGCTGTTGAATAAATAGCGCTGAGTAATCGTGAATCGCAAGTATTCCAATGTCCAAAGGTTTCAAACAGTGCGAATGCAGGCCATACTCAAAAATCTAACAATGTTATTCCAGGAACTGCAATTTACCAACGGGTGTTTTAAATTCGAGGCAAGGAAGATAAACATGGACCATTCAAGCAGTGTGGTAACACGTTAAATATGGCACAATATCATTTGAAGAGTGAACACGTTGTCCCGTCGATATACTAAACTAGTACATTTTATGCAAAAGACAATTTTTCTATGATGATCATTTCTCTCCACACAATTTAATTACATGTTTGTCAAAAAAAACCTTTTAAAATATTTATTCGAACTGTATTATTATAGAATCAGTTTTTGGAAAAAAGTAGGTTGGAGGACCACTCCATATAATATTATTTATGTCTAGTAATTACATTGCTTATATTTCCAGCATAAATAATAAATGACTATAGTGATGAATGACTTCCAGTGACTTTAGAGGAAATAACCAAAAATCAATATGTCTCGGGGTGTAGCAAGAAAGTATGTTTTGCACAATTGAGCATGTTTTGGTTCGGTTTTATCTAATATTTATGTATTAAAACATTATTGGATTAAGTAATTTAGAAACATCCCTACAATATGTACACTTTTACTCACTGCATGTATGTCAAGTACGCGCTACATATATTACATACGTACATATATTATACATATATTATGTACTACGATAATTACTTCTTGACGAACGAGATAAGAAACTCCAGCAAATATTGCTGGGTAATTGGTAGTATTTTCAATATGGACAAAAATACAACAAACAAGCATTGTATTGAGTATTGTTAATTGGTTATAGTCACCGCACTAAATCCGTAATTTTTAATTTTCTACGGAGCAGACTTCTTGAAATTAATCTTATGTTGGTACATGTACTGACAAAGTATTTATCCAATTAGCAGTTTAGAAAAAAGTAATCTAATGTACATTGTTGTTTGTTATACAACACAATTCTGAAAATAAATTACGATGAGATAAAAGTATAAATGGAAAGGAAAGGGAGAAAATTAACAAGAATTTGGCTAAGTGTGAAGATACTATTCCCTGGAAAGATGTTTCATAGGGCTGAAAAATAAAGATTACCACATTTTATCTAATCAATATGAATTCCACCATTCATTAAATGTACAAGTATCTCAAAATACTCATTTTCTTAAGATAAAACACAATCTTAAAGAAATTCGTGACATTATTTTGACCATGAACAATTCTAAAGCATTTCTTTCATTGGTATCAATATTGGAGCAATACACACCATGTCGCATTATTTAAAATGACTTGGATCTATACTATTTGCCGTCATCATCAATATCCAAATCAAAGTTGATAAAACATAAAACAAAATAAAAGTCTAGCAAGTATTTGGGGCAATCCATTTTGTCATCAGTTGCATGTCATAACAATGCATGCAGACCGTTAAGTTATAAAAAAGCTTGCGATGCAGCTGCATTGGTCTTTGTCCTCCATCCTTCTGTCTTCTTGAAGAAGTAGATGATAAAGTAAAAATTACATGGTCTATTACACAGATATTAGTGTCAGTTGCGTTGGGATTGGGACAACGAGGACCTACTCGTATTGCATGCATACCTCATTGTCTGTGAGTGATTCTGCATCATGCACGGAAGCCAGCCAAAGGAAGAGTCAAAAGGATTAAAAAGAAAACGTGCTTGCGTAGTCGACAATGCTGCTGTTTTACATTCCGCATAAAAAAAGCACAAACTGTTGTAACAACCTTTATTATTGAAAAGGAATGATGTTGGAGCGCATGAATCAACAGTCTTCTTTATGAGTCATTCTCTCTCCTCTCTCCTACTTACTATCTGTCTTGTAGGGAATCTGTTAGCTTTTTCACGCTGAGGATGCGGATACATTGAATAGTTGTTTGTTGTAAGTATGACGAATACAAAATAGAATTTGTTCAACACGTAATAATTGCCAATTGCTGTCGTTAGTATTAGGAATCTCGTCAACGGGTTGAACGGTGCTGCAGCAGTTCTCTTTCTGTTCTCTCTAGCTAACTACATGTAACTTTATAACTGATTGTAGTATGCATTACACATCGCATTCGCATTACTGCTGCATATTGTACAGTTGCTTCATGTGAAAAATGGAATCATGAGCTATTAACTCTTGCTTTAAGCAGAATCTTTCAGGAATGGGATCTGCAAAACTGAAGATGTTTGATCAGAGGATGAAAATAAAACATGATATGAAAGAGTCGAGTAACGCAAAAAAATCATTCATTTGTTGAGTTTTATTGAAAATTTCATAACACTGGTACATTTGACCATGTACCAAAACCAACTGCGCATACCATAAGAAGAATCCTTTCACACTATCGATTGTAATATTATTTTGCTCTTACTCCTACTCCACCTACGCAAGATTCAATGCGATTTTGGGTAGTAGCGTTTCTGCAAAAATTGAGAAGTATTTTTAGCGAATGATGTCCTTTGCCTTATCTAGAGATGCATACATTTATATGCAAATTACATGTTTAACGGTTGCACTTTTGGAAGTCACCCACTCATAAGATCAAATGAGATAAATGAAGTCTCCTCGCACTGATGGGAGTGATTGCTGTTACATTTAAAACATTATCTATTTCATCAGTATGATTGGACAACAGTATTAGTACATGAACCATTCTTCAAGGTTCGTTATATAATGATTTAGTTTCGTCAACTTCTTCCTTTTTAGAAAATATGGCCGCTATAATTTTTATATCATGACGTTTGACGACTGTTAAAACAGAACAATAAAACTATAATGATACCATGTGACAACTGACGACTTACTTAATAAGAAACGGAGAATATCGCTTGAAACTTATTTAGTGAAATCATAGCATCGTTCATAACAATGTAGGTACCTATGTACTGAATTGAAAAAATCATGGACTACATTGTGAAACTGCTACATGTCATATGTATTCATCCAGATCAGAATAATTTCGTATTTACGCATGCAATCTTAATGGTGATTTTTTTTGTGGTTTCCTTGCTGACCTTTGTGGCTCTACATCTAATGATTGCCGACAACATCCAGCTCTGGAGAATATAATGTGAAATGGAAATAATATTTATCCGACTTTTAGAAAAGCAGCACAAAAGGTACAGCTATATCTCCATTCTTCACGCTGCATTTTCCCAATTCCAAAACTGACCTTGACTCTGAAATCTCTCTGAGAGGGGAATGATCACAATGTTAATGAAAGCAGCATCACTTTATATTTCATCTCTCAGTAGGTACAATTGTAGTCATTTTCGTTCCCATGCAGCCACAATAAGTGATAATTTCATGTGGTGGTATTTTTCCTTTTTTTGCTTTTTTAAACCACTACTGCTTCTATTGATAGCTGGTCTAGCTGACCTGACTTTTATCCTAAACTATTATCTACCTGTTGGCGTTTAAGCGTTGTGGAGAGAACAGTCCGGTAGTGTTGGACTGTTGTTGTTTATTATGCACGATGAGTAGTTTACAAGACGCGAGGAACACTTGTGTGTTGGTTTTATTTGTCATTTACTCAAGGACTTTCGGGTTTTGTGTTACACAGCTTCTTCTCGCATTTACAGGCAGAGGATGGGAAAGAATTTCATGAGATGTTGGTTTGCCATGCATGTTGGCTTACACAAAGACTTTTAGGAGGAATGATTTTCATAAAAAATCAATTTGGATAGTTGGGAAGAGAAAAAAGGTATGGTTGGCTAATATGGAAGTATTATTAAAAGTAATAGCAGTGAATGTGTGTACACTTCAGGTTAGCAGCTTTCACCTCTGCTGCTTACTAGTTTAGTAATGCATATGTATTCTGTGATTGGGTTTTGTGGGATATGGATATGACATGGAAAAACATAAAAACCATTCAACCGCGTTGTAAGGTGGTGAGGAAAGAATTCTTGTCCTCGAGTGAACCCGAGAAGTACATACCCTATCGCATGTAAAAAAATTAGGGTCTTGAGATACATTGACAATGAGTAGGTCTTTGGGCTCAAGATGGAAACTGAAACCAGATCCCTTTTGATTACAGCAGGTAGGTAGAAGGAACTTTTAGAACCTAGAATGATTGTAAGAATAGTGAACCTTTAGCTCTTACCTTGACCTTAACCTAATCCGATCGGTCAATGGTAGGAAAGGAAGTGACAAGCTTCAATAGAATCATGTACAGGTACCTTTGTGTGGGTACGAGAAAATCTGTAACCGTAACAATATAATCAAACTACTATGTACAATAGTAAATGGTAATGTAGCTCAAGGATAAACAGGCGACAATCCGAGAAACCAATATGCATGTGTGGAGATGTGTCATGCCTGCATTACACTTTTATCGTCAGTTGCTGACATGCACTACTAACTTCCCACTACTCCTAATCAGAGTAGAATGAAATGATAAATCAATTATGGCGTTAATAGTCAAAGAATGATGTGGTGTTTATTGGTATTTGCACTATCTTTCAAATAATTTCAGTTGACAGAATACCACGTACGGATTTAGGGTACCATACGGAATTGCTTAATCTATAACTGTAGGGGCGAGCATTATGACGGCGTATAATGTGTAGGGACATGGCTGGCAAGAGATTACTCTCCAAAATATTCGTCAGCTCGAATGTGTAGAAACCAACCACGCACAGACAAAAAATCTTCAACATTAAAAATACTAATTTACTAAATAATTAGAAAATTATCAAGTCGGCAGCATGCACGTGTGTCTGCACAATTGCACCGTACACTGCAATTAGAAACTTAGCATCTTCATTCCACACCCCACGCAGAAAACAATCATTTTGTGATGCATAATGTGGCGTCGGCGTGATCAATGCTAAAAAAAGTTAATGAAAATGAAACAATATAAATATCATATTTTTAATAGTAATAGTCGCTATAGTTTCATAGTACTAATTACCAAGTTATTCATTCAAATCAGAACAACCTTTTTTTAGTACAGTTGCTTATAACCCCTCAGCATCATGAATCCAGATGAAAAGCAAAACTTAATTATAATTGCCACGAAGGGAATATCTTGAGAAATTGCTCTTATACCCAAATGAGATCGAAATTACATTTTTTGCATCTCTTTCTTAACACTCTCTGCCATGTCATTTTAATAGTTTTCTCGCGATATCTTTCTCGCAATTTCAATTTAGCATCCTCTAAAAATTCATTATACATTCTACTCCACGCAAGGCCATAATAATCATACCTACCTACGAACAGTCTATGGCGAACGCAATGTGACTTAAGCATGAAATTTAACATCCTCCTTCTCTCCACCTCAACGAGCCCAACAATGCGTACTACCAGAAAAACTACACGTATGTAGGTACTTTCAAATTTTGAAAATCATGAAAAATATACTATTATACTATCTCGTCAGCAAGCATAATCATATGAAAAATGTACACACACTATTTGCAACAATGCTACTATGTAACTCCAAAAATACTTACATACCTAGATATATATGCTACCAAGCAGGTAAAATCTCAAATCACACATCATTATTATTATAGCGTCCATGTATGCAAATATACTGCCAACAACGTCATACAATTTTTCACTCAGACTATCGGCAACAATGCTCATTGTTGTGTAGCATCATGATACATGCATAAAATGTACTGTGTACTGTTCACTTAATATACATTATACCTAAAAAGCATTGTTATAAGTTATATTATGTCGCTTGTCTATGTTGTTACGTGTGTGTGTTTGCATAGATGAGCTATTATTGTAAAGTATATGAAGCACGTATGCACGTACACATAACAGGCAACAATGTAAAGCTCCAACAATGCAAGTTGCATACAGAGAACCACAACAACAATCCATTTTTCATTCCATCACGTCATCTACCTACAAACAAGCGAGCCTACTCACCTCACCAACCAGCAATACAGCAGCAATATTGACTATTATTATGAATCGCGATAATGGATAAACATTGCCCTCGTCTTGCAAGTTGCAAGTGTAAAAAGGAGGAAAACAAGAGGAGATAGAGAGAGATGCAATCAGCCGTGAATTATCTTCTTGCAGCAGCAGCATAACACATCATAGCACACAAATATATTATAACAAACTTATATATAATAACAGCCTAAATTGCAGATGTTTTTTTGGTGAAATTTTTTGAAACATGTCTCGATAAAGAGTGTAATAATGTAGTTTTATAAGTGGTCAAGTTATAATGATAATAGTAAATGGCCCAGCTGTGATATATATGTATATATTTTATGGTTAATTAAAATATTTCATTATTGCTATTAAATATGTAGAGTAGTAGTTTTTTGTTTGTGTGCTGCTGTGCAAGCCAGTACATACATAAAGAATATATAATTGTTGTTATGGATTTGTTGTCGTCGTCGTAGTGAAAGGTTTTGCTACCTGGATTAATTATTTAGCAACAACAACATCAGCAAAAAAATTATTGATTTTCGCTGGAATGCACGTAAATGCAAAGCGTTGTGTTATTATTATTATTGATATTTTGGAAGTTTGCTCAAAAATATTTACCAAGTCACAAACTAGTGATAGGTGACGATAAAATAGGCATTAAAAAGACTTTAAATAATAATCATCAGCAATTTATATAAAATAATATTTAAAACCATGTTGGAGGGGCCGCGCCATTGTTAATGAAATTTGGGAGGATTAATTTTGGGAAAAAGAGAGTTTGAGGTGAATTGGAGGATACTTTGATTGTTGATACTATGAATTATGTTGAAACGAGTGTTTCCTGAGCGACAGCATAAAAGTGCTAGCAGAAGTAACAGTCAAAAGTCGAGTGCGTCGTCCTCAGGACCGGATGGAAATCAGCAGCAGAGCAGTCCAAAGAGCTTCCAAAGAAGTGAGCATAGCGTTGTCGGAACCACTAACGACTCCAATACTCTGACCACCACCACAACTGCGTCACCCTCGTCGACCAATTCATCGCCTTTGAAGAGCTCTCATGCGTTCACAACAACGGCGAGATTGTCTTCTTCGTCGTCCAGTTCTCCAGTGAAGAGTGAGGCGCAGCAGATCAGCGAGAGTGAATGTGTCGGTGGCGCTGCTACCAATTTATCCAAGTTGAAGAATATATCGAGGAGTTGTTCATCCACAGAATTCCAATCACTTAAATTAGGTAAATTTGAACTATCTTGAATAATATTTCTTTTTATCTAATTGCCTGAGGGGAAATATAAATAATTATATATAATGGACGTTTAAATAATATTTTCCCTTCTTTTCAGAATCGATGTCCACTGTGGAGGACTTCAAGTCAGTTTCAAAAACGATCTCATCTGCCCTGGACAGAGAAATTCTCGCGAGACAGTCAGTCTCGGTAAGTGTGAAAGCATATTGTACACTTCCGAATTCCACTCAGTGTGCAAATATTAAATACGGTTGTTAAAAAGGCATGTTTCTTGAATTTTTAAACAGGGGGCAGCAGGAAACGATGCACAGGAATCGACTTCTTTATCCACCCCATCAGACGAAGATACGGATAATGACCCGACTGAATCTCTTTTTAAACATCAAGCCCAGTTCTTTTGCCAGATGAAAGAATATCTATTGTCGCAACAGTCATCTTTACGACAACATTTAGAAGTCCTCAATGCCACCGTAGCTTTAAGGAAAAAGAGAATGACGTCGCGGCGCCAGCAGCGTTTCCATACGTCGGGTAATAGTGTTCACCTTGCTGCCAAACAAAAGCCTGAAGTGACACCGGAAATCCGTGGAAACAATCATGATATAGATCTTATGAATGAATTCCATAGCTGTTCTTCCACAGAGAAAAGTGGTGAGGGAGCAGAACATAGTTTAAAAAATGAATACTATTACGCGCATGTCAAGAATTCTATATTCAGGGGTTATTTTATTTTATTTTCAGATGATGATATTCAAGTATGTCCATTATGTGGAGTTGAGATAGAAGACTCAGAAAACCCAGCCGCCTTAGAGGAACACGTAGCAAGCCATTGGTGTTCACCGGATGATACAATCTAGGAGTTAGGTTTAGGACTCACGTCCTCGTACTTTTAAGTCTCAACGTTTATCTTTGGACTGTTGAATATAAAAAATATTTTCGATTTGCTGTGATAATTATTGTGTAACTGCACTCTCTGAAGCTGGAGTACTATCTATTCATTCCCTCCATTTATTTGCAATAGCTATGTTATATATAAAAATATTAAAGTAGCCAGTATCAGTATCACTGTGACGGGGTAAACACTAGTGCGTACACGTACTTGTAGATAACCAATACAATACTAGTAATATTAACTTCTAGCACACTTTAATACATATTTTACTATTGTAAGTAACGCCATGAAGTAGATAAAGGACTTATAGTTCAATTTTCATAGTACACTAAAAAATAAATTTTCTTTCGCAACATCATTTACATATTGATTCGATTTCTTTATTCATTTTTCAAGATAGAAAAGACCAAACTCCCCAAAAATTTAAGTGGCCCAATTTTAATTACAAAACACAGGAATACATTTACTTGGTTGTATGATGTACGAAGTGGATTGAAGAATTTCTCAACTTATCTAAACTATCATCGCCGCGCCAGAACTAGTCGTTAAGTCGTTACTTGAACATCTGTCGAAGAGATCGTTCGTGCTCCTTTTTCGCCATCTGATGCTGCTTAGAGACATCTTCCAGTGATCTCCGTACTTGATTGGCGTTATCTTCGACCCATTGAAGTGCGTCCGTGTGCTCGTTTAAAATCCGCAGAATCTGAGAGATCTAACAGACAGAGTGACCAGAATTTCACGAAATAGTTAAACGCAAACCCAACAAATTATAATCATTATTCTAAGAAAAAGAAAATATGTAAGTTAGTATGCAGGTTAATAAGGAGGTACTAACGACATCGCTAACAACTGCGCATTCTGCTAAATGGGTACTTACACCTTGTACCTGCTGGTGGGATTAGAAAGTTCAATAAATTAGTACATATAAAGCAAACAAACAAGCATGAGTATCGACAACCTGAATGACTTCGACTTCTAGAACAATAATGCATCGACAACAAACTAGAATATAAACTATAACTGTAAACACTCACGGGATCATTTTTATCGACAGTCTTATTGCATTCGTTGATGTGGCGGATCACCTCCTTTAAATCTTCCGCCATTTGCTGAAGTTGCGTATCAACGTTCTCAGTCAAACTATACCTATACAAGGAATAATCATACAATAGTTTTCGCAACTATGTATCTTAATCACACATCTGTAATTCTCATTAATACTCACAAGTGCTCCCTTTCCGGTTCCACGGGTATATTTACCGGTAATCCGGCTTCCAATGGTTCCAAGAATACTTCGAATTCCTGTTGTTGCGTTTTTAAATAGTCCAACGCATGTTCTAGCCGGGTATGGTCATTTTTTACCTTTGTAACTGATTCATTCAACTTGGCAATCTACGGGAGTGTAAAAATGAATAAATAAAGCCTACAGTCAACAGTGATGGAACTAAATAGGATACTCAAAGGTAAAATACCAGACGAACCTTGTCGCCATTAGTAATTAATGTTCGATCCCAAGCATTCACTTTCGTAGCTTGATCCAGAAATATCTTTTCTTGATCTTGTAAGTCCAACATCCACTTATTGATAGCCTCTTGGAGTTGTCTAAAGTTCATCTGAGATACAGCCGAATTTGATTGGGTGGTCCTGCAAAATAAAAGGATTCACGATTATGGCTATTTCTAAGTCAGTAACTAGTAAGTGTGCAAAATATTAACTAGGTTCTTGTAAAAACATAACAAGGGAGCACTTCAGCAAACACCTTTGTTTAAAAGTTAGAGCACAAAAACGAAAAAGTGTCAAAACGTCATTGCCGTTAAACGGTGACCTTTGACCCCAAAACGACCTCAGTTCTATGTGCTACATTCATAGACGAGTCGAATGATATGTCACTTGCTATTTGACCTCGTAACGGTTTCTAACCGTTACCGTTAGCTTATGGGGTTGGCCGTTTAAGCAGGAGAGCATAAAACGAAAAGAAAATATTTGAAATCGCCGTTACCGTTAAACGATAACCTTTGACCTCAAAATGACCTCAGATCTATGCGTTATATTCATAGACGAGTCGAATGATATGGCACTTGCCATATGCTACCATTGAAAAAAATTGACCTCGTAACGGTTTCTAACGGTTGCCGTTGACCTACAACGCTGAAAATCAATGCAGCCCGTCCCTATGGGCTTAGAAATCCATTGCAAAAAACAGAATTCAAAAATTCCATTCCGTTCGGAAGATATCGCGCTCACGGACGGACGGACGGACGGACGGACGGACGGACGGACCGGACACACAGAACGAAATTATAAGGTAGCACAAGTGCTCCCTAATAAATTGATTAGGTTGAAAGATTACGTGGTAGCTGTTGTTAACTGAGTAACAGGAGTAGTTGACGAGTCTGCAATAAAATATATATACCAATAATAGCGTCTCTAGACCGTGTATCAATTTAATCAAATATCCAAACTTAATGTACACAGAGAAGGGCACAATATTTATAAATGACACTACCTCCTGCTGCCCCAACCCCTGGAGCACCGCCAGCTGGAAGTTTAAAAATACATTGTTTGAAAATAAACGTTTTGAATCATAATCACGAACATTTTGGTATAGCTGAGTTGCTACAGAATTCAAACACATAAAATGTATAACCTGTAGTAGTTGTTGGCTTTATTGGATTAGCAACATTGGACGTTGAGGTCCCTCCAAAACTGAAACCAGACAGTGGAGCAGCAGTAGTAGTAATGGTAGTCGTTGGTGCGGGCCCTGAAGGAGGAATCGCTGATGCTTGTGTGGTGGCTGGAACACCTATATTGAAACACGGATTCTTAGTAATTTCTAAATACCTCACTAAAAATCTATAGAAAACTGAAGAAGGGTTTGCATACCAAAAGTTGGCTGAACTGTACTAGTTGCTGTCGCAGGCGGAACACTTGTAAACGAAAGAGGAGCAGCTGCCGCTGCGGTAGGTTGTACGGGCGCTGATGGAGCAGTTGCTGCTGGGGCTCCAAAGGATAACGCGGGTTGATTAGTAGCGCCAAAGGTACCTCCCAAAGCCGTCCCTGGATTAGTTGGAGGAGCCGTTGGAGCGCTGAAACCAAAGCTGGGTGCCGGAGCAGCAGCAATTGCTCCTGCAACGGTCGCAGTTGGGGCAGTGGGGGCGCCTCCGAAATTAAACAGCGAACTTGTTGTTGCAGCAGGTGTTGCTGCAGTGAAAGAGAGTTGCGGTGCGGGAGCAGCGATTGTAGCACTTGGCGCACCAGTTCCAAAACTGAACCCTGATGGCGCAGTGCCGCCTCCTACATTCATACGATAAAAAGTCAGTAGTTAGGGAGGCATGCCATGATCAAAATAATTCTTCCCACAATGTCATGGACATATTATTATATAAATATAAACAAAACAGTACCAAACGTAAAAGAGCCTGCCCCAGGTGCCTGCGGTTGCTGAGCAGCTTGACCGGCTGATATGGTAAAAGGGCTAAATGGCTTGTTTCCACCACCTACGAATAAAAAACCAACATAAATTAAAACAACTGTAAATGTCAACTGTTATCATTAACCAGTATAGCTTCCAATCAGCGTTTATTTTACTAACCTCCACTGAAAGCCATGTTGAAATCAAGACTCGTACGAGAAATAAACGGTGCTAGCACTCACAGAATTGGCCTCCTCCGACACTATTTCCTACAAGTAAAATGAAAACCAACCAACCATTTAGTTTAATTGGAAAGAAATTTGCAACCTCATGGAATTGGACATAAAAAATAGGACCACGATAAAACGCTCATTAAATATTCAATAACTTGTGTATTTACTTACCTTTTTATCTATCTTCTGACACAGCAACTGAGTTTGTGTAATTTGGCGTCGCAGTCACTCCCACCAAACTAGACGAATTTCAAAAGCTATTCAAGTAGCACCGGATAAGTTAATACAACTAAACCGTCAGGTGTCAAGTGATACAATGATATGATAGACAACTAAAAATTTACTAGATAATTATTAATTAACAATTAAATTGATTATTTTGTGAGATCAACGTTAGAAAAAGAAGGTATGACGACGACAGCTCAAGAGACGAAAACAAAACGAGAGTCAGTCTGTGTGGTTCAATGCTTGTCTGGCTCCCCGCGGCTCAGATTCCAGGTTGGACGGATTGACTCAGGATGCCCCGAAAAAAATTCCTTAGCGAATTTTCTGTGTTATGAGTTGAGTGACGAAGGGAATCGAAAAGTGGCTGGCGCGGCGGCCGGTTGGTTGCTTTGCTACCAATTTTGCTGGACTTTTTTTTTCTGTGCGACGAAACAAGGGTTTTTTTATCTCTTTGGCTCAGCGAAACAGTGAATAAAGTTACACCACACAAAACCAGCAGCAGTGGCATTGGTGGTGATGGAAATGCAACAACAAACAGGTACACAGATGACAGGAGTCGGAGGAGTAGTGCAATACAAACAAGCAATCAAAAAGTGAAATCAAAACAAACTGCGAGCAATATATGACAAGCTGCTAAACATAAACTTGCACCACCGTTTTGTTAAAATCTCTGTTTAATTTACGCTGCTGGTGTTGTCGTGCGCATTCTGGAGACGCTAGCAAGCTGTGCAATATATTGCAATTAACAAATGGTGCGTTTTTAATTGTGTGCAATTAACTGATTAAAGTGAAGACTTTCAAAATTCTGGTCCGTTGATAGCAAGCAAAGTTTAAAGGTAATCATAATTAAAGGTATATAGAGGGTTGGGAAATGTTGATCATGACGTGTCCTTGTCGTTAATTGTTAGTTGTCATTGGCGGAGTTGTAGCTAATTGTGAAAGGCAAGGGAAATTATGAGCAAAAAATTACTTTGGATAAGAATAATGAGTCATTTAATAATAAGGGAATGGATGTTTAATATTTTCAGGGGCACCGGTACGGATTGGTGTGGGCACAGTTTTCCGAACTTGTTTATATCTGTGCATGCAGATTTCCAAGAATGTCCACCTCACCTTCGTCGTCGACTTCAAGTCAGGCTATGCAGGAGTTTGGGCCTGATTCGGGTGGCCGAGTTAAGGTAATTATGGCATAGCTTGTGAACATTATTTTCATTTTTTTATATTCATTTTCATGTGAAGTTGGGAGTCTAACTTTAAATATATTTTTACATTGTTTGTTTTCACGCAGGGTTTAACAATAGTGAAACCAATTGTGATTGGCAATGTTGCCACGCCGTTTGGAAAGAAGCGAGAAACTGACGGTCACACTCACAACTGGACTATTTATATCAAACCGTACTTAAATGAAGACTACTCTGCATTTATTAAAAAAGTCCAGTTTAAACTGCATGACAGTTACGACGAGCCGAAGCGAATTGTCACAGAACCGCCGTTTGAGGTGTCAGAATCTGGTTGGGGTGAATTTGAAATTCCCATAAAGATATTTTTCGTGGACCCGAATGAGCGACCGGTATGATTGTGACAGTTGCAATTTTTTCGTGTATGTGCATTGTATCTCTAAACTCAATTAAAATTCTTAATCTCGTATTTTAATTATTGCAGGTCACAGTTCATCATGCTTTGAAACTGTTTCAAAACACTGACGGAACTGAAAACCAAGCGATTCATTTCACAGCAAAAAAGAAATCTGTCACCGCGGAGTCGTACGATGAAATCGTGTTTCATGAGCCCACTCGTTACATGAAGTCGCTGTTAGAAAATTTGACGCCTTTAACTAAAGGAATATACAAACATGAAACGGACTGTATGTATAATACTAATAATTTCTCTATCAAACTTGTTAGTACTCATTTGTGCAAGATAAAAATTCTAATAACTTCTGCTGTGTTTCTTTTTATAGTTGAAAGCAACATTCAAGAGAGCCGAGAAAGAATTAATGCCGCAAAGCTACTGGTTAAAGCAGAAATTGAAGAGCTCAAAAACAAATTAAAGTTGAGCAGAGAAACTGTCGAAAAGTTCACGGTTAAGCTCGAGGAGGCTAAAGGAACAACGGCTCCAGAGAAACCGAAGAAAAAGAAGAAATCTAAATCTAGTTCAAAAAAGTTAACAAAAGGTTTGTCATCTATGAAGATAAATGCAAATCAGGATTGACGTTGACATACTCCTTTCATAACTAATGTCATGACGTTATACATAATTACTTTATAGTTTTATCCCGCTGTTAGACCTGTTTCGAAACGTTATGTGTCTCATTATAGTATCAATCGTATTATTAACTTAAGTAAGATAAGATACATGTATAGTATGTATGTACCAATACTCAGTGTGTATACGTAATGTGCAGTGCAAATGGCCCAAATTGATGGTTTTAATATCTTATAACGATAGGAGGGTGAGTTTTTAAGGTTTTTTTTATTTTTGTGTTACGTGACTTGATTAACTGTATGAAAATTCTTTGAGTTGTTTTACTATTTGTACCCAGTGAAAATCAAATTGACAATATTTTCATATCAAACATGTATATAAATCTCGGTAGATTTATTTTTGCGATAGTTTTTAACTTTTAATTTCGAATGCCTCTTAGGATTGTGTTCTGTTTGCCAGTACAAAGATCCTCTTTTTTAATTACCAAAAGTATTACTGATCACGTTTATCAAGGTGCAACGTACAAATAGTTGATTTTAAGAGATTGTAATTAAAGTTTTAGAGAGATGTTTCCAACTTTTGACACACAAAATTGACGCTACGTCCTATGAGGTTTCCTGTTTTGTTTCCCATTTGTTTTTGCTCGCAAACTGTTTAGTATTCTGTGTTGCTGTGGTTGCGTAGTTGTCAAGTAACCATGCGTATTGAAAGTAATACTCGCGTTTGAAATCAGTGGATGTGAAAGTTAATGAAAGGTTGGTTGGAATTGAGATGCCCGTAGAGATTACTGCGTTAGCAGAAACAAATGGAATACAGGGTAGTTGTAGTATCGCAAGCAAACGGAAAAAATAACAAAGAAACCCACACGTCCTCTCCACACGCTACAAAATTCTTCTGTTTTTACCTCTATTGTTTTTTGAACTCATGTATATTTTTGTTTTGCTTTAAAATTGGTACCGAGTGAAATACGCCTACCTATATAAAAATAAGCGAATAAGTAAAGACAAAAAGCATAAAAATGTTGGTTCTATGGTTTAAATTTTTTTAGCTTTCGGGAGCATAATCGTTTACTCCTTTATTGCATATTTTATAGAATTTCAGGCACATACCAGCATTAGTCGCCCACAACTGTACAAATATCAAACAATACATTGATGATAAATGTGTAGGTTATAACAAAATTCATAAAATGGTTGCCACGAGCAATTTAACTAAGCACATGCCTACTTACATGCATAATAGTCGTGCTCATCCTCCGCTTCGTTTTTAGCATTGTTTTGCCATGCAGGTTTGATTTCATACTCTTCATTTCAACGGAAGCTACAACGTCAAGGAACTCGCTTGTCTGAGATAAAAACATGAAATTGAAGGTTTTCTCATTCGTCAACTTGACCGAACGAGAGAGAAGTCGCCGAGGAAGCCGCGGTGATGGTGATGATGGTGGCAGTGTATTCAGTTCAAAGATCAATCAGCAGAAATTGCCACATTATTAGAAGGATTGCATCAAAATGCATAATGCCACCACACACAACACAACGTGCCTATTTAAGTTGGATGAATATGGAACGGTGAGAGTCATTCTCGTTTGCTTTCAGCAAAGTAGGTTAATTCGTCACGTAAGCTTTTCCTTGCTGCACAATATGCATTTGCCTGAAAGCGGAAGGATGAGTGCTGGCCGATGCCGCCGACAATTTCCTTTGCATGAGAACATACATTATAATGATTATGGCTGAATATAATGTATCTGTCTTGAATAAGTAATTATTTAACTATTTTTTAACTATGCCAACAACAGCTAATTATGCTTGTTGTATTATACGCTCGCATATGTCTGCCACACGAATATAATGTGCAGAGTAACTAAATACATAAATGGATTGATGGTGAGGAAGAAAATCTTACATGAGCCTCCTTGACTTGCCACTCAGCGTTAGTCCTTTTGATTAGATTTGCAAGCCAAACTCCGACAAGATGGCCGTGGCTGTGTGACACCTTTGGGATGGGATGGACAAATCACATGTCTACGCTACAAATTAAGATTAATTGATGTTGCGTGCCTTGTCGTATGATTTTATTTGAGTGAGAACAATTATGTTGTAAAAATTGAGGAAAATGAAATGAAAAGAGATTACATCGGTTTGTAAAGAATTTTTATTCATAACAAGTACAAAAATAACCTTAGAAAGAATCAGCATCAGTTTCAACAAATAACTTTAAATTGACAACAGATCAGCTTTTCATATGTATATGTTTCGGATGGGGTATATAATATTTTTAGGGGATGTAAGAATTATTGCTACTCCCTAATATTTACATTACTACCGGTCTAAAAAAAGATATTTCATCAACAGTGTTTTTGACACTGTTTCCGGAACTATGAATGTTAGTAACGTAACAGAAATATATACTTTTATCAACTATGTATGTACCAACGTGGACATTTTTAGAATGATTAACAATAACACGCTAAAGAATAGTCGGAAAACATGGAAAACCTGTTTGCACATTTCCTGAATTGAATATATCAAAAAATAAATAAATAAAACAGAAAATAAGTAGCAAGTACACGACTAAAATTATGGAAAATGTGCTCCTTAACTAATTGCAACGTACCTAACGCGTACATATTGTAAACTGTGTAAAGCAAGTAGAGATACCGTTACAGGTTCTACAATTTTTACTCTCATAACTTCTTATATTGCGTACATATGTGCAGAATAAATTATTATATATTATAAAATAAATAATATAAATAATAATAATATGTAATAATATCATTAAGTCGTTTTTGTCCAAAAAATATCTAGTTGAAATTTATGTGAATGTTTAATGTAAGCAGTATCATTTTCCGACAAGGGTTTCAAAATCGTCAGTAAAGTAAAAATTAGCCTGTCGTCGTTTACGAAGATGTAGCTTCAGTAATCCTTATCAATTATCGTGATGCTAATGATAAAGCCATGCTAAACACTAATATTGCTTGCAATTCTTTCTAAATCATGAATCATGATAAGATTAATTAATACATTCGTTATTTAATTTCGTAGTAGTGCCAAAAAATTTAAAACAATTTTTCAATCTCGAGCATTTCTAAAGTAAATGAATCAATCAGGACTATCTTATACTTGTTTTTTATCTGCTTTAAATATAACAACGCTAATAATCGATAATCTGTATATTTGCAGTTTTATTTAAAACTAAGGTCTACGAAAGTCACCACTCATTTTGTTAAAGCTATAACAATATATATTCGACAGCTGAATACAATATGGGATTTATTTTGGATGATTAAGGGAAGCAATCAATGTGATCGAATTCCTCGTCATCATCTCATAATTTATAATAGAGCAGTAATAGTAATAACAAACAATGCTGATGAGAGGAACATGATATAGAAATGATTCAATAATGTGACGATCACAAAAAAATGATCACACATTAGTTAATTTTGTTAGAATCCCGAGCGTGGTCAGTCGCATTTTCTCATACTGTACGTCGGCAAGTAACAAGTGATATATAATCCACATATTACCACTTTATCACCTACAACAAAGGTGATAAAAACTAATAATGATTTGCAGAAAGAAAATCAAACTTACTTGTTGTTGTGGTCAATCTTGGCTTTTACATATCATCATCATTCGTAGCTGTTATCACGAAAGATTATCTTCATATTTTCTTGAAAGCCATAACGTTACAATCCTGAATGCATTATGTTGCGTTATCAAAGTTTGATGATGATCGACTCCGGATAACAATGAATCGAAAGCATGATGCTAAAAAATAGTATGCCTACTTGTTGTTATCTTCATTAGCAAAAAACATGGTAAAGCTCATTTTCGTGGCCAATGAATCAACCAGCAGAAGACAAGATGGAAAAAAACATACATGTAATGTAAGTAATTGCGTGAAGCTGTCTAGAAAGCAAAAGGGTTTCCTTCTCAAAACTTTCATTGAATTATTGCACGTTGTAATTTGAGGTTTCCACACAACTTGTGTCTATCTACTATTTTTGCACATTATGTGTTTCTTCTGGCTTCGTTCTCATTGTTGTAACGGCAATATTTATACATTATTCGTAGAAAAAAAATTTATTATGATTGTTGTGCATAATAAAATATGTGGCTTCGTACGTACACCCACTCATTTTAATGAACAAGGGTCAATCCTCATCTCTAACTAATCATGTTCCTCCTATCTCTCTCTCTCTCTCTTTCTCTCTCTCTTCTGAGGTAACGGTAACACACATTTTTTTCTATCCTCCACATTATTTTGATTGTAAATCAGCAAAATTATTGATGAATTAGTAGATATATTATATCCATCCTAGAATATGTATGTACTTATGTATAAATTTTATGTCTGTATTGACATGGATACACGGGACTGTAAAATAAAGTAAGGTCAGGGTAATCAAAGGTCAGAAGAAAACGGATATAGAGAATTTTTTTGCATAGAATTTATGCATATCACCGTCGTCATCAGTATCATGGCCAATGCTTTCTAGTAGTGTTAACAAAGACCAGCCGACGAAACCCAAGTAGTAAATGATGCAAACGAACGAGAGATGTTTCTTTTTTTTATTTCCACGAGAACCTAAGCTCATGTAAGTTAATTATTTATGACGGTGTAATGTTAAATAGGAGGAGTGTGTGTGTGTGTTTGTGTGTATGACTCTCACTCCCCACCAATTAGTCGGTAGAGGAACGCATGCAATTCCCTTTTTCTGTCGTCGTCAGTAACGTTTCTCTTGTCTTTGTTGTTGTTTGTGTCTGTACCAAAAAAATGCTGCTCCTCTTCTCTTTGTTGACGCTTGTCTTGTTGTGTCGGGGAGGTCGAGGAGCCAAAGGCGGCCATTGAAAATGACGGTAAAATTCGTAGCAAATATATATATTTTTTGCAGTAGTAGTCGTAGTAGTAATATCAATAATAATTGTCCCGTAATAATGGAAATGAATGTAAAACAAATGATCAAAGGAGGGGTATTTTTTTGTTTTTAAAGTTTTAAGAGGAACGGTTGTAGTAGTAAAAGTATAGTAGTAGTATTCACAGTACAAAGTACAAAAAAAGACACGTATATAGTCGTATCAACAAACAGTCGTCTTGGACTTACTTAATTTACATACAAAATTATGCTTCATGTTTTTTGTTGTTTCATTTTTTTGTGAGTAAAATATATTATTTGTGTATTTATTTATTATTTATTTATTATCTAGTTTATGAGTTACTTGGCCTAAAAGTTAATATCTACAGCACCTTCTTCTTTCCGCAACTAACATTCTTACATTCATCACTCTTCTTCATGGCTGTGCGGAGCTTCTTGATGTTGCCTGATACGGTGGTGGGGGCAAAGTCTTCCATAATCCTGAAATCATCCAAGAAAATAATTGGTTTGGTAAGAGTTAGATAATAAAATAATAATTGGGTAATGGCATACCGATTTCTTTTTGTAAAGTCGATAATAATATATATGCAAAGAGGGAAGAAATTTTTTGGGGTATTATAAGTCATAGTTGTAGGATTAATGATGAAAAGTCAGATAACAGCAAGCTTGCATATATAATTTTCACTTTTTCCCTCATCGATTTCATCAATAAGTTCTTGTTGACGATCCTTAAGGGGCTCTTATTATTGTAGCTAATTTGGCGGAATGTTAATGTAACCTTTACATCACAAACATGATGATTGTATTATGAAGATATTTCCGACGATTAAAACAACAAAGCATCGTCATCATCAGTGCAATTTACTCCTTTTCTCTAGTAGACCAAATGATAAATAATAATAACGCTATAAAGGTGTAGGGGTTTAGAGTTCATAAAGGTAAATTCTTCCTTTTTACGCAGGAAACAAAAGAGAAAGTTTGTTCAAACCCAAAAAAGCAATTTGCATGCCACAAAAAAGTAAGCAAGCAACAATAAACCATAATGAGCTCCTTGGTTAAGCCATGTTGAATGCTCATTCACTTGCTGTTGAAAAGGAACTAACGAGTCATTATTAAACAAAGAAACGTCTTCATTCATTTGCGTATCTGTCTGTTGGGTTTGTATTAACGAAGTTCCTATTATCATGATGTATGATCAAATGTACACGAACATGTAGGCATACAAGATAACATGTTGCGTTGCATTGGCACTGAGCTGAATCGTAGTACAAAAGACGATAATAAGCTCTACTTATTCTCTTTAAAGCCTCGCTTTTATCCAGTCTTTTGTTGCGCTTCAAGCAACATGCGAAATTTGAGGGATACAGGAAAGACAAATCATTAGATAAAGAAAGTAGAAAACCAAAAAGTAAAAAAAACTCACCTAAGGAATGTGTCGGCCTTCTTAACCTTCTTAACCAATTTGCTGGCATCACACATCATTTTCTCGACGCAATCTTCTCCTTCAATGGCAGCAAGAACCAGGCTTGTCAGAGTGAGGAAATCTTCTTTGTTCAATCCCATCAAACTTGGTGTTCCTGAATGACAAGGAGACAAAAATAATAATTTAACAACTTTATGTAAAACCAAAATATGGTCATTGTTTGCATCATCATTGCCTGATGTCCGTTTTTCATATAAATGGATAAATACGATAAAGAAAGATGAATTTTCAAGGTGCTTCACAAATGACTAGCTAAATATTAATAGTAATGATTAATCTCGAGAAACATCAACAGTAACATTTAGACGCGTCAACGTATACTATTTTGCGTGGTTCGTTGCTACTTTCATTTTGCTTTTAGAAAGAAACTGCCATTTTCTGTGGTAAACATCAACACACATAATATACATAACTACTTATATAATGCATGGTTTCCGGTGGATATAAATCCAGCATTTTATACTTATTGCGCAATCTAATTCAATGAACTGCATACATAAAAATCAAATGGAAAAAGTCACGGACTGTCTCATCTTCCTACATGATATAATACTGTATTGGTCATGGTCATAAAACTCAGCGGGAAGTCGTATAATGTGTGTAACGTAACATTGTAAGTACATCTCGTTGTTGTTTTTTCCGGTGCAGACGACAAGACACTTTTCCATCATTTGACACGAGTTCTTTTTTCTCTCTCATTGACTTTCATTTCACGCTTCCCCAGTCTTTCGTTTTCGAGCGACCAAATTACTATCGGAACTGATTGTTGTGATGTGAGCATGTATATATTATACATTGTATTCATAAAAATCATGGTAAATCAGAAAAGGAAATCTTCTGTTTTCACCTCTTTCTTCTACTCTCTCGATGAACATAAATGCAGGTTGCACATAAGCAATGTTTATTATCCTTTTCCACACTTTATTACTTTCACGATCATGCAATGATCTATACCTATGCGACACATTTGTCTATTATGGATGGACTCATGTGTTGTGGTGTGAGACAATATATTGTATGTTTGTTTTGATTCGGAGTAAAAAGGTTGGAGGAAACTTACCGTTGTTGCTCCTGTAGTAAACATTTTCATCGCTCTTTACGTAAGCCCATCCGGGGAAGAGGAGAGCCAATCCAGCGATAACTAATCCGGCGATGGCTAGTACGGAAATGATTCCCAAAGGATCAATTCCATAAGAGTCGGCTGGATGGTAAGCTGCTTCTTTTGCTGGGGCATAGTCGGTTTTTGATTCCTTTTCAAGAGAGAGAGAGAAAAAACGTTTGGATTACAAAATATGGACCAAGAAAAGCTGAGCAACATGTTATTATTTTGCTACACAAACAGTCAATTTTTTCCCTGCTCTAGAGATAATGATATTTTCCGAGTAAATATTACATACAACAGAGGAAAAATATCGGGTCGGGGACAAAGAGAAAATCCAAACTGCTCCTATCCAATAGTACGAAACTGCATTAGGAGCACATGAAAAGCTAAGAATCATGATTTTTTCCTCACTTCCAGAATCTCTGAAATATTATCACGTCTATTCAGGTAGCAACACTAATGGGATATACATATGTATAGTACGTATTTTATGGTGCCATGGTAACAACAGTGGCAATAAAAGTCGGAATTGGGGAAAAGCTCATATTACTATATATAGTATCTGTTATGTCAACGTTGTTCTTGCATCCATCTTTCTCTCTTCTTCTTCGATCCATTGTCAAAATATATTATGGGTGATCTGTAAATCCTCACTTCCTCCCACGTAATTGCAATTGTGTAAAATATTGCGTAGGCATATTACATTTCATGTGGAGAATTGAACAGAGGGATGCACACACGCTATGAAATACTATATATTCTTCTATCATGTTTTCTGACACTATGAAACATCATTTTGAAAGCTTTATTTATTTATTCTGCCCCTTACTTGTACTGGGTAGTAGTAATAGTAATAGCCGGCGTTTCCGTTTCCAGGTTGGCCGCCTCCGCCATAGCCTCCTTGTGACGAGGCAGCTGCACTGTATTGAGCTTGGGGCTGTGAGTAAGCTGCAGCTCCAGCGTTGGCATATTGTCCAGCGTTGGAGGCAGCACTTTGGTAGCCACCTGCTGCGTATGAAGCGTCAGAATACACTGGAGCATCTCTGCTCTGAGCAACTGGAGCACTGGCTTGTGCCTAAAAATGTACACATATCCATTTCAACATTTGTTAACGCATTTGCAATTCATTTTACAAATTTCATAAGCACCACCGATTTAGTTTGTACAGTATATTAAATTGTTTTGATCATTTCATTTAAATATTTAATGGTCTCGTCATCAGATAAATGTTTTTCTGGTGAAAATTGTGACAGTAATATGCCGTCTTCATGGTAGATTTCTTTTTTTCGCGCAATGTATCGTTTTTTTGTGTGTATTACATTTTTCAGAGCAATGGATGGTGGTGAATGACCCACTTTCGTTTGACGGATGCCCGAGGCAGACAGCAAATAGCGTTCGTGTGTATGTGATATGCGTGGAAGTAGAATACGCCAAATTCTTCAAGTGATTTTTTTTCATTCTTTTGCGATTCACGTTTCGGCAACAGCGTCACATATTCTTTTTCTTCTTGGTAAAACTGGTCATCTCATTGGTAATAGACATTGCTGCTGTGGCTGACGAGGATATCATCGCAAAAAGACGAACGCCATTGTATTATTTAAAAAAAAGTCGATTGTTGTTACGTACCTGTGGTTGAGCTTGAAGTTGCTGAGCTTGAGGGGCAGCCATGGCGGCCATACCCATACAAATGGTCAACAGGGTCAACTTTTGCAGATGCATTGCTTACACCAAAATCTACAGAAATCAGAGAGAAACGAAACAGGAATGAGAAAAAACATATATATATATATACAAATGGATAGTGGATTTGCGACTGTTGTTGCAACTGCGACGCAATGCATGTTTATGATGTTGATACACATGTTTTATTTTCTGATGTGGTGGTGACCCTTTCCTTTCTTTGAGACTACACTTTGACTACGGATGATGAAAATGTTTGAATAAAAAGGTAATCAAGATAAAAGAACGCGACAAAAATATGATTATTATAACTACGATGGGGATCGCCAACGCACCAGTTTTTAGCATGCAGCAAGGGAGCATACTACTTATCATATCGTCATTTGCTAATTCACAAATGCCAGTGAATTCTTCGTAAAGTCCTTTTCAGACAGTGACACTGCCGCCACCACTTTCGTACATTTTTTTGTGTAATTTATTGTAACACAATTATAAGAGCTTTTGTAATCTTTCTATTACCATTTTACACCATTCATACTCGTGTACGTGGAGCACATTTTATCGCATCTGTGTGAACTTTTTGGACATGCTGTTAAATGTAAAGTAATAGTAATGGTCACATTATTGTAATCAGGTATCATCTTAAGGGAAATAAATACAGTGGAGCATCGCGTTTTATTAAATGCGGTCATACGTAAAAGTCCCTTAAATCTTCGTGCATATCGCACAATAAAAAAATTAACATTTTATCTGTCCCATCATCAAAGTAAATCAACCAGAGTGAGGCAATATAACATATACTCCGAAAAATGGGATGCTTTCCTTTCTCAAAAGTGACAAGTGTTTCTGGGCACATTCATACTCAAAGTTGTAATGGGTTGTATGTCTGCATGTACCTACTTTTATAAGAATGCATTTTATTTGAATGAGTACGTTGAGGTTCAATGACTGCACTGTTAGCTACACGACTTTCATTACTCATTGTGTACAAGGCACATGATGTGTTTCATTGAATGACTAATTAAGATTACAATCCAACATTCATTGAATGAAAGAAGATTCATTTTTGAAATTGAACTACTTAACATTGAGTGTATCCATTTGCTTTATTCTATTTTCATCAAATATTAATATTTCTAAAGAAAATTTTAAACGCTTGAACGTTTTTCACGAATTTTATAGTGAGTAACTCTTGGCAGCAAGATTTCCGTGCTATGTAATTGTTTAATTCAACAAGCGAGAGACATGATAATGATTCATTCAGGATGATAACGTCAGCATGTGCCAATGATTGAAACAATGATACAAAAATAAATAGCACTCTCATTTTCAGCGTTAATTGTTTCATTCTTAATCTGTACACTTAGAAAGCAGTTTGTTTTTGCGTGCGCTTGTTTGTGTATTTTTTTACCCTTTAGTTTTTATTCCATTTCACCCTATTTCAGGTTGCGAATAAAAGCGTTGGGTCTACATGTCCTTTGAAGCAATGAATATTTCCGCATCAGATACTTTTCTTGTTGCAATCTTTCAGAGTATATAGAATGCTGAATACGCATGGGATTTCTTCCACTAAAGCTACAAGGTTTCATTATAATGGCTGAGCTTCGTGTGATCTTCTGATTTTTCTTTAATTTGATACCGTGTCTCTCTAGGATAGCTCCCATAAGTGTGGTGGCTACTGAATATACTTCACTCATAGTTTATCATCTAATAATTAAAAACCCGACGCTTCGAATGAATATGGCATTTAAAGAAGGCATCGCAAAATAATGTTTCTAACTTTGTAAATACACTTAATAATGTGAAGAGATGCTTCCTATTAACCGATTGCGAATTCCGTTCTTTGTTCAGCTTAATGCAATGATTGGAAAAAATGGTTAAACGGAAAGGGAGAATCCGGTTGGGAATTATGATTCACGACAACGAATTATAATATAATCGATGTGCATTAAAAGGGCAGCAAGTGTAATTTTATTATGCTGTTAATTGCATTAAGTGGTTAGAGATAAATTACCCAAACTTATATCCGTTAAATTCGAATGTGAATGAACGTGGATGTGTCGCGCATACGTAATTTACATTTCAGTCGTTTTTTCCACCTAAATATTTTTTGACGACTCGAAGTAACAACTTTACAGCTTGGTTCATAATAATATTCATATTTAAAGTCATCGTGATCATAATGATAACAGTCACCTCTACTCCAACAACAATCCACCCCTACATATCTTTTCTACAACAATAATATCATCGTCATCCTCATCAAAATTGGCTTTGATGATATTTTGTACGGTAAAACATTTTTTTCCCGTGTGGGATTAACCCACTCCTTTATTCATAATCAACTTCAAGATTATGATTATTATTGTTGTTATTACTGGTATCATTGCAATACCTACGAATTTCTACTTACTTTTCACCTATTTCATCTCGCATCTTCCCAACCTCTCTCTCTCTCTCTCATTTAGCATGATAAATGCGTACAGCGAACAAGAATAAGGCATTACCATATAGAAAAGCACCTATGTACATCATCATCACTACAATCAGCAGCAGAAAACAACAAAACAACAATGATGAATATACACGGACAGAAATTTGAGTGTTTGGTCATCATATCTGTAACACGTAGTTTTCTGCCTAGTGCTCTCCCATATCCCTCCCTACCCATATCTACCTACCTACCTATATAAGATGCTGCTCTTTCTGAGTTTATTAAAAAGTAATCTTCCAAGTTTTTGGTCCCTTCTCATTTTCTTAACACACTCATCCCCACTACTACCACCTAAATGAATTCATTTACAAACTGTTCTCTGATTTTCTCTCAGCTCTGATGCTATACTATATCTTCTTGACTTGGTGGCTGTGTGGCAATAGGGATGGTGATGATGATGATAATGATGAACGTGGTCATGCAAGTTCTGCTTTAGAAAAACGTAGTTTAGCACTTATTCATCATGATAGGTACAGAATATAATGGTATTTATTCTACATATTTTATATTACTACTACTGCTATCACTCTGCTAGCAGTTCAGTGTAAGATTGGTTTAGCTGGTTTCTTGGTTAGTCGGTACTCTGCCGAAATGTTGTTTCTCCTCTCTTCTTGCTTTGTTGTTATTATTGTTGTTGTGGGTTTATTTGGACGGAGATGGCTTGCATAGCTCTCTCTCTCTGCCTCTAGTTGGCCCGTTAAATAATTCCATATAGCTTTGCTGCAAGTTGGCAACCTGTCAGACAGGTAGTAATGGCTAACGGTACTCCGGCCTTCACACTGACCTGCTACATTGACCGTCCGGGACGGTGAACTTCATTTCTCGTGTTTTCCTACTTGTTTTCTTATTACTTACTTCTCACCATCATCAGCCAGCGTCTTGCCAGAGTTTCATTACTTGATCTCTACATTAGCTTTACTCAATCGTAGAGAGTTACCTGTATGCATGTAGTGGGGATGGTGCAGTGTGTCATGATGAATAATATGTACCAGTGCTCTTTTTTATATGCGTCTTTCTTCAGAATCACTCTTTCTATACAGATAACTCCCATTTCCTCGCTCCTTTTCTTCCCCTTTTTTGGAATTTCCTTTTAAAAAAGGTGAGCTGCCAGAAGCAACCTTTCCCAAATTCTACAGAGAATTTGATGCTGCTAACATAACATAATATTTCGAGATGTTTTTTTATCTACTCATCGTAGAGAATTCGTTCAAGCACCATCATTCAGGCACATCTTATAGCACAGAATATTTCGTCAGGCATGATGTATTGGTTACACCAGCATTAAAAGAGCGTTTTTCTCATGGTCCTCTATGTCTCTTCTCTCTCGTTATAAAAAGATTTGTAATAAAAATATATATAACGCTGCTGAAATCCGTTTGAGTTTATTGTAACGTGTTGAAGCCTACCTCAGAGTTCGTTATTGGCTTTCCAGAAGGTTGGTTACCTCATGTTCTTATTATTAGAAGAAGAAAGGTATTTCTTCCCCTATCTCTCTGCCTGTGTAACAGTACCCTTGCCATTAGTATTACATGGCGCATTACACAACATCAAGAAGGAACAAGAGATGAGCCCTAATACGAGTTACGTATTGAGACAAGACGAAAAATAAAAGAGATCTTCCAATCGTACCAAGATCAGGGGAAAGGCAAAAAGGTATGCATGTAAGTCTCATTTTGCCCTGGAACCGATTGATCCACCAAAGTATTCCTTCCATAATGTTTTTTTTCTTTATCGAATGAGATCGCAATGTGTAATGCCTAATGGAGAATTTATCTCATCATCATTGAGCATTTTCTTTGATTCTTGCATCAGCCAAGGATTTTTATATTACGTATGTATTTCGGTTATGAAACTTTGTGCATACGTACGCACGCACAATGGACACCTGACTCTTTCTCAAGAAATCTCTCCCGTTTTCTAATAGTTTACTCGTCTTGAGATATGCAGCAAAGCTATCTAATAATGTAATAAACTCCTGTACTATTAAGTTGACGCCAGTGATCATAAATATGCAGGAGAACTTGGAAAGATAACTAATGATAATAGCCCTAAATTTACGTTTATGTTTATGTAACAAAAAATTTTCTTTATCCCAGATAGTCGGTCGGGAGTATTTTTGAAGAAATTGTTATTACCGTTATCATTATCATTGAGTATCTGTGTAGAAATATCTATTTATCCCGATGATTACTTGCAATTACTGAATTTAGATAGAAGGCATGAGGCTTAATTAGAGCATCTAATGTACATAATATATTGAATGTACAAAATACCGTTAACGTCGAAGTAATTTTCATGGTGCATTTCATCTTGTGCATTTGACAAAAAACACAGAAAAGAAACTCGTCTAACAAATATGTACAATGTGCTCAGTACATTTACATTCAAATTGAAAAAAATAGAACACAAAAATGAAATGCTAAGGAAAGTTCCTAAAACAGTCGGTTTCGTTTGAACGGAAAAGTAAACCATGTTCGATTCATAATAGCCCAATACAACATAAGCACCTAGCTCACAACAATAGTATAACAATACTAATGTATGCATACATGCATGCCTATAGCTTAAGATTCATATTGGTTTCGTAGGTAATACCTGTAGTTGGGAACACACATGCGTAGGCAAGTGTAAAATTATTTTAAAAAACACTAATTAAGCAGCTCCGACTAGTAAATTCTATTAAATGAACAAATGATGAATAAGCTTAGATTATTCTGATGAAACAAAACCCGTGGGTTTTAAACACACACAAAACATAGTTGCAGGCAAATACAAGCCTACTTGCTGTTTTTTTAAAGAGGCAATAAAAATATTTCAAAGTAGGCATGTATTCACCCTAATCGTTAATCTTTGAGGAATGTTTTTTTTTTTTTGCAAACATTTTAAACGCGAGTGAAATATGCCTGATGAAAATATGATGGGGAATGTCGATCTTTGATAATAATAGTGAAACAATAATAACAACATGCAAAAATTGGCAGAAACCCAGCCCTTTTCGTAAGCTAATGCCTGTCTACCTGTGCTTCGTCTTGATTGAGCTACTAATATTAGAATTAGAGCCGCACCAGAATCAAGTTTACGTTGATAACAAAGTAAGTTAGTATGTAAGTAGAAGAAAAAGGATGCTTCATCGCATAACCATCTCAACTATTTTTTGGCGGTGCTAATTTCAATAATGGTAATAATGAAAATATATAATGAATAAGAAAAAATACTTCAATTTTTCCTTTAAATATAAAGTAATCCCACTACAGTCCGTCTTTGTTTATAGGGCGTAAAACAATTAGTAGAGCAAAGTAATGTGCTAATGATGTGGATTCTAAAGCCCGACCGACACAAATTATATAGACTCCTCTTAAACTCCTTATTTCGTGGAAATATGAATAAAGCAGAGATGATGCTGCCATGGGCAATCTTACTGTTTGCGCAGTAGAAATGTACCAACAATTTGTTGTATACACCGGCAGGCGTTGAGAATAAAAGTCACAAGGAAAGTGACCCACTTAAGTTCAGCCCACACGCACACAGTAAAAAGATATGTGATAGTTCTGGAAACTTTGTTTCATGTATGAAGTATGACTATATGAAAATGTTTTACATGAACCATGGTGAATTTGTTTTCCAAATTCGAAAACAAGAATACCAAATCTCAGTTATTATTATGTATCTGAACCCGAAAGCTGCTGTAATAGCACGGGATTTGTTTGAAATCGAATTCCGTTATGAAATCACCAGGACATATCTGGGAGCTTGTAGATTATCCAATTCACGCACAAATGAGAGTTAAGACTCATACAAGAAGGATAAGCTGAATAGAGATTGTTAATCAGGCATTACAGATAGCTAAACAATTTTGTTAGCCGTCATAGAAAGAAAGGGGATCAATAGCCTTCTGAAATTTTCTGCATGGGTTCATAGAGTAAATCAATGAATGAAACCAGACATGGCCAATAATGCATCCTGTCACTTGCCGATATGCGTATTACTCCAGTTCATTTCTGGACAACTCCTGAACCCTATGCAACACTAAATTTAGCAAACAGCAGAAAGCATACAAGTGTATCCATGCATGAAACCAATTTATAAATCAGACACGTGCTTCCTGTCACTCTCCAAGACCAAGAGAAAAGGGAAAGGTCCTGGTTGCTGCCATACACAATGCGTGCTGTGTTGCAACAAATTGCTCTCAACTCTATTCTGGATTTTGGACAAAAGGGACAGAGATAATGAACGACACATCGGAAGAAAGTGCTTCCGCTCTATTGCTTTCATTCTCCTTTGCAGAAAATCACTTTCTTCCACTTTCCAATTGATCCCATTTCTTTCTGGACAATTCCTTTTGTAGCCATTGGCTCTTTACCAAAATATATTATATGAAATCGCTTAGTGCTCAATTATTCCCTATGAACTAACGTCTACTTCCCTAAAAGCATCGTTTTCCCTTTTTATTTTTAGTAACAATAGAAATATTTTCTTCGAATAACGAGAGCATTGTATCATAAACCAGTAACCAGAATTAATTTGCTCCATTGCATCTTCCGAGTAATTCTTTAACAAAATTACTGACAGCTAAAAATAGCGTTTGCTTTTGGAAATGCTTCGTTCGTTTTTGGCTACACGCTTCCCTCTATTTAAATTCAGCCCATTGTTTGCCGTCGATGAGATATTGGTTTGTAGCATTTTACAGGTAAGCAAACACTTCCGTTCCACCGACATGTTACCATTTTGAGGAGAGAGCACACATCAACATCAAAAGATTCATTTAAACTATTAGAATATTATTATTGAATTAGCGAACGTGTTGAACATTGAACATGTTAAAGGAAAAAGTGGTACTACGACATTGTTCCCCTGGCACGTATACATTTGATGCTGCGTGCTCGTGTGTGTGTGTGTGAGCGTCTACATAAAATTGAAGAAACGAAACAAGTATGATATATTTTTGCAGCGAAACAAGGTGCTCGCATGCATCCTTGTTCTCCTCATCATCATCACCATTTCTCGATGACGCTTTTGCTTGCTTCGTTATACTGGTTCTTGTTGTGTGTTATCAAGGTTAATGGAAATGTAGGATAACGCAAACGGATATTCGAAATAATAACGTTGGGAATGAGAAAAGAAAATAAAAACTGAAACTTCACAACAAAGCATCATGCATCTCTCCCACAACAACAATACAAACAACAACTAGATTACGCTCGCTCATAGTTCTTTATTCCCATCAAACGTGATGGACTTTTGCTGTTGTTGAGTGGGCAATATTGCTCTACGAGCATGATCATGTAAAACGTTTACGTTTATTGTGTGTACATTTTAGAGATGTGTTTTGGGATTTCAATTCTCTCCTTTTCATGAGCCGGAATAGAAAAATAAGTTATATTCCTTATTAAACAACAATAGTAACAATAACAACAATCCTGTACTCAGGTTTCTCCCTGGAACACTGGTTTTGTTCACGTAATGCACTCAAATTACAGAAGTAACGTACAACATGCCAGACGAGTACAGCTTTTCGCGTTGGATTAACAGTATTGTTTCGTTGGATGAATGTGGGTCTTTTCTATAGATTCTCGTTTGTTAGCTCTACTAAATTTTACAGATATACATTTTCATTCCTTGGAAATTGTGTGCGAGAGAAAGAGAGGGAGAGAGAGAGGCTGTGTGTTTTTCTTGACGATGATGAGCAGGACAGACAGCTCGAGGGTTTATTCTACTCTCGTTGAATTTTTGTTCATTTGTTTGATAGGAAGTGCTTGATGATGAGTGACTTGCTCTTGTCTAAAA
This sequence comes from Sinella curviseta, assembly GCA_004115045.4. Classification (NCBI taxonomy): domain Eukaryota; kingdom Metazoa; phylum Arthropoda; class Collembola; order Entomobryomorpha; family Entomobryidae; genus Sinella; species Sinella curviseta. Next base: position 18,882,582 of record CM065489.1, on the reverse strand, counting down.
CTCGCAACAACTACAACAACAGCCATGTACAATTACATCTACGAAAAAACACACAAACTTGCTGTATGTCTACTACAATGCTCTTTACCTGTATGCGCCTGGATAATCCAATTAATCCGGTATTAATATCGGTAAAAGAGGTACTTAAAACAACGAAATTACTGAACCAAACTTCACTGTTGGATTTCTCCGCTATATATTTATCCTGGGTTTCTTATATATCCGCTTGATTTGTATTTGAAAATTTGCGTTTTATAGGTATATATTTGTATTATTTTTCAAAAAAATATGTAGCACATCACCACTTTCTGCACCAACAAATAGTTGCAAACTGGCAGGATTTGGGGCCTCAGAGAGATTTTATACCTGGCGATTTTTTCCGCAATTTTCAATTGTACTTATAAAATGGCATATATGACTGAATACTACTGTAGGGCTAGTCGTGTAGTGGTGGTGGCTAGGGAAAAGTACTTTGTTTTAACGCAAGTTAGTACTTTATAGTTAAACCTAAAGGATAGCCAACAACAGACAGCAAGGCACTCGACTCGCCGTCATATTATCATTTTCATATACGGTTGCATTATTTAAAAACGAAGAGAGTTCAGGCATGCAGGCAAACCTTACAATAAGCTGACGTACGTAATAATACGAAACAAGTAAAAGCAAGAGAGTGGTAGAGAAACGCGCACACAAACAAGCATGTTTTTCATGAAATTTGCGGAATCCGCACAATTGCATGGCAAGGATCGGCTCTCTTTTAGTTTGTAGTTTTGACTTTTCTTCATTTCTTCTCGCTTACCTTCTCTACCTCTTGTCTCTCTCGAAGAAGAGCGATGTTGATGATGATGATGCGCGTACACATAATATGCAATGAAGATAAGTGTGCACCTGGGTAATTGTGCTTACAATATAGGTCTATACATTAACCTCAACAATGGACTACTAGCATAATATCATTATTATGTGGGTTTAGCAGCGTTTATAATCATAGTGGACCTGCGTCAATGTGTATAAACTCGTGGAGACTGCACCCATTCTTTTACTATGAAATGTAACGCCAACTACTACTCTTTTACGAACATTACTGCATAGCGAACATTCTTGGTTCAAAAAACGTTGTTTCGAAAAACAAGTGTCCCTCTCTACAACAGCGTTAGCTTTGTGCAAATTTGCACTTAAACTTGCCATTCGAAATGCAGAATCCTTATTCGAATGCGTATCATTCGTCGGACAGTCAGTGGAAAGAAGTGCAGTTTAAAAAACCATTTTTTGTTATGAATGAGAAAATACACAGCATGTAGCGTATAGTACCTACCTACACACTTTGCTTCATATGAACTTGCTTTCTGCTCAGATTATGAAAACAAAGTACGAGGAAGAAGGTAAGAAAAAAAGGATTTTTGAAAATCTTTTTTGAAAAATGTTATAATACGTGCACTGTGTGCTCTGCGAGCACTAGTGGGTAGTATACGACGTGGTAGTGTGTACTTTTAAATGCATATGTATTTGAAATATGGTCAAGTTTTGCTTGTCATCATCATCAGTATGGGTAGCGATAATAATGTTTTGACCATTTCATATTCCTGCAATAATATTAATACTAAGTTAATTCATTTTTTGCTACCTGTCACAACATCGCCGCATTCTTCTAAATAAACCAAATATTTTAATGCATTCGCTTTTATTAAGAATTGCTATCATTTCTAAAGTCAGGAATTTTATCTTAGAAATAAAAATCCTAAAACATTACAGTTTTAATAGTATCTACATTAGCGGATGCATTTCTTCAAATACAGTCAACAGTACACCGAGTCCTGTGCGTGATGGACAAATGGCGAAAAAATTCAGGACGACGTAATGTAATAAAGGGTCGCGGAGCCTGCCAAACGATCATAATTGTCTTTGACAAATATTCCAGCGATGCCAATAAGAAATTAAAACATAGGATAGCTCACAATGATAAAAATATTGTTTAATTAAAGGATAGACAAGGAGGATCCTACACACTGAATGTAACCTGCCTCTCCTCAGTAGGGCGCTTTGCTCTTTTTCTTTAGACATTCAAGTAGAAATTGTACATTATTGCATGAATGCAATATTAAATCGTACCAACTGGTAAATGGTAAAAGAAATGCATATGTGGCCGGTTTACGGATAGTGTATCAACAGAGCATAGCATAGATCAGATCAAACGTGAATGAAAACAAGGGTATGCCTTTCGATTTTACTAGCTCTTTCAAATTCTTCGAAAACAATTTAAAACTTGCACCATGAAAAAGTATTTTTTTCAAACTTGTAAATATTTTGGTGTTAAATTATTATAACGTAAAGTGCACATTCATTCAATCAAACAGTACAACTAAAGAACATGTAACGTAAACTAAGTTATTATTATTGCATTTGTTATTTGCATTAAAATTGGTTACGGCTATGGCTCACGCCTAATTGAATGAATAATAGCATTTACCAGACTAATCCGTATATAGGTTTTTAATAAAGTAGGCATAGGTATAGGTATGCATACTTTCGCACAAAGATTTATGATATCATATTCGTGATATTTGTTTTGTAAAATTGTATTAAATAGTTTAAACAAAATTTCTTGATGGCGTGCTCAACTCCTACAAGGTAATTACAAGTCAATTCATTATGTTGTTGTGAGTCATTAACCGCTTGTACATAGGTTTTTGACGATCTTAGTTTCAGGTAACGCATTTCCTTTGGTTGTGCACATAGACCTAATGAAACATCCTTTCATGATCATCAAATAAATTATTTCAATTATTTGATTTTGACCTTTTCATTTTTTAATATTCATTCTTCTTTCATTGAACTCAGAACATGATTTTAATAAAAGAATGCATGTGCTTACTTGGAAAAAAGTGTTTGTGAATGAATCACTTTCAACTTCAACGTTGAATTTTCAATGACGTTTTCATTCATGAGTAAATTCCTAAATTGAGGAGACGGAAGTATGTTTTGCATGTTTAGATGCAAACAAGGGTCGGAATGTATATGCGTATGACCATGACCATCATACGTTTTCGGCAACAATCAGATGACATACAGGGATGAGGTCATGATGGCACTCACTCAGATGATGCGTGTCTTTTGAAACGGTTTCATTCAAGTGTACGATTATTCGGTCATTGTCACATTTCACGGAAATGATTTGTTGCAAAATAAGGAAATACCTTTTTCCACCCTCTGTTAAACAAAAGTGATGCACAAAATCTGGTCATGGCTACATGAAAGGAAGATTTTTAAACTGTTGGGGCTCTAAGCAATGCAATGGCATATTCATTATAAACCTGCACCAACATACCTACAAATCCTTTTTTGCTCAACAGACCCTTTTTGTATTGGCATTCGAAAAATGTTTCTTTATCTTCTCCGTGGAAAGAGGATTTTGTATTTCTAAGAATGTCCTGGGATAATCATGTCAAGTTCAGGGAAACAATAATATTTGAGGATGAAGCTAAGCTAAGTGCCCGATAAAGCTGGGCCTTTGCAACCGCTGCCTGAAATGGGCGAGGATACACTGCGGTGTCCCAGTACAAATGTACGTGCTAAATCTAAACTGCAAGACGGGATCCGACATCACCGGGTCCATCATCCCACATGGGGTGGACCACATTATCCAGTAGCAATGCCTATGTAGCCGCCAACTAGCCTCCAAAAATTTAACCATTAGCAGTTTGTTATTACGGAACACTTACTCATCTGCACCCTTACAAAAGTAGTCCACTGGGGTCCACTAACTCCTGCGTCCACCATTCCAAACCACAGAGTCCATTACCCCGATCTAAGGAGCCTACTATCCCGACTCACGGCGTCCATCGTCAGACATTTCACAACTGAAATTATAAGATATCTTGATAATAAACATGTTTTCAATTCCAGTGAGTTTTGGTTTGTCGATGTTAAAAAGAGGACAGAAGAGGCTTAGACATTCATATAATATGAAAGCCTCAATACGGAAAACCCAAAATACTGCTGGAGACAAGAAATAGGTGCTAAGGATATACCTTGTTGCATTCCCTTTCTGGCAGGTTCAATTACATTTACTCATCCAGCTATTATCCAGTCCATTTTATGCCCCACTTTTTCCCTTTTAAAAATCCATTGTTGTTTTTGATGATGTGAAGAAGAAAGGAAAATGCTTCATACTGTGTATACGATGATGTTGTTGTTTGTAATGTTGGTAAGAAGGTACGCAGCTTTGCCTGCACTGAAGTGCGTAGCAAGACAAGAAAGCGTAAAGATGTGCGTAGGTAAAGATAATTCAGGAAGTAAACCCTCGCATCTGCACTTGCACTATTATCCGTTACATTTGAGATGCATTTTACTTGGTGCCCGTCCTTGACTCTTACCTAAGGAATCCCAGAAAATGATACAAGGGTCCGCCTAAATGACCTTGGAAAGGGACTATCCATCCAATTAGCTATTGAGCTGGAGAAGGTATCTCCAGAGCAGTCCTACCTGTGCTGAGATGGAAATTCCAGCGCAGGTAGAAAAACGCCTGTGCCTGCCTCAAAATTTCAGTTTCTGGCTTTGGTCGTCGTCCCAAGTACATCACTTGCGTGGATCTACGAGTTTCAACCTGTGAGTGTGCTTCAAGTGAATTTAACAAAGTGACGAAATTTTAAAGAAAAAATCGGATTTTTTTTCTATCGCCTCAAATTTTTGACTGAGAATTCCGGTAAGTAATTATATTTCCCATTTCTACATTCCCAATTTTATGGACACTTTCCCAGTTAAAAAACGTTCCATTTTCGGGAATTTTGTTAACCTTCCTTCAAATATTTTAGTCTCAACGAACATAAATGTTATTACATAAACTGTGTTAGCTTCTAGTGGTATGGTGTAACCCAATTAATTCTGCTGATAAGAGCAGGTGCATTGTAGTTATTTATGTGTGAATTGCAGTTAATCGGACATATAATTACTAGCAGTAACGAGCCAATACATTTTTACGTCAGCTTTAGTTTGTGCAGCAGTAGAGACATGGCGAAGAGAGCATCAACTTTTCTTGCTGAATGAAAAGTTATAATGGTATTATTATTCAGGTGCATACAAAGTAGAAAGACTAATACAAGTACATCAATATCAGAGCCGAGTCGGTGCTTCAACTTGCTTTCAAAGTACTTAGCAATGCAATGTCGGTCTACCACTGCATTATTCACTCACTTTAACAAGATGAGTAGCATCCATTGTTTCAAAGGGATCCTATTTCTCTGTCTATATAACATTGTTAGTTGTAGTAGCCAAGCAAATGCAATGGATTTTTTATGACCGTTCGAACAACGACTCTTGCAAGCTGCGTTGCTCCTGCATTACATGCTATCCCAACAACTCCTCTGTAGCGTTTTCTTTTTTGATTTGTTCAACCTTCCTCTTTTTTTACTGCGTACATGCCCAACTCGTAGAGAGACGAAAGAGAAGAAGAAGAGCACTTCTTGCTCCTCTCTGCAGAAGCAACATTATATAGGTTAGTAAGAGCACGAAAAGAGGGGCAACAGGCTGTGAGTTTCCGTTTCGTCAGGTAGAAAGAAAATAAGAAAAAAGGATGAGCAAAACTCGTATCAGGAGTAACATCATTCATAATCGTTTTTATGCGTTGAATATGTAATACGGCTTGCTTGGCTGTTGATATATTATAAAAGTGCTGTATGTGGTTACAACACGAGAGCTGACATAAAATGCAGAGAGGATGATAAAATCACGTACATGAATTTATTCTCTATTTTTATCCCTTTTGAAATTCCTTTACCTTTGAGCATAGACAGGTTAAGTAAGCATGAATATTCAGAATTTTGTAACTGCGTCGGTTTTACAAGTAGGTATTTAAAAAAAAGTCTTTTGAACTTTATTAGTAGTGTGTCGTGGTAAAAGATGATAGAACTTTTATTAATTAGCTGCCTGATTTTTCTTTACAAAGTTACCATTACACCGTATCGGAAAAGAAAACAGCACTTATGAGCGCACCATGATCCCTAATAAATCTTTCTGGTTTCTCGAGTGATACTGAAAGTTCAATTATTATAGCTAAATTGTTGATGAGGATGCACACTGCGGCTCTTGAAAAATCGTAGGTGTTGGTACGGTCATCTTCACAAAAGATTAATTTGCTCGGCATGTGAATTATCGCCGGAAGTCATTGCTGTAACCAGTATACCTACATGTATACACACATGACTTTTATTTGATGATGATGAGTATGACTGTAAGGGCTAACGTACCTATAAAGCGTAGTAAGTAGACAGTCGCATCACCATATCGCCACTTTTTTAATTGCCTGCAGTATCAAGTTGTAACAGTAATGTCTAATTCGAATTTTTATACTGACCATGAGACAACAAAGGCGATAATGATGAGTAGCTTAATTTTTTTTTCACGACCAGTCCGACTCTTGATTCACTCATTCATATAGGATCCCTTTGCAGAAATTTTGTTTTCATTGAAAAAGAAAATGAGTAATAGTAATCATGTTTTGTCTTTTTGATCAAACGTTTGCGTTTGTTCGCTACTGGTGAGTGATGTAGACAGTAAAAGAATGATAATTATTAGGAAGGAAGGAGGAGAGGAATACAAACATGAGCGTCTTGGTTTGTTGGCTGCTTATACAACAGAACCAAAAAGCGAGTTAAAATCGTTGAATGAAGAGTTGTAGAAACGAGTGACTGACCAACTGACTGACCGAATGATAGAGCATTTTAATGCACTCTGATTTCTTTTATATAAAACCTCATCGTAATGTGTAGCTAAAGTACAATATAATGGGTAGATGCACATAGTACCGCAGTAGTAGTAACAACTTTTTTTCTCACTGTTATTCTTATTCTTACTTTTTATGAATGAAAACCAAAAGGATTGTGTAGTAAGTAGTATGGTTGAGATGTTGACGTTGCATGAGAATTTGAGAGAACATGATTTTGATGGGGGAGCGTATGGGATGATGATGTTACCATTTTGTTGTTGATGGTGGCATTTTGGCTTTTGCCCTTGCGTATTTACGAAGGGGTTGCGTACTACGTATTATTTCCTTTCGTGGTGAGTATGTTTGTCTACGTTCTTTAAAGGAAAATAAAAATGCATACGAGGAACTGGTGTACACACATTTCACTGTATGAGGTTATGTTGGTGACTAATGATTACGCTCAGACATTCAGGTAATTCTTGAAGAGAGAGAGAGAGAAACAGAGGAAAATAGTGCCCTTTTGATGAGAGGTCATTATTGTTGTCAAGTTGAGTTGTAATTTTTTTGTAGGGAAGTATAAAAGGGAGATATGCATGCAGTATGCCATGACTGACTAGGACACAAGTTTTCTGCTGCAAAGCATCTTGCACTTTTTTAACCTTAAGACAAGCAACCAATTTAAAAATTACTTTTAAATCGCTCTCATCATCTTCAGCTTGATCATCATGATCGTCATCATAATCATATATTCATCATTCATGAGTATGGCAGTGAGTTCATAATATGGCTTATTATTTCGACGGTTACCGTTTCTGCGGACGCGTTTTACGATGATACTTGTAATAATAACAATACACAAAATGCATTTTTATAAAGCTTGATGAATCACTTGGATTTTTTAAGTGAAAGTTTTTGCAGACAAAAAAAAGTTGCAAAGGGGATTTTGAACAAGTTGACTGTGTCTATGGCGCAGCTCTACAATACAAATACAGCATGGCTGAAGGCACGTAATAAAAAAGTTATGAGAAGACGAGAGAGACAGAAATTATTATTATTTTAAGAAGCCATTTTAAGTAGGAGTGGTGTAAGTCAATGTGTTTTATGCCCTGTTACACGCTCAGCGCATCCTTTTTCGCTGCATGTCCGTTCGCTTTACTTTTGCTCAAACTGCACAACAATCGCTGTATGAAGGCTAGGAAGCATGCGATACAAAATGCCATTGTAAAAGCAGTAAATGGGTAAAGTTCAGTGGGCTTAACAGTTATTTATTGACACGGGTGTACGTTTGGGTAGTGGTAGGAATATTATGGGCATTTTGCACCTGTCACTATCTAAGGCGAATGCATAAGACATTAACGGCGCAAAAAGCGGATAATGATGACGATAACCATTAAACGATGATGTGATGAATTTCGCAATATTGCACTCAAGAAAAACATGAACGTGCTAGCTCGCTTAGCTATTTATACATACATGCCCATTTAAAAGGCATCTGTAATTTTTGTTAATTTTCAGAATTGTTGGGTGCGCACATCAACGAGGGAAAGGAGTGGCTATCTGATTGAAAAGAAATTATTTATTGTAACAACCGCTGAGAATTTTTTTAAAAACAACTTTTGTGACCAGCAGCAAAGATGAAGACTTATTTTTTGGTAACCCTCTTGGTTGGGTTGAGCACGGCGGCGATTCAGCAACGCTCCCCTGTGTATCAGCCCCAAGTCACCTCGACTGGGTCAACAACCACTAACGTGAATGCAACTCCTATGGGAAAGTCTGCTCCAATCTTGCCAACATCTCCAATGACTCCAGCTCCTAATCCGGTGCCAATTGCTGAGCCGCGTGAAAGTGTTGCGAGTGAGGCAAGCATGCTCCAACCTCAAGCCGTTAACCCTTCCGCTCCTTCTCAGGTTTGTTCACCCACACCTGCCGTCTACTTTTAGACAATCACTCCTCTTTCCGCAAACATTTGTAAAGTTAACTTTATAATCTGGCGAAAGTAATCTTGATATTTCTGTCCAAAAAATGCGTTCCTTCTTTTCATGCTACTACTACTCTTTATTCTTTTATGCCTTTGTAGGTATTTAACATAAAAATCCGCTTAAAGTCAGCGAAATTTTTTAGCTCTATAAAACGTTTTTTAATACCAGAGCAGAAGTTCCCACTCTGATTTATTTTATCTTTTTTACTTAAATCTCCTTTTCTAAAGTGCGCACAAACAGTATCCCTCTTTGAAAAAAATGAAGTTGTACTCCAATGTTGATAATTACACTAATGAGTTGATACCTCACCTGTAGTAGTATATTTAAATGCATGAACATACGCACAATGTTTTAAGGATCTGTCGTACGTAACCATGGCTCGTTGGGCTCTTCTCCTTTTCTTTCCTTCTTTCTTTCTGCTATTAAAATCCACTTCACATCTGAGTGTGAGTGATCATTTTTCTCATTATCACTTTTGGGCTACCATAATAACTTGTGACTTTGTGAGCATTGTTTGACTTTGTTGTGTGTTTGATGATGATGTTGATGATGATGACAATGATTTGAGATGGTAATTATAAAGTGGAAGCATTATTTTAGAAGAGGCTTTTCGCAACGTGTGATAGAAAGCAGTGCAGCGCACATACCATGACCAATACAATTTCATACCAAGCTCCTCCCGATGACCATCGCTCTTGCTCACTTGAAAATTCAGTAGTTGCCTTTTTATATCGGCGATTGGATTACTACAATGCACTGCTTCAGACGTTTTAAAAATAATGTTTTTTGCCAAAAAAAATCAAATTGCATTGTATATTGTAGAAATGTAAAAAAAACTGTAACGTCATGATTTGAGAAAAAGTAGACAAAAAACACTTCCTTTCTCTTGGCAATTGACTACAAAGTAGTAGATTAAGAAAACAGCAAAAGTGGAAGATATTATGCGTAAAACTGTTGTGCTAACAGATATCTGTGATAGCTACTATAGCTTATCATTCTATTTGTATCAGCCCTTGCTTCAATTTGTATTCCCGATGAAAATCAAGATCCTTGTTTGAACACAGACTTATTGTATGGTTTATTGATGAGCCGATGCTCACTGAGCAATGAAGACGCTTATCGAAGCAGATATGCATATCAAGTACTTACTGTAGTGGAAAGTATTTGCTGGCAGTGCATCAAGCCAAAGCAAACGAATGAAGAATTTAACAAGAAAAATGTCTCGCATTATCATTTTAAAAACTCGTAAATTTAAACATAGACAATGATAGTATTCTAGCAAAAAATAGCACAAGGCTGATAAAATCATTGTTACAGTTGGCTAACTATAATATGTTTTTATTTTCTTAAAAGAATTACTACGTCTACTACTACCCACACCAAGGGCAAACAGGAAGCGTGGGACAACCCAACAGCTCTAGCATTTGGAGCTGGTCTGGATGGACTGACGTTGGCGCTGGAGTTGGCTCCCTGGCTTTGGTCCTCATTGGCGGTGGCATTCTCTACTCTCGGTATGGAAACGAGGTCAAGTCCAGGGCCCTTCGTGAACTCAAGGATCTGTCGTCAGATGATGCCGCTAGGATGGCCCGGACTGTTTTGAGAGCTTTGGAGAAATTCTCAACTCTCAACAACCACACCGACTAAACGCGTCCTCTCTTAATTACCGGTTGACGTTGATGATGAAACCGTACAGTGGCCTTTAATCAAGCCCACCAAGTACTGTGGGCATGAACTTTTATAAAAATGTAAAAAATTTATAAAACTATAAAAATGCTAAAAAATATCAATTATAATCATTGTCAAGCGTATCATGTTATTGCTAAATGTTATTTTCACAATTGACAGATGTCCTGACAATTTTAAGAGTATGAATAATTATTAAACATTGTTTTGTTAAAATATATCGTTGCAGTAGTGAGTTGTTCCTTCCGATTAATTTCGTTTTGTTTTGTACAATTAAATTAATAAATCATCATTTGAAAGCTTATTTTTAATTTATTGTCTTACATTTTTGTACATATTCCCATTAATCTTAACAATGTTAATTAATTATAGTACATGAACTTGACACTATGTTTTTTATTAATTTAGATTGTCAACAGTTACATACATACATATGCAGAAATAAAATATCTTCTCTAAAAATGGTCAAACAACAACACGAAATTAAAATATTGTTCATTGCATGCTATTTATTTTCATAAACTGTAAAAGTAGCTTACAAACCTGGTCTGGTGCATAAAATCTGAGTCCTTCTATTTTTACATAAACAGTCACTTGATGTAAAAGTACACCTGTCGTGTTAGCGTTATTAAACGGAAAAGATAAACAGGCGCTAAAATTACATGGATTTATGCGCAATCTGTACCTACTGATGTGGTTTTTGTCATCATGTCTGCGGTTACGGTTGTTAGCTGTTACATCATTGCACGAAGTAAAAAGGCATTGTTTTCATCGCCAGCCATATATTCAATTATTAAGTAATCTTTGTTTGTCATCACGGCCGATATTTTTCGGATGCCACTTTTAAACGCGATGAAACCTGACTTAGCCGAGAATTTAAATTTGAAGACACTCTGAGAAGTTAATCCGAATTTCAGTGGGGGAAATTAATGTACTCTGTGACCTGAGACTCTGAAAAGCAGTGGTTTCTTCAACTTCTGCTATAGCATCAGTATGTAAATATGCCAGTTCAGGATGACCACACATGACAAAGCCGAGAACTCAGTTTTTAAAGAAAAATGTGCCGTTTAATATTCTCTTGTCGATTCCCTTTTTGTGATATTTCATTCGCAGTGATTCATCCCTATTACACCAGAATTTTTCGTTGTTAATCGTATGCAGGTATTTCATACATGACCAAATTTTGAAGGGAGGAAAACCTGAAAACCAGTAGAACCCGTTCTAGGCAAATTTTTTTTACCGTGAATCAAGACTACGACGGTGAGGATAATGACACATATATGAAAACATTATGCATCTTGTAATAGAAGGAGGATAACTTGGTTCTTTTATCATATTTATTGTCCGAGAGTGGCAAAAATGTACCGTGCACGACGTAAAGGCAGAGTGCAACAACATGTACACATATATATGCAAACATTATCGTACGGATAATAATAAAAAATATATAGGTAAACAGTGTTACAAGTTATGAGCTGTCGTAAACAATTTTTTTATATTATTATTAAATAGTGTATACAGTATGATGACTGATGAAATATTACTACGGTGGAGCTGAGCACGACTCCATAAACAGATTTTTATGTAAGAAGTTAGTATGCAGGTAAAACGATGCGATGGCGGATGAGGAGGGGAGTGAAAATCTTGCCACTTGTCCTTGCATTCAAGTCGATACTCTCATCGTCTTTTACCGTAATTTTGTAGCAATAATAAAAACTGTTTTTATTCTCTACGGTGGTACTAGTGACTGCATCATCTACTGACTGACTGACTGACTATATGACTCCATCTCAATCACTACAACAAAGCAAAGCATAATGAATGGGATGTCTCGGCTTGGACAAGTGTACGTTACAGAAACCTTTTATTAAGTATTATATACAGATATTACGTTGATTAAATTTATATGACTTGCCAATAACGATGACATTTCAATATTTAGAAAATAGACCATCAGTGTGCTCTGAATTTTTTAAGATGTTGTTTTGATCAGTGAGTGGGTACATTCGTGCATTCTCCGTATATGAAAAACATGCATTCTAATCCCACCATTTTCTTCGCTTGCGACGTACTATTTAAAAAGTAGAAGCGTTTTAAAGTTTCAAGGGAAATTATATGAATACACTACACAATGTGTAGTACATATATTTGAAGGATGCCTATACTTGCCATTACATTTAAGCTATGTTTAAGTTATGAAACATCAATAATATAAACATAATATTGTCAGTTCAGTTGTATTACAGGTAAGTATATTCGGTCGGTACTAAAGAAAATGTGGGCTACCTACTCACATATCCTTTGTACTTCTTGTATTCACTGTATCTAGAATCTGATACTGTACGCATAAATATATCAATTTACCGGCCTCTTTCACGGGAAGAATGATGACAAGAATTTCATTCACGGAAAGCATAACCATGATGACACAACATATATACCCCAAAGCACAACTCTGTTTACCGACATTAAAGAAGAATAAACTTAACTGTTTCATTTTCCTAAATTACATCTCACAGACAGAGGTTGACAAACAGTATCGCGTCACGTCACATAACCAACTTCTCAAAAGCTTGCGTATACGTTATCATCATTGACAACGCGACTAGGAGTGTGGTTACGTGTATAATTTTACGAAAGGTAAGGACAAGGTTGGTGTTTGAGAGTATTTACAAAAATACAGAGTTTAAGGGCGTCCGGTGGAGAAAAAATGCCGTGTACATCTGCTAAAATGTTAAAAATCCAATACAAAGCGTACGTCATCATTTGAATTGAACAACGTTAAAAATCAGACAATCAGAATCAAAGAGAAGCGTGCGTGCTCGAGTGATAATATGGATTGCAAAAAAGCAAACAGTCACACAACAATGGGCACAACGCAATGTAAAAAGTGTGTACAATTGTTATGGCAATAATGTGTAACATGTTAAACAGGTGAAAAGAAAAGTGAACTTTGTTCACGTTGCGTATAGTAGTACCCAATCCGTTAAGAATTTATGCGTGTAAGGGTTCAAGTCAAATTTAATGCATAAAATTCGTGATGCGGTTATGCTAGAAGACCCTCAATACAATGTTGCTTGGGGAAATGATTAACAAGCGCATACATTTTTCATCGTTGAGAATTTCAAACTACTTAACTGAGGATGACTGATGCAAAATTTCAGGATATTGCTAGCAGAATGTTGTGTATCTCTAGCAACTCAGGTGCGAAGGAGGAAGTTGCTTCAATACAGCTAGGTGTAAAAATGTAAGAACCAAAAATTATCATGCTGTTTCCTTTCTTGTTTGAATGAACTTGTTTGATTTAAAGGCACCGACCATCATGTTGCGTTTGCATTACATTAATTAGTTTTTGGTAAAATTGCACGTTCGGTACAGTAATTAAAAGGTAAAATTGTCAAGGTGCACCCTATGTCAATGGTCAATTTCATCAGCACAGACAGAGGTGCATAAGTCGCGTCACAAGTGAAATTGTGCATACGCACGAATATTTGTAAAGAAATTCAGGGTTAATTAACTTCTTAATTCCTCAGTTAATTTGTAATTACCAAATAAATAGACAACCTTTTTATATATTTATCCATTAAGCCATAAAAATTAAGTACTGCATAAATAGATGGTAACAGAAATGTTCATAAATTAAGTTTTTAGGGATATTGCGCAAAATAAATAACATTGATTAGTTTTCACAGCTAAAATTTAACAGGAAGTTTGTCAACTATAGCGGAGCATGCATATCGACTGCAGTCCTCGTCTTCTGCTGGATTCTTCAGGAAAGAAAAGACGGCGTTCAACGTTGAAATGTACTCCTTGGGTGTCACCGACGTCAGAGTCCTGTGTAAAGATTCAACAAGAAACAGTTAGATAGGTAATTGAGTAAATATTATGGACGTCCTAAAAACGAGAGCATTCAACCATACACATGCCGATTGGTAACGTTTACGTAATCCTAATTTTCATGCAGGTGCACAACTACATAGCATTGATTTATACTTTTTTTATCATTTAAGATGGAATAATTATTGCTTGGGTCTATAAAAATATTACAGTATGCCTGAAATATGAATCTCGTTTTTTATTCTTCAACTGAACCACCTATGAATCATACAAAGTCCGCTTGCTATTTACAAAATTTTATTAGGTCAAAGGAATTAGTAGGATGCGAGTAAAGAAAAAAAGGTACATCATTCGGATTCTGACCACCATCACCGAACCACCATTTTTGTTGGACGCTAGACCAGAAGGGTAAATTAAAGAGACATTACGCAGCTTAATATCGTTATTTTTCTGTGTAGAGTTGTACACAAACCAGATACCTAATTACTCATACGATTCATTGAAATTCAAGTGGGGTTGATTTGCCAATAATACTAATAAGTTGGTACCTACGTTGAAGAACCCGACATGCATTTACGACAAAATGTGCACGGAATTATAATCTGGTCCGTCATGTAGCGGGTACTTGTATGCCTTTATGCTGGTTAATGAAAACCCGATTACTCTTTGTTCAGAGTACACTCACACGGGTTAATCGCATCTACTGCATGGCCAGTTACAAGGAAAAGGATACACTGAAAACTTTTTGGCATGTCAAATGTTTCACCGTCGTCAGCAGAAGCACACAATAAGGAAAATTTCACCTGGCGAATGAATATATCAGTGAACACGACGTAAGCATTGCATAATATGTCCGTACAAATACGGGCAAGATACCAGTCACCAGATTCATCAAATCTCCCCATAAATTCCGTTACATTTACAAGGCCGTGCTGTGTAAAAGCGACTACTACGTGATGTGCCTATCAAGTCAACCAAGGTGATAACAGAAACCCAGGGTTTCAACTTTTGCCCACTTTTTTTCTTCCGTCGTTGCGAAATGCAAATCTTGTATCATATTTCTCATTGAGTACACTAGCAAATATTAACAAGTATTTCTACATGTATCTTTAGAGAGCATACAAAGTTCAAAATACGGAGAGCACATTCCACCAACCGTACAGAAATTGTTACATGAAATGGCTAGGAAAGTCCACCTACATATATAGGTGCCTATGTAGGTACAAACATGGCATTACCGGTAGTACACATAATAGGAAAGTTGTTTTTGCATGATTTGTCACTTCACCCTGTCTCATTTTTAATTTACTTTACTGCATCGACCAAATAAAAAAACAGAAAATTGAACGTGAAATTCGGGGCAATTTTGTAGCTAGTCCCTTGTATATACCTAGACAAGTCACGCTTGTTATTTCAACGTCAACAAATATTTTTGTTATTTTCCATGGAAAATCACATTCATAGCACAGGATCGTATGGTAGAATGCAATCTGCTTCCGCCACATTTAACAGGAGCGTTGCAATGACCTCATGTATGTAAAGGAAAGTTCAAATGAACACATTTCACAATTCTGAAATAAATTTTTCATCCTTGCTCTTCCAACTTGTCCAAAAAATGCTAGCTAACGGAAAAATGCAACCGTTTGGACTATATGACACTTTGGGTGATCAGGTATGTCATAATGTAAAGCAAACCGGAAGACACACATTTTCAGCAGATTTGTCATGTTTCCTAGGCAGCATGTTTTTTAATGATGTTGCTTTGGTTTAAAATTCTATGCAAAAGAAGAGGGTATCCCTAATATTATTCCAAGTTAGCAGTAGCTCATATTAGGTAATAAAGCTCTAAATAATGCATAGAATGGCCCCTAATAATTATTAACCACTGAAATGTGGGTCACCCTCGGTGTTATGAAGTACACACACACACGTCTACACATAAACATAACTATCTTTTCGAGCTACAATTGCTGTTGAAACTATACGGCTAAAAATGAACTAAAATATTTGAAGTTGGGATTGGCAAAATTTATTTAAAAAATAATACAAGACATTAATTTCTTAAAACTATGAAATATTTGCTTGTACATATTTAAAAATGGAAATAAAAGTATGAAAAATAAGGTCAATGTTGGTAGATTGTCAGTAGTAAGGCATAATATTCCTTTTGGCCCATATTCACAACTCAACTCGGTATTCTGTAGGAGGAAGACTGTTAGTTTGATGAGGGTTTTTATTTCATGAATTCTTAACAAATACCTGGCTTTATAGGAGGTTCATCTTCACCATTACCGATCCCAAAAGATGAAGTTAATGAACGGTAGGAGTAAATTGTAGTATGGGCACAGGGCCAATTTTTTAAGTGTGTGGTCACCCTTTCTAATCGTCCCTTTACAGAAAGAAGAAGAAGACGTATCACCGTTTCGTCTTTCTCGTTCTCCCTTCTGCAACAAAATCTGCATAGCTTTACCATTACTACGACCGAAAGAGAAAGAAGTGTGAGTGAGCTGCTCAAAAATCCAGTTAGATTGTTTGTAAGACAGCAACAAAATTACTCATCATCACAGAGCCATCTACAATTTGGACAGCTCAGCAAAGCTAACGTTTCTGACGTGCATAAATCCATCATTTAACTTTTGTGAGGATAATCTATGTTACATGCTTTACAAATTGCAACAATAACGGAAGTCAACGCGACAAAGTGCAAACAAATTTCCAAATGAATACAGATTTTCACAAAAAAATACTTGTATGTCTCTCTTAAACTTTGTTTCATTTTGCCGTAGTAGTGGATAGCGCAACTAGAAATGTAAATCATCGGTCAACCTTAACTTTGTTCAATCATTCTCTATTCGTGCGTTCACTTATATGGTAGCCACAGCCGCAACGCTCAACTCAATGTAGGTAAGTTAGCGTTTGGGTTCATCTGTCATTAAAAATGATTTTCCATTACAGAAAAAGTTTCCCTAGAAGAATCTGGCAAAAAAATTCTTAATTTATGTGGCTAGTTCTCTGACTGGCTCGTCATAGTAAAATGGATGCGCATAAACATTAAACTAGAACATTTCTCTCATCTCCTTCCTCTCCTCATGAATTAGTGAGTGAGGAAAACGCAAAATGAGAAGCTGTGAACAGAAAGTAAAGTTTAGCGTAGTTTATGGCAAACAGGATGAATGCTAGAACAGAAGAAAGAATAGCTTGCGAATTTTATGGGATTATCAAAAGTAAAATAATAACAATAAACTTGTCGTGGGCGCAGCAGTAGCTCAGCATTACACCAAAAATGTAATTGATTATAGCAATGTGCAGCAGAGACGGTTAACCTCACACTTGCCCATTTCTTCTATACCATGTCCATTAAGCCGTAGTAGACCTTTTGCTCTGAGATTCATTTTCATTTGTTGAACAAGTGAAAATATATTTCCCCATAGATGCATTCAAAAATCAACCATCAGATCATCTTCTTGTTTTCTTATCTCTTTTATTATGATGCCAATTTGCCACAAAAATGATGTTGTTGCTATTGTTGTGGCTGCTGACGATGCAGTTGTTCAACTATCAGCAACAAAAGCAACCTGTCGGCTGCCAAACACCACGTACGCGTAGTAAAAAACGGTGAGATGACGAGACCAGGATATTATGTCTCTTGATGCATTGAGTTGGGTGCATACATGTCATCTTTATCTGCTAAGCAAAATGGCTGCTTAATTATTGAAAACATAGTGTGAGCATGCAGGTAGTTGCACCAGATCCGGTCTCTTTCTCTCCGGTTGCTTTTACGCACCGTCTGTCAGTAAGTAACGGTGTAACAGAGAAAAGTACAGTCTACCAATGCAAGTTAATAAAAGGGTTGACATTATTATTGAATACGATAAAAATCATATTTGACATGTCTGAAGTTAACCTATGACTCCAACTACAGCAGAGTGCTTTAACAAATTAAATGTATCCTACCAAATAAATGAAAATAGAATGGAATACTAGATACTAGAATGGCAATTAAAACTAAAACGATACATCGGTATGGAGACAAGCAATGACGCATGCTTAGCCAATGCTTTCCACAACGCGGAATATTAGTTACAATGTTTTATTCTAGGTACCTATTTACTTTGTGTAAATTATATTTTATTATTTTCTCTGGCATCCCTTTATACAAACTGTGTTATCCGCTAGTTATTATCATCACTAATTTGCGGTTAAAGTCTACAGTGCATGCATTTTGAAATTGATGTGCGATTTTTACTATGTTATAGAGCGTCTGAGGCACTGCTAAGGTTTCTAGAACATCAACTTAAAGTTGTGTGTGTGATTTGTGAAGGTGAACAAGTACATAGAAGCGCTTGCTTGTCTAAATGCAATCAGCAAAGAGCATTGAGATGCAAAATAGTGCAACATATTTTATTGAATTCATGGAGTGTATGATCTGTTTACTCCACTTCTATAGATAAAGATAGCACAGAGGAGTGAGTGATGATGGTAACAATGGCAGCCAACTCTTTTCTAACCTTCACCACGAAACGCCAGTAGTAAAAAAAGGTAGGTCAAATTCTTCTCTCAGTCAGTCAGTAGTCAGTGCTCGACTTGCACAAAACTTTGCACAAAACTGCAACAACGTGTATGCAACCAACTTCTTCGGAATTGACTTGGCTTCAGAATACGTTTTTTAAAGCTATGGGTGATGAGCACTATTAAATTCCGACTGTTTTTTTTCTTCGTCTTCTTCTTCTTTTAGAGTAAACTATTGGAGTTCATGAACAATGCAACAACGTGCTTGCATACATTTTACACACTGCTACAATATATGTATAGGTATATATAAGTACCTATATTATGTATATTTTGAAAAAAAAGTAATAATAAAATGGTTCGTTTTTACACTCGTTAAATTAAAAGTATTTCTTTCAAATCTCTAAAAGTAAGTTAACGTCTACATAAAAAACGATTCATCATCACTTTCTTTTTTATGGATCGTAGTGTATGATAACAAAATATAATAACATTTTGCATCATATAATGTGTATAATATGTTGTTGCAGCAACAGTCTGCCCCATCAGCATGTTCATATAATAATCATAAAATATATGCCTTTTTTTCTTCCTTCTATTCTGCACTATGTGTGGATACTATAACTACTAATAACTACTACTACAACAGCAAACAGCATCTTTCGTTCCGCATGTGGATGTGCAGAGAAAATGCAAACGGGAAAAACCAAGTGCACGCACTTGTGTACTTCTTCTCGGCTGCTCCTCACTCACTATTGCTGGCTGGGGCCTATTTGTATGACTGACAGACAGAAAAAGGGTACGGCAACATCTATCTTATTTGCACACAAAATTGAATCCTTGTCTTTCATATTATTCGAACACCTCTTGTGCAGAATGAATGTTATAATATTATTAAAGTGTTTTTTTTTCATCTCCTCAACAAGTGCCCATTTATTACAGTGTTTTCCTGCAAGGCTTGTAGTGATGATGAGAAGAAGATTTTGAAGAAAAAAAGGAAGATGAAAGATTTGAATGATGATAGATAGGGCAAAGTTTCATGGTTTAACTGCTCAGGTGCGCAACATAACGCAACGTGTTTTCTTTCATATTGCACACTTGCACGTTACTCTACTCCACTCCTAACTGCTATTTACTATTATCACCATACTAGAAGAAAATGAATGCGTGCTTAATCTTCAATGTTTCATCTTTTCTTTGATTTTTATCTCATTTTTACAAGATGGAGAAATTGATATACATGCTTACCTGCTATGCTACAGCCTACGCGGTGCATAATAGAATGTTAGTTTAATATTGTTTAAATGGAGCTGTTTATGTTTATACTACGCAGAAATAATCATATTTGCAACTATAAACACATGTGCATATATTTAGTTTATATGACCTTCTTATCTGTATCATATTCAGCGATGATGATGATGTTGAAGTAGCTGCAATTACCGTTTCAGTAAAGTTTATTACAATGCCATAACAAAAGCTAATAACTCCATACGTTTCAGTTAGTTATTTACCGGCATAGGTATTAGGTAAATTAGGCATACTGCAAAAATAAACATTGCGAGAGCCTTATTGTGTTTGCTAATAGCAAATTGCTATCATATTAAAGTAGTACTTAACAGAGAGAAAAGAGCTAAATATTTGCTTGGCTTTTACCGAGAATTAGGGAGAGATGGCTCAAGTGAGATCCAGAGTTATTTTGGAGCGTGCTCGCTAGTATTTACTGGACGAATTCAATAATGCCTTTTGAAGGTCGCTCATTACAATGGTTATGAGGATGTTGAGATTACAAAAAGAAAATTCCGACGAAAAGAGTATATTGTAGGGTTTTAACATCAATAACAGAAGGGAAACCGATTATTTCCATTAGAACTGATTCCCCTGGAGCAAGGTTTTATGATGTTTTTCAATTGATGCATGATCGTGCAGTTATAAAAGCTGGTATCAGTTAAAATTCTCCAATACATCCATTCACAAACTTGGAAAGGATTATTCTTTTCATATGTACATTCCAAAAACATGTATACTTTTCATTTTCATTGATTTCATCAATGGACTGATGATCGTGCCACTGCATTGAATTCAAGCCTACAATTTCATTAACATGACTAGTAAAAGTACAATGGATCAAATGGAATTTGCGGTGGATGTTGTGAGTGGGTGACGGGAATGGAAACTCGGAAAGAGGGTCAGTGACGACTAGCAGGTAGGAATAGGAAAAAGTTGTCACTTTTAACATAGTCATAAATTATGCATACTGCAAAATTGTTTAAAAACTCAGAGTAAGCCATATCAAAACCATACACACTCCGCTGGTTTGCTCTCGTTATGTAGAAGTGAAGTTTCCAGTAAAAGTTTTTTTCGTACAAGGACACAAAATTATTATTAATAGAAGGTGTGCACACGAAAAAGTGTAATGCATGCAGAAGTACTACAACAATATATTATACTACTTTCGACGCAATCCACATGATCTTGAAAATTGGACTGTGTCTATGTTTATTATGGCAGTGGTTGCAAGACAGGAGTAACCGCAACCACCGAACACCCTGGCAAACGAAATGTGAAAGGAGAAAGCGAGAGAGGTGATGTAAAAATATGTATTTCCCTTTCTTCTGCCGGGAATGGAGTGCGCAAAATGTAAAACATAAGCGACCAGAGACCGACAAAGGTGAAAGATGTGCTGGTACAGTGGAAATGCTCCTCTATGCACCATATTACTAGTATTTTCTGTATGGCACACTTGAAACTGGAACATCATACCATTGCACCGGAGTGAACAACATGCCCACTGCATTGTTTCATTCAAACAGGATGGCAGAAATGTGTAAATGCGAAATTGGTCCATCGAGAAGAAGAGAACAGGAGCAGAAGGGAATTCATCAATAATAAACTTTTAAATTGATCGCTTAGGACGCTTTCAATGTGCAACAAGCACTGAAATGCCATCATCATCACTACTCACTCAAATCCAGTGTATTATGTGCACTTCCATAGTTTGTTTTAATTCTGTCGTGGTTTATTTCGCGAAAATTTCTCCTGCTGCCAAGTATTGCGAGAGTGACGTCAGAACGGTGGTGGTTGCTGTATGCTTTCATTTTTTATAGAGTTTGTGGAGAGAAAAAACAACTTACGATTCTATGCTGGAGGCAGTGCTACTTTTAAGGCCCAGTTGGTTGGAAAATCCTTTCAAGCGACAGGCAGCATAGTTGGAACATTCATATTTTTCCATAGCTCTTCCAAAGGATGTTGTAATGTTGTCAATGTATGGCTATTCCAAGTACATGTAAACACATTAATGTAATTATATAAGACTGAAGGGGAAGGAAGTGTACATTTAATCATACAAATTAAGAGGATTTTTTGTGTGTAAAACATAAAACGTGTGCCACACCTGATAATCAGCGAAACTACTTTTGAGACTTCTTGTAATCGGAGCAAGCCTGTATTCAAAACCCCCCAATACCACATACAAAACAACAAAAATGGGACCAGCCAGCCCAATGAGTATCAAAGGAATGAGGATATAATCGACGGATCCTTTCAGTGGACCTGGTGGTGGTGGTAATGGGCCACCAATCGGCGGCCCTGGAAGAAATGGTCCGCCAAAACCCGGCGGTTGTCCCTGTGCGAAATCTCGTAACGCAGGATCAAGATCAATTGGCTCTTGTCCATTAGTTGCTTCATTAATATCAAAAAAATCATTTTCGTTGTCACCCTGCTGACGCTCGTGCTCATGATCATGGTCATGGTCGTAACTTTCTCCCTGTCCTTGCCCAAATTGCATCTCATCCCCGTGATCATAGTACTGGAGATGATCCTCATCCTCCTCATCCTGACCGACCACACCACCCTCCTCGTCCGCTCTTGACTGCAATATTTTTCTTTTCCCTGCTGGCTTCCTCCTCGGTGGAGAAACGCCAACTGTTGGTTTCCCTTCTACTATCGGCATTGATCGCACTGGGGAAACGTCTGCGCCCTGTTTATCACTCTCCCTGTATGAATAGCTGCCAGCTGTGTGCACTTGCTGGGGCTGCCGACCTTGATACGTAATTGGACTTCCATTAGGAGATGTTTGATGATTTTTAGGTAGGCGTGTGTGCATGTACAATGCTGAGCCATTCCGAATTTCTTCACTTTTTATTGCTGTACGCTGTCTCGGATAGGACGACAACGAGGTCGGATTTGAGTTTCTGGTTCCATTATCCCGTAATTCACCTGCCTGTACTCTTTGCGATAAGTATTTTTGCTGAAAAACCGCTGTGGGCTTCGACAAATGCTCCTGCTGCTGCCTTTGTTGTTTGCTCTCCCAATCTAGACTCGGTTGAGCATTAGGCCATACGACTGCTGGATGCTGGTGGTTCTGATACTGAGAAAAGTCAAATCCCGGGTAGGAAATGCTTGTCCTGGGCAAATCTGTCACAACGTCATTTCTCCGTTGGCCGCTCGATACAGTTGCCAATCTCGCCGAATCACTAACTGCAAGACTGGGTGCTACACTGTTACTCTGTTTACTGGAAACACCACCACCAACATCACTATTTCGAGTAGCATCAGCGCTGCTGCTCATGAAAGTGTTTGCAGGAGGCGAGTTTTGATGAGCTAGCACAATTCTGTCCAGATGCTCATGATCGTTTGTGTGGAACTGATAGGAAAAGCTGGGCGATATCGAATAGGATGAGTCCCCACCACCTCCATTCCGATTTGCATTATTGTCGGGCTTAAAAACATAATTGTTCGTATTGCTATTTAAATTATCAATATTGCTGTTGCTATGCTGTCGTCCTTGTCTCCCGGTGTGGTTGAGTGACCTTGGAGACCAATTTGTGGCTCCAATGTCGTTAGTTAAACTGGCACACCATGTATATCTAGAACAACTGAAAACTGTCACTAGAATGAACACCAACAACTTCTCTGAGTAAAACATTGTCACCAGGTGTAACTGTTTAATCGAATTTTCGCGGAAACTGACAGGGGTATTTTTTTGTTAGCAATAAATTAAATATAAAAAAACACTACGCGATCTCCTCTTTCCAAGCTATTTGCTTTGAGTTAATCACGTTTCGTTATCTTTTGTAAATACATCTTCTCGGGTACACACAGGAATTTTGTTGATTGCATCCACCTCCTTTCATGCTGAAAACGATCAAAGCTGTTTGATTAGCATTTGACCAAGAAAAAAAATCCAAAATTTACGGAAGCAATAGTAAGTCAATCGACGGAAGGATATGAAACTTTCATCATCAGGAGCGAACCGCACGGTTTGTTCTGCTCCTTTCAAGCTTCTTATTAACCAAGACAAAGTTTGGGGCTCCGTCAAAGAAATGGTACCTT
This sequence comes from Sinella curviseta, assembly GCA_004115045.4. Classification (NCBI taxonomy): domain Eukaryota; kingdom Metazoa; phylum Arthropoda; class Collembola; order Entomobryomorpha; family Entomobryidae; genus Sinella; species Sinella curviseta. Next base: position 18,858,540 of record CM065489.1, on the reverse strand, counting down.
AATGACCATATCCGTTTCTCTATTCACGTATGTCCTATGGTCCTATATATGGTATCATCGTCTACTAATATTCTTTCAACATAGACTAATCCCGAATTCAAGTCTAGAGCAAAGGAGCTAATTATAACAGTGTACGAAAAAAGGTCGTAAGTGGATTAATGAAAGATAGTGACAGCAATGTACAGAGGGTGGCAGGTGACCAACACAGCTTACTTTTGCTTGCAACAAAGGCATACTTATTATTATTATTAGCTCTACTCCTTTTTCCACAGGTGTATTATGTCGTGCGTTCAAAGAGTCCCATCATGGTTTATTTGTTCATCTTGTCATGGATTTTCTCAAAGAACTTTTGCGCCTCACTACTTTCATTTGCTCCTAATTGCATGTGGTGACGTCCATAATAGTAATATTATGTGTACGCCACCTATATATGTACGTATGTATATGATTTGTAACAATATGTCTTGCTCTTGCTGCAACAGGCAACAAAAATCAATTGTTCGATACATTATATATGTGAGATGTGTTGTATAAAAATACGTCCGTCCGGCATTTACTTGACCTTATGAAAAGGGTAAATACAGTGCAGTGTGTCAGTCGGACCATACGAATAGGAACCATGAAGTGATCTACTAAAAGTATAAATATAGATGCCTATATGCTCCCAAACTGTAGCTTGTCTGAGTGTCTGATTTGCCATTTTGGTGGTACATTAGTCAGTGAGTACTGAGTACTGACAATGCTGTGCGTGCTGCATATATCATTTGTAATGCTGTTTTGATGAATGAGACGCAACAGCGGACTGGACATTTGTAGTTATAACTAGACAAAGTGCAACAAATATGGCACTGTACTCTAGTTTAGTACGCAAATATCTGCATCAGCCTGACAGAAGGATATTTACTAAAGATGCTCTTGTACAGGTAGTAATAGCAATGTAAAATACTGCGAATGAGACATGCTGAGACATAAACTATTCTTGTGTGCTATTACGATCATCATGATAATTTTTGTTAGTATTGATTCAGTTTGAGAATCCGTTATTACATGTCTTGAAGTTGGACAAAGCAATTCAAGCCATATATCAGTTACACTGACCATACAAAACAGACTTACTTGATATTTGATACAGACAGGTATAATATGACAAGAAGATCGGCATAACAATAACAAACCAAACTTCAATAATGATGATGAGAGAAGTGAGAGGAAATCTTCTAAGTACGTTAACAAGGCAAACAAATATTACGGAATGAAAATGTTAAATAAATGACACCAGCAACAACACAAAATACATTATCATCCATAATATATTTGTCTAAACGTACATAGATAAGTAATGTTGATTGTGTTTGTTATAAATACTGTTGAAACTGACTTTAGTTTCCGTTCTGTTCTCTAGTACAATGTATGAATGATACCTATGAATGACTTTTTAAATGCTAAACAATAATCATTCTCATGTAACGCAATGTAACGTTGGAGGTATCGGACAAGTGGGACATTCATTCGATTTGCAGTTGCGTTTTTATCTTCTAGCCGCCAACGAACGGGACTAGATGCCGCCATTGCTGTGCGCTACGAAAATAGTAGCGTCGATGTCAATCGATTTAAGTAGACGTTGCTTTGCTGCTGGGATGATAGTGAAGTCAAATCTGCGAAATGTAAATGACACGGGTAAGTTAGCCTTATTTGTCGCTCCGTGTAACAAATCATTAAGGTTTTTTTTCTCTCTCCCTTTCTCTCATCACTTGTTCAACGTCAAAGGCTATGACGACGATACCTATTTTGACATGATACCGTACGGTTATCGTAAGTAGATATATTTAAACCACGTTTTTAAATCACTTCATTAGCAATTGACAGCGAAATACTTAAAAATCGTCGAGAGCTGTCTCTTGTTTGCATAAATATACTATACAGAGTGACACTGTAGGTGATTCTCAACGGGAGATTAATATCAACCTACATTTTGAACAAACGATTCATAAACTACCACGTCCACTACTTTTACAAATAGTGCAAACTTTGAAACACACACTTTGTCTACTTAACAAAAATGCCTCTGCTGCATTTAGGAGATAAATATATTAAGTTGCATTATGAATATTATGACGGTTATATAGTGTACGCCAGCGCACAAGCATGCTTCATATCGATTTTGCCCTACTTTAATTTTTAAAATGAGTTGTTTTGGACATTACTGACATTGACAGAGACCTCGATAGAGACACTGTGAGTGCACTCCTTCGTAAGCCTAAACCAAGCGACCACTATATTGCACTGAATTCGATCACTTTGCCACTCTTTTTCTGTCACTTGAAACTTGACAGTGAACAGAAAAACAAACTTGAAAACGAAATTTGCAAAGCTATTTGTCTGATGGGTTATAACAAGAAAAACGTTTTAATTTGTAACCTATCATTATCTATTAAGACTCCACAGTAGCCATGCTTGCATTGCATGCTGCTTTGTAAAGTAATTACCTAGTACGGAAATGCGGAAACATAAAACAACGAGGAGCTACTATCTCTAGGAAATCAATTTCACGTTTAACGCTGTCGCGGAATTGATCCTGGCTTTTATTTATAGAATGGTTGGCATGCTCGACCTAGGACATGACAAACCAAAAAACAGTTCTACCAAATTAAAGGTTTTAGCGTTCCACTTTTCCCCGCTCTATCTACCTAACAGCGACATATTACATACATGCTAGGGGAATGTATATTTAAAGAGGCCCAGCGTTTCGCACAAGCATGCAAGAGAAAAGGAAACTGTTTCGAGCGGCAGCCAATTATCAGAAACAACGGAAAACATAATAAGCAATACTTTCACTGCTTTGCAAATTGTTTCTCAATACTCATTTATAATTATCATGATCCTGTATTGACTTTGAACATAATGAACTAACGATAAGTAAACAACGAACGTGTCTTTCTTTGCACTTAATTATGAAGTTTAGCAAAAGGTGCCGCATTTCACGCTGGACCATTTAAAATTTACGAATGATTTACACCATGTTCATTTACAAAAAAAACCTACTCTTTCCTATGTGTTGAATTAAGACAAAAGTATTGATTTTTTAGAAATTATATACCTATGTAGAACTCTTCAACTTTCTAAATAACGCAGTAACACAGTAGTTGCCATTATATTTGGAAGAACTAATGACCACACATTTTGCCAATCCAACATGGGTATGAATATTGTATGGGATAGGATACTCGATGCACCTAACCTGTGCATGGATAAATTATTCTGTCTGTACCTTTGTGTAGAACTTTTTGAAACCCAAAGTCAATGTCTTAATTATCTTACATTTAACAATGAACGTAAATTACATTAATTTTGTGATCCTGATCCTGGTGCGTATTTCTAGTAATAAATCGGTTTATTTCAAATTCTGTGCATAAAAGACATTGGCCAGTTTGTTACATATCATGAGTATTAATTGAACACAAAAAATGCACAATAATATAAATGGCATAACCTTTCTATGCTCCTAAAATTACGATCGAAGGAAACCATACCGTTGGGAAAAAGTTCTTTATGTCTACGAATAAAAGATCTTTTTATACGTCTTTTATATCTATGCACTCACAGTATGTGCAATGTACATACCGATATATTATATAACCATTGCATATCAGTTCAGTTACAGATCGCCTAAATATGACTGTCACTTCATCACGCTAATATAATTGTACAGGTCGTAATTGAAATTTATCTCAGAAAACCTTCATGGACACAGACACATTATTTTTTTCAAGTTCGTTGGTGCGAATTACTTCATTAAATGTCATAACCATAATCCATTATGACGAGAAAGGAGATCATTCAACTTATATAATAAGGCTGCCTAATAATCAGTAAGACAGCCAACTGGATTATTGAAGATTAATTGAGACGAGACGAGACTACCTATCCAAGGTTGATCCTGACTAGACGCTGCATGCACAGATGTCTAACCTTCCAATTCAAAAGGCTGAATATTTATGCGTGTTATATATCGAGGGCGTTAGAGAATACAAGATTATTTGGCATAGAAGCTGATTTACTTTTTTACTAGAAAGCAACTAGAAAATATCTAGTTGTTTATGTTACTACACAATAAGTAACATAAATAACTGGATATTTTCTACTCAAGTTATATGGATAGGTAATATGACAAAGTGCTCAAAATGAAACTCCGTGGGGACAGATAGTTAGCCACTGGACATCCCTTTATGTCCATAATTGTCTTTCGCTTGTAAAGTTTAACTTTTAGTTTTGGAAATGTATTTTATCTTTTCATGATGAAATATTATATTGTAGTACAATATGCATTGAAGCAAGGTACATTTTCGTTGTATATTAGTGTAGCCAAATAAACACATATTGCTGATTTCATTATAAGTAAGTTGTTGGATTCCAATCCACTCTGTTCTCATAGTTGACGATGGATTTTTTGCAATTCTGAATTTCCTTTGGGCATTTTATTGATCTCCTAATTTTTAAAGAGAAGATGTAAGCTTAAGTACATAAATTAAAACAATTAAAACATCATCATCCATCCGTATTCGGTAAGTATGTATATCCTTCTGCATTATATTTACAGCAGCATGTCATGCGAATTTCATGATATGTATGTGAAATCTTGTGTCTTTCACACTCAAACGGTAGCTTTCGATGTAGCGTTTCACATTTTGCACAGCGTCCTTTTCTCTTTGTGTAAGTAGCATCAACATCGGCAACTGGGTACCGCTGTCCGCGAGTCCGCGACCGTAGTATTTAGAGTTCACTGAAGAGAGGAGGCTATGGATAATTTTTTTCCATTCCGTTACAATTCCACATTCTTTCTACGACGTTAAAAAGTCCCTAGTCAAGTAAACATTACGACATTTTTTGTAATTTAAACAAATATACAAGTTTGGGTTATGACCGGTTGGGTAGTGTAAACCGTTTGGTGGTTTATCTGTATAAATGATACCAATTTCCTGTTAAGAAAGAATACCTGACTTCTGATACATAGATACAAAATAATCATTTAGGAGCATTGTTGAACCTACTAATGTGTTAAGATGTATTACAGTTGCGAACAACCAGCTAAAATTGCAACATTTAATTATGACAGTAAAAACAGACACAAAGCCATGTACCGCGTTTTGCGATCGACCGATCCAGACATAAAACAGGTTGATGATAAAGATAACTTGTTCACTGCATAATTGTGTATGTATGTAAGTATATGCTCATACAAACATCCGAAGTTTGTTTCACTGAACTATATTGGAAATTGGAAGTGCAAAAATTTGCATGAAACAGTGGGTGGAAAATGACTAACCTCGTGATCATGGAATGATATCGATCTGCTAGAATGCAGACCAGACCGGAGTGAGCAAATTGTGTTAAATTTAAATGAGGACAAGCAGGTCGTATTTACTTAAACGATATTAAACGAATTTCCAAAGCAAACTGTTTCTACATGCTATGCCTAAACAAAAACAAATTACAGGAATTCCTGCAAACGTAGTTTATTTATTTACCTTTTAAAAATGACTTGTCGCCGAGCGATAGCTCTGCAAAAAGCAAATACCACAGTCTTTGCGTTACATAAAGCAGTACAACATATATGTATCAATGTAGGTATGCAATGCACTCATAATTTCTAATCAATTGCGACTGATGGTGTCGATTTATACGAAATTCATGGTACTTGTGGACAATGCGATATGGCATATTCAATATTTGCAAACTGATTATGTTATTCGTAATGAAATAAATGGAATGGGATATTAACTGGAAAGTGATTTCCGTCGGTCACCTGCCACCTGGACGTTGGTCATTGATATAACAACAACACCGCAGATTTATAAGTAATTAAAAAAGCAAGTAGGTGAACAGAAAAATCAGGGCAATTGATAAATTGTTGCTATTTTTGTGGCATTCCGCTTATCGCTACACATGACTTAAATAAATTATAACTTCTTTCTGCAAAAAAATACATCCGCTTTTTTACACCATACAACTTTACCCATCTCTCTCATCATCCAAAAATAAATGCAAAAAACGGACAAGCGTCAGTGAGCTTGAATTGGCGGAATGATCGCAAACGAAGCGAACTGTGTTACAATTCATAAACTGGATTAGACATACGCGCCAATCTTGACGATAGCAACCAAGCAGTTATAACTAATAATAACATTTGAGCAGAGCTGTATGAGTATGTTTGTCAGTGTCACCACGGTAATGATCATAAATCATCCTTTCTGGTCATTAGCAGATGAGACAATAATAAAAAATGAAAGTATTACTTGTACATGAATACATACATGCATAATGCACAATATATCGTTCCAACCATATGTACATATACAGGCGTCATCATACCGCTGTATTGTATTGTATTTTGAAATATTCCAGTCAGTTCTAGACTGAGCCTATTATAAGCATCTCTCACACTATCTATAAGAAAGACTGAGTCAGTGGGTCATTTCATGAAATTACATTCATGGTGATGGAATAAATGCTTCAAGGCAAATCTTTTTTAATGTAAGTGAACTACAGAAAGTGGACAAATATTGGGTGGGTTGCTCTCATGACCTAAACGTCAAAATACCTATAATAATGCACATGAATGATTACGCCAACGGATTCAGAGTAAATTCGGTTAATATATTTACTTAATAAATAATTTGTCACGTTCTGCAAAAGTTTAAAGTGCCAATGTTTCTTCCAATGCAAAGATGGAGCTTTGCTACGATCAAAATATAGCTAGACTGAATAAAGCTCTCTGATATGAATTGTCATCCTTTCTTTCCCGTCCACTAGTTGGAAACGGCTTCATTTGGAGCTGTTGTGGTAAAGGTGGTGTTCAAGTATTTGCAAAGAAGCCGGTTTCTGCCAATCAATTCACGCTGGCACATTTATCGTGTAAGGAGTTTATTGGTGCTACGTGTATCCATTGTGTTGTATTTTAACTGTTCTTTGTAAATGAAAATACCTATCAATACATTGTGGATTTGAATGGCAAAACGATATTGACTTTATTTTTAATTATAATGTTTCATATGAAAGTTTTTGTCTTTTGTCTATATGACGCAATAAAATTATGAAGCAACCAGATATCCAAAATTAAAAAAAGGTTACCAGACAATCTAATTCCGCCTTGACAGTAGAAATGAAAGCTATTTTCATCGATGATATTTGGAATACCATACATCGCATACGTGTCAGTAACACATCAAGTCAAGTTGGTCGGACTGTTTATTTCGTTATTTATTCCAAACGCGATGTCGACAACAAAGTAGCTAGCAAACTTGAAAGATTTATAGCAATTTTTCACTTTCTCGTAAAACGTCTGCTACATATCATCATAAAGAAGTGAGGATAATAATATATAATAAGTGAAATGTTCATTTTTTATACAATTTTTTCATGCATTTGAATGAGATTTGGAACTCCAGATTTTCTAGAGATACTCACAAGTGAAAATAACACACTTTGAGGAGCCACTAGCAACCTAACAACCACCCTGCGACTGCAATCATCATCCATCATGATATTTTTTATCATCAATATAAACGGTATGCCTCTATTCTTGTCAGACCAATCAAAGTGAACTTATACTTGTATCGGTCGGCGGCATAATATGTATGTCATCAATTTCAAGCAGTGATAATATGAATTTTGCCTTGCCATTCCAGAAAAGAATCGCACGTTTTCACTTGTGCGATACTTGTAACCAAAGCAGTCGCGTTGATTTCGCTTTTCACCCACGCAAGAATCTCGACGACTTCCATCAATGTGTATTATTTGTTGGCTATTCAGTGACTAAGGTTTCTTGACGTGCCGTTGTTGTCGCGTCGTCGTGTTAAAGAAAGCTACCAAAGTTGCTCAAGCAGATTCGATAGTTTTTTTTCTTATAGATAAATAAATTTACATTCTAACAGTCAGTGGGACGAATGTGAAGTTTGAAAAAGTATTACCTATCATCATAGCAAGCACGTGTTTAGAACACCGTACAAGTCTCTGCTAACCGAAGGAATGACAAAAAGTGAGGAGTGAGGAGAACGCTCGCGGATTGAAAGTTTTTTGGTGTTCCGTGTTTGCGCTAAAGTAAGAAGACAGCAGCAGTGTGTGTTCTCGTCGATTGACTATCATTTTTACGATTTTTCTGTGTGAGTGCGGAGAGGAGTCCTTGCACTTCACTTTTTATGTACACTTAAAAGTAATAAGATAGAGTGCTATCTCCGCTGCTCTTATGTTTGCAAGTTGTTTGTGCAGTGAAGCATTTAATTGTTTGTCTACGAGTTGGCACTAAGAATCGAAAGTGGCGTACCCACGGTCACTAAATCGCATTTACATTGTCAATGAACAGAAATGCAATAGCGAAGTCTTAGATATATACATTGGAGTTTTATTTAACGTTGAGATATATTAATATTTCATTTCAGTTTTTTAAAATTATTACCCATTTCAAGCTTTAAAAAATTCCGCAAGTGGAAAATTGTGAGTGGAATTTTCCCTCGCTTTGGAAGCTGTCAAGAAGAAACTTCAGGAACAATATTGTATTCAAAATGAGGTAATGCTTTTTATGGCTGACTGATATATGAACCACCGTTGCATAACGAGTAGCATCTGATTCCATAATAAAAGACACGGAAATTAGTAAGAAGTGTATTAAATATTCATGTACATTTCGTGACGAAGACATAAGCACATTAGTTCCGTTCCTCATAATAGCTTCACACCTTATCACACTATACATAGATTATACAACTACCACATAATACTATGCATATTCACTCTACGCATTGTTTAACAACCTTGTCAAAAGAAAATAGTTCACGGTGATGTCAGATGTCATGTAAATGTACAATGCAATATGATACTTTCTATTGTTTTAGTTCATGATGATGATTCATGGAATTCCTAGCAAATTGTATGCATGTAGGTAAGCTTAGGAAAGACATTGTGTGTAGTTTACTACTCCCACAAGCTGGTTGAAATGTAAGAGCTTTTATTTATGCATCATCACGTACCACGTATTAAAATACTTTTCTTATTTGACAAGCACAAATGTTGCAAGCAGAAAGCACTAATAACTATCCGCACATTGCCTCCCGCAGCCTAGTATGTATTTGTCAATGAAATACGTGTTGACACAGGGAAATCCTTGAGTTACAACTCAGTTAAACCTTTAAATCCGTACTTTCTCCCTTCCTGTTTTACGCGCCCATGTAGATGATCTTTAAACTTGTCAAATGTCTGCTTATATAAACCAATGATTTTTTTTCTTTCAAGTCATACGTAGCAATACATGATTTGTTATTCTGGAGAAAGTCCTCAGTAAACACATTTCATGGTCATGAGTTACTGTGATTAAAATGACTATACTGAAATATAGTAATGATAAAGGGTTCAAATAATATGAATTTGACAATTTCTTATGGTTGAATGAATGAATCCAGTTGAATTCGACCAGGAAGAGTGTTGTTAGCGATATGAAATCTACACATACCGTACATATGCTAGATGCCTAGATGTAATAATGCAAAGAGAAAAATGAAAGCATATTACAGTGTCATATAACATATTCCAATGTTGATCATCAACATGCAAGCAAGCAGAGACTCCATCATCCATGCCGTGTCCTACTTTAACTTTCTCCGAGTCAACCCAGTAGTCTACATTACGTGTGAACTGATAATAAAATTCAGAAATCAGATAACTCAAGAAGCGTGCCTACAAAACACCCACGCTCATGCAAATATGTCCACGAAAAGTATGTTTTTGGATTTTATTGCAGGCTGTTCAGCCGGCATCCATGTATTCATTCCCATCATTGAAACTTGAAACTAAAATGGGATGATTCTTGTTGCTGACGGCCGCACAAGAATAACGGTGTTGTCACGGTCGGAACTACACTGAACAATCGATAGAAATGTACCGAAAATAAAAATAGTGGAATAGGACAACTGTGCATATTTTTGTTCCTTGCCTGGTTGCATATTTCCTGGTCTTGAACATGACGTGGTTGGATGGAATACCGGGAGAGGATTGTGTTCTTTTATTTTACACCAAAAAAGGGCTCATTGAAATATTTGTATGAGTCGTGCAAAGATAATATGGATAGACGGCTTATTCCGTTTGATTTCCTTGGAAATCCTTTATTCGAATAAGTTGAAATAGGAAAGCACCTAACGAATGCCTTCAAAGTAGCAAAATAATGATATGATCATACACAACTATATAGTTATCCGAGTGGGAATGGGGCTGGTGTGCCCATCCAAACAACTTTTTGTTCCATTTCAATGAGACTGGGAAAGAGTCTCTAAGCAACACCTGTATCAAGAATGATAATATGATCCTCATCCAACTAGCAACTCGATCGAATACATGTATGTATGTGTGGTTAGCGGTATTGGTCGAGAACTTATAGTCAAAGCCTGATACAATCCTAAGAATTGCTAATCATACTAACTGCTGGTGTGTTATTTATGCTGTATTCTTATACTGCAACGAGTCGGAATGCAATGCGATAATTCCAGAATAAATGTGGTTAAGTGTCAAGATAAAATTACATTGCGACTGGGGACTGCCTTTTAAATAAATAAATACAAGCATATTTTGCGCAAACTACATAGACAACAAATGGACTACATACAAAACACAGCTATTTATGCGATAAAATACGACCAAGCTCACAACAAACGACCTTCTCGTGTGCAGCGCTTTCACTAAAATTTATGCAATCCATATTACTTCCTGACAAGGCGCACAGTAATCTTGGACAGTAATGAGTTGCTCACTATCTCACTCCTTGTTGTAGCGTTTCATCCATTTCTAAGATTCTGTGCCCCTTCTGTAGGGCACTTTCACCAAAGATGAAAGCGTATGAACAGTTGGTTTAAAAGATGAAGTGGGCAAAATTTAGAAAAGCAAAGTAATTTTGGTTCAACTGACATGTAACAATTTTCAGTAAATGCCTTAATTAACTTGGTAACAGTAGTCGTGCTGAACTTGTAGGATTTATACTCTTCAGTAAAACAATCACAGAAGAAAACTACTGCGATGCATTAAGGGAGACTTCATATACCACTTTGATAAAAATCTAAAAAAGGGGCATGTTATATAGTTTTCATTGAATTTTTTGTAAATATCTCGTTGTTATTTTGGTGCTTGCACAAATTACCCTCAGCAACCTACTTCGTTAACGTTAAATAACCTGGTCCGAGAGAGTAGAAAGGGGGGTATCACCCTCTTCAAACGGACCATGTCCCTCCATAAGACCATGAATATTATTGTGCAAAATTAATTTGGAAAGCTAAGGGTTTGATGAAGGTGTAGTGTTGCCTTTTTACGTTTTTTATCCGCGTGTTTGCAAAAGAGAGCACCTTAAACATTTTAAATGGCTGTAACTTTGATTTATCAAGATGTACAGTAAAATTATCGAGCAGTCAGGGTAAAGTGTACCTTCCTACATGCCCCCACAAAATTTCATACAAATTGAAGCAGTTAGTAACATACATCGAGCGGTCAAACAAGACAAGTATTTGTATTTGATTTGTATGGGATAGGTAAACGCTGGCTTCAGTTGCCACGTTCCTAAGTTTTCCTTAATATCTTCTAAAGCAATGTTAAGTAGTATGCTTAATTTGATGCGGCATGGTGCATTTTGAACGGACTCGATGACCACATCTCAACGCCAATTTAGGCTAAGCAGCACTTGGACTTCAAAAAAATTAGATCTGCAAAGTAAAAAGGCTTTTCGCTTCATTTCCAGTTCATCATTGATGAAAATTACATGATCATGTGTAGCATTTGTGTTGAACACAAAACACTTCCACGTTATGACTCGTTAGTTTATTCACACTGCCTGCTACCATCATCAATCATCGTAATAATATGTGATGATAAATTACTATGCTAAATATTCTGCCATCATTTGGAAGGTCTTGTTAAAGTCGCTGATTTCCAATATTACGGTGCACTGTTATAGTGCTACTGGTGTGGACGCATTAATTTAATGAACATGAATCATTCATCTGATACAGTGTTGTCATGACTAATGCGGAGCAAAAACTTCAAGGTTAATTATTTTTTTATTGTCTAATATTTTTAACGCATGTAAATAAACAGATGTGCATTAAATTAAGACTGAATCGTATACAACGCTAGATGGTATAAGGATTAATCATTCACTTCAGAGTCTATTGCGTTTGTGTCAGACATGTGCAAACCCCCTCGACACCAAAGGTGTCCCGGCGAAAGTTTACCAAAGGTGTCATATCTGGCTCGCTTCGCGAGCCAGTTATGACCCCTATGTGGCGCCGGCTCGCTTCGCGAGCCGTCACCGCAGTTTCTCCCACCCATAACCACACATATAATCGTAAATATCAAAATAGATTTTTAAAAAACTATTTGCTATACCAAATTTAACTTTTACATCGTTATACACACGTGTCTCACGTGATTACAAAAAACTAAACTTAAATGGCCAACAATGAAGCCCGCATGACAAAATTGGTCACACTTACAAAACGCGTTTCAAAAAATTGAAGAATCGTTTAGAAAAGTTTAGGAAAATTGAAGAAAGTTTCGGAAAATTGAGGAAAGTTTTGGAAAATTGAGAAAACTTTTGGAAAATTGAGAAAACTTTTGGAAAATTGAGAAAACTTTTGGAAAATTGAGGAAAGTTTTGGAAAATTAAAGAAAGTTTCGGAAAATTGAAGGAAGTTTCGGAAAATTTAATTTAGGAAATAGAAGGCAGGTTTGAAAAATTAAAGAAAATGTGTGACGAATTATCTAAAAGTCGAGATTTCGGCAAACTCTCGACAAAATCCAAATTATAACAAAGTTATCTCACAAAATATTTATCAATCAAATCAACAAAGTATGTAAAATGCAATGTGCATGCATTTTATAAATTTTCAAAGAGCTTGTATGCTTGATAAAGGGTGTCTTTTCAAATGTGTTCTTTCAAAGGGTGTCAAAAATTAACTCACACCTTAGGGCATCGCTTCGCGATGCCCAAAGGTGTCCCCTTTTTCGCCTCCCCCGAAAAGGTGTCTGGGGACCCCTGGGGACCTGTTTGCACATCTCTGGTTTGTGTAAACATATTTTTTAGACATATTCATGCCCTCGTGAATTATGATGATTTCAAACTCATTAATTTTACACATGTAGTTTGTTATAATATTAATGCTGAAATATAAACATGCATAGTGGAATGAACGTTACTGCTCGTTGTATATTTAAGAGGCTGTTAAGCCGCTCCCCCACAGATCCTCTATGCGAGAGTAATTTCCTATGTTAATCGGAAGTGTTTTTGTTTCCTGATAGACTTTCTAAGGATTTCATTCCCTGCCTCCTCTTTTGGGCAATTTTCTCAGACATCGGATGTCTGAGTGAAGCTCCGGTTGATGAAGGTAATGAATAGACTCTAATGATATTATTACAATCTATAATATGACTATATGCGTGTACTTGGAAACATTTATACTGTTGAAATGAGAAGAGGGAGGGTAATAATATCTTTCGTTATCCTATCAACCATGTATTCTTGTACTTTGTCTGTTGGCTTACCTGGGATTACATTTATTCTTGGAAGATTCTCACTACTGGATGGAGCTAGGACGAACCAGCATTAAAGAAGCGCTACAGCCTAAGATAATTCCAGGAATTGCTAAAAATGTTATTCTATTCATTGGGGATGGAATGGGGATGTCGACAATTACTGCAGCAAGAATTTTCAAGGGACAGCTTCAAGGACGACCAGGGGAAGAGGGTTACTTAACATTTGAAAAATTTCCACATGTTGCTCTGGCGAAGGTAAGAACATGAAATAAGGAGAGGAAGTAAGGCGTGATATGTCATCATTACTAATGAAAGCCGAGACATAGTCTGCTAAATGCAAGATGCACGATTTTTTTTTACACCCTGTTTATCTTTCAATTTGACATTACATTACACACTCACATACACACAAATGTACGTGTCGGCCGTCGGCTTTACTTTTCTGTGTCAATTAAATAGCGCAGCTTGGGTAATTCCATGACGGAATCAATGTCGTAATTTCCTTGCATTCCCTTACTAGTGTCTTAAGCACTTTAATGTACACACATTTAGCGCGACCTTGGCCTATTTAGCGCAGCATAAATATTCGCTTTAACAACCTAAAACGTTTCAACGTAATCTTCATGTGTAAACTTTCAGCTTTCCTCGATTCTATACATTTCCGTTTAAGAGACCGTAACAATATAATTCCAGCAAATCCGTGAAACCATTGGAATCACAGCTTTTGACAGATAATTTTCAAAAACTTTTAGTTTTTCTATTCTGTTTTTTTATACATGGCAGACTTATAACGTGGATCGCCAAGTACCGGATTCAGCAGGAACGGCGACAGCTTTATTCAGCGGGATAAAAGGAAATTACTACACGGTTGGTCTAGATTCTCACGGAATTTTCAACGTGTGCAATCCTGAGGTTGAGACGAAAGCGAAAGTGTCAACTATGCTCGACTGGGCCATTTCTGCTGGAAAACATACAGGTATATTTACGCCCATATACGATACTCATGACCCATAGCCAACTGCTGACAGCATTTTTTGTCTCGAAAGTTTAAGTAGTTAGCCTTTAATAAAAACTCGTTGCGCCAAAGTACGCAAAAATGTTCTAATTTTAAGACGAGGAAAAATTTGGTGATGAACATCTTTCAAATTTTATGGAGCATCATATAAACTTTAATGGGCGCACTCGTGCAGGCAAGGGTGTGTGACGGCATGAGTCTGTTTCGTAATAGTGGCCTTCGACTTCGTCCTCAAAATGATCGTCCTTGTATTTTTTTCTTGTTGGCAAAATATAGAGTAATGTTTCCATTTGTTTCTTAATCATTTCTGTACACAAAATAGCTTCAGCAGAGTTTTACTCTTTCCGCTTCGGCAACTGTCTCGGTCTTATCTTTGAATTCATATCGTCAGGGGGATCATTCAATTCAGCTTGAGCGTTAAGTTGAGTTGGTCGACTATTGGTTCATTTAGCTTAAATGGAATAGAACAAAACAACTTCATAAAAACTTTTGCGGGTTGAAACAATAGTTAATCTAGAATAAAAACGAATTACTTAATGAAAGTACCCATCATCATTCTTCACATGAGCTCATTAATAAACCCTTTATAGCCAGAATTTACTTTTAGTGAAAAGTTGACATTTTCGCAAAAAAAAAACATTAATATGGTTTGCACCACATTGCACTTGGCGTGCATGCTTTGTGCATTACTACAAGCGTTGCATAGGCTTATTTTATGTCACCAATCACATGAAATACTGCTCTTTACCTGAAGTATTGTCACTCATTTTATTGCAGTGCAGGTAGGCAGGTTACACTTACGCTATCCATTTAATTTGCCTGTCAAAGTAGATAAAAGCTTCCTCTTGTAAGTTTAACTGGAGACCGGCATTAAACTTTGTTATCGATCCATCCTTTCTCGGTCATTTCACCCAACTTCAGTGCACCAATAATTGCTTTATGCTTACACTAAACATGTCATCTGACAACTCAATGAAAATTTTATATTCTGCCAAATCTTCCTCTGATTGCAGTTTTCTGTATATAACAGGGAGCACTATATAGATGTTAGCATTCCCGTCAAATTTTCCTCCATATGTGCTCCGCTTTTTAAAACGGAAAAGGAAGGGAAAGGGCAAATATAGAGATGCTGTTGCGCTGTCAGTAGCGAGTAGCGACTAACGAACAAGTAAACCGTGTGGTGTTAGTGAAAGTCTGCATCAACAATATGCATCAACGGGGTACTTGCTGGTTTTGCATTCTGAACAAGAGAGAAAGAGAGAGGAAAGACTAGTGGAAATAAAAGAAGTGGAGAGGCAGGGAATCTCACTGAAATTAGCCTTTGTTGGAATATCTCACATCTCCTCCTCGGGGAGTCGGTCACTATATTAACTTTTTCCGCCTAGCATGTGCTTCAGACTGGTTGCACGACCCGTCGTCTGGAGCGGCGGTGGAGTTCTAGTTTGAACAGGAAGTGAGTTGTGTATTCAATGAATAACGAACCATTGCTGTACTGAAAAAATAACATGGTGCTAGTAAATAGTTAACTAGGTATGTATGTTTAAACCAAAACATGATCATTTGATCATAAAACGAATTTAGTAAATCCGAAATTTCAATTCCAAATTTTTTGTAGTTGATTTTATCCCAACATGTCCATGGCGAGCATATGGCCGGAAAACGAAGTCTGTAATTTGCATGCAAACTGCATTCCTTTCCTGCACGTGCAAAGCAGTTTAGGTATTAAAACACTATTTACTTTTTAAAAAGCAAAAAAAAAAAATTGATTGAGCGACGGACACGGAAACCGTTTATGGACAGAGATGGCTGATTTATTTATGTGATGTACCTACGTCTCGTATCCTATAGATTGTCGGTTATAGTGAACGTCGTCTCTCAAATTATCTTACGTGTTAGCTGACTAATAACCATCATTCACCGGAATGGAATAAGCTTCCCTATTTTTCGTTATCGTAGTCGCGCTTCTTGTGTGCGTAGTATTACATGTTGTACAAATATACAGGGTGCAGGAAGAGAAAGGACTGTTGCTTGTTGTTGTAATAATGATGAAGACGATGATGATGGTTTTGTATCAGTGAGTCCATAAATAAAACTAGAGCTCTGTCGGCTGGCATAAAAGTTGAGGTTGAACAACTCCCACATAAAATCTTGCTCGTTTTTGTTTTATGTTACCCTTTAATAGTTTGTGAAATCGTGTTGCTGTTTAGTATAAGACCGGAACACCTAGCTGCTCCTTCATAAAATCATAAGCTCCACCGGAAAAGCAAGTGAAAGCATACCGGAATATACAGTTGTGGACCACCGTGAAGTGTATCAAATATGACTGACCAGCTATTTCAATCTGAATAGAAAAGAACCGAAAGCAGTGGCTAATTAGTACAAAAACATGAGGAATACACACACTGTTAATTCCGTCGAATAAATAATTGGGCATTTTAAGGGTCCTCAAATACGCAACAATAAATAGTAAAAAGATTATTATGCATTTAAAAATTTACTCAAATAAAACCACTTCGATATGGAAGAGCGTACATGTTAATTATGTATCTATGTAATTCTATCCCTCCATCAGATTTTGCATTTGCATTTTTACACTTTTACAACAGCAATTTATTTTTGTGAAATTTGACCCGCAAATGGTATATTAGACGGTGGCAGATGAATTCTTTTTCCGAGATACCATTTCAAGGACAAACAGAAAGACGGAACCATTTGTATTTACAGGAGCTACCGCCTTTTATTAATGCATGAATGTTTAGTTAGCGAGAACAAACTAAAATTACAGAGGTGCATACATTCAGAATCCTCCTTACTTCTTTATTTTGGTCATAATACTTGAAGGAAGCTTTCTTTTCTGAGAATCTCGCCGGAAAGAGCCATTAATTAATGCTCCAAATTACTTGCCTATCTTCCGTGCATCTCTATGTCGGAGTCTGAGCCCGACTGCAAACACTAATTGCGTAACGTAGCCAGACTGAAATGTAGCTAAATTATGTATTCCATCGGTTATTAATAGGTAATGACTTGACTGTAAAATGAAATCCCTCTTTCCACAGCGAAATTGATGCCGCGGTATTTTTAGCGGGCGAAATTAATGGATACTTGTTGAACTTGAAGCAGCATTTGAAGACATGACTTTAGGGCATTAATGAAAAGCCACTATCAGCCATGAAACTGAATCTATGAAAATGCCAGAGCTTCAAAATAGCTATTTTGAGAAATTTGTGTATTTTCTCAGTGAATAGTAAATTATGCAGGTAGTATGCATCTTGACAGGTATCAATTTTTTATACCGTATGCATAATGCTTTCCGTCTGCTGCGGCGGCAAGTTCTCTTGTTCTCCTAAGTGGAAGTATGAACTTAAAGAATGTAGGCGTTGTTGATTGATGTACTTGTTACATAAAATAATATTTGCTTTGTTTCGTGCTTCGTTGAAAGGAAAGTGAAAAACCAAAAAGCCTCAAAGTAATAGTTAAACTAACCTCTTTTGACGTGAAACGGCTTTTCATCAGTAAATTCGAAATTCCATTTCCAAAAATGATTTCACAGCGAAGCTGTTCCACACTTTTTAAGGACGAATAAACAAAAGCAATCAGGTACATAAACATAATATATGTATGTACCTACATATATACAGGACAATATTATACACATTATCTTGCTTAGTTAATTGTGATACATAATATCTGGAACTATGTATTTTTCCAGCGTATTGAATATGAATCAGTGGAATAGATAAACGTCCCGTAACATAGTTCATTACACATTTACCTGATGTAGTAAATGGGCATGTTCATCAAGTGTATACTACATAAAATATTATACTATTTGTACTTTGCTTCATTTGTACCTCGAGTGCCGTTGCAGTGCAGTGTTCTCCCTTTGTTTGCTAAATATTACGGAAGCTTATTGTGTGCTTTGTATTCAAAATGATTTCCCTGTTCATTTTAAACGCTTGTAACTGAATTGGATGGAGGAGAACTGTAGCCTTCTATGAATATGTGGTGTAACGAACCCAAGTACTTGAACAGCGCAAGTGTAGCACAAATATCGTTTTATATTATTATTTTTTTATATTTAACGGACATTTCATCATTCGTTACTTGTTCTGAAGTATAGCTGATAGAATGTCTTCACATGAAACATCTGCTAGAATATATGTAAGTTGTAAGTGGGGACTTTCCATAGAATAGAATGGATGTTATCAAATAAGATTATTTGCCGGAAGCTTTCCATAATGAAAGCGTATCAGAAGTGTACCTTCGTTTCGTCAAGCATTTTCAGAGGAAACCCAATAAACTGACAAGGGAAGGTTCAGATCGAAGACGCCCATTTCGGCTTCTTACTATGCCTATTTTGTAGAGTTTTTTTCGCTCTTTCAGATACAACTTTGATTTTTCCCGAATGCGCAAAGTGGTTAGCACAGCAGATCGTTTCTAGTTGTCAAAATGATCTTCACAGCAAATTATGCCGTTCTAGTAATCCTTCAAAAGGACTCTTACGTAGCCATTAAATGTAAAGCCTGTTACATGCATGTTTTTAAAGTTTTCTATTTTAAAAGCGTCGATGACCATTTAAAAAATAATATACGTTTTTACCATTAGAAAAAACAGTAGGCACAAGTAAATAAAACACGATACGCGCGAAAGTGCTTGCTAGAACGGAATCGTCATTTTAATTGACTTTTGTCTACTGTTTTTTTTTTCTAATGGTAAAAACGTATATTATTTTTTAAATGGTCATCAACGCTTTTAAAAAGGAAAACATGCATTAAACATGCTTTATTTAATGGCTACGTAAGAGTCCTTTTGAAGGATTACTAGAACGGCATAATTTGCTGTGAAGATCATTTTGACAACTAGAAACGATCTGCTGTGCTAACCACTTTGCGCATTCGGGAAAAATCAAAGTTGTATCTGAAAGAGCGACAAAAACTCTACAAAATAGGCATAGTAAGAAGCCGAAATGGGCGTCTTCGATCTGAACCTTCCCTTGTGAGTGTACCGCCTATAAATATAAAAGATTACTTATTTACAATAGTGTTGGAGGAAAGGCTGGCTTACGTAAAGATTTTCCAACTATTATGCTCGACTAGAGTGGCATCATTGTCTCATCATAATGTAAACATAATTTCCATTTCAGTTTCACTGATGGTGCTTCTGACCAAGAAAATTCAGTTTGAACCACCACCATTCCAATAGATTGAATCTCTTCACTGCTTCTCAACACTTGAGTCTTCAGAGGAACCACTCGTTGTTCTAAAGATAGCTTCAGTACATTAAAAGTAAATTACATCATGGATAGTCTAGTCATTACCTATTTATCATGTCTGAATCTATAAACTCTGTCCTATCACTGCCGCCACACAGTTCGATACCGTCTAATTCGTCGTATAATGAATTTATACTCTGGCAAAACTATTTGTAATTGACGATGCTTTGTACATCTGTTTGTCCATTGCTTCGTCAGTTTTCTACACCTCATTTTATAGTTTGTTTCAACACTCTGACGGTTATACCCTGTCAGAGATTGATAGTCCGTTGTGCTATGCGCTTCTTTAAAATTGTTGACTTGTTATTGCTATTTTGTTGAATGTATGGCTTCGTAACTATTTTGTATCTGGTTTCCTCTTCAATTGCAGTTGTATCCCTTGGGCGTAGAAACGCTTTAATAACACAAGTTGTCAATTGGAGCTGAGAGCTAGACAAAAAACTCATGAAAAAGACAAAGGCACATGCATCACCACTACAGCCTGCTGTCGTAATTCTCTGTCTACAAGTTTCCGCGAGTGCCGATTTATTTTCAGGAGTGATAGCAGTCTACACATTGTGTGGACTGTTACAGTAAACTTTTAAATGGGCAGTGACATTAAAAATACATTTACAAGCTTTGCACAATGCTTTCACTTTTTCTTCTTTTATGCAATTCCCTTTACAATGAGCTCCAGAATCGTTACGCAACTAGTTTGCTTCTTTCCCTATTTTTAAACAAATAATTGCCCAGTGAGCATTGCAAACAAAAGATTGCTCTTTCGCTATTGTCACCGCTGGCAAAAATGGTAAGGATTTGACAAAACAGATTTCTGACATGATGAGAATGATGACGATGCACTAATCTGCTTTACAAGCTGCGCAGCGCAGTAAGTAATTTAATTTTGCTTTGTCTTGTCCCACAAAGTTTTGTTATCACAAATGTATATATGAATGTAATTACAAAACTGATTTTCTGAGCTTCCCTATATTTTCTTAACTTTTGTTTTATTTTAACTACATTTTGTCAACATGAAAGCAAATGACACTTAATTTAAAGCAAAACAAGCTATGTTTAGCCTTTCTGTTGTTATTGTCGTTGCACAATGGTCAGATAAGTATATATGTAGCATTACATTCATGCCCTTAAAGTCAAATGGAATGATTGTTGATTTTTTTGGCGTAAACACATTCAAATGTAACTCATTATCAGTCAACCTGAAAACCGAGGCGTCATTCACACATCCCATTGTAATATTGTCGGAAAAGATTCCTTACAAAAACAGAATTTTAACTACTTCCAAGAGCACACGATACCAATATAGCATACTTACAAGTTATTATGTTAGATAGTTTTCACTGTCAGCAACCATTCAGTATCAACCCAAATTCGTATAGATGAGCAAGTCTGCTTTAAATTAGCACCATCAATAATGTAAGAGACAACTGGTTGATATTGTTTGTAAAAGAGTCAGTCGTTTAATCGTGAGTCGACGTTTCGACCTTGAACAGAACTCAGCACAATGTGTCGACAAGATCAGAGGATAGCAAGAAGAAGTTTTAGGCGAGCGTTGTCTAGTGAAATAAAAGAGAAAGGAATCAGTATTTCTTTGTCTTGGTAGGTAATTGTGCTTTTTACTGTCCATGAACGTACATACATGCGTTTTGTTTTGAGCTCTTCTTGGTACTTGAAGAAACGAAAAACTTTGTGTATTTCTTTTCTTTCTACTTCAAAGTCATTCCAGCTCTGTCTTTTCCTCAGCAGCAGCCTTTGTGTATGTCAATAGTTGTGTGCAGAATATAATATTTTGCAATCCTGTCTGCTCGCATATCATATAAGCCGTTCTTCCTTTCATCATCGCTGCTTTCTTTTCGTCGCACGATCTCTCCTTTCGTGCAAAGGAGATATGACAAGCTCAAAGGAATACTTCAAGTAGGAAATTAAATATGATATCCTTCAATTTAATAAGTTTACATGCATTTCTGATAACATTACGTTCCAAGTACACGGTCACGCATAATATCCGATTGCATGCATACAAACATCTCTCAAACTTATTCAGCTTTATTAAAACTTTTCCCATTTTTCCCCCCACAGAATTTCAATTTCAACTGGAGGCCCCTTGCGTATAATCTTACGACAAGGGATACGCTATGTAGTACAATGTATAATTAAAGGATAAATAAAGACACGCCAGCCAGCCATCATCATTTCATTGATCATTTATAAATTGACGTGGTGGATGGAGGAGAACAATTGATAACTTGAATACATCATGCCCTCATTTTCATTCATACACTCACAAACAATGCACGTCTACGGTGTAAGCTCTCCTATAAATGTATGTTGGAGGAGCAGATGGAATTAATATTTAAGAGGTAGAGGTAAAATAGCAATTTTCTTATTGAGTTTAATATCACAAAGCCCATCTCATCTCTACCTGGAATCATAACAGCGCAGCGACATAACGCTGACGTTGATGCGCTAAGTTTTTGATCCCGCTTTTGTGCTCTGTGATGATATGGTGGAAAACTTCATTATAGTTCACAGTACATAGTTTTATAACGAGTGTATGAAATTGAAACATTTACATGGCAAAGAAGTTCGGTTCGTGAGAATTTCTTGCAAACTTTTCGCCTTCCCGTTTTCATACTGGGATCCATATACTTAGACTGTAAGTAGTTGGTACATGCCTCGCCTACAGCATCAGCTCGGTACAATATACTTTTTACTGTGCAGGCACGACAAACAGCCACTTTCTCATTCGAGGCTTCCTATTCATGGAAATTTCTTTCGATAAATTCATACATTTATGAGCAGGCATGCATTAGTAGTAGTGGTGGAGGAGAATGAGCAAGAGTAGGATTTTCCACGATGCAAATAAGGGATTCGGTTCTTTGATTCACTGCGACTTATTTTCTCACGTGGGGCTGTGGGGCTGCCACTCCAGTACAAATATGTATTTTTGTAGTGCAGTGCCCTCCCGTGAAATGTCGCAATATGATTCTAGTACACGGTATCAAGGAACTTTAAAGGACCTAGCTGTTTGGTTTTGTTTGGGGTGACGATAACCAAGATTGATTCTTATGTTCAAACACAAACAGATATACATGTTACGGCAACAATATTGCATGCATAGTCAATTGATTTGCAGAAAATTCATAGAAAACTATGTGCAGGTGTATAACAAACATAAATATATTTATCTTAAATTCAAGCCTGCATGTATTCAAAACGGTAGGCATACACCTAAGAAAATCGAAACACTTTTGTACTTGGGCTCTCATATAGCATCATATTGTGTGAAACTCTTATAGATGGGTTTTCGTAGTCGCTATCTATTTGTTTCTGAATTAGCTTCTGCTGTGTAGTGAACAAGGTAACGAATAAAGAACTCCGGTAGTGGGCTTGAAGTTTCCTTCCGGTTTCAGGAAGTTAGTTATAGGGAAATATCAAATAATCGCGTTAGAGTGTGACGCAAAATTAGTAGATTTCATGATACGTACATCTGCAACACACAGAAAAACTTCCACGATGTGATGTAAGTGGGAGGATCATCTGAATAAATGTAGAAGAAAAGTGAACTTGGGCTCTGTTGAGTTAAGCGATACATGTAAACGTGGAAAGTCTGAAAACATAGAAGCAAGATGTATTTCCCCATATCTCGTCTCCGCCGCCGTCGGTTATTCTTGAAGTTGGAGTTATGTAACTATCTTTAGGCTGGTTACATAAATATTAGGTAAAATTTTTTGTGTTCTTGATGAAGAAGATGAGGATTATTGCGACGATGAACTGATTTCGTAAATCATATCAATCTAATAACTATATTATGGATGGATGGCTGGTTGTACGCGCGTGATGACATTTGTTAACATGATAGCAATATTTGGGGATTTCATGAGAACCGAACGTCATGGATGATGATGTGCTGGAGGAACACTACAGTTCCAAGTCGTAAGAAGGAGCGACATCACTGGAACCCTTATAAAATATTATAGTGCACTCACATTCAATTAGGGAATGGTAAAATCTCGAAACAAAGGACCAGGAAAGCATTTTGCTTTTGAAAGACACGAGGATTATGTCAATAGTAGATGTGATCAAAAATAGATATAGTGACAGTTCACTTTCATTGTACAGTTTCACGAAAAAAAATCGAGTACATGTATATTCGCATCTGCGGTAGTTTTGGTTCACATCCGATAACTGACAACGTGTACATGCTTACATCATATTTTGTGAAACGACTGTCGTAAATCAACTGGAAGAGAATGAAATGGAAGAGTAAATAGCTTACACTTACGAAGCAGAAAAACGCAATGTATTTTCTACTTATTTTTTTATCTCTATGATATATCCATGTTTTCGCTTTCACTTATAGGTTTGGTTACAACTACTCGCATTACTCATGCAACTCCAGCTGCTGCTTATGGGCACAGCGCTCACCGGGACTGGGAATGCGATACGAAGATACCGGAAGAGGAGCGGAACAAAGGATGTAAGGATATAGGAAGGCAGCTTGTTGAGGACGAACCTGGCAAGAATATAAATGTGAGTAAATAGAAAGGCGGATGTAGTAAGCGGCATTAAGCTTCAATCTGAAATCGACAAAGTTTACATTGTATTCCACGGTACATAATCGTTTGGTAATGCCGAACAGCATATCTAATGATAGTGGTCATGTCTTAATGCTGAGAGAGAGAGAAAGAGGCAATGTTCCATGCTGTTTGACACGCCATTATTACTATTTTTGGCAAATCACTTGTTGAAAGCATCATTGTCGCAGCAAAAATAGTGCTATATATAATATGTAGTTTTGTATTGTCCCCATTATTATTATGAGTACTAATCTGTCTGCACAATGTACATTGAATATATCCATTGTGAAAGGTGATTCTCGGTGGAGGCGCTCAGGTAATGAGGAGTTCGCTGAATGACACGGGAAGCGGGGCTTGCATTCGAGGAGACTCGAAGGATTTGGTTTGGGAATGGATGCAAACGCAACGAGAATTGGGACGGAACTACAAGTTTGTCAAAGATAAGGCGCAGTTGATGTCTGCTGATAATGACACGTACATTCTCGGTAATGACTATTTCCTGATATTAGCATGACCGTTTAAATACGTATGTCGTATTATTTGCTGTCGTAATTCCGTTCACGTTCTATATACACCTCTCGAGTCGAGGGTCTCAATGAGAATATAATAATAATTATGTTGAGTATTCAAGTGTGGATTTGCGTGGATTTATAAGAGACCGACGAGAGCGTGTTAATGGACAATACAGATTACTAAAATATTGACGATAATGTGCGATTTATTTGTTTGTGAACAATTGGCCAGGTTTATTTGCAAACAGTCACATGCCGTATGACAAGGACCGGGATGTGAGCCCCACTGGTCATCCAAGCCTTAGTGAAATGGTTAGCAAGGCTATAGATGTGCTGAGTCTAAATGACAAGGGTTACCTACTCATCGTTAGTAAATCACACTATATATTGCTTATACAATGAAAATTGCAATCTTCCTTACTTCCTTTTCAAAACCAATTATTACCGCCGCAAGAAACAATTTATTTTTAGATAATTGCAAATTAAGAGCACGTCTTTTGATGGGCTAAAATTAAAAATACATGTCCCGGTTGCACAGGTCGAAGGAGGTCGTATAGATCACGCAAACCACGACAACCTGGCAAAGATAGCGTTGGAGGAAGTGGTAGGTTTGGAGGCCGCAATCGATACAGCATTAAAGAAAGTGAAGTTAGAAAACACGCTCATTGTCGTCACGGCGGATCACTCGCATTCCATGTCTATTAACGGCTATCCAAAGCGAGGAAATCCAATTGAGGGTAATTTATTGTCATCGATATTGCGTTGGAAGTGTGCTTGTTTGTTTTGATCGCTTGAAGAAATTGCGCAATCTGTTGCCAAAATACATGTTTGTCGTTCTATTGCAATGATTTTTGTGCAAAACAAGTAATGTAGGTTAGTATAGCCAGTTGTTATATTGGGTTATTTTTGCTTTCTGCATTTCATCATCGAACTTTTCGATGCAAATTCTCAGGGGTTGGCGACGTAACACCTGAGGGATTCGTTTATCAAACGCTGTCATATATCAACGGCCCCGGGTACAATCATCATCGAGTTCTCAGCGATCAATCGGATGCAAACGATACCTTGAAATCAGTACACACATGGAAAAATCTCAATCACACCGAACAAAGCATTTTACTGGGGCGCTACCAGCCACATCACGCTGGGTTTTGGATGGACTACGAGACGCATGGAGGCGAGGACGTTCCCATTTACGCAATCGGTAAGGCTCTTCCACTCCACACTTAACAACATATTATATATGGTTTTAGAGAGCTCTTACCTCAGTCCGTATATATATGTACTTATTACGCTGCTGAAATCTTATGCATAATCTATGATAACAAAGGCAGGAAAAGTATGGAGTTGCGTCAAATATGTACTTATAACTTATAAGTATGTAGTGGAAGTATTCAGTAAAAGTGGTAATGACGTTTAACTATCTGAATTTCTATCTGTCTAAATAGCGTTTAACTATTTATATCTCTACTTAACTCCTTCTTTGAATATTTTAATACTGCCTGCCAAAAAAAACTTTTCCCGTAATACGTGGAATGTTTGTTTTTTGTATGCTGTATATAAGTTACACACATTGTAATATATTTTCAACTTTCTACTTTCTTTTTTTTCTTTCACTCTTTCCGCTCTACAAAAACAACACAACGCTGCTGATACGTACTCCCGTCACGCCACTAAAAACCTGCCCGAAAACACATTTATGAATACGAAATGGCTGGATAATCAGGACCTATGGCGCATCTTATTCACGGAGTTCACGAACAAACACACGTGCCCTTTACAATAGCCTACTCCTTATGCATCGGCCCTTATGCCAAGAATTGTCGAACGGACCGTCCAGCAGGGGGCACGGCCTTTTCCCACGCCACATCTGGTTACTGTGCTGACCAGTCTTGGTTGTTGATGGTGACATTTGGCATGACTTATGTATTCACGTATTTAAAGTCACATTTTACATTATCATGAAAATTTAGGTGGTCGTACTATGACACTATGTATTTTTTCGTTATGTAACGTAGCAGATAACCTGTAGCCATTATATTTTTGTCTTAAATGCAAAATCAGTAAATATAAACTGTTGTAGATAAATTAAACTGTTCATTATGCGAATTAAAAATTATAATACATCGTATACTTTTCACGCCGTATCCATGTATGCATGTATGTCTTTGTGTTTGTAATCGTGTCCTTGGGTATACAATAAACTGTAAACTGTTCCTTTTGAAATGCTTTGGGGAAGGTCGAATAATTGTATTTGCAAAGAATAAGAAAACTTAAACAGAAATGCTAGTGTAACAGTATGTAGCGATAAAAATGGGTTTGATGATTATGAGTGGTTTTATTTGCGAAGGCGTATATATACAATTCATTATGTTTATTCGTGCCATAGCAGTGTATGTATACGTGTACATATACGTAGGAGGAATGTGACCAAATGTCTTTTTTAACAAAAATGCCTCTATAAATAAAAAATGGTTGGACTATATTTTTGTGAGTTGCTTTTCCTACTGAATGTGCGCGAATTTGGCAAGCGTAAGTAGCTTATAAAGAGAACGAGAATCAATTACAGAGCAAAAAAAGTTTTCAACTTCTTTTCCATTATTGCTACTAATTCAACTAACACACATGATGATGTATGACTACTTTCACAAATCGTTTTATCGTAAATTAATTTGTTGCTAGTTTTTTTTTCGTTGTGTTAAAATGCTACAAACTATATACATATTTCGACGTTGTGTAGCGGATACTAAATAAATAAATACATACATACGGAAATGTCACTAAATAATTGTACAAAAGAGTATATGCTTTTTACTTTCGAAATACATCATAGTTATCATGCTGACTACAGTAACGGAACTGCCATTATCCAATAATGAGGCCTTTTATATAAACAAGACCCGTGCTCCTGAAAAATCCAAAAATGTTTCTGCCAATTGACAACAATTTAGATAGCACTCAAACCTGTCTATCAGTCCATCCATCTTCCTGACAAAAAAACGTTAGCAAAGGCTGAAATGCTGACTTATCCATGGGGAAAATGCTTTCAAATCAAATAAAAGTGATAGAAGGTGCAATATTGCAGGAAAATATATTTTGATGGAGTGCACCGTCTTTGCAGCACCTCTTCAGGAACCAGTGCACCTGCACGTTTGAGGAGCCCAAGGTAACAACGGAGTCACGGTGAAAAGTTGTGCTACGGAAGAAAACAAAATTTGGATGAAAGGAGGCTTATTTATGACTTTTTATTTAAATAGAAAAACTCAAGTGGAAAAAGGGAAAGGTCTAAAGTCGAAGTGTAAAGAGCTTTATTTCAGCAACATCATCATCAAGTAACCATGGTGCTACTTTTGTGTATCGGAGCTTACGCAAGCAGGCTCACTCATATAGTACATTAGATGGGTAGGTATACATGCAGTCGTCGTCGTGAGTGAACTTGAGCTCTTTAAACACAAACAGAGAAAGTGAAAGAAAACTAAACTAGGATGTCAGTTTGAATGTGGGTTTTTGCGAGGATAAATGATGTATCCACAGGAACACGTACTTATACGTAGGTAAGTATGTATATGCATTTTCATACTTTCGAAATAGCCTCACTCACTCACGTTGCATTGTGAGCTTCTACCTAGATCATAAATTCCTCGTGGAAGTGATTTAAGATCCAAGAGAGAGAGGCTCATCTCTATTTGTATCTTATTGAGATAGATCGCATAGAAAAGGTGTAAAATAGTTCCCTTACAACATCCTACATGTTGTAACACTCCCATCATCTCCTCACCTTTCTCTTTTTTTCGATGCATTTATTATTATTTTGCTTTTGCATTCTTCTCGAAAGAGGACAAGGTGAGAGCTTTTTCTTTCTCTCTTTCTCTCCCATACAAACGACATCCTTGTAGTTGTTGTTATTTGTGATAACGATATAATCCTATTTCTAAAAAATACATCCATTACTATTATTATTTCCATCCATTCATCCGTTCTTGTTTTTTGTTACACTGCTGCTGACCAAGTAATTCTTTTTTTTTTTGCTTGTCGGTGACTCCTGTGTGACAGGAATTCCAGTTTTGGAAATAAAAAGTTGATTCGTACCCTCATGGATTTATTTGGCGGGTAGCTATGTATAGCATAGCGTATAGTGAAAGGTAATGCCTGTGTAATCTTTATCTGTGTGAAGGCACTCGTATTGCATTTTATGACTGTATTTGTCTGCATCTACGTGTGTGCTGCGTGGCTACATGTACATTTTTTCCAATGTCAGCTATCGAAATAGGAGGACCACATCGAAAAAAAAACAAATTGAACTGGCAGCACTGGTAGCAAAAACCTTATGCAACTAGCAAATAACAACTTGACACAAAGCAGCAAAAGGAAATGGAAGGATAAGACAGGGAGAGTGGAATAGTAGCTGTGGAGTGATAAGTTCGACCAAAAAAAGCAGCAGTTTTTCCCTGTTGCTTGCGCCGGTCATATGCGAAAATGTAGGTTGGAAATGGCAAGGCACAACTCACAACTTACTTTCCTTCAAGTTCGCCGTTGTTGCTGTTGCCGTTACATGCTCTTCCAGTGAGAAGCGACTACGGGAGAATGGGTTATTAAGCTAGCTTTGGTGGCATTGGTGCTGTTGCTTTCTCTTCGTGTCTCTGTCTGTGCTCATATTGCATTGGGAGAATATATTCGCATTCGCCGTTGTTGCTTGCTTGCTTACTTTTACCTTTAAAAAAAGTATGAGCCTCTTTCTATCGTGGTTCTGGTGCTGCTGCTGTTGTTCGCTGCGAAATAAAGTTCCAGCCGCTTACTTTCTCAACAGTCGATCGCAACATTGCGTGCAGAAAGGTGAAATATTTGCAAAAGCAGAACGAAAGCTTTCTTTTTTTGCAAAAAGCGTAGAGCAGTGGTAGAAAAGAAGAAGAAGAAGAAAGGGTGAAAAAGTGTACATTTCAAGCTTTTTTAGATGCGAACAAAGAGAAATCACGTTGTTCAATTGTGTATACATCCATTAACTCAGTTGGTTTGTTTTGGACGGAGAACATTTACAAATCTACGAATTTCGGTCGAGAAGCGCTGTCATTAGTGAAGGTCTCAAATGTGCTGGTTATTTCTTTACAAACATTCAACTTTGTTGTAATCACGGACAGACAGGGATATAGGCGTGCATGATTCATTACTGGGATGTTACTTGAGTTGGTTGTTTTTACCACTGTTTTGCGTCGTTTTTCTTGTTATTACCATTTGTTACGGCGTCGTGTACTCTGTTTTTCCTGTTTGTGAACTTCAAGTTCTTGAAATCGTTGCCCCCGCTATAATTGTTTTGACGGCCAAGGAAGTGTAAAAAACAGGTATGTTCGCTGTTACATAAGAGATTTACACGTACTGGTGTAATAGTTTTGGTCTTATTTGAATTTTAATAGTATGTTTTGAGAATTGATTGACTGGCTGTTGGAATTCCTTTGCCATAACTACGCCACGTTATTTGGAAACTGCATGAGTTCATCTAAAAGTTGAAATCATGGTTCATTTTCTACTCAGCCAAATCACAATACGTCTGTGATGAGAATTGAGATTATTTTTAATTTTCCATCTGCGGTGAACATATCTGAGATGCAGATCACATTTGTAATAGGCTACAATAATGTTGTAAAGTTTAATTGTTTCTGTCAAAATCTTTGAAAATGAGTTATGCATGCACTATACGCACTGCTCCACATTTTCCATTCTTGTGAGCTTCTCGTGAAAGTGTAAACATGACATGATAAAATGTTCACATCTGAATATTTTCAGGCTCTTTATAAGAATCAATATGAGAGCCACAGACACACAGTCTCTATCTGTTGGAAATGTATTTTCCTCATGTCAGCATCCATTCCGAAACACAAGCTACTTGGAAATCAAAGAAGAATTATTTTTATTACTACATACGTTACTTGGTTCGAATTCGCGAGAAATTTATGCATTTTCTTGGTCGGTGACTCTGCCAAGTTGAAATTACATTATCATATAAATCATATCCAGCCTTTTTTTCTTTTTTGTCTTGGCGACACAGTTTTCTAAGCTCAAGCTGTACCTAAAAAACGTAACAATACTTGTATCGCAGCAAATATTACAAGACCCGACTGGCGTTGGGATAATATGCTTTCTTGGTAGGTATACTTTTAGTATCATGATATCCCATCATCGCCATTACCAACATTCAAAATCATAATGTATCTTATCCTCAGACTCTTGCACTAGTTTCATTTCCAATAATAATAATAAATGTACAAAATTCACTTACTAATGCATGTATGTATGTACATGGAGATAGAGAAACAAAATGCATGAAAGAAACAAGGCAGGCAGAGTAAAAACACTACAGAGTATACATGAGCATTTTTACAATATTTTTTCATTCACAGAAAAACCACAAAAGTGTGTAAGTAGACAACAAATTTGATAAATGTTCGCTCGTTTAGGGAAAAGATTCCATGCCCTGTGGATCGAAAAAAGAGATAAGGTAGCAGCAAGGCACGATGATTATGCCGTATTTAGGATACAGATGCCATATTTACCGGTAGAGATACGTTATATACATTCTGCAACATACCTACATATGTACAATGTAGGAGGGAGAGAGAGAGAGCACAAGGTTTCAAGAGAAGAGAGAAAAAAATTCAATAAACTTTGCACATTGTTATTATTATATTCACTCAGGCTAATATTTTTTTCTTTCGTTTCCAAACCAACCAACCTGCCAGCCAATACACATCCGTGAACTTCACCGAGTTGGAATGGCATGCTAGAAGCTTGCAATAGAAGACTCGATTAAATACGAATGGTTCGCAAGAACAAATGAATGGTGGTGGTGTACACATATTTGTAGGAACAGGAACCATTATTTGAAAAATACAAATATTTGCAAAGATGCGGCGGCTGGTCTCGTTGTTGCAGATAAAATGGCTAGCAACTGCAGCTAGATACATAAATACACATTTATCACACTGTATTTGTGTGTTTAGGAAGAATTATCGAGACGTATGGTAACAAATATGCATAATTATTGAAGTTAGTGCGACAATATTTTGTCTAGTGCTTCCATTAGCTTGTCAATAATTCACATTTTCTTTGGAATCAACAGCAATAACGGTCAACTGAAAGTCATTTTTTGGCCAAAAGCCACTATTTAACTCTCTCATATTGCGCGTCCTTCCATTGAAAAAAATCAATGCTAATAAATTCGTAATTAGAAAATAAATGGCATTTTTTATAGTTGACTAAGCGAAAATCTGATATGTCTTATCGTTTGTCTGGTTAGCCTAGAAGACAAATTTGAATGTCAGAGGATTACACACTAACGGGGACTACTAGTGTTCTTCTTTTTTACTCTATTTATGTATGTATTACAGGTAACGTTTAGGTTTGTTATCTACGAGCAACTAGTTGATTCCAGACATTAAGCTACTTTGTAAAAAAAAAACATAATGCGACATAGATATAGTTCCATCGTCACCTGATGATATAACATCCAGTTTGAGTTTGGGCTGCACTCATTCATCACTCACATTTAAATTATCAACTGCAGCAATATTATTTACTTAGCTAATCTTCTATAATCTATTATGTAGACTTGACAGGTTTGGGATAAAACGACGATGCCATCGCTCGTGCTCCTGTCATCCATTTACATTACATGTTCATTGCGTAAAATAAATACAGCTATCTAGTGTTTTCCTTTTCATGGCGTGCCTGCCCACAATATGACAGGTCAGTACATGTGGCATGGCCTGCCATGGTTATGCTTCTAACCTTATCAACCTACACACGCTATAACACATCGACATTACTTTTTATTGTGTGGAGTACATTTTCGTGTACGCACACGACACACACTCTATGGAATATTTATTTTTTTTAAATATTATTTCCTGTGTTCCAAGTAAGCTGCTTTACACTAGTATAGTTCCCAAATGAAAACTACACCGAACCGAAGTAACATTTAGAAAGGTTGGAAGGAAAAGAAATAAGCTCCGTCTTTACATTTTTTAATCTTAATATATGTAATGCCACTACTTCGGCCTTAGCAATTTGTGCTTCGCAAAATCATAGTAATAATCAATAAACTGGTGGAATTATTTATCTACCTCTGTGTGGTACTGTTACAGTGAATTAATCAGACAAAAACTGTCAGCTTACTTTTTTCCTGTTCCGAGACTGGGCTCTTCTGTTTGTTACGTATACGTTTGTACCTACACATGTTTGTGCATGCGTTCTATTTTAATTTGTCAAAATTTCGTTCTTTTGAACTTGTACCATGGCTCTAGTGGTGGTAGTTAAAGTAGTGCTGCTACAAGTTTTGTTCATTGCCATCGCCACAAAAGCTGGCTGATAGGCGGCACACTCGACTCCGCTCCTGTCGGTTTTCTACCTTTTCTCACGTGTGCTTTCTCTATCAAGTGGGTACACGACACACGGATAGATACTAGGAATGGAATCGGAGAGAAGGTGCACGTTTGAAAAAAAAGTTATTTGGAAGCTAAGTAGCATGCATACATAATGGCTTGGGGTATTTGTGAGACTGACTGTGTGCTGCTGTGGAATTTTTAAGTTTTTTTAGAACAGATTTCGATTTGCAACTCGCTACATCGCACCTAGATATAGCCACAGAAAGAAAGAAATGGATGTTTTTTACATGAACAAGCAATCGGTCTAATGTACAAAGGCTTTGTGCAAAATGTCTTCTCGCTTGTAGTATTTGCGTTGTATCTCCCATTATTATTATTTCTTGTTCCGATACTTATGTACCGATCACGTTCAGCATGATTCAGAGGAGGAATAAACGCTGTTATATAAATAAATATACTCTCTGGCAAAGTAAACCACTTTCACGGGACTTTGCTAGCAGGATAGTACGACAGCAAAATACTTTTGCATCCCTCTCTTTGATCCACTTTTTATTCTTACTTTTCCTACTTATCAGAGTGATATCGCGAGACTAGTAGCTCAAGCACCGGAACAACTAGTGGCATGCACACTTACAGTAGTAACTGTCGTCACCAGTAGCAGCACCACCGCCGCTGTTGCCATCATCATCATCATCCAAGCTGTCATTGTAATGGAAATGGTACCATTTGCATCTCTTTAACATTCTAACAACAGGAGCAACAACAACCAGTTTCCGTGTAGCTATTTAAATTCTCTTTTTTTCCTGTCGAATCGATGAGTATAGACGTAATGATAAAGTGGTTGTAGTTGCGGTTCCAGTGAAACGGAGACATCCCAACAATTTCACTACTTTTTGTTCACATTTTCCTCTTTCTCTTCCGGTGCGCATAGCTACCTATGTGAGTGAGAGGATGTGCCGTTGCCACTTCTTTCCCTGTCATTGCTTTCTCTACGTTTGTTATTATTATTACTATTATTATTATTATATGTGCATGAACGTGAAAAACTAAAGCACTTTTGATACCACTGCAAGGTAAAAAGTAATATTTATTGGAATTTAGTACAAAGCGTAAAAGGAAGAGAGAAAGGGAAAATAGAAGATGACGAAGATGTAGCAAAACGTGAAGACCTTGCCTCTGCCCTAGTCAGTCTATCAAAATAACCGCATCCACATGTAGGAAAAATGTGCTGTAATATAATTCATGCAAATCACATATATATATATTCACGTTTCTACTTGAGAATAATAATGCTCCGCCAAAATTCTTTGTTAACGGTAAAGCAAATAGGTATACCATATAATATATAAGGCTCTAATAATAATAAAAACGGTCAGCATGGTGTACATGCACACATGTATTACAAATGGGAACTTGGATGAAAAAGCAATACAAAAACTCCACATGTTTTTGACTTTCCTTTCTTTCTCTTTCTTTCTGTACTTTGGCAAAAGGTAGAAAGCCAAGGATTGAAATAATAATAAAGTGTCTTCTGCACATCCAATGTGGTCTCTTCCCTCCGGCAAAGGCATGAAGGTAAAAAAATAGAAACATTTAAGGGGAGTGTGGTGCACGGTGAAAGGAAAAGTAGAAACAAAGACAGAAGGAAACGAAGAA
Organism: Sinella curviseta; assembly: GCA_004115045.4. Lineage (NCBI taxonomy): Eukaryota > Metazoa > Arthropoda > Collembola > Entomobryomorpha > Entomobryidae > Sinella > Sinella curviseta. The sequence goes on along the minus strand of CM065489.1, from coordinate 18,823,573 downwards.
AGGAGAATTGAGAGAGAGAGAGCGAAAAAGGGCAAGAAACGTGTACGCGTACGTCGTCCTATATACGCGTATCTATAAAGTTTTTACTCAAAACCGAAAGGCAGAATGAAGAACGATGGCATTGAGAATTCTAAAAAAAGGCACAGAGAAAGTAAAGTAATGCGATGGTGGTTGTCTATGAGAGAGAAATAAGAGCAGCAGAACACGAACGGAGAGAGAGAGAGAGAGAGAAGTGGAAAATAGGGGGAAAGCAACTAGACTTTTTATAGCACAAGTAAACATTTTCCACTCTTCCAGTTTCCTTTTATTTCGACTATCTTCTCCTCCACTCTTGAGTTTTGTAATCGAATATGTGATGCAATGCAACAATTTTCAACTTGAACAGAGTTTAAATGATTGTATTTGATTGTGTGGAGGGAGGAGGATGCGAAATTTTTGGGAAAACTGGCCAAAATTACTCTACTCGCATATGTGCATTGCATAAAAACATAATAACCGTGTACATAAATAGAGGAAGGAAAAAGGCTCCAGGATGACTGAAAGTGTGTTCCAGTTATCAAGTGCTCTTCTAGTAAATGTAATAGGGTAGTAGCATTAGTACTAGTGGTGGTGGTGGAGCTTCTCTTGATAATGTAATTTACGATCAAACAAACAGGAGCACAATAATATTTGCGGTGTTATTCCTTCACTTGTCCGTGTAACTAGCATAATATTTCGTACGGCAATGATCTTGTTACCCACATTCATGACAGCGCATAAAAAGAACGAGCCCATACACTATTTATTATGTTCGTACATTCCAATTCCAGCACGTCATGCACACAAAGCCATGTGTGTAGATTGCGTAGGCATAAAATGATGAAACAAATTGCATCTTACTCTATTCATTTATTATTTAATTTTGAAAGAATTGAAGAAAGGAGCAAGTTTTTGTGTTGCTCCCCAAGTTTATTATTATTAATATTATTATTGTAACTACGATCAGCATCATCAGTTTCCATAATGCTATTCCCGCTGTAAAATAAATTTCTGTTAGTAAGTTGAGCAAAGCCTTTCATTTATTAAGGAAATTCAATATTCTTTTCTGGGATTTGATCGCCTTGAGTGAGTGTAAAATTGTGTTGTGTGTTTCATGAGAGGAAATACACAAAATTTGGCAGGAAGGTTGGGATGATGTTGATATAGGATTGATTGACTACAAAGAACTTAGAAGAGAGAAAAAATACATAAGAAATAGATTAAAACGTTAGATCCAGTTACTTTTTCATCGTTATCCTTGAATCTCTCTACAGAAGAGAGAGAAAGAGAAACATATCGAATTTTCTTGTGCTCAGTTCCGATAATCTGGATGATGACTGACTGACTGGGAATTGTTCAGCCTGTGGAGATACCAAAAGGTTTTAAAGAAAATAAAGCGGAAATATGAATAAAAGGAAGAAGGGCAACGTTATTAGTTTCACATTGCTTCCACCAGCTATACCTAGATGCACAAAAGAGAACATGCCATCACGATTAAATGCATACGGATAAATGAATGCTTTCACGTACACTTGAGACGTGTTCGACTATGATTTCCAGGGCCTCAACCTCAGTCAGTCAGTGCCACGTCAGTACACAAAGTATGCATGTAGGAGGAGGGGCAGTCTAAAATGCTTGTAATTATAAATGGCAAAGGAATACAACAAGAGTCAGTCGTATCGGCAGGTTCATTTTACCAGAACTAAGGCAAATGTATGAATGTATACTGACTGGAGAAATGAGTACATGCTTTATATTTAGTTACCAAAATTGAAAGTATATTGCTAAACCAGTGTGTTTTCCTCAGTTTTCTCTTTTTATCTAATCTCTCTTTTGCAGAGCGCGCTGGAACCATCCACAATCCACTACATCAGCGTTTGCAGTTTCACCTAAAGTAATTTTATGCCGTTCACATTCTCTTCATTTAAAGTACTCCCACTCTTCTTATCCAATCAACTCTGGATGAGACTGGATACACAACGGGGCATTGAATTGGATATTTGTTCGGGCAATATTCCATCCGAATTACACCTCTGTAATAATCTGGTGTTTTTGTGTGCGCTCCCCAAAGGACTGTGCTACCATACTCTATACTAATACTTTTCTCCTTAGCAGTGCTCTGGGTAACAGTGTCACTAACCATTACAACTGCTGCTTCGGTGGCTCTGGACAATCTGACTGCCAAACAAGGAGAAGAACTTAGACAATTCATCAGAGTGAAGCGGTGTTGTGTTACCGTTGGTGGGTGATACTTGTGTTGTTCGCTGTGGTCGTTGTCAACCACACATGAGCAAAAAGCAAGAGAAGAGTTCCGAGAAAAAGCAGAGAATCATTCTGTGTGTAAAGTCAAATTAGACCAAGAAAGCGAGAAAGACCAAAAAGTCATACTTTCACTTACTCGGAACATCACTGACTGCGAGACTCGTAGTGAACATCTTTGTGTAATTCATCATCATCACCATCATTTACTTTGAGAATGTCGCCAGTGCACAAGTGACACAGTGAAGTGCACACTTTCGCTCCTATTGCACTTCACTTACAATAGTGTGAGTTTTTCCTCTATTCGTGTCTATGAGCTCATGCATTCATGTTTTCGACCTTTTGGACCTCCACTTAGTTTTTTTCTTCTTCTATCAATCTGTCTGAATTCTCGTTGAGAAAGCACGAAACGTGAAAGGACACACTACTAGACAGGGAAACTGAGAAAACGAGAAGTCGACCAAGAAACAGTGATCTGACCAAAGTTCAAATAAACATATCTCCCTCTCACGTAAAAAGTATACATCACGGGAGTTTTTATAGAGATAATGGGTATTATATTCTCATTCTAACTGCTTTATTTTGTACAAAAATCAAATATAGACTACTTCTACTACTTGTTGGACTACCCGAAACAACAAACTTCATTCTCCTTCTTTAACAAGTTATGCACAAGTACTATCGACTTGTGACTTGTACTACTTACTACCACTACTACTAGTACTACCTTGCCGTGCATTTCCACTCCTTCGTCGTCAACTCACTTTTCTCCCAGTAGAACTTGCTTTTTTCCCTCCTGCCAACGCTAATACTTGAAGTTGAAGGTTTTCATCACTGTCCTCTTGTTCAGTCATCGGCAAGAAAGCTCATCTTTTACAGCACAAAAAACACACGTATGAACGTACAAAATGTACACACATAATGCATTCATTCATGGTAGATTCTTTCTCTATTACCCTGTTTTCGTCTTTCAAACTTCTCCACCTTTCTCCTCTTCGTCCATGCTAGCAGTTTGAAAAAAGCTAAACTTGTGCACTAAGCCACTGAGAAAAGCCAGGAAAGATTCTTTCTTCGTTAGACAAGCAGAGAGACGTTTGCACATAGGTAGCTCCGTCTGGCATTAAAGTGTATGTGTGAGCAGGGATGTACAATGTCCATCTCCCATGACGATGTACAAACTTAACCGAGGAACATGACTTGTGCAACAGCAGCTCTATTATTGCTACGAGTTTCCACAACAAACATGGTTGTCCCTGCTACTTAGTTCCTCACTTTCCCTCCTTTACTTGTCGTCATATTGACTTTATCGTGCTGATTTTACTCTTGTTGTTACTGAGACTAGATCACTTCAATCAAAATGTAGTCATCTTCGAAGTGAAGAACAAATAAAACATTTGTATATAATGTATGCAGAGAGATTGATTTAACCATAACACAGTACTGCCTTTACAGAAATAATAATTGTAGGTATATGCATATGAATGAGCGAACTAGCAGAGAATTGGAGTTACGGTGGAAAAAGTCATTTCAACTCCGTCAAGTCCAATTTCAAATAACAATGCCTATTGTCTCACTCTATTTTCATCAGAACTTGCTTGGTTTCAGGATGGATTAGAAAGTGTAATCTTTAAAAAATATACTTCCCCGTATGCATGCTTTCTCCATTGTTTGTGCTCAGAACTTTGTTGCCGATGTTAAGTAAATAAAAATAATGATATAATGGGAAACAGTTCCTGCACCCCAATGATACATGTTTCCTTTCTCTGAGCGTTTCTCCTACAATTTGTATTCCTGGCTATAGTGTCTAAAATTTTCAATACAAACGAATCATCATACTTAGACCTCGCTTTCCCCGCTTGTTTACTTTCCTGTTGTTTTCTCGTTGTAACTTTTTTACTTCTTTTTCGTTGTAGGAAGAAAAAATAAACAGTAACAACATTTCATTGTGTACAAAGCGATACATCATCAATATTGTCGTCAAGTCACACAGACAGTTATTTCTCACAGAACAGTAAAAAAAGTATTTCCAACCAAACAGACAAACTAAACAAATTTTTTTAAACGTGAAACTGTGTTTCTGTTTGTGTACCAATGAATTTTAACGTCTACGAGTGAAGTCTCCACAGCTTTAAAAACTAAAGTTACCAGGAAGATTTCAAGTTAAAGAGGAACAGGTTAGAGAAAAGTATCGTACATTGACACAACTAACAAAAGTTACTAAACAATACAAAAAATATCTTTCGAATCGACTACAAAAGTACCTCTCGTCGTACATACAACCAAAGTGCATAAACATTACCTTGACTACATATAGACTGACGTGATTAAACATTCTATTCACTCAATTTATTTCATGATCATATAAACTTTACTTGATTTTGAAACGAACAATTTGAAATGACTCTATATGTTCTTTGAACTGTAAACAATTTTATTCGCCAAGTTGTGTTGAGTGTTTATTTGTGACAGACAGTTCGAGTATTCAACAGTGTAAAGAGGACGGAACAGATTTTGATGTTTTGACAGAGATTCTTGTGTAACTGTGTTTTTACTTGGTGACTCGTCTAAAATCTCGTGTTGTGTTGTGCATCTTCGTGATATCTAATTTCCTGAACATATCCGGCCCTATGAAACCAATTAATGTTAATTGGGATACAGACAATCCGAATTTGACTTTTCTGCGGGAAGCATTATCAACGATACAGGTAAACGAACAGATATAGACACGGTTATTATTGTAATATTTTCTCGAGGGCAAATCCAACGGGTTTAGTGATATACGGTTACAATCATTTGTATGGATATCGATACGACAGATACAGAAGATATATATTTTACCCATTGTCGGTTATAGTTCAACGCTTCGCCAATTCAAGTGCAGGGTACCCGTGTGTCGCACAATAAATAACAACAAAGATTCCTACAGTTTAATTAAAAAATATGCCATAAAAACATATATACCTCGCTTTATTCCATGTAACAAGCGTTCGTGACTGTGCTCACTGATCATTATCATCAATACTTTTTGCCAATAAAGATTACTGTCAGTTTACTCCGGTGAAAGGGAATGCTTTTACAAGTTACAAATAACAAACTCACCTGTAATAAGTGACAATCAAAGCAATCTAGTGCAAGAGCTAAATATAATATTTTATCGCCTGCTCTCTTTCTCTTCATGTGTGCGTGAAGTCGTAACAGAGTTTATACAAAGTAGACACACCTGTCAAATGTCAACTTGATTACTACTTTATGAGGATATACTAAACCAACAGATAAAAGTGAGTATTTGTTGTTACCATATTGCTGACATATTGATACTTGTGAAAGTGAAACGGATTATGTCAGTTGGAAACTAATATCAAAACTGTGATTCCACATCGTTTACAGTATACGCCAACAGCGTCATCATTATAAGTCGAACAAATAACAGCCACGCAGTCATCATCATCATCAAAATAATATCCTAGTCTAATAATAATAATAATAATTAGCGACAACGGTCAAAGCAGATGTAAACGTGATAAAGGTAAGCCGAAATTGTGAAATAATATACTTAAAATTTCCATTAGTACTCATTAAACAAGCGTTACACAACACAAGAGGTGCTCTCCATACTACTGTTCATACATCGTGCTGATATAAAGATTATGTGCATTGACTCTATTATTTATGTTTGTTACGAGATATAATATATATACTTTTCTTTTTTACTCTCGCTCCAAGTCGTAGCCATGGCCGCGCTTGTCGACCATTTCATTTATAAATCATGTTACTTTCATTTGTACGGGAATCAAAGGAAGGGGCCAGAGAAAGCACGTCACGAACGATGCAACCATGTGTTACGTAGATTTTCATCCTCTATCTCCCACCATCATCTTTCCATTTCTCTTTGATTGTAAGTCGTTTTTTATACTAATAGCTCGAGGATCTTTCATTTCCTCACTTTACTGTACTTTGCTGCTGGATAGCATTGCTGATGGACTGACTTTGCTTTGAGCCAGGTAGCATCCAGAAATTTTTTGAGGGAATAAATTGCAATTGCATTTCAGGGTGAATCGACTATATAGGCGATGTTTGGTAGTATCTAGAAACTGAAAACGCTGGGCTGACTGAAAACAAATCTCCTTTCACTCCAAAACTCCAAGTTTTGTCCTTCAGCTGTTACAGGTCGAACCACACGATAAATCTAACCCTCTGGTACCAGTTCCTTCTAATTCCACACGTACCGTGCATGCAACAGTAATTTCACAATCGCTCTACAACCTGCTCCATTCACAAAGATTAATAATTATTAAGGATTACGGATGCATGAAAGAGGGATCTTTGAGTAGCAACAATGTATACTTTTGTGTGCCTATTGGGATACCTAAACAAACCTGAAATGTTACAACAATAAATGATGCTACGATACTGCAAAATAATATCTGCATTTACATTTATGTCGTAGCGTGGCAGTGAAATTCGACTTACCTTTCTCCAAGGATGACTTTGTGGTACGCGAGCATTAATTTCGAGGTGGTGGTGGTGGTGGCAGCGTCAAGCCAAAGCTCATGCCACTTGCCTATTCTTTACAAGCGTCGTAAGTGCATTGAGACATTTTAGGTAATGGCGTGTTATTTCTTGTAAAGGCTGGTATGTTCTTGCCGTGCCGTGCAATAGATTTTAGCGTCGTGGCAGTAGCAACAGCAAGTGTTGTTCATTCAACGTACACAAAAGTTGCACTGGATGTACATACTACAAGTCTGCGTACCGTTACATTGGTACGTTTTAATCGCTCCCACGAGCTATATTTTGTCCAGGAAAATATTAAATTGTGTACCGACTTGCTACTGGTATTTTGTGCTGCTGCTGTTGTTTTCTTTCTGTGAGAAACCATGTCAAAATATGTAAACTGGCATTTTCCGTTCTACCCCTCATCATCACCACCAACGCTGGCATCTTCCTTCCTTCTCGTATTTCCAGTTCCAGTAGGCGAATGTAAGGTTGTACGAAAATTTTCGCTTTTTGACTAGGGATTTTATATATACTACGGTGAGGTGTATTTAGTAGCATGGCAAATGTTCTATAATATGGACAGTCGCATATAATAATATAAACAAATTATTGTTGTACGTTTTCATGATGTACACCACCACAAAATAATTTCTTTGGTTTACACAACCTGGGAAACCACATGTGCGTTTCCTTGTTTTCTTTTACTCCAAATTAAGTGCCTATTTCTGGTGGCTACGGTAGTTCTATGTTTCATAACTTGTTAGGAAATATATATGTAACTAGTCATGTTAAACCATGATGGATAATACGTAGCTGAAACAGATAAAAAATCTAAAGGGCGCTATCAACTGACATCAAGTAACAGCAAACGACGACATCAATTGATATCAAACGACGTTAAATGACATCCAGTGACAGAGGCAGCTCATTTTTTGACGTTCATTTTATGACGTTCATTTTATGACGTTCATTATCTGAGCGACCCTTTACATAAAATCTGAGCGACCCTTTGCACAAAATCTGAGCGAGCCTTGCCACAAAATCTGAGCGACGTTATTAACATTTGAACGTGTTTGAACACTAAACACTTTTTGAACACTCTTTGACCCCTGCAGGTCAAAGTAACCCGATTTAACCAATAGTTCTTGATGAGAAAATGATCATCGTTCAATTCTTTCAGAATCCATGAAGAAAAAAAATTGCCATTTAAAAAGCATGTGACCTCTCTCTGACCCCTACTCCCACCCCTGTTGATCGATTGACCTGAAACTCAATACCGATCTTCCTTGTCCTATAAGGAACCTGTATACCAAGTTTCAGCTAAATCCGTCAAGGCGTATCAAAGTTATAGCGCGAACAGACAGACAGACGGACAAACAAACGGTTTAAAATTATAACTACGCTTCAACTTCGTTTCAGCTACGTAATAACTTGACTCTCGCTAGTCACAGTGCATCTCACATCACGCTCACATTGTACAGACTGCATCTGTTGAATTTTAAGTACGCGAATATTTTCTACGCTCTTAGTTTGCGTAACTGTGTATTTGCTGGCTTTGGCTTACGTTCTTCAAAATGGGCGTACCAGTAATTATCGTGAAAGTTTGGAGTTCATGCGTGTAACAACACAACGGCAGTGGCGTAGCCAGGGTGGGGCCAAAGGGGCACTGGCCCCCTCCTGGACTCGCATTTTTAGCATTACGTAGATTAGAGGGGTGGGGCAACTCTATACATTACCGGTATTACGTGGCCCCACCCTGGGCCCCATCCTGGCTACGCCCTTGCACAACGGTCTACTCGGATTGTGAGCACCGACCACTGAGAGTATTGTTTTAAAGGATGCTTGGCTTCACATGTTCTCACTAATTTTATTTAAGCTTTCATATAACATGATCATGAGCGAATTAGAAGTTAGCTAAATTCTTTTGTAGTTTATCGGTGGTAGATCTACTTACAAATATGTTCTCGTCTGGACATGGTTAATAATCCATATGTGGTTTGTATATTTCCATCTACAACTGTTGGCATATAAATCATGGACAATGTGGTTCCAAGTACGAGCCATGTGAATGTAATCTGCTTACCACTTGCTATTCCAATCAGTAGCATAAATGAGTGCCTTTGTGAATTAGTTTATTTATCATCTACGATATAAATTATAATACGCCATTCTTCTCTAAAGTTTAATGAACTGTGTATATGAAATGAAAAGAGTGTGCTTTTAAAATGTATAACCTACAGTTTCACATCGGTGAAATGTAGTTGATCTTGAAACTACAAAGGTTCCGTTCAAAATTACATGGCGTTAACATTTGCAAAAGTTTTCCCTGACATATTATCTTTCTGCACAATTTCATATTAGAAAACGAGTGGATACAGATAAAATCAAAATTCTGGTCCTGCGGATTTATGATGCGTGGTGAATAGTTACAAAAAACGGAATATGATTCTTCTTCTAAAAGCATCATTGGATGATTAAAAGCTTATTTGGTAGAAAGTAGACAGACTCATAACGTTTACAATTCATTCTACGTTGCTAAGGAAGAAGAGGTGTATGAAGAATTCCTACCTTATCACTATCACTTTAAGCATTGTAAACATCGCTAAAACCTTGTAATAGTCAAGAAACTTATGCGTGCCACTATTAATATATGTACAGCATGTTCCAGGCTATATTAATTAATCGCATGTGTTGTTGCAAGACAGAATCCTGGAACCATACACTGGTATTATTATCACGCATGCAATGTTAAGGTTATGTAACTACAAAATGATAATTATATAAGGGTGAATTTATGAAGTGGTCAATGCAGCATAGAAATACCTGTACGTCTTATGGGATGGGATACTTTGTCGCACACGATTGCGGTTGCATGACCTACACAAAAAGTAATGCACATATGTCACCTTTCTTGTTGCGGTTGTTTTCTGCCAAAATGTTCGAGGCTATTTGTCAACAATTTCATTTTGTAAAAAGTGTTTCACTGAAAAGTATATAATATTAATATAACTTATCCAGGTGGGCGGATGGACTTGACTTACTTTCCTTTCCTAAAATGCAAGAATAAATTAATTTTTCATTTGTATTGACTTGAGTCATATTAACACTTAGTATGTATGTATATATTTATTTCTTTATAACTCTTTCGGACCTATGGCCCATAGAGCATCATGTCATCATATAATTAATTAACACTTAGTACAGCACACGTATGAGAATAAATATATGGTGGGGGTATATTAAGGAGGCGTATTTTAACAATGATGCTCATATTAACTGCACCAGTTTCCCAGCCGCTCTTGTTTGACGTAACCTTTACTCTCAAGTTTGCCTGAATAAGCTGGAATTGCCTTTGCAAAATTTAAAATACTAGTAAGAATTCTTACAATTAAATATTACTGTAAACATAACTTGTAGTATATACACTATTATTAGGCGGCAGTAAATCAGATGTACTTTGTATATGAACGCATTCTGTAAATTTTAAGCAGCGTTAGTAAACTGCGTTTCTCCTTTGTTGACTGTTGACACAGCAGCACAAAATTTTTGTTGTTGTTATAGACTTTGTTTGACTTTCTTAGTTCCCACGCAGAGCAAACATTCATTATACTAGTGCATGCTTGTCCATAATAAAAATAAATATAATTCTACATACAATACAAAATACATGAAAAATGGTGATAAATGATTTAAGCTTTCCTGGCACACACAGGCTTTCTACTAACAACGTCACTTGTGATTTGTAGTGCTTTAAGAGTTCAAGAAAAGAGCGTGAAGGTTGAGAAACAGCAAACCTTTCCATATTTTTATGATGACTTTGCAGAGTACCTCGTCGACACGCCACCACAGCTACCACGGGATCATTACTCCTTCATCTCACAGTTGAAAACAGATGGAAACTTAATAGGGCGACCATTGTCCCATTATTACGTAATTCTTTGAGGGAACATTAAACTTTCAGATAACCATTGTTACAACCATATTCTGCACAATGACAATGATATTATTATAGACTAAAAATATGACGCACGACATACAAGTACCTTACTTATTCTGCCAACAAACTACAGCTTCGTACTAAAAATATCCTGTATATATTTTTGCGATTTGCTCTCTGGAGAGGCGTTAAAAGTTTCCTCTATATTCATCAAAAAACACAGTATGTATGAGTACCTGGGAAAGTTGCAGGTCTCTTGTATTTGAACCTTCTACGTGACATTATTAGACAGCAAGAGGATTATTACTGAGCATGTATCTACTTAGTTAGCACATGTACATCCATCCATCCCAATGCGGCAGTTTTCTATTGATTATGACACTTATTATTATATTGTGTAACTTCATTTGAGGGATATAATAAGGGTTCCCTCTTTGTCCCACCGTTCGCCTTCTCTTCTCTGCATTATAATCTCTTTTTTTGCGGAAGCGCTATGGAATAAGGTAAACAGCACAAACTTATATGCCACGATATAACGTGTTATGTAAAGTCTATAATTATCAGTATGTATTTTAAGTATTCCCTTAAAATTATTTAGAGTAGGCTCCTATAATTTACTTGGAGGGATGCTCTGCGAATATTATACACCTTTATTATTTTGAAACCACATTTATGTTACTTAAGCAAGTTATAGAGTCGTCGCATAATGTACTTGAATACATATTTTTTCAGAAGGATTTCATGTTCTGCTAGTTCCTCTATGAAATTTGCCTGGTAGCTAAGAAAAAGCTAAGAAAGCGCAACATGGTAGACAGGGCGGGGACGGCCTCAACTTCCTCCTGAATTTTTTTCTTGTCTTTCATCTTCCTTTTTTACTCAAATTACATGGTACGTTGAGTACACTAATAAAGGTCGACGGGGGAGCTATTCTCTCAAATGGGGAATTGAACGAATGTGTGGGGAAAGTCTGCTGGAGAGGGAGACAGGATGGAGCAGGAAAGGGATCCCTGCAAAAAAAGCTAAAGAGACTATCAGCGCTGACACGGTTTGTGCAATGCGCTTCCCTAGTTTTTACGTAATGTCAAATAATAACGTAATGTTGTATGTTTTCCTTTCCTCTCATGGAATAATCCTAACCATTTCCTTGTGGAAATGCTGGTGTGTATCAAACCCATTTATGAAGCAGTATGTTGGTATGATAATTCCTGCGATAAACTATGTATACTAAGCAGTGAGGAGAGGTAGTCGTATATAGTTTAAACAGTACAAGTTCGTTGAACTTTTTGTTTTCTTTAAAAATTCAATCTGTGTAAAATATTAAAACATTGCACAAAAAAATCTACCTTTATGGGCATTTCGTCCTTGGTAAGGCGAGCAACGACTGAATTGAAAACGATATAACTAAAAGCAAAACTGAGAAAATGTGCATTTTTTCACAATACAAACTTATATATTTGTAGTTTCGAAATGAATATTCGTTTTATTATTTCCTCAGGTATATATAAACATGTTGGTGAACTTTTGACATTTATCTGCACTGTATTAATTCTGGAGTTATGACGTGTCTTCACACACCTGTCTGGTTAATGAATTTCATCTTGCTGAACCGAGACTCTAAAGCATTATCATTCATGCATAAGAAATGTGTACGAGGTAGTTTTTACTTTACCAATTTGAAACATAAAATCTCTGTTTTTAGGTGAAAGCGACTCTACATGGAAGCAAATCCACTTCTTTGCTTCATCAAGTAATTAATAAAGATCATGACTAAATTGACTACTGACTACAAAGTTGCCTCTTTGATATATTTGCATTCGGGTACATTGCTGGGTTTCCTGTACTGTTTATGTATATTTGTAATTTATTATTAGATTAAGTGTGTGCCTATTGGCACGTGCGGTTTTCCTGTCCCTATTTCCTGATATCTATTTCTCCATGTAAGTTAATTCTCAACTTGATAAATACATTAATCATTGTATGATGAATACTTGATTTGGAATTGGATCCATTTGGGGTTTTATTGTTTGTATTTGGCATAGTGTAGCATGCTATTCAACTCTAGTATAAACCATAAGGTAACTTTCAAACAGTCAGTTGTTTAAATAAGAGATGAAAGTACTTGAAGTTTGATATTTGAAAGAATATATTTCTTAAGTCTGCGTATACTGCTACTAAATATTTTGTTTACTTTCGGTTTCTAGCAGAGTTTTTTGCTCTTTTCCACTGTGGCATTCTACTCTTAATCGAAATATGATGTCATGTTAAATTCAGCTACACAAGCTGCGAGATACTTGAGACAACCCATTTGATATTTTAAAAAATCAGACGATACACGATATTGTACACCTTTGCTGTAGAGTACAGAATTACTTTTTTTCCACCAGAATGAAAACCAATTTACCCCGTACGTATATACCCCTATAATTAGTATAAACTGTTTTCAATTGCGCTTTAGCTAGATCCAATATTACTCCTTTCAAAATGTTTATTCAATACGCAGCGATATGGGATCACAGGGTTTCCGCGGAAAATTTAATGCACTTTTTAATTCATGAAAAGCCTTTTGCATTATGAAAGTTACCTACTAGTTACAAGTAAAGGAAAGGATAATATGCAGGTAGTCATTCAATTCCGTTCGCCCTCGTCTTTGTAAAACAGGCATCCTGTCTTGTTACCTGCCTGATTCTCCGATTATATACATGACCAGAGCAAAAGGTACTTCAAAAATGAAGTTCTTTGGATGACATAAATCTCTCCTAATTTCGCAACATGATGCATACGCTTTAGTGCATATTGCATATGTACTTTATTTCACAGTATAGGGCCAAAATCAGATTTTAAAATAGGAAACTCGCAAGTGTATTTCGTACCTATTTCCATTCCATTAAAGTTACTTCTACATAGAATTAATGTCTATGAGTTTTCAAGTTACAAATACAAACGTGCTATCGCACCGATGTATTTAGAATATCCCTGAAGAAGAGAATATATTTGCGTGATGTTTAGCTAGCTTTCTCTCTCATTCCTAAATAAAATGCACATGATTTTTTTATGTTACGTACATATGCATTAGTGTTTAGGTCTAGGCATGTGTACCTGACTTTTCTATGCAAATCAGAATCTCTATCCTGCAGTAATAATAATAATATTATTATACTCTTGTTATTATTCATGATTCGTTATGAATATACTTGTATGAGTTTATAGAACAAAATATATATAAAATTCAAGCCAGTAACAGGCAAGGGTTATGGGTAAGGTCGGTCGTTTTTTCGTCGTGCTTTTTAAAAGTAAACAAATAATATATACATATGTAAGTATATAAGAGCACGGCAAGGGCACGACATCCATTTTCTTTTCATTGATTCCCTTTCTACTTTAACTTAGTGCCCAACAGCATCCTATCCCATTTAATATACTAAATTACGTTACGTTACCTTTGAAAATAAAATCTTAGCACCGCGTTGTTGCCGTTGTTGTCGCTCCAAGTTATAGTACGTGTTAGACTTTTTTACATTGAACTCATAAACCCGGAAAGAATATAATATTGGTTTTTAAGAGCTACAAAGCTTGAAACATAGTTTCTCTCTCGAAAAGAGCTCTTAATAGTTGGCAAACAGGTTTCCTTTACAAAAGTTTATTTTATTTTATTTTTTCTCGATTAGATTCTTTTTCTTAAAAAATCAACAGAGAGATGAGGAAAAAAGAGAAAGTAGCAAGAGAGGAAAGTTTGTTTCTCTTAGTTTTTCACCTCTTGGAAGCACACTACCAGTTTCTTTTTATATGCTCATGATTTTTCTTTTGGTTTGCAGGGGAAAGTAGACGACGACAGGCGAGTTAATGCCATGTTCTCTGTATTTTGTCCTGATTGCCCCGAGGATTTTTCTGTTGTTGCGTCAATGAGAATGGGAAGACAGACACTCTCTTTCTTTAAAGTTTGTTGATAATGCAATATGGACTAAATAGTGAAGAAGGAGAGTGTCGCGTTTATTCAACCGACTCTCTGCTTTGGGAATGGAAAATTTTTCGTTCAGCTGTCATTATTCATTCCTGTGACTTGACTGCATATTATTTATACAAGTTGCAAACTATAAATAGAGATTATAAGGTACAAGGAATAAGGATCGGGAACTTTTTTCCTTTAGATATGTCTCAATGTCAAGTGAAAAGAACTCAAGTGCTTTTGGTAAAAAGACCGAAACACTGGTACTCGTTTACTCGGTGGCGTCGGCAGTGGTGGTGATACACAGGGGGAAAGGGAAATCCTCCTTTGGACTTTGAAATTAAAGAATGTTACATTTCCCAGCATTGCTGTTGCGATGGTGGAGTGTCTGCAAAAGTAGGTAGGTAGGTAGCAGGGCAAAACAGTGTGGGGAAATGTACAACAGAACGACAAGAAACGGAAGGAAATGAACGAGTGCAAAAATGCCAAGAGGATTAGTGTAGACTGGGACATATTTTTATAGTTTATACACATGAAAGAAATGCAACAAAGATTTTCATATGAATGTATAGCTCTGTAGAAAAGGATTGGAACTGATTCCATAAATGACGAATAGGATATGTCGTCCTTACAAGAAAAATATGATAAATATTTATTTGTGTGCATTAGGCAAAATATTTGTCTGATTCGTGTTTGTTATTGTTGTATTTCGAGAGCTTCCATACTTATTTGAGTGTTTTGAGAATGGACAAAGTTGGTTTTGTAAAATCAATACTTTAAAAGCAAGTAACATTCTCTCGCTCTAACACCCAAGCCGCTAGTTTTGCGTCATCCAGTTCTTGAAATAGTTGAACGAGGCAAACATTCAAATGCAAAAAAGAGCTCAAAGCTAACAATAAGCGTATGCCCGTATATATCTTTATATTGTTTTTAACTATAAATTTATGATCCTACATGACAGACGGTAATGCAGATATTTAAAGGGCGTGCGAAGTGCTTGTCTGCATCATAAACGACAAACGCTTAAATTTCCTCTGAAGGAACGAAACTTGTGTTATGTGTGTTCTTTTAGGAGTAACTGTATTGAAACATTTTATACATTTGTTCCTTTTACAAAATGTACACACTTTGGTTAAATAATATAACGTAAGCAGCAACAAGAACCAACTTTCTCCCTTACAAACTGTCTGTAGACATAGACTAAAAATGGTGATGTAGAAAGGAATAATATAGACAAGCCAAATCGTTAAAATGCTTCTTTTTGTAGTTGATAAATAGATGAAAAATTTAAGGATGGCTCAATTCATGGAGCACAAAGTTATAATAATAATGAAATATTATAAAAGTATGAAACATTTGTTGTCGTTCGTCCTTGGAATTTCGTTCATAGCTGTGCACACACACGTACGTCGTCAAAGCACTAGGCTGTCACACAGAATTAAGATGAGGAGGCACAAGTACAATATTTTTGCTTTAGACAGTTGCCCTTACTATTTCATTAGTGCTTGCTGCTTTTGCAAAAAGAACAAGCGGAAAAATTTCTCGACCTCTTTGGTGAATTTGTATGACAGCATATATAGAGTACATGGCCTTTCATTAGGCAAGCATTATGCAAAATACAAACAGTAGTCGGATTGTACCTAAGAGCTTTATAAAATGTCAGGAGGACCAACGAAAGAAGATGGGGAAAAGTAAGTAAGGCTCGTTTAATTCCAAACTTTATACGCTCCAGAGAGTAGTTTTTAATTAGGTCTTCGAACCACCGTTGCGAAATGGTTGCTGCCTCACCAGTCAATACTTTGGCGATTACGCAAAATTAATCTACTATTTTTCCCAAATGAGATCGAAATAAATCTCAAAAGTACTTCCACCTCAATAATCACGTTTTTCATCTTTAGCAAGGCATATAGATTTCTAGTGTACTTGTGCATACATGCATACATTTCATATTATGATGAACATAATGCTCCGGTGTTACTTGCAATCATTCAACTCTGGAGAATATAACACCCAAAGACATAAATCTTATATCAAGTTTCAATCTTGAATTCATATTTTTTTGTAAATTAAGTAAGAGTGATTGCAAATGTCTGTTGTGAATGGCCTCTACAAATCAACTACGCAGCTATTTGAACTGCAGAATAAAACCCGAGTGAAGCTCCGTTTATGCACAAGCATGAGTGGCAAAGTAAACACTAAACATTAGGTGGGTTGTACTTGGAATATCACAAAATTGTTTTCGTCAAAGAAAAAAAATAATCGCTCGTGTTGAAATGAAAAATTCATAAGATGAAAGTGTTCAGGAAATATAAGGTATAAGAGTTTTGCTTGGGGAGCAAGTTAAAGGTCGCAATACTTCAACTTCAGACCAACTGAAAATGGTTTTTATAATGCTGTCGGCTGTGGTGATATATCGAATCATTTCGAAACAACCTCAAACTTCCTTTTAATCTTTTCCAGCTTAATTACCCTTCAAACTTGAAAGAGTTTGCGAGAAAATATATATATTTTTCCAGCTGCTGGTTGCTTCACATAAAAATTACTCAATTTTCTACCAAAACGGATGTTATTGTGGCATGTGCCACAACACAACAATTTTAATTCATGCTGTGCGTGTTCCTGTAGATATAATATAGATTATTACGTGACGGACTACATGACTGGACTAACTGACCTCCGGGGATGTAATGTAAGCCACTTATAATTATTAGGGAGCGGAAACAATAATTGTACTGCTACCTGTTTGTTTTATAGTTGATGTCCGTCCCGCCGTAAGGTTCAGAAAGGACTAAATCTTTTAAACCATTTGGAATAATTCAAAAGAGATTACAAATGCTTTAATGAATAGTATACGAATCCTTTCCAACTTTTACACAAACTTTCCCAGTAGTATTTTATTGCTGAAAGTTACTTTCTCCGAGACCTTTGCTTTCACTCCTTTTCTAGTCTCGTTTTGATTTCATGTTTATTTCCTTTGATTCATGCTTCCTTTCAAACTAAAGCTGTTGATTGAATTTTAACGTTATTGTTAAGAAGAATACTTGGCGATGATGTATACAGTAGTGGTGCGTGAAGATCGCAAAAGATAAATATAGAATTTTACCAGAGAGAAAACATTTGCGTACGATTTTTACTAAAATGGTCTATTTTAGGCTCCTTTCTATTCAATTTCTATATGCTCTTGATTGTTGTGCAAACTCATTGTCAGTGCTATAACACATTTACACATTTAATGAATAGCTATTCAAAATACGGTTATAGAAATGAAAAAAAATATCCATATGGAGAACCCGAGAAATTTATCTGGTGTCTAAAATGGTAGAAGCGAATAATATTTACAAAGTATGCATAAATGTATCCGCTAACCCTTATCAACTTTTGTAAACTGGAAACTTGTTTTGCTGGAAAAATAAACGAGCAAATATTTCTCGTTTACTTAAGGGACTCACTCTTTGCGCAGTAGGTTTGTTCGTTCCTGGAATAGAAGGAGAAACCAGCGCAGAAATGAGGAGGCACCTTTCCTTCCGTGCGTACTCCGAAACTATCAAACGACGCGTCTGTGTACCAGGCTGTGGGTAGATAGATCCTTATTTTCCAGTGAAATAAGTTGATGACAACGACCTGAAATACGTTCCCCTAAGAAATCTGGAAACTCATAGTGGTGTTCCCTGTTGTAGTAGCAGCAGTGGCCAAACTTGGAATTCGTTGTAACCGACAATATAGAATATAATATTGTGTTTCGTTTTGGAAAATACGTTGTTTTGCCGATGATGCAGTCTGGCAAGCAATATTCCGTCCTTCGAACAAACCTCAGGGCTTGAGGAATGCATAACTGCGTGTATGTACCTATTCGGGAACGTTTGAATTAAGTTAAATTCTGCACTCCCCTCAAGCCTCTCGCTTTAATGCATGCATGGTTTTGCGATAGAGGAGAAAGCTGTAGAAAATCAAAACCAGGAGTTCATGGCCGTGAGTTGCCAAGTACCTGAATGATTTTATATGGAGAAAATATGCTATGGTATGGTGGTGGTGGTGGAAACCCTAATTTTCAATGTGCTGACGCTGATACCACATATATTTACATTGCCGCTTGACGAGCCGAATCGACATCATTATTATACCCCGTTACGGTTGTGGTGGTGAAACTAGATCAAAAGATGTCTTTGTGGCAGCTTATTGTAGTTTCCGTTTGCAAAACAGAAATGCTTCAATAAAAAATGCAGCATGGTACAGCATATCTACACGAAATCCTAATTAAATTCGATAGACGTTGCCGTGGATATGGCGGAATTCTCGCCTTCCTGGAGCCGGAAAATATACTTTCCAATAGGAACCTACGCAGCTTTAAAGAGAATATATTTAAAAAATATGTAGACGGCCGTCAGATATCATAACATCACATTAAAAACTTCATTTGTGGAATGTCACTTCTTGTTTGCGCTCCTTTGAAGGTACCCATGGCCTTGATAAAAAAACAAAATATTTCCCTTGCAATCTCTATTTCTCTGCAGAAAGTAGGACACTTGCGGTGAAGTTCACGGTACTTTTCTTAACAGGAAAACATATGGAACAATCGTACTGTGGAAACTGCACGGAAACCAATCGACGAAATGAGCAACAACTTGTTAGAATGCTGAATAAATTGATTTTGCCTTGACTGTAATGGAAAAGTTTGAAAATTTATGTATCTGATCTTGAGATCTAAAATCATATTTATTTTGCATTTTGACCAAAGGGAATGAAGGATGTCAGTTGAAGGTAGAATATCGTGGTGTTGACTATTACTTGAGTTGAGCGTAATAATGAAACCGAAATTGAATTTCTAAATACTTTTCGCAAATCCAGCAGTTTTACGTCTTGAAGAGCACTTCCAGAATGGAACAGAACTGTGTTGTGTAGCCGAAAAAAACTTGTTTGACGGACGTCATGCAATGTTATTTATACAACATGATTGAATAAGTTGTCGAGTGCAAACACGTGTAATTAAAATTAAGGTTGTCGAAATGTTTTATCCCAGTCATTTCTTACAGAATGTATAATGTTTCGCGGACCTATAACTTTTGGAGAGAAAGTAAATTTCAACTCTATTGCATTTTGTGGACGGTTTGGATGATCATTACATCGCCATGCATTAGTTACATCATGAGAAACAGTTGGTCTCGCTAAGAGTGATTTCGGGAACAGCATATTCGATACTCAGAAGGATGTTCTCATGAGCTCTATGTGAAAATGCACTTGGAAGCACTTTTGGGAATAAATGTGGTCGGATGTTTGCTTGTGGTTCAATAATTTCGTTAGACTGCAAAAAGCCCCCTATTCCTGTCCATCAGTTCCATCGTAAATTTTCCACCAGCCAGTATAAACCCAGCCATAAGTTGTGTTAACTCATTCAGTCAATTCTCAAGTCAGCACACAGAAACAGTTGATATCACTTGATGCTTTCACAAGTATTTATGTTACTGTATATCTCCAAAACATCGATTTTCAAAACTAGAACAGTCTACAGTTTATGTATATGCATTTTATCCGCCCACATGAATTTCGTATTGAGTAACAGATACCATTTCAGCATATCTATATGTGTGATTTGATAACGGTATAAAATCATGAGGGAGTTTCTGAAATTGCTGATGATGTTACTCTGGGCTAAAGTCAGAATCAGTATCACTGCATGAACGTATTATTATTCGATTATGAAGTATCATTGACTTGTATATATTGCATTGACCACCAAAGTATGTGATACGATGTATTGAGGTAAAAAAAATAACTACCTATACACTTTGTTTGAAACACCCACCCTTTTAAAAATTCTCCTCTAAAATAAAATGGGTTATCAGAAGAGCAAATCGTTGATCTTATCATAAGACTTAAGGGAAAAGTAAACAGCAAATTATTACTTAAGTAGTACGTACGTAATGGACTACTACGCCTTTTTTGTCGTTGTCGTTTATCACGTTACTCTTCTCTTTATCTCAATTTTTTGGTGGTAAAATAGTGTGACAATTACATGTTTGTAGTGAGGACCAGGGTGGAGCATATGCCGTAATGACTGGAATCATGCACAATGTCACGCACGGAACATTTCAATTTTGGCAAAGTGCTCTCAGGAAAAAATGCAAAGCTGCAGGATATTCCACCACATCTCTACTTTCTTTCTATTTGTATATACATTAGACGTGGCAACATTGTACGTTCGTTGATAGTAGGGCACACCAACGTAAAACGCTTAAGTGCATGAATGAACTGCTTAGAAATTCTACAAAAAAAAGTTTGCTTTAATAGACAAAATGATGAAAATGCAGTTGAGTCTCAAAGGGGTATTCATGAATCAGAGTAAAACAGACGGAAATAAAAAATATGCTGGCAAAAAGGAGACATGAAAGTATAAAAAATGTCTGTTGACCTTGTTTTCCTTTTTCTCAGCATTCAACTCGTTTTCCAGCAATTTCGTTGATGATACTCACTTTGTAAGGCGCCGCAATAAGCTTGCGATGAGTGGCAAGGTGTACATGTGCACATATCTGTATTGCATTCTTGGACCGACGGATGTTTCGAGGCGAATACGTAAACAGGTGTGATGCGTTTACAGTAGTCAAATGAAAGATAAAAGTAAAAGTGAATGGGAGGGGGACATTTTATATTGCAAACGAGAACCCGGCAAAGCCGGGCCTCGCCACCCGTTACAGGGGTGGGAGTGAGGCTAGACTCGAGTTGATTGGTTATTAAAATCTCCTCTTTTAAACCAAGACATCAGTTAATTCATCAGGACTACCTAGCACAAGGCTAGGATATGCTCACATGTACATTAAGCCCGTCAATGGGGACGATCATAACTTTCTACCTCATTTCATTAATCCCGCTTCGATTGACCACCCTATCAAAATTGCTTTCATTTTATGTTAACACTTTCCCAAATCCGAGCACCTCATTGACATATAATACAGCGCTCCTTTTTGAATTGCGCTAACCTGGACACGGCCCTTAAAGAATTAAGTACAAATGTTAATGCGGCGTGGCAGCCAAGGGGTGCGGAATAGACATGTGGTTCTTTTACAAAATTTGCTCAATTTATGATTATCTATCCGAATCAGCAATAATATTTTTTAACATTTTCCGACCCACGACCTGGTTTTTCGACCGTAGCTCGGCCGGATGAGTGGGGGTCCGCACTTTTTATTGCGGATTCGGAATCTACGCATCAAGTTGCCCCTGTATACTTAATTTCAGCAAATTATACCGTAAGATTTTTTGGCGTCTAAATTATAATATGTATTTATAACAATAATAATAATCATAAGCAAACAGAGAAAGTGGTTTGGCAGTACAACAGCAGCCTTCGACTTGCCACCACCATCCAGCCGGAAACGACAAAGAAACTGATGGCTTGGTCATATGAACATGGCACGTTGCTTTCTATATTATTCATATGCGGTATGTATATTCTCTGACTGAGGGACGAATGTAAGGAATGCAGCAGTGTTTGTACAGGAGAGAGAGAGAGAAAGCATTCTTTTATACCTTGAAAAATCAAGAAAGTGTTTCCTGTGACAGGCTCCATTAGGTTTGAGCACTTTAGTGTTTCAGACTTGTATGAAAAATTCATGGTGCAGTTTATGCATTTCGGAATGGAACGTGGTGGTGTTTTCTCTCTCAAATTGACAGCAGTGTAATGTAAGTGGTGATGGCATAGTGGTATGGAACACGGCAGTGTTGTTTTATGGGACAGCAAATCATCAACAAAAAATGAGCACACAGAGGCACGGTAATAATAGCTCAAATGATATAGGCATTGTGTAGACTACATACAATAATATGTGTTGAAGGCACAATATACAAGTACCGAGTGGAAGTTCAGAATTGAGATTCATTTTCAAGGTAATCATCTCTAACACTACAAGGCACCTTATGAAATGCGATATGAAAAGTAAAGAGTATAGAAAACAGAAGGTTAAAAAAGAGAATATTCGAACTCTGGAGAATTTAATATTTCCCATAGACAGCCACCATTGTCACATGATGTAATAACAACATATTGTGTTTTTATTATACTGAGATGAAATTACAAAAATAAAAACAGCAACAATGAGCGCTTGACTGCTTTCGCTTACTTACCAGGTGTAGAACAGACAGTCACGTTGATATGAAATTGTATGTAGACGTACTTTATTCCATATTAATCAACATGTACCTATTTATGCTACGTGTTCATATATTAAAGTTCATAAATACATCAATGAATTCATGGATATGCAAACAACAGGCAGTGATGATATGACTTATTATATAGATTGCCTCTGAAAAATCGTGTATTATTTTCTCTTTCAGGGGTTATATGGAGCACTGGAGTATGATATACGCTCTGTTCCTGGTTTGTTTGGGCGCTGTAACGGCAGTGAGCCTCCTGTACATTGTTTGTTGTTGTTGCCGTAAAAGGCATAAAGCGGGCGGTGGGGATGAGGAGAGTTTACAAGGGATTCTGAATGATGGGAACAGCAGCAACAAGGACACCACATCCGTCAAAAGTCACAATGGGATTCTCGGTATCAAGGCTCCTCTTCTCAAGACCAAATCCATGATGTAAGTTGGATTTTTCCATTGCTTTCCTTTGCCTTCTCTCTCTCTATTCATGAGCTTATATGCTTTGTACATGTGAACATGCACAACATCAAAAAAATCAGCCAGCCGATTCTCCGCTTCTGTTCACTTTGTCAGCTTTCCCCGTTTTTTGCTTGGCTTCATCATTTGAATTCATGCACTGCTTGCTCGATGCTTTCTAGATTGAACTAAGCAAAGGAAAGGATAGCTACGGAGCAACAAAGGCATTTACCGTTTTTCTCATGTCGTTTTGTTGTCATTGTTGATCATGCGATGCTGTTGTTGTTTAAAGTGCTTCCAAGAGTCCAACTACTAGTCTTGCCATACGACGCTTATAAATTTATATTACAAGAGAAACAATAAATACTGCTACTGACAACGCTCCTGTTTACTACGCTAGTTCATATATTCATTGCTCCTTTGATACAGGAGCATTTTGCGAATGCATATATATGATATGTGGTTTCACTTGTCGCGTTGCCTCATTACTTGTCCCGAAGCATAATTTGTTAAATGGAACGCTAAACTTGGAACAAAACCTTACCAACTTGGTGGTATGAAGATGGGTACGTGCTGGTAACAAACAACACTCGCTGGAAGAGAAAGGGCCTCTCTCGTTTCCCTTTAAAGTAACGCGATTCCACTATACGTGATAATGCATTTGATTGCCCTTAATGACTTATACAATATGTCACGTTTGGCGCTACGTGAGAAAGGAAGTTTTCAGGGGACATATTTAATACACGTTGACAAGTGGCTGGGTGATGAGCAGCAATTTAAAAATAAACCATAAAAGTGTGTCATTACTTCTAATCCCTTATGCATCACCACCATTGTTATGTAATATCCCAACTTTTTTGTGATGAAGGAAGTTTGTTGTTGTTCTTGCGGTTATAATTTGCTACTCGACGCAGACATTTGTCAGGCAAACGTGCCAGCTAATTTACTTATCCTGTGATGGAAATATATTGCCTACGTAAAGTCGGAGTTTCTCAAATAACATAGCTACGTAATGTTCTAGACGCAAATATTATACATAATCCTCTTCATAATAGTACACTCACGAAAAACGCATTTAATCGCGCTTCTAGCTCTAATCACTGGCTTTACTCTTTTATGCATTTTTACTTAAGGCAGGACGGGAAAATACCGTGTACTCAAGAACAACAGGTAAGTAAACATTGATCGCTTTTGCCGCAATTTCGCTAAAAATTCTTGTTTGCTTTAAACTAGCTGGTTTTTTTCCAGACGTTTGCCTTATTTTGAACCTTTAAGGTTACTTTGTGACTAAACGAAAATGACTTTTTCTATCTGCCAAGAGCAACCTTCACATCTGAGCTTATATAAACGTCTGTCTTGAGATTTCGATGTAAAATCTGTAAGATGTACATTGTAAACCCCAAGGCCTTGACATGTTGTCAGTAGACTGTTTCTCTAACGGCTGTCTTTACAAATTGATATATTCCTTCATAAGTAATATAACAAGTCTAAAGGCTGACCGATCACTTTCTATTCTTCCGGTTTTCTTTCATTCGACAGACGGGTCCTTTATATAAATGTCGCTCAATAAAAACTGACCGGCCGTTAAGAGAAAGCTTCAACATGCTTGCTCTACGATCAACAGGAAATCTATATAAAAATCACAAGCTCAATCAAGCGCTGCAAAAAAATAAATATCAAAAGTCAAAAACTACACGGCACTGCTGGAATCGATTTTCAACGGCTATTCCTTATTCCTACCACCGTAGTCACTGTATCTCGAGTGAATACCTACACGCACACATGAAAAACAACATTAGATCCACTACTACTAATGGATTTTTGACAATGACCATTGAACTGGCAGGAGAAGAGCCAAGAGACAAGGCGTAGCGTGACATGGTGTTTTTCTCCTTCACAAAAAACAGTTTCATATATTCTCGTCTCCCTCATCCCATCAGCCTACCTCTAATGCACGAAAGAGTTTAAGTAGCCTTTGTTTCTAAACAATGCATGACGACAGAAGTGTGCATGTTTGGGGGCGATGGGCGATGATGGAGGAAATCAAGTAGGATTTTCCTCCTTGTTCAGGTTGCACCTGGTTGAAACCGCTTCATTTCTCTAATGATAGCAGAAATTTGGACGCTTATAAATGGCAGAACAGGTTGTTACGGGGAAGAAGATGGAGGCAGTGGTGAAAGTAGCAGTCTAATGAAATAATAGCAATGTCAAGAACGAGGAAGAACCGTCTTAAAAAATGAAAATAGCTGCTGCATGGGAACATAAACGTGGCATCTTTATGTGTGAAATGGATAATAGGCAAACGTAAAGAAAATGCGGAATGCTCACTGCACAATGATCAGCGAGAGAAAGCAGGGAAGCATTCAAGGGAAGAATATGCTCGTTGTCTACGACTTGCAACGTCGAAAACGGTAGGAGTGCCGAGGCCATCAACAGTTTCTTTTTTTTGCTGGTTTGGCTTCCTGCCAAGGAACACTAGTTGATTTTGATGGAGCGAATGTACGTACACAGAATGCAATGAGCTTACTCGCTCATTTTTATATATCTGCATTGTATGCATGCTTATACATATGTACATACACGATAAGGGTTTTATGTTCTTCTTGGTATTAAGCTGTATTACCGACAGACAGGAAGTTTCTCCCTTTCACCCAAGTGAAACAAAACCAACAAGTAGCAGGCTGAAGAAAATAGCGGAAACTTTTTGGCCATACTCTGAGATACGTACCTAGAGGCATGTGCTCAAACGCAGAAAAGAATGATAATATTAATGATAACCGTGGCTGGAGCATCTGTCTTGAACTTTTTTCTCGACACTTGTTACAGCTATGTACAAGGATCTTCCCAAGGAGCGGAAGTGGTGAGAATGTGCAGAAGATGTGTGTGCATTTTGATGACTTATGAACAGACTGGTATATAACCAAAATTAATCCCCACGAGTTTTACGACTTGAGATAACGTTGAATAGGTCATAAGTTCACTCACGTGCTACCTTTTCTACGGGAATGTGCTTAGGAATAATAGAATGATAACTATGGACCGTTTGTTCTTGTTATTGCTGCTTTATTACGTAAATGACATTGAACTCCTATTGTACATGTTGTTGTGTAAAAATCGCAAAAAAGTATGGCTTGCTTAGTGAACTGCTTACCACGCAGAACATTGATCGGTTCAAGGCTTCCTGGCACTGGCGTAACATCATAAAAAGTTCCGTGTAGCTGAGTGAGTAACCTTTATTTGTCTTGTTGAACAAATGGAGCAGATGGTTACATTCATTCATGCTCCAACAATATGTTCACGCTATTCCTTTGTGACAATCCTCTAGAGATAAAAATTATAACCACATTCTCCGCACAATAGAAAATTTCTTTCTTTAAGTTTTAGTTTTGTTGTTTACCCTTATAATACATATAATACTTAAATACCAAAATATAGTACAAATATTGCGTGTTTACTTCTTATTTTGATCATGTTAAATGAAAGACTTCTGAAAGTAAAAATATAATTATAGAATAAAAACATAAACCTTTAGAAACCGTAAAAATGAGGATCTGGAATTTGCCAATGTACTGTTTATGAACAGTAAGTTTTCCAAATAACTTTTACACTACATTGAACAGTGTTGAGCAGCTTGATAAAAAACTGCAAAAACAATAATGTTATGATCGACACGCACAAATAAATATGTACGCAAGGTAAACATTTAAAAAAAGTATTAATGTCAGCAATCACATTGCTCTTCGATGCAGCTTAGTTGGTATTGTGAAGTTCATTAAGAAGTAAACAGGCTAAAAAATGTATTAGGTTAAAAAGTCGATGGAATAGTGAAGTACGATGGAACTGTCTGCTTTTTTAGCGTAAACTTTCCCCGACAAAGTCAAGATAATTTTCTTTTATTTAGCATAGCTACCGTCCAGTAGTTAGTGCATGTAGACCATACGCTTGGGTGAATCCGCATTGTCAGTTTGTTGGGGACGACTTTTGACGACGTCAAAAGAGAATAGAGAGGGCTAAAAATCTCCCGTCTCGCCACATGTAACCTTGATAATGATGAATTATGTTCTGTAATGAGGATGCAAAATGAGGGTCTTGTGATGCTCCTTTCAACAAAAGTGTGCCAAAAGGATCTGCTGCACCAACAACAACATTATATTCAGGCCGCTTTCAAAATCCTTCTTTTTATAGGAAATACTATACAAAACGCTGCAAGTGAAATCTGCTGGTATAAATAAACATTTGCCAAGTAACCTAATCCTTGGGAAACACTATAGTTACATAAATAGTGAAAGTAGAGCGTCCTTTGCTTCCTGAGTACTTATCCTGGTTTAATTAGACACTCTCGTAACTGAAAACTGGCGCAACGTGTGCTTAATGATATAATGCATAATATTGTGCCTTTGTTTTGAAGAGCTAAATATGACACGTCTCAAAAAGAAGTGTTTACGGCAGTGGGTCCGGAATTGAGGCGCAATACACGTCAACAAGTACGTTCATTACAAAAATTAACTTGTCACAAGGTAAATCGACAAGTGAAAAGGTAATTATATCTGAATGAGGAGCTACGTGATACTTTTCCACTTTTAATGCACGGAATCATGTTTCTGTTTTGAGGCCTAAATAATAGATTACCCCAAGTGTTTGCATTTGCAGTGAATGCATATTTTGTCAACAAACAATGGCTTTCTCTCAAAACAAAAGTATTGAATTTAATTGGATACTTGTCGTCACCATCAGTATTTTGTTTTGTGATTTTGTAGTGCCTTCTTCAAGTTGAGATGCAAGACAGAAAGGGATGGAGAAAAATATGTACTATTTATAGGTATCACGAAAATGCTGAATGCTGAGCATCGAGGAGCATCGCCTGTACGCACAAACATGAACGCGTGTTGTGAACGTATCTCTCTTTCCATAAATCCACATTTTTTGCCGTTCGTCAGCATCAACATGGTGTTCTTTTGTTCTGTTTTTGTTCGGAGAAAGCAAGCATCGGAATACGTACAAGTACCTATACTGTATACAACATCTTCATCACCAAAACTCCCAAGGGTCAAGTACGTCATTTTATTCATGAGTGACTGAAAAGAGCAAGATGGGAAAATGTGAGACAGAAGTATGGGTTTATATTTCCTGGAATATGCTAATAGAGAAAAATGTTGTTCTCCCTGTCTTCCTCTCTTGGCTACCACTACAATCTTCTCACAGCATCACTGACTGTATTTGGAATAATGTGGCTGTGTGACGACTACACTGCTTTGTTTGCTGTCAAGTTCTGCCTTGATATGTTGATAAATGGAATTGTAAAGGATGGTTTCAACAGGAAAATATAATAATAGAGGACTGTAGGTACTTTCCTTTCACATGCTCTTTTTGCATCAGCAGCTCAAGTACGTTGATGAGGACCGAAATGATATGAAAGTGTACAAGATAATCGAGATGAATAAGTGGAAAAGAGTTGGGTACTATGATGCTCTAAGAAGATGTGTAGTGTAAGTGCACAGGATACACATAGCCATATGCACAGCACAGGTAAACCATCCAAACGCTGTGTGCCTTTCGCAGGATTTCTAACCTGAAAGGGCTTCTATTCACAATCAGTTGAAAGTTTGACTGTTGGCAACTTAAAACTTGGGGAAGCGGTTGCGCTCTTTATCTCATGCTCACTATCGCACAAAATATTCCATGTGTGCTCAAACAAACAGAAGATGATGATGATTACGATGAGTGCACGCTGCGTACACTTTCGTTTATATTTTACTCGGAAAGTCAATATAAAGGATTTTGCTCTGAATTAATAGTTAATGGGAGTAGTTTACCGTTTCAAGTAGAGCTGGAAAAACGGGGGAAGGTCAGAGGTTGATAAATTATTGATGGTCTTCTCTCCCTCTTTCTCTCTCTGTCTCTACTTCCTTGCTCGACAATAAGCTCAAATGGTGAAATGAGAGAAAGTGGAAAAGACACGGGGAGAGATGGGAATATACATAAATACATATTTTCTTGTGCCTACGTACGACTGAAATCGTATCTCATCAGCAAGACTTTTCCAGAGACAGAATCAGAGGGAAGGATTGAGAAGGAGGAACGGCTTCAAAATAAATAAAAAGTCGAAAAGATATTGACTGAACTCAAGTCTCTCGTCTTGTTGCATTTAGCTGTACAAGTCGAGTGCAATGTGACGTTGTAGAAATGTATATACGTACACAGTTATGCATAGTACACCTTCAGACTTTCACTTTTGTTATTGTAGAAAATGCAGGTGGAAAATCTTGTTTCAATATAAGTCGTTAGTCTTTGCTGTAACTCCCTTAAGAAGAGTCAAGCTCATCATCGTCTTCGTGTAACGAAAGCAATATAACATCTCTTGTTGAGCAGGGATCAGGTGGTTAGCTTTCTTTGAAACAGCAGCGTTAGCATGTAGAAAGCCAAAAAGTAGATGTATCTTTGCTTTCGGAGCGGAATGAGAAAAGCCGTCGAGAAGCAAGATCCTAGCGTCTTGCCTTTTATAGGCATAAGCTGAGTCCAATTGCTTGCTTTTCTCTCAAGAAGCTTAAAATGAAAGTGAGTTTGTATGTAAAAGCGAGTATATTTTCTACTTTATTCAATTTATTTCTCAACTAAAGTCGTCTGTGGGACATGTAGAGTAGAAGTAGATAATAAGTTTTCATTGTTGCCAATGAAAGATGCACAAAATCTCAAGTAGAGAGTCACTTCATACTAGAATATATATTTATATACTTCTGAAAGGAATATTTCCCGACTCATCAGGACAGGACCCTTTAATACATGACCTCTTCTCAAACAGCAAGTTATCAAAAACTCATTTCCTGTTAATTCTTTACGAAAGGAAAAGTTGAGCCAGTTGTTTAGTTTATGCAAAACAACATACACTCCAAACTCTATTCAAGTTTAATAACTTTGTCGCTGGATTTTTTCTCAAAAGACCCGTAAAAGCAAAACTTAAAACTGAACGTGTTCAAATTCAATCTAATCCTATTTTCATTTCAAATATCGTTGTTTCTTGTTCAAATTGGAGTTGAATGAGTTGTGTTCCTTATTTATCAATTTACCTTAGCGGATTATCGGTAGACGTTACTTCATCAGTGTTCTCTATGTTGTTTGCACATTTTAATTTATAAACAAGTCGAAAATCTTAAGATAAGATAATTGATGATATTGTCAAAGAAAACGTGATATTATGGCAGCATGTGGTTTGTTGAAACCCTGATTGAAGTAATAAATACCCTGTCATCAACACAACACCTGAGGCCTACTGCTGTGTTATTTATAAGAGAAATCGATTGCATTTTTTTACACAAAATCGTTTTTTGTTAAAACCTAATGTAGCCACTCACTAAGCCTTGACTATCTCTCAACCAACTTGCCGGGGGATACCTTCCTTTTTTTAAAAAAAAAATGGTGACCGTGAATGCAGAGAGTGCAGTTGAGCTACAAGCTAAATGGAGATAGAACACAGGCCGCCATCTCGTTTGGAGAAAGTTCCCTCCTTTCAGCCATCTCTAGAAACGGCACGAAATAGTTCGGTCCTGTTCGAATGTCTCCGAGAAAGTCGGCGAAGAAAGTTGCACTTTAAAGCAACTGGCAAAGACTCAAGATGGAGTGGAAAGAGGGCGCGACTGTGGAAAAGGTCACTGACGAAAAATAGAGGTACACGATTTGTTTAAGATAAAATGGAAAAGGCTTCACATGAAGCGGAACAAATTTTTATCGAAATTTATATGGATTATTTTTGGTTGCGTTGGTGTGGAAGGTACGTAAAAGTTAATTTTTGATAGATGGGTAGATGTGTGTAGCAGTAGCTATTCTTCTATCAGTCAGGTTTCCCTTTATTTTGTTTACTACATTTCGGCATGCGAAAAGGATGCAGTAACCATTCTTTAAGTATTTATAGAATTCATTGATGTCATTTTGCCACTGGTCGTGTCGAAAGCTCGTTTATAAATTCTCATTCAGTTCATTTTTTGGAGAAGAAGTGAGTGAAAACTGGTCCATCCTATCTAACAAGGGGCAAGTGTAAAATTGAATTTTTGGAGAAACCCACGAAAGAATCCAACAGTGAGACACACGTGCCTCACGCTGACGCTTTTTATGTTTTGCTATATGCAGTTGTTTCTTCTGTTTGTTAGAAAGAAAGCAAAAGAACGATACAGGATTTGACCCGTCATCTTACTTTTTCCTTCACAAAACCTAGTCCGTAGCTTCAGAAAGTGGAACCATTTTCCTCTTTTCCGTTGTTGTTACTTACATTAATGCATTTCACGTAACTTCTGGTCAGTTAAGTTCTGCGGAACGACGTTTTATCTTCTCCTTCTGAGAATTTATGAGTTAAATCAATAACGACTTTTTGGTTTCAACCTTTCATAGTTCCTTGGCCTGAAAGGGAAGAGGAGAGGAGGCTGGAAGATAAAACAATAAAACTTTGAGGCAAACCACAAAAAATTCTTCATTGTGTGCACATCTTTTAAAAGCATTTTTCAAGAGGGAAAAGTGTCACAGTAAACTTTATGTGATGGTTGTGCAGCTGTATTCATGCACAGCTACACACAAACACATACTCAGAATCAATGAATGCAGGCATGTCATACACGAGGGAATCAGCTTTGAAACAATAAAACGAAAGCGAAGAAATCAACTTTCCCCTTTGTTCAACCGAGTGAAAAAGTTTTGCGAAATTAGGCGACTTCTATTCACCTTACTTTCTACCGAAATAATGAAAAGCATGGGGGTGAGCACGGAAAAAAATGTCCCTCATCTCCTAGAGGAACTGTAAAAAATTCTCTGAACGGCAAGAAAAATTCGCCAGTCTGGCAGTCGACTTTCTCCCAAAGTGGACTTACAATTAATCCCTTCGCCACCATTACGTCATGTAAGCTGTACATACCAGCCTGTCTATCTATCGTTTTACTATACATAACTTTTTTGTGATGACTTTATTACCTATTGGCTTGACAGCTTCAATATGCACTTACAGTCATGTTTGTCCGTTCCTCTGTAATCATGCTGCTAGGGTATACATATATTTGTGGATTGTCCAATTTGACCTAATTTGGATTCAGGTTCGCTGCATTATATAATAAGAATGCAATTGACGTTACGCCAAATCGGTCAGCCCCTTGGTGCAGTAGGTACGGAGAGATGTTTTAAAATCACCTCTTTGGATAATATGATTCGTTTGAATGCCCATTTCAATGGTATCACTATTTAACATTATTGTTCAGATTAGTATGGGCGGGAACATGTGTTGATGAGTATTTTCTTCATCGTCAAGCTACAACTTGACCTAACCGTCTTTCTTCCCCTTGGGGAAGGGCAGGATCCTTATAAACATAATGGAATGGTCCACATTCTAAATCGTTGTACGTCAGCTACGCGGCGTGATTTTGCTCGAACTGTGTTCATTATATGTAGATAGGTAGACATGTATATATTTTTCTACGCAATATTCAATAGTGATATAGAAGGCAGTAACAAATTGTTCTGGATTTTGTCCTAAATCCTGAAAGGAGCAAAAACCAACACCGACCCAGAATTGCACCAGCACATTCGCATTCACTTCTCGGCGTTATTGATAGTGAGATTACTGGAAATTCTTGCGTTGCCCCAGAGCAGCGATGAGGGCATATAAATCATTGTGGCATATTGTCTTCCAACCTTTCGGCTTTCCGACATCTGAATTTTTTGGAGAACAAAAAATGCATATATCATCATCACATGCGAATGCGAGAGATGTAATCTAGACGGTTTATTCTCGCTCAGGCACAGGAATTGTAGCGAGTGGTACTGGAGAGGTTTTAAGAACTTCTTATTTCGAACCTTTTGGGTGGATATTATGTATGGTAGCCCGTGTGCACACATGGCAGGCAGTGGCAATGTAACATGAGACGCTTGCTCGCTACCATGAACACGATAATCTTGCTACCTTTTTACCACCAGATGTTTGTTCGCTGCAGATAATATTTTTCCGCCAAATAATATTTGTGGCTGTTGTTCGAGACATGTCACAATATGTACAGAAAATATGACTGGACCTCACTTCACTTTCTCGGCGTGCTACTAGTCTTCCAAGTTGACAGAGGTTAGGGGAAGGAGTAAAAACTTGTATGTGTGTGTGATTTAATCAAATATTTCAAAGTCATAGACAGGAGCAATGGCTGTTCAAGGTTCTCCTGTTAGGCCACCGTTTTCACAATCCGACCATTTTTTTACTCTTACGCCCTTTTTATTTCGGGCAGTATGCTACGTAAAGCAAGTGAACAATTTTTTTGCGGTTTTTGCTCAATACTTTCTCCATGTTTCGTTTTGTTGGAATTCACGATTACATTTTTCATCGCATTCATAGTGAAATGCAATTTTTACTTGTAGATCCATTTTTGCATTCTGGAACAGAATTTTTTTTCGTAAACCATAAAAAGATTTTTGGTTGAAACAATCTACCAGAAAAAATTGGCATTGGTATGGACAAAGTGAGAGAGGAAAGCGAAATCGTCAAGAAGAAAGAGTTTGGAAAATTGCCTCTGTTAGCACACTTCTGCAATCAAATTCAGTCATACAACTTATTTGAGTTTTCTCCTCTCCTGAAAGGTCGTCAGAAAAGCCAAGCTACTTGAATTTTCCCTTAAAAGTAAAACAAACATGATGGGAGATGGGAAAGCAACCCACGGCCACGTCAATGTTGAGCATATTAGATTATTATTATTATTGTAGATGGATTCCTATTGACAGATGTATTTTCTTTTGCATGACGAGTATGTATGCATGTACATATTTGGTTTGCATCGTCGTCCAATTTCCTAACAAAACATTCCATGTGAAAATGATAAAATAACGTAGTTGACATTTTTTGCGAATTCTTCCGCTTTTTTGGTTGGTGGCTAGCTGGCCGATAAAAGCATGTATCAAAACTAAACAGGGTCTAGTAAAAATGTGGTGTTTGTGCTGTCCTGCAGTGCTGTAGTGGAAGAAGGCAGAGAAATGATAACGTGACAATAATGTGATGAGGGAGGATGTGGTATGACTCAAACGAAGCAGTGGGACAACAAGGAAATACAAATATTGATAAGCCAGCACTACTACTACTACAACTGCGGACA
Organism: Sinella curviseta; assembly: GCA_004115045.4. NCBI lineage: Eukaryota > Metazoa > Arthropoda > Collembola > Entomobryomorpha > Entomobryidae > Sinella > Sinella curviseta. The sequence goes on along the minus strand of CM065489.1, from coordinate 18,789,219 downwards.
GGCAAAACTTTTCTCTTATTACTCAGATGTGACCGGAACATGTAGGCCATTTTTCGATATTATGGTATGTATATGCTAATGCATGTCAGTTTGTATAGTTAAGATGCACGGATGATGTTACCAAGAGCCCATCATCTTCACATTCTCATCATCATCGAACTGTGAACTGCCTTTATTACCGAAAGCCATATTGTACACAAGGAGACGATAAAGGTCAGCAGTCTGAAACGAAGCACACATCATCCTGCAACACACACACATGCACATATGCTATTTCATGCTTGTCCTGGATATTACTATATTATTATTACAATTTTGATGGCATCATGCATGGCCCATAGTAATAAAAATAAGAATAATATGATTCCTTTTATCCTTTCAGACCACTTATGTATACGATTTTCTGTGCCTTGCCCCTTTCCCCTCTTCTCCCTGTTCTCTTTTCTTGCTCTCTGCATACTATTATTTACTCTTTTCATTTCCTATTAGACGTATAGATACACATTATTACATTATATTATTCTCCACTGTGTGCTCCTTCACCAGTGCTCAAATGACGTATGTCCTTGATCTCTATCAAGCGAACGGAATTTGTATTGTGTTCACTACTTTTATGCCCTGCCATCACCACTGGACCAGAGGACCAGATGGAGAAAGAGGAAACCTTACGCGAGGAGGTTGGAGGTAGAATATTTTGTCTGATGAAAATTACTTTTTACTATTACCATTATCATGATCCTAGTCCGCCTGTGAGTTGGGCATGGCATGGTATTGGCATATTATTACTATATATCCCGGCTTTGTGGACATAAAACAACTCCTTTATTTACTCAACTTACCCTTTACGTACTGACCACAAGATGGTGGAACAAGAACATGATGATGGCGATGATGATGAAGAGAGCGAGAGAGAGAGAGAGAGGATGATGGCCACGACAAAAGATGAAAAGGATGATAATAATATTTGCCCTTGGTTTGCCTCACTTGTTAGATATCACAACATCTAATACCAGTACCACCAGAACACTCGTCTGCTTCCTCCTTTTTTCTTGACGAAAAAAAAGAGAAAACTTGAATAATTGCTTACTTCATGATATTTCGTTGTTCAAGAGTCATAAGAATCTATGTAGGTATGTATGTGTACCACATTTTTGTATGAATGTTAATATCATTATGTTATATAACGCTCGCCGCCCACCATCATCACCAGCAAAAGAACGGGATGATGATTATGATGACTGCTTGATTCATATTTCAGGCGTAACGAGGTCTGTCCAACTGCGGTTTATTACCAAGACGAAGTGCACTTGATGAAACAGATAGGAACGAGATATCGTTCGGTCAACGTCAGTGTGCACACACAACTCCAGAGAGGTTTCCTGACTTTTTGTTGAATAAATAAAACACAATCTGGAAGAGAATGGGTGCAAATGGGCTCGAGTTAATAAAACAAAGGAGTACAAGAACATTAGGGTAAGCTTGATTAGGGTGGTTACAGATGCGAATTTATTGGTTCTCTCAAAGAAAAGGGAACATGGCACCACTTACTCTTCCTCATGTCCATACTTATGCGAGTGACTAAAGAGGAAACAAAATTCCTGACCTTGATTCAGTGTTTTGATGGAGATAAAAGTGTATCGAGATAATTCTCAATTAGGCAATTTTCCTCAATTTACTTGCCATTAGTCTACCGTGCATAATATCGTCCGACAATATTTATTCTGGAGCGTACCATCCAAGGCCACTTTTGTTTGATACGTTGAAAAGCAGTTATAATGTGAGTAACTTTACTTTTCGCAAAGAGAGCAAACAGAGTCAACTTGTTCCAATCAATTTGCGCTTGCAAGTATTTAAATGTTAAGTAAACATTGAATTACTACCAAAAGTAAATAGGCATGTCAGAAGATTAACGCCGATAAAGGCATGTATACCTTGTTACATCAATGATAGTGGAATTCAATCTTGTAGATTTAGATCGATGGGTTCGAGTTTTTATAGACACACACTGAAAACTTTAGTATGCATTGATTTTTATTTATCGCCAAATAAAGGACATATTTTTGGCAAGCATTTTTTTCTTTTGTAACGATTTCTTTGATAACACAATTTCTTGTGATGCGTCACCAGAAATTGCTATAAAGGGTTTGCGGTTACCGTTTCCCTGTATTTTTTCTCTATTTCCTTTGTTCAGTCAAACTGACCTTGCTTGATGTATAAATTGTAGGATTCATCTGAAATGGATATCTATGAACGTAGGTAATCCTATATCCGGTTGGCGAACACGAGGGTAGAGTTCGTGCAATGGGTCGGTCGGAAACAAGTGTATGATGAGTAAGAAAATAGATGAGCCAGAAATCTCATATGACATTCAAGAAATGTACAGCTGTCAGCTTTCCACGAGAAATGCCCTTCAGGATACAGATAAGCACAAGAGCCTACTCTGCTCCCTCCTCACAACTGTATATTATGCTCTATGAGATTCCCATACAGAAATATCCAGTCTAACAATATCAAAGTGACTTGTGCATGTAATCATACATTATCATTACTCTTATTTATACTATATCACTACCCTATCAATATGAAACATTGAGTGAGAGTCCACAAATCTTGATACTACCCTTCAAGCTATTGCTTTTACTGATGCTATCATCGGACACACGGACAAAAACTCATGTGCTCAACACGTGAAGGGTACGTCTGCAAACGCTTTTTCCTATAAGCAACTTATTGGCACAAAGGGCAGAAAAAGGGAGCGAGTATATAGTACCCACCCGTTTTTGCTCGGGTTTCACGCTACACTGGTGGTAGAACAAAAAAAAAGAGTTATAATCCAGTCCCAATACCAAGTGCCACTGCGACTTCTCATTCTCATTCTGCTACCAGTACGGACGCCTACTATCTCATCGCTGCGTGGATGTGGATATGTTCCACTAAATACTTATCCTTTTTTTGGATGTCACGGAGTTGATTGATGATTCAGCATCGGTAGCAAAAAAAAACTTCTATATGCATTTCTCAGGGAACAAACAGACCGCTGAAACAGACAAAAAGGAGATGTCATGTTTTCAAATATAGTTTAATTGCGCACACAATCCCACACACACAAGTTTCAAAAAAATCCATCTCAGCACATATTCTTTTTCTCCCCAAAGATTTTGAAAAATGGCAGATTATCAACATGTCATCATCATAACTAGTTTTGGTTTTCAAAAATGGGGCAGATTATTCACGATGATAGTCGATGATAAGACATAAAAGATGAGCTCAGGATATTTTCCTTGGTGGGTGGTGGTGGTGGGAGAAAATGTTCTGTATTGGGTATTCTGTAGTTTCACCAGCTTATTCTGACCTTGCACGTGAGTGGACTACTTGATTGGGGAAAATGATGAAAATTTTCTCTCTTTTTCATACCTCGTAACTCTTTGTATCGAAACTCAACAAGATTTATAATATTAATAAAATAGATACATAGCATCATGAGCGAAGGACAAAATCCACTTCCCTTGCATGTGTTTGATGTGTTAATATTTTTTTCCAAAAAAACCTATCATAAATACTTTGGATTCTATAGATAGGGTAATCTTTCATTCACGAATCGAATTTTCTTGCCGGGTGCATTTCTCTTTTCACTTGTAACGATAGGGAATTTTCGGGGATAACTAGAAACGCTGTGGGGAAAGCAAGTAGTGTAGTAGCATGTAATACACCATATGAATAAAGAAGAAAATGAACTGTCGTCTATTTCGCACACCATAACCAATTTCTCCTTATTTGGTGTGTGTATCACGACTAGCAGGGTAAGTTGGTATCAAGTATTTTGGTAGAAAAGTCTACCTAAGCTCTTATTCTTCTCACTTCTACATCTCTCCAGTTCCTCCTCTCTCCTTCTTTTCTTTTGTAGGACGTTTCTTTATTCTTTTAAAATCCGTGGGAGCTAACCATGAATCCAGTTTCGCGTTGTTACACTTTTTATGAGGAAAAGTGGAGAAAATGTCTTTCATAAGGAGAGATGCTGATAATGAGAAGCCACATAATAATAAAGATGGAGAAAGTTGGAGAAATTCTTTTACTTGAGGATTGAGTAGGCTCGTTTTTCATGTCCGTATAAAATATATGGCTTACTGATACTACTTTCGAGTGAGGAGAAGTGGAGTCATAGAAAGGAAATATCTATTTATTCCTGGTGTCACCATTCATACATTTTTTACACGTGGAAAATGCACCACATTGTGTGGTGGATGATGGTATCCTAATAATATGCTGACGAGAGACCATAATAAGAGATGTTGATAATGGCGGCGGTTGGATTTATGGTTGTCACTATACAGTATAATATGTGTGTTCTAAATTGCGGTTGGTTGTAGTGGTGGAGCTAGAGAAGAAACTCAAGGACTTAATATACTCAGATGCATAATATCTTATTTTTTGTGAAAATTTAAAATATTCCTTTGCCATCACACTCCGACTGCTGCTTGACTCCGAGTCCTCTTATTTGACTCTGCTCTGAACAAGAAAGGATGATCTGCACAAAAACTCACGTATGCGTATACACAAAAACACGTGGCATTGTATCTTTTGTGTGACCCAGATAACAACGACGTATATTAGCATAAATTTGTATTAAAAATTTGTAGATTGGATAGATAATAGATACATGTTCGTAGAATTTTCACTGTTGTCGCACAAAGCAGAGAATGAGGGCTTCAATGTTAATATGTCGCTCCTTTTAGAAAATTCAAAGGACGGAGCACATAAAACAGTCGTTATATGACTATTTTCTTGCTGTAGAAATGACGGTCAACGGGCGAGATGATGACAGAGAAATGATTATGCAGCCAAGGTTACTGAAATTCATTTGTTGTCAAATTAATCATACTTGTGGAGTTGGGTAGGCGATATGTGTCGCTTGGTTTATTTAATATGCATTTTTCAGTGTGATTGGAGACTGCACAAAAACACTTTTGTGCAGATTTACTAAATCACATAATGGGAGAGAATGCAGATGAAATTTATTGTTCTCGTTTTCGAAATCACCATTTGCCATTTATTTGTCTGATGGTCAATTCTTTCGGAACGTTGAAACTTAATGGGAAGAAAGGTACACAAAATGAACTTGTTTTATATGTTGTGTCCTTGGTGGTAAAAGGGATCTGTTGGTTATGGATGAAATATAACAGGAAATTTTGCATGAACGATGGAGGAGATGCTTAATGAACCATGGATTACTATATGAAATCATAAACATGGACATGTTTACATTTCGGTGATATATTGTGTGTGGCAGTGTAAAATTTGAATGTTGTCGAATAACCAGGCATGGTTTTAGTCGTGATAGAATATCTTGTGTAAACATAGGCATCGCCACGCCATATTTTAACTACTAACGATAAGTAAACATGATATTCGTATGGGTATGAAGTTGGTAATAACAACCTACTCGCTTTCCACCACAATATTTCATTAATCAATTTAAACGGAATGTACACACGACAGTTAATAATTTCTACTAGGGGAAAGCATTACCGACAAATTTCCTTCTCTACGTGTGAAGTTTGTTCTAATAGAAATAGATTCATTTTTTTCTATGAATGCTTTCATTTTGTAAATGTCCTTTTATGGTTCCCGTTTCGCTATTTCGAGATTTGGATATTTTATGAAAAACTTTTATTGAAAAATAAACCACAAGAGCGGAGTAAACAAGTAACGCAGACTCTCTCCCTTGTTTCACATTTGGGGACGATTATTTCGGCTCCAAGTCGAACTTCACCTCAATTTTTAAACAAACGGACAGACAGACTGGCAGGACCGCAAGAAATAGCCGCAACATTTACTGTTAATAAAAGCAAAGCCAACAAAACTCGAAGGCGAGAGAAACTTCATAAAATACCGTTTCGATTTGATTTAGGTCATTGTAATATAAATTCATTGGAGTTTGTATCTGAGGGTTGACTCTGTCGCCAAATTTGAGGTCACTATGTTGAAGAGTTTGGATGGCGTGAAACAGCAGAAACCAACAACGTAACGAATGGACATACAATGCGACAGAACAAAACCAATAAGGAGCAAGCTGCTTCCACCCATTAATAAATACTACAAGCGATGGACCACATTTCAAACACCGTAGACCCTCCAAATAATCAATATGTATATTTTTGTTACACCTATCAGATTTTAGAACACACATGGCTGGTCATAACTATCTCTTTTTACGATGGATTATTTATGGGCACATAAGATGTTAGTGATTTCAAGGGAACATATTTCCAGGATAGTGTATTGTAATGTCATGAAAAGGTACACCTTTTGTGCAATCGTTGAAACCCCGTTGTTATCTTTCCGTGTGTTATAAACACGTCCATACCTCACGCTGCGCGTGCGACCTTGATCGTTGATCACTGCCGAGGGACGAGCAACTATTTACCGCTGCCGGGACTGCATGAATACATACTAATAATATCAACATATTATTCTGCTTTTTCAATTTTCATCTCGGATAAAGAAATGACGAACGAAAACAAGTTATCCTTTTATAAAACGTTTCAGTTTACCTATAGCAGAGTTAATAAAACCACAATTTGTCTGATTATTACGTAGCGAAAGCTACTTTATTTTTGGATTTATGTGCTTGTCTGTCCATGCACATGGCTTATGTGATGCGCCTTCGGCCTTTTTCAATTTTCTGTGTTCACTAATCAAGCATACAGATCAAAGTTTCCATTCACTCACTTTATCACCATACAATTATATATGAAGAGAAAAATTATGCAACTCTTTATCTGTAACTTGTACACTTTGTCTACTTCTAATTAATGTAACATGTTCCACTGTCGCTACATTTCTATTACATTTTTGTTCCTTCTTTGTTTGTTTATTGTTTAGAATGATTTGTTTTTTCCAATTTCAATAAGTAGAAAATAAACAAGTACTTCTTCTTGAGAAGGAGATCACGGATGTACGTTTTTTGATGTTCGTTCAAAACTACTTACGGTAATGCTGTTTATGCGGATTTTACTTATGAGCGGTTGACAGTCTTATGTTTTGCAATGGCACACATGAAAGCTTTCACCATGAACATGTCATTCCCCAGTACATCATGATGACAATATAAATATAATGGTCTTCATCGAACATTACGACAGCTCTATCCAGATGGAAAATTCAAGACAGTGACTTGTTGTTTACGGGTAGCATATTGATTCAGCAGAAACCGAATGGAAATTTGGAAATATGTTGAACTAGTGATTGTATGTTGTAACATTTGCCAACATTCCGTGTAAATCATCATGCTTATGATAGCCATTATTATTTAAGAATGTTCAGAAAGAAACTTAATTTCAATGCACAAATAATGGGAATAGATACTTGCGGGTTTCTGCTGTTTAAATTACGCTGTGATTTTATCATTATGCCTGACATTAAGTTCACTTTTATTTGATAAACGAACGGTGATAATGATGCGATGATGACAGGCTAATACATTTCTAGCGAACTTGTCATGTCATCATTCTCTTTTTCTTCTTATTAGACAACCATTTTGTCATATTTTTTCATGCACAAAAAAACTCTATGTCGTTAATCACACGAGTGTGTAGCTTTTTGCTATTTCTCCGTTAATCGTGTCATGTAATCAACTTAATAACAAGAACCAGAATAATGTCAAGTCAGAGAGCCACAGATGTCATTATGCTACGTATATACAATATTTATTTTGAAATTGGAGAATAAAGGCTCTAGCTGAGTGAGAGACGCGCAGTAATTCCGTCATAGAAGCTTGCAGAGAGCTTTTACGCAAAAATGAAGGCTTTTCTTTCTGGTCTTATTAGCGAAGTATGACATACAATGAACTAACCAACATGATCATCATCATCATCATTGGGTTATGTATTTAGTTAGTAGGTGGTGCCACTACACAACTCACACGCATGGATGGATTTGAAAGAAGTCTGATGATGATGATGAAAAGATTGTCAAAGAAAGCTAGTGGTGTAAAGAAACAGCGTGCTTTCTCATCTCCGGCTCTCTTTCTCTGCTTCATTAAGCCCCAACAACAGCGAATTACGGAACGAGGACAAATTTTCTCCTCTCTTATTTTTCTCAAAAAAGAGCCGTAGCAGCAATCCTTCACGTTTCTCTTTTTGCTCCTTTTCTCTCCGTCTGCCTTTCAGAATCACCTTGAGCTGTAATAATAACGACAGAGAAGAAGAAACAAGTCGATAAATGGCTCAAAGTGGTAATATGCGAATTTCAAAAACATTCTGATTTATTTATTAAATAACCAAAAATAATAATCCCATTGTATGAGAGGACGACTACTACTATTAACTTGTAAAAGCAATCCATAATATAATGATATATTATAGGTCTACTAATGATGCGTACTACATATACCCGGATTACATATACCCGTGTTTATGTAGTTCAAAAGATTCCTGGCAAGATGAAAAGAAATAAATGTAATGTAAGCAGAGCGCTTAAATAAATAAAACGTTGAAGGGGATAAAAGAGATTTCATATAACTGATCATGTTTCCTTTTCAATGAAAGCCGTATTTCTTCAACAATATTAAATAATCAGATATGAGCGGGTATAAGAACAAGTGAAAGTGGATCAGGTATTTATGATTCACATTGCTGTAATAATTTTTATTATCATGTGCGTCTATCAGATGGTTATATCGATGATCAAGATGAACAGTCAGTCATATTTAGCTCCAGTGTGTGTTTTTTTCTGCTGTGTAATCTTCTACCACCACCGGGCATCCTAAAGTTGTTTTCTTCCTTCATATTTTGTGAAATGAGATCTTATGCAATTACGTAAGTAAGAGTAGCAAAGTAATAAAAAACATCTATGTGCAAACAGTGAGGAACAACAACGTCAACAAAATAATGTATATATTTTTTGTTAAGCAGGATAGCAAATACAGGTGAAAAAGTGCTTTCTTTGTATATGTTTATGTATCTTGCTTACTACGGATAAATATATCGTGATCAGTACAATTATAATGCTTGACTATAGCCTATAGAATGATATGTTGTACGTTAGGCTACCCACATGTCTGCTCAACCTTCAACTAAAACACAAAGTCTGCTATTTATTGAGAGGAAACTTTTCTCAACTGGCTAAATTCTTTTCTTTCCACACATTTTAGTTTTGTTGCGTGCACACTGCACACTGCGCGTTAGTTTCCCACCTAAACTGCTGCTGGTAAAACATTTTTCCCCTTCATAAATAAAGGCACAGGCTTCAAGGATACTTGGAAATCAAACTTTGTGTAGAAAAAGTACAAAAGTGGCAACACACCATTAGTATTAAGATGACAGTTTGAATTTCCTGTCACTCGTCATCAAAAGTCAAATTGAATTGAAGAAAAGTTACGAGTGGGAGCTTTTATTTGGAGTTTCCATTTGCATGTACAAATGCTTTTATGATGATATTAGAGATGCTGCTCAAGAGATGTGTGGCTTGAGAGAGCGCAAGTTGAACAGCCTTAAGGAGTCGTTTGATTTTCCGTGTGCGCTAAAAGACCACAAATTGGTGCTTTGCCACAGGAACAGGTAACTCAAGAAAATTATCATTAGAAACGAGAGCGGAATATCAACGCTCTTCAATCCGAATGAAAGCACATTATACAAATCTCTGCATGCCAAAAATATTTGATTACTTGCAACTTTTACATTTTTGGGATGTGTGCATTGGTTAAAAATGAACATGGGCTATGTATATAGTATGTGGGATTAAATCGAAACCAAGATAACGAATACTAAATCACCTCAATATATGAAAACTTGAAAACGAGAGCAGCTATAGCTTCGACTAAATTGGTTTCTTAAAACAATATGCATTGATGCTTTAGATTTCTTATAGTAAATACTTTCGTTGAAAAACTAGCTGTGTATTCTCTACTACAGAGTTTGAGGATACAAGTAGCACCATTTTCATTTATGTGCAGGTGAACGGTTCAAGGATACCGTTGAAATGTGGACTTCACTATCTTATGTCTGGCGGCCAGATTCAGGCGAACCGTCTGTGTGGGCTGTAGATCACAAATGATATTGTTACTGAAACCTGCCAATACATTTGCAATCAATCAATCAATTTCAAATTATGCTTTCACCAATCGATTGTTTCTCATGCAGAATCGGTAATGTTCAATTTATATCCATAACTGATTGCTATTACTGTTATCATCACGTATACCTAGTTTAAAATTTCGCAATAGTATTTAATAAAGCCGTACTAAACCTCCCCATTTCCAGGCTAAGCGTGAAATTCTGTTGAATTAAGCAAATATGCATCTTCTTAACCGAGTAACCGCACTTTCTTCACTTGTTTAGTTGTTAACGAATCAACTATAGGTCCATAAATGAGTAGAATATGTACCTACGTACAAGTATGCACATTTCATTCAAGAGTTTTGGTTGATATTTGTTTGATCCTGCAACTATTTTATTTTGAGCCTTTAGTAGCGATCTGCTGAGGTCGTGGTGAGAAAACTTATAACCTAGTTTTTAGTTTGGGATTTGCCGATGTGTGCTTTCCGCCACTGCCGAAAGCTTATTTCCTCATTCTTGTTGTTATCTAACGAAACGATATTCTCAATGCTTTAACTTTCCTAAGTTGATTAACATTCTTTGGATATCGCCATTGCTTTTGATATGCCATTTCACCAATTCCGCCACTATTGTATTTTGAATCTATATATGCACAACATAATACGATGTACAAGAAAGTGATACTTATGAAATTAATTTAACTGGTTCAATGGATAGCCAGCCAACCAACAGGAATGATATCATTATATCATTTAAGCTCTTTATACGTCTCTGGACATTATATCAGTGAGATTAATGGGAGTGGTGGTAATCTATCCCAAAATTAATATATCCTGAGAAGGACGGCCACTACTGTCCTTGAATATTAAGAAATTGAATATTTCCTCAAGCAGGAATGAATGAATGGGTATATGGAGATATATGCTCAAGTAAATATATCTGAATCTCCTGTAACATAATCCAGTTAGGAAGGTGTAGTGGGAAAGACACGCTGTCAGTTATGATGTTATTATGTGATGCATCTTTTGAGCAGATGTGATGTAAGTGAGACGGTTAAAGTGTGTCATAGGCATATACCTAGTCTAGTTTACTGTGCGAGACGTGTTTTCATACTGTCATATTATAACCATTCCTCAAACACGGAGGCACGTTTATACCTACACCTATGTATGTTGAAGATCAACTCAGACAGAAGACAGATTTTGGAAAGGCGACTACAATGGAGCTGGAGTAGTAGTTTTGGTCGTCGTCGTAAACGCCTGAAAATGTTGAAAGTGTAGATAACAAATGCCAACAAAAGTCGAGTCGTCGTTGTCGTCGTCGTCAGTAGGGGAAATTTCATGCTTCAAATGAACAGCAAGAATGCTCAATCACACATACATAAGCACTGTTATAGTCTGATGAGCAGTGGTAAAGTTACAAACATTCATGGCTTTTGTGTTTCTAAAGTTTTTGTTTCTTCCTCTCCTTTTCCGTGTGAGCGCCTTAGCGATAGTAGCAAGTTTCTCGCTGAGTAATGTTCCTATTATGGACATTAAACGTGCTCTTATAAGTAATATCCTGTTAAAGCGTGGTTAAGGCTTGCAGGAGAAGTAGATTGAAGAGGAGGACGGTAATAACGGAGATTAATCGAGAGCTGCGTCTTTTATGTGGGGCTGATTAATCTATCAAAGGCTTAGAGTACAGACGGATAGCAAAAAGGAACCAACACCGCCAGACGGACAGGCTTTCTCCCGCCACCATCTCGGCTGCCTTTATATCGCCATATCTTTTTTTACGTGAAGAAATCCTTCCTTGACTTTCATTTCCTTTCCATTTTATTTTCACGAGCATGCCGTAGTACAAGTACAATGTATTTTCGATGATGTCTGTTGGGACCCAACTGAAATGTCTTGAAGTGCATTATGTATATTAAAAACTACATCTTGTGAAGGGCAATGTGAAAAAACGTTCACTACACAAAACAATGTTGCGTATGTATGCAAGGAGAAGAGATACTGTACATATATTTATATAGGCATGTCTGGTAGGACTGAGTTCGCAAAGTTTCTTATAGCAATAAAAAATGTATCTTTAATGCATTAGCAGCCCGTGTGCATTTAAGGAATAGACCGAAACCCAACAAAATATGAGAAACGATGTGTGAGGAATAGCGTAACCAGAGAAATCCTACTCCATGACATGAGACATGAACAATGATAAAAGGGATAAGATTCAGAAGAGCTTTCAGCCATCTCTTAACAAAAGCGCTAATACAACCAGCTTTTTCTTACTCTCTTTTCTCATGACAGGACCAAGCTGCAATACATTTAGCGGAAAGCAGTGAGTGTGTGTGTGTGTTTCATACAATTTTTGTGTATGTAACACTTAAACAAATCCTGAGGAAAAATGCTCGGCGTCTGCACAACGGTACAATTCATAAAAATATACATTTTTCACAACACACACGACTACAGGCCAACCGGGATTTTTTTTCTTGTTTGGACGGAACGTATCCATTTTTCTTTGTTTACAGCTCAGCTTGACGGCATACCTGCTCGGTGCAGATTTCAGTTTGGAGAAAGTAGCCTAAACGCTACATTACAATGTGCTTTTGCATCAAGAATATGTGCACAACGATAATGGACGAGATAATTAATGAAATTGTGCAGTCTCCCATGATATGTGTGGGTTTTATATTGTAATTGGACAAAGCTTGCTTTCAGTATGGTAACTTCTGTTCAAGAACAGAAAGATCCATGTAATTTGGAGAGCTTTAACGAAATTAGGAGTACAAAGCAGTGCTGTTATATACCTGATCAGAGAAATTCAAGGGAATGTTCTCGTCCATTTAATTTTACATGAGTATATAATACCACGAAATTTGCATAGCGAAATTTCCTCATAAATTATATGATAATTGGTGTTGCTGACACTACTCTTCCCCTGTCACTGTCACTCCATCATATTAATTTGTAAGAAAGCAGCGTGTTTCTGCAAAACAATTTGCAAACTAAAAAATAAACGAGGAAAAGGACCACCACAAAATCTGGATTTGTGCATATGACATGCACATGTGACAAGGTCACGGTGAACACTGTATACTTACTCGACGGTAATTGAAGCAATAAATAAATGTGTGAGAATGTGATAGTATGGCGCTTCCATCCACCAGGCGTGATGATATTGATGATGGTTCGTTTCGATTTAGCCTTGTTTCACTTTCAGCTTTGAATAATCTGTGAAGTTGCTAGTTACTACTACAGTCGCCTTCAACTTTGATGACAAGAGAAAGCCGAGAGCGGACAGAGAATGCATCTTCACGACGAAAGTTGGTCCCAGTATTAAACTATATACCAGTACAGTACACACGAGCGCGATACAAAATTTAAATATAAAAGTAAATAACTAGAAGATTTAAATGCAAAAGTGGAATGAAGCAAGTAACAAGCGGGATAAATGTTGCTCAGTCACGCACTCCATATCCCATCATCATCATCATCGTCCCATTTCATGTTGTCATTATAGTAAGTATCCACATTTTCCCTCCATAATAAAGCTATTATTAGAGATATTAGATAATGCAAACTTGACTTTGTGGCACGACTCACGGCCAACTACACACTACCTACCTAGCTGCTTTTCTGATTTTCCTTTGTGTTCCTCCGATTTTGCTCGCGTACATTTAACAAAGCCGACACTATGACCGCATCATTAACTTAAACATGCTTTCCCGTTTGTCCATTTGTCTGGACACACGCTAAGTGTGATGCAATTTGGACATGTGGCATTAAGGGTCCTTGGATCGAAGAGTATGCATCTTTTAAATGACAGCGCAGCATTCTGAATCAAATGGTAAGGGGACTCAATAATTCAGTATTCACTTTATCAGGAGGGGCCTTCTTATAGGGGAAAATTAATAATCCAAAATCTGTTCCACTTTCTCCATCAAATATTCTCGCTGTGGGAGGGTGTTAGATGAAGAACACAGCTTTAAGGAACGAACGTCGTCAGCTATTTCGTTGCGGTTTACACCGGGTTTATTTGCTCACGTTTTCCGTGGAAAGTATACTAGGCTCTATGTGCCACCGCCGCTTTATGTGTAAGCCCTTTTAAGAATATGGATATCATGCAAGAGTATTAGTATTGGGTCCCTGAAAACTGCTCATATTATTCTCTAATCTCCCTGTGCACCTCTTCTCTCAAGGAGGCCACTCTCATTTCAAACCTGGCCAGAAATGAAGTGAGCTGCAGCAAGTCCCGTTGGATTTTGGCATCGTATTACGCTACCTCATCAACTCAAAAGAAGGCCCGAAAGCCAATGCCACCACCATAGATGCAACTCGTACACACAAAAAAATGGAGGATCGAGGATTCTGATTTGTCCTTCAATTCCGTAATGCCTTTAAGCCTTCTTTGTTCTTTGAAAAATTCATAAATTCCAAGAGACGGAGATAGAGAAGGAAGGGATTCTTATTATTAGATTGTTCGAATCTGAGTCAGTTCTACTACAAGACACAACGACGAAGGATTCCTCATACTTGCTCCTCGTCATCAATATTTAAACAAAACGAAATGAATCGACATTGACGATGGACGCCCATGGAAAATGTCATTATACGTACTATAATATACCTATAGTTGCACTGGATGATGACTTTCCAACCAACTCTGTCGTAATCGTACCCATGCATGCATTTATTTTACAACTTTGGTATTATTAGACACGAACTTGGGTCCAGACCTGCAACTTTCCCTGTTTCGCAAAAACGCTTCACTTTCTAGTTTCCCCCATTATTATTATACTTTCCCTGTTTCCCTTTATTAAAGATTCAGGGCACACTATTATAAAACTTGCATTTTATGTCCTCCTGCTCCAATCCGGCTCCTCTCTTCTCCTCGGTAATGCACACGGTGGTGGGTGAGAGAGAAAGATAAGTAATACACGTAGCAACCACTGCCAACACCACACAACTGATTATAAATTATAACGTTCATATATAACAAAAATATGCAAAAGAGGAGGAGCAGCTGCTGTATGCTGCTCCATTCATGCACTTAATAAGGTTGACTCAGAGTCATTCTACTGTGGTTACTGGTTTTCAGGTTTATAACGCCGCACCACCGCCACTACTACTACCACTACAACTACGCGCAAAATGGGGGAAAGTGGAGGAGAGTATGAGCATTTTTATTTGAAACTCTCTAGTGGGTCTTCTCCAGGGTCTCTTTGTAAAATGGAATGAAGAAAACTGTTGAGTTGGGACCCTGTGTGGGGTCGTCAAAACACTCTCTTGTTACTAATATCGTTTAGCTTCTCAGCCAACAATATGCTTAACTGCGTATGACTTTCTCGGTAAACGTGGAATGCATATATATACTACCTCGGAGATTGCACTAACTTCGTCAGAGGCAAACTAAGAATAAAAGTAAACCCTGTTTAAACAGCGATCATATAACTACGTAGCTGCCGTTGCTGTTGTTGTAAGAATGCTGATCATGATGATTATCATCATCAACATTTCCTTGTCCCCCAAGGGGAAATGGTGAAGTTGATAGGGATAAGATGGATCATAATGATCTTGATGAAGATAAAGAACATTATCATCATCATCATCACCTTCATCAAACATATACCTACAAATGTGGTCGAAAACGACCGCGCGTGTGGACAGGCGTTTGCTTCGGGCAAGGGACAGACGGACGGACGAACAAATATGCTTAAGTCAATACTAAGCCAGGCAAGTCAGCAACGTAATAAAATGCATTTCAATCAAACTGTCCTTCACGTGAACACCGGGCGGAAGCCTGTACAAGTGAAGAGAGAAGCTCCGCTTTACGTTCTAGTCTGTACGATGTCAGCGTTGACACCGACTGTGAAGGGAACCGTGAATAATGGGCAGAGAGAAAGGGAGGAAGGAAGGGAGAGAATTTTTTAAAATAAGGTTTTATGTTCGGGCTAGTAATGAAGTGGAATACTTTTTCCTCTCTCTCTCTCTCGTTGTTATTCATCTGAGAGTGAGGCCAATGGAACTTTCCGGACGTAAAAGTACCTAATTGTGTTACGATGCTTATCCGCTTTATTAGTGGTGGCAGCAGAAGTAGATGTCATGCTGATGAAAGGAAACGAAACCAACTGATCCCATTCTTTTTGCTACTACTGCTCTGGAATGAAATCCAGAGAATGTGACATTTTGAAAGGTAAAATAAGGAAAGAGACTTGAAAAGTTGAAACGAGCATAAAATGAAATTGGAGCAAAGGCGCATTGGTTTAGAGTTTGAAGTGGGTGGGTATGGAGGGTACGGGAAAGTTTTACTGGTGAATGGCCGTAGTGATTCAGCAGTTAAAAGAAGAATTTTTGTGAAATGTATAAAAAATCAAAATTGCTACCACTTTTCAGATGAAATGGTAAAGTGTCGACTGTTAATAATTGAATTGCAAAGTAACAGTGGGATGCCAATGAAAGTTTGCGCGCAGACTACTCAAAACCCAGTGTGGAGTTAAAAACATTTCTTAAAACTGGAACAGTTCTCTCCTGCTTCATTGGAATTATTTACAATATTAAAGGCAAGAACAACAATAATAATCCTCCATATTTTACCACTGTACTGAAAATAGAAAGTTTTCTATTCAACAAGAAGGAGAAAATTTAAACTGTGTTAAAAATTTCCAAGGCTTTGCACACAACTTATTATCATCAACAGGTATCGATATCTTTTGAGCAAGCCTTGTTTCTCTCATTGTTTCTGAATACTTGCAACAGCAACATAGATAATTAGTGTACTTTTGTTCCTGAAACTTTGTCCGTGCCTACGAGCAGCATTGTGTATCAGAGTAAGTATACACATCAAAGAACAGAAGCATAATTAGTAACATATTTTTGAAACAACACGTAAAAATTTCTTTATGTTTAAATGCAACCGAGCTGAAATTATTTTCTACAAAATACATGCAAGCCGTGTCGTATAGCTCTCCACAGTGCTGGTATAGTGTTTCTTGGAGTAAAATATATCTTCAAGCTGGGTAATGTAATATCATGGCAAATTTGACGGTGATGCCTACCAAGAGATAAAAAGTAGACAAAATAAATCAATAAAAAATTATAGGCTAACAACAACTGTAGTTAATTTAACCACAGTTTTTGTAGAGCAAGCATTCATAGGCAGACACGCCACAGTTAGTCCTGCGTGCCTTTGCTGTCTGTCTGGTGCATATGTATATATGCTAGAGTATAACAGTAAGGTCAAAACAATATTGACTGACGACTTGAATTCCATGACAAGTCATACATTTATTACTGCTACTGGTGGCGCCAAAAAACCCGCAAATTTTTCATCCACACCACATGCACCATCTGCAATCTTTGTCTGAGTGGCACCTTCTCAAAGAGGAGTTGTTGAAAACGAGTAAAAATTCATGGAGTGCTGCTGCGGCATCGACCTAAAAATCTATGCAACAAGAGCACACATGCATTCACGGGAGCAAATGACATGGGGCGTGGATTATTATCATATTTATTTTTATTATGTGATTTCGTCAAAAGTTTCTTCTCGTAAGTAATAATGTACGTAGTACCTTTTAGACTAGTAGCATTTTTACGACTTTCCAAAACATCCTTGCCTCTCATTCTCTCTCTCTCTCTCTCTCTTACTACTGTTAGTTTTACCCGGAGCATGTTCTCGGCATTCACGATTCTTGGCTAAAAGTTAGAAACTCCTTTACTTCGCATGATGAGGAGGATGGTAAATGACTACCGAGAGAAAGAGCGAGGTATATGTGGTTACAACTTACAACCCTGTATATATGGTAGGGAAAATGTAAAAATTAAACTTTATATTATCAAAACTAAAACAACTAGTGCACCAGAGAACTGTGTGCTTACCTTTCTCTCTTTGAAGGATGCGTGCACTCTTTCACGGAATTTTCATTCAAAGGCCAAAAGGAAAGAAAAAAACTCCAGCAGAAAGTAATGCTTCCAGTGCAGAATTATGCCACGGTTCTTGGGGTTCTTTTTTATTGTTTAGGAGATTCTCATAGCTCTAGTAGTAGTAGTCGTCGTCAACGTGACCGTACTTCTACTTGTTTTGTTTGGGCTTCAAGTGTGTCAGAAGAAGAGAGAAAGTTGTGAAAGTTGAGAGAAAAGAAGGTCTAGAGGAGAAGTTGAAGCATGTAAAAATACTTTGAATTGCCATTACTTGTTTCCATTTCGATACAGTCCCTTCCTCTTGTTTCCTGTCCATATAGTATAATATGTGCTTCCGCCTCACTTCTGCAGGTACTTATCTGTGCAGTAGTATTATTGTTTTGCAATTTTCTCACTCTTTCCATTCCATGTGATACAATAAGCTTTCTCCATCTCTACAATATGTATGAAACTTGAAATTCTAATATCCATCCAGAAATCGTACGGCTGAAAGTAAACAAAAAAGTCTTTTGGGTTGTTGAGCATCGCCAAATGCATTACCATAATCAGGAGGAATCGCACAGGAGTAGAAATTGTGGAATCTGGAGGAGAAAAAAATACACCAGGAGAAGAAATGCCTAGTAGTAGACCTCCTGTTCCCATTGTAACTTACTTATACTGATGTCCTTAGTACTCTTGAGCAAGTCATTTCACCTTCTCCGTCTTCCTCTTCCTTTCATCTCACCTTTTACATTTTCTCGACACAGCGACAAAGACATCGGAGACAAGCACAAAAACAACAAAACATCCAGGTATCTTGCTTTTCTACATACTGCTAATAGTTTAAGACCTCCACTCTTGCAAAGTGACTATATGTATGCATGCACGCCCACCCACTTATTATTGTATTATGGCATGTTTTCAATCCTTTCTCCAAGGTCCATCCATTATTTTTTATTCCCCGAAATAAACTTTGCCCATTCATTCCTTCTGCAGCTCCGGATCCGGTTACCTCCTGTTCCAGCCGTTTTTACGGTCACCATTCACTATTTGGTATCCAAAAAAAGTAAAGCAAATATTATCACATCGATTTCTACCCTTCATGCCAAGTTATTTTTGCAGCAAAGTTTCGTGCAAACAGAAGTCAATGGAGAGTTGGTATGGGTGTTATCAACCCACTACTCCCCAAGGATGACCAAATCCTCAAAATATACGTGTTATCCATTATCCACAAACAACAAAAATGTAAAACATGGGATTGTCTTTCATCACATGATGGGACAACTTGATGCTGTGTTATACTTGAACACCATCAATCCCTCAATAACGACGCACTAGTCAGGTTTAGTTGTTCGCCTATAAAATGTAAATCGCTGTTTCGAGCACCATCAACACATTTGCCATCATCCTATAAATATATTTACCAGTCACACACGGATTGACATCTCTGTCTCTTTCTCCCACTCTCATCTTCATTGTTCAGGCGTGCGTTCCTTTCAAGAAGCCACTTCACAACAGAATAGAGTACTTCATACTAGTAAATATAGTCAAGTAGCATCAATCCAGTCTGCACGCAACGACACAAATAGCAGCACAACACACTGGTGTCCCATGCGAAATACATTTTTATAATACCGTCATCATCATTGTGGCGCGTTCGGAAAAAAAATAATGAAAACTTGAGGCAAATACGGGAGGTGTTGTGTGTGACATTTGGCGAAGCAGGGGAAAGTGGGCGGTTTTTGAATTGTCGTGAATAAAAAATAAAGAGTAAATAAATACATGGAGGCATGGTAGAGTAAAGAGTGCTCAAAGTACAAAATGACTGTACGACATGACGATAGAAAGACGTCGACGACGACGATGATGGCGACGTACGGATTGTCATAGATGTTCATTCTATCCCTGTCTCCTCTATCTTTCAGCAATTGTGCACGTCGCAATAGAATAGCGTCGCATTTTAGCTTCGGATAAATTTTATAAGGCATACACACACGCCTTAATAATCCTTGCCATTGAATACCTTTATTTCGCACATTACATTCAGCATTCTAAAAAGCACAAAAGATTGGAGAAGAAGAGGGAAACGACAACAACGCCTCGTAAAGCTGCTTCTACCGCCGCTGATGATGAACACACGCCAGCGTTTTTACAGCAGCAACAACAACATAACTGCTCTTGATGCTTGTGGTGCTGCTTTCCCCGCTTCCTTCTACCACACAGAGAAAAAGAGAAAGCGAAAAACATAACATGACAACAGCATCAACAATACGGAATATTATCCCGTATTAATATACATGAGATTATTACCATTATACCGTGAATGGGACGTGAGAAGATGTATAAAAGTGTGAGGGAAAGGATGCACTCGCTTTCGTAACCACCACACAAGCATTCATCATGCATAACATTTCAATAGCAGAGTAAAAGTGCCCATCATGCAGCCATCACCCTGAGAGATGGCAAGATAGACACATAAATATAAAATAATACACTTACGCACACATAAAGTCGAGTCTGCTGCTGCTGCTGCTGCACATGGGATACATGTTCAACTTTATCTCTTTCCCTCGCGAGCTTTCC
This sequence comes from Sinella curviseta, assembly GCA_004115045.4. Lineage (NCBI taxonomy): Eukaryota > Metazoa > Arthropoda > Collembola > Entomobryomorpha > Entomobryidae > Sinella > Sinella curviseta. Next base: position 18,768,698 of record CM065489.1, on the reverse strand, counting down.
CTTAGCGTGCTCGTACTTTTCACATGTACACATTGAATATTAAGGCCTCTTCTTTTGGATGATGGCTAAAATAAAAGGAGAGAAGGAGTCTGGCCCAGGTCTTATTGATTTATTCCGCAAACAGGAGTAATGGTGGTGGCGTAGTGGTACTAGTAGTAACAGCACCACCGCTAGTCCAACCAGTTTCCTAGTCGAGCAGTGGCACTCACTTCACTTGTAGTATTTTGCGAAGCGCCATATAATAGGAGTATTGCCAACATTGGCATGCCACACACTGCTCCACCGCCACCACCACCGCTCCTTCTTCTTCCATTTCGTCTTCTTCGAGGAGAGAGATAGTAAGTTGTAGTGGAAGTACAATAACAACGGGAGCAGAAGTAAAAGCTGGTGTTTTTCTGATCGTGATGGAGGTGCTCGTAGTGGTGAATCTACTTGGATATTAGAACTTGATAGAAAACATGAGGGAAGAACAGAAAAATGTCAGTATGATAGGAAAATATCAATCTGCCGTCATCCTGCCAGGCTCTCTCGGCTTGTTATTCTATGTGAACAAATATTACCATGGGCATATAGGTGTATAATATGAGTATAGCCGAGCATGTGTTATACTTGATGTACATGTTTATGATGGTAGGTATAGTGCCTACGTTATTCTCAGGTTGATTTTAACAAACAAGCAGAATACAAGGAGAAGAAGAAAAAAGAATGTAGTGCACTGTTTTTATTCACTACATGGCACTATTCAACTCACTTTCCATCTGGAGAATGGCCAGTCATATTATCCAACAAGACGAGACGAAAAATGAGAAAAGCCAGCCATAACCAGAAAATAGAGAAAAAGTAGAAATAATCGTGACAGAAGCACGCAGTGAGATAGCCAAGCCAACAATAACCAAACAGTTAGTAACAGACAGCACAAGAGGTAGAAGAATTGCCAGCAATGTAATGCTTCAAGTATCCTTTATTCTCTCCTTTTGTATAGGAAAATAAAACTAATGATAGAAGCAGCAGTCACTGAAGTAGCAACAAAATAACAACAATATCAAAAACAGGACCAGCAGCTAGTTTTGTCCGTGTTACTTACTCCTACAACTCTCTCCACCGCCACCTCACTTACACTTTCTGCCAAAAGAGAAAAATTGTGGAAGTGGGACCTGGACGAAAATATATGGACAAAAAAATAGGCACACAAAAACAAGCTGAATGGAACAAGCTCTCTATTCTTTCTGGGGAGTTTGTGCCACTTCTTTTACTACTATTCTTTCTTTCTTTATTCTTCCCTCTCCTCTTTTTACTCGCACAATTATGGAAACGGACATAAAGAATAAAAAGCATATTGAGAGAATTGCTCGTAGCTTACCTACACAACCGTTAAACAGGGATCAAAAAATAAAAGAAAGGGAGGGAAAGAATGACGGTAGATGTTTCAGATGAACTGCCAAATTCTTCCATAATATCTTCTAATAGATGCCTACTGCTCCATACCTACATACACATATATTCAGTCAGGCATGTTATGAGACAAGATCTCCCTTTCTTCTTCTGTCTCTCTCCTTTCTTTCCATCCTTCACAATAATTTTTTGTCCTGCCGCCCATTCATTCCACTTAGCTGGTTGATTAGAGCAAGAGTCTAACTGTTCAGGAAAACAAAAAATGATGGATACGATCTAAAACTACCAGGTCTCACCTTCCCCTGGTACTATTCCAGCTAAAGCAAAAAAAACTCATTGAAAACATGACGACGACACACACAGAGCAATCACATACACCGCTGAACCATCTTGTTTGCCGTTTCCGTTCAATTCCCATGCCCTTCTTTCCCAACTACTACTTATTGTTTCCTCGCGTTTGACTTGCAAAAAATATCAAATTTCACTCCTTCTACTTATTTTTGCGTTCCATCAAAATACAAAGGGAACCAATGCAATGGTTGCAAAATAAGTGAGCGGGGTAAGACAGGACAGAGAACGGGACTGGGGAGAATGTTTGCTCTTTATTTATTTGATCTAAGAAATAGTATAGCATGTGTGGTGTGTGTGTGCGTCGTCATGACTATCGCGATTTTTTGGTGGTGAGCCGAAAAGAAATTTGCCAAAAAATGTAGAATCCGGTGTCCATTCTCGCCCTACCCGTCCCAATATTTACCGATGCATTAGCTCACGGTATAAGGCGTAGTAGTGGTACATTTGGCATGCATGAAAATCATTTCCCCATGCTATCTTCTCCCTCTATATAGCAGTCCGCTTTCTCTGCCCCGCTTTCTCCTCTCTGTGCTGAAATGCTAGCACGGAGAGAGAGAGAGAGAGAGAGAGAAAAAAAACGACTCGTCCATATAAGCGGATGCCCGTCGCTTCTCCGCGTTTACTCAACAACTCAGCCTATGGAGGAACAGAGCTCTGTGAAAAGTGTGCTCTATAGTAGCATTGCTCCCTCAAACCTAGCAGAATCTCGCGCTCTCTATCTCTCTAATATTCCTGAGGACGCTTTCTCCGACTCTCTCGCTTTGCCAACAAGTAGCTAACTGGAGTCTTCCTCTGCTCACAGTGTTCCCCTGGCTAGCTTCCAGTAACTATGTCCTACTCCTCATCATCATCATCTTATAAGCTTCCTGTTTAACTATCCTGCACGAACAATACACATTGTTTAACATTTTTTCCCCATACTACGCCTCACCAACCAAAACCCTAATCACATCCTTGTCGTTTCTCGCTTTTTGTTAGATAATAAACCGAGTAGCATCATCATCATTGCCTTTTCCCGTAATCCTACAAGAAAAAAGTTTTTTCACCTTTTTTTGTCGTCGTCGTCGTCTTCTTGGTCGGATTGTGCCAACAAGACTAACAAGTGTTGCAACAACTGTTACACGACGAACGGAAGAATAAAAAAATATTGTTATATTCGGGGACTCGTGAAAAAAATATCACATTTCTCCTCAGTTTAAAGTGAGAAGAGAAAAAAAAGAATCAGTGTGCCTCATCAATCTCTTGTCGCTTTTCTCCGACGTCTTCTTGTTGCTCTCTCACAGACTGTCCTCTTATGCAAGAGCGTTTTCCAGTCTATCTCACAATCAAGAAGGGGGTAGGCGTGAAGTAATTTCTACTTTCTGTCGTATCGTATGGAGAACAGTTTGGAAACGGAAAAGTAGAGACGAAGAAGGAGAAGAAGAAGACGAAGAAAAATATTGCCTTCAAGTAATATTTCTTTTACACAAGTGAACTTTGATCACGCAAAGTAAGTATAAGAAAATAAACGGGATCTATCATTCTCGTTTGGATTTCTTCTCAACCATTTTTGCAGTGATTATTAGCAGTTGAGCGCTTCTGCTTGACGTCGAACTGGCCAAGTATATAATAACAGAAGAGAAAGGGAAAAGTTTTTAATCTTACTTTTCTCGTACGTTCTTGGTACAACAAAAGTAAGTATATGGCCTTAATGGTGTAATTTCAACTCACTTTCACTTTACTTTCCATCAGAGCGAGAGCATAAATTTAATTAACTGTTAACAACTTCAAGGAAAACCCTCCGAGAAGAAATTAGATTTTTTTCTTCAATGGACGAATCAGTTTAATTGCACACACTCTTCAACTTGACCCTGTCACAGGATTTTCTTTGAAGCTCTTCCAAGCAAGTAAACGTTCACAAAGAGACGCAAACTATTGCTGACAAACACGTAAGGGAAGAGATCTTTCGGAAAAAATACCAGGAAGACCAAGACGAAGGAGAAGAATAAGAAGCTGGTGCTGTAGTATTACACAACACCACCGTCACCACCACTTTTACTACGCGTTTATCCATTTCTTGTGTCAAATTATCAAGCAAAGTCCTTCAGAATGTTTGGAGGCCTTAAGAGTCACAGCTTGTCCAAGCTTGCCCTCTCGAAATTCCTTTCGCAGAGCATGTAAGCCCTTCATTTTCTAAATATTTTACGCTTTACTAAACTAAACCATGCTATAAATATATAGTTATTTTAGCACCTACATTACTCCAACATCAATATACTATGGTTTAAGCAACACAAACCTTTGTGACGAATTCTCTATTTCACGAATAATGAATTCTCAAAAACACATTTTTTAACCTTGTCGACAGAGAATCCGTTGTTTTTTTGTGTAGGAGAAATAACAACTATTTGTTCGAGTAAATAACTAAAAGGTCTTGTGAAAAAGGGTATTTGCGTAAATAAAGGTAATGAATATTGATAAGGGAAGCCTCTATAGCGTAGGAGAGAATCTGTAGTGCAAAAAGAAAATGAAAGACATTATTTGCGGTACATGAATGCACTGCTACTGCTCAAGAAGCAACCAAGAAGAAGAAGGAGAAGAAAAAGGTTGCATTTAACAAAATGAAAACAGATTTCCAACTTTCTTTTTCTTCGTCTTTTTTTGGCGTGGGACGACCTGCATGTTGTTGTATCAGGAAGACCACAGGAAAAAAATATATAACCTCATCCATTATTCCACTTTTCTATTTTCCCCTTTTTGGCCAACAAGGTACAACAAACAAGCAGGCCTCCCTTTTTTGCAAACTTTTTTTTTCTCTCCCTGAAAAAATACCTAGATTATGAGTATACAAGATTTAATCAAAATAATCGGATTATGCATTGGCTCGAGGGAGAGTGAATAAAAAACATATGCGGACTATAGTTTTCACTGTGTATATATACGTTTGTACGTACAAAGCGAAGAAAAAAAACATCGTGCCTGTCTGTTTTTGATTCCCTTGGAGAAAATTCGTGTATAAATTGTGTGTGCATAAGATAACATTTATGTAATATAAGAATACAGATTTACAGGATATATTCGTTAGAAAATCTAGGATACTATATCGTATAAGATGTAAAATGTCTAGTTCTGTCTAGCTTGTCCCAGCAACGAAATATTACTACTACTACTACGGTTTGAAGAGTACTACTAACTACTACACTACCTGTGCACATTTTACATTTATTTATTTCAAATATACACTATTATTATTATAATACCTATGAAAGAAAATTTTAGGAGAGAGAGAAAATACTGTGAGTCGTATGTTGACGATATGATAGAATAATGTTACCAGAAATAGGAGAGAGCAATGATAATATTATTAATAATCGTATCCTTCACTTTACGCTTCGATTCCCTTTGATATGTTACACGATCCACGGGAAAAGCAGCAACATCATCATTCAGTTCCATGCCTCTTTCTCTCTCTCTCTCATGCTCACAGCATCACTCTCTGCAAACGGCAAGCAACGCATCTTGCCTTACCGACCGACATATATAAACATGTATATACAGGTATGTAGGTACTTCATTCGAAAATTCTGGTGCTGATCAGGATGATATTATTTTTACAAGGTTGGAGAGACGGTTGAATTTCTGCAAGTAAATACTGATTTGATTGTGAGAGTTGCGAATGAGAGAGTGGTGGTGGATATTACATTACCGTCCCTCTTGTAAATAAGTGGAATAACGTATTTCAAAACTGCTTTGCTGAGACACACTCAACTGCTCTACTTCAAAGGATTGTTTTTGCGTACCTGCACCACGTATAAGTATTCTTGTTCTTCCCATTTTACAAACCAACATCACTCTTGCTCTCTCTCTCTCCGTAGGATACCCAGAAATAGTCTAGAAGGTTGCGGAGAAAATTTTAGATGTGTTAGAACAAAAAGGTAAGTTGTTATACCAAGAAAGCAGGGGCTTTTCGACGGAGGACGTGGAACGGAAATGAGATTATTGGGAAGGAGATATATTTTGTGTAATGAATATGTAGATTCACAGAAAATGTTTATTTGGTGATAGTATGGATAGAAGGATGCACAGGATGCTCATTGCTGCCACCATCAGCAAAAAATAAAAATAAAATGAATTAAATTCGCCAGTGAGTTTTCCAGTTATTGTTTGCAATGTTGTCAAGTAGACGTGGGATCAATCCAGATCCAGATAAATACCATTCAAGTCAGTTCTCGCATTCAGCAGTTTTTCTGCGTTCAGCCAGTTCCAAAATGTTACTACTACAACATAAAATACACAGAAAGAAAATTGTTATTCAAACACCACTACTGCAATCTTACATTTAAGCTTCACTATTATTATTATTACTATGTGATTTGTAATGCGTAAATAGTGTTCAAACTGCAAATGTGCAAATTCTATGGAATGCTCGTCAAGTAAAGCCAGCTCGTTCGCCTGAATTGGTAGAGTGTAAACATTGACACGCCAAAGTGCTACTTACAAGACCCACGATGAATAATACAGAGACTGGGAATACGAAGTCAGACCGACAACAGCAGCATTTTTTATTATGCAAATTTCTTTTGACGGCGAGAGTGCCGTTTATTAGATGTCCTACGCAAAAAAAAATGAGGAAACAACATTATTAAGATTTCCGTCGTAACTTTGTAAGGTTGTTGTACTCTGTTTATGTATTGAGTGTTCCAGTAAACAATATTGTCCTCTGGTAACAAGCAAATTGTTGCTGTCCGTCGCGTATCAATTATTGCGCAACTTATCTACATGAGGATTAGCTTCTTTTAACATGCACGGGAAGCAGTGTCATTATTGCGACAAGTAGTACATTCATGAAGCATGTTTGCTCTGCTTACAACACACTTGAGCACCGCACTCACGTCTCCATTGTTTAGTGCTTATTAAATATCTTCGTCGTTGGGAAAATATCAATCACGTCATCGCTCCTCATGTTCTTCATATTGGGTTTCATCAGAAGCGTACAGGGTTTTCTGTTTCATAACAAGTCCTTGACGCGACTGGAAACGATAATACCGTGTAAAGCTCCTGCTAGAATGTCCTTGTGTAGTTTTTTATCCACTGCGTATTAGTAACTTTCATCAACATCAACTTGGGAAATTTATTATAAAATTTTAAGCAAAATCAGAACTAAGAAATAATAATAATAAAAGCAGAGAGAAAGCCGGATGCGATGAAAGATCTTGACAAAAAGAAAGCAAGGGTTAAGAACTGTAAGAAGGACGAAAGGAAATATGAGCATTTCACAAACAAACACACACATGATTTGGTTTTCGTTTTGAGTAGAAAATGTGAAATGACTTGAGAGATATGGAGAATCGCGTAGGCCCTGTAAGTATCAACTGTATAGTGAAAGACTAAACTGAAATGTAAAGTACGTACTAGAAACTTCCTTTGGGAGGAACGTGCCTATGTTTATGTATGGTTATATGTGAAAGTTCAAGTAAATAGGCAGATGGTAGAGATATGTATGCGAAAGAAGGTGGATAAGCAAACATTGTGCAAGTACGTCGTTGTTGTTTTGTGTGCCAACGCTCTTGAATGCAGGAAATAATTTCTTGTTGAACCAGAGAAAAAGTATGCCTCAAATGAAATATTGGAGTGTAAAACTTTCCGGTACAGCAAATTTCAATTTGGGCTGGAGGGAGTGGAGGAAAACCTGAGAAACGCACAGCGTTATATGTTGATTCTCTCGCTCACCCATAAAAACATGCATGCATAATGTATCATGTCCTATTTCCCGTAGTCGTCTCCTTTTGACACCCTTCCAGTTCCACCTCCGCATCGAACAGATTGGACGATTTCATCAGGCGCAAAATCTTGATTGGACATAAAAAGTAAAATATGTCAACGTTGATGGCTGCTGGTGACTTGAACGTTACAAGAGTCGAACATAATATTTATACCAGCACATACATTCTTAATTATAATTTGGTTCAAACGAACAAACAACACGCCATCTGTTTCCCCTCTTATTGGAGTAACAAAATCAATACGAATTCGAACTTACATTAAATGTTTTGCTTGTTTCCGAAAGACATACATAACTGGCAGTTGCATTTAAAAAACGTAAGTAGTTTAGATTTTCCTCATTGAACGTTCTTGTTCCAAATTGAGAACCTCTCCTTTGACATTTGCTTTCCCATATCATTTACTGTCAGCCAAATGACACGTATGGATTAACAAAGACTCTCAATGGACGAGTGATTCATTTCATGCAAGAAAAATACTACTTCTACTTACTAGCAGAGCGCATTGACCACCAGCGTTTTTCCTCTCATGTCAAGTATGCATGGAGTCTGTAGGTAGTCATCAAGGAGCACGTTATAGCTTCGACATTTTAATAGTATTTTGTACATTTGTAATCACACAACTATAATATATCATACTACATACATATACCAGCTGCATTGTCATCCCAGTTGTTATTACGAACCTTTGGCAAAGCTACTATATAGTTTATTTCGACATGCCAACCAAACAAACATTTCTCGATAACGAAAGTTTTGTCTAGCTCATAGATTCATGGAAAAACACGCACATATATGCACACTCATGATTTTTACCTACTATAGTATAAGCGACCATGTCAGAAAGATGAATGTCTTATGATAATACATTCATTTATTTCTTCCAGCAGCAGTACATTGTTTTGACTGCACATTAGCCTCAAATTATGTATTATCATCATCACAAACTGTGAACTTGTAAACAAAGTTTTGTGGCAAGGAAGATAATATCCATCTTTTTATTATGTACATCCTGTTTTTGATGCTTGCTCTTCCTTCCATTTCTTATACTTATACATACATATACCACACACACTAATGGACTTTTATCGAAAAATATTACCAACTAGTCGGAGCTCACAACATTGTGCCAGGAGAAAGCAGAGATGCAAAAATCCATTATTTGGACTTGGACTACTGTACAGAAAGAAGACAAAAACATGTGTGTTGGTAGTAGAATTTAGGTTGAGGGAATACACAAAAGTAAAAGCTGCACGTGTTGTTCAAGCAATCCATAGAGTACGTATCAATAGAAAAGAAAATTTCCATTCCATGCGACTTCCTACTTCCTTCTCCAGCGCATTTTGCCTGCTAGCACAAGGAATAGCGGCAATATTGTGAGAAAGGAAGAAGAGAGATTGGCAATGAGCTGTCATTTTGTAAGTCAACTGTGTGAGCCACTCTCTTTGGATTGACAGCGGCGGTGGTGGTAGTAATAGTGGCAGTGGTGGTGGAATGAATGCTGTACGAAAAAGGACACATACAAGATTGCTGTATAATGACGTACTGAAAGTTTTATCGAAGGAGACAGACGAAACTCAAAGGAGGGACAAGGAAAGTGAGAAGAAAAATAGGGAACGAGTAGGAAAGATTAGGGCTGATGTGGTGTGTGTGTGTGGGTATGCGTTCGAAATCTATGAGTACATGGAAGACAGAGGACTATGGAAAATGGAAATCTATTAGCATATTTAATGAACCTACGACTGGTATCGCATCAGACAGTAGTCAGAAGGCTGCACGTACATATAATATTAATGTATGTCCCTATTATTTCATCCATCAGTGCTGTCCCACTTTTTATTCTCGTTTCTGCGCCCGCATTCATGATTACAATTTAGTAATACAAGAGTAATAATCATAATAAAATGAAAGAAAGTGAAATTGTTGCGTATGTTTGTGTCTCATATCAGAATGCCTAGTTGGTGAAGTAGTAAGTAATTTTGTAGATTCATCAACATCAATAATACCCTTTCAACAACGGCATGCTATCCATATCATCATCAGCTCCAAACGTCGTCGTCGTTGTTGCCATCACGATCACTCGTAGACTTTCATTCGACTTTTTGTCACCAGCGGGTTGAATACAAACAAGCCATGTTTACGACATACTATACTAACTTCGTGCTTTATATAGCAAATATATATTCTTTCTCTTTTTGGTAGAGATTTTTCTCTGCAAAGCTTGTGCTGCTCTTGTTATACAAGTCCATAGAAATGCTTCAGATTCAGCTATAGGGCCTCGGCCAAAGTTGACTGTAATGTGAAGAAATCGCTAAGTTTTTCATGGATACTAGCTTTTCCTCTTAAAGTTTTCCTATAAAAATTAGAATTCATTATCATCTGGAGCCAGTACATGCGTCGATTGCATTGTTTTGTTGAAATGTGGTTAGGGAAGATAGAAATTCATAATTCATTGATCGCCTCATTCTTGCTGTATGAGAATGAAGGGAAGCTTTTGATTAATATTACATGACGATTTTGGAAGACCTCCATCCAGGAGCCAGCGGGGGAGCTTTATTGATTGAAAAATAATAACCGTAGACATGACCATATTGCTGCATCAACAATAGGTATTTAATCTCGCGAATTACTACAATTGGGAGAATGAAAGTCTCTTGATGATTATTACCTTTCTGCACACATAAACGAATAGAGTACTGTTTCTCTACACATAGTCGAAAGACATTTACATTGGCTTAGTAAATTAAAAAATATATAGGAATAAATAAAAGTGAATAACAACGTTTGGATGACAACAACGAAACAGCATGCAATAGCCTGCTCGTGAAACATGTCTTTTGTTTCCTAATAAACTAGTATTAAGCAGGAGTAGATAAGGATCGCATGCACGTGTCCCCATTACTATATGTTCACTGTTAGCAACAGTTGAATATACAAAAAAAATTGGCAATATTTTTGTTCCAGAAATTTTCCAACGACCTTTGAAAGTACTGACTTATTGACAATTGGTTAGCAGTATTTTGAGTATTTTTTTAACGCTCAATTCAACGTGAAAGTAAATGTATTTTGTTTATCCTCGTATTTTTTAATTCCGTTTATAGCTTAACCTTCGTGGTATAAATAACTCTGTATTCATTTTCCGACTGGAGAGTAAGCACGCACTCATTCTCAGTGACACTCATACACGCGGACAGACAGAAAATGAGTTTCCGCACGAAGTACTTTAATAAATATGTGAAAGTTAATACAAAATGAAGTGAATTGAAGCGCATTATTCATATAAATCCTGGTAGTATACAAGTTTGTCTGCTTGGGCTGGTTTTTCGCAAACGTTATGGCTTTTGTACTTGTATCTGCACTGCAGTTGAACAAACATGCTGCCAAGCAAGCCAGGCAATCCTTTGACAAATGGTAAGTCGATGCCTTGAGGCTAATTTTTATCAAGCATGTGCATGCTGTTTGCTCACTGACTGAAAGAAAGCAGAGTGCTTAAAAGAGGAAAGAAAATTCCAGTCATCTCTCGCAATAATAATATTTCAATGACCGTATCACACAATAAAACTTAAATTTGAATAGGATGAAACAAACAATCATAATATTCTTGTGAACATTTGCTTATCTCTTTTAAATACGTTGTTGTAGATGTTGTTGTTGTTATCGTTGAATGAAGCTAACTGAAGTCAGCCAACCAAACTGCTTACTTTAATTTTTAGAACAGCCGCAAAAGTCAGTGAGTCAGAAAGTCGGTAGGGCACACACTCCAGAATTAGAACATCAGGGGCTTTATATGATAGTTAGGGAAATTTTCACTTTGCTGCACATTCCTTTGCCTTCATGTCCAGCAGCAGCAGCAGATGGTGAAAAAATTATGATGGAAATGTATATATTCTCCATTCAACTCTCCCGGAATAGAAATGTGGAAAACGAATTTTTAATTATGAAGAGAGCCGGAGCGTCCTCCACAGTGTGTTTGTAAGGTGAGTGAGCACAAGCACACAGCGGAGTCCCTCTGTTGAAATTGAAACACAACAATGGCAGCATGGGGCGTATTAATTAGTAATGATAATAATAATATTTCGTTTTCCATTATGCTCATGGTGACGGCATCTAGCAGATCCACATACTCCCACACTAAAAATAATGCAAAGCACGTAGCTGAAGAGTGTGACTGGAATGTGTGCTTTTCGTGAAAATGAATCCCGTTTTAACATGATAACTTTTTGACCAAAGTCATTTCGAGGAAATGGCAAAATAAATAGAGGGAAATCGTGTGTGCGGAGACAAAGCATTTGCTCCCTCTCATGCACAAAATTTTGCACATTTTTATGGAGCACACTATAGAAGTGGTGATTCACGATCATTCAGAGTGTCGAATTTTCCACTTGCGTGCATCACCCAATATTTTATGTTGTGGGAATAAAGAGGAAGAGAGTCTGGCAACATCTCCTCTGCTACCACCACTACGTCTCCTCTCACTAGAATTAATGACGTGTCCAATGGAAATCGAATCGAAATGAGTAGTTTTAAGCACGACTCGTATAAAATTGGGATGCAGAGTTTTTACGTGTCTAATACTCAGGGTTACACGTATCCTGACTAATGAATAGTAATCGCAAATCTCTTCTGCTCCGCTGAAATGTTTCTCCCTGACCTGGGAGAGGACGACGTGAAGACATCACTGATAACCATAATTACGGTTGTAAAAAATCTCTGCACGGAATGTGTTCCAGCCTTTCATAAAAAATCATCTTATCCTCAAGGTATGTGACCAGACTGATACCAAAGCCACGCAATGAATTAAAGGTAGTATTCCAACCTTTGAATTGAAGGTAGTAAGTTTCATTTCAAAAGTATATAGACTTGAGTTGCTGTCAATGATGTGGTTGATAATGACAAAAAAATAATTGAGTAGGACGACCTCATTTGCCATATAAATCAGCCATAACAGTTGCAGATAATGTAATTGCCAAAAAATTAAATAAATAATGGCTGTTTTTCATCTACTGTACAATGAAACTTGATAAGAGTTTGTTATTTATTTTACCGTGACGCAAAGACTGAAAAAAGGGCATGTTTCAAAATAATTCACAGTGGCAAGTTATATTTAAGTTTCCAAATGTGGCAGAAATCTGGACTTTAGAAGGTGATGACAAACAATAAATAAATAAAACAAATGAATGCTTCTCTAGAGGGCACTCCTGGTGATGTTATAGGCAGATTGTTAAAAAAACCTAGAACAAGATAGAAGACTCTACCACAATGCTAGATTAGAAGCCAGCTATCACCAACAATATTTTATTAACAATAGGAGTCATGAAACCGGGAGGATAAGATATCAAACGGAAGAGTTGAGTCGGTATAATTTGCAATAAAAATTCTTTACGGCTTGTAAAATGCTCATATTATGGCTTTCACCATGTGAGAGAAAAAGGAGAGAAAAAATGTGCTCTGGTGTTTTTGTTCGTGGTAATACTAGGGTTCAGACTCTATCTATCACACACCACAAAAAACGCCGCACGACACAAAAAAAAATTTGTAGCAAGAACAACTGGAGGCAACACTTACAGCCTCCACCCACAACAGGCATGTGTGTCTGTGATGGTCTAATTTTCTCCTTTTTTCTCACGGCAAAAAAAAAGAACGAACCAGTACTGCTGTTCCATTTTTCCCATTACAAATTGCCTAAAAATCGTAACATCTTGACCGTATAGACTGCTGCTTTCACCATTGCCCACTCACTTTGCAACTTCGCCAGTTCACAGTATACATTTAGAACCAATTCTAATTGTATACTATTTTATGGAAATTGAAATGAGCTAGATAATAGGGCTTACAGTTTAGCTCATGTCATTTGCTTGTACATAAATAACTACATTTAATGTGGTGATTGAATATTTTTGTGTTTCATACAGAGAACCCTTAATTTAAGCTATATGAGTATATACGCAAATCTCGATAAAAACGCCGTAAATCTTCTGCAGCCATGAGCTTGGGTCACTGCTTGTGTAAGTGGAAATGAAAATGAAGCCATGATGATACAGAGAAAGTGAAAAACAGTAGCCCCAGTAGCCAGTCAAACTGACGCGTAGATTAAGCAGAAGGATAGAAACAGGAGTGTGCAGCACAAGATTCAGATAACTAGCAAGGATGAAAGGAAGCTAAACGAACAGTTGCCACACAAAAAAAAATTGGTTAATGTTGTACATGGTAATGCTGTTTTGTTTTCTCTTTGCTGGTCAGTTCTTTCTCCAGACGATGATGATGATGATAGCATTAGTGCTTTGATAACAATTTTATGTTTGTAAAGCCATCATTCTCAGAATCTTGTAGTGGTAGCAGTTGTAAAGGTCCATTTATGTATCCACGAGCACATTCTGCAAGCCCTCTGAACTGAAATGACAATGGCTTTTGCTTTGAAGATGGGTTAATGAAGAATGCCTGCTTTTAACAAGCTTAGATAAAAAGTGAAATGAAAAACAGCGTGTGGGAGGAAGCTAATGGTAAATAAATGGGAACTACGCACACTGGATCCTATCCTTCTTTCCAGCTTTGTGTAATTCTGGGAATCGCAATGTAATCTCCTCTACTATATGACTTTCTGCTGCGGTTTACCGTGTTATGTATAAGCATTATGCAATTCCCAATGCGTTCAAAGGCCTGTTTCATTACCAACTCATCTCAGTATGTATAGGAACTGTACAGCACTAAAAAAGGTTTATATCTATTCTCAGTTCATGTTCACATTGACGAAACCACATTTGACGAAATACTGAGAAAAATCATCGAATACGTGCATATGTGAAATCACGTAGCGAAAGTTGCCTAATTGTTTGTAAAAGCTCACAGGAATTCTGCTTTCCTGCCGTACGGACTTTAGAAAAAAATTGTTTGCGACATCCTATATACGTACTTGTGTAACATTTTTCTTAATTAAATGCTTAGACAGCGAGAGGAAAATAAATGATAAGAGAGGATATGAAAATTCTCCATTCTGTTTAAACCTTTCGAATTGCCACAATTGGCCAAACGTGTTTTTCGCCAAGTTGGCTTAGCGCCTGTGTGTCGATATTCCGTATTTTCACTGGGAGATGTTGGATAGAAGGATTTTTAACGAGAGTCGAAAATATTATTTTAGATATTTCATATGCATGAAATAAACGTTTTTACCTAGAAAATACTGCTACTTTTTATGCAACCATAACAGACGTTGCTGAAGCAGACACTATTGTGCTCGACAGAAAACAGTTTTGCAACCTCTACCCTTAAAACGACTAGCTCTCATTTTTTAAAGAGTATTTACTTTTACTACTGTACCATATGTAAGTTGTACTAAAAGTATTGCAGAAATAAAAGAGATCACATAAGTGCAGAAAAAGCTTCTCTGCATTACATTACTATCTAAATACGACCCACGCACGAGTCGCTCGTATGTAAGATTGGCTGTCTTAGACGGGGCTATAGGAAGATTGTAAAGTTGCAGTTTTTTACATAATTTTCCGGAATCCCTGTGCTTATACAGAAGACAATTTCCTCCATTCTAGAGTTTTTTACTGTAAAAATCAAGTGAGCAGTAGGAAGAAAAACAGAATGTGACATTTCTAGTTGCCTTGGGTATTCGTTATCTTCTCCATTTTTTCATCCTCCACGTCTCTGCTAAACCCAGTATCCAAAACGAAATGTTGCCCCAGTGACATATTACCGTTTATACACTATCGTAAACATTTAAATCAGTCAATACATTTTAAAGAGAACAAGAAAACAAGGAGCATTTGTGTAAGCTAGTACATCCACACAAAATGAGAGAGAAAAAATACTTTGCAGTGAAATTTTATAGGGAACGTTTAGGAGACACGGATGAATCGAACAAGCATTTTTTACCTAAATTACAAAGACATTTGTAAAAGTTCAACAGACATTAACTTATTACTTGACCTTTTCTTCTCTTGCTCGTTTGAAATTATCGACAGCAAAATATTTTTCTCCGCCATCCCAGCTTCTCCCAACAACACAGTCGGTATGTAAAATGGCAAATCCAAAGTGGAAATGAATTCACCGCACAAATTGTGTGTATTCCGGCATTCTAAATCAATGCACATGAACAAGATAATGTGGCCACTGACATTAACTGAAATTACCTGTAGTAGCATGTAAGCATTATATATGTTAGTCTGTATAATAAATAAAAATGGGACACTGATATGCTCCGTGGTAATGACTTTAACATATCATTGTCATAATTTATCCGGAAACATGCTAAAAAATTTCTTCGGTCTGCATATATTCCGCTTGAGATTATCAGACTATGATAATAATAATAATATAAAAGCTTATCAGCAATTTTTTTCTCCCTTTTTCCAGACTTTTTTCCTCTTCTTGTTCTTTATAAGGAGTTTTTTATGTAGTGACAATGGGAGATATGGCCCTCATGAAAGTCTAGAGAAAATTACAAAGTTGCTCCTTTTTCGCAGGAATCGCTACAATAGCAGTAGTTGTTACATTAACATGCCTAGTACAACTGTAGTACGTATATACAGTCCCATTTTAACGGGTTAGTTTATGTTGTAGGAGTACATTTCAGTAGGTATGTGCATTATATGGAAAGAATTTTTATTGCTCCGTCTTCCTCTGAGCTTCTCCTTTTCCTTTCTCCTCCGCTCATTTAGTCCAAGATGGGTTTAAACTGCAGGAGTGATGGTGTTCTTATGAAACTTTTGAAGGCCCACACGTGCATAAAGAATGAATGGGAAAACGCTTATAGTTTTATAGGGAATCAGTGGATATGGCATATAGGTATAACGCATAGTATAGTAGTACTAATATAAAAAAGGAGGAAAGTTGTATTTGTTGAATGAGGAGTCAACTCCAAAAAGTAATAGCGACAGCGATGGGAATACTAGTTAGTGCCCTGTCCGGGTATTCATAGTCTACTTGTTCCACCACCGAAAAAAAATAAACCAAGTAAGTGAAAGAACTAACTCATGACTTTATTTTAACGACATCAGCAAAAACCATCATCTTCATCATCGTTTCTAGTACCACACAATCATAATCTTGGTCGTCATTTTCTTTTTCTTCATCATCGCTCCTTATTATTATCAGTTTCTGGGGAAAGCTCGCCCCGAGTCGCAAAACGGAATTCCACTACATACCACCACCGCCGGTATGCGCTCTCTTTCCTCTGTTGCCACTGCAATCCCAGTAGAAGTAGGAGGAGAGCATGTAACCAAGTGAAGAGTAGGTCAAAGGGAGAGAGAGAGATGATCATCACGATGAGATGGTGATCATGATGAAGATGAACTTTTTACGGGATGCAGAGATCTTACTCATTCAAAAACTAATGCAATAACATTGTCACACAGGTTCTTTTCCAAGAAAATTGGTAAGAAAGGAAAGGGAAGCAAGTGCAGTTCGAGTATAAATATGTGCACATATCGTTTCATTTCTTATATAACCTACCTATACGAGTTTTATATGTGCATAGTTGAGTTAGTTATTTTGGTTGGTCAAAAGGAGGAGCGAGAAAAATGCAGAAATGAAGTGAGTAGCTTTTGCTGGAGGAGGAGGAGAAGAGAAAAAGCAAAAAAAAGTTTGCCCCAAGTTGACATTTCTCTTTCCTCATCAAGATAATGTATTAAACCCATTTATACATTTGTCGAGGCAAGCACAAAAAAACTCCACTTGGTTCTTTTTGCCTTTTCCTCTTCTCTCTATTTACGTCTACCTCTATTTGTACACTTCTTAGCTCTCTGTGAATGTCGTGTTTGTGTGTTGTCAAGTCAGATGGGCAGGCAGAGGAAGGAAGGAAGAAATGAGAGCTGTTTGCTTTCAGCTTAATATGCTTTACCAGATGCATTCAAGTAGCGGGATAAAAACATTCCACTTGTATTTACAATGTAATTTTATTTTTTATAGAAGCAAGTGTGTCCTATGACAGCACCATGAAATATATTGTACTTCCAAGAACTATGTACTCATCCTTATGCCTTTACAAGGATAGTGCAATTCTGTATGTAATTCTCATTTGAGAAATTATTGCCATGGTAGCATACTTCTTTAATACTTGATGCAAATGGGTACGTTATTGCCAAAGTTGTGTAGTCACTCTGCAAATTTAAAGAGCAACAGGATGTGGCTACTTTATACTTAAGAAGGTATATCCAGTAGTCTGCTCATATATTTGCGTAACGACTACCAATCTACTGACCTTATTAGATTTCTTAGTACCTATGCACATGCACGGCTTCACCAAAAGAGAACAAACTCTTCCAGCCTTTGTACAAACTTAGTTTGTACTCTGTGCACTTGTTTACATTACTTAACAGAAATTTACGTTTCTCAAGTTATCTAAGAAAAGTAAATTTTCCTTTTTGTGTTAACAGGAGATCTAAAGAAATGACAACGCGAGTCACAAATTTAATGAAAAGAGACGGAGACTCTTCTGAAGTACGAATAATACTACTAATAATAATAACGGGGAGATATAGAGACAGAGCATCAGCAACACAGGGAGTAATGTACTCGGTCACCAACAAAATACCTCATTTTCAGTCACGCTTATTCCGACTATTGAAAACTCCTAGTAATTTTATGTGTACATACGTATCTATCCGCGTATTCTTACATGTATATGCTGTCATGTTCATGAAACTGTTGAGTAGAATGGTAACGAGCTCGACGGAAGGAAGAGTAATGTGTATTAGGAGAACCGGGAAAGAAGGAGGCGAAGAAGAAAAAACACGAAATGAGGGTAAAAAGGAATAAGAAGAAAGTCGAGTCAAACTGCGTTAAGGTCATCCTGGTAGAAAATCCCGTTGGACAACGAGAATATATCATGTACATCTGTATTCTGTCCTACTCACTTCGTTTCCATTTCCCCCACTTTCTCTCTCCCTCTCTCTCTCTCCTACTTCCATCCTATATTTTATTTTATACTATCCGACTTACTTTATGCCTTTTGCGAATTTACAGCGAAAAGGAGTGAAAAAATTTCTACGTAGTAGTTTTGGTTCCACTAGTAGTCGTATTAGTGGCGGTCGTGATGGTCGTAGTGGTGGTACCACTTCTGCTAAAGCACGTACGTATGTAATATGCATAAATTGTAAGAGTCTCTTGTGTCTATGTGGAGGACGCGTACACAGTTGGCTGCTTTCTCTTTGGTGCTTTGGTATATAGGATACAACAAGTACAACAACCTTACACACACAACAAATACCAAAATATAAACTTTGCCTCATATGTAATGCTGCGTTCTTCTCGTGCGCTGCTGATGATATAATGATGATGCTACTTGAGTGGGAATAAATATTAGATGCATGTATGTCTGCTTTAAATGAAAACAGAGAGCTGAATACCAGCAGCTACATATGATGCGCTGGTGGTGGAATGACGACGTGAGGGGCACTCTGGCTTTCTCTACTAATGACGTATTCGTATGGATGTACATAATTTGTCAAACTAGCTGTACTCACTCACTTAACGCTGAAGAGTCAGTGAACGAGCTATAGGGACACGAGCAAGGCGCTGCAGCTGCTGCTGTTGAAAGGGAAACAACGGCGAGAGGCTAAGTAATTCATTGGTGTAATGTGTAATCACGAGGATTAGCCCCGATCTTGAATGAGTGTAATATGTGAGTACGAAAGCAAGATAAAAGGGAATCAATACGAGTATATTCTATGTACACACACAGTGCAAACGCTACGTGCACACAAAAGGAAAACAGACAGAGCACGATGTGATGTGCAGGATAATGATGGTAATGACCAAGTTGGTACGATCAAGTAGTTCAAGATCTCTGTTGGATCAGAGGGGGAGAGAGAAAATCTTTATTTGCCAATGCATCGTCGTAGTAAAGGGTAATGTTGGATCTGGTATTATTAAAGCAGAAGAGTTTCTGCTCACATTTATGTCCATCCCGTCAAATTAACGTGAGCGGTGAAAGTCTCACTTGAGATAAAAGTGTAAAGCTGGTGCAAAAGCAAATAATATGTTGACCTGCAGATTGTATCCGGAGTAATAAATTAAGTCAACAGATAAATCAGTTGGAGGCAAATAAGGAAGTGAACTTGTAAATTTACGGCAACTAATAATAATTATCGTAGTAGTAATAATAATAAATGTTAATAAATGAAATACGTGGTCGTTATACCAGGAAGAAATGTACAATGTTGAATGTAATTTATAGCAAACACGTAGTGCTACTTGTATATACACAACTTGCAACTAATACCAAGTCATTATTTGGCAACAGAATGACAGCACCAACAACACAACATTAAGTGTTCCATGTATTATGAATACGTCTAAAATTAGCTAGTTTGTAAGTATTTAACATAAATGTGACAATATTTATTAAAGCCTAATAATCATAATAATAATAATAATAATTGTAAACTATTTCGTCCATTTAACAAAAATTTCACTAATACGACTAATATTTCTATTGTACTCTTTGCTGCTTTCTCTACTACTTCTCTTGGTACTCTGCTACAACAGGGCCCAACTTGAGTAAGAAATAATCATAATTATAATAATGTTAAGGCTTCAACTGTCACTACAACGTGTAAACTAATTGATATTCATCAGACTTTGCTGTATGTATTGCCATTGTTGTTGTCAAGTACTGCCAATTTTTGTGAATAGGCCTATTTATGCCATTGTAAAGTACAATAATTACTGTTGACGGTTGTAATTCCAAATAGAAGTACGTTTATTTTACTTATGATTTCTAATACTAATAACGCGCGCTCGCGCTCTCTCTTGCCGGTACTTTGGCTCTTTTGATGTTGCTATTGTCCACTCAGCGCCGCCGCTACTCGTTCATGCAATATGCTCTATATTGTACCTCTCTCTTTGCTGTTTATTAACAAGAACATTATTGTAAGATGCGTGTCCCTCAACATTAACTAACGCTGCAACGAGGCAGACTTTTCCCGTGATGCAATCACTCTTAGAGCTTTCGCCCTTTCTTGGTGCGACTTACTTGGAAAGTTTTCCTCTTCGCCCAGAATTGATAAACTTATTCTTCCCCTACCCACACGAAATGTTAATCCTCCCACACTCCCACACGTGCATGTATATTCATGCATCCTTAACCGCAATCCCTCTCTCTTCATCGCTGGCTACTGGGCTAAGAACACCCATTATTGTCACCCCAAAAAATCACCGCCAGTCTTTTGTTAACCCGCAGAAAAACACGTTCCGTGCTTTCTCCTGCCATTGTTATCTAATACGTTTTTTCTCACCTGATACATTCGCAGTTCCGATTTCCCCATTAAAATCAACTCTTTATCTGCTCGCGCTTTTTTCTCTCAGTTTTATCTGATAGCTAAGGACACTGTTGTTGTATAAGTACTTACCAAAGTATAGTAGAAGTAGTAAGAGGATAAAAAAGAAGGTTACATGGTACGTATCCAAATAATGGATGATGATGAGCAGATGGATGAGGGAAGTTGATGATGATGATAACTAATGATGCAATCACCATCTAGTCGAGGAACATAAATAATATATGAAGGTGTACCAACCTACATGGGATAAACTGCCTAAAAAATTTAAGCAACTGCTGACATTTTCCTAACATTACGGAACGTTTTCAGAACTCACCGAAAGCAATGATAGAAAGTACTCTCCTAACACTACCAACATGTACGGGTATGCACGCATCAGGCATTTTTTATACATTTTTTAGTGTACTTTGGCTCTGCTGCTAGTGCCATGATCATTTTCCATCATCGTGTCGATAGTACACATCACATTCCTGGCTCGAGATACATAATATCAGTGTGTTGGAAAAAAGGTTGTATAATAACGTATACCTAGACACGTATACACAAGATTGAAGACCTTGAACCTTAATCCTTTCATCATCATGAGGCACACAGACGACGAGCAAACCCTGCCAGGAGGCAAGACGCAGATTCTTCTGCAAACAAAAGATCTGCTATGTGACCTATACATAGGTGTACAAAACACGTACAAAGTTTGTTTTTATACTAGTATCGAAATGTTAAGGACTGATATTGTGTATGCAAAGAATTTCTGGTCGTGTCGCATGATATGGTGCAACAAATATATCATCATTACAAAGCATTGCAGGTGGTGAAAGGCGCATTATCGTTGTTCCTTCCACCTCATATGGATTCTTTGGAAACAAATTTTTACGAGTGCATCTAGCTGACAGAATAGATACAACAAAAGGCTTATTCTTCCAAAATGGTGCACTATTTCATTTTCGGCACGGTCTTTATAATACTCCAGCAAGGCACTGCTACCTACTACTATAGAACTGGGTTTGATACCATCAGTAGGACCACAGAGTATTTGAATGAGCCAATAGTACACACGATCAGTCAGAACCACTGACTGTAATCCCGCGTTCCTGGAAGAAAAAATGTATGCATAGTATTTAGTAGTAGACATATATTATAAGCTTTGCAGCCCGTGCATCAGAAAGCAAATGATAAAAGGTAAGCAAAAGGGAAGGTTTATTTATTGATAGAGAAAGAGAGAAAGGAAAAACGGGCTGCTCTGTTTTTGTTTTTTTCTTTGTCGATAAATAAATAAATGGTATTGACTTGACTCGAGGCGGGATTGGATTCACCCTGAATTTCTCCTGATCACAACTGATAGGTTTAGAGATTCTCTCTATCTTTCACGTGTACATGGCTTTCCCTTCTAATTATCGTTTCATTCTACTGCTGTCTATTGATACAATCGAAGTAAAGTAAAGAGTGCTCATGTACTACTCCCGTATATAGCGAGTGAGTGCATGCCCTGCCCGCACACGGACCAGACCTTATATCATACCATCATAAATATAGTGCTGCTGCACATCAAACACGGCCAAGTGGAACTGAAGGAAAGTGACAATCCATGTAGTGATATAGTGGCCCAGGCACATTCTTGTGGGCATGCATGTGGGACCCATAATGATGGTTTTACTTGAAAAAGGTGAAATATTGACATAAATTCACATTTACTACAGACTATCTCACCAAATAAAAGTCTGGCTTGTATTTATTTTTTATCTTTCAAAAAATGAGTACACCATTCAACCAGCATAATCATATATATTTTTTCCTCTACTTCTTTTCCACTCTCTCTCTCTCCCTTGCTGTCTCTGAAACTGGAATGGCTTTGTTATATCCACTTGTTATGTGAAAACGGCAGTTCACCTATATTATTATAGGGGAGAAAACTACGTGGACTATTTCGATGCACATCAGCTACATATGTACATATTATATTCGCACAACAAAGTGTATATGTCAATAGTGGAATCACCATTTCGCTAATAGTAGTAATCATTATCGTCGTTATCATCACTAAAACTTCTCCTTTTGGTCATTTTTGTATACTGTCAGTAATCGATATTATCTCTCTTCGTCTCTCGAATATCAAGGGAATGGCTTAAGAATGCCTGTGAAGCAATATATACTGACAGACAGAGGCTGTCCCTAGAATGCCATTAATATAAACGATTGCAATGTAGCACCACCACCAGTGAGCTCTTCTGTTTGCAATAATAATAAAATAATGTATGTACATTATATAAGTCGAGTATGTGTACACTTGTGTTTATTGGAAAGCGACGAGGTAAAGTGGATAGTAGTACGCCCTTCACAAACCAACACAACACACGGCAGCTCTCTTTCTCTCTCCATCTACTTGTTAGCCCAGCTAGGTGGTTCTTCAGAATGCCAGGGGAAAACGAGACTGTCGCATCGGTGTGTGTGTGTTTGTGTGGTGCAAAAAGTAGAAGTAACACAAGTAGACAAACAGACAGCTCATCAGTAAAATGTTTTATTTGCGTCACTTATAATAATGACTAGTGAATTGTCTCGTGCTATTATAGCAACTGATACAACAACTGTAAAGAGCTGATAACGTGAGTACCGAGCCTCTTTTTTGCGGAGTGGCCCTAATGATGATTTAATGTTCTGAAACAATTGTTTTTCCAAAGAGTTCACAGACGGTGGCATATAATTCCTTAATTTATCCGTTTACGGCTACTCTTATCTTTCGAACATTCTTCCGGTTTGTAAGAATGACCACACCAAATAGAAATAACAGTTTGTCTTTTCTCAAATGTGTCATTGGCTCATTTAATATTTAGGCCGCTGAAGTACAAGTAAGTTGATGTGATGGTGTTGGAGGAAGTACCAGTCATTTTGTATATTGATGACCGCATTTATTTTTCACATATATTGGCGTTGTTACACGGGAGGCAAAGAGGCAGCTCAAGCGTTTCTCCTATGGCTATAGGCTGCTGTTTGAAAGTTGTCATCTTCATCAGCACGACATAAAAACACACAATGCAGACTGACTTTTAGTACAAGCAGCCGTTGCATAACGGCAAAAAGTCAACTCTTGGAAAGCATAACAAAGGATGATAGTTGCACGTGTCCCTCTCTATATGCTTGCATTAAACTCAATCAGACCATCATTTCTGAACTTTATTGTCATATTGCAACAATACATTACAATACTTTATACTTTGCGTTTCCAAGTAGACAGTAAAATCCTGTACCATTCCTATGGAAAAACGGGGAATCCGGCATTCAAACATGGTTACATCATCATATATACCGCATAATTCTATCTCCTGTCGTTATTTCCGTACACTGCGTCGATGTCTGTTTATCTGTTTGTTCGTAACTCATCTGATATTGCTATTGTGCTCATGGAATCAACAGTCACATTTGACTTTCTCCTTTCAATTTCCTTTTCTGTTACTTTCCATACCTTTCCCTCCAAACATACTTATCATACTTATGGCGAGTGCTTTGTGCATGCATAGTGAATAAATCAGCAAAGTAATAACTTTGCGCACGTATGCATGCCCCCTATCTCTACCTACCGCTAGAGTATTTGTGTCAAGGTAACGAATTCGTGTGGAGGAGCCAGGTATGGCATCATGGTGTGTATATACGTACATCTTCCCCCCTCATGCAATATGAAGAGGCTCGGTTTTTTATTTGTATACTTAAATTCGTATCAGCCTAAGCGAGGAAAACCTACACAATGTTCATCGCATTATTTATAATGTTACGAATGGCAAGTTAGTGGGTTCGCGATGCATTTTTAAGAAAGCACGACCAACAAGAGACCTTTCGATTTATCTGTGCGACGGGAGTGGGAATGAATTCTGTTGTTGACAAACAGAGGTTATTCCATTCATGTGCCTGAATCATACCTTTACTTTTAATGCCACGTAAAATAAATTGTATTGTAAGTCAGATAAGCTAACAGACGTTTCTTCCATTTTTATGTGGGAATTTTTATCTGAAAAATCTAAAAAGGCGCATTAGAACTGCTGTTTAGATGCTCGTAATGTTCACGGCTGCTCTTAGGGAAAAGCACTGAGAGCCGCTCACTCCCTCAACCATCCCAGACTAGAATCACATTTATTTAAGAAAACATGGAAACCCTGTTACTATTATTTTGCTAATTTTGAAATCTTTCCCTAAGCAGCACAATGTGCAATGTCTTGGCCTTGGCTGGATGTTGTAATGATGGCCATAATCATGAGTACGTGCATAAACTATTTATTTTGAAAGTACCTCCTTAAACTGACTTTTGTTGTTTTTATCAGCATAAACAACCATTTCCATGTCAATTCTTAAACTGGGCAGTAAAAATTAATGCTATCGCTCAACTTCCCTCCCCTACTTACTGAAACATTAAAATTCCTTTCTAATTTTAGTCCCTAATACGTGCCATGTAAGGTAGGCATATCAATAAATACATAGTAGTCAATGAAACACATTGCCATTTAGTTTTACAAAGGAACTTAGGCACGAAAGCAGTTAGAAATTTAAATGGGTTTCTAACAAGAGGGAGATACCGGAGGAAGGAATTAAGGACAAGTTGAAGAATACGAAATGGCTAAATCGATACTTTCTCCTTAAATATTGTAAGGGACATTCAAAAAAATCGGTCTAGGCAGGTATGTGTAGCATTACCTACCCACTAGGTTCGGTATTAACTTCCATTTTCACTTTCATTTCCACACTACACTTTCTCACAATGCCTATATATCAGTACACTGAGGCCATGGTGGTGGCGTGAGCCAAAATCACCGATTTTTTCGCATAACAATAATAATATCTACATCAGGATTCTTCCTCCATTGGGCGAAAATG
Organism: Sinella curviseta; assembly: GCA_004115045.4. Lineage (NCBI taxonomy): Eukaryota > Metazoa > Arthropoda > Collembola > Entomobryomorpha > Entomobryidae > Sinella > Sinella curviseta. Next base: position 18,743,053 of record CM065489.1, on the reverse strand, counting down.
GGCTGGTGAATAAGAACTAGGGAATCAGCAGCTTTGAAGCCTTTAAAATGGGAGATTTAAAAAATGAAGTAGATGTGATATTACTCGTATTACAAGTTCCCTTCTTTGAGTCTTGAAACGACAGCCAAATAACATATGCACTCTCTCCGGTATATATTGCTGGCACTGAGCAAAGGGGAAAATCTACATTCGTGACTTTTTTTCTCTATTTATTTCATTGGTTGGGAGGATGATGATGCTTTTTCAACAGATAGTACACATATAGCTTTCTCCATTGGTGGGATTTATTCAGGTGAAGAGTTCTGGATATGAAACAGGCTATTATACGAGCATTTTTTTTCTTCTTCTTCTTCGCATCCTCTTTCCCTTGGGATTTGTGCAGTTAGCGGATTGAATGCACGATTTTTTTTTCGCCCACTGCACATTCAACAACGAAGGGTAGATATTCAAGTCAAGGTAATGCAATTCCTCACATCTGTTACTGATAAAATTGCAGTGGCAGTATAACGTGTGCGACTGAATAGCACATTATTTTTCCTTCTTTTACAATGTGCCGAGTTGAGAATTACCTGACCTGCTGACTTCATCCCTGGAATATCTCTTTTAAGTGTGTACCTATATCCACAACCTCCTACCTTCCACATGTACTCTTGTATGCTGAGGGAAATTTATCCCCAAACTTGCCTCAAGAGAGTATCCTCTGGAGGTGTGAAAGTGCCTTGTTTACTTTCTCTCTTCTTGAGTTTGAGCCTCGGCGTAGATGGGGGGAAAGCTGGAACAATGTCATGTTTCCCTTTCTACTTTGGATTCAATGGGAGTGGGTACTATTGGCACAAAAGCAGTGGGTAGGATGGTTGGATGAAAAGCACCGCCATAAAAATTCAATAACTGCTAGCACAATTAGTTGAGCTGTAAGCATGTGCTTCCCCAGATTCATAATTATAGGTCGTCATAAAACTGTATGAGTTTTTTGCGACTTTGATTTGCAAGGTGGCATTCAATAATGCACGTTCATTAAATGTAATTAAGAAAAGTGCTTCATTCTCACCATGTGCTGTTATTAGTATTATTATTAGTAGTAGTCGTATTTTATTATACTCGCACCAGTGCTATTTAATTTACTTTGCAGAATATTTTGTTAAAGGAAATAATACGCTTACTGTTCTGAAGAAAGCTCTCTCTCTCCCTTTCTCTCTGTTTCTTTTGCACGCCATAATAATTTATACCCAACGGGACGTTAACTGTTAGTTAACACTCATTTTCTCTCCGCCGTTGTATTGGTGAATTGAAGTGTCATACATAGTTTGCTCCGCTGCTGGTAAAATCTTAAAAAAGAAATTATAAAGCTTTCGCTTCCCAGCTGTCGCTCTCTTTCAAACAATCTAGAACCAACCATGTTTCTAGGAAGGAAATTTCAATTTGCACTCATGTGTGCCCGCACTCACAAAGACAGAGAAATTACTGATTTTAATTCCTCCTCTTTTGTTCACACTCTAATGGAGTAAATCCAAAATATTTAATTCATGTGAGGTGAATGCTACATCTTTCCCGTCTTTCTTCTCAATAGTTGCTCACTTTCGGCTCCCACTTCCTTTGATAACCACATAAATAAAATACTAGACATTAGCAAAAGAACCATCATTAACTGAGCAACACAACAACAGACTCTTGTTATGAGTGACGCAACCGCAAGCTTAAAAAATATATTAGAGGGGTAATCTTTCAAAAAGTGCATACGTCTCGCTTTTCAGGCTGCTCTTTCCTCTGGAAAAAGCTTTCTTTCTCTTCTGCTCTGTGATATGGGCGTAGGATAGGGACATTTACGGGTACGTTTATTTATAGCAGCCCACATCCTTCTCATCAAGTTATTATGTGGTGGTTCTTAACAGCTTTTTCGTTAAGCAAGTCGCTCACAAAAAGATTTTGGGAAAAGAGGCTCAGAGAACGACAAGCTGTGTTACATGCTACCCAGGCCTCATCCCCTCCACACAATTCAATTCGTACAATATACATTTATATTCGCTCAAGAATATTGTGCGGTTGCTTTTTAATAAAATACGGAGAAAGTAGAATTGTGCGATCTCCGCTCTCGTCTTCTCCTTCTCCCTGAATCGAGTTCACCAGAAAAGACATAATGTGTGTCGGATCAGACAGATGTACTTTGTAGGAGCATTAGCTCCGTGGAGGACACAAAATACGCTTCTTGCTACGGGACGAGTCTTTGACTGGGTATTAGCACTGTGAAATCGTCGAATGGTGTCATGTAAGCAAAACGGGGAAGTGAGAAGATGGAAATGGAAAAAACAGTATTTTCAAGTAACCACCACCACCATCAGTGTTGTTGTTCGTAGTAGTGCCGCCATTGCTTCAACTTTATCGTTCGTTATATATAGGCACCCATATTTAGTAGTCTGTTCAACACTCCTAAAAACTTTTCCTCACTCGATGAACATGACAACTAGATCCTCCATACATGCTCATATGTCCCTAACGTATCCAGGCTTGTGTAATCACGGATTAGAATCACCAATCCTCAAACTGGGATTGGTGATTAAGTTAATCACTTAATCACCAATCCCACTTTATATTTTTTGTATTTAATCACAATCACTAATCCCAGAACCAGTGCCCTTTAATCACTGGTTAATCACTGCAGTCCTACCTCCATGTAATTTCTTTCATATTATCTGTAATATAGGTGCGTAACCTGAGGCACTGTGGTAGGTACGTGAAAAGATCACTACCACACAGCCCACATATGAACTGAAAAGGTACACATAAATACACACCTTGCCGTAAATACACATAAATGAGCGCTCCTGCTTAAGCCGACAATCTCAAAAGCAATATGGGAGAAATTGGAGGGGAAAAATTAAGGTACTTAATCCTTTCCATGCAGTAACGTCGGTTTGTAGAGAACAATACCGGAACATGCATAACTGCGACAAATAAATTTTTTGTAATATACTTTTAAAATGACTAATTGTGATATACTTTAAAATAATTAGTTTTGAGATATTGTTCAAACTATTAATTGTGATATACTGTTAAAATACTTAGCTGTGATATATTGTTGATAAATTGTATTTTTTTGTTACTACATTACATTGCCAAATTAAATAATCTAATAATATACTTAATCACTAATCCTAATCCAACCAGCATTTTTTCAAGCATTTAATCACCTAATCACCAGTGATTGGGATTGACATTAATCACTAATCACCAATCACTATTTAAAAAATATTCTTCATTTAATCACAATCACTAATCACTTGACAAAAATGGGGTGATTACACAAGCCTGAACGTATCTGCATGGTGATCATCAGAACAAAAAGTGAAGGAGCGGTAGTATTGTCGCTTTCGCATTCTAAAGACGGATTATTATTATTTGTTCTGAATATTACATGTACGTATATTCTTTGTCGTTTTTCAACTGTGTCGAGGTGAAACTAGGTTGCCATCCGAGAGAAATTAGAACGGGCTCGGAGGAGAAAGAGTAAAGACAAGTAGGGATGTGAGTAGGATAAATGCTTATTGGTAGGTGTGTAGCAGAAGTCCAACATGAGTGGTAATATTGACGACGATGATGATGCTGATGAAGGGAAAGGTGAAAACGAAGTATTTGCAGGTAGTTACGGGGGTGAGCATACAGATTGGATGAAAAGCTGAAGGATATGTGTAAGAATGAAGATGGGTAAAATAAAAGTGCAAATAAAAAGGGAAGGAGGCACTTATTGTTCCGCGGGAAATAGCGCTGGTGAATATAATCACTCGACTCGTTCCAGAAGAGAAAAAAAATAAGAAAAATGAAAGACGTCTCTCCCTACATATCTGTGGAGAGTTAGAAAAGGGCAAATGCATCCAGATGAAAACAAAATGGGACGTGGAGATGGATGATGTATTGAAAACAGATACGCCAGCCACTACACCAGCAGATGATGCACTAAAACTGTTAAACGGCACAGGCAAGACTAGTAGGAGTGGGAGATGTGTGCACGTAAAGGAGGATGGAAGTGCGGAGGTGATGATGACTATGACCTTGCGTTTTCCTCGTTCAATATGAAAATCTAAAGAGCCATTCTCTCTTGATGTGGTGGATAGATATAAGATAAATAAAAAATAAGAGGTGTGTAATAGGGGAGCATCTATAGAGACTGCATTGCTTGTGACTATGCATTGTGTTGTGATGATGCCCAACTTTCCTCTCCGTCTTTTGTAGTGGCATCGTGATGATGATAAAGATGATGATAATGATAACATTCTTTGTCCGTCATAGTCTGGTTCGCTCTCATTTTGCTGTTTTGCCCCGACATGGCTGTCCTCAAGTTATATAAAAAAGAAAAGGAGAACTTAATTTAAGAGGAGAAAAGTTTACATCAGGTACCAGTATGATGGCGATATGAGGGAGACAACACTGCAAGTAAAAAAGGCTGAGAAAAGAGTTGTGAAACGACTTGTGGGCATAATATACGTACCTACCTAGGTACGTGTGGTCTTGTTAGCCATTTCAAAAAAGTTGAAAGTTTTTGCTGGTTTTCCGCTCGCCGTATAGGTATAGCATGTATCTGGCCATACATACTTATGTAATTGCTATATTTGCTTTCTCCCAGTTAAACCCAAGCAGAGTATGATAATGGTAGGTTCGCTTGGGACAGGTTTCATGAGCTGATCCGATCTGCTCAATCTTCTTTTCCTTGTATGCTCTCTTCAAACATTTATTTGCTGTCCAAGCACAATTTCTTGGAACGAAATGTGATCCACAGAGAATCTCATCAGAGTAGTAAAGGTATGTGTGTTTATGTCAGCATTCTGCACATTATAAATGTGTAATGCTTACCAGGAGGAAGACCTCCAGACAAATAGGAATCAGATATCATCCAATCAACATCATTACCTCCTTTCTCATTTCCTACGTTCATGCTCTGATAAGACTATTTTACTGGGGAACAGGTTATTTCGATGTTTCCACTGTGCCGAATGTCTTTCATTTTAGTATGGTCATCAAAGCATGCCACTTTTTACCGCTGAATGCAACATTGAACAACTTTGTGAAAATTCATTTTTGCAAGTTGAAAAATATCCACTCATCATCAGTAGGAATGCAGCCAAGAGCCAACCAACCTTCAAGTCAATTTTTATGCTCTTTGCAATATTTACGCATTTCGGTACTTTTTCTGAGCGTCTTGTTTTCATGGCATGGATTGCCTTGATAGTTCACATGGGATACTTTTGCAACAGCAGCTACATTTTACTGCGTATTTACAGCCAGTATTGCGGAATAAAAATAACTGACTGAACGCAAAATCATTTGTGATAGTAAAGTAAATACACACAAGCCAACGCTCAATTTTTTTGGATAGAAAATCTTTTGGTAATACACCAAAGCTTCATGTGTGTGTGTGGATCTACCTAGTTTCTTTAAGGAGTGCTCTGCTTCTGCACTGGTAGTTTAATAAAAGTACACACATAAAGACATACGTTCCCTTCTTCTTGAAGGATTCAGCCAGGTCACAAGAGATTACCAGCTACAGCACAACTATCGCCGTTTTCTTAGATCAGCACCAGCTTCACTGCTGTTGCTGCTGCTGCTGCTCTTGGTGGTGGTGGTGGAAACAGTGGCAACAAGGATAAGAAAAGTGGCTACTAAAGCAAGGGATTAAGGCAAGGGGGCCCACAGCGGGATTTCGGAAAGGCCATATTATATATATTTCTCCGGCTGGAAACCCAGAAAAAGAGAATAAAAACGGAGGAATAAAAAGATGTGGACAGAGGAACAAGGAAGAGGCACTGAAAAAATTACAACTGTGCTGTAAAGGCTGATGTTCACCATTTCTCAGTGTTCCTTTTCACTCTGCTTCTTGCTTTCTCTCTCTCTCGTTCTCTCGGCCTCTTTATTGTGCATTTTGACGCTTTCCGTGGCGGCGAGCAAAAGTTTGATTCTGCGTACCATAAAAATGATATCAAGTACTACGCGGCGGCTACAGCACAGCAGGAGCGGCGGTAGTACTTGCAGCAGATGCACATGGGGCAAAGAAAGCCAGCAAACCTGAAATTCTATCCCGACTGAGAAGTGGGTGTTATAGAGAGAAAGAGACCACTACTGTGGCTTTCTCATGTGTTCCCTTTTATGCATTCCATTCTGATGAACATTTAGGACTATCCTAATGTATTGCTACGTGCTGGAGAGACAAGCTTTTGTGTGATGTGCTGAGTTTCTTGAAGGGAGAGAAAGTAGGAGAGAGCAGGACAGTGTTGAAAAAGCCCTGTAACAAACATCAGTATTATTCGGTGGGTAGGACGGAAGCAGGACCCTTCTCCTTTTTGTTCTTACATCTGCTGCTAGCATTCAAGTCATGCAAACGAAAAGTGAGGAATGAAAGAGAAAAGGAAGTAGAAGATGAAAAGAAGAAGCCTGTGTTTGAAATCGTTCTTTTGTAATGTATGTGAGTGTCTATATAGTATCCCCTCATATTCCCCATGGTAATTTCATTGACATGATTCTTTTCTTCTTGCCGTCACCTTGTTAGTCGAAAGTATGTAGTAGGTAGTTGGTACATTCCATAGAATGCCACACTCGCTTGTACAGGAATGTACCAGAAGGGAAAATAGCAACTAAAACTACCTTTCGGATATCATGTAATTACTCTGCTTGGAGAATTGGCGTTAGTCGTTGTGTTTATGAGCTTTCAAATTACACTACTACCCAGTTACTATCTAGCTGATAATTTTCTTTTGTATTGTTTTTTCTCTAAAGACAAATTCGCGAGTCCTAGATACATAAATATCCTGTTCTCCATACATAAAGCCGCTGGAGTGGAACGGAACATGTCCTTTAAAGTGCAAAATACCTAAAGAGTGCACTTACAGTGGGAGCGGAACATGTTCACCGTAGTACAATGTAGATATGTACATGAAGAGACAGAATAATTCCTTCAGCAGCATGCAGAAAGCCAGAAACAAATGGCTCACCTGGGTGGTGGGTGGATGAGTAGTATGAAGTGCAGCACTCTACAATTACTTCCTGTTCTGCATACATAAATGCTGTATAAAACACTAATTGCCTTAATTTTGCATTTTCTTCTTTTTAAATGAATTACAGCTGGGCATCCTCATAATCATACTATCATCATCCCCGTTTAACTAAACGCTTAATTTGAAACTACGATGGGCTTAAGTAGTAGCTTATACGGAGTAATTTTATGCAGGGAACGCACAAGGGAGACAGAATCGATAGCAAAAAGTTGTTGATGATGTTCATGACGATGAGCTCCTTGGAACGTGTGTACCGAACGGTATATGCGCTAGTCCTAGTCCTGTTTGATCTAATGGTGATCCACGCTTTGAGCAGCTAACGTAAATTCTATGCGATGATAGTCAATTGCCACTTTATCTTTATGTGTCCTTTCCTCTTCCTCATTTTTTCCCTTTCTCTTCCACTTTTTATTGCCAGTAATAGTGGCTGTTGTAACTTGGAGTAAGGACGAGTTAGCATATTGTTTCAATGCAAACTCGTCGCTTTGTTCTCATTTGTAGCATATAACAACTAATGAAACAGAGCATAAAGAAGGTTACTTTCTCCGGTCATATTATTGCACCACTGTCTCCATTCTACGTCAGCTCGTATAAGAAATATACAAACATGGTACCTACATAATAATATGTGTACACTCTTACGAGGCACATACACAATTTACGTTTATTTAGCTTGGCCTCTGATGAACTCATTTGCATCGAAAAATAGGGAGCTACAAGGAATTTAAGCGTGGGGGGAGCGAAACATCAAAAACCCAAAGTGAATTTTAACACGAACTCAAAATTAGTGAATGAAATCGTTTTATGTTCGCTGGGAAGGGCACAGCAGTAAAAAAAGGTTCATCCAAGTTTATTTGTAATTACCCAAAAAAAGTAGCAAGCAATGTATTTATTATGTATGTATTTAAACAAAGCTACGCCAGTACATGCATCTATAGTACAACATTGTTGGCTACACCCTTCTCTGAACTCAATGGAAAAAGTGTATTCTTGTAAAAGGCTAAATTTCCTCATCAGCTTACTTTAATATGGCATTTTAGTATTCAGTGCTAGCAACAACAACACAAGGAATGTAGGATAATAACGTTGATTCTAGTTGCCAGGCTCTAATGAGCAAATGAAGTCAGCCGTACATGGTAATTGATTAATGCTCGTTATAAGAACAGAATCTACTGTACACATTTTCACTACTGCTTTTTAAAAGTGAAAATTCCACCAAGTGATGATGATGATGATGACTGTGGCCCAATATCCGACCATCCATGTAGAAAAAAAAGAAGGTTTTTTTGTGCAAAAGTCATCATTAGATAGCAGACAAAATTTCCTTCTGCTGGTGTAAAAAGACTGTTATGTCACTGATTACTTTATTACTACTCTGTCTGTCTTTTCTTTGATGAATATAGTAGTTATGTACGCCGTGCATGTCTGCTGGTAAAAAAAGGAAACCGAAAAAAGATATCAAAAGTTGAATAGCGTCACACTTTGCATGAATGATGAAGATGCTGCGTGGCAGTAATGGCTGCACGTTTCACATATTATACATGAATATTGATTTAGTGTCGTCTTTGTCAATGTACCAGGTCCTCACACCGTGGCATATTCCTCCGTCACTTTTTTCCGTTGAACTCCAGCGTGTACTTCATTGTAAACATTCCTTACGCAAACATACACGCGTGTGTGTTCCCTTTCATTTTCATGAGTTGTTGTGCAATGTGCAAAGAATAAACTATATTTAGCACACAACGATGGCTCATCACAGAGCCGGAATCTAGAGGGAAACTAGAGAGAAAACAAGAATTTTTTTTTGAGTTACTACTACAACTACTACCACTACTACTATCATAACGAATCCCCTCACTTATGAATATGCATGCGAACGGAGAAAGTAGTTTTAATGAGAAATGTGTCTAAAAGTTGGCGGATGACGGGAGACATGGAGAAACAGTGAAATGAATGAGAATTACACTTTGCAATGCCATCCTACATGTAAATATAATGTAAGTATGTAAGTTAGTATAATATGAATGTAGGTATATGTATATTATATATACATAGGCAGCCATGAAAAGATATCATGCTACAGTGCATTAAATTACAATTCCAGTAACAAAAGTCAACTACTTCAAAAAGACACATGGTGGCAGTAGTACAATGTCAAATAATGTCACCTTATTCCAATTCTTCCTATTATATTTACTCTCCGCCAGACATTGAATGTGTTAAAAAGAGGAGCGTAGCAAATACGACGGGAAAAATGTAGTCGTAGTGATTCAGTTAGCTGGCATATGTGAGGGCATTACTTAATGAAAAAAGCAGCAGCGCTAGCGTGTTAAGAATAAATTGGCTGCCATTACAATGTTTTCTTTGGTTTCCTTCTTAGGCATATATTATTTGTCAAGGCAACCTGAAAAGAGACTTGCCAAAATTAACTAGCTAGCTAGCTAGTAGCTACTAGCAAGCGTAAATATTATTAGTTATTTGGTGATTAGTAATATTGCCTTTTTATTATAGCAAAAAAGCCGGCCCTCCTTCCAATTCGATTTTTCACACTGGTTACTATTCTCTACAGCTTGTGAGTTCCATGTTTAAAATTCATTGGGAGACCCCTTTTAATTTCCTATAATATTTATATAAAGCCGAAAGCCTGTGTGTGTATTTGAGCGAGCAAATGTGAAGAAGCGCGCGCTGATGCATTCGTGGTCGTTACAAAAGTTTTTCATGTCGTTTTCCATCTGTGGCACGAAATGTGCTCTTTCTCTAAAAACTCGTTATTATTATGCATGGGGCATTATTGCTACCGCTGCTGTTGCAATCGCCTGCGACACTCCATACCTTTACCTTCCTCTCAATTTTTTGCTTGAACGGAAACCGCTTTTTCTCTTACAACATCAACGCAAACTTCCGTCCTTACCTATTGCCTTACATGCTCCTGTGACGCTTTCACCGTGGTGAGCAACCCAAGCAAGTACACTGCCACTGCCACATATATTATGCGGCTTGCAAGAGAAAAGAATAAGGAGACTGGGTAGCAATAAATATGCCTTTGCGGAGGTGTGCGCATTTGACTTTTAATGGAATTAGCGTTATGCTGTGGAACGGATGAACGCGGCAACTCTCTCCTCTACAATGTTCCAATTAAAAAGCGCCGTTCTTTCTTTCAATTATTTCCGTAATAGAGTTATTTACGAAAGTTATAAAACCAAGTATAAAATCAAATTATGGACCCATCCCGACAATTCCATTGGTTTGTTGGCAGCAACAACCAAATTGCTTTCGAATGCTCTATAAAAGCGAACGACAGTTTTTTCATGAGCCTGTTTCGCCATTGGCCCGATGTATAAACATTGATCTAATTCATGTTTACCTACTTTTCACAGACGTTATGGCGCCGTGACTTTAACTAAAATAGCGTTATCGCATTTTCCAATAACTGTTATTTAGCTGATCAAAGTTATGCAGTTATCAACTTCAGAGAAATATTAATTCCAGGTCAAAGGATAATTTAAATGTGCAAAAGTTTGCTCTCTTCTAAATACATTTACTTCTCTTGTCTCTCTATAAATGTGTATTTCCCCGTACAGGTATGTGGATGAATCCTTTTCCGTGCTCCACGAACAACTAAATCCAATCAGCTGCGGATTTTATTTTCAAGCTCTGGCTCATAGAATTACCATAAAACCTCAAATATATCTTCTTTACTATATGGACTGCGTTCTATAGTAAAAATCCAGTATTATAAAATCTACACAGCCGCACTGGATAGAAAGGTTTTACAACGATAATTACAGTCATAACTCCAAAATTCGCCGTTGGCCTATTGGTTGCATGCATTTCAAAAAGGTGCTTGATTTAAGTCTGACGGCTTTGCCAACTTTAATGAGCACGTAATCTAATTGGCTGCGTTATTTTTAAGCACAGAATTTTATACGAGTTTATTAGGCATTGTGTTTACGTTATATCCCTCTTCTGCAAATTGGAGTCTAGAAGCTTTGCTTGAATGACCAAGTAAGTAGATTTTTTTCCCGATGGACTTTGATAACACGATAATAATGCGTACATGTGCATGCATTGTTGGCGTCATGTCTGGCCTTACTTCAATTGATTGACGTTCATCATGTGGGCATGCGGAAGAAGAAAGAACAAAGCACGATAACGCAACTTATATCTGTACAACCACAGTTTGCATGACAAGACATTTGTAGTTCCTGTTTATTTCACGTGACTAGTCATGAACTTGCTTTAGTTGACAGCGTACAAAAGGAGAATCGAATGGTAACAACAAAACAACATATTTTATGTAGGACGACTTGACTCCACATGAAGTTGGTTACAGACACTGTCTCAGCAAACATGATAATGAAGGAGTATAATAATAATAATAAGCTGACAATACAATTCACAGAGGAGGGAATGTCTTAGCAAAGAATACTTACTATATGATACCGCCTACTTTTACGACCTGCTGGAATTTATTTATTTACTTAGCTTCGCAGAGAAAAACTATTTTATTTCCCAAGTGACCTCAGTGTAAGCTTTCTCCTCTCACAGAGGAGTTTTCTCTATGTATGTCAATGATTACATATCTCGTGCACTGATACAATTCCGGCAAACAGCAAACTAATCCGGTATCCATTCACCTTATGCAACGTATTCATTATACGTGTGTATCCGTATCCAAACAAATAGTACATGCTAAAAGAACTGAAGAAAATGGTTGTCTTCTGTGTACTGCTGCCTGATGAGGTTTGTTGCTTTCTCGACAACATCGTGATCACGTAATGAGTTTAGAGGCTAACAATCTCAGTGAAGCACACACGCCAATAATATCTAGCTACATACATCCTACCATACCGCAAGTTTCAGATCCTCGCTCATGATACGCCTCACGTCATCTAAGTACATACATTAAATATTGCACCCTATTATTGTTATGATTATTACGCATTATACTTATTAGCACGCTTTGCTTCCCGAGAAAATCCCAATATGAAAAATAAATATTGACCATCCGCCACCACGGAAAACAAAAAGGGGCATGTATAGGTACCGGGTGCGGAGCTCTAGGCTTACACAAGTGCAAGTTGTCTTCTCTTTTGCATCCGCCTGCCTGCCTTTAAATTATACATTTGGGAAAGGAAATCCAATTTCGCCTTTGTGCAAAACTTTGTATTTAACCGTGATGATAATGATAGTAGAAAATAGAATGTGTATACTCTGGCCAGCTAGGGGAAATGTATGATGTGTGTAAGCCATTAAATCCTGTACTTGAGCAAAGTCATCTAACATAGACGTAATTTATGCGTTTACATACAAATATGAATAATCATAATGGTGGTGGTCATGAAACGGAAGAAGAGGTCTACTTTCACCCAGAGTTGCAAATGCCACCAGTTTCAAAACTGCGAATATCACTCTCACAGTGCCAACGCAACAACTCGACGTGTTCATAAGTACACCTACGCCTGGTCATGTCCATCCATACGTAAATACACTGTTGCTACATACTACGTACGATATCCCCCAAGTCTTATTCATCCCCGGTTTTTCTGTGAATCCTTCATTTTACCAAAGGCCGAGCCAGTGAGTGTTAATTATTAAGGTTTAGGTAGACAAACAACTGACTCAACTGACAAAATAGTCGGTGGTGGTGGTGAGATGAGGAATGCGAGTATCCGAGGCCAGCAGAATCCCTGTATATTTTATTTTATTGTGGCTCCCAAAGGTAAACCCACAATCATGGCGTGTAGTCATTCCGCTCATAAAAAGCACACGCATAAGCAACCTCTTCTTTCCATTTGTACACCACAGAAATCATCATGATAATGGACAGCAATAGGGAAACTTTATGGGTGCGCAATAACTGCTTTCGCACCTACTTCACTGTACCCTATTCCTTTCAACTCGTATGGGCTTAGACAGCGTAAGCTTTCACTTGCTATTTCATATCAAAGATGAAATGAAAGTACATGTAATGATTCCAACGTACAATCAACTTACGTAACCTTACTGTGTGGTCGTAAGGCGTTACGTGAATGCCACACCACACCAGCTCGAAATAAATAAGGAGTGAATGCTGACTCACTGCCTTGACTTCAAAGACTTGGGATATAATTGGGTCACATGATGTTATGTTCATGTCATTTCAAATTCTCCAAGTAACGTTCACCAAAAGATGGAAATTGACACTTCCAAATGAGTTGTTAAAAAAGGTTCACCTATCTGGCCCTAGCCTTAATTTAGATGGCTATGGCTAAGAAAAAGAAGCAGATTAAATTGAACTGTTTGACAGCAGTGAAGTTGAAGGGTAGTCTAGCCGAAAGTGAAGTCGATTCTCTGCGGCCGACCATTGTAGAAAGTATGGGTAAGGGCGATGGTTTTGAAAGTAAAATGCTTCAAAGTAGAAAACTTTACGTGTGCATTAATAATATCCATATATACTTATATTATCGCACTTGATTGTGTTGATATTACAGCAGGATTGACCTTGTCACTCTTTTTTTCTGTTTAATGTTTAACTGTTTCCTTCTTTATTCCCGAATTTTTTTTCGTTCTCCGAGAACTGTCTAATGAGGCATGATTTTTCCTGCTTTGCATTTATTCAGCTATGTGAGTTGCTACAAAAATCCTCATTTTTATCCCAGTTCCAAGGTCTTTTCACATTTCCATTTTCTTCAAAAAATTGAGCAAAACACTGGAAATACTTATGTGCAATTTTACGAGCACACATATTATACATCCTCCTTTGGTATTTGGAATACCTACCTACTTCTGTGCAGTCATCCCGGTTGATGTGCTTTACCCGTGCTACTTACTTTTTTTTGCGACTTTTTACGCTTTTGACAGAGTCAGCCATCATACTCAACTCATGCACTCACTCAGCCAGTCAGAGTAACAGTTGACAGTGGTTTCATTTTATCGTTATTGTTGAAAAGTTATTACAGAGTTGAAGTTTTTCCCCTTTACTAGTTCACTGCCATTGCTATTACGTAGTCTTTAGCTTTGCACGTAACTCATGTCACACGTGAATGTGAGTGAGTTGCTGACTTTTTTCCCTTTTCCAGAATAAAACTTCCTATTATACTTAGGAGACATGCTTCTCTAAATCATCAACATCATCTTTCAACCACCACGTCTACCCACTTTTTTTCTTTGAAAATGGAAACATTATATATAATAATAATAGAGCATACAGAGTCATAAATATGTACTTTTGAGCAGCGGAACAATGGTTTGCTTTCTAAACTAGGTACATATACTCTTCACACATAGGTATATATATCCCTGCTGCAAATTCATAAATGAGTAGTATGGCTATCTCGCAGTATATTGCCTCTACTTACGCGGTGGTGGTGTATCTTCGAACTCTGCCAAATTATACAATACTTACGCTCTAATGGAGAAGGAAAGGAAACGAGGAGAAAGTAAATGAAACATCCTGTACACCGCGCTATAACGTTTCTAGTCGTCGTAAAGCAGTAGTAATGGTAAAAAGGAATAACAACTAAGCAAGATGAACAAGGTGGCGGTACATTGCTTGGCCCACCCATTCCACGTAAACCGCTGATAGGGAGAAGAGGAAGGAAGTTTTATTGAATCTAGATTGTCACACACAACTGGGGGGACAAGGTTTTCTGCAAACGTTGCCGAATTTCTATGCTACCTTCTTATATGTGATCAGCATGTATGAGTCGAGTGTGTGTATGATTGTGTGTGTGTGAGTGTGTGCTAAACAGTGAGAATTTTTTTTTCTTTGTAAGTTCACGTAACGCAACCTTCATATTCACCTTGCTATTGTGATGTGTATATCAACAGCATTTAGGTATTCTACTTGTTTTGGGCTGCTACTTGTCTATAAAAATAATATGTCAACCAGGAGGAGGAGAAAGTGAGGGGGAAGATAACGATGATGATGAAACAGCAGCTGTTGCTTGTGCACTTGTCACTCAACGACGAAACGAGATGGAATGCTCTCAGGCAACATCCGTTGTGGGACAGCTTTTCGTATCCGGTAGAATTTCTACTAGGTAGTTGCCAAACCATCATCAGCAAAATGTCGCAGAGTCTCTCGACGTGTGTTTTTGTCCCGTTCTAATTTTCTTGTTTGTCGTCAATTTTTAAAAGCCATTTTCTACATCATCCATACACAACAAGAGAACGTCTATGAATTTCAAGCCTTCTGTAACGAGGCAAATGGAATTTGCCGTGTTTAAGAAATGGAGAAATAGAATGTTAACATTTCACAAAGGCAATTCCATTCATTTCATTTGAGCACAGACTTTGTAGCTTTTAGGACCAGACTCGGCCATGCTCGTTTCGTCCTTATTTATAAATTTTATATACACAAAAAAACTACATCAATGGGCGAATCAGAAACAAGAGATTTTTATACTATAAATACATACATTGTAGTCAGTGGATGAGATATAGTGCATATACTAAGCTTTACTCAAACTGTTTGAAATCTTATTAAGTGCTGTAAAAGCACTACCTCTTTTTATTATTGCACGTTATTCTGACATATGGCGGAATTGAGCTGTATGGTCCCCCATAAGTAAAGTATATACATACATACGTTCTACTATGCATTTCAAGGTATAGTGACTGGTGACCTTAAATTTATGCTAATATTTACTTAAGTAAATACGTGAATGTTCAAACCAAAACTTGAAAAGTCGAATAGACAGGTCCACTTAATACAATCCCAAGAAACTCAATGTTATCCCACGTCCTGTCCTAGCTAACAATTGAAAATTTCTTGTCGAACTTGACATGTCATGGGAAAAAATGCATTTCATTGGGCTCTCGTATTGTTAGCGATATAGAGTTTGTTTTGTTTGTTGGAGAGAAAATTCCGTCATGTCTTTTTCCGTGAGTGATATCTTGAGGCAGAGTAAAAAGTACATTGTTATTCTGCCTCAGTAATGGTGTCCCGAACAACCAAAAGCCGGGTTATCCACGAGTTATACACGTTCTCATATTCCCTGTACCCGGAGTAATACACGTTGCGATTTGGTGGATATATGCTAGCGTAAAGGGGGTAATTGTCCCAAATGTCATCGTGAATATTTCGTGGATAACACGTGTCACGGCACGAGAATGAAACGTGAAAATCCCTTACGTACCACCTAATATACATGATAATTCTACAGGAAATATTATTAATTATGCCGCCAAAATATGAAATAAAAAACAACAGAATAATTCTGCTTACTTTGACAGTCTAATATATTTATTGTCTACATTAATTAGATGAACAATTAACAATTAAATTAATGCGTGTCAGCGTCTTGTACACCAGCGTTCCTGTCAATTGGAGGTCGGGATCTAAGCAAACGAAACAAGAAAAGATTGTTCAATTAAATATGTGATGCTTACTACCGATAACAATATTGATAACTACATAAGCTCCGGCGATATTTACTTTTTGTCCTTAGATTCGATCCGTTTTCTAGAATTTTTTAGCCACTCCTTTATAGCATTTTCGACTTGATTGTCCTCAGCAGACCCCATTCGTTTTGTCTTTCGAACCGATTCTGCGTCAAGAAATTTACATATTATTTATTCAAATGCACATTAATAGGTACACAAAATATACAGAAATGGAAGGCACTATATCATACCAATTATAACAGTTTTTAATTTTGTCCCGATGAACGCTTGCTTCCCTCCACGAGTCCCCTTCCAACTCAGTGTTATTGCTATTTCATCTGATAGAGTTAACGCCAAAATACGTCTGGTGACGTTAGCAACCGTACTTCCTCCTCCAAGGGAAAGCCGGTTAACCTAAATTAAATGAAACCAGGCCATATGATTACACGATCCACACGAAGATAATGCAATTATATTACAACAATAATGTTTTGTCAATTAGCAAATCAAATCATCTTACCAGTCTATTTTTTAGCTGATTGTCTGACAAACTGGCCTCCAGTGACTCAAGTGATTGTTGATCGTATACTGGCAACTGGCTGAAGAGGTTTCCAGTGTTTTCCCCAGTCTCGGTCTCTTCTTTCTCATTTCTCGACAGACCATCCTTCAGTAAAATGGCATCTAATGTTTCCTGTACTTGTTTTAGTTGAGCCTTCATGATCCCGATGTTTCTAACAACCCACGTTTGGAAATCTAGTGAAAATAAAAAAGAATGTAAAGTAAACAATTAATAAATTAAGGGCACTTGTATATAATGAAATGCAGTATTTTAATGAAGGTTTACTTGATAGCGTCACAACGTCTGGTTTGTCCACACCTTCGGAGATTGAATCACTCCCTTGAAGTGCACTTCCAATCGAGGTTTTTGCCCGACTAGATACCGATGTAGATGGCATTTCCCCGTCATGTTGATTTGACATGGGGTTTGATGTTTTTGGTGGTTGGAATGCAGCAGGAGAAGAAATAGTGTTCGGAGGTGAAGGAGGGATAGGAGGAGGAGGCAAAGTCGGCATCACAAGTTGAAGACGCGGAGTTCCTAATGGTATTGCTCGTGATTCATCGTCTTCAGATGATTCATTTTCAAAAGCCAATGTCTTCCGAACTCGACATCTTCCGCTACGACCCTTTGGTGTCTCAGGCTCCGGCTCGCTGTTTAAATCAGTTTGGTACTGTGCCTCATTTGCATGTTGCTGGGCGATTAGATATGTACCTGAAATAAAATGATGTGCACTTCGTTATTTATTGCTAATTATTTATTATGAACAAGGTTAATTATCCCAATTCTACTTTTTAATAGTTTGTTGTACATAAACTTACTGTAATACTTGAGGACCTTCGCTTCATATTTAATAAACCGTGATGGATCCGGCACAGCAGAATTCATTGCCAGATTCCTAACTTTGTTTTGAGAACGATAATTAGGCCACCAGCACATAGTTTCTCCATCGGTCAGCCAGGTACTTGGTGCCGGCTCCACCTCACTTGTCTTTGTGAACTCCACTACACAGTACATAATTTAATCGTGATGGCTCAAAGGCACTGCGACGTAATTATTTTGATACGGAACCAAATACACTTTTGATTTAATCGACGTTATGTTGACCACCTCCTCAACACAAAACTGATTACAAACCGCATTCACACTAATGAATCTGGAATTACAGGGTTTTTCAAAGAACTCAAAAAGTGTTTTGAATGGTTGTATTAATGCGTAGCACTGATGATCGTGCTCAGCAAGTTTTCGAATCAACCCTATTCTTCCACAAGTTAGTAAAACACAGTTGTTTCCTTTTGTAGTTTTAAAAATGAAGTTTCGGGTTCTGTAACGATTATAGTAATTTGCACCAGCGGGAAATAAATCACAAGTAGCTTCTGCTGCTGCTGATGAACATCCAAATTTTATATCTGTTGTAGTGTTTTCGTTGGATAACTCCAATTCACAAATACGTTTATGAACTTGCTGCAAAGCATTAAATGGCGAACGAACTAAGCGCTTAATTTTTTGTAGATGATTCTCGAACCTAAATGCGGAGAATGCATCCAGCGGTCCATGATGTAAACAATCAGCCGCTAAATGAGTCAGACCATGTACGTTATACGATAAATACTTGGCTCCATATAAACGGGAGAATCCTTCCACAAAATACACCAGCAGCTCGTGTGCGTATTGATTGTAAAGCTTATGTGTTTCCCGCTTAATCAAAATAGATATAGCCACAGCGAGGGATAAAAAATGATAATATGCATCTGAGCTGAGAATTCCTTTTAACACAACTGGCCCATAGTAAAGTAAAAACTGTCTCAGTTCCGTTGCTTTCCAATGATCAAGTTCTGTAACGCTTCTTGGCTTTCTGCAGAATTCAGCTGGGGTAAAAGTTCTTACTTTACAAATACGTTCGTTGAGTAAATTTAATTGGTGTCTTTGTAGTCGTGCAGGGGATTTTTTTGCACTTGTCCAGAGATATAACAATTTCCGAACAACCCCCAAGCAAACGAGATGCATATATTCATAGGGAATATCATTAACTAAGTCAATTTGCAATTCCTGCAAAGATGTTTTTTCGTTATGATGATTTATATCTAGTTGGCGTCTGAATGACTCATCTGTTCGAAGCCTTGCATTTATCTGGGGGAAAACAACTCGATTTTCAAGATATTCACCTTTTGTTACACACTTAGCACACCCGTAATAGCCAGTATGATTTTTTATCCCTGTAATGTATGCTCTTGCTGGGGCGTCACATATGAAACCAGCCACTCGTAATGGAATGTCACCATTCCTTGTTTTGAGTGTCTGATTATTTTTAACTTCGTCAACAAAAAATCGTAAATATTGATTAACAGATGACGGCTTTTTGGGTCCATAATATAGTCCGATTGTAAAAGTGAAATCTGAATTCAAAATGTTCCCTAAAATAGGCCACAATTGGTAGTTAGAGCTTCTGAATAGTGGGATCCCATCTACGTTTATATGAAGTTTAATCTCACTTTTGGAAATAGTTTGTAAATATTTATTTATCTTGGCAATCCAGTCAAATGAAATGTACTGTCCTGGGTTCACTTCACTAACGGTTGAGTATCGGGGAGTATTTAACAACGTTCTAGAATCTTTAGGCAGAGATTTCAAACACTGATGACTGCTTAAAATTTTTAACAGCTCTGTGGTAGCTGCGTGAGTGATGTTATGTTTTAATGACCACGATGTAAGAGATGATTTTAATGACAACACTTCGTCTTCCACATTTGATGTAGTGCTAACTTCTGAGGAAATGTAATCAAATAATTGACAAGATGGTTCACTTAAAGCTTCATTATGATCTGAGGTTGAAATATGGTCGTTTTGAAAGCCGGTGGTCTCGTGTGTTAAAATCGGGGTTTCTTTAACGCTGGCCGAGTTATCTGTTATCGAGGGGTCTTCTTGATTGTCACTGATTATCTGTATTGATTCTAGATAATTTTTTTGCACTTCTCTTAAATACTTTTTGCTCCTGAGTTTACTCATTTTCAATAAATTATTCCAGACTGTAAAACATGTCTACTGTTTATTATGACTTTTATTGAATGGGAGTAGAGAGCAAACGCAAGATGACATGAGATAACATTGTTGCCACGTTTTGTTTAGTACTCGATGGCTATCATGAATGGATTATAATGGCATTATCCCTTATGATAGGCAAAACCGTGAAAAATGCGATCGTTGGCATGTTTTTGGATACGGGAATATTTGGTGTAGAACACGGGTTTTATGCCACCGTTATATTTGGTGGAAAATGCAAGGTGTATTTTAGGTGTCATTTTAGTATTGGAAACACGAACACGAAAGGAACCCGAGATCCCCTAAAAATCCACGTGTATTACTCGTTTTGTGCAGTACGGGGTACTTATAGCTTCAGGAGGAAGGATTGAAGGAGAAGGATTACTGTTTGGTATGCATTTCAAGAAAAACTACTTAAGTATCAGCAAAAGCTGCACTTGTGTTTTTTTCTTGTATTTTGCCAAGTAGAAAAGACATGCGTGAATGGAATCGATTCTTGTCAACTTTCTCCACACAATGGCTTCTTCTTTCTCCACTGATATCATCTGGTATGCAAAGGAAAAAGAAGAGACAAAAAAACTCACCACAAAGAAGCAAGAAATAAAGACGAGGTTTGAAGGCCCAACAAAGAATGTATTTTCTGGATTCCTTTCATGTTCTAAAGTTCTCTCAGAACGAAAAAAAACGTCAGAGGAAGAGAGAAATGCATAAGTTTTTTCTCCTTTCGACGATGGGACAAATACAGTGCACGAGTAGAGGAGAGAGAGAGAGAATGCCGTTTTCCCGTTTATAAATAATAGGATGGTTGGCAAAAAATGTGGAAATGGAGGAGAGTAGACGATTTAGTGTGCGGAAAGAGTGGAGTGACAACAATTTATGCATTTTTGCCTGGAGACAGTATTGAATGTGAACGATTTTGCTGTACACTGTACAAACTACACGCCCTCCTTCCCACCACACAACACATTGATCCTCCTTGAAGGGGAGGACACTGGAAGGACCACCACATTGTCTGCTACTGACAAAGAATTTTTTTTGATGAGCTTCAAACGTTTGTTTAAGAATCGAAAAGCGAATAAAGGGGAATGAAGTGATTAGTGGTTAAATATTTGCATTTTTGCCAGGTCTGCCGTTGTCGTTATAAATAACGACTCAAGGATGCGTGGGATAGCACACTAGAATTTTGCATGGCCAGGCTGTGCATGGCCGAAAAACCATAATATTATTATGATGATTCAGTACTAGTGGTAGTAGTGGTGGTGATGGTGGCAAAATATTAGCATATAACCAAACGTCCAATTCAACACAATCAATAAATAAACAAGTGTAAAAAAAGTGGAACATGCAAGGGACATGCCGTCGTATTTAACACATGTCAACTATAAGTTGGACAGGTTTGCTCCCAATAGGATGGTAGTAGCATAGCGCACATAGTTGTTATATAGTTCCGTTGGGAGGAGAAACCTCCATTGTTTTATTTGTAGTCCGAGGCATGTTTCAGTTAGAGTTATGTGCGTCTAGACGACGTGTTTATTATACAATTGTCCTTTCTGTGTACACAATAAGGGTGTTAGGTTGAGGATACTTTCTCAGAATTCCAAAGTTATCAATATGCGCTTGCAAATTCTAGTAAGCGATCGCAAAGGTTCGTCTGTCGGTCCGCACATTTCATGTCATAAATAAATAAGGGCTCTGACAGATTCACAGCTTTTGCAGCAGTTGGTAGGTCCGTAGCGCATATTTCTTTGTTCGCTTGCTTTGTGGTTTATCTTCCAAGTTTTTTTTCTCTCGTCACCATACAACGCCCACACAGATAGTAAAGCGGCAGATGAGTTAAAAATTCGTTTGTTGTGCTCCCGCAGCACGGTCGCTACTGCAACAAAACAATATACCAATGCATTCCTTGTGAATGTTTAATGTCGCCTTTTTTGTGATGCTTTTGCTTCCTACACAAAATGGTCGATAAAAAAAGTTTTGTATCTGTCCTGGTGCGGATGAGTATTGTCAGAGCGAAGAAAAATATGAATGATTCATGATGGTAAAGGAACACAGTGATACATGCATAAAATATCTTCCAAGTACATGCTACGTCGTGCGTTTTCCAATCCTCTGGCACATGATGCACGTTGAAGATGAACATCAGAGAGAGAGGGCGAGATCGTAATAAAAGGATGATAGATATGGATCGTCGTGCGCTATCTAATATTATGAAATTACTCCTCTCTCGTATTTTACATCTTTTCCTCTTCTTTCAATCATCGTTCCGTCCAACTTTTTTTTACCTCTTTGTGTGATAATACCAAAGGTAATTCTTGGGGATTTCACATTTTTTCTTTGTTCCTACGCGCCTCTATTTGTGCCTGTTTACATTATGTTGGGTTTTTACTGATCATTGATAAAAAACGAAAATACATGGGATATTGGGTATCTAATATGCGCGCAGTTTTAATATAGTGTATGTCTATAGATAAAGATTACTGTTGCTATTTGCTTCATTCTAATAAACAGGCTCACAAAATCATGGAAACGCATAAAATACTTTGGTTTTTGTGCTTATGCGAACTATGTATATGCTTATCTCTCCATTTCAATATAAACAGAATGATACATTTTTTAAGAATCCATCTCTCTCTCTCACTGGGAAAACGAGAAAGAAAAAAATCGGCAGATAACTTCAATAATAAATATACCGTTATTCCCTTCTCTGCTTAACTCTCTCAGGATTTTCCCATTCTTTCCGCCCAATCGCGCCTTATGTTTGTGATACATCCTCACTCATGAATTTTTTCGTTTACTTTTTTTCTGTCTCTTCTTTCACGGTCGGTACCTACATCAAAGATTGACGATTGCGAGCATAAATGTTCAATTCTCGAGAATCAGGAAAAGACAGAAGGAGAGAGAGAGGAGAAGAAAGTGCCTTCCGAATTCTTGATATGTGTTACAAGTTGGAATCAAATGTCTTCTTGTTGATCCTTTACCTTATTTTGCTCGTTTTCATCCAGCATAGTTTTTAGAGAGGAGTCAGAGATAGACACAGAAAATATGTAAATCGGTGTACATACGATATCAAACAGATGTAGGAAAAATATCGCGTATGTGCATTCTAGTGAAAGTTATTATTACAACTGGAGAAAAGTTGCACGAGTGGCGGCAGCGGCGTCGGCAACGCAAAAACCCATTGCCGTGGTCTCTGCTGCTTCAAGTAATTCATCCAAGTATATAGATCAACTTGCACATATTACCTTATACACACAGAGAGATTTTATTCTGTTGCGCTTTCCCTCTTTCCGATACACTGTTCTCATCACACTTCTTTTACTTCCAGAATTCGTTTTATTCTCCTGTACCTACATACATACTTAAGAGATGAAGAACAACTCATCTCGGTAAGCGATATATCATGTGCCACTTTCTCTTATCCATTTCTTCGTTTCCACTTTTCCTACGCCGAGTTATTTTATTCGGCCATTTTTCCCTGGTTGGTTGTGTGAACTTTAGGGTGTGTGTGCGCCATATGTATATATACGTAAATGCCCCATCTGCACCACCTTAGAAAGAAAAATAGCAGTGAAATATGTCATAGTAGTACGCGCACCGTGTGCCATGCTCACACAAATATTAGGTATCCCTTCTCAATTTTTCTATTTCTAATCCAAATCTGTTTTCTATGTTCCTTTCCCCGCGCCAGTACTCACTTGATTTTTTGTGCCTTTTTTCCATTCCGGTGAAATTGCATCTTTTTACACTTTTGCCTCTGTGTGGGCCAAATTTTGTGCATTTTGCTTTCCCTTCCGCGTCATTCTACTCGAGCAATCCTGGTTTCTGATATTGGTCCATATATCCTCAAATGGCAGGATTTATTCTTACTTGCTGTATATTTTTAGATGAATGAGATGGGTGGTGTTGATGCGGCCTGAGGTTGAGTGCGAAAATTGTTTCTGGGGCAGAGCCATTAGAAAACGGACATGACATGAGTAGTATCCGAAATTGGAATTCGGTATCCATCTATAGAACTCAACCTTCCATCCTCTTCATTTATTATTTATCTGTACATGTCTACAGTACGTGCGTTGTTTTGTATGTGAGTGGCAGCGTAGTTTGAATTAAAGTACAATGTTTCATTAGTCGAAACAATTTAATTTCTTTAATAGCCACCTTGCCAACACTGGGAACATTACTTTCCTGTGTAACGACGCTCTTTATTCGCACTTTAATGGTTTTATCGAGTAACACAATCGTACAGCCTTGATCAAATTTAAGTATGATCGTTTATTCCAAGTACCGTTGTGTCTTCTATCAAGTCAGCCATCTCTTCCCTTCCTTCAATTTTCTATTCAAATCTACCCAAATGAAATTCCTGAGCTGAAATAATATTTTTCAATTCTCCATCATCATCCGTCGCGATTTTTATTCATTTTTTTCCAAGAAGAGAGGGGAATGTTTTTGAATGTGCTTCGTAAAATCCTAATATTGACAATGGCAGCACCATTTTTCCACTACTACTTCTACTGCTGCATCTACACGAGGGAAAACTGTAGATGAGCATAATAGTTTTCCATTCGTTTCCTAAGTGAATTTTTTTGCTCAGGTACAGCAAAGCGTTTTCCATTTATTTTTATCGCAGTCTAGATTTTAATGTGTCTGCCTAATACTTTATATTAAATAAATATATATAATGTTTATTATTATTAGTGTACTATTGTTGTTGTACCATTAGACTGTATATAAAACTGCTAGTATGTGTAGCAACCTTATATAGCCTCTGTCTCTCTATGAAAACCGCAGTACATATGATTTTACTATTACCATTACAACAGTCAGAAATACTCCCACCAGTTCCACTGGCTCCCCAGTTTTGTACATATGTACCCTCGCTGCCATCTGCGTGTATTTTGCTCCTATTGTTACTCACTCGACTACTCATAATATTATCATTATTATTACTACTATTATATTTTTTATATATAATGGATGTTCGGTTTACGCCTTGCGTTGTTGAAAAAAGACTTTCTATTGAAAGAACCCAATATGAAAGTTATGTAACATTTTTCCGCTATGATGATTGCTGTTCTCACTATTTCATTCCATTTTTTCTCTTTTCTCTCTCTAGCGCTGTTGTTGCGTTCATATGAAAAAAGCAGAGCTCTATAAAGCGCCTATATAAACATTATATCTCTATGAAGCGCATATAGTACTTTTTTCCTGTGAAAACCGTGTGTAATCTTCTTTTATCGATGTTATCGTTGTACAGAGTGATGCTATTTTATACGTATATATTATTATTATTATATCTTTTGTGTTTTGAGTCAATGTTTATCCGCTGCTATATGCTGGCTGCTGAATTTCAATGTGAAAACTCAGAAAATAAAACTTGTTTCTCTGTTTTCTATCAATTTCTCCCTCTGCTACCCTTTGCAAACACCGTTTTATCATCGTGATCATCGTCATGTTTCAAGTTTCATTCTCTAACTCTTGTTTTCATTGTTGTTTGTCTTTTTTTCCATTTAGGACTGCGGGAACGAGTAAGGGGCCAGCTTGCTCACCAAGCAGCTCAGCGGGGAGTGCAACACCAGACGCAAAAACTCCACCTGTTCAAAATAAGTCCCTTCAAAATGTTAAACATGAGCCACATCCAGCGGTAAAAAAATTAAATATCAAAAACACTTTATTTCGAACCTATTGAATTTCCGTAGTAAAGACGTAGTGTGAAGCTAGTTAAATGTACATGTTATAATGATTGGATATACTAGTACTTGGGTGCTGCTCCGGAATCGAAGACGCTGAAGCAGATATGGGATTGGGAAAAGCAATTTTGAAATTTTGGGGTTGTTGATCTGCTCTTTACTACATCTGCAAAAAAAAGTTTTATATCTTACTTTTCACAAAACAAACAATATCACTGTTCCTTTCCTCTCTCTATCTTTTTGCCTCAAGTTTTTATCATTATTTTCCAGCATTGGTGCAAAACATGTATAGCGTTTCGGTAAGTGCTGCTCGTTATCCAATTTCCAAAGCGGCAGTGTTTTCGAAATATTTCTTGTTTTCATTTTAGTACGGAAATCTACTTGTTTTTCTTTTGCAATATTGAACTGCCTGAAATAATATTATCTTTTACGTCCCAAGTCATTGATCTAAAGCTGTATTATTTGCATACATGTATAATTTTTTATGTGTGTTGTGCATTTAAGTGCCAATCATATCGTTTACTCAATGAAAATGCGTCTAGGATTCCATTACATGGATGGATCAACCTCTTTAATCTTAGACAAGTAGTTGAAATGTGAAACCATTTGAGAAGAGCAAACTCATATTTTTATGCTACCTCGAAAAAAAAAGATAAATCAGCGTCTATTTGTTCACGGGATATTAGTAATGTTTTGAACAAAGAGCAAAAACATTTTACTCACCAGCCTACGTAATATAGAAGCAAATATACGACAGTTACTATCATATTTTCCAAACATGAAATGAAATATAGAGGCGTAAGTAAAAGGCTCATTCCAGTCATAAAAATAAACATTTATTTTAGTCATCTTTTTCACTTCATCTTCCATTTTGAGAGGCTACACAAAAAAAGCTAAGTAGTCATTTGAGCTTCCAGCATGAACAATCAAAAACGTATAAGAGGCAAAACAGCGTACACTCGGAAAAACATGTTTGTACTAGTGCGATAGGTACGTCCTATGAATTTAGCAGTTTTGCATGATGATGAGGAAGGTTAGTGTAGATTGAAATGAGAATACAATATATAGTTATTTTCGTATTAGCTTTTAGAAGACAAAAAATGTCGGTTGTTATACCCACTTAAAAAGAAAAGCGAACCAAAAGCTCTCAGAGAGAAACTAAATTAAGCATATCATACTATAAGAACAAGTACACTAGAAGACAAAAGAGATAAATAGATCGGAAAATGGAAAGAGTATACATGGACATAATATGCTGTGATACTGGTAGTTGTAAGTAAGTAATATGATTCTCTCGAAGGAAAGTGGCTTGAGGCATTAAGACAGATTGAGAGCCTTAATTAGCACTAAATGTCTTTACTTTTAGCGCAGTTGGGAAAACCTTTTTTCATTCATGCCAAGCAACTTGCAGAAAAAGCATCATTTAGTTATTCTTCTGCTATAACTACCCCATACAGGCTTATAACGTGCTTAAAATACTATTACCTATGCATCAGAACACATGGGTTGTTCCATTTGTACGTCATATTCAAAGAAAGTTATTTACATTGGTGGAAAGCATGTACTTCCATAGCATGCTTGGTGGATATAAGTTGTGTCTGTGTGTGGTGGTATAAAATTTCGCTTCACTAACTTTCACTTCATAGTGTAATGTTTACAGTGCAGTTTCGTCCATCCAATCACCACAAAAGATCAAATTACTTGGTACATACTACTCTCGCTCTTCTAGTTTACAACGCACATCAAGGGCTCCCTACTGTGTAAGTACGTATTATATGCACATGCCTTGGCTTTCTCTCTGTGTGGCAAGGTAACATGCCTAAGTGCAAACTGAAATTTTTTGGGGGAGGGAGAAACATGAATAATATAGAAAGTAGGAAGGGGCAGAGAGTGAAAGAGAGAAAGGAAGAGATATGGCGGAACAACGAAGGCATTTTGCAGAGTCACGGATGAATGAATTTTATTATTATTATTACGGTATTATTTTTCTGTTATATAATACTAAATACATAGACTAGCATCTTGAGACATGTGTTCGCATTAAGAGCTGACTAGAGTTTTTTTCTCTTCAGAGTCTTTAAAAGGTACCATCACTCTCTTTTTAACTCCCAAGTTTCTGCTGCAGTTTGTAAAAAACGAAGAGTAAGAAATTACTTGTGTAAACAAAGATATTCAATTGTGCGTATTAAAGTAGGGCACGAAACTATATGGTGTGGTTGTGGATGGTGGGAGTGGGCATGCATAAAAAACGATGTGCACTACGTAACTGGTGGACTGAAATATCCAATTTTCATCACAGTAAAAACTTTCATTTGCAGGTGGAAATGTGGTAACTGCCTAATATGTACAGGATATAGAACAGGAAACGTAGGTACGAAGGGCTCATGACAGTCTGGTACCAAGATCCGACTTTCAGTGCACACTCCAAATTAAACGTGCGGACAGAAATAGTACTTTAAAGCCAAAGCTCCCAGTATTTTTATTACAAATCTATCGTTTTATAGATTGCAAGTGACAGATTTGTGTTTACAAATGCAAAAACATTTTAAAATAGCTTTTATTGCATATAACTGAGGAATTAAACTAGCGACTATAAAATTTCATTCCGAGAAAATATAGTTTGAGTGCATATTTTAGTTTCTTTTGTGTCTTGGGAATTTTCACATATTTTGCGCCAATTCTGGATTCTCTCTCTTTCTTTGTAGCATGAACCTAGACTGTTTTGTGGTCTTGAATGATAAGAGTAGCAGTACAAGCATATATAGTTATTTATGAAAGAGGAAAAGAATGGAAATGAAAATTTTTAGTGTACACAATTTTCCTTATGCATTTCCGCTTGAGAAAGTCCAACGACGCAATAAATAACGTAGCATGTAATCACCTTTTGTGTTCCTTTTAATATTTCTTTTGCCTTTCCCTGTACAGGTAAAGATGGTAAAAGTACTGAAAAAGTAGAACTTATTGAGATTATAATTCACGTCTGTTCACTCCATAATTTGCAATTTGCGAATTTTTGTAGCCACAATCTCAACTTCATAGCTATGACTGTAACATAAATATTACTCACTTGTGTATATATACATAGTAGGTATGTATATTTCATGCTTACTTTTATGACTCAACATCCCTACTTTGAATACATTTTTTGTTGCCATTAAAGCGGAACTTCTTTCAATGCACTTACGGCACTGGTTTCATTTGGTTAAGTCTTCTCGTTAGACTTTCTGGGTTTATGTTTGGTGGATTCCTTTTTATTACTTGTACATCATACGAATTTGCTTTCACTTGTGCTTCTCCTTATCAGAAACTGGTTGAAGTGAAGCATGCTTTTGAATTTTATCTTGCTTTATGAATATCAAAATGTGAACACGCCATGTACTAGTACGTTTATTCTTGTTATTAAACAAGATTGTTTGTTCTTGGAAGAGCCAACTTTACCGTAACACTTTCCAACCATTTTCGTTTGTTAGAGTTCTCACCTCGTTTCTAGAGAAATAATGCTCTTATGTTTCCTTTAAAGTTGTGGGAAAGGGAAAGCTAAGATTCTTAAAAATCCCTTCTCTGACTTCAGCATATGATAACATTTTTTTAAAAATCCGTTCCATTTTATTAACCATTTTTAAGTTGATATTTTTCACATGTCTGACTTTTATTCCACTTTCAGATGGCTTTCTGGCAGAATAGATCTATATCCCTGGTTGACATGTACATCGACAACACGGACTCGGCCGATAATGTGGGACAAATCAACTTTAGTCTAGAATATGACTTTGAGAACATGACTCTCATTTTGAGGATAATTCAGGTAAGCCCATAAAAACTTATCGTGTTATTGTTATTATTATTATTATTATTAAATATCAAAAAGTGAATTACTTTTCCTCTTTATCAAATTTTTGGGGGGCGTTGCATTGTCCACGTGTGCTGGTCGTGCATTATGCAAAAATGTTGCGATGTCCGTATATTATTCATAAATTCCCCAGTTTTGTGATGTACTTTGTTGACAGACAGATGGATATTGCATCGAGATGGGTCAAGGTTTTGTCACCTTATTGCTTGAAATTTTTATTACAACATCAATCATTCCTCCACCCTTTTGTTGTGGTTTTGTGGCGAGACAGTAAAATTAGGGCTGGTGTGTGTGGTTATTTGCGCCGTGTAACGTATACCCTTTTGCATAATATTAATATTCGAATGCTTTCACTCCGTATGTAACTTAATAATATACGCAACTGATGTTACTACGATTTTCATCATCATCATCATTATGACAGAGTGACTGAGCTTGTAAGATTTTATTACCATATCAAAGCATCCCATAAATTATTTTGAAGGTGTGGTGTGTGGTTTAGTACGATTTTATTACAACCATGGGTACTCTTCACATATCACGTACAAGTAGCTAAAGCTGCCCGCACACACAGGCTGCAGTAGAAACGTACCGAGATATTTTGATAATGGCAACTGTAATATCATTTAAGTGGTTCTCTCCTCCTTCCATGCACTTTCCTCCAATTTCGCTAATCCTCCCTTTTTGCCTATTCACTTGTGCCATTTCACGGCGGTGGCGGCGAGTACCACGGTAAACGAACGCAACCTTCTCCAGCAATAAAAATCACTTTATCGTTAGTCATCATGAAAAGTAAATTTGTAAAATGAGAAAAGAAATGACACGTTGCATGCATTGCTCATCTTTTCAGTCTTTTTGGTGACGTACAGATTCTCTCCTCCTCATTGTCAGTCTAATGCCCTAATCCTCTACCTTCCTCTCTCTCACACACGTTGTAGTAGTAGTTGTAGTAGTAGTATTCACGTTGTCGCTGGATTATAAGAAAACCCTCCAGATATACGCATTTATATTACATTCATATTACATTTACATCCATTCTTCTTCCTGATGAATAAATTGCCTTGAAAACTTATTCTTTTGGTGAAATCTAATCTTCGTTCTCTCACGCAGTCTCTCTCTCCTACAAGGAATAAATAGGTAGCATACGACAATTCCTTTTTTGTTTAGACAATCAAATAACAATCAAGTTTAAAAGCCTTTTCATTCGTTCGTTTATCGAGAAACAAGTTTGAATAAGATTAGAGAAAACTCGTTTAACCTTGAGGAAATTCAATGGGTAGGAGTAAAACACTAGTGAAAGGATCCCTGTATGAAATATTTATATATTTAATATACCTATTCAATGTTTATGGAGAATAAATAGACTTATATTTCCAACTTTTATCACGACTCATGCAATAATTTTTTGGCAACGTTTCGAATAAAGTACCGAGAGACAGGGACCAACTTCAAGTTTATTTCCTTTTGTAGTTGCACCGAGAATGCTCCGTCTACCTATATACGAAACACAACTTTGTTGTAGTAATCTATTGTTTTCTGTTTATTCATTTGTCGGCCATACTTAAAATATCTGCAATAACAGTCACAATAAATAACTAAAAGATCAACCAGATAAATTCAAATTCAGGGTCAAAATTAGTAACAAAAATAGCACCGACTGTTATGCGTATCAATATATCAGTTGTCAGGGTACATACCTTCCCTATCACGCAAAGGTAAACTAATTACTGCCAAATCAACAACTTTTTTTTGTTATAAATGCATTTTAAAATTCCCAAATTTAACGAAAGAACCGCTTGAGTTAGCTCACCAAACTAAATGAAGAAATATAAGCTCTACAACCAGCCGAAATTATTTATTTCTTCCGGATGACGTGGAAATGAGCTATAAAAATGGTTTTATACATGCTATATATTTCTCTTTGTTCCGCCCATTCATCCATGTTCTACTACCGTTTTCGTCTCACCGCTACCCTCAGTATTTTTAGTTCTAAATATATAGCATCCTTCTGTCATAGTCATGCTACTTTCTAGTCGAGACAATTCATCGTAAATAATATCGCTTCCCGCGTCCTCACTCCAAGATTGCCATATATCCCTCCTCCGTGTTATCCCACTCCTTACCCAGTTTTCATCCGACTTCCGCGGTGTTCCATGAAGCAATAAATGTGATCTTACGACACAAGTTGAGAAAAATGGAGAAAAGGTCCCCTTACAAGAAATGGACCATCATTTTTACTCTTGCTATTTCTAGCAAACTGTAATTCATCTTGCTACCTTTTCATTACGTCACACTACTACATTCTGGGCTGTGGACGATCTTCCTGGAAAATGCCTTTCGAAACGTCCGTTTATTCTTACTCCTCATTGTGCAATAGCAAGTACCACCAGTAGCGGCCCATCCCTTAATTATATGCACTGTTTTCAAAGGTGCTCCAGTTTAACACTTGACTTTGCTTCTACTTTCATGCTCTTTTATGAGCACGATGCCATGCTTCACGGTAGTTTTTTTTACAGTTCACTAGACACGAACACATCTCATCTACTGAAAAAACACTGTGGAAATGTAAAAAAAAGTGTAGCATGTAGACAATTTGATGGTATACGATTTAAAGTACTGGAACGAAGCAAATAAAGGCAGGAAGTGGAAAGTTAGCATTAGATTATTATGCAGAGTGCGCACTTCAAGATGATACTGTTGTCAAGTACATAAAATAGAGCTAGCTGCTACCCATGTCATTTTATAGCACTTAGAATTGCACATAAAATTTAATTTTAACACGAGTTTAATGATATATTGTAGACAAATACTTTGCTGCCGGGAGGGAAAAGGTGGTAGTGGTGGCGGTGGTGCTGCTGGTCTTCCGTTCTATGAATGTGAATGTTGCATTCTTTGAAAACATTTTTCTAATTGAAAACAAACTGGAATGCTTTCTAACCAACTTTTTCATCTTTGAAATTAGGCGTTTCTGCAAAGAAAATATGTGGAAAGTTTATGGTACATAGCAAAACTGCAGTAATAAAGAAACAAGTGACTGAACAACCATGTTTATAGCATCCAGTCAGGGTGACTTTTTCGAGAATAAATTACCTTAAATTACTTTAGAGTAAATAGGGGAAAGTGAATAGTCGCGTTACTTTATAAAAAAATATGTACGAATTCGTATGTGAGGTAAAATCTTGAGATAAAGCTAATTTATTTTCCACTCAAATAGCAGGAATTTTATTCTTTTGCATTCCTTTACGCTCACGCAGCCTGCAGCTGTCACTTCCACACAAGGCCACAAAGGATGAAGATTCTAGTCTTGGTGTTGCGTGACCTGGCCTAATCTAAATACTCATACGAGCATAGCATCAAGGCTAGTTCCTCTCCTTTCCAGTAGTATATAGTAAACATTAATAAAAGGATGAAATCGGGTACCTGAATTTTGCATTATTTCCCGTTAAAGTGTTTAGCGTGCATACTCACATGCTCTATATAGATTACTATCATAGAATCGTTTGGACCAACAAATTAGTATCATTGTAACGGCACTGCTTGCATCCATCATGATCATCATCGCACTAATACTGTCTAAAATGGTGCACATCTGTCGATGATTCCTTCTAGCTTCTGTGACACAAACACAGATGTGTCTCTCCTATCGCGCCTCTCTTCCCCAATTGTCTTAATAGAACTAGAACAGCAGCCCCTTTTGTGCAAAAAAATTTCAAGCTTCCTCTGAAACACGTACCACGAAGAATAGCGATGCTTCAGAGTCTGAAATTTCTTTGCAGACCACATTTGTGAAAGTATGTATGGAATTAGTTACGCTTTTTCACATGGCATTGATCGCAAATATCATTACGGGTCAGTAATTTTTGGGCGAGTATATTTCCAATAATTTACGACGGCGTGTGGGGAAGAAGCGGCGCATTTCTGAATGCATTATTGTCTGCAGGACCTGAGGCAAAAAACAAAATGATACTGCAGACTGCAGCAGAGAATATCTTTTGGGATTGCCACAGAGAAATAAAGTAGCTGCTGCATTCAAGCAATAAGTCTGGCTATTGGTGCTGCTACAACCACCACTAATAATAATAATTCGACTACTGAAGAGCTCTTTTCCGTCTCCTTTTGCTATTTCATGTCCTATTATTCATCATTGAATTGCTACTTTCTCTTTGAGGCAGAGAATTGTGCAGGGAGTGAATAGTTTATAGAGAGAGGAGCAATAATATTATTAGTGGCCCCAGTTGTATGACACGTTTGTTAAAGCCAGTAATAGGGAAAGTCGTAAAACACCAGCGAATCTCTTTTATTTTTGAGACAGGCAATGCGAGGAGGAGAAATGTAAACAGAGAGGACTTAATGTTTTGTTTCTAGATGTTTGGATAGAAAGAATAAAGAGCGTATTTGTGCTGCTGCTGTAGAAGTAGTAGTAGTAGTACAACTCCAGTAAATATTGAACTGGAAATCGGACAGTGCTGTGCATGTACGTCTTTCCTCCTTTCAGTGGAAAGGATCAAAATTGACAGAAGGGGATATAGCGCTTGTTAGATGGATGTGGGATGTGGAGAAAGGAGGGAAAGTTGTGTACTTTCTCATTCTGCATGTTATTTATATATTATAAGTACGTAGTAATAGGCAGTAGGCACACATCTTCTGTCGTCTTTGTCCGCTTCATGTTTCTGTGTGTGCTGTGTGGTTCGTTTTCGGAGGAACATCTGGATTTTGCAACCATGAAAATGAAATACAAACGTGTACTTAAGTACTTCTCCTTATCTAGTTGGTCGTGACACAAAATCTCATGTGGCCAATTCAGCTGCGTGTGTATGCGAGAGAGCATGTTTCCTGCAAGATAACGCGATACCAACGAGACGATGATGATACCGAAATGCGACATATGACTTGGTTGGTGCAAAAAAAAGAGAAAGCTACTAAATTCTTCTTGCCTGTTGTTGTTCTTGTTGTTGTTGGTAGCAAGTGGAGGTGCAATTGATGTTTCCACCCTAAATATACCCAAAAAAAACTAGTAATGGCTTGTTTTATTTCCTTCACTGCAACAAAGAGACAGGGCACACCAACAGCTTCATTGGTGATTACTACCGGCTGGAAGCAAGTAGGAAAAGGACTGCGCGGAAAGTGGCCGTTTTTACTAGTATTTATGGCATTACTTATTGTGGCAGTTGCAGATGTATGGAGCAAACTGAAACAGAGTCGCAAAACAAACGACACTTACAGTTAAAAAAGACCTCAAATTCCTGTCTTCTGCCCACCGCCATTAACATTATTAGCATTATTAGGGTGTCAGTACAGTAAAAAATATATACATACTATAAGTAGAGTGAAAGGAATGGTTGCGGTTGGGATAAAAAGGAAAAGAATTTTTTTGTTGAAATTGAGAGATTGGAGTCGCCGTTCGTATGAAATGAACACGACGTACACCGCATCACGTTCCACTTTCTTGTTGTATCAACAAGAAATAAGGGAATTATAGATGGTGCCATGGTGGCCCATTTGGAGACTTGATTGAGCCTCGAGAAGAAATATTAAAAAATGAGTGAGTTGAGCGAATCCTCATAATGGTTCCGGCCCCTGCCTCGTAATATCTTTTCAAGATGCAATTTAAAGCAGGAAAAAGCTGGTTATTTATTTATTTCATGCTGTTATTATTAATATGATAGGATCTCGGTGTGCATTATGACATTTTCTGCAGAACATGATGCACACTACATTCTAATAATTATCCAGTAACAGACATTTAATGGGAGAAAGGAAAAAAAACAAGAAAGTTTTTTTTCTGGTTCCACAGAAGACAGAAATAAATGTTTAATATTTTCCCACGAGAGTACTTTTGCGAGAGTTTCCATTACTTTTTTCTACCCATTTTTATTGTGCATTAGGGCGGAATAATTCCTTTCGGATTTTGCATTAGTTTGTTTAGTTTTTCCATCTTCTTTGGCTCGTCCCCCTCGTCAAGTTGTAAGTAGTATACTAACAGTTGGTTGAAGTGATCTATGAACACTGAAAAGTTGTTTGACATTTACACGAAATTTGGAGATATGACGAATTTACGATTGTAACTTTGAGCCTACGAGGCTTTTGCGTCCTTCATCAAGAGATTATTTAGTCCGTTCATAAAAAGTAGCAATATAATGTTCTGTTACCGGGAATTACATTTTGACATTTGATACAAAAATTGTTGGTTCGTGTATGTGTGCAAAATGGAACTGCTTGTTTATAATTTCTCATATATTCGTGTATTTCAGGGGAAAGATCTACCTGCCAAGGACATTTCAGGAACGTCGGATCCTTATGTTCGTGTTACACTCCTTCCTGATAAAAAACATCGTTTGGAAACGAAAATTAAGCGGAGAACTTTGAATCCTCGATGGAATGAAACACTTTACTTTGAAGGTATGATATAATCACAGCTGCTGTAACAGCACAATGCTTCACCACTAATAACTGTTCATGCGGTTCCCTGTCGGTAATTATTATTGCCATAGCAAAACACTTGTGTACAGTGCCACACACCGACCGTACAGACAATGATCCTATCTTGGAAATTATGCATCCCTCTGCTAATTTCCTCAATTTGCCTCCATCCATCCTTGGTCGGATGTGCTTGTACATGAACATTTTGTGTAAAGTAAGAGAAAATTTAGGAATGCGCTACATATTGTACATGTTTCCAAGGTCTTGTCAGGTTTATAGTGAAACTACATTGTGCACCTAACAACTTCCGTACAGCATGTTCTCTTTTTGACAACTTGGGAATACATGTAAGAAAATGCAACGATTTCTTGTGCTTCTTATTAACCCTTCTTCAAGAACAACAAACGACGATGGTGTACATTTAAGAGAAATTCGGGTTAAATTGAAAGGCCATGAATTACGATGAGCACAAGGCAAAGGAAAACCCAAATGTGAAGGAGAGAAACAGAGACGTCGGGGAGAGATGTAAGTCGTAAGTCATTTCGTGCAAGGAGAAGTGTTATGTAGTAGATTTGCTGATTGCTCTCTCACCAAATAAAACAGAAAGGAATCTGATTGGTCACTTGAAAATTTTTAGCTTGAAAGTATCTCTCCAGAGACTATTAACTGGAGTGTTCTTAGCAAAGTAACTTTGTAGACGGACGATCCATCCATGCCATGGTTCGTGCTTTCCTTTCATCAAGACAGTGTGAAATTTTATGGACGTGCTTTAAAATTTTCGTGTCATGCAATTTCTCTGGACATGCATCCCTTCCACAAGAGACTTTCTATGAGCTGGGTCTCAATATTGCATGGGAATTCGAGCAACTGAAATTAGACGTTCCTTTAGACTCATATTTTACAAATACATGTGTAACCGTCATGTAAACTCATTGAAACCATACAGCCTATTATGGCACCGTAAAATATAGAAACTATATACAAGTAACCTGGATTGAAACATAGATGTAATATTAATTGTAAACTTAATAAATGTATCAAATCTTGGAATCAGAATCAAACGTTGAAATAGTAGCGCCTTGTTCGTTCCACTGCTTCTAATTATTACAATGGATGTACGTAGTTTTGAGTTTGAAGGTGAAACTTTCCCTTGACAGTTACATAAAGCGTATTATAGGCATTGATACATGTATATTGTACTGTTTGATTTTAGTCTTCGCCAGCCAACAAACTTTTTTTACTACATGCTTAAATAATATGTAGTGGTTCATTAGAAGATAAAAGCCATTGAGTGTGCTCATTTTAATTCAACTCATTGTAATACCTTTCAAGAATTTCAATACTAGGCGATGATGGCGCACTC
This sequence comes from Sinella curviseta, assembly GCA_004115045.4. Lineage (NCBI taxonomy): Eukaryota > Metazoa > Arthropoda > Collembola > Entomobryomorpha > Entomobryidae > Sinella > Sinella curviseta. The sequence continues at coordinate 18,705,735 of CM065489.1, read as the reverse complement.
TCCATTGTTATAGGTATTATGATGGAGGTGTCGTGTTACGTGATGCAAATACGTAATATAGGTGAATATAAGTCCATAATATGTACATACTACCAAATAAATAAGCAAACCAGGCATGAATGCCATGTACACAAAAGCACTCTTTACGAACGACCTGATTAGTCTTAATGAAAGACAAAGCATGTATAGTTTTAACAATAATTGATTTAATTTGCCAGTTGACTCATGTGCACTCTTGCATTCATATCAAATTTTCATTGTGTCTGAGAAGGATAATAAATTCAAGAAGGACAACGGTAAAAAACGAAGAGACAGAGAGGGAGAGTAGTCAGCTCTTGTGCTGAGCGCTCAGGTACTATTTAGCCTTTGGAAACATGGCATGGAAAGCCAAACGGTTAGCAGCTCTATGATAATGATGCACAAGCCGTTTTATGGCTCTGTTCCTTCGTATTGATGTCACGTTGATGCGGTGACATTGTTAACGGCTTCCTTTCCTTTAGTTCCTCCATAAAACCCAACAGCTCAATTTACTTTCCATAACAAAGTGAAATCGATCAAAATCCCGAACTGTGATAATTAGAACAATGGCAATAAACTGTAATGAATTTACGGTTCTGATTATAAGCTACGCTCGCTAACGAGTTATTGTTAGAGTATATTGAAACTTGTATGTAAGAGTAACTAGGTGTGCATGTACCAAAACTGTATGCCTACATATTCTTTATAATATTTTATCTTTTTTTTCTGTAGGTTTTCCAATACAAAAGCTCCAGGCTCGAGTTCTGCATCTGCATGTGTTCGACTATGACCGTTTCTCAAGAGATGATTCCATTGGCGAAGTCTTCCTACCACTTTGTCAGGTTGGTAAACTCATTGACATTGATTAATCACTGTAGTCAAGCAAAAAAAATCGTAATAATTGCAGAATGTACATACTGATGAGTTGAGTAAAAGGGTACCAGCTAATCGACAAGCAAAAATCTGCATATGAAAATACTTTCCTTTGCAAACTTTCGCAAACGAAATCTACTTGTAGTGGCAACTTTTACAAAATTAACTTGTAATATTTGAATAAAAGTCAATAGTAATTAAAAGTATTGTTCACAATCGAGAACATCTTCAACTTTCCAATTCCATGTAGTTCTCATTATATGTTCTTCACCAGCAAAACGTTACAAATTGTGTTTCATTTGTACAAGTGCAACCCTTGTTCCAAAATATATATCGTAAATACAAATATACGTTCAATGTGTATGTCCGTAGTATTTCGTAAATTTATTGGGAAATTAATTTCTCAACATTAACAATAGATAAACTCGTTTATTGAATGATTGGAAAATTATATTTAGTAGAGCTAGTTGTTGACAAATATTTTGCCAATTAATTGGATATTATATGACTAAAGACTGGGGTCATTGAAGTGCATATTATGTTCTCATTGTCCACCATTTGACATTTAAAAATGGCTCATTTGACATTTTGATTAAGTGCTTACGTATTAATAATCTACTTATTACCTGAAAATATTGTCCATTTAGCTAGGTTGAAACTGCTTTTGTGAATTTGCTTCCACTATATTGCATTTGTAAAACCACCAAAATGGCTTTATTGAATACGCATCATTTCATTTTCTGGATTGCATTGTTACCAACACATACTCGTTCGTGGTACAATATATTGATATTCAGGTACATATCGCTCTAAATGGATTGAAGGAAACTTTACAAGAAATAATGAAAGTCAACAATTTAAAAGGATATATGGCAGTGACATGGGATGATGGTTGGTACAAAGAAAGAGATTGCTAATCTTGCAAAAGATGCAATCATCAGAATCAGTAGTAATCTTAAATTCACCACGACGAAGCGAAGTCACTGTGTGTGTCTACTGAGATGAAGACTCATGGATGAGTGAGTAGATTGATATTGGTTCTTTATATGGCCATAATCATGGTAATGGAAAGCAAATGGGCAAGAAGAGTGGTGGTGGTGCTTGAGATAGCAAAAGGATGGCGAAGGGCGAGTTGTTCTATAGACCTTAATATTAAATAAAATACAGATCTTTTAACCTTGTGAAAGCAGCAATTTGAAGAGGTATACATTATACATACCTACTTATAATATACTAGGACGTTACACGATTGCGGTTGGTTAAAGAATACCACAGCTGCTGCTTATAAATAAATTCAAAAGGAGAGAAGAAGGGAAAGATATTTTCATTTCCCATTCTCAAGAGTCAGCCTTCTGTCTGACCTTTTCTTTCCTCTTCAGTGGATCGGACAATCATGAGGCTAGAAATTAGCATTCTTTAAAAATGTCATCAAATCACCGATGATATCTTTTCAGTGCTTTCAAGACAGTTATATAAATACCCTACTCCAAACTTTTTCTTTCTGCCATTTGAAATGTGAAATTTCAGCCGTGACTTTTGCACACATTTATTTGACCATTCAGGTTAGCCATACATGTAATACATTCAACTAGCACATCTATTCTACCTTTAATATTGTATAATATGTGTGATAAAATATGTAGAACAGAAATGTGTAGTAGCTCCAAATTATATGAGATCCACATATTTATCTGCACAGGTTCCTTTGATTTGATAATGTTAACTTGATTTCAAATCTGAAAAAAGTAAGCTGCTCTCTAAAATTTGAAATGGCTTTGTAATGTCAACATCATGTTTTCCTTGCCAAGTCAGTCGCCACTGTCACAGCACTTACCCACCTACTCCTACTACTGCAGATCTGTACTTGACACAAGATCCTAAAGGAACTTAACATACTTAACAACCCACAGGTTCTACCACTTTCGTGTGATGCATTTTACAACAGACTATTTCTGGTTCTCTATTTCTCGCCAGCGGAAGTTTAAACGGAGAAGTAGCCAAGCGCATAAAGCGTCAAGTCGGAGTCACAAGTGCGTCAATCTCATGATCATCATATGACATCATGTCACGGAAGAAAAATAATTATTTTGGCTCATAAATTATCAAGAATACATGGTAGGAATACTGTAGACTCTTATGTGGTTATGTGCCTATATAATGTTATTATTGTCAATTCCACACTAGCTAGCTCCCTTATTTGCTCAGGGTACATATTATATCGAAACAAATTAACGAACATGAAAATTGTTTGGCGGAGTTTGTGGTGGAATGAAATGTGAATTTATTTTATCCACATATTGACATACCATTGGTCATGGTGCCACACAGCTCCTTTTGCATGCCTACGCGTTTGTAAATACATACTAGGTACATATACATACATTAAGTAGGTATACACACAGGTATATGTTTTTTTTTGCACCAAAATGTTAAATGTCTCCACACTTTGCTTTCACTCCTATTCCAGTACCGTTCTCGACAAATAAAGTTTCTCTGTTGACATGTTCCTGTTTCCACGAGTCTCCCAGTCTTGTTAGCACTACTTCCTCTTGTTCTTCCCATTCGGAAGCCACGATTTCACTAGTACCAATCTACTCTGTGAAGGGAGCACACAAAGCATACGGGCATGGCAGTGCTACCACGGGTGAAGTCATATAAATTGGTTCGCATTCCAGTGTATTATGGAAAACAAGTAAGGAAGAAAAAGGGAGTTTATAATTGAATATAAGTAGAATATCACTGATGGCTGATGCTGGTGGCTCTTCCTTTTTTTCTTCTCCATTTTCTTCTATTTCACTCTAGATTGTAATGCACACAACAAAGTTATGTACATAACAGCTCATTGTAGCTTTCCGCCACACGATCACGTCGAATATTTTTTTTCTTTGTGGAGAAGTCAAACCTTCTCCTCTCCTCCTCCCTTTTCTCTCAGATATTAGAACGCAACAAAACTGTCGTTTCTCAGTCAACCAAGCATAATTTATTATACATGCGGAGGATCTTTACTTCGTGCTACTTTTACTTTCTCTACTTTCTCTTTTTTCACTCCCCCCCCCCTCTTTCCAAACGACACACTCCACTGCCACTCTCAATTGAGTCAACTGTTCTGGTTTCCTCACGTACCTATTCCCCACTTTTTTCGACATGTAACACAAAGGAACACATATAATTCAGAAAACGGAAGATAGGAGAAACTTTCCTTTCCCCTTTCTCTCCCACTCCCTCCCTTAGATTTCCAGCAAAAAAGGAGTAAATAGGTAAAATGAAACGACACTCACTCATTCAGTCATTCTGGTCGGGCATACTCTTAATATTTGATTATGTATGTTTTGTACATTGTGTCGATACCATTCAAATTCTATTGATGCCGACCCTATAACCACAAAAACACGTCATCATCATCATGTGAATTTCTGAGTGCATACAACAGCAAGCAAGCAAGTTACGGCGGCACCAGAAAGATCGTATTCCTGAAAGAAATCCACGGGAAGGATGTGGAGAAAAGTCTCATCTCCTCGTCGACTTTGTTGTTCGTTTCGAAGTAATAGCAAGAGCTTGACAGGGCGAGCATTTCAATCGAGTTCACAGAACGTTTGGGAATGTTAGCAAATACAATGAAACAGGTTGACAAAATAGTTTTGCGTGCCATACTTATTTGCTTCACTTTTTCTATGGGAAAATGAAAGTGCCACGACAGGACTCCATGAATAGGCAAATCCTTCAACCTCCCTTGCCGCCGTCGCTTCCCTTTATTGGATGTCTGTTGCCTTGGCTGATGCGAACTTTAATAGAATTGATACATTGTACCGCACACAAATAAATACAAAAAGTGTCGAGTTTTCTAAGGAAGTAGGAGGACATGGCAGGAAAGTCGGAAAATTGATCAAAGGCACAAGAAAATTCGGTTTTTGTCTTTGTGATAAAAACCACTTACGTATGCAGTTTTACCCTGTTTGCCACAATATGACGCGTGGCATTTTAATACAACTTTGCGGGACGGAAGAAAAAACTTATGCTACTGCCGCACGAAAAAGACAGGAGTAGTTTTAGATGATGTATTTATTGAGCTGTTCTCTACCTAACATACCAAAAACTATAGTTGTGTACATAAAAATAAGAATTCAGAGTGCGAACCAGGCAATATTTACATTAGCACTTGTACTAGATAGTAGATTTGCTCAATTTAAAATTTTTGCTTGGCAGTTTGCCTATTTTGGTTTCTTAACAATAATGTTGGTTGTACACCTCATATGCGTCACAAAGTTAAACTGTTCAATTCATGATCTGATCCCCTTTCTTTCTCTCGTTTTATGAGAAACCGTTTCCCTATGCGTTTAAGGGGTAACTTGCGAAGAGCTCTTATAACTACAGTTGAAAGTAAATAAAAACTGGAACATTATTAGGTGTAAGCTATTGAAAGTCACACGTTGCTGTGTGGCCAGCAGTTTACTTATTAATCCAAATTCCAATTAAATGGATGTGTACAATTGAATCAACACTACCAAATGACATGCCCTTCGTTATTTCCTGCATTTTGGGTTGCCTCAAGCTGTAATAATGTAGCGCACGCAAAATGACAGCTTTCTCTCTCCACTCACCAAACATCCAACAATGTTGAATCTTCCAGTTGTATTTTGGGTAGGTAAATTGAAAATGTGCCCAAATTCCGAACTGCGTGTTTTGGAGAAAATTTTAAATTGAGGCCCTAGAGTAAGCGAAGATGCTCATTCCCATACTAAGTAAGTTGCGTAGGTAGATCAATTGTAATCTTAACTCTAAACGAACAGAATTGCAAGTGACTAAAAGTAAATCTGTATGTATGTGTTTTACTTTATAACCGACAGAATGAATACATATATACATAAAACACGCGCTTAAAGAGCATTTTACTGAGGCTGAGAAACACACAAATAAAAAGTTTGAAAGCCAGAAAGTTCCTACATTTGTGTTCATCAGAAAGTCTTGCTATTTCTGCTGACAACATCAGACGAGAAGCGTCGACTTGGAAGGAAAGTACTGCGCCTACGTCGTAAAATTTGCAATGCGTGTGTGTGTGTTTATGTGTATATTATGTATATGTTGATCAGACTTTTGAATTGTTTTGCGTGGTTCTGACAATTGATAGACAGAGTCGAGACCGTTTTTGAGCTTTGTGATGATGATGATGAAACACACATATGTGAGCATAGCATATTTCAGCACGTCTGATCTACCTACTCTATGTTACATACGTGGCATCAAAAGCCAGAGCTACACAATTAAATAACTTTGTTTCCACTGTAATATTTGCAATTCAAAAAAATGCAAGGCCTTGAGATAAAATAGTGGTGGTGTGGGAATATTTTGCGAGGCGTAGTTCTTCTGTCAAAATTGAGTAGGAGCGTATGGTTGCCGTTACTGCCACTTCAAAAGATCAGATATGTAGCATAGTCCCAGAAAAATTAGCATTACAAAAACTTAGAATTTGCAACATCGACAGCAGGTTCCGAACGTTACGACATGACCTATTTTATGCTCTGGTAATGAATGAGTAGAATGGAGTTCCTGGCATCCACTAACAAACTAATTGATGGCTATCTTCTACTACTAGTCAGCAGTTTAATATTCATTTATTAGTTGTATGAAAACGATATTCTTATTTGGCTTCAGTATAAGGCTCGCAAGCAAGCAAGATATTTTTCCTGCTAATCTAATAATGTTTACAATTTAGGGTTTGATAAAATTCACTTGAGTACTTATTTCAAAGGAAGTCGTTTATTTATACGTAACAGATCAAAAGTATTATCCGGTATCATATTTCCCAGTACCAAACATCCCAAAACGCTGAGCTGGCTTCACGATTCAGGCGGAGTAATTATTTACTTTCTTCACTCCAGTCAACTTGACGCAAATAAGAATGGAATTATATTAGGTCATATATCAGGGAAAGGAGAGGGAAAGAGGAGATATGAGGGGGAATTAATTTTCTTCCAAAGGAGAAACTCTTTTTACGATCTGTAGTATAAATTCTTTGAGGGAGTGCTATTGGACATGTACTCTACTTTTTAAGGGGAAAACACGCTTCAGTGATTCGTGTGTGGCAGCTCGATATATACGAATTCCTACTCTCTGCGTGCAAAAAAGTATCAAATGCTGAAAGATGAAATGTTACTCTGGCGGTGAAGGTTTTTGTGTCCTATTCATTGGAGAGCGAAAAGTGTAATAAAATAACAACGCACATGTATGTAAATGATTTCGGGTCTCATATTCTCCATGTTGCTCCGACCTATCTCGGTCACGCCTCCTGACGTTCCTGATTTCGGAGAAGTCTCTCAGTCTGTCCAACCTTTATCTTTGCATCAACATACCTATATAGACTTGCCTTGCATAATCTTGCATCCGAGAACGTGAACACATTTCGTTGTAGTAGGTACAATTAGCTGTTTCAATATTGCTTTATATAAAGCCTCAATATTGTGCTTAATTAAACCTGATAGCAATCCCAGTGAAGAACCTCATGATTAACAGTTTGATGTTTTCGAGGAGGCTCTAGACCGTATATCATCACCATTATGACGCTCTTCCAAAACCAACGTTATGCTATAATCTAATTTTATCTGCTGCAAACATGGATGTTGTTGGGATTGTATTATTAGTGCAGCGTCGTCCCAGTTATGTAGCTCTTTGTGAAGAGCCTGCTGAATTGCTAAGCGCTCCGATCATCCAAAGAGTATTATACAAAATCGCATCGTTCCAGTTTCATATGAATCAAAATGCTTTCTTTGGATGCATCTCCGCCTAATAAAACGGTATTTTCCTCGCACATCGTTATTGTTATTTGTGTTGTGTTACACAACTTGTGTAACTATCAAAAAACGGGTTGCCATATTGAATTATGTAACGAAATGAAATAAGAAGGTAATAAGACGCTCGTCTTCTACTTGCCTAGAACAAAGAGAGCAGAAACAACAAAAACATATTGTTAAATGACGGTATTTACTTTGGTTCACAATCAAGAATTAGTTTCTTCCATCCTTCCTCAAACATGTGGAAAAAAACTGATTGTGTTTATGCAGCACTGACCAAGAATAGAACAGACAAACCTCCCAACTTGCCGTCTTAGTTTGTTTAACAAAGCTTGACAAATGCTTAAGCGTTGTTTCTACAGACAATAGTCAGGGGATTTACGTCTTGGCACGTTTAGAGTTCACCAGGGAACCATTGCACCTGCTTCACACATTGCCGTGTCCCTAATTTGTCGCTGCTTCCTGTATCGACAACTATTGTATGATTACGACGAATAAAATACGGGGGTAATAAATTATAGGTATCTAAATTGAAATATTATCATACCACATGAGAAATCAGGGAAAGGTCAACAAACCGTCGAAAAGTGAAATCCACTTTTTCTCGTTTTTTTCTGGGCTACTGCTTGCTGTACTCCTGTCAGCTTCCTGCACATTTGCTCCGACACATTCACCTATCTTTCGGGAAAAGGCTGGAAGCGGTGGGCTCATTCAACTGTCAAATTACCCATTGTCCCGAGGAGGGGCAAGCTATCAAAAATGTATGAGAAGAAGTGATGCATACATCGTACCTGTCATACAAATGAAATTGTACTACTACTACTTCTACTCCTACAAGATGGATCCGGAGTTTTCTTTTATATTAATTCCGATCGCTAGTTCGCAAGGAGGGCATAAAGGTAACGATTTTTCTTGAGAGGAGAGACTCAATCCCATAAAAAGCGTAAAAGCTGGAGTGTGGAACTAAAAAGATCAACATCTCTATCCAGTTAAGCGTTTATGTCCAGTAAAGGATTACCTATTGTGTAGTCCACAGAGTTTGACCGCGTTTCTTCTTATTCTAACAAAGAGCAGTAGTACCATTTCGTTTTTCTCGTTACTTTCTTTTTCCTTCCCGCGAACATCCGACAAAAAAGTTGCTTTTTACATCCAGAGTACCAGTTGTACTATTTGTTTGGAGATGGGTTTTGGTAATTGCACCAGTTCCGTTCTATTTATTTCCTCTTTTTACCGTAGCGTGGGCTTGACAGTGTTTAAACACTTCACAAACAGAACTGGCAGCAGGTAAACAGATTGTCCAGATTTTCAAGGAGGGCCACCAAATGGAAAAGGGATTAGATATTTGAACTCCTCAGGGATCATCATCCAACAATCTATCGCAATCTTTCATAATTTGACAGATACCACGACGAGGACAAATAATGGACGGAATGATATCGATTTGTGATTACGTGAGGGAGTATATTCCAAAAGTGATGTACCCGTTGTTGAATGCTGTCCAACAATAAGTATATATTATGTTGGTTCAAAATAATATAATTGTCAACAGCACCTTGTCCGGAACCATTAATTTACTTCCAAATTGAGGACGGTGACATGTTTGTAAACTTTGCGAAAAAAGTTGTATCAACACCGTTGCTTAACCGTTTCCTATTTTCTCAAGATGACAGCAATTCTTGATCGTAAATATGTGTTCGCATGTGACAAGGCAGTGACATCTGGCCTGGACGTAAAGTGAGATGATGATGCTGGTATCAATGATCTATTTGTACATTTCTCTTTCTTTCTCTCCAGGGTAAATAAACTTTTCAATAGGTAAATGCGAGAGGTCAACAGCGGAAAGATGCTGCTGTTGAGAAAACATGAGATCAATCTCATAAAAAGTTGATGTCATTATTACGCTACTACAGCTACATACTACTATTTAGTTTTTTCCGGAAATTTTCTTAAGGTAGATTGAGTAAACGTCAATTCTCGGATTTGCACGAATGAAACAATCGAGCCGTGTTTGTTTCTCTATAAATTCCTGGAGCGTTGGCAAAACAGGATTGCACAGTAGGAAAGTTACCTTCCTCTATCAATAAACGTTGATAAGTTACTTGCTATGTCATTTCCATTGGGAATTTTGTGATGAAAAGAAAAAACTTTCTCTGGCCCATCAACGCTGGAATGTACACAATCAATACTCACTACTACCATTAAAATACAACATGTTGTGAATGCCAACGTCAATATGAGCTTACTACAGATACCCTAAACCTTCAGCTGAAGAAGAAAAGTAGGATAGAGAGAATATTCCCTTTCTCACTCTCATACTTTCTCTCTTTCTACCAACATAATATATAAAGCCCATATAATATATTTTGAAACAGGAATACCAAGCATAAAAATAATGTTACTTGCGTCCTTTGATTAGGATTAGACTTACTTGGTTTAATTTGCCTTGGTTCAAAGTTGAAGAAAAGTAGTAAAGGGAAAAAAGTTTGCGAAAAGTGGCTGACTGACTGACTTGCTGATGATGATGGTGGCGGTGGTGGTTGGTGAGTGAGTGACTAGAGAGGAGCTAGATGTTTGAGTATTTACACAACAAACTAATTACATTCTTTTGTGTTAAATCCCAACTAATCCTGTTTTCGAAGACATCACAAAGTATACATACACGGAGATGAGAGTGAAGTCATGTATTCTCTTTTTGCCATTTTGCTCTTTTCCCCTTCTTGTCCTTTCAAGTTCATGCAGTAAGAAGTCTGACAATTTTCTCTTTTGCTGGACTTTCTCCACACTTACTTGTTGTTGTGTATATTGACGACTGATAGAATTCCATTCTGTCTATTCCTTCAGAAGCGTCCTGCTGTTTTCTTATTAATGCGGGTAACGTTTTTTTTCTGTGCTACACGGTTTAACCCTTGAAAAGGAAAATAATGGAATTTCAAGGGACAGTTGTAGCCAAAAAAAAAGTTGTGTAGAGAACTATGTGTAGGAAAAGTCATTTAAGCAGAGAAGAGGTTGTATCATTTTGTCAGATGTTAAAGCGAAACAAGGACAATACTAAGAAGGGTAGCCAATTGAACATACCTTTTTGAAGATGACGATGACCTTGAAACAAAGTAATGAATTCTGAAACTTCAAGAATGTGTTGCTAGAATTGTGAGCAGCTTTCCCTTTTCGGTCCGCTTTGCCATGCCTCTTAAATAGATTGCATATTATTTTTCAGAACGGGAACGAAAGTGCCTGCGTACTGTTTTCCTTGTTATTCTGTGAGAGTGAGAAAAAAGAAATGGTAGCTGTGAAGTACAAAAAATAAAAGTGTTTACGGAACTTGGGCATTATAAAAATATTGTTAAAACAGGGGGGACCTTCAGCGAGATTGTAATTTTGTGCGGCAGGAGTCGTCGCGTTGGACGTGGTTGTTTCCATTTGTACTGTTGAAACTATTGACTGGGTTAGTTGCTATATCTGTTTAACTCGACAGAAAAAGGTGGCCAAAACTTGGAGAGTGTTCAAATGTAGATAATAGTATTATGATTTAACCCTTTGGCAACATGTGTCCAGAAATGAGATGATGCGAGAATGAGGTGAAGCCAAAGAATACAGCCAAGAAAAAAAAGTATCAGAAAAAAATATATAAGAAAGTTTCGTGTTTGCATAGAAGAGTAAATTTCCGTGTTCCACTTTAACAAGTTTAGTGCTTTCTTCTGCTTCCTTTCGCTACTCCTTTCTTTGATGATGATATACACATATTCTCTACATCATGGTCACCATGAAGAGGAAAAGTGACGCGTTTTGGTTTTTGAGGATATTTAGGTAGCCCGAACGAAAGAAGTAAAAAAATATTTGATTTATTGTCCATGACTATATAAATTAATGCCAACTGACCATTTCACCTCGCACAGTGATAAAGTATAAAAATGATTTTTTTCTCTTTATGGTCCTTCCGACACCTCAACCTCCACAGACTCTTAATGTTGCAAGAAAGGAGTGGAGAAATAAGTCAAAAGGGAAAGTGAAAGTTGTGTGAGTGTGTCTAGAGCCCAGTAAATAAAAGTAGCAGAATTGGTGGAAAGTTTGAAAGAGAGGTTGGTTCGTAGTTAGTGGGCTGAAATAAAAGAGGAGAGAGAGAGAGAGGAAGAAGGTAGAAAATAGAAAACTTTTTATGTGTAAATACACAAGACTCTTCTTCTTCTTCGTCTCCTTTCCTTCCTTAGCAATAAGTTTCTCTGTGTGAGAAATATCTTACTTGTATGCAGATAAAGTAATATTATGGATGTTTTCTTTTTTGTGTGTTTGTATCCAGGTGGACTTTTCCGAGAAGCCCGTGTTTTGGAAGGCGCTGAAACCACCAGCCAAAGATAAATGTGGAGAGCTCCTCGTCTCTCTATGCTATCACCCAACAAATAGCACTTTAACACTTACACTTTTGAAAGCAAGAAATCTAAAGGCCAAAGACATCAATGGAAAATCAGGTAGGTGTTACCACCTCACACAACAATCCGGATTATATGGTTGCGTCGATAGGTGTGCAATCTGTGCTCATGCACACGATATAGGAAAGCAATAAGCAAGGATATAGAAATTTGTCACGTCCTCTTCTTTTATATTATCCACATTATCTACCGCCCCTACTCACTTTGGACGTATTTACACTCTGGCATTAAAAGTTTTCTTAACATCCACTACTACTACTTGTCTGTGATGAAAAGTTTCATGTTTATATATGGATGAATTTGCTCACGACAGTCTCCGCCACTTTTTTTGCGCATCGGTACATAAGTTTTTACCGAGGACATTTCACAGACTTAAGAGAAACTACTACTCCTTTTACCAAAAGTCGATAATAATAAATGAATACTTATGTATATTTTATATTATACAAGGTATTTTTTTAGAAAAAAATACTAGGAAAACATGTAACTTGGATAATAGAAGCACTCTTTAATCTTGGAGAAAGTTAAAATCCAACTTCAACATCTTTGAAAAATCGTTGTTGATTTATTGAAGCTTCAAAGTCCCCGTCCTCGGTATAGAATATTATCCACTTTGTATGGCATGACCCCTTTCCAAATTACAAATTGCATTATGCGTTACGAAAGCAGGATTTCGAGTAAACCGATTGTGCACCTGTGACATTTCGTGAAAGGAGAATCCGCCGAGTTGGCAACAATCAAACCCAGTTTTGCATTAAATAGTAGTATGAAATGATAAAAAGTCTCATTTAAGGCATCACAGAGTAAGCACGAGGACTCTTTTTTCCATTCTGCTTTAACACAAATAGGCTTATTTTTATACAAAGTTGTTTTTTGTAAGATATCTCGTCTAATCTCGTTGTCCTTCTGGCCATGTACTAATAGGTTAAGGTTACAACTTTGATTTTGAAATCAATATTTATATTTATGCAAAACTGAGGTGCAGCAATATCCGGTGCAGCGATGGGAGATGAATTTTAAATCGTCAATTCATATGGCAAAATGAATTTATGAAATGAGCTTAAACTCGTTTCCATGGAAATAATTATCCATCTATTCATACAAAACGTGCTGCAAAAGTAGCTTAATTTTGTTGACAAATGAACAACTAGTTGAGAGTACTTGAATAAATATTTGCATAAATTTATACAATATTTACTTTCCTTCATACGTAATAGGTGCGACTATAGGCAGAATATAGAGTGTGTTGATGTTGACTGCAAACATTTCATGAAGATTCTAAATAGTTACTTTTTTATTCTGCGTTGCAAGGTGACACCAAACTACTTTTTGCTTATCTTGTTAAGTATTTCGAAATAATGTGCGTCGGAAATTTCTTTTTCGCTTCTTTGTTTTACTAAAACCGTTAGAAATAAATGTTGAGTCTGATGTAGGACAACTTGAAATAAAACTTGTTTCTATCGCTAGTCCCCAGTTTTAATAGGCTATATTGCGAGTCGTTGCAAGTTCGCTAAAAGTTTGGACGGCCTTTGTTTTAACTAAACTAACTCATTGCTCACATTTAGCAAACTTGGGGAGAGAAATCCAAAAAGTAGTTTGAAAGAAAAGTAGAGTGGAAAAAAGTATTTTCTGTTGCTTCTATTCATTTCATCCTAACTAACCGAAATTCCTCAACTTCTGCGGCAAGAAAAAAAACTTGTCATGGACTAAACATACAAAGTAAGATGGATGAAAGCTTTCTTTTTGAAGAACGTCTTGCATGATGATGAAATGATGAAAAATTATATTATTATTAAGTTGTTAAGGAAAAGGAATATGAATTATAGCAAATCTGCAAGAGTTTTCGGTTTTAGCTTGGAGATATAGACAGATAGACAGATAGAAAGACAGACAGAGAAGAAGACCTAAAAATGCCAATTCTTCTCAATGAATTAATTAATTGATTCAAATGATGAAGGAAGGATGTAATCTACAGATTATGAATTTCTTTTACAGATCCATACGTCAAAGTTTGGCTTCAATTCGGAGATAAAAGGATCGAAAAGCGGAAGACACCGGTTTATAAGTGCACTTTAAATCCTGTGTTTAATGAAACATTTACTTTTAATGTGCCCTGGGAAAAAATTCGAGAATGCTCTCTTGACGTCTTAGTGATGGACTTTGACAACATTGGAAGGAATGAACTGATTGGTCGAATTCTTCTTGCAGGTAAGTAACACGGCCGTTAGCTGCACACAGCACACTTCACAACAATTATCTAATCCGCTCCAACTAAACTGGTTGTATATACTATAGATCTATACACGCGCTTCCTTTCTTTATTGACTAACGCTGCAGGCTTTTACAGGAAAATATATATATGTCGTTTCTATTTCTATATAATATATATATCGTTTTCATTTCACTCTAATATATACTTGTGCAATATCGTATCATGCACGTATTAATATTCGGGGAGACATTTTTGTTTGCCAAACATATTAATCCTAGTAATAAACTAGTTCATTGTTTGATTAGAGTTTCGTGTATATAATGTCTGCGTAAACTGTTACGAAGACAGCATGTGTAACACTATATATGAAAGCTCGAATCCCCGAGAGATGTTACAGTATATATTCTTATCTATATAATGACACGCTTTGACACAGCTAGCAAGTATTTTAATGCTATTATCAATTTCATTAATATTTTTTTAGATTTAAAACAATAATAATAATAATAATAATATGTGGCTGATTTGTTATGTTAAAGGTTAGGATTTAGTAACAAGAGATCGCGTTATCGTTGCATTGGCTTGATTAGTTTTTTAGCTAAACTACAAACAATATAAACTAGATTGAACTTATCACACTCTAACAAATAATATATAGAATCTACTACATATTACATTAATTCAACCAATCATTCAATCAAAAAATTTCCAATAATAATGAAACTATTTATATATCTTTTCACTTTCAAGGGTGTGTATCGAGCATATCGAACACGAACAAGAGCAAAAGTAATTATATCGTTCCGAATACAAAGCATAATAATTATAACATAATTATCATAATCTGTTTCAACAAAAGATCCTCGTGTGGGACGCGTGACTTCAAAACTAATGTGGCATTGTTTATTGTACGTTTACCCCTCACAGGAAAGAACGGAACTGGAGCGTCTGAAACCAAACATTGGCAAGACATGATTACAAAACCAAGACAGACCGTGGTTCAGTGGCACCGGCTCAAACCTGAATAGTCAGTGTTACCAATGGTTCTGCTGCTACTTTTTCGATCGTCCTTCGGTGAAAATATATATGTTATATTTTTATGGGCATAATTTTTATTATGATTATATTATTATGATTATGATTATTATATTATTAGTAGAGACTACTACGTTGACCAATATAACGGTCGTTAATAGATACTATAAAAACACTGTAAAAACGTTAATAATAAGTTAAGCACAACATTTCAACTTTAGATTGAGACTTCCTCCGAACTGACGCACTCAAGTCAGAAGGAAGTCGACAATTTCGTTGGAAGAGATCGATTTTAGGCTATGTGTATGAGGCAACAAGAGAAAGCAGTTGAGAAAAGATATATGTAACGGAACAAAAAAAAACTGCTACGTTAACGACATGAAATATATTTTGTTTTTTTGTAACATCAGGAGAATATATTGCATTTTCCATTGAATTGGGTTCGCAAAGTTTCGTGGTGTATGTATCGGTTCAACTTTCGTATAACCGAGGATATTTTGTAGATTATACACGTACAATAGAACGTATTGAAGCATAGATGCATTTTCATCGTAATGGATGTCGTATTTTGATATACTTTTATGTGGTTTCATTTGAAATTCTGAAGGAAACTAGAAAATATATGTAAAAATTGTGTAGATGAGCAGGTAGATGAATAAGTACTACAAATAATTACACTACATATAGACATACAAAAGCTGCATAAGAAGATGAAGAAGATGTATTTATAGACAGTCAACATAATCTAATTCCAAGTTTCCACTTTATCACTAAATTACTGTACTGCAAAACTACAAACTCTAGTATAAACGCGAGCAATGCATTTTTAGTGGCGAAAAATGCTATTTAACAAAAATCATAGGGCGAAGGAGAAAAACAAAGTAGTGTGAAACAAGAAGCTCGTCTTCAAAATTTTTCTTCATTTCATCGACGTTCGAGTGGAACCATAGAATTGCAACAACATGTCACCTCCACCCTTGGACGGAATATTTATGGTAAGATTTCTAAAAAAAATGTTCTTCATTGTCAATGCTAAGTTGATTAAATTTTAGTGAGAGTTGTGTGGTATTACAATAGTAGTGCGTTGCAAATTGCTAAAAGCTTTCCATCTCTGCCAACGGTCTAGGTACGAGAATGGGGCTGCAGGGCATAATCACTTTCTATATACTTCTTAGTTGAGTATTGCTGGCATTTATTCAGCAATTTGACAGGTGAATGGAAACTGTTCGGGCTTGCTCAAAGACAGTGCGTTGTTTCATCTCAGTTACAGCGTAATGGTTCACATGGTTACTAAAAGTACTCTCGATATTCGGTCTTGCTTCGTAGTCACTTTGTTGAGAGCTATGTTACATAGCCTATGTATAAAGTAATTAAATCCCTTACGTCTTAAATTCATATAAAAGACGTCTGGAAAACATTCTAGGTAGATATGGTTGAATTCTGTAATGAGATGAAGGTACAAAACATAAGTGCCCATTTAATTTTAAAATCATATTACGTAACTCCACTTTTATTCATTCATTTACATTTACGGATGATTTTCACTGTTTCTCGAAAATTGCTCCATGGCGTTCTAAAGACCACGCATGTTAGCACTGCTGTTGCATAAAGACATTAGCAGATAGTAATATAATAAATATGAATAGTTTTCAGATCACTACTTCCTCCACGTTCAGCTTCGTTTTGTAAAAGGGGAAAGTTTTGGAGGCATTCTCCGGTCGTTTAAAAACATGTCTGTTGCCAGGTAAAGTTGCTACTGTAGGAAGTCATGCCCCGATCACAATTTCCGTTTTACTGCCA
Source organism: Sinella curviseta (assembly GCA_004115045.4). Taxonomy (NCBI): domain Eukaryota; kingdom Metazoa; phylum Arthropoda; class Collembola; order Entomobryomorpha; family Entomobryidae; genus Sinella; species Sinella curviseta. The sequence continues at coordinate 18,688,588 of CM065489.1, read as the reverse complement.
GGAAATTGGTCGAATGTTGTTTTTTAAGTCAAACCTTTTAGACTCCGTTTAGAGACTTTTGAGCAGCAGCAAAATAAATTACCTTCCGCTGTAAAGAACAATTTTTCCTTAATGTTGTCGGAAATAAAAATGATGAAAGATTAAAGGCATCCCAAACGTAAGGTGACAGAAAGGTATGCGCAAAGCGACATGCAAAGAGACGGTGCAGAATGACAAGAGTTGTGAAGAGAAAATCCAGTCGAGCACCATTATTTTTATGCGTGCTTTAACAGGTTTTCATCTAAATTTAGATGCTGCAACAGGGCCACTCGAATCAAATGGCCACTTTGACGTAAACTGAACACGAACCATGATTGATTTCATGTGATGAAAGCATCTTCAGATTCCATTCAAAATCACAACTCATGATATATTCAGTATCACGTATTGATCAAATGCAATCATTTCTGCAAAAAAAAATGTAAATTCAAAAATATGAGTATAAAAAGTACTTTCTCCTACTTAAAAAAAAGAGCTGTGATTATAGAAAATAAAGTCTGACAGTAATTGGATGACTCTAATGCATTCACTATAGCAACTCTTGACAGAATGATTTTTATAGTACTTTTGTATGAGATTAGGCATTTGTTTATGCGTTCTGGGTTTTCACCGGGATTACATATGAACTCAGTGCTGGTTTTTGTTACTTTGAAGTCATGTCTTCAATACATCAAGCAATGAGAAATTTGGCACTTGACGATGTTGACATCCACGGTATTTACTTTATCGACCTGCCTTTGTAAATTAGGATTTACATTTTACAATCTGTCCAAAACTGTCACTTATATTTGACATTAGAGTTATTGCACGTTTTAAAGCATAAATTCGGGATTTTTACTGACAGTTGGATAAAGGGCAAAGCGAAGAAGCTATATGTCAACTGCCAAGTTTCACATTTTGTCATTTGATACCATAAGGGAATAGTGAAAATTGCAGTACCTATATGCAAATAGGTAGGCATAGTCAGCGAGGATGCTCATGCTTCAAATCAGCATGCGATGACATTTGCAAAACGCCAGACCTTCTACTAAATTTCATTTACTGGATTCTGCTCCGATGCAATAAATGGACTATTTCCACCCACATAAACATTGCCCAAGTAAATCCAGAGTCAGCAAAGGGGAATCGCTAGAAATTTCGAAATTGGCCATTAAATTAAATTAGAAATAACAGCACGAATACGGACGTTTCAGACATGACATATGATATTTCATTGGACTCGTCGCGACGTCATTTGTTTGCAATTCTAACACACGACTATTCTTACGTAAAGTCGTCCTTATGAATGCCATCAAACAGACGTTGGATGGAAGTAGTCATGCAGGATTGCTATCGCCATCAATCTACTTAACATTCTCAGTGCCGTTGTCCTACATACTAGATAGCCCTTGGCGTTTTTAGGTCAAATTCATTCATGGTAACAGTTTCGGCGAAAGGATTAGAATCATTTCTTGTATTTTTTCAACTTCCACGTTTATGTAATCCGTTGTATGTTTACTTTCTTTAGTTAATATGGGAAGGAAGCAAACATATTGTTTCTTCGGGACCATTCTTTGTGACGTAGATATGTTTTCCAGATGTAGTGGTTTTGTTTATTTCATTTTTCTGTTTTTTTTATTTTCTGAGAAAACCGGAGGGCAGCTTTAAAGATAACTGACTGCCTCAATCAAAAAGTAGCTAGTTGCATAATTGAACGTGAGAGGATTGTTATGACTGTGAGTTTATCGGATGAGATGCAACTTTTGAAAAATGAATGTCCTAAAATAGCTGCTCGATTTGTGTTGTCAGACTTTACTCTGCTGAGAGAGAGAGAGAGTTTTGTGAACTCTGATATTTGGAGAAGGTCGATGGAACAAAGTGACAAAGTAAAAGTGTATATACCGCCAGTTGCTTAACTAGTTGTTTGTAGCAGGAAAAATTCATTATTTTATCAAAGGTGAAAGCAGCAAGTCATCCATGATGAAAAAGAACCGTATATAAGTACATCGTCATTAGAGTCATCACTGGTATTACGAAACAACCCAAACTCTTCTTCCTCCAACTTTTCCGGTTTTTGGTCTTGGCATGTTCGTAATTCGGTATTATTATAAGACCAGTATATGACCGAAGCACGCAGAGTGCGTGCAGCTAGCTTGTTTCATATTCTGCCATCGTTTTGAAGATCTCATAATATTTTGCGTGGCTTCTAAATTTTCCTAGTCATTGAGGCTCATTTTAATTTTGAATTCAACTTGCATTCTTTCCTATAATAAGAGAACTTCATTGATAATATAAAGTAAGACTATACATCTCAGAGATTATGAAGAAAGGGGAAAAGTGAAATTGTCTGCGTCTAGAATGACGGAAAGATGTAAGAAGTGATGTTATGGGTTTAGTTGCTACTGCCTTTGGCTTAGACATGCCACGAAACGTGCATTATTACACGTTTTCTTCATACTTTCTCCCAATGATCATCGCCCACTTTCACTTTTATCCTCGCCACACACCGCATCATCATTCTCTATACCATCCAAGCCATAATAGTATGTTGTATAAGCGCTCGAGCTCTTTGTGTGCAAGGCTTTTTCCACCACAAAAGTGGATTACTTCTGCTTAAACAGTTATAATAATACCACACAACTTGTAAACATGTCATGATGGAGTTCTTGACTTAACCGAAAAACCTTTGCTGTTATGTTTCAGGTTCTCGCCCGTGAAAAGAAAAGAAACGGTTTTCTTTTGATGATGATGTCAAAACCGTGGCTTCCATTAACTATCTACTACACACAGCAGCACACAAACGCTGCTCTACTCTTTCCGAATCTTGTGGAGAAGTACATAGGTAGTATAACACATTTTGTATCAGGTTAAAAATACATTTAAAGAGCGTCCAGTTTCTATGGAGGAAGTCTTCATAAGAAAAAAAGAGAGAAAACTCGACTAATAATAATAAGTGGAATACTTAAGTCATTTGGTTAGTTGTAAATATGTAAACTGTGCTAGCGCAGAACTTACATGATGATGATGGAAGCGAGAAAAGAGGACGATATTACATTCATACGAGGATACAAACAATTTAGGAAATGATGTACGAAAAAATAGTATTATTACTACATGCGGAATTCCATGAATTACTTATTAACTTACCGACTACTACAACAATAAATGTAAATATATGTTAGAAATCCATAGTAGTACGTTTTATTATTAATGTCATGATTATTTATAAGTTTATTTGATGGTAGCCCAGACGCGTAAGTAATGTGTAATCATCGCCGTTTTTCTAAAACCGTGTGAATGTTGCTGCCGCTGGAACCAAAGACGCCAGAGAATTGTGACAGTTACATACAACGAGTATACCTAATTCGCATGAATGTTACATGTACAAAACTTAGTATCTATGTGTATTGTCTATATATCTAGTAATCACTAGTCTTGTTCGTGTTATCAATTAGTACAGCAATTATAAGTGTGTGAACCTTTTTGTAAAAAAAACTGTATGAGAAATAGGTGAATGGTTTCACGAATGTATTATATGTAACCTGTGGACGATGATGTGAGTCTGAGTGAGTGTGATAATCCCGAAAAAAGTTATACCTGATTTTGACCTGTTTTAACAAAGAAAAACGGATTTATTGTGATTGTTGTTGTGACCAGCTTAAAATTATTACTAAACTATTGTATTAACCATTTTCAGATAAAATGAGATTTTTGTGAAAGCATACCAGCAGTGCAGTAAAAGCCACTTATATCTAATCTAAAATTGCTATATATCCTTTTTACACTCTCCTCCTCTCTAGTATTTATGAATGTGCCATGTCTCAAGTCAGGAAAAAAACAGAACAAGGCCAGTCTATAGGATTTTTTTGGGGGAAGATGAAACATTTATTGCTCTTCTTACCACACTCGGAAACAATGCATGCCTAAATAATAAAAAGAAAGTCTCTTAGCAAAGTGATAAGAGCGCAATAATCGTATACCACATTACTGTTGTGACTCTGTGGATGCGGCGATGATTGTGACATGTGCAAGTTGTCCTGAGAATCTAACAAGTTCTACTTGGTCAAAACGACTCAAGTGGGGCTCAAGCAACCAAAACGGTTCATGCATTCTCTCACAACGACTTTGCAGCAGATAGAAAAAAATGGAAAAAAGGGGGATCTTGTGCAAGTTTTTCTTTTTAACACGTCACCATCTATAAAGAAAGCGGTAAAGAAAGAAAACCCCATTTTGTAAAAGTATGGACTTTCATTTATTTTCAACTGCACAGCAGCAGCAGCAGCAAAAGCAGTAGCGTTTTCTTATTACATACTTTCTCCGTAGAGCGTAGCGGGTAGGAGAAATACAATCAAGTGTTTATAGAGGCTTACCAAACCAACCAGCATCGTAGTAGTAGTGAATGGTATTTGTTTGCTGTTATTTGTTTCTCTCTCTCTGTATGTGTGTTTGTGCCTCTCTTTCTCCAGTCGAAGAAATAAAGCAGGCGATAAAGTTACTTCATTCTGTCTGTAACTACTAAACACAAAGTCATAAAAGCTAAAGTTTATCTAGTACAACTTCCCTCCATTCTCAACACCACATATGTCATCGTCATCATAACAAAAAAAACAGACTGGGAAAGTGGGATAGACAGGGGATGAGGATCTATTCTCGTTTCGTCGTCGATAGGGTGGTTTTTGAAGCTTTCCCTTGGTCCATCTCGACAGAAAAGAGATGTGCGTAGTAATAGACATTCATATATTCACCAAAATATCGTAATATCCTGTTTACAAGGCTCCAGTGTCCAAGTCATTTGCTTCAAGCACTTTTTGACCGGTACAAACAATTTTTTTGCTGCTTTAAGTATCCCATTTCAGGGACATTAACGAGGTAAATGGTTGTCGCCGACCGTGTTTAACTCAATGACTATAGACTCGACGTAATGGAGGAGGAAAAGTAAAGTGGTGAGGTAAATGGACAAGTATAGGTGGGCATAAGGTAGGTATAAAATCAGTTTATACTCTCCTATAAAAATCCGAATTACATCTACTACCTACATCCGACGTAGTACTACTACGTCGGTCATCGTTAAACCCACTCCTGCTGAGCTGCTGCTGCTGCTGAAATTTTGCATGAATACCATTAACGGTTTATCCGTATCACTGTTTTACCACTATCATCCGTGAAGAAAACTCAGTTTTTTAACGACGCTCGTGAAATGCAGTCATAAATAACGTTTCATAGCTTGTCTTTCTGGAATATTCAGGGCATGGGGAAGTCAATGTGTAGAGGACAATATTGATAGAACTTCATTAAGAAACCATGGCCAGGAGTAAAGCGTTTGATGACCCTGTAGAGTTATTCTTGGCTGTAAAAGTTTCGAACATTTGCTTGCTTTTTGCGAATTCTAATCTCTGTTTACTCACGTAATGAGAAAACATACGTCAATCTGTCTGTGCCCATATCTTTACACAAGGGATACACATTATGCATTAATTTGGCAGCATTGTTTTGTCAGTTTTAGGTTTCCATTAAAAACGTAGACTAAGCTAAAAGAATTACTGACATGTCATAATACACAATGTTTTCAATAAATTGTTGCCTCCAGTATTCTTTGGAATGGGTATATACATATGTGTACGTAGTATATCTCGTTATCCAATCACAGACTACGCCTTTGTCATATAAAGTGCTAGAGCAACATCACTGCTGCTTCTTCAACTATCACTACCACATACACTGTTATCGCCACCACTATCATTTTTGTAGTAGGTTAGAGGTCATCGCGTCTAGGCTTTTCTTGTTTTGCAAAGATGAAAGAAAGCAGATGCTAGTAGACTCCGGCTCCCTCCCTCCTCCTCCCTTTCACTTGATGATGTATGAGTTTTCACAATTTTGTGAAAGAGTAACAGTAACAGAAAGTTACATAAAAATACTGCCTATATAGAACAATTGAGCGACAGGGAACATCTCGTCAAGTTTTCTTTTTTCAAACTACTAATACCCTCACGTTTATACAGTTACATAAGTAAAGTAAATACATACATACCTACCTGAGTGAAATGCACGATAACTTCAATTTCGTTGAACGAGTATAGGACAAATAACAGCTTTCTCTCCTTGATCTTTTATCTGTTTTTCATTTTCTCTGCTTTTTCATTTAATTTTCGGATTGAACAAAATAAGTACTTTAGTCATGTTACTCAACTTGTTGTACAACGATTTAAAGTGTGGGAGCAGAAACTTCATTTCCGAATTGAAATCATCATTATCAAGAAAGAATAATATAAAAAAACACGCCACAGGAGTGTGTACGTTTTTCAATGAATATAAGTTGATGAATCAAGATCGTATAACTTTGATAACGAAGGAGTTTGTTTCCAACGCCCACGCCTTCAAGTTCATGCACGAGTTCAAAAAAATAAATAAAAACAAGCAGCAGGAGAAAGTCAAACGCTTATTTTCCGCATTTCAAATACATATATTGTATATAATATTATTGTCAGTTTAATGGTGGCATGATAGTAGTAGGTATTTGCCTTTCACGCTTTAGGACAGTTGTGTTGACAGCTAACATTGGAAACTCACAGAAATTTCAGAGTCACACTTACTTTTTGACTTTCTATATGTACACCCACACCACCAGTTCCATGCGAATGCTCTCTTCTTAATTAAAACCCAGTGTTTAGAGCCATTTCCATATTTTTTAACAAAATCATATTTAAGTGGAGGCTCTTGTCCTACTGAAGTGGTGATAAAGACAGTGCGAATACTACTATGGGTCTTTAGTGTAGTAGAACATTCAAATAATATGCCATTCAACTTGCAAGCGAGCAATGATTTTGTGGAGAAAGTATTTGAACAGCGATAGAGTTTTGTTTAGGTATGTATGTACCGTTGAATACGAGTTAAGGTCATTGTCATAGAAAACTTGAAAAGTTTAATGAAACAAAAGGAGCTACTACAATAATGGTCAATGACCATGTAATTTTCTGTATTACAAGCATATCGTACGTCCACGAGGAATGAATACGCAATGTAAAATGAAATGATGAAAATGCTAATGCCACAATGAAATTGATATTCCTCCGCATGTTGAAAAGTTTTATTAAAAATGTAACAAGACGTGCAAAAATCTGGATGTGGGCAGAAATAAGCTATCCTTTTTTGACTTGCTGGAGAATTGCCATTCTATGATAATGGTTCATGTAATGTGGTGGAATGTTGACATTTGGTTCTTTTATTAAACTCGCTCCCTTAGAATTCCAATCTGTTCCTATTAACTTTTTTTACTTTTATTGAATGTATGCGTTGCAAATGTGCTATTATTGTGGCCACTGCATATTATATTATATTATGCAGAACTTGTTCATGCTCATGTATGTATCGTAACTATAAAACTTTTGAATTGAATAAAATGGAACATAAATAAAATAATATACTTCGTTTTATCACTTGAAGAACACTTTACAACCACTCCTACTACAAATGAGAACAGACTATATAGTAACTCCTACTGGGCATTTCTCTTAGCCGCCGACTCTATTGTTTCCTGAGAGGGAGGACAATCAAAACGAATTTCCCATTTTTCTGCCCGATTTAAGTACTCACAATACAATGGAGTATATAATGTCTATATTATTGTGTAATCGGGAATACAATTCAGACAAACGGGAGAGGAGCTAGGAGAGCACACGTAACTCTAACTTTCCCTCTTACACAACTCACTCACAGTTTAGCTTGCTTTGCAGCCACATTTGTGGAAATAATTTAGTTGTCCAGTGGACTTTGTTGTGCTGCTGTAACTCTCTTCCTCCAGCCCTTTCCAAGTCTAATTACATTTTTGTCAGCATAATGAATTGAAATTGATACGTTCACTTTTCACAATAAAGAAACATTTCCCTGCAAATAGAGTAAAAGCTGTTTCAGGATGATCAAATTAACGCACATTTTCCAGATCACTGTTCAGATTCAGAGTGGCTCTGAAACAAATGACCGTTTTATTACATGAAAGTATCATCATCACTGCAGTTGCTATCATCGTGCTCCTTTTTTGTATGTAAATTTTTAGTAGCATCAGCAGATGTAAATGAATACCTGCATAATCCTAACACTTATGATTTTATCATGTACCTCTGAAATTTGGTATTATGCTCCGTGGAGAAAGATGGTAATATTATAGCTAGGTAGTAAAAGAAAGTATATATACATATATTTTGTAAGTTACACTTTAGATAGCTCTCGCACCAACATGGACGCAATCGCACCGAAATTTAACCAAAAATCATCTTAGAAAATGTATAACTATTGCATTTAATCAGGGTGAAAATTGGAACATGCTTCACACATGTGCTACAATGGTGAAGAGATAAGTAATATCGGTTCTCCTCATTTATGTACTAATGTACTTGTACCAATTACAACTTTCTCTCTCTCTATTATGCCAAACATTGCAATGCTGGCTACAAACGCGTATGAGGACAATCCTTACAATTTGTCGAAGTTGTCGAATTCTTGCTGAGATTACACCGCAATCATCACAACTCAACAAAGAGTCGCTTGTTTAATGTTAAAAAAAATAGTTTTCGAAAAGGTGGAAAGAACAACCATCCTGGGCTGTCACACAGCTTGCAATGTAGCCTCTAACACACAATTTTTTACTCAATTGAGTTTAACTGATATTTATTTTAGATAACCTACAGGTGCGCATAATTGCTTCCAATCAACTAAATCATTACCCTGAGCTTGACTCTTGATTGGGAAGAAGATAGTGTAATTGTTGGAGTAAACATAATTATAGCGTAAGCATTCTTACATCGTATTATTGGTAGAGAGGACTTTTTGCAGTGCATGAGATTTAAGATTTATAGGATGAGCATGTGTAAAAGGCAGCAGAGTAGGTAGTTGTGGTAGTTCCTTCCAGAATTTTACTGTAATTTCAACATCATTATAAAATGCCTAATGTTTTATATAGATTTCTGTACTTTGTTGCTGTGCAACGGTGTAGCTAAGTAGAAACTTGCGTAGCTTTGGGCACAAATTTGTTAAAGCGGATGTATATTTAAGTGCGGAGTAGAATTACTTTCGTGGATTACAATGAGTAACTGTGGTGACATGATTGTTGGTCAGATTCCTTTGTGTTTGATAAGTGCTGCACATTGCAAATGCAAACTATAAAATGCTAAAAATATTTTATTAACATACAGTTTCATTATAGTATATTGTTAGTAAGAGTATTTCATCATCGTTAAACAAAAAGGTATTATTATTTTAGACGTAAAAATGGACGCAATTACTTTTCATTTTCTTTTTTAAGAGTCTTCCAGCCAGGTGCTGAGTTGGTGGCAAAACGGTGAAGTGAATGTTTTAACACGTACATGTCACAAAATATTATTCGTAGATTCCTTTACAAAAATATAATAAAAGGATTTAATCATATACATTTGAATCACTCAAGCTACAAAATCATGTCCAAACGTTAAAAACTTCACTTGACCTTTTCGTTTCCCAGGAGCATCTAATTGGAAAATATTACTATACGTGTAAGCATTTCCGTTTAAATATGTAAGGATTTTGTACACATTGGAGCTCTCAAATGAAGGTAATTACAAGCAGGTGCTACATATTACATATTTACGTAATGACGACATACCGGTAATAGTTTATTTCGAGCGAAAATATAAGTAAGCAAGTGTTAAGCGTAAGTGTAAGACTACTTATTGTAATTACATATAATACGACTAATTACTTTAGACTATTGGTGCAGTTTTCAAATTATGTGAATTATAAGGTAACATTGTATTTTAGCACATTGTTTGTAAATTAATTTTGTGTTACGTAAGATATATATACATTATGCAATTAACGTTTATTACGGTTAAGTTAATAAGACAAGAAACAAATACAGTACCGTAACAAAAACTACAATTGTATAGGTAACATTGTCTTTATGTGGAGGTTTACATACACTACATTATCATTCTTGTAGTTTCTTTAATGATTCGTATTATATTTAAGACGTACTTTTTATAGAATGTTTGAGTGCGAACTACAATATGTGTGCCATATTTTTAAATTATATCGTTAAATACTGTAAAGCGTTAAATTACATTTAGCATAACGTTATGCAAAGGTATTATTAATAAGGCGATTAAATGATATCGAGATTGCTATTAACTTGAAAATAGTCACTCCTTCTCGTGCATGACAGTCGTGACAAAACTATCTACATAAGCACACTATATAAAACATGGAAATAATAATCAAACTATTTTACTATGTGTTGAAAGCTAAATGTGTATTAATTGTGACGTAAAGTTTTAAAAAAATATTCGGGATGATCAATGATAGATTCTAGCAGTAAAACGATTTGTAACCAAACTACCAACAGTACTGTTTAATGAAACGTTACAGTTGTTAGGACATTCTTTGTAAAAAAACAAGCACAGTGGTCGATGTCGACGTTAGCCGTAACAATGTGTTTAATGATAAAAGATTATGAATACCAAATACTTTATTTAACTTTAACTTATTAAACATTTTTATCTAACTAGGACTATTCTACTACTGCAACTAGTTTTTAGATGTTTGGTGTAAACGTAAAAAAAACAATCTACTGATGATATAATGTAACATGTTGATCGGGTGGGCGATTGTATAAAAACGCCCTCTACATTACTAGATAAATTTTAAAAAACAATCCAATAAAATAGCGCTAAAAACACGGTCAACTCTTGACGAGTTGCGTTTCCTCTTGAATAGGTAGCAATTATCTACAATTTAAAGGCAAACATTCTACAAAAAATTATCCAAAGTAACGCGGCTACAACAACAACAACTACTACAAGAACAACAACAAGAAAAGCTGAAAATTAATGTTAAATGAGATAATAAATACAACAAACATACTAAAATTCGACATTATCAAACGGAAACTACAATCTGTCCTCATTTCATTTTTTCTCTCATTTCATACAAAAGTTATGGCGCATCCTTTTTTCTCATATCCGGTGAAAGGACCAAATTCATGGCCTCAGTGCATTGCAGCAGTATATCTTCATTCCATTTTTTTGCATTCTAAACCAAACATCCGAACCAACTACAAAATCTAATTCGCCTTGTTTCCTTCCGTCCCCACTTTCCCATGCTTGTTTGCTACCAACAAGAAGCTTTACTACTGTGACTACTGACAGGGCACAAAAAGTGAGAAATATGGGCCACTCACACACACAAACGGAGAGGCTGCCCTGTGCTTGAAAATCTCCATGTAAATTTTTACTTATTTATGGCCTTCCTCACAATGCATTGTTAAGCCAGCAGCAGCAACGTCCTGTGTTTTATAACCAACGGCAGCATAGAGTAGCGCACAATTGTCTCTCTCTCGCTGACACCCCCTGACGAATGAAAAGCAAACTTTCTCCAGGGAAATCTCACAAGCCATTTACCGGATTGAATCGGGGGCCTTCCTGTGTGCTGATGAGAATGATGATGCTTACATAATGCATACGTACCCATTTCTCGCGGAGTGATCGCTGGGAAAGCATAATGAAATATACACACATGCATTTTACAAAGTCTACTTTCTCCCGTGCCATGTATCTCCTCGCGTGCTCGCTCCTGTCTACATTTACATTTTACTACTACTACTACTTATACTTCCACTACTACCATTCCCAATACAAATAATACTTTCTTCACTATAACTGCATACTTTTATTTGCTCAAATATGAAATCTGGTTGTATGAATATGAATAGTTGTAGATCTGCGTGCTCACTCTTGCAATGTAATATACACTTCATAATGATTACTCCTGCCGTTGTAGTAGTAGTACTACTCGTTGTAGTGAAAGTTGTTCGCTGCTGTTACTCCTGCCGCTCCTGACAGAACGCTCCTGCTCCTCCTGTTGTTACCGTTACTTATTACTATTATTTTTTATTTACTCTACCTACTTGGCAAAGATGTAGTAGCAGCAGTTGTATATATATTTTTTATCTCTCTCTCTCTTTCTCTTGTAATAACAAGAGTTGTGTGTCTGTCCGACTCCTCCTGAGCCAAGTCCTTTTTTACCAGGAAAGCAGCGCAGCACACACAGAGCAATTCAATTGCTACATGATGACGGAAACATGAAACACCAATAATACTAATGGGTAAGACACTCTTTTATATCAAAAGCGCTCATGGCTCATATTATAGAGGAAGAAAGGGAGACGAAGAAAGCTCTCTGTGTGTATTTCTCGCTGTGGTAAATGGAAATGGAAAGTAGTATATAATGTGTAGGGAGAGTGGTGATGGTGTGGAAATGCCTGGAGCTGCTGGAGGAAAAGTAACTTCCCATTCCAACAACCAAGTTGTGTTGTTGTTGTGTGTGTGTGAAAGACTGTTAGGAAATTATTGTAACGTATTTTCCGAGTAGGTATGTACAGTAGTAGTATGTAGTTATAAAATAGTAAGCTGCAATAGAGAGAGAGAGAGAGAAGTGGAGAAAAGGAGACAGTTTTTTCCCATTTTTCTTCCATCCATCCACACCACTGGTATTGCTGCTGCTGCTGTGAAAGTGAAGCACGGGCTTGGTGTGAGTATATTTCTGCATCAATTATCGGGTATATATTGCTGCTGCTGCTGCTGTCGTCATTTTAAGAGTGGATTCTACTAAAAAAGCATATAACGTACGTGTCGGTTTTTCTCCTCTCACTCTGTCAACCTGGCCGTGTGTGTAAATTAATTCTTGGTTGTTGAAAATAGTGATTAAGTTGGAGTCACTTTGTGCGTAAAATCTGTCAATATTGTTGGGGTTTTCATTTTGGAACCACACACACGGTACACAGTATGGAGCTGGCGTGTCAAGTTTGTTATATTTGGAGTGGAGTCGTAGTAGATGTAGTAAACTGAAAAGTGTTGGTAGTGGTGACTTTCCAGCAGAGTAAAATTTTAGTGCTATATTATATTATGTACAGTTAATAAACTTGAATTGAGATAATAATCGCGTCCTATACAAAGTCATTTGCAGTTGGAAGGAAAACACGATTTAGCTTTAATACGAGAAATCCTTGTAAGTACTTTGTATTGTAGAGTGTATATATATTTGTAGACATAAAACATACCTATCTAGCTAGTTAAATGGACTCGTTTGAGCGTGGTGAATTGGTGAATATGACAGTCATTGCCCCGGACTATCTAACGTCACTTAATACTAAAATATTAAAGTGAGATTTATGCTTCCAAGGTAAATATTTTGAGTGTGGCTGCTGGGAACGGATGTGTAAGGGATTGTGGAATAAACTTTTAGCGTTAAAGAACCTAAATAGATACGGCCGCCAGTACACACATAATAATCATAATTTATGAACTACTTCCTGTGTTATTTTTCATTTTTACAAGTCCATAGGTGCATGTTCGTTTTTACCACAAGCGGCACACCTGAGTACATAATTAGCCGTTATACAACTGTTACAATTATTATCTGTGAGCACCAGACGGTGGCTTACATACCTTCAGGAAGTTTAACAAAAATCAGTTTCCTTGAACAGGAGGCCGACAGTAAGGCAAAAGGAACCGATTTTCATATCATTAGCTTACATGTACCTATCAAATGAAAGTGAAATGCTTACTATACATACACAGGCATTAATATTTTTAAATGTACAATTCCAATCGTTTAGCTCAAATGTAGGTAGACGGCAAGTTATTTTGAATGACATAGGAACGGAAACTCAAGCACTTTTTGAGTTTCCAATATATTAGTTTAAAGCTCGGCTTTCAACAAAATCCATCACTTTCATTTTCATTAAGTTCATAATATCAAGCCTAATCTCTACGTAGGTAATTTAAAAATCCTAAAATTAGCTAAAGAGTTCATCGTACAAAACAGCATTAAAGTTGTAATTCTATAACAAACAAACGCGCCATACCTAGCCAAATAGATAATTGAACATTTGCTATTAAGCAAAGCATGTTGTTATGTTTTATAAATACTAAACATACATGAAAACATCCCTTCCCTTCCCGTTTCCAAAATCGTACCATACGACTAGAAATGGGTAGGTAGGTAGTTGTTTTCTTACCTGGACAAATGAGTTTATATAGCAGCTAATGAATTACGTTTTCTAGGCGCTATTATGTGAAGTTCACATTGTGAACACTAGTGATAAAAAATGGATGCACATGTGGGCATGAGTTGGATGGAGCAAATAATATTTTGTGATAATTGGTACATATTTGCACACCCATCCTTTAATACTTTTCTTGCATTTCCACGTTGAACATTCCAGTTTTTCTATTGTTAAAGCTGAGCCGACAACTGGGGATTGCTGGATATAATTTTTATGAGTTTTTGACTCGTATTCACACATGTATGTAGTTTACCTACAGTAATTAATTGTTGGTTCACACAATTTTGTCTCTGTGTTAAGCTGCGTAGTTGTTCCACCTGCACCCTCGCTCATATTATATGCATACACGATAATCTCCTCTGGATATTCCCTGGAAGCGGAATGAAAGGATTTGCTCACTGTATCGCATTTTAAACGCTTCCACCTCGTGTGATGATTAAATTAATTTTATTGTATGTTTGTACCGCGATATAATAGAGTAATTCATTGTCATACATGTATCTATAGTAAAAATTCTTCAGAAAATAGAAAATACAAAGAACGCGACACGCAATATAGTAATATGCGAACAGCTACTTTGCTTTAGCTATATTGAAGAAAAAGAAAGATTATTAGTTAATCTAGTGGGGCAGACATGCAAGGCAGCTCTGGTTGCATACATGAATAATCTTATTTATGTTTTTTCCCTAAATCTTAGCTGGGATTCATGGGATTATAATACGATAGAGAAAAAAGGTCTTGCGATATAATATGCGTCTGCTTTCTGGATACTACTACCAGAACAGGGCGGAATTAGTATAAGTATACGCATTTAAGTTAATGACTAATATGTAGTTACAGTTGCAAGAATTCATGGAACATAGAATCACTAGCCACTAACAGCAGCATCAAGGGAAAATAATGGAAATATAATCTCATTCACGCAACATACATATAAATCCAATCCCTTTTCTAGAAAAAGTCTCTTATCTGGAAGAACAAACTTGAAAACCAAGTGAATCAAATATTTGGTCAAGTTCAAAAACATCGTATTGTTGAACTTGAACCATGAGCCATACATCTATAGAGATATTTTATCACCAATTATCCTCCTACATTATCAAAAACTGCCCATCCTAATTCTTTTCACAATGATGCATAGCTATGGTACTTCTTTCCTGTACCCCACTGTAAATGCATATATAATAATATTAATTTTTGTATTCATCTTAAGAGTTCAAGCTGAATTAGGTCGTTTTGTTAACTGGAACTGACCCCTCTTGACTTGGCACAGACAGCATCCAGCATATTAAATAGACGCCTCGTCTCTCATTATGCGTACGCTTTCCATGCAAGAAAGAGATAGCCAATATACTCTAACGGTTATTACAATTCCACGTTTTTCGTATGTCCCTTAAAAAGGAGCGGAATTGAGATTGGGGAGACTGCAGGCATAATATATTTTCAGTGATCTGTCACTGAGCGATTTGGTTCGGGTGGGTGGATGGGCTTTATGAGGTGGAGAGACATAACATAAATATTACACGCTATGCGCAACTCTTTTTACATACATGCGGCTATTATTATTGCTTCTAGCAACCACTGCAAAGCCACTGACAAACAAATGAAATGAATACTACGAGAGTGCAGTACTCTTCCTGCGTGCAATTCTCTGTGCATTTTTGGTGATTGTGTAATAAAGTAATGTCTCACTTCCAACCACCGTCCGCCACCGTCGTCATCATCATCATCGCCACCGCACACAATTCTCTTCTTCTTGCAATATGCAATGTTAATCTGTTGTTGACTGTCTGTCTGTGTCTTATGAAAAAAAGGGTTGTTATTCGTTTACTACTTCAACTGCTGCTGCTGCGATGATATGATAGTAAGCTGCTTCTTCTGATCTGATCTGTGTGCATATGTGCAAGATTTACACTTTCATTGAAAGACAGGCAAGGGCAAGACACCAAAACTGACATTGGAGCTCTCATAAGTTTATTATAAACTTTATATGTGTGCATAACACATTTTGGGAGTTTTTGGTGAATAATTAACGGTAGCAATTTATATATTCAACGTTTGAAACGATTTAAGTGCTCTTTACAGCAATGTATGTTTCTATTTAGTGTGCACAAATTTATATTACCTAGTTAAAATTACTACATAGTTTTAAATTAAGGTGATGATCTAATGTTTTATTTTCATTCTATTTGCATTCTAGATTGCAGAACGCAAAAGAGAGAGTTTTTTTTTGCACAGGACATTGAATATAAAGTTGGAAACTATAGAGTTAAGGTAAGCAGTTAATGCACTATGATTGTATATTATTTTTTGATGCAGTATTGATTGAAAGATTTGTTACTTAATGAAATTGTCTTGTTAAATTGTGTGTGTATAGGTGGGGCACTCTAAGCTTATGAATCTCTTGTATTGGTGAAACTGAAAATTGTACACACGTGACAAGCTTTCATCATGTCCATGTCAATGTCATCATCGATGGACCCACCTCCAAGTAGCCTTCCCGTTAGTCAGTCGTACCCTGAACGAATGAACAGTAATGCCAATTATCCGGATGACGTGAACAAGCCAGCAGCAATGTTAGTTACCTCTAATCCTACCAGTGCTAATTTGTCAAGTCAAGGAACAGTCTCCATAGGTGGAATCCCTCCACCTTTTCGCTCTTCTCAACAAACGCGACAATATCCTACACCGAATTCCCTGCCATGCCTCCCTACTTCGGGTGAGACGCATTCTTTGTTACTTTTACGATTTTTTTAAATAGAGAGTGATTTAAAAATGTTTACATGAACACCTTGTTGAAGAGTTAATTGTATTTTCTGAACAGCCTCGCTCCCAGCTATACCTGCAGCTGCTGCTGGAGCCAGTTCCCAAAACGGAGACTCCAACGCTAGGTTATTACGCTCACCGCAGTCTAAAATTGAAAGTTTGAAAAATTGGAGCATCTCTACATATAAATGCACTAAGCAGCTCATGTTTGAAAAATTAGGAAAAACGTCTCGAACAGTGGACACAGGTTCAAGTTAAATAATGTCTTAAATATTTACCTCCTATCTTTCTTTTGAATTTTGATTGCGATTTTCGTGTATTTGTAACAATGTCTGATTTTGATTGATTGCAGAGCTTGAATCAAGAATCGAGCATTTACGGGATATAAAGAGGCGCTACCTACAAGTATTGGGATTAAGTCGTGCATTTACAAGTCATTTTTATCATGTCATCCAGACGCAGGTAAAATTGAACCAAAATCTCAATCCGTTAATTTTTACGTATACATTATGTAGATAGGTATATAACCGTTGCTAATCCTTATGGTTTTTAACAGCAAGCACTCGCTGAGGTATTTTCTGACCTGGCACAAAAGTCGCCAGAACTTCAACAAGAATTCTTGTACAATGCGGAAACACAGAGGAATCTGCACAAGAATGGAGAAATTCTGTTGAGTGCCCTGAATTTCTTTCTTTCGTCTGTAAACACGCTTTGTAATAAGACAATTGAAGATACAATCCTGACTATCAAACAATACGAAGGTTCTAGGTAAGAGCATAACATCCAAGAGCTTAACTACCGTATATATAACCGTTAGAACTGACATTTGTGTCAGGATTATTGGGCAACCGTGCTTCTGCTACATAAAGTTTAAGTTGACACTTATTGTATTTTATGTTCTCATTGACCTTGTCTTGTATAGGCTGGAGTATGATGCTTATCGATCCGACCTAGAATTAATGCTGCAACTTCCAAAGTCTGAAGCATCATCTGCTAAAATAGAGGAAGCACAGAAAAATTTCAATTTGTACAAAATCTCATACGAGAAACTACGGGATGACGTTAATATTAAATTACAGTTTTTGGACGAAAATAGGGTTCGTGACAACATTCGTTATTTGATCAGTGGATAGATAACAATATGTGATGTATTTTATGGAAGGGATTTTAAACATTGTATTTCTTTCTTTCGTTGGTGTGCAGATTAAAGTGATGCACAAGCAGCTCCTGCTGTTCCACAATGCGATATCTGCCTATTTCTCGGGAAATCAACAGGCTCTGGAGTCCACCCTCAAGCAATTCAGCATAAAAGTACGAACTCCAAACTCTTCTTCGCCTTCATGGTTAGAACAATAATAGATCTGATATGACATAAGTAGACGTATGAAAAAATGTTAGTGACCAAGCACACAACCACCATACCAGTATCTCAGTACATAGCCGGATCTAGTCAGCACAACGGTTAAAAATAATAACATATTATTATTATCATGGATGATACTGAATCTGATGATTGTGAGCCCAAGGGTATATAAAAAATTCATTGTTATAGAGTTTCCATCGGACGGTGTAGGCTAGCGTTTAACTAATATTTTTATGCACTAAGCATGCATGAAATTAGTCCACACGTTAGAAGTATAATAAATACAGTACGACTATTATATTATTGCTATCACAGTTTTTAGTTAGTTTCAGGTACTTTAAATTGCCAACAACCATATACATGGAAAGATGTTCCAATTATATGAATCGTCATTAGATAAGCAGCAGATTACTACGCCACACGACGAATGCTTCAATGCATGATTTTAAAAAATACATGAACTATATGACATTTTCTTCCCTGCGGCAAATGAATGATGATGAATGAGAGCCCAACAAAAAAATATAAAATTGTTGTAAAGTATGGTGTATGGGAGTAAATAAGACGGAAATGGAATGCATGTACACTGAAAATTCACATTTTTTGTGAAACTACAAATATTTACGAATGCAAGAGTGGTTTTGAGTTTAAAATAAAACTTTGTTCCAGTTCAGTTGTAATGGCAACGAGACTAATTGTTTGTTGAATTATAAAAAAATGTTCCGTGTGATACATATTATGTTGCTTCTTTTTTCTATCAGAAATCAGTTCTATTTGTATAATATTTGAAACCGGAAGATCTGATTATATTTGAAGAAATAACTACAAGTTTAAAAAGTTAATTCGAACTTGTTATTTCGAAAATCATTTATACACAACAATGTAAGTATTTACTGCAAATTATAATAATACCATTATATTTAGATACTAAATGTAGGATAAAATTGTTTTTGTAACTAAACATATAATATATAATAATAAGTCCATGAATAAAACAAGTAAAAATAAGATTTGCAAAGAGCCGGTGAAAAGTTTGTTTTAGTTTTCTTTATTAAAATTATAGTAACATCTGAATAAAAGATTACAAGAGAAAATCACAATCGAATGACATTTTCACATGGTGACAATCTGGAAGGAAGAAAAAGTACAGAGTATAGAGTGAACAAGATGAGAAGTGAGAAATGAAGTTAATCGAATTCCTTAGCACTATATGACTCGTAAATGTTTGCACTAAAGAACTTCAATGATGCGTTGTTCAACAAGACGGAGACCCAAGTATCCTCGGTAAATGGTACGTTGATGAAAGAATTCATGACTGGTATTAACTTTGCCACAGGAGCGCTGACTTCGGTAAACACAAGCTCAGGCTCCGAAAGCGGGCTTTCTTCGGAAGCTTGTGACTCGTTACCCTCGGGATTTGGTGGAGTAGTATTCAGAAACTCGGAGATGCGATCCAAATAGTTGTTTACTCCTTGAGCCTCCAAAAACTTGAGAAGATTTTTGGTATCCGTAGACTTGACGAGATCATACGCCTCTCCAATCAGAGTCCGAAGAAATGCATCGCGATTTGATTCCGTTTGCAAATTATCCTCAGGGGGGTACAAGTACTTTTTCGTTAGTGGCACTGACAGCATGAAGAACCAGGCTTCATTTATTGGGCACCAATCATTCTGCTCTGCTTCATCATTGCCCTCAACCTCCAAACGCATGGGCTGGTAAGCAAGTTCCTTTCGACGAATAGCAGTCATCAGTTGTTCAACATCAGCGATGGTAAGCTTTTGTTTCAACGACAGATTTTCAATGACATGCTTCGCCTTTTCACGCATAAGCTCGCACAAATGCTGGACGCCATCTGTGCACAAGTGACGGGTAAGCTTCATGTATTCTTGCTGCATCTCCTCGGTGATAAGACGGCCCGCCATGTGGGAAGCCGCATCACCAGCCCCTCGCATGTCCTCCAATCCAGGTGGCACATCTTCCATTTGCTTGAACAGCAATCCACTGATGACATTCACTTGAATGCGAAGCAAAACACTGAGCATGGCGGATCCATAAACTAGAGCCAAGATATTCGCGAAAGCTATTATCTTCATTTCTTTCCAGTTTTCCATCTTGTTCCCAGTTCCATTCTTCAGATTTTCAGCGTAAGCTTCAGCATTCAGCGTTTTCTTGATCGTCTCCTTCATTAAGTCGAACCACTTTTGGAAAGTCGATTCAAAGTTCTCCTCCATCATTTCAAACATGCGTTGCTTTTTGTATCGCAGGAGGAGGTCATGAGTCCTCTCCGATTGGTATGTCAAGTATCGCCGAGCAGCATAACGCGTCAAGCGGATGAACATTGGGATTGCTATCGCTCCAACGGCAATCTTTCCAAAATTCCGTTGAACAAAGCGCCTAATGCGGGCCAACATTTTGAAATCCTTGAAATGTCTGACGTTGTCCAGAAAATATCACAGCAGAGACACAGGTCCTTCGATGCCGATGGGATGGTTCTGTATTAAATTAGGAAAAAATGAAATATAATAACTTAACTTGAACATTTATATGAAGTTTGATATCCATAAGGATCTTTCCGTTACAGTTTAATCATAAAAATGACTACACAGGTAAACTACAAAAATCTGTGTTACCGATAATAATGTATTGACACCTGACTGCCAAGTAAATGTAAAGATGAGGTATTTACAATCTGGAATATTTTCTCACTATAATAATAATTTTAGCGTCTGACATTAACATAATAATACAGAAAACAACTACAAAACAGCTTGTCTATCCAACATTCAACCATCACCTTTGAATGCACTTTTGCGGGTCTAATTTAAAACATTAAAAATCCAGTATTTACTATCAACTTTACTGTCTAGCTATTAAATGTGACACCATCAAACTAATTACAGTTAAGTCGAGCTTTTACTAACCTCAAATAAAACAAACCAGCCCTGTCACTCTGTCACCGGTGCTATTCTGTTTGGACTTTAAGCTAAGTACGTAGTTAAGGGCTATAGATATGCAATACAAACGGCAGCCCCTTGTAATTACCGATAAAACGCAAAAAAAAACTCAAGGATAATCGCACAATAGACTGACCGTAACCACCATTACCCTTTCAATTAATTTACAATTATCATTATAAATTTTGTAGTTATCTTACCCAGAACAGTTATCCTCAGTAAAATCTCGTCAACCCCTTCCTGTCGGTCCGTCTCCTTCTTCAAAAACAGTTTGTAACCACGCAACTGACAAGCTGACACAAGCACTCCAAAAAATACCAATTTTTTTCCCAATCAGACTATCAACCACGAAAAGTGCCAATCAACCGGTCACCGGAATAAAATACTCACCACCAAAGCCTCGCACTTTTTTCTCTTCTCCGACAGCGTAGAATTAATATGGTGCTTTACTGAAGTTAACTAGTTGGCTTATCAATCTCCATTAAACTTCTACGCTACCACTGTGGACGCAGAGAGGCAAGTACGGCGGTGTTGTTGGGTAAACATGTGACTGCACTGCACTACATCAGCCAAAAGTAGTAAAAAAGTTGAATCCAGAGAGCTTCCAGCCAAAAACCCTTTTACCCTTCTTGATACATAGCAGCTCACACCACAACAGCTCTCTGCAACAACAACAGCCACTGTCCTGCATTTGGCAAACAAACAAAAAGAGATATGACGACCGACGGAACGGAAGGCAATGCTGGATTCATATTCGTATAATGCGAATCGCATTACATGTTTTTTATCATGCATTCAAGTTCATTATTGTCCAGTTATGGATTTACATTGCTTGCTATAATAAGAGACAGAGGATGCGACGATGCGAGTTCAATGAGATGAGCTTTTGCTTACTTGAATCAAGTAACTTTGGATTTGATATGTGCATATCGCTTTGTTGTTTTGGCTTGGCGTCTTTTTAGTATGTAAATACATGACATCGACTTTGGACTAACAAACAAACTAACTTTCGACAGAGAGAAGAGGAACATTTTATATCGGCCACGTTGCTGCTGCTGCAGATTAAAAATCATCAACTTGATTGCCCTCGTCTTGGTCAACAAGATCATTGAATGAATAATTATAATGTATGTTTTATTGCTATTACTACAGACATGGCCAGTCAGTGGATTGAGCGAGGTGAAGTTTGAAATTAATCAGAGTTTCATTTCCGATTTCGGTTCAGGTACTTTCTTTGCATCAGCAAGTTAATTAGTACGTGGTAAAAATGAATCAATGAAATGGTCAACATGCTTACTATGCGTTCTGATACGTGAAGAAGATGATGATATTAATTATGCATCATGAGAAATCGATAATGTTGAAAAATCGACGATTATTTCAGTGTTGTTTAGGTAAACACACTTGAAAGTCATGATGTGATGTGATGATGATTAAAGTGGTAAGCCACGTTTGCTAGCAAAAGCCACGTTACCGTTATCAGTCATATTCATACCATAATCGCGTTACGCGATTCGCGTAATATTAGTATAGTGGAGTAGGTTGGTATTTTGGGATGTAGTTATTTCGCCAACTTGAAGAAGAAGGTACGTTTCTTTTTGATGGGTTGACCTTGACAAGGAAATATAGTGAAGTCAATTAGGCCACGCTGACTTTGCTTAAAGTTCATTATGTTTAATTCCAGACGTTTGATGTTGTTCGGCTAGAGAAGAACCTGTACGTATTTTGTCATCCAATATTTTATATAATAACTTTCTTGTGCAATCTACTAATTGTGATTCTAAGTCGAATGCATTAAAAACATGTACCGGTATGACTCATTATATGTATTATAGGTTCCGAGATTATTTCTCAAAATCAGGGTCAGCAGAAGCACATTCATGTTTTTCCATGCAAACAATGACTCCAAGAGATTAAATTAATAGCTCTATAGAGAAAAATGTCAGCTTTGTAAAAAAACGATAGGCCTGTTAACAGGCTTAGGCTCTTGGTGTAAAAATAATGATTCCTTTTATTGGAGCGTCAGACAACGCTTTCCATTCTATAAGCGGCATATTACATTTTTACTTCTCAACGAAGGACCGTAGTTACTTAGGATTCAAATTCAAAGCGTTGGTTATATTAAAAAATAAAAATAACATTGCTATTGTAGGCTAGGTGGGGTAGAATTAGAGAACTATCTATATAACGACCATAATATTATATTATCATTTTAGGCCAGTCAACACGATTTTTATGCGATTGGGAGAAATGCATGATATAAAGCGCAGACTGCGCTGCGCAGTGCTGTAGACTCGAAAGATAAGGTAGATCATCTACCGTAGATGATAAGATGCACGTTACAAATTGTAGTCTATAATTTGCATTTGGTGCAGTGGACAGATGCATCTTGAATCATGATTCCAGTCAGAACCGACGCCAAGAAAGTCGGTCATCGTTATCGTTGATATGTAGCCAGTGTAGCCGTCTATATAAGCAACCCAGAATCTGGACTCCACCACCACCACCAGCCTTCTTCCAATTTCTGCATTAAATGTAAATTATGAAAACCACACTCAAGACTCGAACTCTAAAACCAAATCTTTATTGCGATTGCCAGTCCTGCCAAACGCTTCAAAAGATTTTCCATGCAATCCACCAATCTACATGCCCAATACCCACCAACATTTTATCGTGTAGTTTGTAATTGGTAATAGACATGTAAATGTGCCCCAAATGGAATAGAAAACTGAAGTATGTATGCAACCATTCTTTTTCTCCGGCGTTCTTTCAGACAATGTAAACCAGTGTCAATCTCAACTTACAGCCATTCTTGATAATTTTGCATTTTGGTAGTCTGTTTTTGAATCGGCGGTTCCCTCACCTATTCCAGGTGTTGCCCCACCTTCAATAGCGTTAAAAATATGATTGGCAACAAATGATTTCTATGATAGAAGGACCATCGACCATCCCCGTGACTGGGGAACTATTGCAATACCTGTAGGCAAAAGAATGCAATTTTATGACAAAAAATAACGATGTTTAGAAAGCAAAGTTATAAACTAACACAATTGAGCGATTTTATTTTGATACGTAACTAGCAGTTGACGTCACTAGTTACTTCTTGGTCAGTACTGTTTCCAGAGCTGGCCGTATAACTGTTTGCTAAGGCTGGCTGCCAAAGACTGACTGAATGAATACTAAGATTTTCTCCCGGTATTTATACGCCTCTGACTTCCGGGAGAAATGTCAAGAAAACTCTCTTAACTTCCGGTATAAGTTGTACAATCGTTCTAAAAATAGAATTACTTGAATATAAACAAAGAAAATTAACTCGAACTTCTTTACGTAATTTCATGAAGACCAAAAAATTAAACAAATAAGAAAATTACTGCTTTCTTACCGGAAATTGTTAACAAATTATGGAGAAAAGAAAGCAGAGAAAGAAAAACTCCACAATTTACAATATTATTCAACCTTAGAAAAATGAAAGCAGAAATTCATTGAAAATTGAATTATCTACATAATTTGGCAGCAACACCAGGGTTTCCAATGACTACCCGAACAACATTTAACGGAAAAAATGTCATATTTTTAACAAACGCTACAAGCTAACATTAAATCTATGTAATTATATCTAAACTACTAGCGACGACTAGCGTATCTTACATGCTATCATTTCGTTATGCCATGGCGCTCTTTTTTCAACAACGCACGCGTTTCTTTGCTCGCTTGGAACATGCTTCCTTTGATTTCCTCCCCTTCCAACCCCCAAAATGCACTCCTCCAACCTGGATTAAAGGCTGCCATGTCTGCGCACGAGGCTTCTCTACTGCCCCTCAATTTCCTTCCCTTTCGCTTTAAATCGACGACGTCGACGTAAAATTAAACACACTCAAAAATTGAGTCGCGTTCACAATCAATCCATGCATAAGACGATGGAAAGTTTCCATTGCAAAGGGAAAGAGGTTGGTTGTGTTGTGAGTGTGACGACTAACTGCGCATTTAAAATGCAACAAGAAAGACGAACGAGGACGAGAGACATGCAAATGGACTCAATCTTTGACGACTCTTCTCGTTCCTCGTTAAAAGAAGACAAAGGAACCAATGCGAGCAGCGAACGACCAACAAGTTAGTAGGGTCGGGGGAGGAAATAAGAAAGGAGCCGAAAGCCTCACGTCTCGCCAGCCGAAAAACCTTAATATTTCTCAAGTCGAAAAGCCGAATCTTATAGAAACGAACAGAGAGTATATGGGAGAACGGTATTAAATTAATAGTATTAATGGATACAAAACGAGATGCCAAAATAAGGATAAGGGATGCTTTTAACTTAACGACTAGGTCTGCGGGGGCATTTTGAAGCGTCGCCGTTAGATTTTGATAGATATCATATTATAGCCGGGTTCGTAGGAAACAAATTTCTAATTGACATCTCACTTAAGTGGTTTAGCTAGTTTGGAGGTTTTTAGAGAAATACATTTTTAACATAATGAGCTATTATTACACGATGTCGATTGTTGTTAGCTTATTCATGTCCATGCCCCTAGTTCATTTTAAAGGCTGCAGTCGTGTCTGCAATTTGTGCTGAGAGTTGCTCAAGAGAGACGCTTTTCGTTTTTCAGCTCTCGAGACTTTTCTTTTCGGCTGTGGAGATTATCCTACCAAACCAACGGACCAGCAGTCCATGCAAATGAGAGCTACAACTACAACGATAGCAGTGAAGAGGAGAGAGCTATAAAAGCTGCGCATGATAAGTTGTATTATAAACTGGGCTATTCTACCTTCAAGAGAGACGAAGCGAAAAGAGAACCTTCCCGAGTTTCACTTCTACACACATAGTTGCATATGAAATGAGCAGCAGAAAAAACGACGCAGAAGCAAGTCTTTTTGAGCTGCCGTCGTCGTCGTCCTCTCCTCTCCTCCGTTTCACACTGGTAGTTGGACAATCGTGAATGGTAGCTTGTGCCGAGCGTTTCTCTTCTCCGCTTGCCGTCTCGCTCGCGAGAGCTGGTCGTGTGCTTCTCTTGCATTCCATTTTTTTGCTATCTTCTCGTCCACAACTTTTAACATTTCTGACTTGGCCTGTGTGCTTGTTTTTCATGTCGTTTCGTTCGTTCCGTCGCTTCGCCCTCCTTCTTTTTGGTTGTTATTCAAGTTATTGTATGTAAAGTAGCAAGTCGTCATCGGCGTCGGCACGAGCTTCCTGTTTCTGAGTGGTTGAATTTTTGGTAAGTTCGAACTTTCGCCTTTTTCGATCCAATGCCAAATGCATTGTGGAAAGTTGAGAGAGAGAAGTGTAGTAAAACAAGCTTACTTGGTTTTGTGCCTTCTTGTTCGTCCTTGTTACAGAGAACTCGAGAGAGAGAGAAAAAAAAATCGAATCTTGTTCTTTTGTTCGTCATTTTGTCCGTTGGCTTTCTACGCAGCAGTTGTGTGAGTGATCTTCTCCCGTCGCCATCTTGATTTCCTCCTCATTGTGGCTATTGTGGAGATTTTGTAGTTGTGCAATTAATTTCGAAATTGTTGCGAGCAGAGAGAAAAATAATTAATCTTGATCTTGTAATTGATTAAGATTCGAATCGAGCAAATTGTTACGAAATTTTTGGTCTAGACGACAAAATCTAGTGGTTAAATATTAGAGAGGGGGGTAGTGGATTTCTTTGGAACGAATTTTGTTTTGTAATTAACAGTTAAAGGGTAAGCCTAGGATTCGGGATTGCAACAAAGGGCAATTATATTATATTTATTAAGAGTTGGAGCAAATTATTGCGAATTTTCGGTCTACAAGACAAACTAGTGGTTAAGTATTAGAGGGGGGACAGTGGATTTCTTTGGAAAGATTAGTTTTGTAATTATAAGTTACAGGGTAAGGCGAGGATTTGGGATCGCAACAATGGCAATTATATGAATTGTGTTGGATGTCAAGAGGGTTGTTAAGTTAATTATTATTAGGGAAACCAATGGATTATGCGATTAAGTAATGCGGAAATTTGTAAAAATGTTGGTTTTAGTTATAAACTTTGGGACTTCGTCTCCGAGTGAGGTGCTATTATGGACGGTGGTTTGGGAAGAGGACGTGGGAGGGGTAGGGCCCCACAGCAACAAGAGCAGGTGCCAGGGCCACCCAGAGTAGAGGTAAGAAGTCTTTTTGTTTGCGATCTGAAAATTTTATGGAATAACATTTGAAAAAGAGTTTATGAAGTATATTGGGAAAAGCCGAGTAATTGATGACAAGTTAGGTGGTATTGATGACCTATTTGCCATTTAATTTACTCTTCATAGGATGCTGCAAGGGCAGTGGAGGAAGTGTTCGAAGCCATGTATGTGGCTCCACGTGCAAACGTCCCGGTCGACTCGGAAAGAGGTAATGCTTTAATGTTTGTTCTTTTTGGCAACATTATACCATATCTAATTGATTTGTATAACTAGTAGTATTTGAATAAATGAGCATTCTTTATTGTTACTCATTGCTGACCCGATTGCTATTTATTCGTTTAGGACGTTCACGTGGAAGAGGGGCAGGAAGGGGAAGAGGCGTGGAATTGGCTCGTGAACCAGGGTTAGCTGCAGTGCCGCACATGCGGAGGGATGAAGGGCATGATCAGCTTCTGATGGAAATGGCATTAAATCCTGAACTGGTAGCCAGGTATGAAGAAGAAGAAGAGGTAAGGCCACCAGAGCCAGCGATCGAAGTCGAAGAGGCAGTAGGAGGAGCCCCTGAATCCCCAAGGGATCCTGAACCGCCTGTTGCTCCGGCACGCAGTCCACCAGCTGCTTTAAATGAACCTGTTGCTGCGGCACGCAGTCCACCAGCTGCTTTAAATGAACCCGTTGCAGCGGCAGGCAGTCCACCAGCTGCTTTAAATGAACCCGTTGCAGCGGCAGGCAGTCCACCAGCTGCTTTAAATGAACCCGTTGCTGCGGCAGGCAGTCCACCAGCTGCTTTAAATGAACCCGTTGCAGCGGCAGGCAGTCCACCAGCTGCTGTAAATGAACCCGTTGCAGAAGGACTAATAGTTGCTGCTACATCTAGCAGAGCTAGTGACAACAATGGTCAGAAGGGTTCGGTAACTTCCATGGGTCCCGTGTCGACAGGCTTGTCGAGTAAGCTGAAAGAGGAGGAAACAGAGCCTCCTGTAGTCTCAAGAATTGGAACCAAAGGAGACCCGTAAGAATGCATTAATAGTAAACCGTGGTGCAATGTTGATTGTTATACGGAATGACTAAGTATTTATTTTTATTTCATCCACAGGGTCTCAATTGCCACCAATTATTTGAGATTGAAGTTCAAGGCTGGTCATCCGGGAGTAGTTCAGTATCATGTCTCAATCCAGCCCAATAATGACAGCGTTGGTTGGCGTCGTAAGGTTTTGGGAACAAAGGAATGTGAGGACGTTTTGGGGCCTGTACGAAGTTTTGATGGCATGATTTTGTATTTGCCGCACATTATGAAGTCTGATGTAAGTAACTTAATGAAACGAAAGCATCCATGTAGTAATTGATCTATAACATTTGAAACTTATATATTGTCTATTGAAATGTTGTTTATCAAGGTGACTACGATTACCACGCATTTAGAGAGAGAGCCCGACGTGCCTATTAAAGTAACAGTCACGTACACGAAGGTTCCTTTGATGCAAGAGATGATAGTTTTCTTTAATGTCCTTTTACGAAAGATTATGCGCATTTTGGATTATCAAGAAATGCGCCGGGAATACTACGATCTAAACATGATTACTGCATTGAACCAACACAAGTCAGTAATTACAATCATTCGGTGAAATATTTCTGCAGTTAGTTTGGTATCCATGGATTTTGTCAAAAGTTTTATGTATGTTGTCATAAAGGTTGGAGATCTGGCCCGGCCTCAGTTTGGTGACCGAGAATCAAGAAGACGGTCTCATGATTTGCGTGGACACCCGTAGTCGCGTGTTACGTCAGGATACTGTCTACGATTACCTGTAAGTTTTATACGTTAGTAATGCAGTTAGCTAATCTTGGTGATGTGAATCAAGTTTAAATGGGCTATAACAACGTGTTGTTGTGTTGCTTAACAGGAAGTCTATACAAGGCGACCCACAAATGCAAGACAAATTTGTGAAATTCATTGTCAATAAAATTGTCATCACTAAATATAACAATAAATGTTATAAGATTGATGATGTCGACTGGGATAACCAACCGAGTTCTACGTTCATCCATAAAGGGGAAGAGGTAAACAAACAATTCAATAAAATATGTGAAATAATGCTCGATTAATATTAACAATTTTATTTAAGAAAAAACGCTTATTGGTAATCCGGTTTTGTTTGCAGGTCACATTTGTAGACTATATGAAAATGAGGTACAATATCGGCAGTGATGTTTTAAACGACATGAACCAGCCCATGCTGATTTCCAAACTCAAGGTCCGTAAGAACGAGAAGTTCAAAGAAGGCGAAGGAGAGCGAACAGCTTTGTTGATACCTCAGTGTTGTAACATTACCGGACTCACCGAAGACCAGAAGGCTAACTTCAAGGTGATGACGGATTTGGCGGCATCAACCCGGCTAGTGCCTGTTCAGCGAGTTGCAGATCTAAATAATTTCATCGGTCGCCTGTTAGGTAAGACAGAAAAGTAAATTATTAATAAATAAGGATATCTCTCTCTCTCTGGAATAGTTTATTTATTTTGCAACTTTGATATTGGTTCACAGGCAACGAGGCTGTTATACGGGTGCTTTCAGAATGGGGCCTTTACATTGAAAGAAACGTTATCGATGTTACGGGACGCCGGGCCGAAGGTCCCAACCTTGAGTTTAATAGTCGACTGAAACTGGCGAAGGCCGGACCAGATTTTAGCCGGGAAGCCGGCAAGGGGGTTTTCGAACCGGTAATTATTTTTCAATAGTTTTTAACCAAAGTACACAGTTTCTTTAAATTACAGTACTAATAATTGATTTTCTTTACGGTTGTTTGATTAACAGATTGAAGTTAAAAACTACGTGCTTATATGTACTCAACGTGACGCGGATAAGGCTAAAAGGTTCATGGAGACCTACAAGGAGGTCGCTCTTCCACTCGGCATCAAGATGATGCATTTAGGAAAGCTTATCCATGTGAAGGGTATGAAGCCGTCGGATTTCAGTCAAGCATTGAAGGATAATATTAACCCGGATAACGTATGTGTTTTTTTTAAATTACTTGACATCAGTATATTATGTACATACTAAAGGATTTAATCGTTTTTGGCATTGTGTAATGGCTTGAATTAATTGCAGGACCATTTTGTTGTTGTGATTATGCCTGTGCAACGTGATGACGTTTATTCCGCCATTAAACGATTCTGTGTAACTACCAGACCGATACCATCCCAATGCATTGTTTCCCGAACGTTGGGAAATGAAAAACGCCTTCGCTCAATCGTTCTAAAGATTGCCCTCCAGATTAACTGCAAATTGGGCGGTTCCCTGTGGGCTTTGAGAATGCCTATCGTAAGTTGGACATCAACGTATTTGCTTCTTTTTGCGAATGATTTTTTTCGCTGAAATGGATACATAAATTTATGTTTTACGTACTTTTTTGATATTTTTCAGAAAGAAGCGATCATGTTTATTGGGATTGACGCGGCTCACGATCCATTAAAGAAAGATCCGAGTGTAGTTTGCTTGGTCGCATCACTTAACAACGAATGCACAAAATACTTCAGCAAGTCCATCTGCGGAAAAGTTCATCAAGAATTGGCAGTGAATTTGGGACAACTGACTACTCAAGCGTTGGAGCAGTACTTTCAGGTGAGAGATGAATCTACTGTTGACGGATTAAATGATGTATTTACGTATGATAAGTAGCGTCTTTGTGAAATTAATCGTGGTTTTGTTTTTATTGAACGTTGCCATTTATTTTTTTTGGCTAGCTTCATAACAATTTACCCGATCGGATTATCGTGTTCAGAGACGGAGGCAGCGTTGGTGCAATGGATACGATCACGAGTAACGAGATGAAGACCATGAAGGATGCGGTGCAGAAGATTTCCCACGCCAAAAAAGATATTAAGTTTACGTTCACGCTGGTCACCAAACGCATCCCTCAAAGATTTTTCGCCAAAAAGGTAGGGGTTGTAATTGCTTATGTGAAATTTCAGTAATTAGTAATTAAATTTGAAGTGTAACTGTTTTTTTGTTATATGTAATTAATTACTGTATTATTAATATAGGGATCCAAGTTCGACAACCCTGAGCCTGGTACCGTGATCGATAGTGTCGTCACGCGACGCTTCCTGTACGACTACTATGTTGTCAGCCAGCAAGTCCGACAGGTGGGTTATGAACGAATACAATGCTTGCGAAGCGAACTACACACATTGGTTCCGAAATGATGTCAAATATTCTTATGGATGTATGTTATTTTTTGCAGGGAACGGTTAATCCCACTCACTTCATTGTGGCAGATACGGATGATCCCATCAGGCCCGACCTGATTCAAAAATTGTCCTACGTGACCTGTTTCATGTATTACAACTGGTCCGGGACTGTTCGTGTCCCAGCTATGGTGCAGGTGAGCTTTTTAATTATTTTTTTATTATTTTAATTGGCGCTGTTCAAAATTATGTATGTATGTACTAATTAAGATGTTATTTGTGTGTTGATTTCAGTATGCCCATAAGTTGTCGGCTTTGCTTATCCGACATGTGAAGGCAGATCCTCATCCCGCCATCTCCACAACCCTCTACTATCTTTAAGAACACCCCATCGGTGGTTTCAATCAACTATTTTAACTATAATAATATTAATTTGTCCTTCTGCCTTGATGAATTTACTTTAATGAAATGCCTGTATGTAACGATTATGAATTCATACTGTATGATGAGGACACAAATAGTAGTAGCAGTTAGTGTAAATCAAATATTACGCCATATTAGTTGTTATTATTTTTGTACGTTTATTGATCAAATAAAAATATTGAATAAAATATTGACATATGTATTGAATAAAAACGATGAAAGTTAAATGACTGGAATTTATCTTAAATAACGGAAACATTCAATAACTAAATTAATCAATCTTGTAAGTAAATATGAGATTTGTAAGGTTTATCACCTTAGAGTTCTATAGACAATTCCTCGAACGGATGGGTCGTAAGAGGCTGGTAGCTGTAAAAACACAGAAATTAGAGCATATTATTAGACATCTCGCAAATCATAAAATTTCAAGTCCAGGACAGATGACTAGATAGTGATTGTTAAGAAGCTGATTACTCTGAAGTAGTTACTAGAATAGCCATGACAACGGGAACGCATGATACAGAAAAATACATAAAAATATGTACATACTTTTTTTACTGCATGTAATAATAATAGCATAGTAACGAGCGAGCGCTCGTTACTATGCTATTATTATTACAGCGCTGTTGTTGTTTAATATCTACCAACCATTACAATGGACAATGTTTAAAGTTACCGTTACCATACCACATAAATAATTAAATAAGTTTGATTACAATACGGCTACTGGTGCGTGTGTTTTTTTAGGAAAACCCAAAGTTTTGGTATTTACACATTACCAAATAGTGTGCCATGCGATTCTAGTCATCTCATAATAGGTATATATAACATTAAATAAGAGAAAGCGTCATTCCGGAAATCTCCAGAGAGAGTTTATTACGCAGATTAAATGCTTGAAGAGTGGTCAAGAGGAGTGCAGTTTTCAGCCATAGAATAAGTTAGTTGAATGAAAGAAAAGGAAAATATAGAGTTTTGCTATAGAGAGATGTTTCTTGCGATAGAGTAGATTAAATTTGACTTATAGTTATTATTATAATATTATTATTATGATTATTTAAGTATAATTATAATAACAACAAGAAGCATAATATTATTCATCGCTACTTTTCTCTTCCCACACTCGAGTAACTTTATTCCAAAAAACTGTATAATAAAATACTTGTATATATTATACGTGCAATCCAGCAGATATAATTACAGAGGATAGATACTGTCAATGAAATCGGGCTAACGCTCTGCTGTAACAAGCACTTATTGCGGAAATAATTTTTTTTCACTCAAATAGCTAATCTCGGAAAAGTATACTTAGGTAGTTAATACGAAACTGACTACTACATGAAAGAAGTTGACTATAATATTCAATACTATGATCGGATTGCTGTAATCACAAGATAATCTCCTAGTACAGTAGTATGTACATGTAGACCTTGTTTGGTACGTTTGTTTGTGCCGTTAGTGCAGTAGTAGCAAAGCGATAAAGACTTTAATAAAATTCTTACTCGAGCTCCGATCCTACTTAGATATCGATTTCTAATTAGGAAATCAGATCTAGGTACAACCGTGGGCACAGCAGTTGTATACAATTGGTCCCTTTCCAGAGATTCTGCTAGCCTGCAGACACAAATGAAAATCAGGGATCTTTACACACTTGCTAAGCTGAAACAAAACCTGTCGCCCCTGAACACTCGGAATCACTGCAAGCAAACGCCTCACTCGCACTCACGCAAAAAATTTCTGAGAGAAAAAATCACTTGAAAAAAAATGTCTAAAAAAGTTGGAAACCAGAGAATGTATGACAACACACACAATTTGGAACATGGCGATTGGATGGAGGAGAAGAGTATACAGCAATTTTCTTGGAGAAATCGGTGAGAAAGAGAGTAATAGGTGGTGAATGAAATTGCTTATCATCGGATGGACAAGGAAGATTAGAGAATGAACAACGAATACAAACATGTCAGTGCAACTATGAAGCGGAGTGGAGCTTCCAACTTTTAGCACCAATTTCCAACAGTAATGTCGTTAGTGAAAACTGATCCACACACACGTGAATGTGATTAGAGAGATAGAGACTGAGAGAAGAGTGTAATATTAATGTCGACAGACAATCATACTCGGCAAATAATGTTTTCCAATTTGCGAACTGAGTAGATGGGATTTCACAAAAAGGAAAACTTAAGGAGAACAAAGAGGTAAGATCAATCAACTACGAAAAACAAGACACCCTAGAGATAAGCAACATTTAAAATAACACGTAGAAAGTAGTAGTAGTTTTCTTTTCTGAGACAGTTTAAGCGTTCACGTCTACTCCTGCAATTATATTACACAAACTGATACCGACTGGTCTAAATTGTCTAAAAAGGTTACGTTATTTCTAAAAAAAAGAATTAAGAAGGGGACGTACTACATACTGTACTATATATCTCAAATAAAAAATGTAATAGTGCAAAAAAAATAAAAAATGAAATGATTCTAAAAGTTTTTGAGCGAACTGTTTTTTTTTGTGTAAAGTAACAATTGACTAACAAATGACTTAAAAACTTTATCACTTAAGTGCTCACATTCGATGGTGATCCCAGGCATCTCGTTGTTCAATGGACATATTGAGAACACCAGTGTGGGAAGAATCACGTAGCCACAACAATATTGTACAAGCCAATGACACTAAAGCACACAGAGAAAAAGAGAAAATGACACTTCACCTGAGCAGTATGAAAGGGACATCTTGTTTAAACTAATTATCCCCAGTGTGATCCAACGCGTCGTCATCAATGAACGGAACGGTATCATCATCTACATGACTTTTTTGGGTTAACTCTTCAATTAACTTTCTACGGGATGGGGTCATACTTAGTAGACCATCAGAATCCCAAAACCATAGCAGCAGAATCATCACCAAAGCCACTACGAGTTGTTGAGTATATCAACAGAAACAGGACATTTATCACATTCATGATATTATATTTCAAATGTCATTTAAAATACTGTATTCATGGGACATTAAATGTCTCGTTGAGAGCTAGATAATAGAAGACTGTCCTTTGGGGAACCACAAGAGAAAATTAGTAATAAAAAGTTATATAATGAGATACTATGTAAACTCACGACAAAGCCAGGCAAGAAAGAATACTTCAAGGAGCAGGTATCCTACGCCGTCTACAATGTAGCCAGCCACCATAGTTATCACAGCTAATCCGAGATTTTGTACTGCTTGCATACTAAAACAAAGATATATAGCATGATTTTTAGACATTTATGTTATTTTCGGAAATATTTGTTTCTGTATATTATTTGCTTGATAAAAGTTTAAGCTAGCTTACATTCCGTATGCTGTTCCAAGTTGATATTCTGGAACCACTAAAGCCACCATGGGCCATAAGGCACTTGCCAGAAGTGAATACGCTAACCCCATGATTACCATCGCCGCATAGGGATTTATGAAGGTAAAAGCTAACAACCCATGGGAAGAGATAGTTGCTAAAATTGCGAGAAATACCCAAAATATATTTCGACCGAATTTATCTATGACTATTCCAAAGAGCGGAGAAAATACTCCCGAGACTATGTAGATTATACTGTTGACGGTGTTGGATTGGTCTGGTGTGAAGTCGAATTTCCTCTCGAAAAACACTCTGAAAATGATAGAATTAAGGGTATCGTTAGTACAGATATAAATGTCAAATTCAAAATTGAAACGTAATGCTAAAAATAAATATGACGGCTCCACTGACTTTCCCAAACCAATGAAAGGGAAAATGGCCACATAGTAGGCCACACAAGATCCACACATCAGCCAGAAAGAAACTGGGAAGTCTTTAATATCAGACAGTCTAACAACTTCGTTAGGTCCTGCAGACTCCCTTTTAAGTATTTTTTCGGCACGATAGTCAAAAATAGCCAACACCATGGCACATAGCATCGATAAGACGCAGGTAAATAATGCTGAAAAATAACAAACATAATTATGCGTTTAGCCTCAAACAAATATGATGATGCATCATTGTTTTATTGTAAGAGTAACAAACGTCGTTCACGCTTTCTTACCTACTAGTAACGCAAAACCAAGACAAGTGTACCCACTAAAGTACTGTTGCATCCAAGCGTATACACTTCCCATGATTAAAAAATTTACTGTTGACCCTATCCTGGCAAAGCTCATTTGAAGACCAAATACTAAGTTCAGTTCTTTTCCTTTGAACCAGCTCACTGCGTAAGTATTCTGGGCCACCGCTAACGATTCTCCT
The DNA here is from genome assembly GCA_004115045.4 of Sinella curviseta. Taxonomy (NCBI): domain Eukaryota; kingdom Metazoa; phylum Arthropoda; class Collembola; order Entomobryomorpha; family Entomobryidae; genus Sinella; species Sinella curviseta. The sequence goes on along the minus strand of CM065489.1, from coordinate 18,652,413 downwards.
CCCACCCTGGTTTTAACAAACAGGCACATCTTTCATTAAACACTTGAACAATTCACTTCGAAATGACTTGAAAAAAGTACCACTCCACTCACCCAAATATAAAACGACCGACAAGCATCAACCAGAATATATCAAGTATCCCACCGAGTGCAAATATCAGTTGTCCGATGACAATGAAAAAACAGAAAATTACTGTTCCCAAACGTATTCCAAAGACCCTGGAAACAATAAATATAATTTCATATTTTAAACCGTGCACAAACTAAAAATGCATACCTACATAGTCTACATTTATGTAAACCGCATTTCATTCATTAATCTGCAAACTACCTGTCTAGTAGGAATCCTCCCACAAAACACAACACAACGTTTGGCCATGAGTACCACGAGTATAGCTGAGCAAACTGTGCTGTCGTTATATCCAAATCATTTATAAAGTTATCCTGCAGTGCCCCCGGATTGTCGTAACAGAAATATGAACCTGAGGAAATATCAGAATTTCATGAAACCATGTACATATTATATTTCCAATTAAAATCACAAGTAACTGTCCAAAAATGAAGGCAATTTTTTACCAAATCCTAAGAAGCACATGAACATCAACGCTATAAAGCGATGAAATCCACTCCTCGGGTCGCACCATCTGAAAATGCATCCCTTCTCAACCGAAACACTTTCTCCATAGTCTCTCGTCTCTGTACTCTCTCCAGTAAGAGCTTCTGTATCTGCCATTTTCTTGTATTGCCATTAACAAGTGACCCTCGTGTAACAATGAAGATGTGCAGAGAAACGAAATTAAACTGAAACAACCAAAAAATTATCCCGATTCCAGAAAACTTATTCCACACATAATTCCACAACTTGACTCCTTCCAAAAATAATTCCGGTTTCCAGAATCCATTAATTCGTCAAAATGATTTTTACCTTAACCTCCCAAAAAAAGACTCCTCCTTAAAACTAGGAATAATTCACAGAGAAAACTAAACTAAGAAAGAGGCTGGCTACGACACGTCGTAGGATTCAGCCGATGATGACATCTATACTATTCCTAGTTTATCTAAATCATTACAACGCCCTCAAATGTCATAGTCAACTATTTAAAAAAAATTCAACTTTCCTACAATCCCTACATAATAACAATAGTTCACATAATAAATATTTAACTGATTTTACAACTTAATTACAAAACTACAACGCAGCAGCAGGCAGAGGCAGATGAAGAAAACAGACTTAATGAATGTTTTTGCCCTAAAACAAAAAATAAATGTGTTAAGTCTTGTCTCGTGTCTTCCTGCTCACTATCTCAGCCACTAACTTAACTCTCAAGTCAACTTGTTAACCTCTCATTATGAGAGTCTCATACAAACGAAAAAATTAAAGCAAAATCTTTGGTCCACTCTCACACGGTTCTATTTAACTTTTAACTACAGTAAACTGTGATCGTGATGAGAGGAGTATCATTGCCACTGCCCCATCCTCATCATCTTCAAATCAATGATGATGTGATATATCATTACATTTATATAACTACTATAGTTTGTACAAAAAGTTACTTTCTTCATCTCTGTCTAACAGGCAGTGTTGCTGCTGCTACAAAAGCCTCCTTCGATCTGCCTTCCATTCCGTCATCATCTCATCATATATGTTAGTGTAGGGGATGCAAAATAAGACTTGTAGTAAAAAGACTTACTAAAAGTGTAAAGTAATTTTTTTATATAACAAAATATTTTATGGTCAAGGTAGCAAGCAAGCTGTATTATGGCTCACAAGAGAATTGGTTTGTCAGACTGCTGGTTAAATTATATATTACGAACGAGATGCTCCTCTCACATTATCCTCTCTACAAACAAGTCACGTCAATTTTTATCAAACATTGCATTTATTGGAGTTTTGGAGGAGTATATAAGACAGGAGCAGTATTAGGAGTATACCTGCTACTTGTTCTCTCTAAAACTAACATTTATGTATCGCAATTTGTGTGAAGAAGATTGTACTGCTGGGACCGTGACGATGATGATGATGATCAGGATGGTTTATCTGTCAGTGAGACAGTTTCAGCAGCTGCTATTGCAGCTGGGGCTCCTCTTCGTGTGCTTTTTTTGTATGGGGCTCGGCTCCGTGTTTGCCAAAGGGATACGATGGGATTATGAACGCGAGGCGATCCAGTGTAATTGCATGACTAGTGTCGTAGGAAGAGGGAGATCTTCTAGGGAGCAGTGGACAATGACAATAGGGATGAATCTGAATCATGTATCTCCAGAGTGGTCAAGAGAATTGTCTTTATCGGTATAATGAAATGATTCTCAGAATATAACTAGAGAACTAATAAGACATTACATGGTTAAATGTTTTCTATGGAATTTGCAAAGTTCACAATTATTTATTTGTGCCTATTTTTCTTTCATTTTAGTACACATAAGCTTATTCGGTCATCTTATGAAAAGGATTTTGTTGAAATCTTCCTTCATGCCTATAAAAAATACTACGCGTTTCAGGTCACTCGGGTTTCTTCCATGACTGCTTGTCTTCTCGACTTATCGTAGGTTGGGTTGGGGGCATTGTGAGAATAATGCAGGTTGAAAAAAACAATGAAATGAATCATGCTTTTAGGATAAGTAAGATCGATATTTGTTTATTTAATTGGGATACGTGATAAACTAGCACACAATACACTCATTCTTGTTGTGTTGTAAAAGTGATTCTGCTCAATTTCCAATCTCTCCAATGATCAGAATGAAAGGATGCGACAAAATACATAGCACTGCAGTGCACTGTGATTTGTCACATTGTCACGTGCATGGCGTGGCGTAAAAAGAGTAGTAAAGTTGGTAGAGTAGAAGAGAGCGATGTATGTATAAGGCAGTTAAAAAAACTCCGCAGTAGATAATGATGTTGTTTTAGTTGGTTGATGGAGAGAAAGAAAGGGAGTGCATAAAAATACATACCTATGTAAGTTCATATTCATAACATAACAACTTAAAACTGCGGTATGCCATCAAGATTTTTTTGTGATGCCGTTGTAAATTACTGTAGCATTAATCATGAATCATCTCTATGCGCGAGGAGGCGTTTTTATGGAACACACAAAGACGGTAGATAGAGTGCAGAGAAATACATACGATACGATCATAATCATATTTTTATGAATTGCATATTATGAAACTATTTAACTCACAACACCAATATCACAAATCACAATCATTTACAAACATGCATTTGGTATGCCGTGATGACGTTCAATATGAGAAGTCCAATGGAAATTTGTGGGTGTTAGCGTTAACTAACAATTTAATCTTATACTGTTTGTGTTTGATGTCCTGATGTCCATGAACCATAGCGCATACACAAAGCCATTTAGCCATAATAGAAGTCAAGTCTCAGCCTCCCATTGCGGTCGTTTTTGGTAGGCAATGGGAAATGGAAAGTTTTCAGTTTTCACCTTTGTTAATTTAGTTGGTCTTGTTGTTATGCTCGTATTATGTATTTATTTGCCTTACATGTTGTTGCATAAAAATTCCAATTTTCATGTACCCATCGGAAGCATACTTTTGAAGGGAAGTACATACACGGCTTACCAAAACGTGATGTCTGCAATACCTAAGTTACATTGCTTAACGTTGCTCCTGGGATAATTCCGTCGTTTTAGTGGTAATTGTAGAATTGGAAAGACAGCATTTATCATGTAGTCCATCAAAGGCCTTGACCCAAAACAATGTGAGAAAAACATCATAAAATTCATGAGATTATGTTCAATGTCAAGTATGCCAATCCAAGACATCACACTTTTATGAAATGATTGATAAGATATTATGAATGAAGCCACTACCTTCTTCCTTAAATATTTGTGCGCCGCATCAAAAACAAATTTGGGGTTTTTCATTAACGATTGATGGACCATCATCACCGATTATAATATGTACTTTGACCTTTACAGTTATGCATTTAACCACGACGCTCCAAACCAATTTTAACTTTTTCCTCTTCCGGTTGTAATTGTAAGATAAAAATGCGATGATGATAGCATGATTCACAGTGCTATCTTTTCCAGCCAGCCAATTTATACGACAAATCTTGTGTATCTACTACGAAGGTAAAAATGCAGACATGCCGGGGTCAAAGATCAGTGAGTTAAGTACATAGGATAAAAAAATACAACAAAATGCCATTGACTTCATTATTTTTCTTTTGGTACATATATTCTGTATGTATGTATATGTTAGTTACTTTATTTTATATGTTCGGTATTCTAAGTTCTAACAAGTGTACTACTTACTAAATATCTCACATTTTGTCACTATTAAAACAACAATTATGCTGGACATTCTGGTACATCTTCCAATCGTGTGGACTACATAATGTGAAATTTTCTTTACAGGATACACAAGGAAAAGCATACAAATAGCAAAAACTCAATACTTACTTACACACATTGAATGTGTACAATGAAATGCTTTTTAACAGCATGCATGATCAGCAGACACAAGGGAAAATCGCTCTTCAGATACATTATTACAACAGTTACATAATACGGCAGCAGTTTAAAAATTACAAGTTTTCTTTATATAATGCATGTTATATATATATATTATGGATATATTTTTGTTTAATGTTGTATCTAGTCATATAATATTTTGTGTGTATATAACGTATGGCAATTTATATTGAGATTTTAAATCCTACACATATTAAAGAGAATAATAATTTATGGTTAATTTAAACAATGTGCCTATAATAGTGTGTGGATGTGTAGTGAGGAAGTAGAGTTTTTTATCTGCTTGACACTACGCAAGTAATTTTTTATACATATCTTGTTGGTGGTACCACTAATACCTTTTCTAATTAGTACAATGTTGCATGTATGTAATGTGTTTTGTTTTTACACAGGATTTTAATTATAATTTTCTTTCTTAGACTATATAATTTAATTATATCACTACATAATATATATCATTACAACTAAAGATTTTTTGGAGACCTTAGGTTACTCACGAGAAAAATAGTTTTAAAAGCAACAAATAATAATAATCATAATAATAATAAAAATGAGAACAAATGCAGACTCTGTTGACATCTCTCTGTTTAACTTTACAGTACACGATATATATTTCATATATTTTATTAAAACACGAGGACAACGAGTTTAATTAAATTCAGTTTATCATGTATATAGTCAATAATGACTATATGTAGGTATGTAGATATATCATACGCGTTTAATGACTTTCAAATGACTCTATAGATTTTTTTGTCAATGTATCCAGCTTTAAATATATATGTATAATTGTTCATTCATGATTACGGTTTATCGTAAAACAGTAATAACAATAGTAAATAGTTATGACATCAAAAGCAATACGTCTCTCACACCATAAAATAATAATATATAAATGTAACCTTCAGCAGCGTACTTTACTCTGAATTAACGAACCCAAAAGAAAAGCAGTCAGGAAGGACTATATAAAGCTATCAAGTGTAGAAGGAGGCATGTCACCACACACCGTTCCGTAATAATATAATTTTACAAGACATTTAAAAAGTTAAAACGCTTTCTATTTATCTCACCATTGTATTTTTTATATGACAACGCATAATAATAATAATATGATATATAATAATAATTTCTCGAGATATATATTTTTTGTATATATATATATTAACTATGTATACATTTTTTGTTCACATATATAAACATTTATAAATATATACTGACGAAATATTAAGTTGCTGTGATTGATTGGTAACCATTGTCGTTCGTAAAAGCAATCGAAGAAATCGAAAGTCAAATGCAACCAGGAATATCGTGTGTGCACATGGAACAAAACACCTTGTTTCCATGCTTGTCCATCATACCCCTCAATCATATTCAACCATATTGCACAGCGTTAACAGAGAGTTCTACAAACTACGGTTTAATTACTCTACTCGCACCACGCACACGCGCTACGTCGTTGTCTCCACTCGTCGACAGTTTCGACAGAAGATCAAAAAAGCTAACTCGCTAAAAAAGATGACAATATACAAATACTCATACCAAATACGCATATAGGTACCTACACTCGTTAGAAAAGGAAGAAGGGCTAGAAACTCTAATGTATGTATATATTCAATATTCACTCAGAAAATATAAAGCAACAATCAACGACTGGTGGTGGTGATTTTTGTGTAATCATGAATGATAATCACCCACGTTAGCCCAATCTGTCAAAATGGAGAAAGTGTTTTATAGGAGATGAGAATATGATGCCTTCACAACGGATCCAATCTTTTTGCCTTTGCTGGCGAGTCCACCTGCCTGGCGAATCTTGTTACTGTTTTCACACAATTCATAACAACACAAAATGAATTTAATATAACAATGGCATTATCAGAAAGAATTCAGGATTAGCACTGCTTAATTGCATTATAATATGGTATATTTGTATATATAGCAATAGTTTTAGCATTGCTCTTGTACATTTTTCGTTCATCAACAAAAAGTACATATAAAGTGGTAAGAGAAGCACCCTATATACTGGCATGGCATACTAAAAAGTGTATCAAGTAGGCAAATAATTTAAGTAGTAATTATTTTTTATTTATGTACTGGCAAAAGAGTGTAAATGATGTATACCCCTTTGTTTCCAAAGTGATTATATAGGAAAAGTGTTGAAAAATGTGTTTTGCTAAGTATTTACTTTACAGTGTTTTAGAGAGAAATACGAGAGCATCGAATAGAATACAATTTACGCTTTTCTACAGACAGCTCAGAAAAGGTGAAACATTAATTCATTTCAATTCAACATTTCTTCTTATCTCTTACTGGTAAATGTAAACAGCGGCTCATGTGTAATGTTTAAGGTAAATGCTAACTGTAAAAGAATAAGGTACGTGATAAGCTTATTTGCCTCAAATGAATGAATCTCCATGTACTCTTTCTACATCTTTTTTTACCCGGAAATCAGCAAGGTGCGTAATGTTTTTTTACTAGTTAAATCTTTGTTTTCTCTCTTTGAGTGTCCAACTTGCAGCGTGGCACACACAGAAAGATGATGATTCATAAATAACCCGTCCATAGAAGGCAAACATGCGATAGATAGCTTGAAAGTAGTCGCATTTGCAAAGCCATCACCAAAAACACCAAAAATCTTATTCGTTAAAACAATTTCTTGATGTTTGACAATAAATAAACTGGACAGAGACAAATTGAAACACGGAAAACAGTATTTCCAAAACATGCGTATTTATAACATATTTCTTGTAGTAATTCATAACTTGATAGCAAGCAGTCCCATACATGGTCAGAGTACATCGTGCTTTTTAACTAGACATATTATTTTTAAAGTAAAATGGTCATTCCAATTCAATCGAGCCCTGTAAAATTAATTCGTTGCAAGTACAATTGGTATATAGTGCACCAAGCACGTACACAGCTAACACAACACATAATAATCATTATCCCCTATCCAAACGTCTTATACGTATTTTTATATCAAAAAATAAAATACTTATCGTGTTGTATGCATTTAACTTTATTTTCGTAAGTGATGTGGATGTGGTAATACTGTCACTGCTATCATCAGTTTTTTTTCTGTCTGTTACTATATGATTATACTTGAGAAGAGGCTAACTACTATAACGCAGACCAGATCAGAATGAGAATGACCGATTGACGGCGAACTGATAGTGGAGATTAAAACGTGTGCAAACAACAAACAAAATTGTACACCAGTGTTTGTAGTTATGACTAATTTCTGGTAAAAATACAAAGACCTCAAATTGTACAAAAGTTGATGAATTACGTTTTGTGATAAAGGAAGCCTCTGGGTTGCGGTTACCTCAAAACAAAACTCCTTAGCATGTAATTGAAATCTTGAAATGAAAATGTCACATTTTCGCATTTCAACTTGATGCATTGCAGCACTTTTTTTAGAAATTAAAAATACTATCATGTATTTTGTATAGCTTCATCAAGTATATAGGCACCTAAGTACTACGTACTGAAATTTGCTTATTTTGCTTAAAATTACCAAGCAGGAGGCAGTGGTAAGGTAATATGGTATAATATTTTATAACGATGTAATAATAATAACTGTAAAGGTAAGCAGAAGAAGTAAGAAACGGTTTAAACAACAACGAGTAACAACGCAATGACGATGGCGTCACGTTAACGACAACGGTACACGAAGAGTGGTGGAAGTGGTAGAAGAAGTAGAAGAGAACAGCAGTCAAGTAGTCTAGGAGTATGTAACGAACGAGAGAGGTAGAAATTTGTGTACACTGACTATAGTCGCTGAGAGAACCTACAAGTGAGAAGGGAGAAAGTTTTCAATTTTTTCCATTTTTAGTTTCCGATTTGATGATGGTTTCAAGTTGACTTGAAGCGTAATGCAAAATAAAGGCATTTTATCAGTTCTTGAGAGAAGGGACACCGAAAATTAACTCGGGAAGGAACTTGGTCAGGGTGATGATTATGATTAAATTATAAGCACGGACCCCGTCTGCTATGTAATTTATAAGGGGATTTTAGAATAAGTGGTTATTTTGCGATTCCAGGACAATTCACACTACTGGTTGAATTGGAACAGGTTAAGCATGGTAGTTCCCATTCTATCATGAAACCCAATGCACTATAGGCACTACTTCTCTATCATCTCATGTAGTACATACTTACTATAACTTTATGTTAGTCTATGCTACATTGTTGTACTATCCAGTCCAATCCCTGCGAATGCCAACGTAGCGCAGTTAATTTTTTATGTAGTTAATTCGAATTCATCTTCCAGCACCATTTACCAGTGTTTGGTATCTTTAGGGAACAAGATACAGTTACAGATATAGATACAGATAAGATACATATCTTTATCTGTATCTTGTATCTCAACGTCGAAGGGCAGAGTATCTATATCTATATCTTGTATCTATTTTTCAGATACTCCATTATAAAAGTGAGTATCTTGTATCTATATCTTTATCTAGATACAGCTATTTCTACCACGTGAGTATCTTGTATCTGTATCTTTGTTCTCGACATCGACTGCCAAGTATCTTGTATCTGTATCTTTATCTTAAGTACTACAAGATACCAAACACTGCCATTTACCTACCATCTTTTCCTTGAATGTTATTTTACATGTTATGTCAATCTCTATTAGATTTGCTCATATTAATAAATGAAGTTAATGATGACCAATGCATTTAAATTGGACATGTAAGGTAATGCAACAGCCTGATTATTTTGATATGCACTACAGGAAGCCACAACAACATCAAAAGTATTTCTAAACTCTACAATAAGGCTTACAAATAAACTTAAAAAATTTGCCGTTTTAACTACTGCACGAGTAGTATTTAGTATAATATATGGCTTGTAGAACGGTGGATAGGAAACGCACCAATAATAACTGTCTATGAAAAAAATTAATGTCAGCAACAACGCTAGTAGTAGTTTGCTTAATATATAAATTTGAAGTATTTAAAAAAACATTGAGGACTAGATTATTTTCAAAAAACTTGATAAATATACATTACAACTAACAGGTATATAGAAAGTTAACAGTTAGCTTTGACTACTACAAATATAATGCGTCATACAAAATTGGTTTCGTTTTTTACATTAATAGACAAAAAAAACAAATATATATAATATGAAGGGCTTTCTAAATTTAAAGGGTGTGAAAGAATACAGATACAGAATAATGGTGAACCCTTCGCCAAGAAATGAGAGCGAAACGAGAACGGTGCTAGCAGGGTGAATTCATCACTAAAATCAGCGGGACAGTAAAATGATTTCTACTTGTTTTTTTTTTGAAATACTTACTTAAATGTTGTACTCTTGTTTGAAACGACAGAGCGATATACGGATGATGAAGATGCCTTAGAAGATGAAGATGGATGATTATTTGATGACGATGAAGTGGAGACAAGTTGTGTCCTAGTTGTGGTGGTGGCACCACCACCACTGGTGTTGCCGTCCAAAAGTTTTTGCCCATTGTTGGACGATTGGTAACTATGAGTGCGTACTGAGGACCTAGTGGTCACACGAGTAGAGATGGCATTATTATTATGAGTAACGGTAGGGAGAAGCTGATTGCTATTAAGTTTCCCTGGTTGATGAGTGGAGGTTGTGGTGGCAACTGATGAGGATGATGGCCCCTTGCTTGCAACCTCATTTAAATTGGGCTTCTCTACCACTTTCTGAGATGTTATGCGATCGTTAGCATCAGCCAAACCCGATGAGTTCACATGATTCCGATTTTTAGCCCGAAGTGTTCGTGGACATGGATTATGCGAGTCACGGGGTGCTGTCAAGCGAGACAGTGACCGCGTCACAGGGCGGTTCATGGGGACTCCAGAGAGCAACCCGCTGTTTCTACTGCACAGATAATCGTTCAGGTTACGTTGGTCATGCTCATTGTCTAATGCCTTAGAAGTAGGGGGATTCGAGTTAGAGGTAGCAGGAATTTCGGAAGTGGACAGCGTCACTTTCGATAATGTCAGTAGCCGTGCAGACCCACAGTTAGCATCACGATATGGCCTAATCGTACCAACGGCAATCCCATACGTCAGCAGCGCAGCGTGAGAAAATAATATAGATCATACACCCAGGGTCAGTACCAATAAATTAAATGTCAATGGAACTACACCACCGTACCAAAATATGTGCTACTATATACACGATTCCAAAATCCAATGTATATGTACACACATTCTTGGGAATGTTAGCCTAGGTGTCAATATCAACAAAACCGAACCGAAAACCAACCATGAAAGCAAAACCAATGGTGAATGGGGTCAGGGGATCACAATTTAATAGCAAAATAATTGTATTATGGGGATGATGGCAAACAACGTTAATGAAAATGATCTGTAGAGTTAAGGTTAAACTAAAACTGCAATCTTCTAATAATAAAAAATAATGAAATAAAATATCAAACTAGGGATTAGATATATAAACTTTGTTGTGAGGAGCAAGTAATCTCTTTCTTATGGCTTTTTTTGCAAAGAAACTCTTTCTCATTTGTTCTAGAGTACACTTTTCGTTCAGGTCTTATTAATTAAATGTCTTGAGTTAGGTATACCTAATAATAATAATAATAATATGTCGTATGAAATAAAAGAATAATGTTGTAAAGTTTCTGTCATTAAACCTAAAGCATTTAGTTTCAAAAATATGTACAAGTCAATACATGATGATTTTAAGTTCAGGTATTTGTCAAAATCGTTGAGTATATATACATGATAAGTTACATTAAATAAGTGTACAGGATAATTACTAGCTGAATTAGTAGATAAAGAATACAATGTAGCAAGTAGTTCGCTTGCCACATTACATACACCCCCAAAGGTTACCGTGAAAATAGGTACAAGATAGTAGAACAGCCAAAGATAGAGATGCCCGATTAGCTCCAAACCATTTCAAGTTAAGAACAAAATAAGTACAACTCCCATAATCATAACCAAAAGGATAGAAAGGAGAAACCATAAACTTGAGCGAGAACAACTAAAAATTGTAAAGTTACAGGTTATAAATAAAGCTCAAACAAAAGCATTATCAAGCTACATGGTCGATGGGCAATTAAATGATATTTTTTGCAAAGCAGTAGTGGGTTCAAAATGTCTTTCGTCTTTCTATTTTCGTACCTCTTGCTTGATGTCGAAGAGGGATTCGTTCCAGCAGCACGTTTCAGTCGTGTGGGATCTCTACTTGCGTCTTGTTGTACATTTCGACGAGAGCTGACTCCTTTCAAAGGTAAAAAGTTGCGACTTGGACCACTGGCTGCATTGCTACCATTGGCATTGTTAGCTGCGACGTGGCTGCTGTTAACATTGTTGGCTCCACCAGTTCTGCGGTAAAACAAATAATGAATTCATTGTTAGTTTTTTTAGTAATTTACAGCATGATATCAGCTCCAATTAGCTGTTCCAAGGCGCGATATGAAATCATCCAACGTACTGTCTCATGGCTTTGATTTGGTTTAGCATATCCCCTTGCGTAACTTCGTTTTCTCCTTGATCCTCTCCAGTTTCCTCTGCTTCTGTTTCATCATCATCATTGTTACCATCGGGTTCCGCCGCAATACGCTATTAAATGATTGAAATAGAACACTATTAAGCACAAACCTTATCATCTTAGTGAACTATACATGGGTAAATTATATAATCTACTCAAAATTACCTCTGCTTCTACATCTTCAAGTCGCATTGATCCAACCTGTGCTAAAATAGATCGAACACCACCCGTAGGGCTAACGGTGACAGACGCGTTCGCATTTTCATCAACGACAGAACCCTTCCTACGTACACTATAGATTGGCCACTGAAATCTATTGGCTCCATTGTTGTTTTGTTGATTATCACGAAGTTGTCGCTCACCTTGTTGCCGTAATGATTGTTCTTTCCTGTAAAGAAAGTAGTTAAGATTTACATTAGCTCCGAAGAATATCAAGGAAATATGTGTAGGTGCTTATTATTAATGAATATTGTGAGTACTAACTCTTCCAGCCATTCTTGTTGCATTCCAATTACAGATCCCGGTCTGCACAGCCGAACCCATGCAATAGCCTCGCGAGCGGTAAAATTATAGTGCTTAATAATGTAGCAGCCGATAAGGGATCCAGTTCTTCCTAACCCAGCTATTTGTAATTATATTAAGAACAATAGAATTACTCATATTATCTGGAGAATCCATATACTATTCATTAAAGTCTTTAGTGGATCATGGGTTTTATATTAATTACCTTTACAATGTACTGCTACAGCACCCTGAGTTCCTTCTGATATTTCCAAAAATAATCTCATTATGGAATCGCTTGGGGTACTTCCGTCCGTAAAAAATAAGTCTTTATGCTGGAAGCCAGCATTTGTAAACCGACATGCATCATATAATTTCCGATTCAACCTCACTATTGTCTTCACATTATTTTGCCGGAAATATGGAAAGTAAGCCTCAGGTGCATGGAGTGGATATCCGTTTAAAATTTTCGTTTTCGGATGTGGTCCACAGAATGCTATAAACTTCTCAGGAACTACCCAGTTAAGATCAGCATTTTCAACTCTCTAAAATCAGACCATAAAAGATTAGCATATATGATTATGATGAGTATTCAAAATTCAAAGATTTTTTATTAGCGAAACAAGATTTAGGAAAGAATTTTACCTCATAAAACTCATACTCCTCCACATCAAAATCAGAAAAATCGAAAAATTTGCACTGTAAAGCTTTGTGAAGACCATTGAAGACGTCTAGCAGGGTGATGTAGAATGACGCTGACCCAAATGACGCATCTCTGAACAAATTGGAGACAAAATAGTAAGATAATTGTTTCCACATTCATATACATGTAGTCAGGTACAACATTATAACATCGGTTTTAATTGAATTCAATCATACCGAAAGGAAACAAACGGTGGTGCATTAGGTCCCAGCAAGCATCGATAAGCTTCTTCCGGGGTTTTGTTCATGTAAATGATCTACAGCAAAAGTACAAAACTATCTTTTTGGAACATCTAGAAAATATTTAAGGTGCTTCCACATCCGCATATTTTGTACTGAATACTTACCGAATAGCCTCCGACAAGAAAAGCAGCATTTACTCGTTTATGAGGATCCGAACTGGTGTAATGGATTATCCTCTTACGATGAAGTGAAGGGGCCTGCACAGAGTTGATAATAAACAATCTTTTAAATTGCTTCCTCTTGTCGTTTCCAAATTTAAAATAGCAAATGGCGATAACTTACCCGCAATTTTGCATTAAGCTTCTGACAGTACCTATACAGCATTGCCAAATTGAGGGGTCCAAAATCTGAGTTAAAGTTTTCGTATACCAACTCATCGTCTATCGTAAAGTAATGTGTGTTATTTGTTGATCTTAGGCGATAATTTCCTCGCAGCGTGGCAAAGTAAAGACGATCTGCAACAATTAAAAAGAAACATTAGCTCAAAGTTGTTTTCGGTTTTTCTTGCTGCAATCCACATGAAACTTGATAGGTATTAACTGATACGACGAATAGTACCTTTACCTTTAATAATCTCCGCTGCGTACAATACTGCCCCTTCCCGAATCTCATCGTCTCCAAAAATATCGTCCTCCATTGAGGTGGATTTTACTAACACTTGGTGCTATTTATAATAAGCCGTAATAACTTTATTGGGGAATTCTATACGGCATTTGGAATCACGGCAGTAGGTGAGCAGGCACAAATATTACCTGTTGAAAAATAAATAAAAATATTTTAACTTTTGAAAAAATACAATGAAATAATCTTGCATGTTTTCTTGACTACGTTGTCGTTGTATAATGTTGTCGTTAGTGTGACTATGGTGATTTTCTCCTTACTTTCAGGGATTTTTTTCCCTATCAAACATGAACTTCCTTACAATGTTTCGAATGTAAAGGGAAACAATAAAATAAAAGGGAAAGAAAAATATAAATAAATAACATCCGAATCAATAAACTACATTCTAGCGGACCATTATGACTACTGACCATCTCAAGTTGTGATAAAGCAAAGGTTGACTCAAGTTCGTTTGAGTTAAATGTTAAAATGCTTTTCTCTTAAACCTATTTTCAACTAGCTTCTCCACTCACTTTTTATATTAACGCATATCAAAACGACAAATAACGTGTAGATTATTATTCACGTATTTACATGTTCTGCTGTGATTAACAAACTACGTCCTGTTTTGAGACTCACTCAAAGAAGCTTAAAACAGTATCTAAATGCAGATATTTTATCATGGCAATAAAATTCATGGAATCATAATCAAGACAGATCACTAACATGACGTCTTACGGTGTAATGCGTGTGTACAAAATTATGGCTCACTGTATAATGTATACCAAGGTTGAAGGATGAAGGAAAAAAGAGGCATGCTCAGGAGTGTCTTGTTGAAATCTTAAATCTGCATAAAATATTTTTGTAATGCAAATGTAGTCTGTCTCTGAACATAAGTAGCAACACGAAGATTTTTTCAACATCGGAAATATTGACATTAATTCCATGAAAATGAATGGAGTTGCAATGCGCTGCTAGAACTGTTCAATGACATGAGTTAGGAGGACTTTTAAACACACTTTTTTAGACAGAAGAGCTCACTAAAGATTGCATGTCGTGCACTGCAGCATGTAATACATACATCGCTTGTTTGTGAGCAATGCAAAACTGGTGAAGAAGCTCATGTTCTCCAGAGATAACGCAGTAGTAGTGAGCCTTCATTCATGTCATATCAACTATTAACCAAATGTCTTACACGCAGCTTGCTGTACTTTGGCATTAATCTCCGTCTTCTTATTAAGAAGTTCTTAATGTTGAATGAGATTATATTCTGTTTTATAATCATGGTAAATGATAAGTCAAATGGTTCACAGAAACCCTAGTCCGCCCAACTAGTAAAGATGCGCAAAATACGCCGTACCACAATTTTTACTACTCTGTAATTATGTCTCTCCACAAAAAAACCTAGCATTACGACGAATCAACGATAGAGCCAATTTTGCATATTACAGTGTTCTGTCAGTGATATCTACATTCATTACGCAAATTGGCTTACTTGTCACAAGGTCCTCATTGAGGACTCCTCAATGGCATGAGTCTCGCTGACAGTTTTTCCAAAATGCATACATACAACCCATTCCCATGAAACCAACTCACATTTGTCCAGCCATCACAACTGTTATATATCCATGAATTGAAACAATTATTTAAAAAATAGTCAAGCCAACACAAGCCTCCTACTACTTCTTAAACACCCGACACAACTAGCAAACATGATTAATGATTACTATGCCTTGTTAACCTCCTATAATGCCGACACTTTAGGGGGAAAGCACTAACTACTAACAACCAATAAACTGATGTCAAGTGGAGTGGAATCTACTTTAAAATTGGAAATCCTTTCTCACAAAAAATTAAATTATGCGCATATCTTGACTGTTCTAAATACATAGTTGCTAATTAGTAATGGAACAAGTTAGTTAGTGTTTAGTTGATTGACATATACCTCGGAAAGGAACCCTTTTTTCCTACCTTCACTTTCCCTGCACTGTGACTGTTGCCATTGCCATTCTCTCACAATCTCCAACCACCCATACTTTAATTGGAAAAGGAAACAGGCAGTAAGGATGTTAGTGCATATCTCTGCGCCTGATGAGATGACGATTGATGACGATAACGATCATCAACAAACAAATGGGAAATAATATATTTATCTAGTTAAGCGCAACGCTGTTTTTTGCAGCGCTGCTTCTGCTCCTATATCGCACTGTGTATAAATTTGTGCACACGAGAAAATACATACCTACATACATCTCTCTCAACAACATGCGAAAATGGACACAGAAAAATACTGGCCTCTATTTCTCGCTCTCTTTTTCCTTCTCCCGTCGTCATTTGTCGCGTCCAAGTCGTGTACTTCCCCCTTTCTGTGCATTCACTATTGTTTTTTTATAATATGCATCTATGCTATTTTTCAAAAAATATAAGATGTTGTTTTGTGCAGTTGAAAAAGAACCTTGTGCCATTCTTCGTTTGAAATAGGTAAATATTATTAGTAAAAAATATATATTCACCACAAGACTGCATACTTTATAACATACAACACCATACATACCTATGCATAATAAATGTGCAAGTAAAAAACTCACTCTTTTAGCAAAACATCACTTTATACTTCACTCATTCAACTCAACTCGCTCGCACTTTTCTTCTCCCTGTTTCTCCCAATCCAACTAAACTCCCAAAAACAACATCAAGTAATAGTAGCAGCAGAGCACACAGAAAGGAGTTTTGTCTTATCAAAACATGTATATAAACTAGCATGAAAGAAAAAACTAATCTTCTTCAATTGGCTGGCTGGCTCTGGCTCTTTAACTGGTACTATGGGAAATATCCATCCATATGACGACGATGATGATGAGATGTGCTTTTAAAAATGTTGAAACATTGCAACATCAACAAGACGAAGAACACAGGAGTAGATTAGCAGTTATAATAATAATAATATGTGCAGTAGTAGCACTACATAAATCTACGCTGCTCCTGCTCTTGTGAGACTGTAAAAAATGTAACAAAAGCCATAGCAGCGCAGCTCAGAGAAATATTTAGGCTTTTATATGTGGGCAGTTTGTGGGGCAATCTGAGAGCTCCTGTATTAAAAAAGCTGACTGACGGAGAAACATTCCTGAACTAAATGGGTTGACGTTACATAAAAAACTACTACTACTACATGTACTACTACTGTACGTTCTTGAATTGAAGCTTGTGTGAGTGTCGTCGTGTGATATGTTGCTAGGCCGGAGGAGTTGCTCAGTTCAGTCCGTTCAGTTGTTTCAGTTCGGTTTATATTCAACTTAACAACTGCATTTTAGTACAAGTAGGAGCGCAAAAAGTCATTTGGTAGGTTGGTCGCTGCTGCTGCTGCTGTTGAGGAGATGATGATGTTTGGTGATCGTGTGATGATGATGATGATGGTGTGGGGAGTCTAGCCACTTGATGTTTTTTTATTTTACTACATGTGCATATTGATAAAAGTAAAGTGTTATGGACATGATGGGATGTTGTTGTTGAGGAACGAAAGAAGGGCAGAGAGGGAGATGAAGATGAAACATTGAAGAAAATAGAAGATGAGCATTTCGGCGTAGCAGCAGCAGTAAAAGAAGATGCTGTTTGTAATGTGTGCAGTCGCTTTCTCTCTCTCTGTCTCTTTCCCGATATTACTCTTCGTAATAATAACTTGCATGCATATTGCATACCTATATATCAAAGCGATTATTAAACAAGAGTCGTTTTTTCATGCATGGCTCATTCATGATATCTCGGCTTGAACCACATAAAAAGGCAGGTAAATGATATTTAAGTTTTTTACAGGGGAAAATGTGCCTAGATTGTCGCTAGAGTCGGTGAGCAAGATGTGATTTTCACCGACAAAAATAGCGAAACGACACAAATCAAATGTGATATGGCATCGGGGCTGCATGCATATGCCAGCCAAAAAATATGTAAACTATAATTAGGTAATGATAACACTTCAATCTCAATCTCGTCGACCTGCTTGCCACGCTACATTTATTATTGGCAGCACCAAATGTCGAACTAGGAGAGATGTGAAAATATTTAAATGATGTGGGTGAAAAGGTATCACGAACTCACCGCCGCCGCGGAGGATAATATTTGTGTTCTCAATCAAATTATTTATAAAAAAATCAGGTGCCAAATGTTTTTCTAGACGTGGCATTGTTCTGAGTAAATAGAGCCTACATGTAAAATGATAAATATATCATGCGTCGGTGGCAGATTGTCATGCACATTTTAGCACATCCGTGTAACAAGCAATATATTTAAACTAGCGGTGATGATGACATTATTTTTTATATCTTTGTTGACGCTGACTAAAGACTAAAGCAATATTTGCACTTCTGCGTATTCTACAAAAGGTAGCAGGATGATAATATTAATAATGCAATTTCATAGTAGTGGTATTTTAACCTTGAAACACTACCAGCATATTTTATTGCGCTAACCTTGATATTCCAATTTGCTCGTTTTTAATTACTCTCGATATTGAATATTATGGTTGTATAATTGCGCCTTGTGGTGCGCACACACTCGCTTTCCAAAATTGTAAATTACGCTTTGGCCATACACCTACACCTTGGATGACGCGATCATGATAATGATTCCTAATGATGCTAAAAAGAAACAAAGGTCAAAATAGGAAGCCAAAGGGACTATCTTTACCGATGCTACGTACGTACGCGCCTGCTAAGCGATTTGTCTTTGCGCACCATTTACGGAGAAATTCATAGCCATAATCATACCAAAAAATATCATTTTTACACATTTATTCCTGGTGGAAATGCAATAATAATGAATGTTTTCATAGACTTACCGCTAAATTGGCAGGTTATTTCTCTTGTCAGTTTGTTGTGTGTAGTAATGTCGGTGTTGCAAAAACTCCTATTTTCACTGTTTCATGTACACTTTTCTTCCTGACCTGACGCACGCAACAACGCACTTGATTTCTCCGTTTGAAAACTATGTAAAAATTGTGCTGTCCACTCAACAAATTTCTCTTTCTCCTGAGACGTAACAACAGAGTTTTCACTTTAATTTTGTTTTCAAGTTGGTCATGCAAAGCCCATTGGGATGCAGCGCAAGGAGCCAACCACCACCAACCATCAACACTCAACTCGAAAATGATATCGTAATAAAACTCCAAACAATTTTCACGTCATCAAGCATTAAGAGGGACGACAACTGCAGCATTTGCTTATGTACTCATTATCAGTGGCTTAATAACATGGAGTGCTCTCTTATAATAATAGGTAGGTAACTAGAACGCAGTAGGGAAAAAAAGTTGAGTTGAGGATGATATCGTTACAAGCGTCCATCACCAGTGCAGCGAGATAAATAATATTGTTTTCGTTGTTTAATAATGCATGTCGTAGTATTTGCAACGATGTTGATGATGATGCTCATGCATCGCCTACAACTTTTCTCTCTTTGCTCGCTGACTTTTTTTTTGCAAATCTATCTATATGGTAATTATCCTGTATATTATATCTTCCCTTCTTCGACCCACACAAAATCATGCAAAGAGAATAGATAGAGATATGATTTTTTTAAAGCGAGAAGTGTAACCAACATTCAACCACCGCTGCGCTGCTGCTGAAGCTGTTGTTATATATGTTGTTAAGCTGCTCGTTGTCGTAATCGTCCCCGTCGTGTGTCTTCTTCTTTTATTATTTTATTCCGTCGTTGGTTGTTGTTTGTGTAAATTTTTGAACTTCACGTATATATAAAATTGTATATAATATTGTTAGTGGAATATACAGATCAGAGGAGAAGTAAGTGATGGAGGTACGCGCGACACGACTAGAATAAAATGTTATTGCCAAAGGTTTGGGCTACTAATGTCATGCGTGACACAACGGAATTAAAGTTAATAGGATGCTGATGATGCTGCATCTCCTTTTTCCCTATACCTCATACCACACAACTAGAGATAGTAAAAAACTTAAACCTTCCAAACAGAAATCTATTCCATCACTAGTCGTTGTCGTCGTTTGGACAGGGAATTCACTTGGGTTTTGTGGGATCACCAACAAACAACAGCGTCAAAAGCAAAACGGAGATGTACTAAATGTACGTTATGATTATATATTGTCTAGATTTTATGTAGTAACAGCATTTGTCGATGAACGTGAGTAAGTGGAGTAGTAGTAGCAGGAGGAATAGAGAAATGAGAAATAACAACGCATAACGCTCGTTCTCATTCTTCTTTTCTGCCCGACTGTTAGAAGAGTAGTTTGAGTTTTGAGGAGATGATTATTACTACCGACTGTCTCAGCAACAGAAACAAACTTTTTTTTTGAAGAGGAGAGACTCTCGCTTGCACACACGCAACGCAACAGTCCTACGTAATGATGATAATATTCTGCAAACGGACAAAAAAAATCAACATCAAGCACATTCATCTCTCCATCTCCTCATTCCCTATTGCTTCAATTTACTACGACTACTAACACAATAACGTAGTAACAGACACACCAGACACAAGCTCAAGCTAAAAACCCTAAAAGATTGTTCCCTATATCCAAAATGTTGTTTCACCTTTCAGTGAAAAGTGTATGGCAATCCTTGTAGTCACACAATAGGATAGCTTTGTAGAAGAAAAGTGGAAAGCCACAGCCACACACATATAGTTCGCCCTTCACACACAGCTCTTCTACCCATGCAAACAAACGGACAAACGGAGGAGTCATTTATAACGACTTACATTGGATAGCAACTTGATTGCAACGAAATGCAATGCATGGGTATGTTGTTGTTATGCAGGAATCATTCATGTTACATGAGATATTATTATGCTGCTTGCTTGGGAATTTGGATTTGATCGGGCTTAAAACGGGCATTAAATGAAACGCATCACTTTGAAAATCGTTGGATATGCGTGGATTCATACAGACAGGTCAAAGTAAATTCAGTGGTAATACTATTATCAGTCATTTTATTAGCGTCCAGCGCTACATATTATATGGTTCAGTTAGAAAGTAATCGGGACGGTTATGAAAATTCTGCCAGTATTAGATAAACAAGCAATCAAAATGTAATGTCGCTTACATTGTATATAGCAGAAGTAACAATGAGTTTCCATGTGAAAGATTTCATGAAATCGTTGTCACTTAAGTAATTGCAATATCATCTCCGCCAATTCTAACTGTGCTGAGTTAAATTGTTAGTCGAGTTTATGAATTCATAGGAAAGGTCAAGGAAAAGGACCAGGGGAGGGAGAGACATTAAAGCACTCCATTAAATATAACAACAAATTACATCCATGCGCACGATATATGCTTTAAGAAAAAAAATTTGGCATTTTTCTGTCTAGCATTGAGCATGTGCTTCATAGTAACGAACAACTTTTAGAACAGTTACAGATCTAATGAATTTACGCTTTGTTTATCAACAGAGCATCTTCTTTGAGCAAACCTTGACTGTGCGTGTTGAGATGCCAACGTCATTTAATCAATGTTTTTTTTCTGTCCTTATAATGATGACAGTGACGTTCCATTGACTGAAAGACAAAGCGCTATTCATTGCTTTTTTCTTGAAAAGGGTTTAAAACGCAACTCGAATTATTTTCATTTCATATCATAATATGTACCTTGCTAACGCCACCATCATCCAATTTTCATACTTGTCAGTTTGACCGTTATAACTAGATGCTTTTAATTGTGTGCGTAGGCGTATGGAATCATAAGAGTATTTTGATGATTCTCTGAAAAGTATGTACACCATTTCAAGATCATCTTCTGTCTAGGATGATGAAGATGATGATGAACAATAATAATACATGCGACAGGTATAATTGATAATGATGTGTGTGGTATTGAGGTGGTGGTGGCGACTGGCGATAGTGAATGGTGACGATTAAGGAAACGAAGATGCTGCCGCTGCTGTGCCGCTGGAAAAGAAGGTCTTCTAGAATAGCTTATTTGTAAAATGTGCACCCATCCTCCTACCTCCTACGGGGGTTGCTTTGATTCATTGCTCGCGTTTGTAAGCAAATTTGCTCACGCTCGCCAGCGTTAAATCCGGTATATACGAGCGTAGGTATATTAAGCATATAAACTTGTAAATGTCATCATGTCATGAATAGATATGTTTTTGTACCTATTGTGTGTAGCGAACGAAAGCTCGTCGATGTAGGTGAGCGCTGAGATAGAAAATGAAGTAATGACGGCTCAAACATTCCTCACTATTTCGGCAGACAGATTTGCATGATAAAGCCCACTCATTTTTTTAGGTAGTTGGCACTTTTACGAGTGCAACCTTTTGATATCATCATGGAACGTGTGTGTATCCTCCTCACCCTCCAGTTTTCCACTTATGAAAATGAAGTTTGGTTTCGCAAATTATTTAGAGATGGTTTGGAAACATAAATAGTCAATTTAGCGTGGCCGATCAATAAATAATTGCACCTGATTCCACGTCAAGGTAGATTTCCACGTCCACCATCATCATCTCATATTTAAAGAAATTAGTATTCCTCATTGTTTTAAGCATTCCGCCCGATTTGCAAATAGCGACGGTGAATAGCACGATTTATATAAAGCACTTTTTTGCGAAATACCATCATGATATTCTAAACTCTGAGTCGAGTTAGTTGAATGAGCGTCTGAGCTAGTCTAGCTACTCGTAAAAAACGCAGTAGGAGTGGGATCAGTCAGTTTGAAAAATTTTGGTACACCTGAAATATCATCGAAGCGGTTCTAAATTTGTTTTTTAAATAAATAATATAAAAAAACTGCAAGGATTTTACTTGGGTGTTTCCTAGCCAGGCTTGCGCGTCAGTGTCACTACTTTTTTCCATATTTCGACATACCATCAGGCATGAACCATTAGCCATGCATCATGATGACAGCAGGAAGGGAGTATAAAATTGTGCTCTCTGGCTGGACGAAATGTGTAGTTATGAAGATAATTGCGGGCTAATTGGATACGCGACCAAATAATACTACAAATATAACAGCGTAGCATGTAATTCACGTATGTATACATATAGATATATTCCGCAAAAAAGGTGATTGGGTCTTCATCAGACTTTATAAATTGTAAGTGGGTACAAAAGAGCATGAACGAGCAAAGTCCGCTGCACGAATAAAAAAATTTGGGCACTGAAACAAAAAATCGAAGCACACAATAAAAATTATAAATCAAAAATCCCTTTTTTAAATAGCATTTCATTTTTTCGCTGAGCATTTGCATATCACGACTTTGAGCCTCATTTCATCCACCCAAGCTTGACCATTTTTGGAAAATATGTGATTATTACTAAAAAGTGAGTCGCGTCGGAACCAGCAACAACGCCAAACAACAGTGCTCATGCCATTACTAACCTTACCTTACAGATTTATAACCTAGGGACGGACATTGCGATAGAGAAGTATTATTAGTCATCGCCACACCATCCAATTCAGCATGCATCTCTCTACGTAATTGAAAATGAAATATGTTCATGCTCGCGAGTTTAATAATGCTGAAAAAGAGCCAAGTAAAATTCGGGATATGGCGTACATATTTTCATGACTTGTGGGTAGAATTTGCTATGCAAATGTTCTGAATTTACTTGGAATAGACATTTGATTTACAGTAAAATCCTGGTGGCTAGAGATTTTAGAGGGTTTGATTGTTAGTAGTTCGACATAAAAAATGATCATTGCAAAAATCCAAGCATTTAATTTTGAGCAAAAATATAGATATATACTGGCCAACATTTATTCCAACATCATTCTGCTCAACACGATCTAGTTTGGTTTGCTTTTTTAGATTTTATTTATCTTTTGCGTATTTTGTAACTTTTCAAGTCTCATTTTCAAACTTTTTTCAACAACAAGAAGTACTTAGCCTTGTGAAAAGTACTGTGGAAAGTTGTTTTCAAAGAAAATTGCATGACAAGCACGATGATCTCTTAAACTTTCATCAAGTCATAGAACAAACGTGTTATTGGGAAAAGGAAATGGATTTTGAAGAACTTACCATAAAGATCACTTGAAAAAGTTTGAAATAAACCACATACCTATGCCAGGAAAGTAGAAAGTGGAAACAGCGACATGCAAAATCCTTCAATTTAACTTTCAAGGCGCTACACAGGAGAGAAAGTCATGCATTGGAAGTTTTACCAGAGGAGGCATTCACAAATTTATGAAATCAAATAGCTCATTTCTTCGCTGACACTATTCTCAACTGACTGGGCTTCCAAGAACACTTCTGGATCCATCCAATGAACTTCCATGAACTCTTACCGTTTAATGTTTATAACCGGTACATTATGTAAAAGGAATAGGAGAAATAAACTTTTGTACCCATATATCTAACCGAATTAAAATTCATATCTGATTCGGGATATTCCGGAAGTGGCCTTGAATTCCACTTTGCCGTGTTATATGTCCTCGTCCATAAATCGTTGTTTGTTTGCTTAGGGGCTATTAACTTTCTCTGTAGGCTTTCTCCAGAGTAATTTAATCAACGGGTAATGCGAAGAGTTTCGCAACTGTAAGTTGTCATTATATCTAGTAAACAGCTACATGATTGCCAACTGCCTCATACATTACCAAGCATGGATTATGCATTACATATAGTCTGCTTCTGCTTTCTAAATCTAAATGACTATCTGAACAAACTAATATTGAGGAAACCTCTCTATCGCGTCAATCCATGGCATGCATGATTATCATCACCTATTAGAACGAAAGGAATTCCTTCCTGCTGGAGTCTTGTTGTATTGAACTTTCAACGACCTCTTTTAGAAAAGGAGAATGGATTCGTAATATGCTATTTCGACTTTCAACACGAAAGATATAATCTCTCTTCCGCTCACACTGAAAGATTTCCATGTAAATATGTTAAGAGCTCGTAAGTTTCAATACTATCTGTGCTTGATATGCATATTCCTTCCAATTTATTTGCAACCTTGAAATAACCTTCCGGTTCTAACTTTCATCACCATCGGATTGCTCCGACGGTACAATGACCATTTATCAATTATTCACGCATGGCTATTTATACAGCTGCATTCCAGTACAGCATATTATGATAAATGATAACAAATGAGAGAGGAAGACGTCGTCACATGCGGAGAGAATTGTCTGATGATTTCATCTGTAACAGCTGAAAATGCATATCATCCGAAGATGTATGAAATCTTTTAGAATTTTGATTATTACACTGGATATCTTACTTAACATGTAGAATTTTTTATCTCATTTCTGGTTTGAGAAGGAAATGGTAGAGGTATCAATTGTATCAAATGATAAAAGTTTAGGATGCATCATTGTTGAATTGAATTACCGATGCCAATAAATGATTTATTCTGCTACATACCCATCAATGTATCGATCTGCTTTGTACCTTTATTTATTGTAATATTTTTAAACCCGGCATTGCTACAGACCCGAAAACAAAAAAAATCATCAACAATCATTACTTTAGCTTTTAACTGCAAAGTGCAGATCACAGTCAATGATCACCCATAGCATTGCGTGTAAAAGTGGTCTTGGAAATGAATTCCATCTTCTTGAATATATCACCTCTAACTATGCAACCATAGCGCTGCACTGGATTACAACTTGCATCCCTCATTACTCATTGTTCGTTGTTAGTGTTATGTTAGTAGTAAAAAATATATGTAGTTATACACATAATAAAATGCACACCTGTATTTTGTCCAAGACATTTTTTATGTCTTTTCAAAGAAGGGTTATGTCATACAAACAAACATAAGCTACGCATTAAAATGTGTACAAGATGAGCATGATGAACAATGTCCAATTTCAAATACGAGAATGTTGTTTTGTGATGAACTATGAACTGGAAATCGGATGCACATGTAATACACATGCATTCACGCGCAACTTTTTCGCTCCTTCCAAGAGAGCGGACTAATGCAAGTGCAAGCAGTAATGTTTTTTGAAGGGGTTGATTTTTAGTACAAGGGGTTGGATGGTTTAAATATCTTTAACATTTAACATGAAATTGTATAGATTCTTGTTGTATTTTTATTATACGAAGGTGGATTTTTCCTACGTCCCACGTATGTTTCAGGACTAGATTTAAGAAATGATTAGAGTCAAATGGCAGGGTATAAACCCAATCCTTCGCATGGTTAGGTTCTATGATTTTCAGGAACAACGGGTGAGATCTTACAAATGCGTAGGTATTTGAACTTGAGGCAGAGTGTTTGGCAGAGAAATCATATCATTCTTCTCTCTACTATTTATGGTTCCTTTAAATAATGTTACTGCCTGCATGAATGCATGCATTGCATTGGTCCCTCTAGTAGTCCGTGACATATAATGACAAGTTGTCTTGGTTTATGTATCGAAGACGCATAAGATAATGTGTCGAAAGGCAAGGGTCGGTCTGGTCATACCTACCCACACTATTTATCCCACACTATTAAAAACCCCTCGACTCTCGCCTGACACCAACCATTGTTGTTATAAGAAGCAAACGGCAAACCAGATATGGAAAAAAGTAAAAATTCCATTTATTCACCCTGAAGCATAAGTTGTCTCAAAAGTACAGCCACAACAAAATAAAATCCGTCTGTATTTTCATTTTTTTAAAAGTAGCATGGCTGTAGAGCACATAACTTGATAACTTTCTGGTGTCAGTCTGTACGACCGAAAGTCTTGGGTATTACTTCCAAACCTATTGCAATTGCATATTTCAGTTCGCATGGCGAAATGTCAATCCATGTTTTTATTATTTTAGTCGCCTATGTACATGTTGTGCAAGTCAAACTCATAATCATAATCTGCACATACCGTGTGAACATTACACTTTACGTATTACTAACCTGAAGCATTTTACTATTTCTGTAGAAATTAGGTAGATATTAACAAGCTGAAATTATTTTATCACATACACCTGCCGTCGCCTAGGTTTACATGACTTTACACTAGTTGTATGGAAAATTTCTAAAAGTCGCTACTTCTTTGCTGCCTTCATCACTCAACAGTTCTGCAGTCTGAAAAACCAAATCCTTACCATCCTCAGTTTCATGAGGAGACGAGTTGAACGAAGACGAGCGTACAAAAAGGATCGCATACCTATGCATACACCTTAATGTAAAGGTCCAAATGAAAAGAGCGATACAGTTTAACTGGATGATGAACCGAGGAGAACATCATGACACGAAATGTTTTATGGGAGTTTTCAGAGACTCACGAACAAAATCGGCCATCGTCATCATCAACATTTTCATCCATGCATGGTTTGAAATGCCTAATCTGTTTTATTGTTTGCTTGCATATCACCACGAAAGGCATACACTATTTGTGTACTCACTCATACGCACCGAGATAAGGTTGATTCATCATTTACTCACACAACAACCATATATGCGATTACATTTATGAATGCTCGTAGATAAAATGGATGAATAGAAATAGAATACATACATGCCTGTATATTATAAGATAAACCTGCATCAGATTCTCGCAAACAAACAAAACCATTTCTTATAAGGACATCATCTTACACATTGCACAGATTGCTCATCATCATCATCGCCATAATTATTATATCGCCACAATAAAACGAGCAGAGCTGAGAGTGAGAAGAGGAATCTGATTGAGATTGTTGTGTATGGCAAAATCGGACCAACATGCATAATATAATCTCACAACAGCATTTTCATCATCATGAATCATAAAGATGATGATGATGATGGGAGAATGGAATGTTTCTCCACACAAGTAATCCCAAGACAACCAACATCATCGTCAATCGTCATATTAAGCAGCCTAGGTAGGTCGGAGGAGAATGAATCTGCCCATGGAGAAAAACTTGTTGGGCTGTCTATTTGTGTAGAAAATTGCTGCTATTGCTAATTATTGTGAAAGATGTAGCCTCTCACAGAGTGAGAGAGAGAGAGTCGTCAACAGTGCACTTGTGTACAACAATCCAATTTTTTTGTAAATGAAAAGCCCCAGAGCAGCATACTTGCAGGGAATACGAATCATCATCTCTAAATCCAATCATGTGAATAATTACATTATGCACACAAACACGCATACCTTCACCTTCGCCGTGTCTCTTTCCTTTTTCCTCCGTCCCACTACTACATTAACCAGCCATACAATATAGTAATATGTACAAGGACGGCTGTCGATATTTTTTAGATTGTTGTGTGCTGTGTACGTAGTCGTGTGTGTTGTAGCATGCAGCAAGTTTCAACAATATATTTATAGGCGATAATAGGGAAAGTTGCAAAAAAAGAAGAAAATGAAGCTATTACCACTATTACTATTATTAACAGTAGAAACTAATTGTCTTGCCAAGGAAGTAATCATAACTACTTTGCCAGAAAATCGCCAATTGGGAATTGTGACAAATTCAGAAGAACAAGTGGAAGACGTTGGATAAGCCTGTATAAGAGGAGTATCCCTCCAAAAAAATATATATACAGCGCAGTGAGACAATGAGATTTTTTGGAATCATCGTCAATGCAAGCTATATAATTTGAAGTTGCTGTATAATAAAAAGTGATTTTTAAGTAAAAAAAAATAGTAAATCATTACGTTACATATGAAACGCATTGTTGTATATTGTTATTATGAGACACATCGCATCTCTTTTTTGAGTAACAATCTGAATTATTCGTACAATTTAAGGCAGCTACTATAAAAAGTATTGTATATGTTTCACATGGAGCAGCTAATTACTAGTTTTTGTATAAGGCGATGAGTAATTATGTTACAGTAAGCAGATCACTATTTTACAGAAACACCCCTTAATAGTCAACACATATTTTTACACACCATGACATGATCATTTTTTTAACCTTGAATTAGTGCAGCTGAGTAGCAGCTAGAGATTATTATGTACAAGCATTTTAAATAGTATAGCAATGTACAATAATTAACTGTAAGTTTAAAAGGAACGTGTTAAGACGTAGAAATATAAGAATATTTATACATATTTTGATATGTTTGATTAACCTTTGATCGGAGATTATAATTGTTGTAGTCGAAACAGTGAACATTACTCAGGGATGTTTAAAAAACATTTTAACTTCTTTGTTCATTCCATTCATATACTTTTAATTCCAGTTCCAAATGTCTCTTTAGTGTCCTTTAAATAATTTAGTGCAAACGTAAACGGATGAACAAAACTGACACTTAATTGAAATTCGAGTAGCATAAAAAAGCAGTTCCGTAAACGCGGGTTGAAATCACAAATTTTTAGAAATAATAGTCATTTTTTAATATTCTTCGCATCTAGTGCTTAATGACAATGCAATTTTAATTAAAGCAAAAAGGGAGATTGATTTAATAATAAATGTTTTATTTTATTACGCTAACCCATTAAAAATAATAGTACCGTACTTGGTATAGAATTATATTGGAAAGTGATAAATATAATTATAGTTGAGTAACGCATGTATATCCTTCACTACAAACAAAACGCAGCATTCCTATCTTCTTGCCATTCAAATAACATAAAACAATAAGTTTTAATGCTGTGAAAAAAATTGTGTTCATAATATTATGGTTAATGTTTCCTACTTTAAATCCAACTACATAAATATATATATAGAGTTTTGTAAAAATGCAAACGCAGTAGTGTAGTATAAATAATAATTATAATGTTAGAGAAATAGTTTCGATACAATCATTACAAACGACAGTAACAGACAGCTTTCAAAGTGTACTGTGATTTTAGTCCACGAGAAATACAGTGCCAATTTTATCTCTTAAAACGCGACAAATAAAAAATCAGGATCATTATACAAAATGGCGAGACAAGACGCGAAAATGACAATCAGATATCATCATCAAACAACGCAACCAAAGAGAAAACTAGAGTACCTCCTAAATGAAACCTACGTGAAAATTGACGAGCTGAAGGAGCTATTGCGAAAGGTAAAAAGCCAAAACCTGCGAGATATTATTTAACACTTACACATATTTATGGCATATTACAAGTTATAATTGCGGATGCTTTTAACAATGTGTCGCATCTTAATTGACAGGAGGCAGCAATAATCGGAGGAAATGTGAACGACAAGGCAGTGGGTCGAATGTTTTCAAGGCAAGATTACTTAATCACGTTGTGCGCCGAGGCATGCAGTGAGCATGAAAAGAAAAATGCTGCTCACGCAGGTGCAAGTGGAGTTCATCATGGTACGAATTTTTTTCATACAAAAGTCACAAGTAGATTTCAAGAATCCACTTTAAATGTAAATGAATGAAAGTAAGTTAAACGGTGGCAAAATATTTTTATGTATGCGTTTAGGTGGAGCGGGTATTCGACAAAGCCGCAGTTATACTACTCAACAACCTTCAATCGCAGAACAAGCCCACGCCAACAGATCTGAGAGGGAGTATGCAAAAGCTGATGCAAATTGGTATGCGAATTCATCTTTTCAAAATAAACAAAAAATGTTTGATAATTGACACAGCTTATGCATTTATGAATAATGTAACGTTTAAAAGGTATGGAAGTCTGGACAGAAGTTTAGCAAAAAAGAAAAAGCATCAACTCATGGACAAGCGGCGACGACACACAAAAACGATAGGTTCTATGGCGGGTTTGGATGTAATCAAAAAGTCAGTCGAGTTAAAGCCGGATGAGCAGTATGAAATTGGACTTCCAGCAGCTCCAAGAGTTACTTCCACGCGAAGCAGCATTTTCCCAATGACCCAGCACCAGTACTACACAGCACTCATGGAAAGCAAACTCACGAAGAAGCTTGCATATCCGCTAGATGTTCGACCACCCAATTTGCAGTATCCCCCTCCGGGAGGCCCACCGTCTAGACATACTATGAACACTTGGAATTATCCAGTGGAGAATCTCGATGAAAATAAGAATATGAAGAAACACGCAGAAGTACTACACCCCTCAGTGTCGGTACCTTCCGTTACTAAACCTCCCATTTTAGTTCCATTGCCATGCAGGAGCCTGGGCAGTGAATTGGCATTCAGACATTCCAGCAAATCCAGTAAGAAGTGGTACGAGACCAACCTCGACGAAGCACCAAGCACTCCCGTCATGACGCAAAATCCATCTCCCTCTCCCTCAATGCTATCTTCAAATCGAGGTAAATTAATTACAGTGTAATTATTACACGGGCTAAATTATATACTTAAATCTGTATTTTTTTCTTCTTTTCTATAACCAAAAGTTTCATAGTTGAATAATATGTTTGCATGTCATGATAATAGGCTCGTCTCGAGGATCGGTGGCGTCAGGAATGGACACGGTTGACGGTGGAATTGCGCGCATGGCAATATCTAGCCCAGCAAACGAATCTACTGAATTCACGAGTAAAAGTAAGCACTCAATAACATTGCATATAAAAAAGAAGTCTTTTATCTTATCTATCTGATATTTCTATTCTAACTATCGCTTTTACCGTAACAGGCAGTGAAAGTAGTGAGTCTTGGTCTGGTGCAGGAAATGAAGTTACAAAACCATTTGAAATGTCAGATTATTACAAATATAGTACCAAGTTTAGAAGCCGGAATTCGCCTGTTTCAGAAGAGAGTATGCTTTGTCACACTTAAAAAACTAATAGCATAGATGCTACTTTTGAATTCTTCTCATTAATGAATGCGATACTTTTTTCAATGCAGCAAATCATTCGGAGAGTCGGATTAGCAATGGCCCATCGTCAGCATCAACGTCAATATCGCATTCCAGGCAGCCGTCACAAATCAGTAGGCAGGCTAGTATTGATGCTACAAATGACTACAGGGACACTAACGGAAACCCTTCCGTTGGACCAAAATTACCGCCGAAACAACGCAGGTAACATATTTACTGCCAAAAAAGGCCAACTTTGTTATGGGTTTAAAATGAGTTTAAGTAACGAATTGATTTTAACATTGCAGAAATCAAAATAAAAGTATCAGCGCTTCCACAATCATCTTTGAGGGGGATATGAACAATGGAGGAGACCCTTCAAAGGATATCTGGATAACGAATGAACCCACCTTTGTTTAACATAATTAACTACCTCGTTGACAATGCAGCTAGTAAATTACTATCTACATAACATTTATATAAGTCAAAAAAAATAATCTTTACTCTGGTCTTTAGTTGTAACTGTTACAATTACATTAATCGCTACTTAACTAGATTGAAAGTGTTAGCTAATGATTTTCCTTATTTAGACAAATATTATTTGTATTCGTACTTGAAACTTAAGTACTTTGAATGTTCACGTCCAACTTGTAACAATGGTGCAATCTCTAAACGGTGTGATGGAAAAGTTCTAATATTTACAATATTCATGCCATGAAAAATAAAATTAATATTTGAAAACGTGCAAATCAGTTTTCTGTAAGTCGTTCAAAGTTTATTTAAAACGCTGTTCATATGGTCAGTTTACTGCGTGTTTTGGACAAAAATCTATATAATAGTACAATAGACACAGTGGCACACATTTTATGACAGAGCAAGCAAACAAAAACTTTGTTTTATATAACCAAGAACGGTAATTCTGCAAAATAGTAAACTATTGATATTTTCAATTATAATATAGTATTTGCGGTGATCGTGACTACAACTAATTCAGTAGTTTTCG
Source organism: Sinella curviseta (assembly GCA_004115045.4). Taxonomy (NCBI): domain Eukaryota; kingdom Metazoa; phylum Arthropoda; class Collembola; order Entomobryomorpha; family Entomobryidae; genus Sinella; species Sinella curviseta. The sequence continues at coordinate 18,619,837 of CM065489.1, read as the reverse complement.
TCATGATTGGAAGAAATGTAAGAATAGTAGATCATTATAAAACGAGCATACTCATATCGATAGATAACAATAAGTAATCGTGGAAAAAAGGTCTGTAATATTAATATACATATAATCAGCATTCATCACAACAAATGTACTGTATCTGTACCTATAACAACCTAGAAAGAGGTAATTGATCACGAGGGATTTGAGGTTGATTGCTTACTGATTTGTTGCTGATAGACACTATCATTAAACCCTTCTCTGTTCCTAGCTATTTCAATGGCCAAAAATTGTACACGGGTCACCAGTATCGTATTCTCTTCCGAATATTCACCGTTGGCATTCAGTCTCACCAAAGTTCCAAAGCTGAAATCTTCCAAGGTTTTCATTTCTTCGCAGAAACTTCTCCATTTCTATATCGAATAGGACAAAAAAATTAAAACCCGTTCTTGTGAACCCATAATCACTTATCAATAATACAACAGTCTAATGATGTGGTTTGAAAACACAGTTAGACATACACACTCTAGTTCAAAGTACATGACACCTACCTCTTTTGCTGAATAAGATTTTAAGGAATCAACATCAATCTCTTCAACCTGGAAGTCTGGAAAACGCGACCGAAATTTTGAGTATATCCAATCATCATACTTTGACAGTTTGAGCAATTTTGGATCGGCCGAGCAAAGCAACTAAAAATTAAAGAAAAAAGATCAATGAAAATCCCATATCGTCCCTTTCTCTTACTCTAATTAGCACATGTATGAAATATGATAAAAAAACAGCTAACGACATACGTTATAATGAATCTCCGCATCTTCAGCTACTTTCACCGCCCACATTGCCTCCACGTTTGCCTAAACACAATATCAAAATATCGCTCAATTTAATACGAGTGAATATCAACAATAGCACACATTATCTAAACAGGTAGCATGAACATTAATGAAGTTAAATTTTTGATTGTCCTTACATCATTAACATAATCCTCAGCGGGCCGTTGAAGGTATGAAGCAGCATCCAGCGCAGCACCCGCGTCCTAAAAAAATTAAACAAAAGTCCAATATTAACAAACTGTAAGCAGAGGTAAAAAAAACTTACAGTATCATTGATCAACATTAACTCTTAAATATACTTTAGCATGATCTTCCAGTAGTGATCAGTAATTAGCTGACAACCAGTCAAATAAAACTGACGCCCCAAAATCTGCGTAATAAAACCGACAAATATATTTATTGCCTGCGACACTTACCACTCCATCAGCCAGTGACATGATTCTCAATCACAGATTAAAGCCCTTCGTTACAATAGCATTTAGTTACACGAGTTATCAGTTTTTTCGCTCTCTCCTTCAACAAAGTTAACTAGTCATCACGAAAAATGACGCACTACGACACGACACCAGCAATAATTGCAGCAGCAGCAGTGCAACTTGGTTACTTGATGATCACCCAACAACACCACAACACCAGCTTACGACGAAACACCGACTTGTGTGCTCTCACATGGCCTTGTAGAGTAAATGTGCGTCGGCAGCACAACACACAAAACTGCAATGCGAGATATCCGATTATTTCTCCAACCAAAGCTTTAAATTCGCGGGTTGCCCGACTTTCAATGGCTTTGCGCTAATGCGTATATGCAAGTTATCAAGAGATGCTAATGTGTTTAGATAGCAAACAATATTTATTTTTCATGTCATAAGACGTTAATTATGACTTGAGATATACAAGACAATTAAACTAAAGTGTAATGCTTGAAGTGCAGGTGTGTTAGTATTGGTAACACGAACAGTTAATTGGTGCTATATGGTGATGTTGCATGCTAGACTACTATAATGCTAGGTAATTAAAGCAATAATAATAACGACAACAAAAATAGCAGTAATAATATGGGAAGCGGAATTGCAGCTAATGAACGTAACGAGTCCTGGTCTTCCTGGGAGGTGTTTCCGAAGCTGCCGTTGTTAGCCTCTCTTGGGGGACTGTTTTGCGTGGTGATCGTCAGGAATCCAGAATCCGGTGACAACTCAGTGTCCGCTTCCCATCCCAGGGAGGAATAATTGCTACTTTGGTAAGACGTGTCTGGATTACTGGTGGGAGTGGTCCAAGAGTGCTCATCGGGACCGGCCCATGATCTTCGAGGGTAAGAGCGCGGTTGACGCAGAAAGTACCCTTCAGACGGCCTCGGACATGTAAGACAGAAGACTTTGTCTTCCTTTGGAGTGAAAATAAAGAATTGGTCATGTAATTGAATTTAAATTATAAGTGAGACATTAAAGAAAGTCATTCTCGGAGAATTTCAAGAGCTTAGAATTAAAGTTATCGTACCTGAAGACATCCAAAACCTAGGTTGAATCGACGTTGTGTTTCATGAACATAAGAGTTGCTGTAGCCCGGAACTAGAGTTTGTCGTCCTTGTAAATGCGATGGATAGGATGGACTTTGAAAACTATATCCCAGCCTCCGAGAATCCTATAATATATACATAGTCAAGCATAAAGATGATTGCGTTTGTAATACTGATTTAAAAAAAGAGATTATTATGTTGCTAAATCTTCAAAGCGAATCAACAATTGATTATGAATGTTTGTCTATTTCTCAGAATAATGGCAACAAAATCCAGCTTATAATTAGTTAACATGCACTTGCAGTTTTATTATTGCAGCTTTATTATGGATGTTATCGTCATCAATCTTAATTAAATAGCATGCTATTATTATACATGGAAAGAAGTTCATAATAGGACACAACTTACTGATAACTGAGTTCCACTAAACGATAAGCTTCTTGACATTCCGCGTTCAATGGTGTATGTTTTGTTCAATATACTTGATGGTGAGGATGATGGTGACGATGGTGGAATTACGAAAGTTGACGACGATGACAAATATGAGAATGCCATAATTCCACCGGTTTTGAGAATTTTAGTTAGACTGAAAATTGCGATCGTTAAAGCGGTTGTTGCAACTGACAGTCCTCTACAAACTACTCAAGTCTGTCGAAAACAGCAACTGAAAATGAAAGAAAAATCATTTTTGTAGTTTTGTTGTATATTTAAAATGTAAATCATTCTATGAAAAAATTACCAGACTTAAGTAAGGTACATAGATAGGTAGATGCGTTTATACATATGAATCTCATTAAAAAAGGAGGAGGACTAAAAAACCGAGTGCATCTCTCTTATCTTCTCGTATTTACGCCGCTAGTCATGTTTATTAAATTAGTTTCCTTAATTGATAAAAGTGTCCCTATGAATGCTGCACAACACTGTGCTACAAGAAAGTCTTTAGAATGCATGAATCCGGCATCCATACATCTTATACTTATCTACCTAATTCATTTCAATTTTGGTTGCAACGCTTGGTGCTGTTGACGTGCTGACTATAATTTGACTATTTTCTTATTGGATTTTTAACTGGTGGGAAATTGAGGACGTAAACCGCTGGAAAGACCATTGATATGATATAAACCATTATAAACTATTTAAAGTATTTACATGCAATTATTACACTACAACAAAGTAGAATGTTTTAAGCAGAGGCAAGCAATGTAAGTTATGCAAGGGACACTTTCCAATGGACAGGACTGAACAATGTGTTCAAGAAGTTTGGAGTAATACATAAATGAGTGCTTATAGGATCGCATGGAATTTACATATCGCTGTTCATTGTGCTTCAACTCATACTGTAAAAAACGGACTACGCTCTCCACTTGAGCAAGTGTCACGGAACTGAGGAGAAGTTGAAATATCCTCTTGGTCCTAAATATTTTGAATATGGTATGGGTGAGACATTACTTTTCTTCTAACTAGAGAGGCGAGAGGCCCATTCACATTGTTACAGAGGACTATAAAACATTCCTTATCAAATAGTAGCAGTTCCATTAATTTTATCACTTTAATTTTAGGACATATACGCCACTGGCTTCAAATTCTTATGCAGATTGACAAGTCGATGAACGAAAAGGAGAACGGTGACACAAAGGAAGAGGAAAATATCATTGATTTGGGGGATTTCGAGTTTGCAAGGAATTGGGATACTGTTGGCGATAGTGACACCAGGTTGAAACAATATGATGTAGTGAGAGCTGAACAAATTACCAAAGACAACGGCGACAATCAGGAGGAAGTCAGGAGAGATGGGGAAGCGGCAGAAGCAGGGGATGAGCGTGATGCGACGAGGGTAAACGTAGAAATTTTATGAGAGTTATGAAAGATGAGTTGAGACATCCAGAGAAACTCCGTTTATAAATTGTTAGTGTGAATGACTGATAATGCTATTTGTAAAGTATGACATGACTGGCATCAATTGGAACTTCATGGAGTTATTTTCTTGGCTTATTATTACCGTATGTAATTAAAATTGGCGTGTATGCATAGTTATTAAGTATCAAAATTGTTTCACAGTAAATGCACATGTTTTAGTAATTGAGTAATGTTCATTTATATGCTAGTCATATAGTCCTTTATAATATGTTGTTGTTAATTTCTTAATTACTGTTACTATGTTCCATTTTATAATGTAAATACTCATAAATCATAGTTTACTCATCTGCTTACATTATTCTACCGTCCAATGGCAAATTTTTATCATTCAATTGCTTCGAATTATCTTACTATTAGTAAATAAATAAACTAGATTATTATAATAAACATTATCGATAAGTACTACGCAACCTTTCATTGTTGACCATTGGCGTCAATACAGGCATGACATTATTACATAAGTAACAAAAGAATCAGCTAGGCTAAGAGGTAAGAGAAAATGTTGGTAATACACAAAATTAATTTATATGATTTCCTACATTGATTTTACATGCTAAACTACTGAGCTATTCTGTACTACTTGATAATTACGGTATATAAATATAATTTGCATGTGGGATAATATTAATTAGTACCACAAATCCGGTATTTAAAGAGCCGTGACCTTGAGAGGCATTTAACGGATTGGAGTACTGTGGTATGGGTATGGTGAATTGTTTGACGCAGCAGTCCTGAAACCCGAATCTGAGTGCTCCGATCCCGAACCCCATCCCAAAGAGCTACCACTTCGACTCGACGTGCCTGAATCAGCCGATGTTTCCCGGCTCCGGTCTTCATATAACCATGGCCATCTTTGACCGTTAGTGATATAAGAACGGGGTTGTCGCAAGAAGTAACCGTTTCTGGATTTTGGGCATGTGCTACACATCGCCCTATCTTCCTGAGGGGTGGAAGTAAATAATTTTACATTAATATGTAATTACATTAGTAAAACGAAGATGGAAACTTCTTCTGGTAGAACTTCAAGTAATAATTAACTTTATAAACACGGAACTTACACTGAACACACCAAAGCCAATGTCGAATTTTCGCTGCGTTTCACGAACGAATGCATCCTTATAGCCAGCAACTAGAGGTTCTGCTCGTCTCACAGGCGATGGAAGCGGCGACTGTCCAAAAGCAAACGGCTCCCTGTTAGGATTCTGCATTAAGAAAAGTAAAGAACATTTTGTTATGAAAATATTAATTAGAAAACTATGATTATGTCCCTAATTCTTAAAGGCTAATCAACTATTGACTCTGCGTGCTAGTCTATTCTCCGAGAGATATGACTAGATTTTTCATGGTGATTATCACCTATCATTGTTCTATCGTCATCCGCGTTGTTAAATAAATTTATTATGCAAGCTTTAATGACGTATACGCTTATAAAAGTCACTTACGCTTACAGAAAACTCAGCGCCGCAAAATAAGCTTCGAGTAATTCCGCGTTCAACAGCGTAAGTTTTATTTGAAATTGAAGATGATGGCGATGGCGATGACCGGGCTGTCGGTGACGGAAAAACGGAAGTTGACGACGTTGGTGAATATGAGGATGCCATATTTTCACCGATTTTGAGAAATTGCGATGATTAAAGCTGTAGTTGTATGTTAAGTGATCAGAACGAGTGACAACTCGTCTCTAACTACTTAAGTCGATGAAAAGAGGTTAAATGAAATATCAGTCAAGCAACATTTTTTAGCTGTGGTAAATGTGACCTTCCATTACTTTATGACAATACACTAAATTATAATTTGGTGCGTATGCATCTCAATGCAGATGGTAGGAATAAAACACAGTTCATCATCAGTACCGTGCTATAGTCGCAGGAAGTTATCTCCTTGTCCCAATTGTTTTTTATTGAATTAAATTATTGAAATGACAAATAGACATAATCCTAAAATATGAATTTCCAAAGTGTTGTATGATACAAATAAATTCTTAAGTATCCTTTGAGTATGATTCCGGCATCTGCTCCATCATTCTGCTTATATCTGATATTATTATAATTCATTTTATTTAATTTTTGGTCAATTTAAAACGCTTGGTACTTCTGACCATGTCCTAAGAATCAATACGGATTTGGACTTAAGGCTATGGATGGACTGATATCGCCTCACAATGAATGTTGAACACGCATTGAGTCGATGTAATCTGTCCTCTGACGAACTGGCGTCTCAATACTTCACCGTTCCCTTTTGGTATCACAATGCAACCTAACAATGATCATTATTAGGCAGGAAGGTATAAAACCATCATATTATCATCATCAAAAGCAAACCGGACAGTGGGCACTACTTTTGGCCTCACGCCAAAGAAGAAAGAGGCTTGAGTGACAACGATAATCATACACCTTTATCATCTCGCCGAGTGGTGGTGAATGTGATGATTGTGATGTTTTTCTTCTTAAAACCACCCAAAATTGTATATATGTATTTTTTGCTGATCCAAAAGCCCATAAAATGATCTTCCATTATCATTATCAACTATAAACTTTAAACTACCATCAATAATATCATATCATAAGACATCCCCTTTTTTCTTCTGCTTGCACATGGTCGCCTATTTCGGTTCCAGTGCTGCACCGTGCACGTAGACAGGGCAAGTAAAGTAACGCGTGACAACCGCAGAATAAGAGAAAAAATAAGAGATCTCCTTCGTTTTTCACTCGCTTCTTCATCTCATCATCATGATCATGACCAGTAAAGGAGCAGATGTTTCTTCTGAGAAGGCAAAGAAAAAAAGAGCCAGGTGCTCGGTGCCTGAGCCAGTTGCATAGAGGGACCACTTGGATCTCATTTTTGGATGATGCGTTTTTCTTTACATCTTCTCTGGTTTCTTATACTCGAAATAGGTATGCCTCTATGCCGTAATGCAGTATTACCGGAATGGGTTTATGGTGTCAATCTTTTGAACGGACATGAGCCATGATGCACACATAAAAATGAAAGGATCTTCTTAAGGGATCAGTCCTCCAGATTTTGAAGGAAGCGACATGTGTTGAATAATCCGATACAAGAAGTAAAACGAAAAAAGCCGGCATCTTCTGCCTTACTCTGTTTTATAATAAGCTCTTAGAGGTGTATTATCTTTTATGGACTTGGAACGTTCCAGTTCCAATCATACTTACTTGGCATTTCAAACAATATGTAACTACATGCATATCTACATACGCACGTTCTTACAAAACCTGTTGTTTGTGTACGCATTACTTTTTTTCCTGTAGATGTAATCCGTATCCGAAATACAGTGTAGATAACAGATAACCCCATATGCACTGCAGTGTTAATTGGATACTCCCAATAGCAGCATCACAATTAACTAGGTATTATCATTAATTATGAACAGCATTGCACTCTAATCGTTTCGTTTTCCCTTAGGGACTTCACAGTTTTTTAAAAAAAATATCTTCTTTTTTCTAGTGCATTCATGTACCTATTTCCATGAAGTCCATACACAATGTCAGGCGCTTTTGCGTCGCCCTTCGCGTTATGATTGTTGCATTGCATTGCAATGCAGAATGAAATGGGATTTATCGCGTGCTCAGCACATGGCCACGTTACTTGTAGAAAGATGACCTTTTCGAATATAGCTTCCAGCAACAGATGGCTAACACTTTTTTTTAAATAAAAAACCATCACTAACCACACGGTTTGTGGTCACGATTGTTATTCTCTAAAATTGTGAAATATTCAGTTAAAAACTAAATTTGTAGAATGCAATGAGACCTGTGACTGTGACCCTACTTACAAGATAATTTAAGTTATGAGTCCTTACGCTAGCGAATATGGACATTAGGCAGACATTGATAAGTATTCTAACATATCAGCCCATAAGAACAAAACATTAAATTTTTAACTGTTCTCTATGTACTATTCCATTGTTGTCAAGACGACCGTTCTAAAAAATTCTACATTGCTATTACTTCCCTACAACGCAACAAAGTCCATTTCATCCAAAGGCCAAAATCAAGAGCAACTGCATAAAATACATGCATGCATCATAGTATGCATAAACCACTTATCATGTCCATGACACCAGATGTTGATTCTTAACGGTCAAAAGTCATGTACGCTCTTTGTTTTAACATGATAGCATGCAGGGCTTCTGATTTCTTCCATAATTATTAGGATAGTAACACATAAAAAATATATACATTTTTTAATACTAATGAAACGCAAACAACCAGCAGCTTTGTTTACAGGAATCCGGTGCATTGTAGCAAGTAAACTACCTTGAACTGAAAAAAGACGGCAACAACGCAACGAAAACGACATGTGGCAAATGAACAAGATGAATAAAAGAAGCGTTGTTTTTCCCCTGCTTTCCATCAGCGCAGGTGGGACAAAGTATGTACCTGCAAAAATGTTTTTTGTGCAGATGTTCATGTTGCGCAGTGCACTTTTAAATTTTTAAATGCACTTTGCTCACAGGAGTGCCAACTTATGAAAATGACCTGCCTAACATTACACATAGATTAAAGAGCTTTAACGCTGCACAACCTATCACGCAGTTATCGTTAAAGCTTATCAGATACATGTTATATGGATTGGTTTAATTAAAAATGTAGCATCAGTTATTTTAATTGACGTGGTTGAGATCTGAAGCGATAGTCTTAATACCTATGTATGTAACCATTCTGTATGTAATTCGTTTTTGCTGGCCGCATTTGTTCGTAGAGGTGAATGCTTACACCGGCATGGCAAGTGATTCAACAAAGACGGATTGAATTGAAACTAGTAAGCAAGCCATCATCGTTCCTGGAATTGATTAACAATGCTCCATGGGGTGGTATAATGGTAAAGCAAACAGGATATATAATTTCCACCTCAAGTTTTTGTAGTAAATCACAGGATCAACATGTACACATGCGCAAGTTGCCTTGTTACCGATTTCCGATAGAGAACACGCAGCACATGCGGCTGGCGACTCTAATTGTCTTGAAAAACATTTTGTTGGTGCACATCTGCTCATTTCTTCATCTTAACCTTATTCAAATTTCAACAACAAAAAAACTTAATTTTGAATCTGGCTTGCATCAACAACATCCTCAGAGAGAAATCTTAAAGCGATCCCTTGCATTATCCACAAGATTTTATACCTGAGGCACACGTGCCGCTCAAGAAAAAAAGGAAACTGGGCTTGTGGCACAGTGACACTTTGTATTATTTCCTGTTCTTGTTCCTTACGAAACTACACAACAACCCACACGACTCATCCAGAAAAGTGGCATGTGGCAAGCTGGCAAGTAGGAGCGAAGAAGGAGTAAAGTGGTTGTTTCGAACAGATTCTGAAAGAAGATCATCTCTCGAGAAACATCTGCACACGAGCAAGGCCAAGAGTACTTTGTACCTTCTGTCCTGCGAGGGTACTTAATTTTACCCTACCCCTATCAACCCTTATGCTCATAAGAAACCAAGCATCTCAGAAGAAAATGAGAAAAACCATTCTCCTTTTTCAACAGCTTGGTTTTTTACATGTAACGAAAACTTTCTAAACCCTCGGTAAAAAATCTCATATTTTTGAAAAATCTGTCATAGTTTTAGTTGTGGAGTAAAAAGCCATTTGCTCACATCTTTCCGTCACTCATTTTGGATCATGAATGTCCACACTTAACTGTGTTGAACGCGTGCAATGCTACCATGCAAATGAATATAACTGATACATTGATGATGACTCCTCTCGACTTTTATTTTAATTACTACATAAACCTCTGTCAATCATACATGCATTTCTACTTTCACCGCCAACTGTTCTCCCCGCGTCATTCCAGAAAAAGGCATTTCTATATCCAATTTCCAGAAAAAAACGTAAACAGACCCAATCTCCACAATCAAAGATGTTTCATAAACGTACTGATTATAAAGACTGTTAGTCATCATTATCCATCAAATATTATTTTCTTGCTAATGCACACAAGTGGCCAAAGAATCAAAGATGTTTTTTTACTGCCGTCAGACGGACAGTGAAAAAAATGCATGCCATGGCGAGCCAATACTTTCGATCTTCGGACATCTGCTCAAGTCACGGTTTCATTTTTCATGCTCCTTCATTTTCCTCATCTTCTGTTTGAGTTGCAAGGGGTGAAAAACTCTTTCTTGCCCTTTCGTGTGCGCATTTCTAAGACAATGATGCACCACCACCACCACCATAAGCAATCATCGTCATAATCATCCACAGACAGATTTCTTATTTGACTTATGAAAAAATATAGATATACCTATTGTATGACGATGGTGAAACGTATTACGGTAACAATGAACCAGGTTCTATCTGGTCGACCTCAAAAAAAAACTTCTAAAAAAATCGTTTGATCCATGCCTGCCTCCTGTGCATATCTTTTTTGAATTGGCAGACATAGAGACATGAGGGCTGTAAAGAAATATTTCAAACGTTCAAGACGACATATACAACTACTTGTTGTAAAATAAGCTGGAAAAAAGGTAAACTTAACAAGAACCAGTAAACCAGCCAGTGTACAAAATACAAGTAGTAGTGGATGCACGCATTGATTTCTTTTGACATAATACTGTTGTAAATTCAAAAGGCTTTTTTCACCTTTCTTCAAAGGAGTCTTAGCCGGTGGCATTTTACAATGCAGCTACTTTATAATATGTATATATACGCAGGCAGGCAAATAAGAAGACCAACAAACAACAAAAATATTTTCATCTTTTGGGTCTCCCTGCTTGGCAGATGTTCATTCAACTGAATCAAAGGTGCAGACCTTTTTTCCTGTTTAACGACAAAAATATATATTAAACGATGAAAATCTTTCATCTTAACGTTCTTCAGGGTTCTCCGACTGAACTGGACTCCTACTCCTCTCTAGATTGAAAGGAATATAAGAGATGCATTCATTGTGGATTTTGTGGACCTACCTATTCGTCAGACCGCACTCTGCAGCCAGAATGGGTTTCTCGTTACTTCTTTCCTGTACGGAATCGTGAATTGAAATTGAAGATTTTGTGTAGTAAATAAATAGTCCCTTCTTTCCTCCTTCGATTTTTTCCTCTTTTCAAAGCTATCGCTGCTGTTATAATAAACTATTTACCAATAAACGTTTTATGAGTTCCTTCTTCTGGCCTGCCTGGTCTCTGGCCTCTCGCTCTTCTCTTGAGTTCTGTTAGATTCCTTTTAGCATTCATGAATGCAAAGATGGAGGTGGTGGCAGGCAGGAAAAAAATCTCATCCATTTTTCTCAACTTGATGAATGACAAGTTCAGTTTGCTGAACTGGAGAAGACCGACGATGAACATAAAAGATTAAGAAGGAGCTAATTCTTTTCCAAAAAAAATCTTGCCATTGCATTGTTGTAGGTTTTCATAGAGGAATGGAGTGGTGGGTATGTATGGTATGAATGAGCTAGTTGTATCGTTGTATGTACTCTCGTATCGTATTTAACTGAAAGCTGGAATGAAGTGGTTTTTTACAACAACCTACAACATTTTTATGTCTTTTGTGTTGTTGAATTGCATAGCATTCCAATGTCCTCTTAATCTCCCTGGTCATTAATAGGCATGTAGTAACAAGACATTTTACATCCAAAATCTCGCTTTAAAGATGCATTTTTTTAAACCGTGCTCAATTTGGGTATATTTTGCTTGATAAAAAAACCTTTCATGGAGATCATAATATTACTAATGTGTTACTGTAGTTGCTGCATGAAATGTGCGTAATGCTGAATCTGGAATAAATGGCATTACAATTGAATGCGTTGAATATTTTTTTCGGAGAATAACAAAAAATCATGGTTTATCCACATCCACATGCGTGGTCTTCATCATCTCAAAGTTATCCAATGATATGCCTTGTATTATTTTGATTATAATGGCATTCTATCTAGCATGAAATCTGGACTTTTGAAAAGCTCAATAATGTTATTTGCAGCCATTATACCAATTTTCCGTGTATCATGCCACAATTTCCAGGTGCGTATTTAAGAAAGTATGACTCCCAGTCTAGTCCAGTGTTTTCTGTATTTTTATTTTAAAAAGAGCTGGACAAATGGACAAGAGCGTCTTCCCTTTCTATAATATGCTTTTTATTAGCATGTAATATTATTATTATTATTTGTAATGTGCGATTTCCTCAGCTAGATCTCATTGTTTTTGTGTAGTTTGTAGATATATGGTAAAGATAAGATGGCAAAGATGAGAATGGACGATACTCTTGAAAAGTGCATGCTATGACTTGTTGTTAAAGAAGATAATGCTCGTTCGTGTTTTGGGAGTAGCGCTAGTCGTGAAAAGCATGGAGAAAGAAGGACGGATTACGTTTTCTCATTTGCATATCCGTCGTCATTATGCGCTACATTTTTTCCAATATAAGTAGAGCTATTTTCCTTAGTTATCGTATGCAAATTTTTTTAGCCTCTCAAATAAAATTGTTTGTTTTGAAGTAGTAAACGAGCTGCTATTTTCCACAGCCGTTTCTTGATGGTTTGAAGTAAAAAAAATACGTGCAATTATTTTCCAGAAAGTATATATAATGGTGACTTTCCAACTATGTTTTGAACCAAACTGCTTACATGTCAGTTTTCTGCACTACGCAGCTGCAACAGTAGTATGATGTGCTCGCAGAAGCAGCATCGTCTCCCTATCGTTAGATTTTTACAATTATCATTTGTGATACGATGATTGTCATGAACAATTGCTGGTGGATGGATGGATGGATGGAATCGGTGAAGAGGGAAAGGAAGGTGTTCATGTGCATGCAACATATCATGTCATGTCGTATTCCTCTGCAACAGGTATCATTATCGTTTCGTTCCAGATTCTCCTTCTTCATCCAGGCACTTTTTTTTGCATGACACGTTATACTGCTCAAGTGCTGAGTCTGAGTGAGTGACGCGAAGAAAGGGGATGATGATGCGATGATGATGCCATTATTCTCTGTATTTACCTACTTTTCTCATTACCTTGTTGTGATATTTATTTCTATATAGTAATGTCTGCTAAGTAGTAGCAAAAAATCCAAAATGCAGTGATCGCCATCGCCGATCGCACGTGCAGTCTGAGCTGGTTATTCCGGAGGGAGTCGCACACACATGAATTTATACACAAAAAAACCTGTCCGTTCAAAATTGTAGTTAGTAAAATATAGTCTATTAGGAAAATCAAAACTCTATCTATTTGATCCATTTGTTTGAACCCATTTTTGTAAGGGAATCTTTCCTTTCTGCTTATTATATTCACTCCAAATGTCAAACGGTGAGCGAAAAGTTTTCGCTTATAATATGCACTTACGCTGCTGCTACCTAAATCAACAACCTACTATACAGTGACAGGGAAATTACTCAAATTATAATGGCCCTCCAAAAAATTGAAATTCAATTCTGATTAGAGACCAACAACGTATTATAATGTAGTTCAAGCCATACCTGTTTGTCCCCATTATACTACCTATATATCCAAGGTATTATGTAAAGGAAGAAACTTTCTTGTATTTTTTTGTTGCATAAAGTATAATTTATAAAATTGCACGCTAACATTAAAGAGATTTCAACCTAGTCATTTCATTTGGTCGGTGAACGGCTATTATTCCAGGCAAATGGATGTTGTTTACGTTAAATTGCTTAGTCTTCAAAACTGGAACTGAACCTGAACTAAAACAAAAACATTTTTACAATAATGCATACACTACTAGTATATCTCGTGTATAGCTCGTGAATAAGCTTATTTTGCATCATATCATTAGTAAGGTTAGCAGAAGTAGTATTTGTAAGAATAATAAGCAAATAAATACATAAACTGGTGTTTTGTAAAAAAGGCCTACATGGAAGTGCATTTTAAACTCATGGAAGAAGTACTGATATTTTGTACCCATTGCTTTTGATCCTAAGACCTTATCAGTACAAAAATGGACAGACTTTAATTGCAATGGAATCAGGAATGTTTTTGCGATCTCCTGGAATTCGATGCTTTCAGTTTCCATCGGGATTGGAATTTAATAGAAACTGGAAAGTGATAGTTAAAATGTTTAAAACGATTAAAAAATCAAATGAATACCTAGGTATGTATTCTGTTAAACACATGGATTACGGACAAACAAGCGATATGACGCACAGACTGACAAGACAAATTTCAAAAGCATCCTTTTATTTAAGCGCGATACGTAATAATAGGAGCTCGAGCCATTTTCACACATTTACGTCCTTCAAAGCACACACAGTAGCACATCCCTTGCTCCTTTTTAGTATCATTAGCAAACATTTTACATTTTACCCAGCAGCATACTTTTTACTCCAGTTTCATCAGTGCTTGTCCAAATGTCAAAATTGTGGATGGAGCAACAGGAAATTGGTATTATGTTCCCCTGTCGTAAATTTCTTTATGTAAAACTGTCGGGGAAATAAGGAGGGAGAGAGGGAAGAGACAGAGGCGTATATTTCATCCCAATTTCAAAATTTTCAAAGGGCATGTCTGCTCATGTTTATTTGTCCTGAATGGCGAAGATTATCAAAAGTGTAGACTTTGGAGTATGCGTACATACATAAACTACCTTCCATTACTACTAAAGCAATTAACTGCGTATGGCACATTTTTACTGACATTCAACTGAGCAATCGTACTACGACGTATATCAATGTAAGTATATAACCAACACTGCCAGAGCAGTTTTTTAAATATAGGAATGCGAAGGTGTATGAATATATTGTGTTGTTAAACTGCATCTTTTAGAAAAGCTTAGAAAAGTTTTTTTGTCAAACGAAAAGGGGGAAAAGGGACCAAAAAAACCAATCGTATATGTACAACAATAATGACGGTGATCCGGTGGGGTCGTCAACCAAAATCATTTTAAAGAAATGATGAGTGAATGAGCATCTGCCATTTGTTGCTGAGTGAGTTAAATAAAGAGGCGAACGAGCCAACTCAGGAATTCTATTCAACACGGTTTACCTATTATTGCGCCGCTATTGTACATACATAAATTTCATTAAATTGCATTATATACCTATGTAATTTTCGAAAAAAACCCTGAAAAATATATATATTTCCTATTAATAAGTACATATACGACAAGGCAAGTAACACACGTACACATAATTTAAAAGATATACCTAGATAGACAGGCAGAAAGAGAGAGAGAGTGGTTTTTGACCCGGTAGTTATTTCGAAACAACGAAAATATAGGCAAAGATACTAAACCAGATAATGTAGTGGAAATGTGGAGCAACGAGATGCACTTGGACCGTAAGAGATGCACAAGGAACGACATTTGGCTTGCTCTCCTCGCGTTAATAATGTCTACTTTTTAAAAAACAACAGACCGAAAAAATGCTTTATCATTACAACAAAACGACGTTCCACGTCGTTTTGAATCAGGAGGAGGAAGTAATAATAATATGAGCTATGTGCCCACTACTGGATTTATAGGGCCTGATATCTAGGTTTTTTCAGACAGTATATATAGTAATGTAGCCAATAAATAAATAAAAATAGGTAAGCCAGATGAAGAAGGAGATCAAGAAAGAATAAAAAATTGAGAGAGAAAAAAACCATGTGGATTTGGTTGGACAACAATGATAAAAGGGATAATACATTATTATATAGATATGATGATAACTATAGCTATTATAGAGGAATGAAGACGAGGGCCAGCTGAATCTTTCTGCTTGTATGGAGTTCCAACAATGATTGCATTATTACAACACTATGACTGAGGGGCAGCAGATAAATGACGGTCGTGTCATGATGTGTTAGTATGACCCAGGCATTGAATATCATCGGTTAAAGTTATATAAGGTTGGCTCATGATGATGATATGCGTACGACTTTGCGTATTGCGTATACCTTGAAATATTCACCGATACTCAAAAATAAATACTTCCTCCAAGCTACAAAGCTATACAACACTCCATCCATCGTTGATGAAAGACGAGCTAAATGTATTACTCGTTTTTTCTCTATGAAATGAGTGCTTAAAATGCAATTTGTGTACATTGGTTCATATAACCAAATGAAGATTTTAAAATGCATGAGTCCGTAAAACAGATTAGAATTCTACTCGTGGTGGAGCATCATTTCAAGATAAATAGAAAAAAATATATACGCATGTTCCTTTGCATATATAGGTATATTAACAAAATAATAATAATAACTGGTAGTATTTGTAAAAGTAGTAGATACGGAGGGCTCCCTCAGATCGGGTTCCTATGTGTTGCAGAAGCAACCGCACACATAATCATCATTATCATCATGATCAACGACAAAAAAAAAGTTGAAAAAGAAGACCCTTCATTTTCATCCTTCCACAAAATTTCATACAAAGAAAACATGTTCGCTTTCCTTTGCATTTTAGAGACATAGGCAGCGAGAGAGAATGAAATGAAATGAGGCTCCTTTCTGAAAGCAATGCAATGAAATGTGTTGAAGAGGAGACGAGAGGAGCAGATGGCCTGCACATGAGGAACGGTTATTACACAAAGTAACGGAGAGGAGCAACTCCACAAAAAAAGGAATAAGAGAGAGAGCAAAAATGTAGTTTTTTTGTTCCATGGTTTATTCTGTTGTTGTTGAGCAGTAGTCGAAATCCAATATAATCTGGCGAGATTCTTGGACGAGGGCTCATTTGTTAGCAAGAAACCGGCGAAGAAGGATCTCAGAAAAACATTTTAGCTCCTCTCGTCTTGCTTCTTCTTCTCAGTTTTATTTTCTTGTTGGCCATCTGCGATTTGGTCTGCTGGAGAAGTTTTTTTAAGAAGTATATAAACCTGGTTTTGTTTCTTCATTAGTTTCGTTGACGTTATCGTGACAGTTGGTGTTTCTGAGAGTTGCTCAAAGATTGGTTTAAAGCTGTAAATCCCACGTTGTCTTAAAGGATTGAAAAAGAGCATATTTCCAAGCAAAGTTCATTCGAGTTTTTTTTGCTTGCCAACTTGAAACACAGACAGTTTAATTATCAACATCATATTCCTCCAAAAAAGCAAAACCACTTGTTGATAAAACCCAAACGAAAGGATTGTGTTTGTGCTCATGTTATATATGTATTGGATATTCAGTGGAAAAAAAAATTGCGGGGGAAACTGTTCGTGAGAAAGGGAGCATTTGTAACTGAAACATAAATGCATACCGAGATTTCATGTGTGCAAATTTTAATGAAGCAATAGTAATGTGAAGTGACATTAAGACAAGCAGTCATCCTTAAATTTGTGGAGGAAACTGTGGTATCATTTACAAATGAACTTACTTTTTAGTGACTAAACCACTGCAAATTTAAGCGTTTCGAGGATCCAAATTCCTTTGTAGCTGACTAAAGTGAATAAAGAGAGACATTTCTGTACTCTTGTGGAAAATATATTAGTGCTCTTTCTCAGAGGAAAAAACTTCCCACGTTGTTTATTTGATATTATTTTGGACACAAAAAAGGTAAGTTGAGGTAGGGGATCCTACCAAAAAGACTCAAATTTTCTTTGTGCTCTTTCATTCATCTTTACCAATACGCATCCCTCTTCATCTCTTTGCCGTTCCCTATTTATACGCAATATTCAAGAGACATATATACTTATTGTTATGGTCTTTTTCCAGTCTTACCTTCATTCAATCCTCCTTATAAAATGTAGAGCCCTATTATTATTACACACACACAGAGAAAAGAAGTAGCCATACTGAAAATAAAAAATGCAGAACTTTTCTTACAACTACATAGGTAGCAACAGCTCCATTTCCGATGTATTTTTATATGCCAGCCAGGTACATAACCACTAAACATGCATGATAATCATAAAATGTAATTTCCTGTTATATATGTACCTCGACCGACCGACAGATAGTTTATATAAAAGTACTGCGTACATTGTGGAGTTGTATAATAGGTAGCACTATAAATACTTTTTTTGATTTTTTTTATTTCTGTAAATTTATTGAAACATCCACATGTGTGTGTATAGTGTATGCCCTTTTCTTCACTTCTGATTAGACAAGGTTTTCAAAGGATACACGTTTCTTGAGTCGAAAGACAGGAACCTATGAATCTTATGAATAGACAACGAGTTTGTGTAGGCATGCATTATTGTGCACTCTGGATGAAATGAAAATGTACGCAACAAAGGAATATTATCATTATGAACTATGAACAAACTTGTAGCGTAGCTCTCTCCCTTTCTTGGAACGAACGTCTCAAGAAATTCACATTATCGTAAAAAGAAGCTCAAGTTGGATTATTAGCTTTATGTATAGTATTTATGATTTTCTGAATCCCTTGTATGATCCTGATAGATAGATAGCGATAACATATTGACTTAATGATAATACCTGCTACTTATCAACTTTTTTAAAAATGACGGTTGTTGTTTCTTGTTTGTTGTGTGTGCATTTCTGGGAAATGTCACTGAAGAGTGAAGTGGTGGTCACACACAGTGGCTCCCATATAGACATGTTGCTTTGCTTGATGCTGTTGGCATTTCCACTGAATTAAACAAACAAATTAGTCTGTCGACCAAGTGATGTACTAATTGCTCGTGATAATTTCTTTCCAGAATTTTACGCTTGGTTGAAGCGAAAGGGTGGCCAAAATGGAAACGGAAGAGAGTAATTCGAAAAAGTTTAACTCTATGCTGTCAATGTGGTACGGAGTGATCATTGGTGCCCTTCAGGGCTACCTGATCGTGCAAAATGTGTGGAAATTTGTGAGATACGCTGAGCTACCGTGGCAGCCTCTGAAAACCCCAACGGTTGAGCTGAACGTTTACATTGGAATGACTGGTAAGTGTTACTTACCTACTGTAGATCAATAATTGCATGAAATATTTAATGAGGGTCGTGACATTCGTGTGATGTAGCAGTTTATAAAAAAACATTGTTCTATTTACTATTTTTAGGACTTGCCGTTCTACTTTTACCCTTCTTTTTGAGCGCCTGCTTTCTCAAAATTGGCAACTTGGCAAACGACAACCAAATGCTGGGGAAACGACTTCGATTTCATGACGACTGGACAAAGCTGCTCGTGGCTAACAAGTTGCAGGATGTGAAGAGCCTCTTTGTGACTCTCTGGAAGCATTGTGGCCCCATTTCATCTCTCATCCACTTGATCTGCAGCGTTTCTCTCCTATTCCCCCAGATTCTAATGGAAAGTGTGTTGGTCAAAAACGGCTTCCTGTCCAACCGTAAGTGAATAAAATCAATTAGCGATAATTTTATACGCAACGAGCGAGCACTTATAGTGATCCTCGTCCTTTAATTACTAGAGTAGTGATCCTGCAGCATACATATATAAAGTAGTACTAAAACGTGATTAGATAACAAAAGCATCCTTTGATTTTTTTTATTATTAGAGCACATCTGGAAAACGGACTTGGACATCATGCTGCGAAGCACTGCCGATATTAGCTACATTAGAACTTTGCCGTCAGAAACCGGAGTAGAAACTCGCGTTTTCCCCGTGCCCACGCCACAGAAAGCTGATGGACTTACATTGGAGTTTATCAATTACGCCATTGCACTCTTCGTATTTTCCGTGAGATACGCTCAAGTGTTCTGGGAATGTCACAAGTCTTTCTCCATCATTTTTGGCCTCCAACAAATCCTCTCCACTGTCCATACTCTCATCTCCCTCTGCACCTTTTCCGTGCTCTACAAGGTCCATCTCACCAACGCATACGGCGATTCCCAGGCAACGATCCCATTTCTCCTGGATGGTTACATAACACTTCTCCTCCACGCGATTACATCAACTATCCTCTTCCTCTCCGCTAATGTACTGTATCACCTGGGCTTCCTCAAATTTACGTCTTTCGTTCAGGACAAGATCCGGAAGCTTCACGTCACCAAAGCAAATGACTCTTCCGCCTACGGGTAAGTGTTCGCTCACTCATCATTGCTCAGCGTAGTGACGCCAAAGCAGCTTGATGACGATAAAGGGATGTATATAGGGTATCATGATGATGAATTGCTTATATTTATTAGAACCTTTTGTTTCATTATCGTTATTACAGAACGGGTTGGATGTACTTTCCACACTCGGCTGCTGTATCCATTGCGTTGGCATTGGCTGCCACTCAGAGCCCGCTGGTTCACGATGCCTATCTCTTGTATCAACTGTCATCCAATAAATTAATGATCCTGTACGCCATAAGCACAGTGACCCACTTCCTTTGTTGGGTCGTCCTCTGGCTTGTGCTCACTTTTACCGGCACATGGAACTTTAAGATTAATGTAAGCACTATTACTACTCCTCTGCATTTTTGACTCGTCCTCAATCCAAATGTTGTACACATAAAATGCAAATGAACTGGATGTATTAATGAAATGATTATTTTTACGATATGGTTTGCAGGCTGTCATGTTCCAGCCAATTGAGGGACTTGATTCCGTTGGTCTTTCTGCGGAGATACAGATCGATCGGAAAACGGATGCGCCCATAAATCCTTTCTCATCCTCGCTCTTGGTCGTTTGCGAGGGAAGGGCATTTCCAGTGGAAAACAGTGAGGACAGGAGGTCTGTTTTGTCGGTTATTCCAAAACCACAACAACAGACGGAACCGATTTACTGGAGAAAGCCCCCGCAAGTTACGAGCCCCCTGCCTAGTTGCATGTCTAGCAAGAGTGATGGCTGGGCAAAGGAACATAAAGGAATCAAGTACATGTCTGTTCGGAAGGAAGTCACTTTTGATGATGAACTACATTCCCCCAGGTATATACAGTCATTAAACGGCTTTAAAAAAATAATGAATACTTAATATATTTTATGAACAGTAAAAATAACTCGACGTGTTTTATTATTCTGTTTTTTAGATATTACTCTCCAAGCCGAAGTGAAAAGCCTGGCTGGAAAAGCCCTACTCCCAACCGTTGCTGTGAGGGCAATGTTGAGAGCAGTAGGGATTTCGATGCTGGAGAATATGCCTATTTGAGTGGTGGTCGGGGCAGCATTATGAAAAAGTTCCTTGCTGATAATCATGAGCAGGAGAAATGTCGCAGCGTTCAAGAATCCATTTATTCAACCAATCCAATGGCAGAGGAGCGGAAAATGGTGTCAAGTCCAGTTCCCACTATTGATTCATCCAGTGGTGTGAGCTCAGCGGGAAGTCAAAGAAGTAATATGGGTCCACCCTCCTCCACCCCCAGCTGCAGTCAATATTCAGAAGGGTCGTACACAGAAAAGCGCAACTCTAACATCATGATTGTTGAACCAACTGCCCATTATGAGCCTGCGCCAGTTAGAGGTCTCAGTCGACGCAGCAGTATGAGAGTGACCCCATGCTCCCCCATCTATGAAACAAAAGCCCCAATTTCAAAAGAATATCCAATGATTGGCAAGTGCGCCCCTCAGCCAATGATTGATTCCGGCATTTATGGAAAGCTTAGGTGGGATAACTCTGGCCCAAAATCTAGTCCCAATTATGAAGCCATTTATGGTAAAACCAGGCGACAACAAAATGGTGAACTACGAAGTCCACGAGTGAACGAAATGAACGAGCATAATGGTCAATCAAAAGAAATAATTGTGGAGAATCTTAGGCGACCCGTTGACGAGTCAAAAAACATGTCCGACAGCATGACTGACATTTGTCCGCCAATCCCACCCCCACTTCCAGTCCTCTCTTATGTAACTAGACAGAATTCAACTTGTTCTTCATCATCGCCCTACGGCACAACTACAAACAGAGGCATTCTCATGGCCGCTAATCACATGGAAAGCAATAGCTGTACTGTCGACTATACGTCGTGCTAATTATTATTGTTAATGATGATATTTATAATTTAGTTCCTAACTTATACTACTACTTTATGCGGTTTTGCTAGTTAAACAGAGTACACCAGTCATTCATCAATCTTTATGTACTTTAGCATTGACTGTACAAATACATAGTTCAATTTAGTTTAAACGTTGCACATATATTCTGTATCATACATTTGTTATTTTTGTATTCAAATATTTATCCTTCTACATCTACAACTAACTGTTCATTTATTTAGTTGTATTATCTCGTTACTATCTAGTTTAAGGGTACAAATTAACCTTACGGATCCTTTAATTGCCCTTATATGTTTTCTCTTGTAAAAAAGACTGAAGTTTTATCATCAATTGTATTCAAGCGAACAAATGTTTAAGAAAAAGCTATATAATTGTAAACAGATGAGATAATTTATGAAACCCCGATGTCCTATATTTATTGAACGGAAAAATAAATACCGGAATGTTTGAAAAGTTAATCCTGAATTTGTTTATTGCCATTTCCTTAGTGTTCGTGTATTTAATCATGAATCATCGCACACATGTGTTATCAAAATTAAAAGTAATTAAATGCGTTTCATCCAAAATATGACCTTATCAAGAATTGTACTTTAACACATGTCATGATATGCCATTATAGATAAATAATTAAACTTGAAAGAAGGGGCAATGTGAGACATAACTTTCCGAAAGGTGCAAACTAGTACGTTATAAAACGAAACGAATGATTAGTGGATGTTATAATATGCTAAAAAAGCACACGTACAACAATAGGAATATTTCATTTTATATAAAAACGCAGTTTCTTGTTATTTATTGGAATTTGAGATTTGGCACACTACAAACACACTGAGCATTTTAAAAATTACCGATGTTGATGATGCCTTATGCATCTTAAAAATATAATAACATTACTTGTCACTTGTATGGCGGTCCTCCTTCATTTTATATCATTTAAAACGACGAGAACATTTAAAAAAAAACAATTAGTAGTGATACTTAAATAACTGCTCCGAGGATCAACAACTCTTAATAAAGAAATAATCAAAACATAGCATGCTATAAAATAGTTTACCTGGGAAATTGAAGTATTTTGTGTGGTAACAACTGGTACAAACAAACATTTTTTCGTACAAAATAGAATTTATATACAGACAATTTTGTGCATCGTAAATAATAATATCTATAACAATGAAAACAATACAGTATATTATTGTGTTTGTGATGTAGAGAGATAGATTAACAAAAGTCTTGAAAAATACTTTGTTGGAATACTCCTTAAATAAAGAATAATAATAATAACGAGTATAAATGTTGTCTTAAAAAATGATTTAAATATTGTATAGCAGTCAAAGAAAAAGGAGCATCATAAAACATTGTTTTGCTTAAATACATGCGTTGATTGTCGATGTTCGTATGTACTTTTTTTCAAACAATACTTGTCATATATATCAGAAGACTAAAACAGTACATGTACAAACTAAACACTAAAAGTAATATCAATAAATTATGTTAAATTAAAGGTTCCTGATTTAAATTAAAAAACGATGTTAAACGTATTCTTCGCTGGGTCGAGGCGTGGGATACCTACTACTTCTACCGGACTGACCTAGAGTATTTACTATTGGATTGTTAGGGGGATTACCACTAGTTTTTGGAATTGGTGCAGGGTTTTCATCGGGAAGCTCTGCAATGTCTTTGAACACACCCACCAAATTCTCAAAATTTGGCCCCCAGTTGAGTAAGTAATCCCAACCCATGGAGGAAGGCCCACCGTTAGGGTTGGCGGATTTACTATAACTATTTATATAAGCAAGGTCGTCATCTGATGCTACCAGAGTGGACAGCGAGCCCCGAAATGACTCCTCTGCCTCGCCAGCTTCAGCTCTCTCAGTTCTTTTCGGGAACATCATGTGTGGAGGCCGAAAATCCCTTTTCTCGTTGTCATACTCAAACTCTGAGCAGGTGAACGAGTCGTTCCCCGACTCATCGTCATCGCTGGACGTATCTCGTGACCTCTGCATCATCTCTGGATTTGGCAAATTGGACAGCTTGTTCTTTCTCCTGTCCTCACTCTCTGAGCTCGACACAGCATCAAGTGTACTGACCAGACTAGAATTATTTTTATGCCGCGAGTTATTAAGTCTTTCAATCTCTTCAGCAGTCAATCCTATTGTCATGCTGGTATTCGAGTCCCCCACGCCCTTTTTTCTCTTCTTTGCGGTTCCTTGTGAGGACGCATTCACCATGCTGCTTCTGGAGGAACTTTGACTGATGTTGAGACTCCGCTCACTCTGACTCATGGCATCTTTTTGTGTGGTTGCTAGCAACGCACTTTGTAATGGCTTCCCACTAATATCTTGTAATGTAAGTATTCTAGGAGTAGTTTGTTGTGACAACTCACTGCTCGGACTCAGTCTCGCTAACGGCGTGCTCTTTAGCACGTTGGAAATGGGGCTTTGGCGGATTCCGGGACTTTGGCGACTCCCTGGAAAACGGTGATTGTGGCGGAAAGGAGAAGACTTGTTGCGTCCCCCTAGGTTATCTCTGAAACCTTTGTAATGGTATACTATATCTATATCAGAAGGTGCTATTGAGCTGGCATTCTCAAGATCGTAGTGCTCAGGCATCTCTGGTAGTTCCGGATCCAGAGAAATCCCGTTGCTGGACGTTACCATCCCGTTGTTTATTGGGCTGTTGTTGGCACTGGGATTGGAGATGGACGTTGTCCTTTCTATGATGTCTGGTTTGTGATAACCCGCGTTGTTGCCACTCAGCTTTTTAGAGTTTCGCACAAGATTTCGAATTGCTTCTGCATCACCTTCCATAATGTGACTTCGTACTACGTCTCCACTGCCAGGTCCAGGCGGCGATGGCTTTGTCGCTGATGTCATGGGCAACGGATTCTTTTCTCTTCTTTTCAGTCGGAATATAACGAAACTGACCAAAATAGCCACCAAGAGAACGACAAAGAACACAATAACAAGGGTTACTCCGATGCTCAATGGGTCAGGAGCTGTGGCTGCTCCTGCAATGGCGTTGCTACAGCCTCGCGACACTTTTCCATGGTACAGGATTTCATCGAACAAAATTCTGGACCCATTGAATGGTAATAGTTGGTCCCGAATTGTGAAGTTGGACATGCATCCAGTGAACCCTGCAATAGTACAAGATAAACATATAAATGATTAGATTAATTGAGATTTTGACATCTTCATAAACGATGGTTGGTTAGTGAATAGGATTATTTATTTGATTTATTGTGTTTTCTTACCGTGGTTAATCTTGTTAGACGGAACAAAGTCATCTCTCATGCCACCAAGCGTCAGAACCATCAAATATGGATCCAAGAAATCGTGTGCTGTGGCCGTGTCCAGTTCGTCGCCTCGTAATTTCCCATCTACAAAAATTTGCAGTGTTCGATGGTGACTCGTTAGCCGAATGGAATGCCAGGCACCATCAATCAGGGTAGGATCTTCCATAATCATTGTGATTGGTTTGCTTGCTCCATTTTGTGATGTAAATTTCAAATCGCCATTTTCCAGCTAAAATTCAGTCACAACAAATAAATATTAATTAGTATAATAATGTGTATTTGATGACTCAATAGACCTTTAAAAATTGCTGCTATGAATTCCCACAAACCTCAATGAGCGTATAATCCTTGCCACTAGCCGCATACATCAGTATTGCATCAGGCTGTATTGTTCTGAAACTAAACATTAAACTCTTTCTTGCTGATGACACTTCCCGTTTGATCCTACTCTCGTCGTTTTCCGAATAAATGGCATGTAGGATCTGACTTCGTATGTACATCTCGCTGGGACGGAACTCTATGAAGGCTCCAAGTTGGAATGAGAATGGAGTGAAAGCATCATTGCAATTGGGCGAGAGTATGTTGTCACATCGACACATGTAACTATCCCAGAGATCTATGCATTGTCCCGTTGCTCCACATTTGTTGTTGTTAGCAGTGAAAGCTGATGGGGAGGATTGACACACATCTTCAACTCGTTGACAGTTTTCAGAAATGGCACGCGACTCCATCGGTGAAGACATGTTGAGATGTCGACCATTCACCACAATGCTATGAATGCATCCTATGAAGTCGTCTGTTTGAATTTGACCGGGACGTTCCAGCATTACCTCCACGCCTTTTACTCCTGCCACCAATAACGACTGCCCATTAAAATTCAGGGTACTGCAAAACCAAAACAAAACAATTCAATTAAACATCGTGGCATATAATTGCTTTTTCAATCATAAACCAGTTCATAAAGGTGCTTACCCAGTGGGTCCGACAACATTAGCATAACAAGAACTATCACCAGGTCGGCACTCCGTACACACCTCCCCACTCTCCTCACAAGATGAAACTGTGAGGGAGATAACTCGACTGTTTCTGGTAGCCGTTATCCTGTGCCATTTTCCATCCGAAACAAACTTGTTCACTGCAATACTGGTAATTG
This sequence comes from Sinella curviseta, assembly GCA_004115045.4. Classification (NCBI taxonomy): domain Eukaryota; kingdom Metazoa; phylum Arthropoda; class Collembola; order Entomobryomorpha; family Entomobryidae; genus Sinella; species Sinella curviseta. Next base: position 18,593,402 of record CM065489.1, on the reverse strand, counting down.
CCGTCCTTGCACCTCCATAAGAGAAACTGGCCTTTCCATCCACAAGTTGAATAGCGACAAAGTCTGATCTTCCTCCAATTTGCTCGCCAAAGTCGTATACAAGAAGGGCATTCCTCTTATTTGTAGAAAATGTGATAGAAATGTCATTGGTGTTGGGATCCAGTGGAGAAAAGGCCATGAATGAGCCGAGACCGAATCCAAATGCTGATTTTTCACAGTATCTTCCGTAGTAGTGCTTTTGACATCTACACTTGGGGAATGCTGAGCTTGGACCAACGCTACTAACACATTCTCCTCCATTGAGACAGGGATTGGGCTTGCATGCGTTTGAAGCAGTCTGGCAAATGTTCCCATAGAATCCTGGCCGACACCTATAAATAATAATAATTCAAACAAAAATAAAATAATAAATTACTAATAATAATAAATAAATTATTCATAATTATAACCAATAATTTTTACTCACAAGCAAAAGTATCCTCCAGTTTGTTGATTCTCCTGACAAGAGCCTCCATTTTTGCATGGGTTGGACTGACATGCGCTGCTTCGTTCTTGCTCGCACCGTTTTCCTTGACGATTTGATGGACAAATGCAGGCAAAGTCGTAACCTTGCTTAATGCATGAGGCACCGCTCTGGCAAGGATTTGGTTGACATGGTTCCTTTCTCAATTGACAGTTAGAGCCTGTAACAATTACAAAGTAACAACGTTAACTTCATGTATGTCATTTAGTTGTCGTATACATACTGGGGATTTCTTCGAAACTGCTAGTAAAATGAAACATAATTAAATCGTAATCTTACCAGTGAATCCAGAAGGACACTTGCAGGAAAAGTTGAGGTCCACTGTGGGTGAGGAGAGAATGAGTAAGGAACTTTCACTAACTTGCTGAGTGGCATGCAGCTGCAAATACTGAGTACATGAAGCTCCGTTCTGACATACATTTTGAGTCGAACAAACGGAGTAGTTGATGATAATGGAGGCATCCAATAATATTTCCACGTGACCTTTGTTGGTAATCAAGGTGTTCATGATTTGGTCCGCCGGCAAGTACTGTTTCTCCGTATTACTAACGGCTAAAATGATGTCTGTTGCGTTTGCATGCGGAATCAATCCATAGATTTGAGGTTCTGCCCGATTAAAAATTTGTCGCCAAAACGCCAACAACTTGGTGTATGACTTTTCTAGTATCCTCTTTGGAGTGACACCGAAAGCACGGATTATAATAGAGTTGTTCAATGTGGAGTTATCGATGGACACAAACTCAAACTGCATTGTGGATGCCACTTCAGGATGTCGCCCATCATCACCCAAAATCTTGACAGACTGCCTCTTGTACGATGGAATTTTGTTGAGGTGAATGTCGCAACTGGATGGAATTCTGAATATGTCTCTACTGCTCTCCAAGCGACACGTGTACTGTCCAATGACATCTGGATCAATAGGTTCCACAGTGGCAATCTTTTCTGCTGGAATCATGTGCTTGAAGGTATACAATATTATTTGTGCGTTTCGAGCTTGTGAGGGACAGTCATTCTTATCCCCAACAAGAATCTTGACTTCCTCCCTCGTTTTCAGCGGTGGCTTGCCATTGTCCGTAATTTCAACCAGGATTCGTAGCTCAGGCGTGGCCTCTCTATCAAAGGAGTCAGTGGTGGTTACGTGTCCAGTCTTAGAATCCACTCTAAACTTGGACGCATCCGGGCCACCAACTAGAGCAAACGTGAAGGGTTCTCTGTTGGGGTTGAGGTCAAGGTCGGTAGCGTGCAGGGTCATTACTCTCGAGTTAGCAGGTTCATTTTCCAGAACAGTTCCCGACCGCGAGGCATTTTGAAGTGTGGGCCCGTTATCGTTAACATCCAGCAAGTTGATTTTCACGATCGTTGTACCCGTTTGAGGTGGTACTCCAGTGTCAATCGCTCCTACAGTTAAGGAATAAGATGGAACGGATTCCCTGTCTAGTACTTCCGCGGTGTATATTACTCCAGCAATGGGATCAATCTTGAATGTTTTATTGTGATTCCCGTCAAGGATTTCATAAGTGAACCTGTTGTTGGATGGTCGAACGTCAATATCTGTGGCCTTCACTCCAATTACTTTCGAGCCAACTGATGCATCCTCACTTATTTTAGCTTCATAAACTTCATTTTCAAAGACAGGCGGATCGTTACCATCCTGTACTGTGATGACCACTTGAGCCTCATCCGTATCATTTCCACGAATTGGGCCCATGTTTTTCGCAAGCACTGTCAATACCACACGAGACTGAGACTCCCTGTCTAGACGACGTGACACTGTGATCGCTCCAGATGTGGGATTGATGGAAAACCCGCGATCGTTACTGGAGCCAACAAACAAGTAGTAAACCACACCATCCTCGCCACCGTCCTCGTCCGTGGCTTGTACATTTCCAATTAAGGAGCCCACCAATGCAGACTCGGATACTGCGAAGTGAAAAACTGGTTGCACAAATTTGGGGTAAAATTCATTCACTCCTTTCACGTGAACATGGACCTTGGTTCCGCCAACTAGATTAGAATCCGGGTTAGATGCTAAAACGTCAAGGAGATAATCCTGACGATATTCATAGTCGAAAGTTTTTGTTGAGGTGATGAACCCAGACACAGGGTCCACCTTGAAAGCATGCTTTCCAGAACCACCAACAATAGCGTACCGAATGACGCCATTCTTGGGCGAGTCCTTGTCCTTGGCCTTTAGTTGGAACATTTTGGTGTTGATAGGAGAGTTCTCATTAATGTATGCATCATAGCTTTCCTTCTCAAAGAAGGGTGGATTGTCGTTAATATCCGTAAGGATAACCGTAAGCTCAGCTTCGCTGGATTTGGAATGATAGCCTCTATCAGTGGCGGAAATGATAAGGCGGTATTCTTGGTTGGTGTCATAGTCCAAACTTTTGTTAATACTGACGGCACCAGTGGACGCGTCAATAGCAAACCATCCTTTGTCATTCCCTTTTGTAATGTTGTACAAGATCTGGCCGTTAGGGCCTTCATCCCTATCGGTGGCTGATACCGTTACGATTACAGTACCCAGGGCCTCGTTTTCTGGAACAATCACTCTGTAACTGAGAGCACTGAAAATTGGACTGTGAACATTAGGTCCGGTCGCAACCAAAACCACGTTGGTGTCATCAGACTGTGGTGGGATACCTTTATCTGTGACACGTATTTGTATAGCATATTGGTTGTGCACTTTTCCAGCCAAGCTCTTTGAAAGATATACCCATCCAGAATTTTTGTCAATGTCAAAGTACTCCGTTCCATTTCCGGAAATTTTCAAATATTCCAATTCTGAGTTGACGCCAAAATCTTGCGAATCAATGGCAACGATTTGAATGATTTTGTGACCAATTGTGGAATCTTCAAGGACGGGGCTAAAGTAACGTTTGCGTTCAAATTTGGGTGTGTGATTGTTTCCGTTGAGTACATTGATGGTGATGGAGCATTCGGATGACATTGGTGGCTTTCCATTATCGGTAGCAACGACCAAAATATTATGCTCGTTCTCAGGTGAAAACTTTCTCCAACTGTTAATGTATTTGAGAGGTCGTTTTGAAAAGACTTCTCCACTGACAGGATCCACAGAGAACAGTTCAGAAGGTTGCTTGAGGGAATAACTGACCACAGAGTTGGGTCCTCGTTTGTCCCTATCCACAGCCGTTACTTGTCCAATGAATGTTACGGCTTGTTTTCCTTCTGGAATGTTGAAATTGTAGTAGCTATACTCAAATTCAGGGGCCTGGTCATTGACATCTTCAATGGTGATTGTAAGAAGCGTCTCAGCCCTCCAAGAGCCATCCACTGCAGACACTTTGAGAAGATACTCATCCTGTGCTTCACGGTCTAGCTGTCCACTCACCGTTACATTTCCGCTGTATGGATCAATCTTAAATTTTCCTTGTGCGTTTTCTGTTAGGCTGTAGCTGCAGTTTGCATTCTCTCCAATATCCTTGTCAACACTAGTCACTTGTATCACAAACGTGCCCACTGGAACGTTTTCTGTCACGTTTACACTGAATAGCCGAGTAAACTTCATTGGGTTATCATTCAGATCCTGCACGTTTACGATAACTGTAGCAGTGCCAGTTTTCGGTGGTTGTCCCTTATCAATGGCTTGGACGTCAAAAATGTACTGGGACTGCTCTTCACGATCCAGCTTTACTTTAGCGTACGTCTTTCCTGAGTCTGGGTCAATTTTGAACACAGATCCGTAGCGAGCTTCGCTTTGTGGAGTAAGGAAGTATCGCATTTCCCCATTTCTACCAGTGTCCTTATCAGTTGCCACCAAAGTGGTTATCAGTTTAGGACCGGGCTCCTCTTCCGGAATGCTAAGGTTGTAAATTTTTTCTTGGAAAATTGGTGGATTGTCGTTCACGTCTGTTACGTTTATGTATAGAGGGACTGCACTGCGGAAATCTGGTGCCTCGTCGTCGCAGACCTCAACCCACAACTCATACTGGCGAGCGGTTTCATAGTCCAGCCCACTGGAAGATACTTTCACTTGACCTGAGCGTCTGTCAACGGCAAACGCATTTCCAAGGTTGCCACCTCCAATGTAATAGGAAAATTTCCGTCCCTGTCTGCTTGGTGGTATGGAAGGAGCAGCGAGGCCATGCAGTGTAGTGACCACATGTCCAGTTGTTACATTCTCCTTGAATGAAAACGTGTTGGTTTGCGATTTAATTTGAGGAAACCTCATGTGATTTGCGAGGTTAACTTGGACATTTACGGAGGAGGAGAGGGGCTCCTTGGGTGCGGCGTCAATGGCATGAACTTCCACATTCAGTTGGGTTTTCCCACTTTTATTTAGATGACGCAGTGACTTAATTACACCAGTGGACTCATTAATTTGGAATTTATCTGCATCAGTGCCGGTCATGAAGTAACGCAGTTTACTATTCAGTCCGAAATCCGCATCAACTGCAGACACTCCAATCACATAGCTGCCGGAGGCGATATTGTCAGGGATTTTCACTGAATAAGCTGACATTTGGAACTTTGGTGCATTGTCGTTCTGATCATTAACAAAGATTGTAACGCTTGCTGTTGAGCTGCGTTGGAAGATGGGACTCCTGTCTGTCGCAGACACTTTAAACTTGTACGCGTCCTTGGTTTCCCGATCTATCATGCCATTTGTGAAAATTTCTCCAGTTTCCTTATCGATTACAAACGGATAGGCGCCTTCGCTCAAAATCTCATAGCTGTAAAAGAAACATCACAGTCTTTTAGCATTTTGAAATATTTAACATTTTATTAATTCATCTGCGTCTCCATATACTATATCGCATGGCTTTACCTGATTTTTGCATTCAATCCTTCATCCAAGTCAGTAGCCGTAACCTTGGCAACTGAAGTGCCCTGAGCGGAATTCTCAAATACGCTGAATTCATACCGATCTTGCTCAAACTTCGGATCACAGTCATTGTCATCACTGATCAAAACTCGCACCATTCCAGTACCGGTAAGCCGTGGCGTGCCTGTAGAACGAAAAAAAAACATTTTAAAATTTATTTACTCACTCGGTGCAGTGGTCACAAAAAATGAATTCAAGCTTATCTTTCAATGATCATCAACATTTTCCCTAGTCTATGTATCTTAATTAAAGTACATGATTACTGGAGACAAGCCTACGTTCTGCGTTGCATACACGACGACGACATAGGCCTACACTATACATACATCCAACCTTTGTCTCTATTGTTGTCACGAAGATGCACACACAGCATCTTGTACTGATCTCCTTCATTCTTGGCTGGGTTTATAGTGTCACATGCCGGATTGTAGCGCAGATAAAGATCTACAAAAGCAATTTCGTTTATTGTTTTGGGTTCATGTCACCACAACTTGCAACATAATAATATCATTCATTATTACTACGCATGGATCTTGGAGACGGTCTTCCAACTTGAATTCCAGCTTTTTTTAAATACATCATCCAAAGATGTACAACAGAGTTAACGTATTGCATGCGCAGTGCATACAGCTATCAGTATGATTATTACATATTAACAATTCCAGATTATTTTTATTTATCAGCAGAGTAGATTGTAGATGCAAGGCAAAAAATAATAAGGCAAGAAAATATCTAGATGAAACTCAAGAATCAGAACAAGTCCGAAAAGATTAATAGCCAGTATTTTAAATCTTGTTTCCTCTTTATACATACATCGTCGTCGACCAGCTTTCCTGCACCATCTCACATACAAAAAAATGACTTGTGGAAGGAAGAGATTGTGCTTTCCATACCGTTGTGTAAAACGGCGACAAATCATAATCCTATTTTAAACAATAGAAAAAGATAATGATAATGAGATTATAAAAAGGGTTTGAACTACCATAAATTTCAGGTTTCGAAAAGGCGCTTGTCAAATACGACGACAATTTTTGGACAACATATATACCTGTATTGGTGCATATATATGTCCCCAAATGTATGCTCACTTGTTTTTCATTGAAAGTCCGTACCAACAGTAGTACTCAACTTGTTTCCTTGCTTGAAATATGTGTTCAAATTAAATCTGCATTATGATGTTCTGATTAATTCATTACTTTATACATACATTCATCCCGACTTAGACTGACCTACAACTGGTAAATGTCAGTATTTACAAATTAAGAGCTGCGTGATCGCAATAACATGTCATAAAAGTCAGTTAGCATTGCGCTAAAATTACTATAAATGTTGTAATTCGTTAAATAATTATTTATTTCTGTAAATGTTACTTTCATTTTTACTTTGACATTGTCGCTTCATGTGCACTTTGCAAAAAATATTCCTGCATAATATATGCATTAGAAATTAGCTATTCCACTGCTATGAAATAAATATTGACAAAATGTTTACAATTGCATTATTGCACGGTGTTAATAAGATAATGTACGGATAAGACACTACGGCCTACTAATAGGTGTTATATACTGCACAAAAAATTGTCGGAGTTGATGACAGTCGTCTTATTTAAAGGAAGATTCTGGTGCATTTTTTATCTTTTTCTAATCTTTGGATATGAGACCCTTTTCTATTGTTTAAAAGGGGATTATAATTTGTCGAGATTTTTTACGTCGTAGTTCTGGAAGCCACCAAGGAAGAGGAACGAAACATGCACATTAAATCTCTGAAGCTGCCTGAGTTCTAAATTATAATTTCGAATAATATGTAGGAAACAAGACGAGCAGAATTGTCTCAAAAGGTAACATAAAGGGCTTCATCCATCATCACTCATTAAATTCAGCTTCGTCCTACATTATTTTCTCTTTGATTCCAATTTTTTCTTGGTCTCTTGCTCTCAATGCATGCAGCTACTTTATAAAATATATCATCAACTTCCCTAACGACAAATAACGTAACGCAGCTATTAATATGACAAGATTAGTAAACTGGCCAAAAAATCCTTTCACAGGAAAAAAAACCAGCCGGTAAATTTTCCTGGCGTTTCCATCATTTTCATTATTATCATCTCATGGACTTCTTCAGGAACTGTTTTCTTTCTACTGTAAAGGAATGTCTGAATATCTGTCTTATTTTTTTCTTTGGTTCTTGCACCAATAGCCATAGCAAAGCAGGTTTTCTTGCTGCAAGTATCGGCAACAATGGGATCTTCTACCTGTCTGCTGTACAGGTAGACATTATATTATATATTATTATTTTATATAAGGGCAGCAGTCATTGGAAATGCATGCCACACCACATAACTATATTATATAAAATGTATAGCAGTTAGTCGTAGTAATAATAATAATATTATATTATACAGGTATAATATTCCTTCTAGCAGAGCTCTCGTACTTTTTTTACTCATTATTACTGCCGTACTGGTTTCCCAGGCAAGACTGAAGAAGCGCTCTAGCAATAAATATCGTTATATATCATGAAGCTAGTTTCTTCTAAGCAGCAGCAATAGCAGTGACCAGCACAGATTTTTTTTCTTAACGAAACAGACAAGAAGTGAGGTACGGCGATGGAGAGAGTTTAGAATTTAATTTTGTTATATGGCTGGTTTGTTGGATAAGATGAAAGGTGAGAATACTATGTTCACTTCTTCTTCTTGTCCTATTGAATAGAACGAGCGTAAAAAAAGAAAAATATATAAGAAGGCGAGTGATAAAGTGGAAGTGCACAAAGAGAAGAAGAAGAAGTAGTTTGTAGGAAAGAACGCCACCCATAAAAAATGGTCATGTTTTGGAAGTTGAAAACCAGATGAAGCGAAATAATGTTGCCATGCCAGGCCATAAATCAGCAAGGTATTCCAGAAGAAAAAGAGAAAAGAGAATTTTGGTGTAGTAAGAAGTAATATTGTTATATAAACGAAGGAGATGAAGAAGGAGACGAAGAAGAGCATCATCGCATCAGCGTCTTTTTCAACATCATAAACCATGAACTTTGTTTTCATTACTCATACCACTAGTGAAGCTGACGCTGATCCGTGCATTTTATGCGTCAAGTCAAGAAGAGAAGCTCATGAAGTGAATCATAAACTATAATATTATAAGCCGAAGAAGAAGAAAAGGAGAAAGAGAGAACCTTATTAGAATAAACTTTTTTTTCATCGTCGTTTCTCTTTCTGTCTTTCCATCTCTCTCTGGCCTTGCATATACATACATGCATACATACAGTACTTGAGACTTGGCAGTAGTAGTTTTGCTCTTTCGGTCTATTGAAATATATGTAAAAAGCCGAAATTTTAGTAGTAGTAGTAAGTAAAGTAGTAAAGCAGTTTGGTCTGGTAATAATAATAATAATGTTTATCAGAGTATCTTTAGGAACATGAATGCTTGTCTTGTTCTTGCTGTTTTCTTCCCTGCTGCCTAACGCCATTTTCTGCCATCATCACGCACACATGATCATGATGAAATTGAGCCAATTGAGCATATTTAGCTGGGATGTGGATGAATAGTCCATTACTTATAACATCATCATGATATGAAGATGATGACGATGATGACTGACCAACCGACCGGCTGGTTGCTTCGGGCTGCAACAGAATCATCGTCGTCATCATTCAATCGAGTAGAGCAACGCCAGTTGTTCTTGTTACAGAAACAGGTAAAAAGTCATAAATGCCATGGTGAATGCTTTGGCGATCAAAAAGATTTTTTTACATCATGATGAAGACCAACATGAACGGCATCTATTTAGCATATTGATCTTTATCCTATCATCTAGAGAATCGACATGATTCAATATATTTCACTATCTATCTCGCTGATAGTACCATAATTTCTTCGTTCGTTTCTTTTTTCTATCTTTTTTGTACAAGGTTGACATATTTTTCTGCGTCTTCTGTCGTGACCATGTATGGAAGCGGAAATGATGTTATGAATTTCACGGGTTATTTATCATTTAGTCACCAACGTTACCAGATAACTTGGCATTATTGAATTGAACCAATTGATATTGTGCAGTTTTGGTCGGTCACATTTGTACAATTGCAAGTATTCACATACAAGAAAAGTGAAAGAAATAATCATACTCAAAGTTTCAAGCAAAATTGTGTAAGTACTTGTGAGACCATCACTAATCACTCATTCAGTAAGCCGCATCCTGCAAAATACCTTCAAATATGCAACAGGTGAGAGTAAAATGGGGCAAATTTATTATACCATATCATATTATATCTCTCCCATCATCTCAAAGATAAAAATCATCATCGAGGCAAAGAAATAAGTTGGTAGCTCTGCCCAAGTAGCTTTGCTTTCGCTTGGTATGCACAGCATGGAAAGTGCTAATGAGCGCTATTTAGAAAGGAAGTCAAAGTTTTGCCATTTTTTTCTAATGATAATTAATTACAACATGCAAAGGATTTGCCGACAATTTTTCGCAACGCAAAAGAAACATGCACGTACTTTTTGCACAAATCATCCAGTAACCCTTTTACGCACGAGTATAATTCGTCTTCAGGCCCTTTCAAAGTAATTTATAATATCCAAACTTTGCATAAATTGGCAGTAAGGAGAATAGACAAAAATAAAAAATACGATTCATTATTGACTCATCTTGACATTTGGTGGGGGTAAGACAAGAATGTCTTTAAACTATTGTTGGAATACATCCATGCATATACATACTGGGTATATTTTAACACGTTAATTAACTTGAAATCCAATGGAAGCATTTATTATTACTTTCACGTTTGGACCTTCAACAAAATGTTATCATAGCAACCTATAGTAAGAACGTTCCTTTGGATCATTATATAGCTGTTATCCTGTTCCATGGCATCATTATTAGTTGTAACTTGTTACTCTGCTGTGAATAAGCATGTTACAGGTTGCTTGCAGTCTTCTCATGTGTAAAAAAATTATTACCTCATAAATGCTCAGAACATTTATAATAATGGTTTCACTTTCAAGTACGTTTTGCGTCCTCGTCTTTTTTTGTCTAAAGTTAAAATATTCAAAAACTTATGAGCGGTCAAGCATGAAAAGTAAAAAAGACTGTTTTACTGACATATGAATGCCTAATATTGACTATATACCTACCTACTACTATATACTGAGAGATCCATCGGCGCCTATTCTCCATGTTGACGACTGGAGAACTACTACATATTATACTGACTACCGAAACATGAGCCCATATCACAAAACAAAAACAGCAATAATCATGATAATAATAATAGCAACAACACCGGCAAAACAGGACTCATAAAATGAATCGTTTAATGAATGCGTTTTACTGTGCCGCATAGCTACTTGGATTTATCATTGTTACTCATACTACTTGAGTGTGTGTGTGTGCTGAACTAAATCGTTACTGGATTTCATCGGATGCCACATAAATATGTAAATACCATGTTTGTTCTCGTGTGGACTTTCAAACTGTAACTACTAAACGTGATCAAGTGATCATGGTCATTATCATCGTCATTGTACGAGAAACTTCATCATTACACCCAAGATTTTTTTATCGCTCCTCTTGGCAAACCCATTGTTCTCGCAGGTTGGTCAACGAAAAGTGACCATGTCAAGGGCGGTGGAGTACAGCGTTTTGGAAATTGCAAACTTTTTAAATGCCAGATAAATGGAGTAAACAAAATTTACTATTTCAAGCATATTTTGTAAATCAGTGAATTCTTCTGAAATATTTATCCATGGAACAATTGGAGCTTTTTACGTTGATGGTACAATGAAAAATGAAAACTAGAGAACGTGATTTAACCAACACCCATAAAAATTTCGTTTCGTGAGAGATGCAAGAAGAAAGGAAAAACGAACGTGCTCGTCCTCTCAAAAAGAAAATAACCGATATATCATTACGATTATCATCATCATCATCGTTCTCAATTCAATAATAATAAAATAACAATGCACCTAAATACAAAATATAAGTGTAATCATCATTTTCACCACTACCACCATCACATGAGCCACACCAACACGCATCATCATCAGCTATGCACATTGGTATAAGTTCCCCTGTTATACCTTTTTGTTATACAATCAACCACCGTCAACGGTATTAACGTTCCTGCCAGTTGCCACCACCGCCACTACTTTTATCAACCAACAGCATCTCGCCCCCTTCCATAGAAATACCGATCGATATATTACAATAATTTCCATTTTTCTTGTTTAGATGACTCACAGTCAGTCAGTAAGCCAGTCGGTTTTCCTTCTTCGAACCTACAAATCGAAAAAATCACACATTCTCTACCTGATTGCCTATGCATTAAAATATGTAAATGAAAAAAAGAAGGAAAAAAACACGGGAATGACGCATCAGTTTTTAACAATCCTGTGGAGAAAGAGATTACACGGTATTTAACTTCCAATCCACAGATCATTTCATTTTACCATAATCACGATTATCATCTTCATCCAGAAATTTCAGGTACTGCTTCAACGTAAATTTATAGCTCAGTCGCTACACCAAAAAAATAGTATCAATGTCAGCCAAGCCTCGCACTTTCAATGCGTAACTGCAAAATGATTTACTTTAATCCAGAGAATGAAAAAGCAATTCTATAATCTTTATTTTTAGCAAGTCCTAAAAAGTGAAATTACCTAGACAATGAAGATACCTAAAGAAGTTTCGCGGCTACCTATAACGAGTCGAAGTAAATACATTGTAGACGAACATACATTTTTCCAACTTACAGAGCTACAAGGGGTATCATGGGAGCGTAAAATGTGGACAATAACGATCCAATTGACATGATAAAAGCTGGTAATTTTTTACATGCTAAAGTATCCATGACCCTAGAAATCGACGTTGGTTAAAATCGAGAGAAGTGTGCTGAAAGGGGCACATGCCCGCATGCAGACGGACAGACAAACACGTTGTTAAGGATGTACATGCGTTGGCTGTGACAACCTGTATGAGCAGTGAACTTAACTGCCCGAGCGGTTAGCAAGACTGCGTTTATAATCATCATCATCATTTGACTAGCCAAGTAAGTAAGGAAGAGACTCGTCGTATGATTTTATTACTCCCTTTTGGAACGAATTTATGTTTGTAAGTGTCAGACTGTGAGAAGCGTAATACCTGGTACCCTTCACATAAGAAACTTGGTTGTGCTGTAGCGGAATGGAATAAATGCGAAAGAGGAGGATTCATAAGAATTGATGAGATGATTATTTTCCAGTCTCATATTCCACCCCGCCCATCCCTTCTCCACTCAAAATTTTCCGTGATCTCCACTACTAATTCAGTTGGATGTGTTCATGATGACTAACTAACCAACCACCCCACTTTATCCGCTTTCATCCGATAATAAGAATTCACCTTCTGTTTGCGCTATTTGTAAGATTCTATCAGCTAATAAATAATACTGAAGAATACTTTGTTTCGAGCGCAACTTTGACAATATGTACCATGTGAAATGTGGATCTGATCACGTTTTGTTCACTTTTATATAAAGAGTCTAATTTTGTGACTTTTTGTCTTTTTTCTGAAAATTTCATGGCTCACAAATAATCGGACGTAACGGTAATATTTAGTTTGTATTTAATTTTAAAGAGCTGTATTCGTGAGAGACGGACGGTAATCTCATTTTATATACCTAGTTTTTTCTCTCAATCCACCTTCTCCTCCTCTTTGTAATGTCGAGCAACAGGGTGCACAATAATATTATGATTCATGATAGGTTACATGGTACATGATGCAAATGCCACACATACATTTCAATTTAGCATGGAACCCACCCTATCAAACTCAAAGTGGTTTATGACAATGAGTTCACACTTTTTGTCTTGAAGGGAAAATGCTCTTATAAGCATCCCCAGAAGACGAAGGAGAGAAATTATGAGGACGACGAGGTGAATGGAATCATTTAACTTTTAGTTCGATTATTGGTGCAATTGTATATAGCGATGCCTATAAGAGCAAGTCATAACGACTCGAGCAATATAAGCAGAGCAATAACAATCGGACAGCAGCAAGAAAAACAGCAAAGCTGCATCGGATATATAGAGACAGGAGGACCCTCATGAATAAATTTCCTTACAGGTAAAATGAAAATCCACTCAGGTACCGTTTCAGAAGAAGCGAAAAATCACTTTTTTGTTTAACAGTCATACATATAGATACATAATATGCTAATCATATACTTTACTAAACAGCATACTTCTGTCCACAACGTACATACTTATTTGCGCACAGATATATGTACACCGAGTCGTTTGTTATCTTCTTACTATTTAAGTGTGCAACACTGTACACGCAAGAAGAAGAAGCCAAACCACGTACATAGCAGTTCTTCATTTCATTCATGTTAAAAATGACGTCGTCATACCAGTTTCATGCAAAACAGTGAGTAAAAAATCTTTATCCATTTAATGATAACTTGTCAATGCCTTAGGACAGTTCGCATCATTTTGAATTCACAAAAAAATGTTTATGTTCAACTAAATAAAATCATGACATTACACACAAACATGACAGTATTTTAGATAAAAAGCTTGTGTTTCAATTCAACTTTACATACCGGCGGCAGCAGCGGCTGTATTTTATATCTTTTGGATAATATAATTGTAATTGGAATTGGTTGTCACTACACACTCATCATTATCGTCATCATTCAGTAGTCGTAGCAAGTATTAATAATAATGTTACGCAACCACTACTCCAATTTTTATTGGAAATTGTTCGAGTTTTGATTCGCACGAAGAATAATTTGGCGAGAAGTTGCAATAAAACGTTTTCTAGTCATTTTTATGTCGCTTTTAAGAAATAAGCATATGTACCTAATGTATATACCAAAATCTTTCATAGATTGCATGCAAAAAATATTTGCTGTGCTCTAAAAATCAGTACACAATCTCATGGAAACCATCATAATTCGTGGTCAATTGGCCGACCACCGGCGGACATTCATATTTTCTTTTAGTGGATTGTGCAAAAATAGATTAATTTCCATTTTTATATATCAACCAGTTACACACCGGTGCAGTCAAGAAAGTCGCCTGTTAAAATCAAGAGCTACACACACAACGCAAATGAATATTTTGCAAATCAATTCCATTCATATTAAGCTTTTATTTGAAACCATCAATGACGACGACATAATAAAATTGGCTTTGGCTTTCATTTCGGACTCTATACATCCACTTAAGTTTCTCATACGTTGCCACTTGTTGGAATCACTAGAAGCTGGTTCACACACAAGCTCATCTAGATGCTATATGTATGTAGATTACTTGGCAGATGCACTCTTGTGAAAGTAAAGTACTTTTCCTATAAAACGGCCCACGTTACTGTATATTACAGTTTATTTGTCCGTCAATTCTCTGGCATTACCTGGTAATTTCTCGTAACTCGCGTTGCACAGGGCAATTGTACATTGGAGCATTGCACCAGCAAACGGGAAGAGAAGAGGCAAGAAATATTACAGGGAATATTTGAGAAAATCTGGTTTATTTTTTTAAAATCCCTTTTAGTGTTGAGCACAGACATGACTTCTCTGTGTTTTATAAATATAGCATGGTAGACAGAATAAAACTGAGAAAAGAGGAGGACGACACATCACCATCATGGTCGTCATAAAGCGTCCATGAACTATGCCTTCCAGCAATTCACTATAAATGAAGCGGTGGTTTTGGTTGTTACCGCTGCTTCACTTGAGCTT
Organism: Sinella curviseta; assembly: GCA_004115045.4. NCBI lineage: Eukaryota > Metazoa > Arthropoda > Collembola > Entomobryomorpha > Entomobryidae > Sinella > Sinella curviseta. The sequence continues at coordinate 18,578,318 of CM065489.1, read as the reverse complement.
TCAAGTAATAATAATAAGAATAATAATAACTGGTAGAGTTGGTGTGGTGTGAACCTTTTATAGCGTAACTTTTAAAACTCATTCTAATATCATCTTTATCATCATATTCATATTATGCTAGCTAACTTGTTGCATTGTCAGAAAAATGGAATGCTCTCTTTCTCTCTTCTGTTGCATATCATATCATAAATGTACCCAAAGGTAGATTAAAAATCGTAGGTAAACTTGGACTGTATTGTTGTACTAAATATTAAACAATACTTATAACATGCACATATATATTTACTTTCTAAACTCACAGAGGTTATGAATAAATTTAGTTGATATTAGAGATAAAAAAAGTCGCGACTTCCCATTGCGAATTACTTTTCATAAAATCTATCAAATTTATGGATCAACATACCCCATGATATTTATAGCATGCAAAGTTAGTCCGTTTTTAGGATTGCATTTCATGTGCAGCATCCTACCGTTGCTAAAGAACTCCCGACTCGATGATAAACAAAGAAAGGGAGAGCTTGTGACGTAAGCTTTTAATATTTACTTACGCAAACCAATGAATAAACTATATTACTCAAGTTGCGATGATGGGTGTACCAATCTTTCAATTCATTGTTTTATTTCAGTATTATAATTAAACCTTGCACTGATACAGTTCACTTATTATTTCAACCTTCATCAACCTGTCAGGGAGTGATTCGATGTGCCATGTTTGACTCCATGCTACAAACAGAAGATGGATTAGGATTCTTTCCTTACTTTTTTTATTATTGCTTTAGCTTTGATTAAGAAAAAAGGATTATGATATTTAGCTAACTTACATACGTTGATTGAGCATAACTCTTCGTTCGTACTCTACGACTGCATTTGTTGTACAATACAATGCAGAGTAAACGCTTACTTCTCCAATGATTATGATTAGGTATCTCTCTCAATTGTGCATTTTTACCAATGTTTTATCACCATTAGTTCGGATATCTACAGAAACGCCAACCGTGGCCTAAGGATTCATACCTGTTTCCTTGAAGATTGCCTCGGAAATAAATACAATTACCTATGTAGGCAGGTTTATACATACATATTACACACAAAGATGGTTGGAGGTACGTCAAATATGATTCGGCCTCAAAATTAGAATTTCTCAGTGCCTGTGTATCATGTACCCACACAACATGTCAGATATCTGTCGACTTCACATCCAACTGATTTTACTTTTTAACGAGATTTCGTTTCTTGTGCCTTGTACTGGTATATATTAATTGTAAGAACCAGTGTACACGTATTCCATGGATACACATTCACAACACCTTTCAAGTTCTCTTCAAACTTTTTTCATGCCTACCTTTAAACTATTTTAATTACTACGTATGCCCTACGAATTGCTGAGGTAATCTTACGCTGATGGCTAACAACCCGACCCGACGACGGTATCTCTTGGCAAGTCGGTGGATCCTACCTCATCAGATTCGAATAAATATATGGACTAACTTGTGCATACTCGTAAATATGTGTTTAACCATCAATGTAACCAGGAAGCACATTTAAATTCATATTTCGTAACACAACAAAGTAATCTGATCGAGTTAAATTTGAAAGATGTTTTTACTTTCTATTTTGTATTTGCTCACGTACAATTAAACTTTTATCCTTATCATCATTCTCTCAACTGCGTAATGGCTGAGCAGTGAACAGTTAATAAAAAAAATACTCTTCAGCATAATTATTATCATGACAAGTGTTGCCCACTCAAAGGAATCCGTTGAAGGGAGTTTTGTTTTGCGATGATGATGATGATTGGGTTTGACAAAGACACAACTTGTGTGAGTCTGCTTTCATTGCATTTGCGTAAACGCATAGATATAGCTCTTCAAAGTATAGTTGTGTATATAATTTCCGTCGTCGTCACACATTGTTGAGAGGACTGCCATGAAGCCCGCAATCACAGCAATAAATAAATAAATACTTGAATAATTCTCAGAAGCCGGTTGCATATCAATGAAGAAGCGCCGTAAAAATCAATCTTATTTGTTCTTCTGCTATTACGCAGCATATTATTGAGAATTCCATCGCATCGCCATCATCACCACCACTACCGCCGTGATCATCATGATATGCACACATACGACATGCTGATTTAGAAAATCACGAAGTTGATAGTAGTTACGTTTTATGAAGTCAGCATGACCATGGTTATTGTCTTATATTTTTTAAAGAAAAAAAAACTGTTGCAACTGTATTATATACTTGTAGCTTAATGATTACCAGTTTATACTAAACTGCTGACTTCATTTATTTGACTCTTTAATTATCATGACATCCTCATCACGCCAATAAATTATGACCACATTATCATTAATACTACCTTATTATCAAAATTAGCGTGGTGTAATCAAACAGAGCCCCCAATTTCTTCTTGCACCACCGTTGCAAAACGTTGTGCATTTGACGAGATGATGTTCGCTTGTTTGTACTGAATCACATCTTATTGGGCTTATTTTTTTGCGTGTTTATGAGAGACCATTGGAATTTCATTTCTTCTCAATAAAATGTGATATTTTTGAGCATGAAAACACCCAAAGTTCTAAATTGGCACATGATGTCACACGAATTCCAACCGTAACTATTTTTAACAACCTCTCTACTCATGCCTTGTGTTGTTATGTAGAAATAAAAAAACAAATTGACCACACTATTAAAAATGCATGAACTCACCTAAATATTTCCCCAGCAGGCACATGTACAACAATTGTTTTTTAAAAAATGTCCACCACTTCAGGTGATAAAAAGCTTCAGAAGATCTTTGTTTGGCATGCATAACATCACGCAATGTTTTACCAGATGTGTGAGTTAGAGAAGCATGACAATGCTATGCGTTTTATTGTTGTCCTTTATCTAACTTGACAAGCTGGACAGATAAGAACAACAATGTTATGCCTCGTCCGGTGATATAGATACAAATGATGACCGTGGTGATGAAGTCAAAGCTGAAGCAAGGGAAAAATCATGGTAATCATAAAAGTATTAACAAGTCGCTATAAAACGATCAGTTTAGATTGCACGCAGATTTTTATACGATGGTTGGTTCGCCGGCGAAGTCGCAGTACGCCTCTCACTTTCGCAAGCAAAGGTTCGTCTATCTAGGTTCATTCTTCTTTTTAGTTAATTTCATGTTTCATGTCGTTTCTTGAAAGTTTTGTTACTTTTATATCCATTTGCCCTGCCTGAATATTAAGTGGAAAAGTAGCAGGCAGTCGAATCATCATGAATTTTATCTACTTTCTTGCAGATTATGCACCTTCAATTTAATAAAGCTTTTTAGTGGATGTTCATGTTGATTTTTACCTCGATGCATGACTTGACTGCACTGCAATAAACATATTTAATAGAGAAAGGACATGCCTGTTTAATAAGTGCTAATAGATTTTGATTACCTCCAAAACTCATCTAGCCAATTTATTTTTATGAAATTAAGTAGTAATCCAACGGTTATTAGTGCGTGTACGAACATGGCGTTTTATGCCCTTTAACATGTCATAAGTGTCATTTCAAGATTGACTCATGATCATGCATGAACTTTTGAGGTTTTTGTGGGAGACGTGGATAACATGAGCAGCAGACTTTGTGCCAATTTTCCTTGTCGTTTGTAAGCTATGAAATTTCTAAAGAAATTCCAATTATTTTATGAACGTAGACTTCAATCAAATAATAATCATAATGCAATCGTATCCGTTACACATGGTGAAGATAATAATAAGGGCTTAATTACAAGTGTACTATAACATGCATTTATTTCTAATTGCGAAATGAATATCAACATGATTTTCTCAAGTTTAATCTCCAACAACAAACTTTTGTCAGTCGTGACAAAATCCTTCGCTCTGTCCAATGCCCGTCGTCGTCAACCGACTTGTTGTTGGTGTTTTGATTTTGATGCAAGCGCTTCAGAAACGGTTCTACAGTATCTGCACTTCACGCATAGCACAGTTTTTTGACAACTGATTGAGTGAGTATTGAGCCAAAACAATGGATGGTCAGAAGAACAATGGACTTAACAAAAACCACTTTTTGTTCGGAGTTGACTTAAATATTATGTACATTTGAGAGAGTGGGTTTACTCTTTATTCCTTCCTTCTCTCAGGAATCAAACATCATATTGAATATAACCAGAGCACATGCCAAATATTCAAATATTATTAGTTTAGGACCATTGTACTTGAATTATTCACATACAAGAGCAAGAGCAAAGTATACAACATAATCCCCTAAAACATTACGTATGAGCCAATAATTAGATGAGCGCGCATATATCAAGAACGCAACCGATGATGCAGCCAACGCACCCCGTAAGAATAATATGAAATTAGTCCAAGAAGAAGTCGAATGAAAGTATTACGTATGAATATTCTGTTTGGGTTACACACCTCCACTAACTGATCAGTTTTTACCGGTTGATCTGCATCCTCCGGCGCTGTTTTGTGTGTGCACAGCAAGAAGGAGCTTATTGTTTCTAACCATTTTGCTGATACTACATGCCACGCAAGATGCATATGTAATCTGTACGAAGAAATCGTTGAATTTCATGTTACATAGGTTGAGGGCACATGCAAACCATTTTTCTATGTGTTATTGTTGCTATAATTATTATTATTGTATTTAAGAGATGGGTCCATCATCCCAGAGAGTAGTGGTAATGGCGTGTAAGAAAAAGTGCACAAGCAGCTCGCTCTCAGTGAATATCACTATTATATTTTTTATTTGAAGTCAAAAAGACAGATGTAATGATGAGCGCGGTCCTGGTGATGACGAAATGCATGCATAACTGAATTTATTGCCTCTGTACCTTGATATCGTATTGATTAACTCGATTCAATGATAAACTTTGCTACATACTACGGCGTTACTGTAAGGAACTCGGGAAAATGATTAAAATCTTTCTCTCTCGAAGCCCGCCGTACATACACTTGGTTTCAAAAGAGCACAAGAGTTGAATACTAATAATATTAAATGTAAATGATACCCACTACTACTACAACCACCACCACCAGCATTATTGTTCATTGATTCCCTTTTTATCAAGCAAGCAGCAGGGGCAGTAATTTTTAATAAAGAATGCGTGCATATACATACATATTTTCTTGGTTTTTCTTCAGAGATAGTCAGTGAGTCTGACTGAGTGAGTGAATGAAGAAAAATTGCAGCTGAACGCAGCGAGCGACAGTAAGGGTTGAGAATCCCTGTACCAAGTAGTATACCTATATGCATATAATATAATCTAATATTGTTATGATTATTATACGTCTGTCTGTCTAGAATCACGCCTACCCTCCTGGCAAAATGTTATGATGCCGTCTGAGACGAAAACGTATAACAGATGATTTCTTGGTTTTAATAGAACAATTTAAATATTTCAAAGGGCCAAACTCAAACGCCTCAAGTTTAATTGTTTTACCTTGCATAATGAAATGGAGTGAGAGATGAGTCTCTGAGAACAATGGCGATGATAGGAAGGCAATGTGATGATCATTTGCACTTACTTAGCCTAATAGCTTTAAAACGATGCGCTACAAAAATGCCCATTTTTTCGGGTGTACTTAAAAGTCTACTGACCTGTATCCATTGCAATAACGGTGAGCAGGTACTCTGATTGCTTTTCTCGGTCGAGCGCTCGATGAACCGTGATCTCTCCCGTTGTCGTATTCACTCGGAAGGAATCCTTATCCCCATCTTTGAGCAGATAGCGCATTTGATAGTTGTTGTTGGCCGTATCCGCATCAAACGCCTCGACATAGAGAACGGTTGCAGGGACTTTGTTGACGTTCTCACGGACGTATGCCAAATATGGAGAGTTGAGGAAGACCGGTGCTCGGTCGTTGATATCTGTTACGGACACTGTCACTGTGGCAGTATCATAACGAACCTAAAAAAATACAAGGGAAAGCGTTATAGATAGGGGATGATGAACAAGAGTCACAAAAACGCAAAATAATGACGCGAGTGTTTAAATGGGCGAGAAAAAAATATATTCAAACTTATTATCATCCTCGTCATCGCAAACACAAAGAAGCAAAAATTTTGAAAGATGCCGACAGCGTGCGTAATGTTCCAGTGTCATACATGTGAGGCTAATGATGATAAATGAGTGGTGTAATTGTTGTTGTATACATAATAATACGAGGTGTTCCTCGATTCAGGGAGTTGGAAAAAGTAATATATTAATGTGTGGAGAATTTACAAGGGATTCTAAAAAAACCGTCGACACAAATAACACAATCAAGCGATGTGTAATGAATGTGCGTCATGTATTTTGCAGGCATGTATGTACAAAACATATATATGCGCGTTAACTTTGTTTATCTGTCCCTTGAGTGCAGAAAGGTTTCTCCTGTTTATTTTTGTCTTACCATCTCTCCGGAATCCTCTGCTTGAATGGTGAGCGTGTAAGAGCGTTTTCTTTCGTAGTTGAGACTTTTGGCTAATCTTAGGACCCCTGTGTCTTCCCCAATGATAAAGTCACGGTTAGGATCACCGGCAACAATAGAGTACCTAATTTGGGAATTCATCCCTTCGTCCATGTCCGTGGCCGATACCTGAAGATAAATGTGACATTTTATTTTACTCTTTTCTCTAATATTGAATCAAGTCTGGTGAACGGGATGGTTAAATGTGGTCATTAGCTTGTACAACGAAGTATTATGTTGAGCGTTTACATGATTGAACATGGCAACGTGTCATTTTTTACGTTACGCTTGTTTGAAAATCCCATCTCCCCTACGAGCTCAATCTTTTTTTCTCTTCAACGCTGAAGAAAGGAAGTACGTAGATGAGGTTTCCCTTCCTTTCTTTTGTGTGACATGATATATTACACAGAGAGACTAGTTTATTTAGTTATATACTCACCTGCAATACACTCATTCCGACCGAGGCGTTTTCTGGAACCGCTGCGCTGTACTGTCTCGAATCGAACAATGGGTCATGATCATTCCTATCTTGTACCTTGATGAAAAGAAGCTGATTAGCCGACTTGGAGGGATCCCCTCTGTCCTTGGCAGTAATTTTCAGCGTATAGTTGCTTTTAATTTCTCTGTCGATATTGCCAATCACGCGAAGGAGACCATCCACGGCACCCAGGGAAAATGTAGCCTTTTCGTTGTTGAGAGAATACTCGACGTAGCCATTCCTGCCCTCATCCTCATCCACAGCCTTCACAGTGTGAATGACGGAATTGAGTGGAGAATTTTCCATGACAGTTGTCTCATTTGCGGAGATGAAGTTCGGTGACTCATCATTAACATCCTTCAGAACAATGCTCACCTGGTTGAACAGAACACATGGAGACAATGAGTAAGTGCATAGAAACATGTAGACATGCATACGTTTCATGTCGTTACTTCATCTTGTAACAGGACAAAAGGTTAACAAAGTCATCACCACCATCTGCTATATAGCCTGGGAAATTAATGACTCTTTTAAGGCTTGTTTAATCACTATTTTATAGCTAATTATCCACTGGCTATATACCTGTCATCGTCAACCGTCCTCACATTAAGTTGTGATGTTTTTGTCGGGTAATTTTACTATCACGACAGTTAATAATAGGAAATGATGGATACAATCGTTTGTCTGCCTGGTTTCATTATTGAAAAGGATGTGGGGGAACGCAGGACTCCTTGTTTGTTTATTTATTTTAATAATACATGCATTTATGTGGGACGGCTTGGCATGCCATAACATTATCTTCCTCCGTGCGTATTGGATTTATGTTAGTATCACATGCATCCCCGTCATCTCGTGCACCATTATTACAATACAACATTTTATTGCATAACAATGTGCGCTCACGACTTTTATTCGAGGAGGACAACAGTGACAACGGAGACCACGAAAGAAATCCTCAAACACGAGGACATAATAATAACTATAATAACAATGCTAAATATTCTTTGCTAACTAACTAACCATGCACATACGCTAATAATTATAATTTAAGTAACCTGAAAAATATGGTTTGTAGGTGGTTGTTATAGGAATTTCATGCACAACATAGGTATGCATATGTACATAACAAGCTGTAAAAAACACAACAATACGCCGTAAGTAATCACAAGTCGTGGTTTTCACATAAAGCTCTGCTACGGTAAAAGCAAATGTGTTATATTAGCAACCCTGTAGTCGTCTCATTATTTAATCACTTACTCCATAGAAATAAACACAGAGTGTTTAGCAGAACTCTATTAAATAGTTAGATCAAAATGGAGAAGTAAAAAGAATGGCTGGTAAAAAGAATTATATCATAGTATCATCCTTGGGTGCTTTATACTTTATATACGATGCAGGTCGAGTCTAACATACTTTGATGATGATAATGACTACAGTGTAAATACTGAGAGTAACGAAGAGCATAATATTCACATACCTGGACGCTGGAAGATAAAGGGTTGACAGGTGCTTTGTCTGAGGCTGTCACAATGAGTTGGTAGGCAGGTTTCGTTTCACGATCCAGTTGTTTTGTGGTGTATATTGTTCCGTTGTCGTAAATTGCGAATATATCATCTTCATTCCCTGATGAGATCATATACCGGATTTTCCCATTGAGACCTGGACGCAGAGTGAAAGAATAATAATGTTATAAAATCGTTACGTTAGTGTTACAATGATTGAGTGAGTGACGTGCGTCGTGTACGTCTGTTGATTTTTACGATTAGGGGTACGGTAATACGGTATAGAATGGAAAATGCATATTTTTAGAATAAACTATTCAAAATTCAATGGGCGTGACAAACTATTACTCTAACTGTTATTATTATTATTCCGTATATACTTTTTTCTGTTTAGGTGTCCAAGTAAAAGTACAACCCTTTTCTCCAACCCACCATCACTTATCTCATAAAAATGATAATTGCATTATCTTCTTCATATTATGCATTCCTTTTAACGTGTAATTCAGGTAGTACCCATTTATGTTTTAGTAAGTAGTAATATAGTGTTTTGGGTAGGGGAGAAAATAGAAGAAAAAAATAACTGAATGAAATTTTTTTACCCGAGTCAGCATCAGTGGCGCTCACAGTTAATACTGAAGACCGTTCCGCAATATTTTCAAAGATTTCTTTGCTGTAGCTGAGGGGATCGAAAATAGCTGAAAAAACAAGAAAGAGAATGGCAAATACCTTTAAAGCATGATGTTGCATAATATTTCAAGGAGCATGCTTATTACTTGAGCGTTTTGATGCATTAAGCTATTAGAATAATGTACAAAGAGGAGCATCAAGAAACGCTCCAAATCGTAATAATACAGTAATGACTACACAATAAATTGTTTGATAATGTCCGGAGTCCGGATAGATGAGGAATGATGACTGTGTAGCTACAAGTATTATTATTATTATGTACGCAATCATATATACGAAAACAAGAAGGGTCATTAAAACTTACGAGCATTATCATTCAAGTCAAGAACATTGAGATAGACCGTTGTGGTTGACGACAAACTTGGCACACCTGTATCATGAGCTTGAACCACAAAAATGTAATGCTGAACCTAGAACAAAGAAAATGAACCAAGAAAAGTGTGAAAGAGCAATAACATTAACACTCGAGATATTAAGATTAATTCTAAAAGCGGTTTTTCTATCTTGTACTTCGGTTAGTTTTTTGTATAATTTCTGTCGGGTAGTTGTGAGGATTGCACTAAAGTGCAATTGAGAGCCACGCTTATTAATTGCAAGCTCACATAGAGAAATGCTTTAAATTCTCGACAGATCTCCCTCACAGTATGACAATCAAATAATAAAAATGGAGACGGAAAAAGTGACGAGCTTACATCTTCGTAGTCAAGCCTTGAGGTAACTGTGAAAACGCCGGAATCTGGGTTTAACGAGAAAACATCGTCACCCCAGTCGGATAGCACGGAGTATATCACATGCCCATTCACCCCTTTGTCAAGATCATGAGCTTGAAGCTTTCCCACTGTGTGGCCTGGCAGAACATCCTCCGGAATGTCAAATGAGTATGCCGGCAAGCTCCAAGTTGGTGGGTTGTCATTTGTATCCGTCACCTAATTTGTTATAGACAATATGCAAATATATTACGTCAAGAAGGGTAGATATTATCCTCCTCCTTGGATATCTCCTTAAAACTGGCTACGATTACATAGTCGTCGTACATCATTCTCTTGCTAAAATACACACACATGTATACCCTCTCATGACAATGAGTATTAATATCTATCGCTAGAAAGAAAACAGCGTCCATTTCCATGAAAGATTAAAACTACGACAATTTGTCATTGTTGGCCAACTCGCCATGAGAATGCATTTACTTTTAGCTGTTTTGTTAGTCAACCCTCAAAAGAAAAATTTGCAAGTGAATGTATCCAACTCCGCAAAAATGTAAATAAATCACAGTGAACTTGTGTGAGCAAGGATTACAGACAGGGTATAATGCTCATTGTCAAATATCTACATTCGGGCATTATCATTTTAATTTACTAAAAAACCGTGTGAGCATACCATAACGACCACGTTTCCATCCGAGTGTTGAACTCCATCGCTGGCTCGTACAATGAGTCGCCACTCCTCCTGTTTCTCTCGGTCGAGTGTATCCACAATTCGGATGACACCGGTGGATGAATCTACCTCAAATTTTTCATCATTCCCTTCTACAATTGAATAGGATATGGAACCAATCGTGTCGGGGTCAGTTGCTTTCAAAACGGCAATTTGTTGTCCAACAGGGGCATTCTCTGATACTGTGATTGTTGTTGCCTTTGACGATGGCCAAGCCGGTGGGCTATCATTTTTATCCAAAACTTGGATGCGTATCTACACAATCATAAAATCAAATAAGCATATTATTAGAAATCATGGATACATGCGCTGAAATGCTAGAAAATAGGCGGCCTTCATTTCACCTATTACACATGTCATATCATAAAGCTAACTCGGCGAAATGAAGGAATACAAATATGGAAGTTTCATGTGGGAATCGCATCGTCATATAATCAGAATATATTATTATGAGCTATGCGAAACATCACCGCAACAACCATGCGCTAATATAATTTATACATTTTTTGTGTGTGCAACAACCACAACAACCAACCAATACTTTTGAACACTAACAGAAGAAATCTATAATGAATATAGTCACAACACCGCATACATATTTCATTAAAAATATTATGCCTTCTTAAATAAAATATTATTGTCCATGTTCTACTTGTGTGCAACACTTTACGAGGAAACAAGGCAATTTAGATTAGATTCGAACGAGAGACGCATTATAAACAAGGGAGTGAGAGAAAGAGAACGCGAATGATCAACGATTCAAGTGCCTCAAGGTAAAAACACCTTTGTTCTAAGGTGGCGGTGGTGGCAGTAGTAGTGGTGCAATTGCACTTTTATCCTCATACCCAGTGGTCCTTCACTTGAGCGCTAAGCACCAAGAAGTATACAGCAATCCATTTTCTTATAAAAATATTGGTGCTCTGTTTAAGCATTTAATATTATGCATAATAATAAGTGATTCATCTCTGTGTACTGCATTGTAATGCGATGATATAACAGGTCATTATTATAAAAAATATTTTTTATCCCTCTGACAAACGTTATGACAAGACTTTATAGTTTATGAAAGGAATTCGTCGAATTCTTCTTGACTCTTTTTTTCAGCTAGATTTGTTAACAGAAGAGAGGGCGAGAGAGTGGGAGAGAAGGGGAAAGAGAGTCAGCACAAGACAAGTTGATTATCCAGTCCTAATCAAAACTAACCACCTCACACAAGTAAACTTACAATAAATGCTTATACCTACGTCAAGTTTTTTTCTTCTCTTTTCTTTTACTTTGCCAGTTGTTGTGGCACTTAAGATTCCGTGTTGGAATAATATTGCTTTGCTGCTGCTGCTGTTCTAGTGGATGGGTTGAAGAAGAAACTAGCTTATGGCTCGTAATAATTTTCCAAAGAATTTCTTGACAGATAAGATTACACTAAATCCTTTAATTGGAATTTTAACAAGTTGAGTGAATTAATGAGAAAATAGTCCTTAAATATGGCTGATAAGGAGCATAAAGCAACATTAATAATAAAAGTAATACCTCACGTATATAATATTATTTAAATTAAAAATTGTTTTTTTTTGCCGGAATTAGTTTCCTTCAGGGTGTTAAGTGGATTTGAAGTGAAGTGCGCATTATAAAGTGTGACAATGGTATTTACTATTATTCCACTTGGCAAATCTTGTTTCGCCTGTCTTGTCATTCAACAAGAGCGAGAGAGAGAAAAGAATAAAAAAATGAACTCATTTCGAGCAGCATAATTCATACATTTTACAAATTCTGGTAGAATTTGAATAATATGTCCACTTTTTTCTTCATTCGTTTAATAGTTTTAAAGATTTTTATCTGAACAGTCGAATACCGTCAGTTCATTACAGGATTGTCGTTATTATCATTATTTTTTAAACTAAAGTTTTGATTTTTTTTGTAGCTACAGTTTTAAATGCGCTGCAAAAGATGTGCACACACATCATCACAAGACAGACGTGTAGGTAGACATGCATATTCATGTACGTAGATAATATTACACACTCGAGCAGTACTATTATTACAGTTATTATTATTTATTATTTTTTCTTGTATGCAATTTGTGCAATTTTTTCCTTGCGACCAACAAGAAGACGAGTGGCAAAGATATAATTTTTATGCGAGATAGTGATCACAGTCGAATCAAAGGAATTGATCTCATTCGTTTGTTACTCTGCCAAACTTTTACTAGTTTTCCTTTTTCTTCATCCATTTAAGAAGTGAATCCATGTTTGATGATGATCATCGTGATCATTTTTGTGCTGCTGTTGCTGCTGCATGGCGTTTATTTGCCAGGATTTACGAAAAGGGCCACGCTCAATAGTCCGCTTCTTGATAGAACAACAACCGTGAATGAAACTTATTTTTTTGACATGACTTGTTATTAATGTAGTCAGATACAACAATAATGCATTATAAATGATTATAAGTAGAATTTTTTTGATCAATAAGGAACGCCTACCATTTCCCATAAAATCACGACTACGAACTACGCGATAATCCAACGAAAACATGAGAGACGAGAGTGATGATAATATGCAACAAATGCAAGTGGTTCGACTAGCTTTCCTGCCTGCCATAATACTTTAACGAACAAATAGTAGGTCAGTATTTAAACCAAGTCAAACAAATTCGTTTTTTTTGCGTGTGTGCAATGTTCACGTTCAACATTTTTGATTATTATTGTTATTACTATTATTATTATGCATGTATGCATGGTGCGTGTTTTTTCTCTCTCTTCCGTTTTGATACCTTCACGCTCGCTATATAGCGTTGTGTGCGTCGATGATGTGATTTACTTGTTTCCTTACACGAAATGTGGGAAATTTGTTTTCAGATATGATAATTATTGTTAATAGGTACACTTAAATCTACTTCTTTTGTCTGCAATCAACCGAGGTTAGGCTCGAAGAGGTGCATTACTACTTTGTTTTTGTTTTCATGATTGCAAGCAATTATGTTTTGCGATAGTGAAAGCCTGTTGTGTAGTAGCAGCGAAACAAATAGGCGAAGAATCAATAGGGCCAGAGAGCGTTTAGGTGGACGGTGCGTACAAATTACTTGAACATTAAGGCCCTGTTAGAATCGCACACAGTTTCACAATAATAGGTTAAAACGTCGGTTGGTGGAGGCACCGACACCAGTAAACCATTACCAAACGCACCACCAAAATCACTACATAGCAATCACCATCAAGTCTCATATTCCGCACCCTCCTCCTCCCAAAAGAGCTCTTCTCTCTATAAGCTTTGTATGATAGTCAGTGGTCAAACTAGAATAGTAGCCAAAATTTTATTTTCTACAATATCGTGATGTGATAAGGCACTCTTACAGCTACTATCACTATTATTATTACTACTCAAGCGCATTTCATCATCATCGCTTGCTAGCATCCGCTTAAAATGTCATTAAATTTTTAGTCACGTGCGCTTTATCTTTAGCTCTGCCTATTAATTAACAATTAAATGATTCTTCCGTTTATTATCACCATAAAAGCATGTAAGTGCACACTCTTTATTTATTTACTTTCCTTTTCATTCTTTGTGAGGTCGGGGAGTCGGGAGTAAATGTTCTGTGATGAATCTGATATGTGCAAACACGTACTCCAACAAATGGATGTAGAGTTCAACACACCGAAAAGCACTTTGTTGCAGCTTTCCAAGGAGACTCGCCTCCCCTTTCGCAAAAACGGACGCGGTAGCCCAAATGGTTTCTTGTCCAAGGTAGATGAGAAGATTCTCATGAATTTTATCAAAAGAATGTGTGGAGGAGGGTAATCAGTTTTCTATGAATACTACATATTTTTATTTGCACAAAAATTATTTTCTCTATGTGTAATATATATGTTATGTGCATACATAGGTTTGCTGATTTTTTTTTGCAAAAAATCGACTGATTTGTGTGAACAGCGTGTGCACTGTTGTCTTCCCATCAATAAAACCAATTTGGGAGGACTCAGTCTTTTTGGTATAGGTAGGTATTATTAAAAATGGCAAAAAAATAATTGATAGCACATTGGATCATCATAGAAACGGCAGGTTTCGTGTGCACCCTTGCCTTTGCTTCATTAGCTCGTTGGTTGACTTGGTAGCTGAATGAATGCATGGATCGTTACACAATGTACCATGATAATAATAATATGCACGTAGTAGTAATGTAAGTAGTTATGGTTGCCAGTAACTTTGTAGTAGTAAGCAGACTTCATGACTTGAAGGCTTAGACGATTTTTTTTATCTTGTCTTCGAAGACGACGACGGATAGACGGCTTCAACTAGCAGCAGCTCAGCTTATTAGGCTCATCGTCAGTTTTTTCTTTGCTCTAACCGCTCTACTACTTCACCAATAAAAGAATGCAAGCATCCACACAACAGGTATATATGATGTACGATGATGATGTACATATAATATATATATGGTATTTATACGCTCCTGCTGAAATAACTGGACTGTTATAATGCACCTTCGGCAATTTTACAATTCTTGCCTTTTTTCTGTCTCCCTCTCGCTCCATCTCGGTGTTTTTGTCAGTGCAGTGGTGTACTTAAGTGTAGAGAGACGCGGATTAATCTTTAATAACATGGTAGGGAAAAGGATTTTTGCACACACACACAACAGCAGACAAACTTGACTATCTCTACGCGGTTGCTATTCCTCTCGTTATTCTCCCTCTCTCTCACTGTCTGTGGTTCTACCAGTCATTTATTCGCAAAACCATACTAGGTGTAATAAATTAAAAAGAAAATACCTATATACATAATAATAATAATGATAATCTTGCTTGAAAACTGTCTCTCTCCACACTCAACTGAAACTGCTGCTGCTGCGGAAGAAGGTAGGCAGGCAGGCAAGCAGGCAAAGTTATTTTTTTAAAGATGAAAGAAAAATGGGAGAAGTTTCATTTCGAACACATTACAGTTCACTCACTCACAGCAGCAATGCTACTCGTAAATGATTTCCATTTCCCCAAGAGAGAGAGCGAGCATTGATGGCATGGATGATCAAGTTCATGCTGTGCGAGGCTAGTTTTCAGATGCAGATCAAATAAATCCAAACTCAAGTTTAGGCGAAAATGTAATATATTTAATAATGATTATTATAATGACTATCATTACTAAATATATTATAACTACCTGATGCATGCAATGATCAAAGGTATTTATTTATTGGAATTATTAATGTTGTTGTTGTTGCTATATTTTGCTCAGCATATTAGCAGAAAGGAAGAAAAATTACACACCAACAACCAAGAATCTCATGCCATTCACCATTAGCATCATCATCATCATGATAGATAATTCATTACCAAGAGCAGAAATATGCACTTACAAAAGAGTGTAAGCAACCATTTTTCTTTAAAGGCATTTCTTGTCTATCTGCCAGATTTGGAACAGACGAACGCGTTCGTCATATACACGAATAAATGATCCCATTCACGTAATGTAAATTACCGAGTTCAGCAGGTTTTTGCTATACTTTATTAGCGATGGGTCAAGTCGAATCTCATCATCACGTTATTTCATTTCATTGCACCAGGAGGAGCAGGAGCACTTTACATTAATGATGCGGTGCAAAGCTCCCCTGCAGTCAAAGAGAGAAAAAAAATATTTTTTCTTGTGTGGATGTGTGTGTCGCAGAAAGTTAGCAAAAAAGAGGATGGTAACCGGGTTTTACTTCTTTCATCTTATAATACTGTGCTGAGCCGTGCAGATCCTCTTCCCCGATATGCTTGCCAATATTGAAAATGCCTCCTTGTCGAGCGCTTGAAAGCCCCGAGTTGATGAATGGTAAGGCTCATTATTTCAAACGCTCCAAATTATTCACTTAGATTCCTTTCAGATGACAGGGGGATAGAAACGCACATTTACAACTTTTCGTGATGGGATTGAGAAGCCGTTTTTCTGATTCATTATTAATAACGTTAGTTACGCATACCTTTTACATTCACCACGCAGTTCGTTTAAAGTTGTCAGTCCATGTTTTCAGTATGGATTGGTACAACTGCGCAACACTTAACACGTAAGAGGAAAAAAGAGAGAAAATACTCTCTCTCTGAGTAACGCGAAAGGTATTTAGTGGATTGTTGTTAATTTGAATGCAGAGAGCAAACAAGTGAGTACATGATGTTAATTATAATTAATTGACAAGAAAATAATCAGTTTGTTTTTCCTTTATTCATTTCAACTGTTATTTTCTTGTATGTATGTATGTATGCCAGGTAACTCCAGTAAAAAATAATGGAAATTGATCGAGATTATATTTCAATTAGCCCTTATTTAGGGTCACGTTTCAGGTAAAAAAATACTCAAACTCGTTCAAAAAATCTAAAATAGAAATGTTTACAAACCAAAAATATTTCATTTAAGTATACTGCAGAGCTTATATTTACTATACAATATGAGATATGTATGGTTGGGTCCGACCGATACTTTCGAATAATACATTCCTTTCGCTCTATCACAGAAAACACAAAATTACATGCCATTCTCTGCAAACTGGAATTTGATAATGACAGAGCAACTTATTGGTCATAAATTACAAATATGAATAAAAATAGGAACTGCTACATCGCAGTTTTGCCGACAATAAGACGGCCGCGAGTTATGGTGAATTTTGTTCACTGCATTGACGTGAGGATGAAAATGGTAATCATGAGGTACACTATGGCGACTTGGCCTCTTGAAGAGAAGTTGAATCTTGTATGCATGATACATACTTTTTAGAGTGTCCCGTTCAGAGACGAGTTCAATAGACAAACTTTTTTTCTTCTAAAATGGCTAGTTGTTACTACTTTTTAATGATTGCAGGTACTCGATGTTGGGGCTGCTACTACAAGTGCTAGTACTACGCGTATTTATCTAAAGACGATTATCAGGCACGGCTACAAAAGTATTTACTTTCTCTGCGGAGGTCCACTTTCCGTTTTGTAATAATAATAGTGGCTTCATTGTTATCACCATTATTACTGTTATTATTATTATTGTTTTTTATTGTTATTAACACAGGATTGTGCATGCATAAACGCATTATGATTTTAAATAAAACCCTTTTATTGTCATGCCTTTTTCAGTCTCTTCGCTTTCCTTATGACTGCTCACTTTTGCCTTCATCTTTTTATTCACTTTTTATTACTGGCTTGGTGTTTGCTTATGACATTATGTATAATTGATGTGCAGGTCCTCTGTCCGTCTGAATATTTTATGATGATGATCACTATGAGCATGACTGTAACAGAGAGGAAAAACTTATTGGAATTAACAACCATGATCAAGTGCTTGCCAGGTTCAATTCTAGCACATACTTTTACTCTAAAAGGGATTGTCGGATAAAAAGGGTTAAAATAGAATGGTGCTTTATTGTCAGTTGAAGAAACGTCCAAATAAAAAATGACCAAATATCAACGATGTAGGTAAATATTCAAGAGCCCTACTTCAATAAGCTTCACAGAATGAAACAGTGTTTTTGTGCTGTGGTGGGCCATTCCTTAAGGAAAGGTAGCATTGAACAGGGAAATATTTCTTTTCAGGAATAATCTTAACAACTGAAATAAGCTAACCTAACTCAAAGGAAATAAAAACTGGTAGCAGTTTCAGGTATAAAACAGTTGTATTTTGGTCATGAATATTCTACACGAACATAATTAAAACAGCTTTGGATAAATTGTGTTCACGGACACACAGACGGATACATTGTCGTATAAAGCAACTTTCATCCGTAGTACAATACAATTAAGTACACGCTGTGTTTGCCTAGTTTAAGAAGTTTTGAGCTTGAGAAAAGCGGACTGGTCGAGTTCAACTGAGCTGAAAAGCTGTCTTTTTAAGTAAAATCGTGTACACCTGCTTACATTTTAACAATCATTAAGACTAACTGGGATCTTTTCCTTTTTTGACACTCTTCCTCAATGAATGAATGAACGAATGAATTTATGTTGTGAGGCTCTTAAATATGTTTGCATGACACTGGTTTCTTCTTCTTCTTCTTCAAATATTCGTAGGTAGCCAACTGGACAAATAGTATTACTTCCTCAAATGGAAATTCTAGAAATCGTTCGGTTCGCCACCTTTATTTAGGATCTCATAAAATGTCATTGAGGAAAGCCGACTATGAACTTGATGGTGGTGATGTGGATGAATTCAAACCAAATGAAAAGCATACTTTTCACACGATTCCATCATGTTTCATAATGATTTGTATTGGTAACAATGATACTTGGCCAACAATAGCGACACCCTATACAAAGCAATATTGTCCCGTTTTTTTCTCTCTCTCTTTTCTTGCTTTCCTACATCAGCATTCATTGTTTGTGTAAATGCTTTTTATTTGATCGTAAAGCTGTCTCCTTGCAACCATTCAACTGTTTCATGATTTATTCTTATGAGCTTTAAATATTATGGAATGTGTCACTCTCTCGTTCATTTTTCCGTTCCTTCACAGTTGATTTTTTTCATTGAGAATTCCTTCTCTTTCTCTCTCCTTTCCAGACCTCTGCTCCTGAACAATGCGTCCTCAAGAAATAAAAATACGAACAAAGACTCTCATGTACAATCTATACATCGTTGCATTATGTGAGAGGTTGAGTACCAGTTAACCTACACATTCAAACGCGTCGTTTTGGAGCAGCAAACACTAACAGACCAACAAAGGCGCTACTGTCAAAGCCACATGCCTATTAAAGAAATACGCTCATATTTAATATACCCAAGTACTGAAATGCATACGTGTACACAAACGCGTTCGTTTCAAAAGAACGAGGGTGGAATAGAAAATATTCGAATATCACATTTGTGCATTCATTATTAATGTTGTCATTCATTACACATTTTCAACATCTTCTCGTCCGGTCGTGGGCTTCTGCTTCTTTATATACCACTTGTTGCCATCCATCCCTCTGAACATTTTACTCTCTTTCCATGTGGGTGGACTTGTAACAAACTACAAGACATGTATACACATGTACAAATGGAAATATTATGGAAAAATAAGTAGAGTGCGGTCGTGTGATAGCAGTAGAAGCGCTTCAATCATTTTATTTTATTATTATAAAACTCTCAAATGACCATTACCACACACCAAAAATCACGTACTTAGAGATAAATAGGAAAACGCATTGGGTATCTAGTATCCACTTTTGCACCAGTAATCAGAAGAGAAAAGAGACGGGAACTCTAGACAAGAAGACAAGTGATGGTATAGATTATGTTTAGGGCTTTACAATACATCAATACAGAAAAATGAAACAAATTCGTTCACTGATCGGTTATAGCTCAATATAATATTTTTTAACTCATTCAATATTCATCATCAGGAAATAAAACAAAAAGAATCCTCATTTCTGATCCTGCACATCTGCATAGGCATCCCAAATGTTTGAAACCGTGTGGGCCGCTGCTCTAGCGCTGTAGCAGAGGTATGTGGTGTGTAGGTACAAGGGAAATGGAAAAGCGAAAGAGGTTCACTGTTGATGATGATGAAATTTGTGCATAGGTATACATATTCATTCTGTGTAGTGGTATTCAATTGCCAGTTGCCACCACCACCACCATTACTACTACCACAATGAAAAGACTCTCTTTCTTACGATGATGATGGTTTTTTCTTGGTTTGTTGTTAACAACAACAACATTCAACACCAACTAGGTTTTCTGCTACTTTGGTTTGCTGGTTCACCACATAATGAACAAGCAAAAGGGTGACACGATGCATGCTACGCCACTACATGTAGTCATATGTACCTTTTTTAATATGAAATGGTTTTTTGGTGGTATTAGAAGATTGGGTATTAAGTGGAAGAGATAAACTAAAAAATTCAATACTTGCGCACATCAGGGGTCCAAAATCAGGGTGTACCAACCCAACAAAACCTGACGAGGAACTTTTTTCCTTCTTCATCATCATCAGAAACCTTACTCTCGGTCTTTGCTCATTTAAAATTTTTGGATAGGCTCATGGAGTGCAGGAGATAGTCCAAGGATTTCAAAATTCATGAACCGGAAAGCCGTCACTTGAAGAGTTTATACCCGTCATTCACATCATATCACATCTTTTTGATAACCATGACTCGTCTCCCTACACGTAGTACGTGGTATGTATGGCCAACAACACATAGTGCCACCACACCGACAAATAAGTGGATAAAGTACCATTTTAAATTAAGCTCAATGCTATTATTCTCCCTCTATTCTTGTACAATTCTAAATGTAAGAACGGAAAGGTACAACAATGGGGAAATGTGTATAGCTCAATCAGCCCATCCTGGTTTTTAGCTACTTTTTCGTTAAAAAATCTTTATCCCATTTTTGTTTAAAATTTAAGCTTATACTCAACGTATGTATATATCGCATGAAACTATAAATCTAAGCGTTAAAATATAGTCAGACAGGGACTCAAGTCACTTTCACAAAACCATCTTATCTACTCTTATCAGACCTGAAAATCCCTGATAAGCATTCAAACGAGTAATAAAAAATATTTTAAGAAATCCGATGAACGCACCGAAATCATGTGTGTTAAACAGCCAACACTTAACCCTTTACAGCAACAGCAGCAGGCAACAATCAGCAGTGAAAGAATTTTTGTCTTTTGCATACTATCTCTAGACAAAACGTGTGATAACGAAACACTAACAATAAGTACGCTAAGAACACATAAATAATGTATCTCGCTTCTCATTCTCATCATCATCATGTCATAAACTCAAAAATGTTAATGACTCTGACTCCGTACTGCAGGAAGGAGGAAGGCTGCTCTCAATTAATCTAGCTTGTCCAGTCTTGCATACAAACACTTTTACAGTATCTGCGAATAAAACACCATGAAACTCTCCTTCCTGTCATAACATTAGTGACTCATTTTTTCGTAGTTTAGCGAAAGCATTTAATTCATCGATCCTGCTAAATTTGTGAAACAAGTAGTGGAAAAAGTTGACAATAATGTATAAGAAGCTATAAAAAGTTGATCATAGAGTCATGGGATGGCATGCTTGTTTCGAGGATACCTGATTCATAAAAATAAAGTTATCGATAATGTAATGGAATATTTACTGCTTTTAGATAAGATATACCTACTAACAATGAATACTAACATGGTGTATGTTGTAGCAAGTTTTATGTTCTTATTTTCCAAGTCATCCTTCTCTCTCGTACACCTATATTTTTGTCGTGCATTCAGTCGGACATACATACCTTAAATATTCTATGGCAATCTGCTACATAAAGCTATCAGCAATTGTACACCTGTGTTCAGAAGAGTAGTGAAGACAGTACAAATCAAAATTTACAAATTGGCATATTCATGCTTATGTACAAATGTCAAAGGAATCTTGCGAAACAAGTTTTAAACATTAACAAAGAGATTAAAATGTCATCATGTATGCATTTGATTGTTTCATATCACGTTTTTCAATATTATATATTTTGTGTGCGACAGCGACAACATATTTCGATGGAGTACGCGAAGAGACAGGAAGGTTTTTTTTTCTCTCTCTCTCTCTCCTTCGCTCCGTGCAAAACGGTTCTTGTATTATGACTGCACTCGCAAAGTATAAAGAACATTCATCCCTTTGCTTGTTTTTTTTTCGAAATGCCTGCTGCTTCGCCACTAACTCATTCAGGCTTCACGCAAATAATGAATGGGTTTTCGTGTCCATTCGGAGAGAGCTTTTTTATCTCTAAAAATCATAGACCTCATCCGCACGGTAAATATTTACTGGGGACACTTGCAAATTACGTATGCAAATGACTAATGACCCTAAGACAATAAATTCCATAAAGTGGTTATTAATAACAGATGTACATTGTAATTAGAAGCAATAAATATTAATACTGCCGTTACTTTTAATAGCATAAAATTGTTAAAATGATAAACAGTTTGAAATGGGTCCTTTCGATCTTCTTTCTCTTTGCAAATCGAACCGTCAACCCTATTTTCTGTGGTCCATATAATCTAATATGATAAACGTGCACAGTTTTCCCTTCTCTCAAGTAGTTCACAAACAACGAGAAAAACGATCAAGTAAGTATGAATGAAGTAACCGTGAGTCTACAAGGAAATACATTTCGAAAAAAATAAACTCGTCGGTAAACCTTACTCTCTGTCCATATACGTATGCATTAATTTTTTTCTGAATAAATCTGAAAAAGAAAGCGAATAATAATGTTCGTCAATTTTGATATGATAATCACCGTTATAACTCGATTTTGATGCGGAAATCGTGACAGTGCCCCACTTGCCATCTACTTAAATTTACTACTAGCACATAATATCTTCCACAGCGTACGCCTAAGCTTTTGTAGCAGTGAAATTGTGCCGCATCACTTTTTTCAATCTGAATAGATTACTAGTGTTTATTACAAATCATTGTAGGTATAAATTTAATATTAGAAATTTCAGGCATATAGATTAGATGAGATGCAGGTCGATCCTGAGACGATGCAAATCATGACTGCGCAGTCAGATTGTAGGTTTGTTGAAGACAAAGCACTTGTTCCACGCATTTTTTACTGACTGCTTACAAATCTGCATGAATGCATAAATAAGCGACTGAATAAAGACATGCAGTCGTCTGCGACACTTGAAATAGGAGTAGTTTGCACCGAGTGGATTATGTTATGAGGCTGCACAAAAAAAACAAGTTAAACGGCAACATGTGCCTCAGATTTAATGTCTCTAGTTATTATGCCTTTTCCAAAAATCATTCCCAGCCTCACACTGTAACAGCTTTCATTAATTTTCAAACCTTAATTTTCAAAACAGACAAATAAAAGTTTAAAATACATCATTGTATTCTACGGCAAGACTGTAGTCGACCGGTTAGGTTAGGTAGATGAGAGTAACGAAACAACCAGCGAGGTAGAAAAAATAAATCTGCAAATCATCCTAACATCTCGATTGTCATCATTTTGAAACACGCATGCTGCAGACAAACAATCAGCGGGATATGAAATGCAACATGTAGCTGCTTCCAGGGAGGGACTTGATTGGTCATCCTCAATCCTTCTTCGACCTAAGTACACACACTGATCCATTATTTACTTCTCCTTCAACTAGTTCGTCTACTTGAAGATGATGGATCATCAGCAACAGCAGCATCAAGCAGAAGCAACAAAGCAAAAATAAATATTTTCACTGCCAAATGTCTCTTTCGATTGTTGAGATGTACAAAAGGACTTTCCCTTGCAATACCACACAGGGATTTTTCATGACGCTTGTCATTAGCTTCTACTCCAGTATTTTCTATTTTTACTTGGCATATATATTTATATATTGTAAACGACTGCTCCTGACTGTACTAAACTGTTGTTGGGTAGTGATATCCTCATGGTTTCTTAGTTTCTTTAGGTACTATGCTACAATTTTAACAATGTTGATTGAAGATGAGGGAATGAAGTTAATCTTTGACTTTTTTATCATCTACTCCTATCTAGTAACATCGGTTTCTGCTTCATCATAATCTGAGAACCTTCGCCCACCGACTTTTTTCCATTTTCTTCTTCTAAACTTCTAAAATGACACATCTTACTGCAACATCCCTCTTCAAGCAAACGTTCAAGTCTCATGTCTGACAGTGAGACGGTTAAGTACCCACTACGCCATCATAACGACTTAGATATACTTTTTGTGGAAAAGAGGAAGAGACATGAATAAAGTGAAAACATGGTAATGATTCAAAATGATTACTGTTCTGACTGATAATTGCACTACTTGCATCAAGCCCAAATAGTTTCATAATCAGCAGGAATATTAGTGTCGTTACGATTTACAAATAAGATCAAAAGTTCATAGAAAGTAAATGATTTTACGACTTCTTTTGCCGTTTCAAGTCTGAATTTCAAGTCTGTTTGTAGTTTTTTTGGATTGAAACTTATATGGATCAATGTACTTGGTTTGAATAAATGAAATAAATTATATTTGATGTACGTTTCTTTTTATACAAAAAATCAACTTTAAGGATCAGCAACATTTATGTAGTAGTGTCTGTTAGTCAGCCAGATTGAAAGAAGGAGCGGCGTGAAGAAAAAAACTCATTCGCATATAAACACAATCTGTGTGTACACCTTTTGAGAGGATGACCATAAAGGAAAAAACCATCCTCTTTTCCTTTACAGCACAGTTCTTTGCTATAAGCTATTTAACGGAGAGACAAGATAGTCAATACAATGGTAACAACGATATTACTATCATCATCATCATCAAGAAAGTTGTGCACTTGGAAGTTGATTTTTTTTCTCTTAAGTCTTTTTAGATGTGCTTTGTATCAAAATGGAAAAGGGATCAGCAGGGTGCAAAGCTAAGACTCTGTTGGAAACTCGTGAAGAAGATTTTGGTCCTTGAACTGCCATAAAGATGAAGAGAAGAACAAGAAATGTGTAGGTACGTTTCACTTGGATAGAATAATAATAATAACCAAGCACACACACACACACATACAACAGGTAAAAAAGTAAAGAAGAGGAGGCTCAGTTTACCGACGACGTGCATGTGCATTGCATTCTTTTTTTACTCATTTCATTTCAGGCTCATTCGCTCGTTCGTTGTTCATCATAGCATGCATGTAGCAGTCCTGAGTAGCAGCAACGAGCAACATTATTATTAAATGCATAATAAATAGATAGTCCGGACTTGCACACACAAAATCCATGATGCTTTCCTGGCTAACCTCTATTCAGAAATAATAATACACCTATGTACTATAATCTTAACACAGTATTCACACTCGTCATGTTATTATAAAAACTGGCATGCATCATGCACGCTGGAAGAAAGTTGCTTACTTCGCACCATTGTCCCGGTATTACTCACTTCTTGACTGTTTTACTGAGCAGCTTATAGTTTTCCACCACCACCACCGCTGCTGTAGTGGCTGTCTTTGTAAAAGTAAAATGCCATCATGAATGCAGGGTTATTTCCAGGTAATGCATGCGGATAGATAGGGTATCCAAATAAAGGTACGTACACACACAACATGTTATCCAATAGCTACAACCTACCTGCCTATACACTCTCATCTTTTCTAGCAATCAAGCACAATAGTAAATGTTATCAGCAGAAGCATCATCGTC
Source organism: Sinella curviseta (assembly GCA_004115045.4). Taxonomy (NCBI): domain Eukaryota; kingdom Metazoa; phylum Arthropoda; class Collembola; order Entomobryomorpha; family Entomobryidae; genus Sinella; species Sinella curviseta. The sequence continues at coordinate 18,552,685 of CM065489.1, read as the reverse complement.
AATAGTAACGGAGGAGAGCAACAGGTAGGTATGGTGCAATGCGTTTACATGAAGTTGCAAGTTAACACAAGTAACGTGAGGAAAAGAATCCTCTCATTTTTTTCATAACCTGCTCCTCAAAGCTTTCCTTCTTCTCTGCCCAATTGTTTGAGCATGCTTTACATTTAAAGCAATCTCACTGTTTCATAATTCTCGTCGACTCTCTCAATCTCTCAACAATAGAGTAAGCATAGGTATATACATATTATATCCACATCACAGAGATGCGATGATGATGATGATTTGAACAAGAAGAGTTCTCTTGCTCTCTCTCTCTCTCACTCCATCTCTCCCTCCCTTTTCTCTATTCAAAATAGAATAGGAATTGGAATAATAATAATATTAACGACAGTAATCATTGGAGGCTGATATGAATGATGATGATATGTAATAATAATATGTGTGACGTGATGTTGTGTGAGCAGAGCGAACTCTTGTACAATTATCATTAAATAACACGAGGATGACGACGAGCATTTATATAAATCCCACCAACTCATCGTGATCATCTGCCTTTCACTTATAATATCATGAAATGATTGTACCTACTTGCCTTCTTGCGAGCCTGCATGCATGCACGGCAAGAAAGTGTACGTGTAAATATGCACTTTTATTTCATCACTCCAATCTTCAACAATAAAAATGTTTTTAAAAAGCTGGTCAAGAGCTTAGTCTTCACAGAATTATTACTATAGACACCAGGTAATATGCTAACTAAATGAATGCACAAAAATATGAAGTGAGAGAAATATTGAAAAATGGAATTATATTTTGGTGGCGAGAGAAAATCACATTCGCTTTTTTTGTAAATAAATATCTAAAGATTAAATAATTTTGAATGAAGTACCTGAACATGCATTTCTATTTTGGTATGGTTCACGTGGGAACATGATGGATTTTTTTTATTTTTCTACGAAAGGTTTGAGCAGACTTTCAGGTGGCAAAGGAATGGGACGATCTAGTTTTGCCACCCACATTAGTGCTTACATATAAAAATACAATGATATGTAATTTTACATGAATACTAAAATTGGAGAAAGAGATGTTTTGAAAAAAGAGACTATTGGATATTACGGTACACACTACAATGACATTGGATAGTGTAATATGGTTGGTGTGGTACAAACGTCAACATGAATATGACATGATGACGACGGTAAAAATGTAATGTAAACATTTAATTTTTTTATGCACCCTCTTGAGAATAATACCTGTCAACCCTTTTTATTGCTGGATTCCATTCCTCCATCCAATCCAGACACACTCAATAAACTCCTTCATAGCGTCAGAACTAAAATAAAATAATGATAATAATAACAATGGTCCTCTGGAACCAGCAGATCCTTTTGCCACTAAAGTTTATTAGCACAATCCATAATTTTTTTTCAGCTCTGTGAATAAATGCACGGAAAATATGGTGAAGGGATAATTCACATCCAGAACTCAGTGAGCGAGTAAAAAAATCTACTGTTCAATATGCTGCACTGCCGTGGTTATTTCTTGTACATGACATGATAATGACGTTCCAAAATGTTCTCTTGTGCTTTCTCTTGACAAGCTTTGAAAATAAACGATCATGCTTTCTGAAGCCAACGATGGAGATGGAGAATGACGTTTTTCCATTGTGATTTTCGATGATAAAAATATAAAAAAGGATACACAAGGCGATTTCCCTCTGTGTGTCTGCCTGTCGAAAGTAGAGTTGCCATGTTAAATTGTTGATGCATACATTCTTTTCTAATATTAATATTCATACTGCATCGGGATGACAAGTGTTATGATTTTTGTTGGGATGATGACGGTGGTTGGTGGTGGAGTGTTGGTTCGTTCGTTCCATTTCTCCGAGTGAATGTTAGTATTGTTGAGGGAGACAAAAAGGAGTAGTTTTGAATTTGAACGGAGCTGCTGCTGCCTGTTGCACATGTTGCATGCACGGCTGTTGTTGACGGAATACACAAGAAGAAGACAATGATTAATCGGATGAGGAATCCTTTCAAAGAGCAACATCATCCTATGCATCTCAACATCCCATCGTCGAAAGACGAGTGCTTACAACTTTCGCAGCTCAGCAAATGCAGCCAAACACCACCACCATTCGTCTTCTCCCTTATACTTCTGTCCGTAAAATTATTCACGTATAAAATAATATATTATGTAAAAAAGATTATCCTTCCAAAGAAAAAGGATGCCCATGGAATGTCCAATTACCAGGGTAACCACACGGAATCAGCATCATTGCAAATGTTATTACTATTTAACTGTAATCAATTGTCATGCCATTAGATTATTTCCGCCCAAGAGTGAAACATACAACAGTTAAAATACATTTTTTATTTACAATATTTATTACCTTGCATTTGCATATTTTTAATGGAAGGCATGCATTTGAGTCTTATTAGCCTTTTCGCCATTTCTTCGCGGTGGTGAGGAATTATAATTAGGCAAGGTATACTATATACAGCAGCAACAGCAGCAACAACAGCAGATCAATGACTCTTCTATGATGTGTTTGTAAGAGAAGGTAGCCTTTAACTGACCAACTACTACTATTACTACACACTACTGTCCTTTCTCGGAGTATGAAAAAGAGAATGCAACTATTCAGCCAGCGGCATATTTTCATTTTAAGGGAAGAATTAACTAGTTTGTAAAAAATCACCTAGTCAAAACATCTTTAATGATCATTATTGGTGGTTGTACAGAGAAGACACACTTGAGTACCGCTTTACTTGCTTGTTGTGCTGCTCTTTTACCTTTTTTAACATTTTTATTGCTCTGTCAATGAGTCAATAATTTCGTGAAAATCAAGAACGAAATGAGCGCTATGCTTATAGGTTGTAATAGAACTTTTGTACTCTTTCCATGAGTCAAAGTTAAATCAATGATAGCCCATGCCTATAAATTACAAAGTAATATATTTACACATTTGTATCGGAGTTCATCCATTTTTCATAATCTCAATAGTAATAAAGATGAGAATGGTAAAGGCGCCGAGGGTTTGGAGATTTGGACTCGGCAAAAAAGAATTCATGATTTTTCTTTACCCATTCAATGCTGCAGTCTATTAAATTCTCTCTCGCTAACATTATAAGATGTTGGATCACTACAGGAGTAAATACTGATATACAGATATTATCATACGGCACAAGTTTATAAAGCCTACTGATAGTAACAGGCAGTCCAAGCATCGCTAATCATCAAGAGAGAACAGAAGATAAATAAATATCTTTGCTCATACGTCGCCATCGACGTCTCCCCATCTCCGCCTCTTTTTGTACTTACTTTCAGTCCGAACTATAATATTTGAAATCATATTGATGCTGGGAATTTTTGAAAGTAAACTTTGTGAACCGCTATGTATATTACGGCTCTGTTGGCAGATCCCTGACTGACATAATTGGAGAAGGAAAAACACTCCAATAATTTGAGCACACAATGAATCATGAATTTCGCTCATTCGTTTTTTTTCAATATCTGTCGTTGTCATTGACTTCCGCTACCTCTCACTCTAAGGCATTCACTATGTCATAGGGAAAGAGTCAAGGCGACTTCAGACCATTGAATCTGCAATGCTTCTTTCGTCACCACCGCTATCTTGTATATCATTATCTTCATCAAACTAAACCGTCTCCAGAAGAAATACAATAAGTTATTCGTTTTTCTGTTGAAGGCCTGCTTCAGTTTCCACATCAGATTTTACATGCCCCATCATACCGCCATAATAATTTAAAGTGTCTAGTAGCTTCTCATAACCGTTTTTACAAACTCTAAAAAAATAGATTTTTTATCTCAAAGCAAAAAGAAAGATAGTTACACTCTTTCGTTTTTTCCGTTGGAAACATTCTTCTTATGGTATTCAATTGTATTGAGTAGAATTATTATTACTGTCTCTTCTTGTCGTCTCGTTATACTATCGGCACGCATCTTTGTTGAAAACTTTCAAAAGAGTAAACTTGCCATTGCTGTATACCAATTATTTTGTTGCTTAAAATATCCATGGAAAAATAAGGACACACATAATCACGACTCTCACTCAGGTAGTCATATAGACACAGGCAGTCCTCAAAAGTGTACCACCAACAGTTTTTTAAAGAAAATATACAACCTTTGTACGACCTACTCTTTTTTTGGATAAATGAAAATGAGGAGGTCGTTGTAGCTCATCTTCATCTTTTAAAAGAAAAAAAAATTGATGGGCTAAACTTTATCGCCTCTAAAAGCTACCATAAAATCCTAAAATTTGAACATTTTCAGGGGAAATATGTTTATAAAATGGCTTTATGTACTTTTTGACTCACATAAAAAAGGAAACAATGTTTGCCTCTCAGACTGACTGTTCCTTATAAAGTGGTCTAACCTTTTCTGTTGGTACTCATTGTACAGTAGTGTTCTTTTTCACAAAGCAGAACAAGAAGCCAAGGATATTTAGAACCTTCCCCTTCTAACCAAAATCTGATTTTAAATGGAACTCAGCAATCAGCCTCTACAGTTAGTAGAAATATAGAATTTGTTCATAAAAGTGGCGTCGTCCACTGTACCGAATTGGATTTTTTGAGAAGAAACTATTCTCACGGAAAAGAAGAAGGCCACAGTCGATACATTGGTTTTCTTTAGTTGCGCAATAACTCCGAGCGATGTACATGGATGAAGAAATGAAAAACAAAAATACTTTGAAAAAAATCCATTTCAAAGGAATTTCCCATAATGGACTTTCCATACTCGTTTACTAATTTAATTATTCATCCTACAGCAGCACACGGCACAATGAACATGGGATTTGTGCAGAAGAGAGATTATTGCTCGATGCCAATATCTGTCATACAAGTGAAATTATGACCAAGGTCCAACAAGATATATATGGATGTGACTGGCAATAATGAGTAGAAATGAGTTCTTGATGCAAATTTTGTTTTTCTTATTTTTTTTCTTGCCATTTACCTCTTCTAGAATACTCGGTGGTGGTGGAATTCAAATTGTAAATTTTGCAATACAGCATATTATCTAAACGGGGTAAACTACTCAAGTGCCAAGTACACAGGAGAATGAGAACTGTCACATTTAGTTTTAGTTCGTGCTGCTATTATACTTCTGCTGCTGCTGCATGTAGTCTGGTCAAACCACACGGCAGAATATAATTGGCTTGTTATATGATACATATATTAAAATACTTCTTTTGATGAATCAGAAAAATACTCAGAAGTTCAAGTGTGTGTGCGAGAACAAGCGCAACCGTATTTACACAGAGCCACAAAGAATGGTGAACTTGAGCAATCAAATCAAAGCATCTCTTTTTATGTATCTTATCGTATCGTGTGAATAAGCAGTAAAAAGCAGAGTATATGTTTTCTATCATCGGCATGAATACAATATCACCAGAGTCACATAAAAATGTTGCTTTGTTATCATTATTTCGTGGTATTTATTTATATGGTTTTATAAAACCCCTTCTGGACGATGGTGGTCGCAGCAGTTTCTGTACTTGAATGGCCTTTTGAATGGGGCAGTTACAGCAGGAACATCACTTCCAGTTTTTAACATTATCAGTTTTTTCCCCTTCAAATAGAAGAATTTGCATGAAGCTATTTGTATTGCAGAGAACTGGAATGCAAAAAAGGTTATTAAATTACGTCTATGCCAGTCAACCATTATAGCTCCCTTACACGACTATATCTTCTCGACGGGCGAGCACAATGCCCAATACCCATCACGGATTATGCATATTGTATGGATTTTTTAAGAACTGCCTTAATTCCTTCTGATAAATAGGCAGAAAGAGTCACAAACAAAAAATTACAAATAAGTACGAGCAAGTTTCTATTAGTCAGTGTCAGAAAACTGGAAGATATATTACTACAGCAGCAGCAGCAGAAAAGAGCTACGCAACCTCAACGGCATAAAATGCGGTTGATTCTTAAACAAACTGAGCAGCTCAGCTTTTCTGTATTATCCCACTTACTTGAAGTAAAAAAAATCATCTTTATTTTTCTAAAAAAAATGAGACTGTTGATGAAGCTACCACCACCACCACCAGCATCCCCATTAGTTTTTCGTCCACCCGAATATGAAATGAATAGCATAGTTCAATAAGGTATGTGTATGCCATACCAAAAACTTGTGCTGACGACCAGTAGTAGTTCATGATCTCTACTCTTGTCGTTGAGCAGGATCGAGAAGATATTTCATGCACATATTTCAACTCTTTCCCAAAACCGGCAGCATTTTATTGGACAAACGTCGTAAGAGAGAAATGTGTGCTCTAAGCTACTGGCTATATGATGATGATGACGATGCATGGAAAAAATGGCAAATCTAGCGGCGCTAGGACGCTTGTAGTAAGTTGATGTAAGTACGAATTCATCGCAGCAGGTGAACTATGTACGTATTAATAGGTAATGTAGTTTTTCACTGCGATAATAATATCCAACTTGACTTCGGCAGCAGTTTGAGTAAGAAAAGAACAAGACGATATATATACATACACTGATACACATTAGTTTCTGAGATTATACGAAAAAAAAGTTATGAAGAACTATCAGGATGAGAGAAGACGTGCAAGCAAAATAAGTTGAGAAAAGCCTCGAGGAATTCAGCGAGCCAAGCCAGCTCATCATCATTTGCATCAGTGCAATACGAAAGGTGTCAAGGTGTTGTTCACAAAAAACTCCTACAAGTATATCAAACAGATGTCCAATCTATTATCTGCTTTCGTTGTGTCATAAATAGGCACACTATCATATATTTTTCTTGAGAGAACGTAAAAACAAAACTGATGGACAATAGGTTGCGAAAGTATATCAGTATAAGCTGGAAAATCGAGCTAGATAGATTTATACATTCTTTTTTTACAGGCGAAAACCCAATGATCTTTGCTTGTCCGTAGGAAATAAGAAGCCATATAATAATATCATGAACAACAAGTGACCATTTGCAACATGAGGAATGACTCCTGGTAGCGAAAGTATAATGCTGGTAAAAAGACAGCAGGGCGAAAAAATCTCAATTTATTTAGTCATGATGCTGATGACGACGATAATATCCGTGTAAAATATAAATTGTGATAAAAAATATTACTTCTACGACAGCAAAAGGATGGTTCGGTCACTCACTGGTTTTATTTTATTTTATTATTATTATGAACGACTGCTGCGTTAAGACCAAGCTGGTTTAGCTTTAACCACCATCAAAAATTCAAGAAAAAAATATATTCAGTATCCTGCGGTGTAGAGCTTGCATGAAGCTCATATAACTGGAATATAATTCCATGAGAAGTGAAGGGAATGAGAATATGCATATTTTAAGAAACACAATCCAACATCTCTCTCTCTCTCTACGTGCAGCACTCTTTTATCGTGTTCACGAATTGTGCAAGCACAAACCATGCGAACTCAGGGAGGTAGCTGCTGCAAAGACACTAAAAACATGTTTACTCTCCTTTTGACCATTATTACCGTGGTCATTTCTCTCCTCAAGTAACTTATGATGAACGACATGCAACTTGCCATGATCATCCACACTGCTGCATTGCAATTATTTTAATAAAAATAGAATATCAAATTTAAATGCTCCGTCAAATTCACTAATTCTGCTAGAACAAGTTCTATTTTTTGCAATTTTAACAAAAGGTTCAGCAGAGAGGGTCTTCTCGATTTCAAGATCCCATCAGATTTAAATAGGATTATTTACACCGTATTATGTATCATGGCTATACAGCTTAAAGAAAGTGACGGTGTAGAACAATTTGTGCAAAGTGCAAAATTGATAATATGACTTTGGATATAATAATATGTACATGCGAGTATTATAATATGTATGTATGAAGTTTTTTTAATTCAAAAGAATATTTTTTTTCACAGAGCATTAACCGAGTAAAAAATGGCAAGTTCATATGGGTACCACTGACAAACAAACCACTACGACGATGACGCTGTGGCACGTTCATAACTCTCCTCAAGTGAATTTCCATCCACACACACAGAGTTTGCAGGACAACTCATCTTTTAGTTTTAACGTCCACCTGCGCAGTTTTGTAACGAGATTATTATTACCACCGTTTATTTATTATTCTCCCTTTCTACCTCTTATTTATGTGAAAAAAATCCAGTGACTCCCCGAAAACCATGTGTAATCATTACACTGTAATGAAAGTATATCGAGACATTAATGTGGCTGTAATCTTGCTGGCTGAGGAGGACGACGGAGATGATACTTTTTCTTTCTCTTCCCTCTTCTATCCTATTATTTATGAAATGAAATGGAAACCAAACCATGGACATAAACTTAATATTATGTACCACGCCATCAGCAGCAGCAGCAGTATCATCATCAGCAAAACTGTCTACGGTTTAATATAGCAAACAGAACGAACATGATGATGAGAAAAATACCTAATTTGATTTGGTTGGTAAAAAACCGCATAAAATTGAACAATCTTTTTACAACCTGCCGATCATCATGATCATCACGAAAAAAATAATGTTATTTCAAAGAGTCGCTTGCTTGACGGTTGTTGTTGTGGCTATCATAAAAATATGGAGAAGCCCATCGAAATCCAGAATGGATATTGTAATAATAATAAAGGTATTCCTACTTTACGGTATCATCACGACTCTCTCTCTCTCTCTGACTTTTTTCTCATATAGTCATCTCTTTCATATTCGGATGTAATATAGCTGGCAATAATACGCAAAGCTATTGTTATGTAGCAAGCCGTACAATAATGATATTAGTAACAAACGAAGATTATTATGACGATTTTTTGAGGCATTCAGTCAGACAGCCACCACGACATGGACCAAGTAAGCAATAATAATTTTTTTACAGAGAATCCGAGAGAGCAGAAAGTGCAACGCGCAGAGGGAGTAAACCACGTAACGTACGTCGTATCATCATTTTGAATCGCTCACACCACCACTAAATACGCAGCTCATGCTCAAATTTTTATGAGAGTCTTGTAAATGAGAGAGAGAGAGGAGAAAATTATGACAGCTGCTTTATTTCACGTACTCTTTTAGCCTTTTTCAGAGATTACAATAAATATTATTATTGCCATTTCTCACCATGATAACCTTCATGATTCACGCACAGAGAGAAAACTCTCGTCTTATGGCATCTTGGCACTCTCTGCTCCTGTTGATGTTACGAGGATGCAAGATGAGATGAGACGATGATTATGAGAATGATCATAATTTCTGGTATATACATATGCTTGTGGAGAGAGAGAGAGAGGATGAAAAAGGAGATGGAGGTGGTAACTGCTTTTTGGTGGAAGCAGTTTTTGAAAACAATCTTTACTTAATGTACCGTGGCTAATCCAAAAGATGTCTTTTCTCCCCATACTTGGCAATAAATTAGTAAAGAATTGAAAATTGGAAGCTTGTGAAAGGTAGAGTGAAAAATACTGGCAGATGTGTCCTCGTCTCATTGCTGGTGAATATGCTAAAGTAGTAAAAAATGAGTATTGTCTGCTGCATGATTTATTTAATTTCATTGTGTTCGTATTCCTCGGTTGTGAGGAAGAGTTTGAGAAGTTGTCAAACATTTTCCCCCACAGCACCACACCGTGAATACGCAATGCATGTAAGTAAAGAAGGAAGGACCGGTATTATTTTCTCCACACATGCCATTTGTGTCCCAGTCCCAATATTCCACGGTAATTAAAATGGCATGCATGGCGAGTGGGAGAGAGAGAGAAAGAGACTTGAGGAGAGTAGAAATTATTAGTAAACGTTTAACTACTTTGCATTAATACGTGTACATTTATACAGTCATTCGTTGTTCGTTTGCGAGTGAGTGTGTGTGATGTGGTTGAAGAGCATTTCATTTGCTGTATCCTTAGGCTTGAAATTTAAATAGTTGAGAAAATTAAAACATTCATAATATTATTCATACTTGTTGAGCATGCGTTTTGTCTTTCTTTGTTTCAACTTTTTAGCTGAAATTGCTTAATTGGATTGTTGCTTCATTGAAATTGATTGTGGAGTGGGTAAAAGGATAAAGAGAGGGAAGAGAGCAGCGTACCACGATACGTGCAGAGGTACATAAACACATAACTGTGACGAGAGAATTCATCATCACACGCACCCTTTACAATTTCAAGAAATGAAAGTTATTACGAGCCTCATTAAAATTGTATATTTATGTAGGCATTTATAATTTATATGATATGAAAAAAGTGTTGAAGGTTGACGGATTTTAATGTAGTTACACCTCTCTTTCTTTCCCTCTTATATATATGCATGTTGGTTGTTGTGGGGTAAAACCATGGTTTTTAGGCAAAAACGAATAATTTTTTCTTTCTTTTTTTTCTTACCTTTGTTGAGGCTGTGGTGAGTCCTTGTGCACTCACAAGAATTGCATAAATTTCCAATTGAAAATCCCATACACCCATTTCCCTGTCAAGAATCGCAGCCGTGGACAGTGTTCCACGTTTCACATCCATGTCAAACAGCCTGTTCTGAAGAATCCCATCCGGAGACGTAATGTTCGTTATGTAGTATTCAACACTTGAGCTGGTGAGGGGAGATGAGCTGCCAGCCAACGACATGGACGATGATGACTTTTGTTGCCCAAGGCTGGCTGACACAGTAAGGATACTTGTGCCTATCGGCTCATTCTCATATATTGACCCCGAATACATCACTTGGTCAAAGGTAAGACCATTGCTAGCACTCTTGTCAGAAACACTAAGGATCATCAAATACAGCTCGGAGGATTTCCTCTGGGACTGGATTGCTTCGTCCGTTGCGCGAACGGTTAGTTGGTAGCGGGGCTGAACGTCCACCGCCATGCGACTCAGCGTCAACGAGCCAGTATTTCTATCTAACTTGAACAAACCACTGTCACCACTCACCAGGTCATACGTTACGGCTCCGTTCGACTCCGAGTCAATATCGGTAGCCATCACTTTCGTGATTTCGGTTAAAGGTGGCGAATTCTTGTGTAGAACAGCAGCATTCATGCAAACAAATCTGTTAAAAAAGTACAACAAAAAAAGAAAGCATGTGGTGAGAAATAGGAATTACCAGGATCATCATTAATTTACAAATTAAATATTGTGAAAGCATACACATTTATGCATATATCATTAAAAATTTACATTGATTGCTACATGCGCATACAAACACAGCCCTTGTTTTATGATAATAATAATGATTCAGACTACTTAGACTTCCACATTGCAAAAGGCGAATATTATGCCAACTCATCCTTTCTATCACATCGTCTCTGAAGCTAGCGAAAAAAATCATGCATACCTTCATATTTCTCTCTCTCGCTACCTACTATTGAGGCGATACAAGAACTAATTGCTATTTTTACCCGGTTTTTCTCCTTTTCATGCGAATATTTTTTTGAGCATCATTTAAGTCACAAAACAACTCTAAATATTGTGATATGCGCATTGACGTAAACGCTATAATACACACACATGAAGAAAAGATAATCTTTTGATATACATTCTTCTTGTGAGCTGAGGACGAGGATGTAGCGAAATATTCACAGAATTGATGGCCTCAGTCTCAACTCGAACATGACTGCCATTCCATTTTTTTCATAGTATATGCACTACCTACACACAACAATACTTCATTTGTTTAAATGCGTAACAAATCTGTTTTTATCAAATGTTACGAGATTTCCTGCCTAACTAGTTATGAGCATTGCCACGGTTTAGTCGATTCCGGTCCCTTTTGCCAACCCTCCAACTTTTATGTTTTTTCTTCTTCTTCTCATTCTCTCTCTCTCTTTCTGTCAGAAGAAGAGTTAAACATTATTACCTACTATTAAACACATTCAGCCTCAACTTGTATACTGCCAACTTGTACTCATTCTGAAACAGGAGGCGACCAAGAAAGACGGCACAAGCAGATATGTGAAGAAGAGAAAAAAACACATTTCTTCAGGCTTGGCTCTTCTCTCATTCCTTATTTTTCTCCTTTTGACGATTTTCAAGAAGAGAAGAAGAAGGAGTATAAAAGGGAGAAAAAAACAATACCTGCAGGATTTCATGCATTTAACATTTTCTGCTCTTTCTTCTTGACAGGTGAGAAAACCTAGTAGGTTACACGACATACCAAACAGCCAACAAAACGGCAACAAACCAAACACCACCAAATTACACAGGTAAGCAGTAGCAAGCAGGCAGAGAGAGCTTGCAAAGCGGAGTTCACTGCTTAAATATTATTACGACAACAATGCATGGAGTCGTCGTCCAATTGATAATACAAGTATGCATGTATGCTCAACAATTGTTGCACAGCAGCAGCATCATCATCAAGAACGGTGGTGGACCAAGTAGGTTTTGCTGATGTTGTTGTTGTTCAGGCTGAATAAAGGTAACATATTACTTACAGGTTCTTTCGCCTTTTTCATAACAATTATAATATATGCATAAAGTAAACCGTACACATTCTTTCAGAAGAGGAGATATTATGCTCGTATACGGACGGACGGACGCGGGTACGTGTATTATAATTCTCTCTTTCTTTCCTTCTCGCAGACGTTTACTGATTTTGAATTGATACAGCGAGCTAAAGCAGCAGCTTTAGCACAGGAAAATAATGATACGAGAAAATGATGACGATGATGATGGCAAAGGCAATGCTGCGCAAAAATTTAGTCTAGGTATATTAGGCATCTGCTGCTGCTGTAATAATGGTAGCCATATCAAATGTGAAGACTTGTTGCTCGTTCTTGTTCTTGTAAAATTCTCTTGTGCTGTTTTCAAAAGATTACAAACGTCCTCCTATCAACTTTTCCTTCTCCTATATATTTCCCCCTGAAACAATGCATCTTGATCACGTACTAGTAATAATTTGCATAGTCAAACTTGAGATTGCAGATAAACAAAAATGTTCTTTCAGAAAGCTTATTTTTAGTGACAGAATTTAGAAAACAAATAAATAAAAAAGTTTTTTCTGTCCATATCTTACTAAAGTATAAATAGCTAATTTTTATTTCGTTGAAAAAAAGAGAATTTTTGCTTCTGTATCCCTGCATTTCTTTTTGCATGTTTAAGTTCAAATGTACAAGCTACATATATGTACGTTGGGATGGGAGTTGGAGAAGGGCATATTATGATTACATACTGTGAGATGGATGTACACTGATTGTTGTAATGCGACGTGTGGACTTTGTTGTTATAGGTAACATGTTTTCACTCATTTTATTGTATGTTGTGGTACGGCTGGGTGATATGCCTATCAGCAACAACGGCAAAATAGCGCTCATCGCGATTCATCAGTAGCTCAGTGCCATGGGTTTCTTGCTTTACCTTTTTTATTATTATTAGTTAGTGGTAATATTATTATGAATGTATTTCGTATGAGAACTTGTTGGATGCTGCTGATGATGCTGATACGATGATCATCATCTAAAGTTGAAATCAAGAAAAAAAGTTGTTGCATAAATTTTTCAAATGTATTCCTTACTTGGGCTCGTTGTCATTGATATCTTCAACAATGACGGTGACAAGCTTCTCAGAAGATAATCGCAAGGATTCTGGCATGGCTTGGTCAACAGCAACAACGGTAAGACGAAAAGTGTCGGCAAACTCCCTGTCTATATCCTTCAGGGTATGAATTACCCCGAGATCTGTGTCAATTCCGAAATGGTCTCCAGGTGGATCCTGCTCCTTGATGGAATACTTGACTTTGCCATTCATGCCCGAGTCTGGGTCTTCCGCGGACACTGTGACAATAGGTGTTTTCAACGGGATGCCTTCCTGTATTTGTCGAACGATAGAGGTGGACGGGAAGACAGGTGAGTTGTCATTGTAATCACTCACTTTTACCGTGAAAGTGATGGATGAGGAGAGCCTCGGATTGCCGGCATCACTTGCTGTGATATTTAATGCATAACTTGTGTACTTTTCAAAGTCAAGTGGTTTGTTGAGGATGAGAGAGCCAGTCTGAGCATTCATCAGGAATGTGTCGTGACGATTCCCTCCGGTAATTGAGAAGGAGACGAATTGATTCAAACCAATGTCGCAGTCTGTGGCTTGAAATTTTGCCAACTCTGTGGATACTGGGGTGATTTCAACGACTGTCATTCCAGCTGCTGAATTAATTATTTCATCAGTTTGGTTCAGTGAACCTTTTTCAGATAGCCTGTTGAGAAAAAAAAACCAAATAGGAATGAATAAATATGTAAGATTCTACAAAAACTTTTATCAGTTTTGTTGTTACATGCTCTTATATGTATAAGCACTGCATGAACAGTCAAGCAGTAGATTACAGTTTATATTTATGGATGTGTAAATTTTCAAAGAGATAATTTTTTAAGGGAGTAGATTTCAGTACTTCGTGTTGCATCTATTTTCATTTGAACCGGGTAAAACAGAATTTTCTTAATTGCAACTGCAATTACGGACTGCATGCTGTTACTCCTTCTCTGGATTTATGATTGCGAAAACCGCTGCTAAACACACAGCGGGGATACTTTCTTCAAACATACATTATCATTTACATTAAATTTTATCTGGGTTGCTTTTCAGCTACACGCAGAATATAAAAAAAAAGTGCAAAAGAAGGAAGATGACATGTAATATTAATGATTTTTTGCTGAAAAGGATGACGCTACTTAGCGATAAAATTATTTTACACAAAAAGATTTGCTCAGCATTATTTATAAAAACGTGTGTATAAGAAACAATTGTGTATTTGGTTACCTTGTGAAGTTGTGAAGGAATGACGGGGTACAATCATTAACGTCCAAAACTTCAATGATGACAGAAACTGATGAACTTAGAGAGTGCTTTTCTGCCATATCTTGCGCCACAATCTGCAAATTGTAGCGGTCTCTTGTCTCTCTATCTAATTGCTTTTCAAGCGTCAGTTGACCCGTGGTCACGTCCACTTTGAAGGCCTCCCCCTCATTCCCTTCCTTAATGTAGTAGATAATATCTCCATTCAAATCCTCGTCAATATCTGAGGCCGTTACGCGAATCACTTGAGAGCCCACCACAGCATCCTCTGAAATCTGTGCGCTGTATGCAGACTTGAGAAATTTTGGCGTTTCGTCATTCACGTCAGTAATGTAAATGACAACTTGGGCCTTGTCCTTCAAACGAGTAACACCATTATCGTGGACCAACACGTCCATGTTGATGAAAGCTTGACCTGTTTGCTGCAACAGCTTTTCACGGTCAAAGGGCTTTTGTGTTTTGATAAATCCGTTCTTTGGATCAATGGTGAACTCGAGTTGGCTTTGATGATGAGGAACGATTGAGTATGTTAGCTCAGCGTTTCTGCCAATGTCCCCATCCGTAGCGGTTACTTTCCCCACGTACGTGCCAGCAGCCTCATTTTCTGGAATGCTGAACGTGAATGTGGAGTTGGTGAATTTGGGTGGTTGGTCATTTTCGTCAATGACATGAATGACAACCGACGTGAGTGATGATCTTTGAGGTGATCCTTGGTCAGTGACCTGAACAATGAGGGAGTAGTAGTCCTGGTCCTCCCTGTCAAGTCGAGATTTGACATAGAGAGCACCGTCAGGAAAGACGCCAAACTTGTCAGCTCCGTTCCCCTGCACGATTTCAAAGGAGAGCTGTGAATTGACACCGGTATCTAAATCAGTGGCCTGCAACATGTAAAATCGCGTGTTGACGGGGGTCGTCTCTGGGAGAGAAGTTTCGTACGAGGAGTGCTCAAAAACGGGCGTGTGCTCATTCACAGGTTTGATCCGAATTTGCACAATTTGCTTGGAGGAGAGTGACTCTGTCCCATTATCAGACGCTGTTACCTCGAGGTCAACCTGACTCAGATCTGTTTGCCTGAGGGACTTTTCTAGAGAAATTAACCCGTTCGTGCTATTGATTTGAAATATTTGGTCAGGATTGCGGGAGAGGCTGTAAATAATTTGAGCATTTCTCCCCTCGTCTCTGTCTGTCGCTCTCACCACCATCACCTCATGCTCAATTGGAGCATTGGCATAGATGCTCGTATCCAACTGACTCAAATCCCAGTACCCAGGCGTCTCATCATTCAAATCCAGCACTTTTACGTGCACAAAACAAGTTCCGTGGGCTAGGCCCTTCCGTGCGAGTATGGTGAGTGTGTACTGACTCTGGCTCTCCCGATCAACTTGCTTAACCGCTTTGATCAAGCCCGAGGAATCCTCAATTGCGAATACTCCGTGGGGATCTCCATCAATTATGGTGTACCTCATGCCACTACTTGCCGGAGAGAAGTTGGTGGTGCGAGAGTCTAGCTCAATTTTGCCAACACTCCGTTGCTCGGCCAAGGGTGGAGAAGAGCCCATGGGCAAATTACTCTGCTTGCCGCCACCATGGTCTTCGGTGATTGAGAAACTGTACGTGTCCTTTGCACACTTCAAATGATGCGATGCTCCTGCTGACTCAACCAAAACTTCCACCGCCGCATTCTCCTGACTTTTCCGCCCGTCATTGCCCATTGCAGAGATTTGAATGTGGAACTGCTTCGTTTTTATTCCGCGCAGACTGGCTTTCAGTATGATCTTTCCACTGTTTTCTTCCACAGCAAAGAAAGGGGTGGCTGGGGGCTCCAGTTTATATCTTATCACAGCATTGGTCCCTTCGTCTGGATCATTTGCCATGACCTGGCCAATACTGCTTCCCACTGTAGCCTCTTCCGTAACGGTAAAGAAGTACTCCATAGGATAAAATTTAGCCTCGTTGTCATTAACGTCAGAAATGGTGAGCTGGATTGTTGCTGTCGAGGAAAGAGCTGGAGTACCTTGATCCTTGGCTATAATTTTAACTTCATACTTTGATCTGCTTTCTCTATCAAAGCG
Organism: Sinella curviseta; assembly: GCA_004115045.4. NCBI lineage: Eukaryota > Metazoa > Arthropoda > Collembola > Entomobryomorpha > Entomobryidae > Sinella > Sinella curviseta. Next base: position 18,535,873 of record CM065489.1, on the reverse strand, counting down.
GCCCGTGTTCGTTACTTTCCCCGCACTGGAATCAACGTGGAACATGTCCGGGTATTTGAGCAGGGTCAATGGGCTTATGGAATAAATGACAGAGCCGTTGGTTCCTTGGTCATGATCGGTGGCACTGATAGTTGTTATGAGGGTTCCTGGTGCCACGTCCTCCGCTAATGTAATCTCCACATTTTCACCGGAAAACTGCGGCTGTTCATCATTCTCGTCCAAGATTGTAATTTTTATTTGCGCATGTGCCCACTTGGGATATGGTCCACCGTCCCTTGCGGAAATTTTTAGGCGCACAGTCCCTTGCTGCTCCCTATCCAGTGGGGCTCTTGTTGTAAGGAGTCCGGTGCTGGGGTCAATGTGAAACCACATCTTTTCATTTCCAGATACGATCGAGTAAATCACTTGTGACGATATTTTAGTCGCAACGTGATCGTCAGTGGCTGTGATAGAAGCGACGTAGGTGCCCACTGGTACAGTTTCTCGGAGCACTGCCGAGTATTCTGTTTTAGCAAACGAGATCTCTGCGTCTTTATTATCATTCACCTCAATGATGAGATATGCGGTGGAGCTGCAAGGAGGTGACCCACTGTCTATTGCAGTGATTGTCAAATTGTAGGCAGGGATCTTCTCTCGGTCAAGAATTGCATTTGTTCGTATCAATTGAAAGGAGGGCGTGGACTCTAGCCTGAAATGTTGAAGCTCATTGCCGGAAACTATTTCAACGGAGGTTTCCCCATTTGGTCCTTCATCAAGATCCACCACGGATATTGCCGAGACAACGCTCCCATTTGTGGCCGTTTCTAGTACGCTAGCTGTACTGGCAGTGGGTGGAAAATAGCGGAACTTTATAACAGGAGCGTGGTTGGACTCGATCAAATTGACAGTAACGTATGTTCTCCCGTCTTGGCGTGGGATTCCATGGTCTCTTGCGAACACAGTGAAAACACAACTTTTGGGACAGTTAAGACGTTGCTGACCCTGAGGACAGTTTTGCTGACAGTTGAGTTGTTGCGCTGTTGTTATCACGCCACTTTCTGAGTCTATCGCAAACTGCGTCTCCGTCTCAGACAGGTAGTAGGTTATCTTTGCATTCGTGCCTTCATCGTTATCTGTCGCAGTCACTTGAAGAACAAATGTGCCGGGGGAAACGCTCTCGTTTAACGACACGGAGTATTGGCTGTGACTGAAAACAGGCTGAAAGTCATTCACGTCATTAACCGACACATTCACAATGACATAGCCTTGTTTTGGCGGAGTTCCACCGTCCGAAGCGGAGATGTTCAATTTGTAAAACGGCTTTGTTTCCCTATCCAGCTTTCCCGTCGTCTCCAAATGAAGGAAAGGCGCTTCCCCACTTGGATTCGTCGTGACAACCAGACGAAAATGTTCGTCATCATTTCCATCACAAATCTTGTAGTCAGTTGTCACCCCATTCTCATCCGCATCTGGATCTTCTGCTGTGTCCAGAAACACTCTTGTTCCGGCACTAGCACTTTCAGGGAAAGATACGCTGACCTCTGGCTCTGGAAACACAGGAGCATGGTCATTCCTATCCTTGATCGCAATTCGGACCTCAATCGGGTACGTTGGCTGGCTGGAAAGTATGACCAAGTCAAACTTGTCATTTGTCAACGCTTCCCGATCAATTTCCTTGGATGTGCGTATCTCTCCCGTTGTGCCATTCAGCACAAACTTGTCAACATTTTCATTAAACCGGTATGTGTAGCCTGGTCGGGTTGGAATTCTCCCTACAAACGTTCCAGCAGGGAGACCCTCCTCCACCTCAAACTCCACGCGCATGTCCACATTTCGTGCGGAGGAGGTTCGGCGAGTAAGCCGGTCTTTGCTGAGGTTGATTTCATACCGGTCATTGCTGTTGCTGTTAATACTGGAAACATTTCCGACGGCTGACAAGAGGTGGATGAGCAGAATTACACAGATTGAAGCAACTGAGAGACGACGACAGCAACGGTGCATCATCGTTCTCCCCCTTCCCTCCGTCATGGAATATTTTTATCTCTGATCACTGAAGCAACTCCGTACGCACTACGCACGTCGTTGCTAATCCTTCATCAGCTCCTACTCTACCAAATGCACTGCAACAACACACTTTCCTTTTCGTCTCGCGAAGTGTTGCCTCCGTCTTGCAACTGTCAGGAAGGCAATTATTCATGAATTTCATTGAGTGGAAAAGTCTTCCAATCATTCCATGCATCATCTAGTCCTTATTTTTATAACGAATGTCTGTGTCATTTCAGAAACTGCTTTTGTACAAAATTGTTCCAACTTGATAGTTTTCCAATCACACCATCATTATCGCTTGTTGCTCGTTTCTATTTCCTCGTTCCTCATTGTTGCTCATGTTTGTGCAGCAGCAGAACATTTCATGTCATTCTCCATTTCATATTATGTATCTTTGCAGCCAAGCTAAATTACTTGTAAGTCACTCCGTAAAAAATCTAATTTTCACATTTTAACACTTATATTATAACACACTGTACACTATCTTGATAACACTAATTCACTAATTCATCACTTTGCCGTAGCCACTCTAATTAGCATTTATTAGCCTAGCACATGTACAACACCTACCCTACTCATTGTTTGCACACCTACTTAATTTAATTGGAATTAATAATGTACCTAATGTAACAAATGCTTCAACAAGGTGCAATTTTCGCGTTGAAAACTGCATGAAATTCATCCTAATTCGGATCTGGTCACACTTTGTAAACACGGTGCAAGTAAACTCGTCATGGGGAATCAAACAAAAATCGTTTCTTCATGCTTTCTTAACCATCCATTAAATGCGGTGAAGTCAAAAACCGTGTATTTTCACTTTTGTACTTCAATTATGAAAAATTTCTCCAATTTTTTGCTTGCACTAACACACATGAGTACATTATTTACTCATAACAATCCAGTGCGAATTGATTGATGTATAAATTTATTCCACAGCTTTGAATCGTCAACAAGCTATAATTTCATGGTCCGACTACTTTTTTCCATTTTCTCTACAAAACGTACATCCACCGATAAACGATAACCACTTGCAGCAACCACAATTAAACTATTTCCATGTCATTCAATTTTTTATTTCAAAAAATCCAGGTAAAACTTTTAATCACGAATTAATAATTCATACGCAATGACACTTTTTTGTATGAAAAAATGCGCAGCGTATTTCCTCCAATAAATATCAAATCAACAAAGACGCTTGCCACTTCCACTATCCTATAATGCGGCTACTGCAAGAATGTGCTTTTCTACAACTACCGTGTGCAGTCCTATTGACATTTCTCACGTTCCTGTGGACATTTTTTTCAATCGTGCATGCTAAACTATTTCCACAACCAAATCCTTCACAGACGGCCCCATCATTCTATTTCTTTGGGCTCATGCAGTAAACTGAACTGGTATGCAGAGATTTTAGTTGGTTTAAAGGATTGTATAGAATCAAGAGAGACGACCAGGTAATAACAATAAAATACTTCAAGGCAGAAAATGCCAATGCAATACCTGCGAAGAAGAGGATGCTGCTGCTTCTGTTGATGTGAAAGGCTAATATAACATGCAACAAAGGAAAAAGGTATACACTTACAATAATGCTGCTAGTATATGTATATATAGCAGTTAACAATGCCTATGTACATTTTGCATTGCATTGTGCACAGCTCTTCTTCGTACAATTTTCATTATTGTAGGCATACACATATTAAATAAAAATATTATTATGTTACTTGTTCTCCTGCTTCAAGATATATAATGTTACATAAAAAATATCATCGGGAAAATGCATGGTTATGTATACCCACACATACAACTTCATACTAGAGGGATGACAACAACATACAACAATGATGTTTTGTTCAACTCCAACATACATGCATTGAAGTTATGTACATACTTTTATGATTGTTAAAGTTGATTCGACTGACTGGTAAGATTGTTGTTGGCTCTTAACATGAAGAACTCCACCACACAGTCCCCAAAAATCCTCACTTGTTGCTGTAGCTAGCTTCCTAGTGCAGTGCTTGCTGAACAAAGTACGTAGGTAATATAGTATTTATGCGTTTTTACTGCATCATTGTACCTTTTACAGTTTTTACTTTCTTGGCTTTTTTTACCTGTATGTTGCCCTGCTGCTTTTGCTAAGAAATGCCTTCTCTCATCTTCTTCACCCATCACATCTTCAACGCAACAGCAATAACAACGACTTCAAAAACTCCAAGGCTTGACCATAGTAGTCATCTAGAAAATGTTGATCGAAATCATGATGGTAATATGATGCGTGCTTGATTTGAGAGAGATTTTTCTTTTGCTAAAGGTACTTACTTACGTAATGTATATCTATACTCTACATCAACAACATAATATATATTTTTCTTTCTGTTCCTACCATGCCTCCTTAATACAAAAAACCCGATGGAAAGGTAAGATAATCATTTTTTGTTTCGTTTTTCTCCTGCCCATATGCATATCTTCACAACAGTGGTTCTTGGTGAAGCTCATAGCAGCTACGACGAGAAAATGATCTTTGTCGTAGTAAACGCAGCAGCAGCAGCAAAGAAGGCATTGGCATTGGAATGTATACCTTCATGGATTGCTTTTATTACTACAACAATAGTTGTTACTGGTAACAACACTGCTTCATCATCATCATTCCTTGATACATAACACGTTGTTCGTTTCTACTACTTGTATCACTACTTGTTCATAGCAGCACATAAGATTTCAGGTTGTTGAAACCGGCAGATTTTATACATTTTTTGGTGGATGGGGCACACAAACAGACAGACGGATTACGGATGCACACAAGTACAAGAAAGCGGCTTGATATTTTTTGTTTGGCATGACAGGAGAGTGAACATAGTATTGCCTGTCCATGAGCTCGCTTGATCACCACACCACCACCGTCATATTATTATCATCTTCTTCTTCTTGGCCGTCGTCGTCGTCGCATGTAAAGGTACATGAAATGAAAGGTAGGCTGGGTAGATACCAAAACAGGTAGGTATCCTCGTCAACAATAACAACGAAAACGTTCAACACGCCACTAGCACGCTCGTATAGGGAAGTATTTCAAAAAAGGATTCACCAAATGCGTTATAGTAGTAATCATCATCATCATCGTCTTCAACAACAAGCTTCTCCTCTCGTCCAGGTTTTCTTTTAACCGAAAAGCACCACCACCACACCAGAGCAACGGCAGCAGCAGGCAGGGTACAAGAAGGAAGAAAAAAAGAAACCAGAAATGCACCTCATGCATAGATAATACCCATGAGTGCAGGAATAGAGTTTGCTGTTATTAAATACGGTTCACCTTACTTTTAGGAATCTCCTTCCTACAGAGGAGGAAAAAGGTCTCGCTGACTTGCTGAGACTATGTATCTATTTAATATGTTTTAATGAGGAAAACATTTTTTCCGAGACTGAGAATATGAAGTTTTCATTGAATAACTTGAGCAAAGTAATGAAAAATACCCTTCCCTTCCTATTATCTTGTCAAAAGTTATGCGATGCTGATAATATGATGCTCAAAACAACTGTATAATTCTTTTGTGCATACTTTTGCTCCGATGTTGTTGTTTGGGCTTGTAACAGTATTACTGGGAACAGGCACCCTTGTATTTATGAACAATAACTTTTGGAGTGGGTAAATCAGAATAAAAGTACATAACGAACTTTTCTATTGCTGGAGTGCGACAATTGTAATAGTAATAATAATATTTCTTGTAATTATTATCAAAGCAATTCATTTCATTTAATTTTGTGTAAATACTGAAATACATACTGAAATAAATGTGATGAGCTCTACGGATTTCATGCTTATTACATCTATTTGGAGTATTTTTTATCAATGTTGCGCAATTAAGCTTATACATGCTTACAATTTTTTCAGTTGTTAATAGGATACTTCTCTAACCTATTTTTGTACACATTCATACATAGTTGTTTAATGTTTACGAGTTGTAATGCATTTATGAATTGCAAAAATATGCTTTTGTTGTAAGGATATGCCAGCACCAACATAAATGGGCATCAACATAACAGCCATAAAAAGTAGGAAGAGAAAGCATGCCAATTAAAAAATACATCACAAACCTTAAATCATTTCAATGGAACGATTTGTTGTTCACAAGATATAAAAATGTGGCGCCAGTGGCATTGAATATCGCATCCAATCTTAAGACGTGTATTGTTCATTCGTCTCCTCTTCTCAATAATACTGACTCTGTTTATTCTGATAATTTGTAATGAGAATGAGATGCTGTAAGTTGAAGAAATGCTTATTTGCATTCATCAAGTACGTATAGTAGGGACTCGATATGATAACAAAATTCTTTAAAATGTGTGATATAGGTGAATAAATTGTTTCAACGGTTGCATAATACATGCTCAATGGAGATTACATAAATACTATATGGATTGATTATGCAGCTACGAACAAATCATTTGAACATGGCAGGATTGGGTAAATCGTTCGTAAAGACGTACACTGTTATCCATTGCTATACAGAAAATGTACAACTCCCTTCTCACTTGTCAGGAGGCTATTCTTTAAGGAAGATAAAAATTCAAAAACATTTTATTGCACATCAGATAATGTGCATGATTGTAGGTCTGATTATTTATGGTCGCATACTCTATGTCTTCACGTGAAATGATAAAAATGTTGAAAAATACGTGATTTTTTACTCGTAGTATGCCGTTCAGGTAGGTAATAGTTTTGATTTGCAGCGAGAGTGTGAGATGACATCAATAAATGGTTTATCGAAGTTATAATATCCTGTCTTCCATTTTTGTATTTGAAGGGACACATTGCACACAGTCAAGTATGTACATAGCTAAAGTATAAATATCTACAATGACAAGGTCTCTAAATGTCAAATAAAATATAGCCCTCTTACCTGCTGTAGTTCTGCTGTGATTTACACTTGCTTCTTTTATTGCTTTTCTCATATTTTGGGAAAGTGCTACATTATATCAAAGTGGAGTCACCAGATAAACGCAAGGATTTAACTCTACCTGTGTAATTCCTCCAATTGCATTCATTTATGATACATATATACGTACAATAATGTGAATTTTTTGAGTAATTTGTACCACACAGCAAAGTGGAAGCCGCTGTTATTTGGCAACCTGAAATCAGATAAGATAAAAAAAATGTTTCACAACATGAAATTCATTGAAACTTATTTGTGATGTAAAAATAGTAAACTGCATTCCATTGGATTATTAAATTCGACTAAAAAAGCTAGCTGCGTGGTCCTCATACTTATCCTTTTAATTATCTATTACAACTGAGTAAAAATATGATTTTCTATTGATGTTGGTTTTATGTCCCTGATAATTGCAAGTAAATCCGACTTCTCCGGTATGCTGCAAAGTTTTGACGCTCATGGTTATGTATACTATATTCATTTTTTGCTTGCCTTTGAATGCTACTGTAATTGGATTGTTAATGAAGATCTGTCCGATTTAATTAATGAAACATCTAGAATATCTGCTTATAATAAATCACCCTAATTTAATTGTCAAACTGCAGATTATCTAATTAAACGAGCTCCAAGTTTAAGAGAAGTACATACAGGTATGCTGAAAAGGTCTGCTGTATTGCATCATTGCATTGCTTCATGAGTAATCATCACAAGAATTCACAACATAGTAGCTATATCTATGGACCGAGCTCATTTGCTACTTGTCTACGGTATTGCTAACGTTGAAAGAAATTTGCATATTAGACTAAAATCTTTGATAACGTGGATATGTACTTTACATGATAAGGAAAGAAAGATGCTATTTCTCCAGCCAAATATACGCAATATATAGACGTGGAATGTCGTTCATGTCATACTACAGCAGATTAAATAACGTGCTGTTATTATTGTTGCTTAGAAGAGTTAAGGAACAATAATACGCTAATCTATATTTTACACCAAGCAAGAAGAACTGCAGCTTGTTATTTGACGTGGGTACCTGGGTACGTACATTTGTAATGGACTCTATCTCGCCATTTCATCCCCTCCAATATGAATTATTGTACTGAAAGCTTACGCCTTAATAAACGGTTTTAATACTGGCTAACGACATAGCTGATGACAAATTAACGATGCGGATTAGCTAATTGTTAAATTCGCATCTTTCTATGGCTTGGCTTTTTACTTAACTAAACCGTTGTTACTATTTGACCATTTACCGTTAAATGAGAACAAGTTTGTTTGAAAACCACATTTGCCATTGGTTATTATTTTAATATTTTTAAGAAGCCGTCATAATCGTTAACGTTGACTGCAGAGGCTGAAAATAAACGCTCCTGACCTTTACCTTAGATCGTTGTTTTGCTAATTTTAAACCAAATCAGTCGAAAGATTCTGTTACCAGCATGAACATAGACAAACGTCAAATATGGTTAAAACAAAAGTAGCTTCGTACCGCTTCAGCTGCGTAATACATTCAAGATCGGCTTACGTTAGCACGCCTCTTAATGACAATGTACCCAAAAACCTAGGTTTAACATCTTCACACACATTTATATATTCGTATGCCTCCAATCTGTACAATTATCTATGTACATAACATCATATGTAGACGCTCGTAAAAAATGTGAACGTTTGAATTAGATTCATGCTTGCAAAAATGTTTAATTGCCTTGATGGGGCATTACTGTTAGTAACCTGTTCTTTTAAATAATTCGCTCATTAAGATAGCATTTACATGTACTTTGAACTTCAACTCATCACTGCCATTTCTGACGGAAATAAGCAAGATGTAGAAATAATTGTAGGAATACCAAAAGTTTGCTAACGTATGAGCTTCAAACAGTTGACAAATAGCAAATTTTACATGGTGAACTTAAACATGATTTCATTTCAACTGTTTCAGCATAATATGGAGTAAGAGTTAGGATTTCAATTAGGAATACGCATCTCTCACAAAGCCTACTCAAGGCATTACATTTCACATCCAATTTCAGTAAGCGTTGTGTCATTATACCAAATCCGACATAATTTAAGCAAGCTTTTCACCTGCTCTTTTTTCCCTTAAAATGAATACGAGATTACTACTTGACTCGTCCGCCAATGACAGCGAAATTTAAAAAAATTAAATAATAAATTCAATGTTTACCTAAATTGTTTTGCAAACAGAGGGTCGCATGAAAGCTTATTATTTAGTATACCTTGATTGATTTGTCTGTCGTCCGTTTATTGATTAATTTAAACATAATATACGTCGTGATAAATGGCTTGACACATCTACCCAATATGCTGATGCTGGTAAATGCACACTTTGTGTATTTTTACATCTAATATCGTACAAATAAAGTGAACACACTTTCTACAAATATGAATCAATTAAGCTCATGTTTTTGCATCTTATGGACAACCGTTTACCAGCTTACAAATAAATAGTAGCATTATTTCAGTGCAGGGTATTAAAAAGAAAGCATAGCAAATGTGAGTTTTAGAGTAGGAGGAACGGCAACGAGTAGTGGCTTAATGAACCAATCATACCGATGACAAAAGTATGTAGTCAGTGGCAAACCTCCACCCCATCAGTGAACCCCTTCACTCTTCTAGTTCTCTCTCTCTCTCTCTTTCTTTCTTAGCTGCCAAAAGATACCCTCTGGTATTTACAACCATTCAAAAACCTACCCTGATCCTGTTTTTCTCCTTTTCATTTCATTCCTCTCGTCTTTTTCAAGTCATGCTACATGCTGTTCCACACTTCTCTGCTGGAGGTATAACAAAAACATTTTTAAAGAAATTTTTTTAATAGGTACACCATACAAGAAGACGAACGTAATATGCATCCATCTACCTGTATCTATTCTACCTTTGCTGGTGAAGTATTAAATATATGGCCATGTACTTTTCCATCATCCTCTTTATCCTCCTCATAAGAAAGCTTTTTTTCACTTGTTCTTGTATTTATTTCTTTGAAACATTAGACGAGCCAGCGAGAGAGCTGGGTTGTTTGTAAGTATGCGATATATGCGCCAACGAAACTGAAGACAGACCAGACCACATTTAGTAAGTAGATAAATCTTCTGTTCATGTTCAACTCAAAGTAACTGCTGCAGTGCATTCTCTCGCTGGCTCGGTCTTAGTCTGTCAGTCTTCCACAATAAATAAGTGGTATGGTAGGTATATATTTTAAGCACATGTCCAAGTACGTAAACAGTTCTTGCTTGTGATGCAGTAATGAAATTAGAAACGACCAAATTCATCTATATACCTTTTGCCATTGTACGAACGAGTTTTATTATTATTACGGCTTTAGAATCTCAGCTCAACAGGTTGCCGTCTCCAGGCCAGCTTCAGAAGGGTTTTTTATTTGGTATGAAGACGACTGCGAAGAAAAAACTTGTTCTTTTCCCTTCTTCCTCTGCCTGTGCTTCTGACTGACTGAGTTCATTTGGCTGCCTTTGCCATGACCATCATGTTGCTATTTGGTCATTATACCTTGTGTATATGGAAGAAAAGACGGAGAATTAAATGAGCAAGCAAAAAGGGAAAATTAATGTTTGGATATAGAATGCATGCTACCACGACGCAGAGACAGTGCAGTAGCAACGATATGCTCGGTTATGAAATGGTTTTGAAGTGACCATTAAATCATTACCTTTTATATAACTACTGCATTCTTAAATATATATAATGTGCGCATACTGCAAGTATATATCATACAGCCTTGTTATTTCATTTTTATTCTCATCATCGTCATCATGTGTTTAACTCATAGATCTAAACCCCACCACTACTGTCAAAAAATTTCCTTCTTGGATCTCATCGCTTTTTTCCAATAACATAGACCACTTCAGAAAAGTGATTTGCAAGTACAGCTATCCAGCAGCAGTTTAGCAGATAACGAAGAAAGTCAGAGAATCGGAAAAAAGACGACGAGCAAATACATTTTGATTGTATGATCCGGCTTCAAATATGACTTGTAGTATGTCACACCATTCGCACCGCAGCAGTCGTTTCGTACTACAATGAAAATGCTATGGAAATCCAACATAAAGCTAACTATTCAAATCAGATAGAAGGCTTAAGGTATTACATGTACCTTTCTTCTATTTAAATGCTATTGCCCATTTTATCATTTTCATGATCCTCTATCTACTCATATATTGTATATTGCCGGGATGAATATTGTATTGTCTGATGTATATCAATATTCTGTGGAGGCAGAATGGTAACGCATACACACGTTTTCTTTTCAAAATAATGCCCAGCATCCAGTGCAACTATATAATGGAGGCAAACAATGAACTCATGGGGAAAAGCAAGTTTATCTTTCATGGGAGTTTAAAGTTGGAACGAATCTCAGCTGCCGTTGTACAGCAAGCAGGCAGACTTAAAGAAACAATGTATATGTGCAAGTCGAGAAAAAAGTTTAAGTAGCGAGCTAATGATCTTCTTTTCTGAAGGAACGGATCATCAGACATGTGCACATATACACTACGTAGGTAATCACATTCTGGCTTGTAACAAGCAACAGGTACCAAAAAAGCATGTGTGGCAACCCATACTACCTGTTCAACCCTACCAGAATGCTTATTTAGGTAACTAAAGGAATAATAATATGGAACTTTATATATGGACGTGGATATACTGCCTTAAATCTGACTTGATACTCACCTGCATGACAGTCTACCTACCTTGTTGGAGAAGAGTGAGAGACAGAAAAAAACCGACGTTAAAAATCATAAGAATAATCTACAATGTTAAAAGTCGTTTCATTCGTTCCTTTCTTTCTTTATGGGAATGGGAATACGAAGGTAAAAATGAGCAAGAAGATCCGAGCCAGCATTGCTGCACCACACCAGAAGAAGAAGAAAACGATGATGATGGCCAAGTTATCAAGCAACTTTTCAGCTTCCCTGCTGCTGGCTTTGACACAGACTCCAACTTTGTAATTTACGTGTTTTCTGCTCCCTCTTCTTCTTTTTCTTCATCATCACCATTTTACCCTATACTTCCCTAGATTATTTAAGCAGTCCAACTGACTATATAACGTCCATTCCATCCTTCTCACTTGCTCATTTAGCTGATTGACGGTGGTGCTGGTGGTGGTTGTAGAGTAGTGGTAGTGGAATGGAATATATTTATATCACATGACGTGCATGCAATGAATTGTAAAATGTTACTTCCAAGAAGGAAGGATTGGAAAAATGATGGTTTTTTTCTGAAACCCCTTTTTTCATCATGTTCTTCTTCTCATCGGCTCAATTTTTGTCTTAGTCTTCATCTTCATTCCATCCCTTGTCTTTTACGCAAAGGTCTTCTAGTAAATTGAAGTTTTGGCAGAAACGAGGCAATCCAATCGAGACTTGCCTTGCCCTTTTGTTTTTCGGAATGAGAGAGAGAAGTGAGGTGAGTGAGTAAGGAAGGTTCAAGTAGTACATACATTTTATCAGCTTACCCAAAAAGAAAGATCATTCTCATGAGATTTTCATGTAGAACATGAGATTATGATTAAAAACGGAAGGAGGTATTAAACAAAAGGGTGGAGTAGGGTTTGAGCCAACAACGACAGAAGAAAATATGCAATGTACGTTTACAAGCATCTTATTATTTATTATTCTAATAGGCGAAGAATACAGAGAAACACATAATTCTTTATATATGATCTGTCCGTAGCCATTCTCATTATTCATAATTCATATAAAAAACTGTAAGATCACGTACACACACAAGAAAGAATTAGGTACAAACCGACCATGACTCTTAAAAGTATTAAATGGCAGCAACCACAATATTTTCGTTAATGTATGTATTCGTGGAATATATGAACATGCAGTCAGCATTATTATGCTTATTTATTTATTTATTTTCTCCTGTTTATCTCTAAATCACAGCACAATGGAGTAAATACATTCAACCTTCATAAATACATGCACATAAATAGAAACAACAGTACTAGGAAGCATTGTGTGTTGTTGTTGTGAATCATAGAATCTTACAGCATGATCATAAAAATGATCTATAATAACTTAACATACAATAGAATTCCCACTATATACACAATTACACAATCCGTGGTAATCCAGTCAGGTCCTATGGCTACACAGAAGATCAAGTTTTCATGAATGTCATATTAAGAAGAGTACAGCAGAAAGATGTGGTGGTAGGATTATTATTCTTGGAAGCATAATTTTTACATTTAAGGTATGCATCACGACTGAAATAAATCTTGATCACTTCATGTATCAAGCTAAATAGCAATATTTTTCGGTGGGTATAAAAAGTCTCCGGCTTAAACTTTATAAAAAAATCTTTTCGTTTTCGAGGAACCCCTTTCAGGAGAATTTCTACTTGTATCGATCTGGACCAAAAAGCCAACCTGTTGCTGGCTACCACACAATTATCATATTTACTGGCAATGCCGTTCGTTGCTTGCAGTGCATTTCATATTATCTCTGCTCGATTGACACATATTTTTTTCCCGTTTACGAAGAAAGAAAGCACCTAAATAAATCTTGACGTAATTCACGTTGCTCTCTGAAAATGCCAATCCTTCATCATGCCAAAAAAATCTACGGTAATACATATAAAATAAATAATAAAACACAAATAATTGCAAGCGTATTCGCAAGTAGTCAACGAACGAGTTTAATTACAATTTTGAAAAATAAGGAGCAAAGGGAATAATACATTTAAAAAGTTAGGCTACATGTTACATGAGCTTGATCAGTTTGACAAAAAAAAAATACTGAAACAGGAGATGAAACTGTACTGTTTCGGGCAAGGTACCAAATACAAAATAGGTAGTGGGATCACATAACCAAATTGACTCGATATTCTAGGAAGAACAAGAGCTTGGGCTGGGAATTTTTTTATACATAAATGCGCTCAGACATTCGTTGACACACTACGACATATATAACCATAACAACGACAGCATAGCACCAGTTAAAATGTTAAATTTAAAAAAGTACATAACAATGCAGCAGCGCTGCATGATGGCACGGTGGTGGTGCGGTGATATCACACACGTAAATAAATTGACTCTCTGTGAGATTGTATGACCGAAGTAAATCAAGTCGGCCTGTCTCCTTGCTTACCTTTTCGCTGTCCAAAAGATCTATGGACTTGATATTGTGCAACTTCAAAAGAAAAAAAAGAAATTCTCTTAATTGCTCATAAATATAAATACTACCAGCATGTTTTCATAAAGAGACGAAGACGAAGGAATCATGAACTGAAGAAGAAGAGGATGATGATGATGCATGGCAAGTTATTTCATTCGATCACTTCCACAATCACTCGTCGTTCCACACAGCCACTCAAAATGTATGGCTTAAAGATAGTACCAGAGCAAAAGAATTTTCACTTTTTTCATCCAAGACAATCTTGTCGTAAAGAAGGTAACCTAGCCTAACAATAATCGAAGCAATGTCATATGGCATCATCAACATCGTAATCAACCAGAGTATTTATTATAGTATTTAGGAGGTAGGTATGTATTTATTTATTGAGGAATCCTTCAATCTCAAATAGGTACGTAATAGCGGGTATCCATCTTTCTATTAATTTACCTCTGTGAGACCAGTAAGTGATTCGAAAGGGCTTATATAAAGCGTACAATCCATGGTATTTAGGGTAGATTATCTTATACCACATTCCATACGTTTCTCCGTCCATTATCCACTCCACAAGACTACTTTTCTTTGAAATATACTGTTGAATTGTTTGTGGCCATACTATCATGAAGAAATAGTGTAATGAATTGTATGTGCAATGCGTGTGTGCACTACACTTGTATTCAGATTCTCTCTCTTTCTCGAAAGGAGAGAGGAATGAAACTTTTTTTTATAAGCAGAGGAGGTAAATAAACAAATGCTTTGTTCAAGCGATCACTTAGTTTGATCCCCGAATATGATAAGCATTATTAAAGGAGGACATTTCAGTGATCCAAGGGAGCTGGTCGCTTACGTTTCATTTAAATTCATCCAACCAAAAGTAACATGAAGTGGAACATGATACAGATAAAGATTTTGATGAAGCGCTTTTAAATGCAGGGATACTAGGAGATACGTACACACGAAGACAAAGATTTAAATATGAAGATAAATATTTATTATTCTTATAAATTCCTGTACGTTCTACTTAATTAATCACCGTCGCTTCAAGAGAGGAGCTGCATTTTTAGCTTTAGTTTTGTTGTCTATTATTAATAAAATGCAATAGAAATAAAAAAGGAAATCTAGAAAAAAAAACATGCATGGTGAGATGGTAAGAAGGTCTAGTATGAAAAAGCACGACATACAAAAACACGAATTTGGTACTATGGGCATGTCAGATTATTAAAAATGAGATTGATTGAGATGTCCAACTGCATTTTTCAACCGCTCTAAAATATATTATCGTTGCATGGTAATTGAATTGTCAGATTACAGGAGACAGGTCATTCGTTGGAGATGTTTATGGAAGTTGTTTTAAACATGAATTGGAAATTGAATTTGCTCGGGAAAATACTGATACACATACGAGATCACATAACCGTCATTTAATCTTGTTCAATTATGCGCTTAGCCTGTGTCAATGACATTGACATAAGAGGTATCCTCTTTACAAGATATGTAAGTTTCAGGAAGCAGGTATCTCCACAAGCAGGAAGTGAATGGGTAATGCTTTCTATTTCAATATAATTATAACAACATACAGCATGTCCTTTCACAACCGGTGGACAAAGCAATAGCAGTCGGCATGCATGCAGGGAGTAATGGTGAATGGCATGAAGAAAAGTGAAGGCAATGAGAACTGCTGAAGACAGGTAGAACCTGAAAGAGTGTTTTGTGTAGTTTGAACAAATGCATGAAAGGTTCGTAGTTCGGAACACACTAGCGAGCTGCCATCTTTGAAACGTGGGGCAAACGATCACATTGCAAGAAAGCCTGCAGCGTTCTAATTGAGAAGAGAGGCCTTTTCCCCTCCGAGGCTTGCGAAATGCATAGTTATCTGCATTTGAAATCTGAAAGCATGAATATAATTAACTTTCTCAAACGCTCAAATTGTTTTCGCCCTCTTTAAATCTTGTCTCCAAATTCTTAAATCGGTTAGCAAAACTTGGCTATAGATAAATGTACAAGGGTAAAATGGGATCTAGTAATAATATGTGTAAAAGGAAGGTTCTTAAGAAAGAATACTTTTTTATCTGCACTTTATATCATTGTCACCTCATTAGACAACGTACCTAATAATAAACATGGGAACTAATTTAGAAGCAGTCGTCTTTTCTCTCTCGTCCAGTCTCTTGTGAATATATCTCTCTTTCAGTGAAAGCATTTAACTGTCCTGCATTATGGGTTGGATGGGATTATTTTTTTGTCATGCGCCTCTTTATTCATTCTACCTACATACTCGCATATTACTTTCTGAGGGCAAATTCATTTTTCACTTTGTCCATTCAACTTGACTACAAATAAAAATTCTCTAGATATGCTCAAGCTAGATGTTTGGAGTACATCATTAATGCTTTCTATCCGTGAATACATACATGCAATGTAGAGTAAAAATATTGTATCAGAAAGTATACATAAATCTATGATGTAGAGTGATAAATCATAAAATTGCGATGGAGTGATGGTAGAGATTTTTTTTGCAATCGCAGACACTAAATCATGCGTTTCACGTGCCATTATGAAATTAGCAGATGTGATTTTAGCTAGTTTATAGTAGTGGTACAAGTTGTAATTTGGCCATTTCGTACACTGTAATAATAATGGTGGGAGCATTAAAAATGAAATATTGAAATCATTGAAAATTGAACTCACTTTTATTCATTTATTTACATGCATAATATTTCTTTGATTGCACATCATCGATATCATCGGTATGTCGGAGGTGAGGACTCGAAGGTGAACACAGCAAGCCGAATATGTATAATAATCGCGTTCGTTTCATATACTTTCCATTATATACAATAAAGCAATTCCTGGGATGCGAAAGCGCAGAAGAGTGAATTTCCTCGCTCTTTCGTTTTCATCGTTCCTTTTCGTTATACATATTTTCTTCATTCAGCGCAGCAAGGATTCAACAGCCTCAAGAAATGATTTTGTAAATTGTCGCTCAGAAAACCTGTCTACAGACGCGGTTGCTTGTTCACGGATAAGTTGTCGAGATTCTGGAGTCATTAAGATTATGGTTTGTATTGCCTCCGCATAGTCATTCTCATCAGTTGCAAGAAATCCATTGGGAAGGTACTCCATTATGATATCCATTAGCGGCCCACCTGATCGGTTTGCCACCATAATAAGACCAGCTGCCATGCTTTCCACCACACCTACACGTAAAAATAACACTCTGATGAGGACCTGCATCAAAATATCTGCTCAACTTATCTGTATAACGAATATAACGCATTAATATATATTCAAAAAGTATATATATAATGATAAGAATTAATTAAAACGTGCTCTGCGTTAGATTACGCAAGTCATAAACTGGTATCAACTCTGTTAACAGGCTTGGCACACGTAAATATTTATGCATGTAAAAATGCATGTGCTTTGTCTTTCATTACGGTTATATGTACGTTATCATTATTTTTTACCCTAATACCAAAACTACTTAAGTGCATATCAAACATTCTTTTGAATTAGGAGTAGTACAGGTATGTACTATATGTGCATACCCATACCCATTTTAAGTAAGGTTTGCTTTAAGAAAATCAATTGTAACCGGAGAAATTTCCGTATACATAAACGCATACCTATCCCAAATTGGTCATTCCACGTGGTATGCATTCCAATCAAAGCATCACTCAGTTCCTCTTTGAGCTCCTCGTACGTAATGCTGACACGAAACTGGACATTGGCTTCAACCGACAAGTGTTTGCACAGATCTTCCATATCTTGTACTCTCGCCTCATCCTCTTGATCCCGACAGCTTCCAATGATGACCAACTTGATGTGATTCCACTCGTCTTCCCTGAGGATCTCTCGAAGCTGGTACATTGTGCGAATCTGGAGGGGATGGTCCTTTTCGGGACGGAATGGAGCAATGGACACAATCTTGACTGAGGAATTGTCCTCCGTGTCCTCCACCTTCTTTGAGATCGTTTTAAAGTCGTCAACGTCACAGGGTGGAAAAACCTTGTACGTTCTACTGGGACACTGCCAAATCTGATGAATTTGCTCCTCCGTCCAGCTCGAGTTGACCATGACAATGTCGCTACTTTTTCCAGCCCAGCGGTACAAAATGGAGAAATACTTGTGGTACAAGACTCGGAAGTAGGATGCGATAAACTTGTTGGATGAGGTGGATCTCAGTTGATGATTGAGAAGATAAGGTTGCTCTGACCGGTATAAGGAGAGTCTGTGGAGCATGTCCGTATTTATTATTGGACAGTGAACATAGCAACCCACCCGGCAGTTGCCCAGGTATTTGAACACGGGAAGCGTGAATGTGTAGCCCGACGTATCAATGTACACATCTGTAAATGATAAGGACAAGAGGACAGAAAAGTTACGTCGTGTGTTGTATGTAGTTATATTAAGGCATTATTATTGGGGGAGTTTGATCTAAAAGGTTTTACAAATGAACACATGCATTTTTATGTGTGAGTACTTTCAGCTAAGCTGGGATTAAAATACTTTTATCATGATGAAAACTGTTTTAAGCACTAATTCTAGAGAAAAAAGAAGGGGAACTGGAAAAGTCATGTGTCAAATTTCGTTTTATGTTTTGTGGATAAAGTCATTTTCTTCTTTCTTAAACGCTCAGTTGTCAAAATATTAAAAAGACAAGAATTAGAGAAGAGGTATGATGTTTAGTTGGTAAACTGTATATACCACTATGATGGTAGATAAAGCACATCCATGGTTTACTTTTAACACTGCTGCATGTAAAAAATTGAAGAAGGAACGTAAAGTACCTAATTCCTTTTGTCCCTTTTCACAGGTTCTATTTTGCACCTATTAATTCCAATTTCAGAGTTTGTTTAATGGATAAACATAAGCCTTCTATGACAAGCAGCATGGAGCATATTTTATTTTACTGTTGTTGGCATATGCATGCGTAAAGTAAGTAAGGGAAAGAGGAAACAGAGGACGTAAAAAGGCTATAAAATGAGTCCATTAATAAGAAAAGATTATCATTCTTTCATTCTTAGCACATTTTATGAGTCAAGCCACATTGTCTGTGTAAAGTGTACTTGTTATATTTTATACTCTTACCGGGAACAAATTTCATGAGAGCTTCAAGTCCTAAGTACATAGAACCAACAATCTGTCCAAAAAGTGTGAAAATTTGATAATTAATCGGTTCCACCCATTTCCGCTTATGCAAATACACTAATTCCACTGGATCTGGAAGAACAATATTGAAGCGCTCTTTCACGTTTGCGAAGACTTCTTCTGGTGAAGCATCAGTATCCCCGGTGTAAACGACGAATTGCGAGTCTGGATATCTATTGAAACCAATGAAGCATTAAACCCTTTCATATTGCATTGTCATATATTTTACTCTTAAAATACCAAAATTAAGTATTAAACATCCAAATCACATTCATAATATTAAACCATTTGCGTTTTACTGAAAAAATATCGTTGGACAGGTTAACAAGGGAACTAATTTCTATGTCTTTGTGTGTAGGTGATACTTTACATGAATAGAGTGAAGCAAGAGTCATTTGCCATCTTGCTTTGTTGTTCAAAGTAAATTTATAATTTATAATCACCAAACAAAAATCATGTAATATGTACATAAATATAGTAAATATTTCAGTGGTCAGCTTCACGTCGTTTGAAATGCGAAACAAAAAAGATGGATTTAGCCAGAGTCAATATAATGATAATATGTATGTATCTTGCATATATATTACTTTTGTTCTTTGTCCCTGCATATCGTCAGGTCAGATTCGGAAAAACACCAGGTAAATAAATTGAATGTGCAGCCTTGATGCGTAAGTAATAGTATGAAAGTGCGTGTAATGAGAACGGGCTACAAAATAATAACATAGTCAATCCTCCTTTTTTCACGACTTGGTTAAAGCAAATGGATGATTAAATGAGAAAAAGGTGGGGGTATACACAAAATTTAGTCATATTGTACACATCGTACATTGCTCCATCGTAAAAGAATTCTGTAAATATAGCATTTTCCTGTGAATCCATACTTCTTAACTTCAAATAAATAATAATAATAATGGTAAAATGTAATAATAGTAATATAAGTGATTATGGTTCATCATACAATATGTACACAGGACACGATATAAATGCATGGCACTATATAAGTAGTAATATGAAGTAAAAATATGAAATGATGGAATTTATCCTAACAAACGAAAAGCCTGATGAAAAAGGATTGCGAAGGTACTCCACCAACAAAGGTGAACCCTCAGCAGAAGTTGATTAAGAAGATGAGAATGAAAGGGGAAGAAAAAAGGTATTCTGTGAGCCGGTGCAGCTTCATCATTCGAAAGGAATGAGCATTGGGTAGAATGAGATTTTGAAAGGAAGTATACAACTTGCACCTTCATAAGGTGTATTCATATTTGTAAATGTGTTATATAAGAATAAATATATTATGGAGCTGTTGCACTTCTTGAAGAAGTAGAAAAAAATGGTTTTTTGTTCATACCTGGTTTGAAGACATTTCAAGGCTACCCATAAAACTCTTTCTCTGCCTGTACCAGAATTACAGTACGGATGAAATATCCCGATTGAAATACGCTCCTCAGACGTTGATCCGTTCTGAAGGGCTTTCCGTTTCCGGATTTTCTAAATGATTTAACATACATGCATACATCAATTATAGTATTGTAAGGCGACAGTCTTCTATCCTTCTATTTGCTTAATTTGTGCAACAATCAGAGGAAAAGGAATCGAATTAACTTGATAAAGTAAAATGGTTTTTCTTAATTGTCTTTTTATTTCGGAAATTGAGGCCTCCCACTTTATACTTATAAGCATGGAGATTAGAATCTAGACTTGTAGATAAGCAAATCTCGATAAAAACGCTAAAACAGAAAAAGCTAACGGAAAATTCAACAGGGAGCTAGATCACAGCAGCGACCACACAAACGTCCTGTTTGTTAGCATCATGATTCGTGTGATTCGGAGATGTATCTTAATGCATTCAAAAGAATGAACAAATAACTAATTTGAAGATTGATTAAAAAATAAAATTGGAACCAAAATCACTTGGGTTGACCATCTTATACTTTTTTTGCATGACTGTTGTTAGTAAATCCTAAAAGATTATAATCTTTTTCATCTGTGCTAATAAATAATTACACTTTGATGTACGAACGGAAGAAAAGATCATGAAAAGCTCCTTTTCCACGAGGAAACTAAGAGGTTTATGATTATGGCTTTGGTGTGTCATGTAAGGCGCCAGTTAATATTACCTGTTTTAGAAAGAGGAAGATTAGGCCAAGTGATGTGAACCATAAAACTCCAGTAACAAGCAGGATGAAGAAAAGCATTTCGGATGGAAGAACACAGTCATTTGTTGCTGGAGGAGAGAGAAAAAAGAGAAAAATTGAAGGTTCATTTGGTGTTGTGTGAGAGATGAGGGCATACCCAAACCATCTACTAGTAAGTACCTCGGCGAGATCTAATTATTTGTAGCTGTCATCAAGAGGCTGGGCCATAAAATTGCTTTAGCTGTCTTGCTCCTTTATAAAATCTTACTCGCAAACGTTGTTACGATCTCCTCTCTCCTTTCTTATCTTTTCCTGTCTTAAACGCAGAGCAAAATAAGTACCCATAACTGATCAGGTATCTCCCTCTCTACACGCATCTCATATTTTTTCTTTCGAAAAGCAAACAACTTGAACATGACCCATGAGTTGGTGGAGTCATTGTCATTATTATGTAACACGAACAGAGGAAGGAAGGAAATTCTACCTGTGAATCTATTCAATAAGACACGAAGTAAATTGGATCGTGTTTTAGCAGACTCGCACAATAAAGTGAAATTGAAAACTGGACAGAAGAATGATTGACTGAGGGCAAATGCAACATAATTTATGACATTGTTATTGTGATTCCGTGTCACTTTACTTGTCGCATAGAAAATTGTACACGTCCTAATTTCTTATCCTTATTATTTCCTACCATTGCATATTATGCATATTCCTCTTATCCAGTGGTTTTTCATCCAAGTAATCTTCAATATTTAAATGTAAATTAAAAGGTACTTTATTTTTACATGCATCATGCAAGCATCAATAAAGGAGAGTAAAAGTATGATTGTTTTCTTGTTTCATTTCTAATTGAAAATTCATGTAATCATTTATTGGCATCCTAACGCAAAATAGTTGGGACAAAAATTCATATACCTATGAAGGATTGTGAGAACAATATGGAATTATCCAGATTCTATTTCATTTATTTATAGCATTTAAGATCATTCCCTGCATACCTATGTACTTATGTGGTAATAGATCTTTCGAAAACTTTCGAAGAATTTACATCACTTTTAACATCTACCGCAATTAGTGGTTCATATAATTTGTTCACCTCATCCAGAGGCATGAACTTTGGATATTAGACTTTCAACTTTACATTGCGTGCAGCCGAGTCCTATGAAATTTTCGATTAATTTAATGCGACATATTATGCAAACATCAACCATACATATTTAATTTTGGTAACCTTATTTGTACACGTACCTTTTGATGAAACCAAGTTGTTAATGGTAGTAGTGATGCTTTCCGGTAAAATTTAACAATTTGCAAATCTGACTCAACATTCCTCTTTAGTCAAAGTCAAAACAATATTGAAAGTAGACCCACGTCGAAATTTTTACAACCACACATCAGACTTGCTAATTTACTAGGATGGAAGAGACTAATTAAGTAAACCATGTCCATTTGTTTAGCACAGTTTGTAGCACATAATATTTAAAATACTAATTTCTGGAAGGATATTGCACTGAAAAAAGAAATACTATAGTAAATATGCATTATGTTTGCAAATTGTATATGCACTAGTTTAAAATAAATGGCACCAATTGTTTTCTTGGATAATAAGATTGATTGATTGGAAGAGATAAATTTGGTTTCGTTAAAACTGATGGTATTTCCGTTAGGAACAATCCGACAGTCACCCAACTTTCTCTTTGACTTCTATTGCGAATACATGAGGCGTATGGAACCGAACACTGCCGAGCTCTTTGTCAGCTGCACCACTCAACCAAGCTGCATCATGACTTCTAACGCACATGGACTCGGTGGTAACACTTTCATTCTGCATACCTACCTCGCTTTACCCAATTCCACACATTTTTAAATGAAAATAAAAACATTTCCGGTTTCCGGTATGAATGTGTTCATGTCTTAAACAAAACTACATGAAAATTGATGAGAACAACAATTTGCGGCGAACTTTGCATTTATGAAGATAAAAGAATGTTTCATGATCACAAAGTCTCGTTCATCAAGCACAACAAAGGACATCCAGCAATCCTGAAAAGCAATGAATAGTAAACAAAGACAACCTGAAATGCTACTCTCCAGTCTAAATGATATTATGCAAAATCACTGTGAAGAATTGAATCATGGAATAGTCGATTGGTCAGAAAATAAACGATATTTAAATTTACCATTAAAACTGGAATTGATTTTTAAATTGATGCATGGAAAAATTAATTGATATAGCCATTTTGTTTTTTTCTTTTCTTGTGCGATTTTTCAGGACTGCATTATTTAAATTCATGGCATTGCTTCTGTTCGTTTGACACTTAGGTACTTCCTCTAACCCTCGAATTTAATTTAATTATGAACTCGAAATACAGTGGCTGGAATTGAATTGGAATTTGACCTTTGATTTAAGTGCTACGTTCCTGTACTTTTCATGAAACCATTCAGTTTCTTTGTTCCATCATTTTATGCAAACCGTTAATTGATAATACGCTAATAATTAATACTGAACTTTGAACTTGAATGGCGTTTTAGGTTTTTGCCATTTTGAATGCAATTTTAATGCAAATGATCAGTAGTTGTTCTCCCACTCCCGCCGGAGTATAAATAGAGCCCACTTCCAGAGCTGAGGCATTATTCGGTGTTGTACTCCTGATCTGATCACAAGTACTCCTAAAACCATCTCTCCTACTAACTGGTAGAACCTCCAAAAACGGCCCTCAAATTGTCACTGGCTATTATTCACGCCTAACGACATTCATTGTTCTGGCTAACTTTTGAAACTGGAATTTTTTGGCTACAATTTTGAAGTTTCATTTTGCGTAGACGGTTAAGGTTTATACACTTGCTGTGCCGTTACTGCTTATCGGGAAACGACAAAACTGTCAAGATGGTAAGTCATTGGAGTGTCATTGGGGGCAATAATTAGGCATTAATTTTAGTACTTAATTTATTTAAACATTATTTGGTAATTGATATGAAATATTTTTTTTTTGTTTCAGTCGCTCCTACTAGGCACCATCAAAAACAAACTGGGAATCCTTCGGCAATTCAAAGACATGTCGTTGGCTGAACTGGACTTTACGAGGGATGTTGACTACATGCTAGACGATTCAGACGAGTTGGACGGTGATGACGACTCGTACTCAACCAATCCTACGATCTCCAAGAAGGTAAGTTCATAATTTAATAAAAGAGTAAATCAATTTTTGTTGGGAAATATCAGCGTTTATCACCATCTTAACATTTGTGCTCTTGTTTTCCTAAAATAGAGATCACGAGGAGGCGATGATCTTCCAAACTTGAAAGTGAGCATCAAAAAGGGGAAAATGGAAGTTGAAAAAATTCCGGGTTCACCAATTGCCTCTACTTCCAGGTCAATTCCAGAGTTAATGCCACCACCTAAAGCTTCTGGACGTTTTGAAACAAACCGCATGAAGAAGCCATTGGATGACTATGTATCAAGCACGGATGCGGACTCTGAATCAGAAAGGAGCAGCGAGTCCGAACAAGTTCCAGAGAATGCGCACCTCTCCGTGGAAGTAACCGTCGAAGACGTGTTAACGGAATTGGAGACACTCTACGTGGAGCAGAGATCGGCGGTGGTTAGCGCAGAGGGGTTCATTTCCACCCCGCTGCATGCACTCAAGGTACTCTGTGCCAAATTCAACGATGACATTCGTGTTGAAAACACGAATTTCAACAAGCCAGACTTACCGAAAGCCCTTCAACGGGTAGAGTTATTCGTTGGACCTTTGCGTGGTGAGTAATAATTTCATTTTCTCAATCATTTTCTCGTTATCTTACATGTAGTCGCTAAATCTTTCATTAAATTACCAAAATATTTTAATTTTCTCCATTAGGTGTTGGCGAAGCCTTCCACAAAAAGATGGCGGCCCAAATGGCAGCTCTGGATGTGCTGCTGAAAGTGCAAACTCTGGGTTCTGGATCCCACATTCCTCCTTTTGCTATTTTTCCAGGCTGGAGAATCCGACCACGGGTCTTCCAGGATTTGGTACGTATCTGTGCGAAGAATGGCTTGAGACTCCCACGATATATCACAAAGTCGAATATCGATGATCCGGAGAAGCCAGTAACTTTGGTCGAGTGTCGTCTCGGCAAAGAACTGATTGCAAGTAAGTTTCCAATGCGTATTAGGTTTTATTTGTTTTATCATTTTATTTCATAAAAGTGTCAGGAATTCTTAAATAAAAAATTTTATCTTATTTTTGCAGTTGGAGAAAGTGACTTGGCGTATGTGGCCCGCAAGTTGGCCGCTTACAATGCTATTGACTATATTACCGGGATGAAGTATCCTCTGGAATACGTCGCTTTAGGATCCGCCACCACGAGTTATGACGAACTTGTTGAACTGAACGCTCAACCGGTTATCAATGAGTTTGTAAGTATTTTTATGTCCAAAGTTGTGTTAATGATTAAGGGGTGCTCTTAATAATGATTATGCTTAATGTGTCCAATTATTTTGTTATTACTTTTTGTAGAGAAAAAACTGGATGTTGGAGGAGCCAACTAACGGTGTCACCAATGAGGCTCGAGGAGTTGACGAAAGTGAGCTTAGAGCTTTGCAGAAGCAAACTTTTCAAGAGGAACTGAAGGCGATTAAGGAAAAGAAGGTTAACTTTTCAGTCACCATTAAGAATGAATCTGGCAAGGAATCGTCACTCCGAGAAGTTAGAAAACGCTAAGGGTGGAGTATTTTTCCATTCCTTGTTCCAAAAATGTACATATTGTTATATGTATTTAATGTCCGTATAGGAAAAGTGCAGAAAATCATTTTCGTTTTTTTTCACTTTTTTTTGTTTATTAACCAGTTAGCTAAGAATAATGCAACTAATTGTATTAACCAATGACACAGTTTAACGTAAAATAAAAGTACGTTTTCTCCATATTACATTGTGTTACATATTGTTCATTTGCAATAAAGAAGTATAGATATTTTAAACGTAAAGTTGAAGATACAGACATACAACAGCATTCTTGTAATTTTTATGGCATGTGTTTGGTAGCAAGCTTATTTATAACAGTGTTTTTGTTATAAAGTTATTTTTCATTATATACTTAAATATTTTTTACTTAATTTTTCCCGAAACCATTTCTTTTCCCATCCCATCCAAGTACCTCTACCCTTTTTTTTATCCCTCATCACCTTCACAAATAGCCATCATCATAAATAATCAGCACTAAATCCATCAATTATCATTACTGCAAGAAAACAGCAATATTAAATTCTTTGTCTCTTCTAAAGCCATATTATTTCAGTATCTTGCTTTCCACACAGTATATTTACGATATCTACACGACGACATACAATTTTTTAATTAATTTCTTGGTCTCTAAAGTACGTCACAGGTATTTTTATTAAATGTTTCCTTTTCAGATGACGAATACAAGAGTATAATACAGTTTAGCTGCTAAATAATATAATTTTCATATAAGCTTCGTTATTGTTGTGTGTGATAGCAAAAACAAGCACCTTTTGCTTTTTTCCTCATCTTAATTTGAATTTGATTGTTGGAGATTGCCTTATGATTTTTTTAAAGATAGATTTATTATTATATATAATATTTGGATTTCAAAAATCAAATAGCACTCTAGTAGATTGTATGCATTATAAATACACATGCACGCTTGTAATATAGTAGTTTCTTAAAGATAAAGATCATTATACTCAGGCAAGATAAGGTGATCAAGGTTCCAATTTTTTTGTTTTTGGAAAGCAATAACCAAATTGCTTGCCCCAAGCTATGCACTTTCATTTTAAAAAACCATACAGAACCAAAAAAACACCAGTTATTGCGAAAAAAAATCTATATCAAACTTTGTTTAACCGGACACCAGAACAGACCTATGTTTACCGACAAACCGACTTAAAATGAATAGAATAGACACTCTGTTACTATTTATAATATAATATGTATATAATGTGTTTATAGAGCTTAGACTACTGCAAAAAATCAACAGTTTCTATTTCATTTATTACTCTTTCCTAATATTACACAAATGACGGCCTTTTTTCAATTGTTGTAGAACATAGTAACTCTATTAATGTATGCAAACTTTTGTTTTTTATCTGTATTATATTATTATTAGGTATGTATTTAATTGTACATTATGTAGTTTTTTTTATATTCATAGATCATACTTATCTAAACTACTACGTTACATTATATACTCTATCCGAAGGTAAGAAGGAGACATAATATTTGTAATAATGTAATGAATAATGATTATATATTGATCTTCTCACTGCCAATGTCCAATAGTTAAAATTGTTTGTATTTCAGATTTTTTTTAAAATGATTGAGGTTGTAGGTAGTTAATATTAGCAGCCATATGCACCGTTTGTGGAAAAGGGTGTGCTTATTCACCAGGCTTCTGCTGGATGGCTGTGATGGAGAGCCTTCGAATGTTGGGCTTGTCGTACTCCTCCATGCTCATTGTTCTCTGACGGTTAAGTTGAGGTGCATCACCCTCTCCTCCCGAAATGGTACGTTGCCTCTCAACTCCAGGCATAGCAACCGAGGTCAACAAACCTTGACCTTTGCAGAAGAGCAGAATGCTTTGGGCAACTTTCTCAGGCTGCACAAATTTTAAACAAACAAAATTCATTTTCAGTTAGTTTCAAAGAGAACTCCTTGTACGATTGTGAAACAATATTTTTTGCAATGTTATGTACCGCTTCGTTGACGACATCGCCGACGTCATCAATTTTAAGCAACTGGGTCTTTTGCTTATCCATCATGGTATGGAGTTGTTGCACGGTTGAACCGTAAGACCCCTTGGTTCCAGCCAGAAGCAAAGTGTCGATCTTCAAGTTCTTCTCCAACTGTCCAGTGATGTCCTTTCGGCTGTACAAATGAAATATAAAACACAGGAATATAAATATAACGTGAATAATTAACAATGGATGATATAAGATATATTTTTAAAAAGAGGTTTGGAAACTCACTTAAGGAAAGCATCGACATAACTCTTCAGATTCTTTGCGTTGATAGCAGATTTCAACTTGGCTTGGTAGTCCAAGATGGTCTTTTCACGGTCCTTCAAGACGTCATCATTTTCAGCTGCCAATTGCTAAACAGGGGAAAGCAGGCCGTTTGATTAAATAAGGAAACATTCATATTTCATCTGCTAGTTTTTTACAATTACAATTTGCAAATAATAGTACAACTGTCTAATGACTTTGCATATTAGCACTACTACAGGGATCGCACATGGAGTACGGGAGGCATTTCTAAGTCCACTTCTAAATTTGATTGATACCCTCCACCAATTGTAAATTGTAATCATATTAACTTTTGGTAATTAGTTATGTCAATAAATAACGTATACATAAAGAAATAATTGATGTTATTAACCGTTGCCAGAATTATAAGGTTTCAGTTGTTAGTAATAATTGAGATATCCGAACTGATCAATATATTAACTAAAGTATATTATCAGTATTAGCTGGGCAACATTGACCATGACAGTACATAAAAATAAAGAAGTTGAACATGGTGGGATTCATTTAACTTAGCACATTCCGTTTTTTATTAATTTTGTAATTATGTTGTAAAATGTGCTTGTGGTAGCACATTACCAATCATGCTTGGTAGTAATGATGGGGTCAGAGCAATCAAGTAGTGGAAAATACGGCAATAAATTGAGGTCCATTATTAAATGTTATAAATCGAGAAATTACATTTTTGTTATTAAGTAACGGGATTATAAAAAAATTGTGGAACGTAGGTAGGTAATTTGAAACTTTCTTATTTCATGCTTAGTACCAGATCCAGAAATCTTAAAACGACATGCTATCAATATTGTGGTAAATTAACATAACTCTTATTGACATTTTGAAATGGCCTTCTTTCAAAATCACAACTAAATTATAACTTTCAAAACAACTCATAATCTTACGCCTGCCCAATTCCGTCAGGAAAAAACTCAATAAAACTTTTGAATGCTTCGATCCGTTTTAGTTTAGACGTGTGGTTCAATTGAACGATAAGTGTCGGCGAACTGGACAAGGTCATAGGGTTACCCAGGTATGAGGGGCACACGGACGGATAGTAAAAAAAGAACCAAGCCAATAACAGGCTTCATGCTTTCTCCCTTTAGTACGCTTTATTTTTTGTGTGTAATAATAATGGCTTATTATGGTGTAAAAAGATACATAGGAAACTCCATGTCCTTTGTTCTTTCGAGTGACACTGGAACGTGAGATTGTTAATGGGCTTTAGAGAATGTAACTTCTTTACAATGTGGACTGTAAGTGCATCGTGAGTTTAAAAAGAAAAAGATAAGCATGAAATTAAAATTCACCATCACAAAAAAACGACAAATTATAACTAGTTTTAAGCAATTGCAAATGTGTAAACAAAATGTGTGTTAGATTGAACAGTGAGTTAAGTATCACGTATTAAATTTGATATTTGCAGAAAGACTGACATTTGTTGTGAGTGCAAGCATTAGAGAATAATTAAATTGTCATTCTATACTATTAGTGTTCATTGAGAGTAAATTGAGATTTGTTAGGTTAGTGTAGATAGCTTATATATCTCCTTACTTCGCAAACCAGAGGCAATTTTTAACTTTTTGAAGTAGATTTTTTTGTTAAAAATAAATGACTTCTGCATAATAAGTACCATGACACAAGACAGTTTTTTAAGTACGTTAAAAGACTTACGTTAGGAAAGTGAACATTAAAAATCACTGTACACACACGGCAAAAAAGAAACAACATGACATGACACAGTAAAACAGGCTACAAGATATATTGACACAAATATATAACTGTGGACATACCAACTGAACAACGACAAAAATTCTAGAGAGCTACTCTCGAGAGGAAGAAGGTGTGAACAACTACTTGAAATTATAATGTGGATATAACATTTCACAAAATTAGAATTGTTAATGATTATTCTTTTTTTAAAGAAAAAAATAATTATATAACGTCATCAAATGTTTAAGAATTTTCTTTTTTTTAAATCAGCTTTCCAAAATTTGAATACTTTACCTCTTCAACACGCTTGTAGCAGAAGTGGCGGAGAGCGACAAGGAAACATAGTGATAAAAGAGAAGAAGAAATAGATTTTAAAGATGATGATAATTTTTTTGAGTTCTTAACAGAGATAGATAGATAGATAGAGAGAGTGAGATTAGAGGTAGATATTTTTTATATATTTTTAATCATTGAATATATTTGTGTTCCAATCCATATAGAAGAAGAATGTACGAAATCCGGAAAGAATTTTAACGACAGGTACTTGAAAGGAAAACGAACGCCTTGGATACAAACATCTCTGAAACACTCATTGTTTGACATGTTGACACAAAAATAACAATTGCAATAGAACAAGTAGGCATGTGACTTTGAAAAATATGTGTTTGCAATATGTTGTGTGACGAAGTTTGTAGTTACCATGACTGAATACAATATATATCTATAATAATAATATCCCAATCGTAGTAATTACATAACATATCATAACATTTACTATATATATATGGTGTTGTCCATTGTCAATTGTACAGAAGAGCACATCAATTAAAATCAAACAGTGATAGATATAGATAGATATAGAGACATAATAATAGCGCATTGGTGCGTGAAAAAAGCTTTGGTGTGTGTGATACGGTTGAGTTGAGAGTATGAGTAGTAGATTGTCATTTGGCGAAAGTTAAAATGGACGACGGCAGAAAGAAAATTATTATTTTATTTATTATTATTATTATTATTATTATATCTTTAGTTTCCACTCAATTGAAATAATTTCGTTGTGTAGAAAGCAGTCAATTGTGTTTGACAGATCACGGAACTACGGGTCGTGACAATGCTTATCTATATGTCCTCATTTCATTCCCTGTTAGGTGACACACAACTAAACACTTCGACCATGTCAATCAAAACGAAAGGAGACTTCCTTTCATGAGAAGTAAAGAAAGCGCAAAAATACTGGCAGGAATATACATATATATTCCTATATATTCTTTGAAATTCAATCATAACTTTTCCATCCGCCATCCTTTTCACAGAAAAAAGTACATTTCCCAATTTCTGGTAGTGGGCTGGTCGTATAGGTATATAGGTTTATATTTTTTTTACCGTTACTGCATGTCGTAATAACATCCAGCCTATTTTACCTAATCTCTTTTCTTTCAAATTACGAACTACTTTCACTTTGAGACGACGACAACGAGGCGAGTGAATAGCAGTTCGCCGCTATTTTGAATACGCTTTACTGCTGAAAAAGTTATATATGAGCAAATAGACGTAGGTACAGAGAGGCAGTTGGTCTTATATGTTGAGAATCGAAAAAGTATAAAAGTACTTACGTGTCCAAACTTGTGGAAAACAAGATATTGCTCCGTGGTTGGATTGTGCCCAACTTGTCCGAGCTTCCAGTTCCTGAACTGTGGAAAACATATCGCAATAGATTCTTTTTAAGCTTTCCCAAGGATACAACAAACTGTTCCAGTTTCCCGTTCCCTCTTGTCTTGTCTCATTTTTATGACATTTATTCGTGAGGGAGCGAGAGAGTTGAGTCGTCGTCGTGTACATTAAGTTAAACAATAACAAAACAACGGCGAAGGAGGAGGGACGGCGACAGAAAGTTTTACATGAAATGCTAAACAAACACACTTTATTTATTTACCTTGTCTTTGAAGTAATCCATAACGGAAGTTTTTCCAGCAGTAACATTCACGAGAATGAGTCCCAAGCAACGGGAAGCATGAGCCATTCCAAAACGCAAAAGAATGTTGGCCCCGGCCCCTTCACCCAATCCAATCACGTACTTGATGTGCAAGAAATCCAAAACCGTTACCAGGTCCTCGCCAATCATTTGCATGGTTGGAAATTGGAAGCTGCAAGTTTAGTTTGCAATAATAATGCATTTTTTGCGGTTATTTCACTACAGTGATGGAGTATTTATGGGGAAGAGAAATGTGGGCTTATATTATGTATATTTTAAAATGTTCAATGAACTCACTCGTCAGCAAGATCCGAAGCATTATCCTCTTGTCCAGGGATATCCACGTGGATGAAGACGGATCGTTCCTTGATTTCACACATTGTTGGATGTTCCACAAAGTCATGGAAGGATGTGTCTGAGGAAGGATAAAAAAAACCCTTTGTGTGATCTTGTTCCCGTCACTTCTAATAAGACTAGATATTATTCGAGTGACTTACGGTTACATCCCAGATCATGCACAGTGAGGAAAATGGCCCTCTTGTCTTGTTGAGACAGATCCCCTTGAACATAGACACTGAGTGGGCCGCATCGTTCCGTAGGCACGATGTGCTTCTGCAAATTTGAAAATAAAGACCAATATGTCAGTTTCGCACATCTGATAAGATATACCACATCATAGTGGTACAGTATAGTTTTATCTATAACTGCATTTTGATTTGCTGACAATTGCCAAAGTTAGATTCAGTACCAAAGTCTATAAATATACCCTTATATTAATAAAGTATGATGCTAAAGCAGTTAAATGAATAAGCAAGCAATATGTAACTAATTAATAAAAAGAGCACAATTACTTTCAATGGTATAGACAGAAAAGAATTGGGACTACATATAAGATTCATCGTTATGTATAAGGGTGGATAACCTTTTTTTTAAAGATGTACATAAATATACGCTAGAGATAAATACTCCATAAAAATGTCAGATTTGATTTCCATCTTTGCGTAAATCTTCTAGACTATTAAATTATTCTCGTCTTGACTTTCACTTTGCTGTAGACTTGAGATAAAAATACCTTAAATATTGCAAAAGCCTGTATTTACATTCTTACTGCAGATTAGGGTGAGTGAAAGCAGAGCAATATGGGGAACTTTATTCCAAGAAAAATACTGCGTTGCAGTATCAATATAAGTGCTAAATTAATTGTAGTATATACATTTACATATGGACATCCCTTCCTCGCAGACTTTTAAAGTATGTAGCTACAGGATATATACCGAACAATTACGCGAGAACAAATAAAAACAAAAACAGTAAAACTGTTAAGTGAGAAAGGAAATGAATGGAAAAAGGAATGTATATATAGGAAAAATACGAGAAAGCATACAATAACTGTATATAGTACAAGTAACAGCAAGGCATTCATCAAAATAGTTTTTCCATTAGAACGACAGCGTTGTCTTGGCAATATAATATACTTTCTTGTTCGTCACTACAGCGTGTAGCAGAAAATATAGGTGGGTTTTCTCCGAAATACCTATATTAACAAATTTTCTTACATCAGTGCTTTGATTTCTGATGCATGTTTGTCATTTTGGAGGGCACACGGCAAGCATTTATACACAAGACATGCATGCAGCATGGGAACATTTGCTGGCCCTCCATTCCATCCAGCTACTTTAATCATTTCCAGCAGCGTACCTGGTTTCCAAGCTCCAAAACGCTATTACTATTAAAGTTTAATAATAGTGAAAGCACATAGGCCATACGATAAAACACTACACGTGCTATTCGTGTAAAAAGAGAAAGAAAGAAAGGAAGGAAGAGAAATAGAGCGAGATTATTTCTACAGCGAGGGGCTGCGAGAAAGAGAAGAGAAATAAATGATTACCACATTACTAATTCATAATAATGTGCAGAGTGAAACGATGGCCAAGTTGGCATTCAACCGAATTCCATTTTACCCATGTTTACTATTCTCACGCATGATAGTAGTAGTGCTATTTTGAGAAATAAAGGAAACGTCGTAGTAGAAGAAAGCACACCAGTACATTAGTTTAGCACAAGGACAAATCCGATTTTAGATTTTTTTTTTGCAATTTCAACGTTTAGGGAGGCAGTGGGTGGAATAGTAATTAAGAGAAGATTAATAATAGCGGCACACAACACATTGTTATCCATGGTTACAACCAACTTTAATTAAGTATATCCTGCGAATTCTGCTTTGATCGCGAGAAAAAAAAGATATGTGTGTAGGCGTTGCACCCCAATAAAATGCAATCAGTTGCATTAAGACAAAAGGCATGGCATCTTTAGATCCAGACGGTTAATACTGTTAGCTACGTTTTCATCGGTGTTCTATTATTATTGCGTTGACATACCGCTCCTAATTTGGAAACTTCCATGGAACCTCTTCGCACCCATTCTGTGCTTCTTTTCCGGATGGCATCTTGGCTCATTCGGCGATATGTTTGGTCCTGGCTGGTTCGTCTCATTTTTACTCAACTAGCGTTGCGAAGATTCGTCTCTAAAATGTGCCTCAGGTGTAGTCTTTATTCTAAACGTGAATTGAGCATACAATAACAGCGTTAAATTTATGATTGTTTATATTTGTAATTAGCCTATGTCCTAATTAACCCAGTTTGTCTCTGTTGTAATGTGACAAATAAATGCTTAGTAAGGATGAACGTATTTATTTTGCATGTATGTTTTTACAATGATAAAAACTTGCACTTGCAAAGCTACGCAAACTTTCACATGAAGAAGAGAACATTAAGTAGCACGAATCAATATTTACTTTCCCTGAGTATAATGTGATCATTGCTATTACTATTCTATTACGATTTGTGTTGTCATGTCGGTGGCAGCAACACCCACGAAAAAACTAGGTAATCTATTATTGTCAATGGCTTTGAATTTTATATCTGCTCCAGCAATAGAACATGTAATGCTCAATGGCCCCATAGAGAAAATTCTCTTGTGAGAAATTAACATTTTGCAAACTGTAGACAAACTCTGATTACCACAGCAGTCACTACGACATAGAGTCATAGGTATACATTACTTATATACATAAAATATGTAGGTATGTATTTATGTGGCTGATTTGTGATAATGGAAACCGGAACCCATTTTTTATACGGTAGCATAATGTGTAGTAGCACATTCAAAGGCATATGACAATGAAAACAATATTTATCATTGATTTGGAAATGACACAGGTTGGAGGAAATAATAGAAATGGAAGATGATCATGTTCTTCCTGTTTGTCATCACATCGTCATGATTATTATTATTATTATCTCTCTGCACATTAACTTCCATCTGGGAAGGCGTGTGAAAGATAATTTTTGTCATTACGGCTAGGAAAATAGCGGTTCACCCATGTGTTACCACCAGCAGTACATTTAATGAAATTCAAGTGTCATTTTATTCATGAAATACGGATAACACTTTCAATCTATACTAGACTGAACACTTAAATTAAATCAAGTAGTCACGCTGCTACATATGTAGATTATCAATAAATAAAAGATCGTTTCATTAGCTCTTTCAAAAGTGAATTTGTACTTGCACAGCACATTATGATCAAGTTTCACATATTATGCGTCATTCTTTGCAGAAAAATTGAATGGATCATGGCCTTCCAGCACAGATCGTAAAATGGTTTGTTTATTAGTTTAATCTTTAAAACATGTTTTGTGGGGCGTACCATGACACATGAGATACTGCGTTCAATTGTCACAGTAACATAGGTTCAGAAAAATTAATCTTTACATTAATCCATAAAATTTATTTTCGCGAACAACCGCAGTAAGTGCTAATCCATTTTAATGCATTTTTTATTTATGGAAATAAAACTATCACCTCAGCACGAATAGCATTGCATCTTTTTCTAGACAGTCAATTTAATCGGATGACAGCTAATAATGCGAAACATAAACCTGTAGATGAGATTACCTTATTTTTGGCTGATGTGCTAAAACCTGAATACAACCAGCGCATTGAGCCACACACTTAATATATCACATAACCATTGTTTTTACTGTCGTCTTAATAAGAACAATACAAATACCCTATTAATTCCGACGCTTCCTGCCGCTCTCATTAAACCTACTATAATTAAATGTATAGTCTACCTTTTCATGCATGCCTTTAGTTTTTGATTAAATCAGTTCATTCCCGAGCAATGATTATGGTAGTTAGCTGAAAGCCTGATAATAAATCGGTTTTTTGTTTCAACCTGATATGCTTGCATTTCGTTTTAGCAGAAAGCTCATAAGTTTTCCTTTCGATCGTGAGCAATTATGCTCCTCACATGACGTGTTGGGAGATGGGACTACTAGCAACCCTTGTGAATTCAGTCGTAGGACTTGACTAGACTCAAAATTATATGTATTTACCGACTTATGCCCTGCAAGTTTATTAATAAGTAGCAGCGGAGTTTGAGAAATATATAGAAAGTACGTTTGGACTATAGTATGCTGTCTAAACGGTGTGTGGAGAGATGGAAGCCGTGCTATTGAATGCAGTACCTTGAAGTGAAGAGTAAAAGGAGTCAAGTTGCCAAAAGAGAACCACTGCTTATTTCTTCTCTCTGAACTTGCATGCTAGCCGGAGCAATAACAAAACGAAATCCTCTGGAGAGCTTTGATGGAAATTGGAGGATATAAAAGGGGCAATTAGTTGATGAATACACACGACACAAGCTTCCTTGCGCCTCGTATAACATCATCCATATACTTCCCATCACGTGGCATTACCACCACCATAAAACTTACACAAGTAGTACAAAAATTGAGCTTCACATTAAATAAACACTAGGAAAAAAAATGCGACATGACGTGCTTGCACCTTTATTTCTCGCTTCGTGTCGCTTTTGTTGAAAGCGAAATGAGAAAAAAAATTGTAAGAGGTTTTAATGAAAATAAAATAAATGTATATAACACCAGAGCAAAAACTTTTTGACAGTGTTTGGGTGTCAGACATTGACACCACCACCACCGGCCAACGCACTCTTCAGATCCATATTATTCTATTCATTTCATGGTCCCATTAAAACATGGGACATGGCCCATTTGGACACACCATTACCACTTGAAATCTGCTACTTACAAAAAATGAACTACACATTTTCATGTGTGGCGGCGACGAAATGCTGTGCAATATTTTGATCACCATTATGCCCTTTGAAAGAGAAGCTGTTAAAAAGAAAGTTAGTTGTCCACAGAATAGACATTTTTAGGCTATTAACGAAAGCACGAGTCGTCAAACTTGCTACTAATGTAAACTTGAGATTATTATGTACGTCTCAACGGAAAATCTTCTCTCTGATCATTACGTACAAATTTCAAAATGATATAAAAATTTATGTAGTAAGAAGTGTGAAATGTTAATCCCAGCATTAAAATTCATTACTCCTGTCAATGACTGCTTTGATGACAATTACAAGACGATAGTAAAAAGTCCAAGGATTTTAGTTGGTGCTAATTTAACGCTCGAGTTAAAGCTATTTTTGAAATTGGAAATGTTTGTTGAAGTTTGTGGAGGGTACAATATTGAAAGTAGAAAATCGCCGCCCCGCGGCCGTCGTAAATGGTAATAAAAAAAGTTCAAGGTGGGCTAGCTACATATCACATGCATGTGAAATCATCAAAACATCACATCCAGACATCACGTCATTACAGAATGAAAAAGAAGCAGCCATGAAGAAAAATAAAAACTTGGATATCTATTCGAGTTACATTTGCATGAGTGCAGTTTTCTCAAAGCAGTTTCTTGTTGCGAAAATGGCCTAGTAGGTCGTCGTAAACAAAACTGACTCCTATATAAGCCAGTTGTGTTCAATTTTTTAGCAACCAAAAGATTCAATTTTAAACACTATATTCATTCAGTAATCAAAATTATTTCTTTACTAAAAATGTGAGAATGAGGTTACCGGAAATGCATTAGTACGACGAACGTAAATATTTGGAAAACTCACTCATTTCAAAGTTGTATAGCTAACTTATGTACACAATTGTCACGTCAACGAATATGTTGCAAAGCACAATTCTGTGGTCTAAAGCTACATATTATGAAGATAATATGACAACTGACCATGGAGCTATTAGCCGTATATTTAGGTACTGCGCTTTGCATGGATTGAGGTAAAATGAAGCTAGATAAAACCAGTCCATGTGGAGCCATGACATAATATATGACCTTAAGCTCTATCTCGCTCATCTTTCACTTATATAATATCTAGTTCTAGTATCCAGCTTTTGGAGAGTGTGCAGAAAAGTGATAATGCTACAAGAACATTTAAACAAAGATAGCTAGCTGCTGATATTTATTTACATCAGTATTTAAAGAAATTTGTTTTGCTACACACTTATACCATACATTCTACAGTTTGTGCATTCACCATCCAATAGGTTGAAGGTGATGTTATAAAAAGATAACTGAACTCTATCAATCTAAAGGTCCTGTACTGAATAATCATCCTTGTATGGATAACTAACAAACTTGTCACTCTGATACATAATCTGATATATCCCATTCCAAAGGAAATTCCCAAAAAGATTTTTAGCGTATGGAAGCGAAAACCACGACATGGATTTTTTATCAACTTTTCTACAGTTTATCCTTTGCCAAGCCGCTGCAGTTTACAGTAATGGCGACAAATTCATGGTAAGAGTCTATGACATCATTGTTCAAAACAAAAACTGTCCACTTTGAAGTTGCAATGCTGCTAAATCGTATTCGCAAGACAGAACATGGTAAAGCGGTAGCTCATTCGTTAATTTGGAAGAGGAACCTATCGATCTAATGTGTCATAACTGTTTGAATTCATTAGCATACTATATATTACAAAATATTACTAAAAAACATTTCCTTGCAATCTTGGTCACTCAACCGACAGACACCAGATTTTTTCAGGGTCACCTTGCTGTCTTATGGAAGATTGGAACATTTCATTTTATCTTTAAATTGCAATAGAGCTAACTTATAGCTGTATATGGTTTATGACATTCATATAGGTTTGCATCACCGTAGCTTTAAACTTTAAAGTGACAGTAATCATAGTAGGTATGATCATCATTGTATGTGTAGTTAGCTTGAGAAGGCAATTTATCCTAAGATCTCTACTGTCCAATAAAATGTATGCTTGTTAGCGTCTTCCTCAACTCTGTTTAGCTGTCCACATCAGCATCACTAATACTTGGCATAATATATTAATAATAATATTAAAAGTTTCAACTGTCTAGCAGCTTTCCAGCATTTGATAGTACGTATGCATGCTGTCCAAAACTAATCGAATCTCATCATCATTATGATATTGCTGCTGTGCAGGCTACTATTAATATTATTTTTATCTGTCTGCAAGCAACAGGTGATACAGAATCCAGAGACAAGACAAGGAACATGCACACTCGGTTGGCATTAAGCTCAAATAGTATTTAGTTCTTCATCAATGTCCCATTTGCTTTGCTACGTATCTGGCAGTCTGCACGAATCATGATCATTAGCATGACAACACAATTAGTAAAATGCAGAATTATCTTCCAAAATCATATTGGCAGGAGACGTTTCATTAGTTCCTCCTTTCATTTACGAAGGCGAAAATGAATTGCTAAGGCTGGTGCGCTACTATGGAAACCGTTTTTATGGGCATGTCTTCATTTTCTGTAGCATCAGCTCATGTACTCAAACGATCAATGTTCATGATGATCGTTATTATGATGCACGATGCACAGTTTCTATCATCTGAATAATAAAATGAACTTTACGAAGTCTCCTGCATCGAAGAATATAATATAGAGCAAAAAAAACTCTGGAAAAAAGAACACCTGTGTCCGATAATGGAAGGCAGGTGTGCAAAGTTCCATTTATACTATGAGAAAGCTTATGGGCAAATCCTATTAAAATAGTGACAGACTTTATTGGTACAAGCATTCATTTTTCCTAGAAATCCAATACTCAAATCACGATTTTTCTATTTCCATTCGAGAGGTATCGTGATACACATAATCTTCGCTTGCAAAAATATTCCCATATGCATTATTAAATTTATCATTTTCATTCTTCCAATAGGGTGTAACAATAGGTTAATAAAACTCGTCTTCCAAGACTAATGTGTTCATGTCCTCGCCAATTTATACTTCTGTTGTAATATTTAATACGGTCGTAATTTTGACGTGTGTGTCTGCGTGCCTCGAGATTGAATAACCATAATACGAACGACTTCCTGTGCTCTCTTGTTCGTGAACATTCAGTCCTATCTATTTCATCGACTTATCGGAACCGTATAATATGCAGTAGGCATTTTACGACAAAAATTTTCGCATAACAGAAAGATGACGCTCTATATCTATACAGATACAAGGATGCTAATGAGGTGGTATACTAATGGAGTTGTTGTCA
The DNA here is from genome assembly GCA_004115045.4 of Sinella curviseta. Taxonomy (NCBI): domain Eukaryota; kingdom Metazoa; phylum Arthropoda; class Collembola; order Entomobryomorpha; family Entomobryidae; genus Sinella; species Sinella curviseta. The sequence goes on along the minus strand of CM065489.1, from coordinate 18,495,383 downwards.
ATTATAGCAAATTTAATTATCATGTTGCAATAGTAAACATACAATACGTGTAATATTGTACAATATAAAACGAAGACATGACATTAGAAACCAAAGAACCATGCAATTCAAGTTGTTATGATTATTAAAGAATGTTTGCAGATTGTGTTTAAATAACACCATGTAACATGGTCCATGTTATATTGATTTGGCAGAGGAATGCAAGAGAGGAAAGAGATTTTGTTAAAATGGGATGCGTTCCTTCCTATACAAGAGGCGTTTTTGTTGCCACCAGGTTTCTAGTCGCTACGCCACGAAAACTCAGTGATATACATTCATACAGACACAATAGACGTCGTCGTTTTCGAATGTATGTTTTTTTGTTGCTGCTGCCGTTACTGGGGTTAATACACCTTCGTAGGTAATATTAATGCGGAGAGCATGATGCGTGCACAGGTACACAGGAGAATACTCCAGAGAGAGCTTGTGACTATGTGCAATCATGATGGTGATGATGACGTGAGAATATGTAAGTAGCCGATACCATACAACAAGCATATAAATCTAAGTATCTCCGACTTTCATAATAATAATAACATGTATTATCATATGCATATTATATTCTTATGATTTTAACAATACAAGTACCAAGGAGCTCTGCACAGTCGGAATAACACTAATAACGATATAATAATATTCTTTTCAGTGTCTGCCAACGATAACAATATCATGGGCAAGCACATGCTTCAAACGCTGGATGCTTCCATTTTGTTTTTTAGCATGTTGTATGTGTGAAGGAGCATCCTCGCCCCTTTCCCTCTGTCTATGTCTGAGGCAAAGTAATGTTGCAAGAGCTGATTTAAAAATCTACTCGCCTTTTTTATTATCTAAGTACATTAAAAGATGAGAGATGCGAAAAAGCATCATCCTAGTAGTAAAAAGCCTGAATAATACTCTATTGTCCTTTCTCGAATTGATATGCTTCGACAGGTACACACGTGTAATAATAAAAGGTGTGTATTGTAGCATGATCATTGTTGCATGGAACACTCCGAGTTGCTAGCCAATGGCAAAACGGAAAACCTGTATTGCTTGTTATAAAACTTGCAACTGGCTCTGTTTATATGTCTGTCTCCCAGCAGCAGCGCAGCGTAGTTTATATATTCAGGTTTTTTAAAAATGCGATAACTTCAGGGTTGCATGGAACAGTGCAAATGGTCGTGATGAGGTGAATAGGTACACTAACAACAACATGTACTTGCTAAAGTCATGCTAGCAGCGATTCTCATACTGACAATATTAAAATGAACTTGAAATGTAAAAAAACCAGCCATGCATTCCTCACTCACATCCTGCACGTTACTTGCTCTTCATGACAATGTGCATGCTACCTATTGTTGTTGTTTTTAGCTAATATTTAAAACAACCAAAAACCTGAAATAATCGAAAATGGTATCTAGCATACATTATAGAACATCATGTGCTGCGCTTATCTGTACCAGAAAGAGTCCAGGGTGGATGGGTAACTAAGCAAAAAATAATAATAACATCTTTGTGCCTCTTCTCACAACATCGGAACAATTTCGATGCGCGGCGAGGAAACCAAAATTGTGCCTATCAAATTAAACCTGTTATGAGTGCAATGCTTGAGCACACTTCTAATCTACACAATAGTGATGTTGTCGACGCGTCGTGTAGGTTCATAACAAGTACAGTAGCAGCGAGAACGCATGGAATTACAAGAAAGATTTGCTAAATGGCAAAATGAGATCCGATAATACCATGGAATCATGGACAATACAATGTAAGTTTCAGGAAATATACGGCGAACAATGCAAACCGTGTAACGCGTCTATTTGATACACATAATAATATATACGGATAATAGTATTGTATGAAATAAATATAGAACTGTCTTTTCGAACAAAGAATTGAATCAGCAATAAGTAAGATAGGTAATCCCGTGTTCAGAGAGAACCAGCGAAGGTTCAAAGGAATATGAAGAGCCTTATTGCTATGCTATACCTACATCTTATTCAATCAATTTTTTAGTAGAATCATATAATATATCTATAACCTGGGTAGAATGATATGGTGATATGAAAAAGATGAGATGATTACTTTTTTGTTGCCATACATTACATCAAACGGAAGTGACATAGACATGTGGAGGAAAAAGGTTCGTTTTATGAATACCTACATTGGTCAATGCTCACTTTCAGTCTCACTTGCTTTATGGACCATGTATTCCTACTGAACTTGAACACGGCGTTGCTGTATAATGCACACTGGCAATTAATGAAAGGAAAGTATGGAGTAGCGTTGCTAACTGACTATCTGAGCATTATAAATGCGTACCTACTTGAATATCTTCTGAACTCATGATTCTCTTCTACCCTATCACTATATTGCGCATTGGTAACACAGAGTCATCAGCATAATAATATGTGGTGCACAATAGCTGCATGTATCTCTACGAATACTATTAATATTGAATTGAATATTGTGATTATGATTTTCTTTTCCACAAAGTTTTTTTATTAATGTTGGATGATACAGTGGTGATGTTGCTGATGTATTTACGCTAATAAAGTATTTTGTGTGTGTGTGTGGAATACCTCTGCTGAATTGATACTGGAAAAAACAAGCTCTTGTCCGGTTTGATTCGTTGGTAAAAAAGATATGTTTATACTGACGCTGGTTAGTAGCCTTTACTGCCGCCAGCACATCCTTACAAAACATCAACGTTGTTAGTAAACATATTAGACGATATATGATTGGTCCACAATCATGGTTATATAAACTCTGGTAAGCACGACCACCACCATCATCATCACCACAAAGGAATGAATATTTATGATGAGCACAGGAGATTATTGTGAGATTTCTTATCATCGGCAAAACTACTGGTATTAGTCCATCAAAAATGTCCTTACTTTGTAGCATTTAGCATTATATCTGCTTATGTTAAAATATTATATTGCCAACTACCTAATGAAAATTTTCAATGAATGCTCCAATCACAAGTCAATGTTTACGGGGCCAGGACAAGGAATTCATGATTCATTAGAAGTTGAACGTTTTTGAAGAGCAAAACATTATGGAAAACAATTAGCACATAGCGCATACGTATTCAATGAGCGGCGACGTTTATGTTTATATGCTTTAAGAAATATACACATAAGTTGTGTGGATGTGTAAATACATTCAGCATAGAGATAGATGTAAAAAAATATTCTCGTGTCTTTGTATGTACTGCAATATTTCAAATTGCAGACCTAAAGAATGAACATTATATGTCCATTGTGTCTGGTAAAGACTGCAGAGAATGACACCGGCATTGGTGCTAATTCTCTGCTTCGCGAAATATTGAAATAAGAAACCGTTTTTTTTCTCTGATGATTTACCATGTTATGTGGTGTACGCATTTGGAATGGGCAGAAAAATGTGCGAAACGCAGGGTACACAAAGAAGATTCGGTTTAAATGATAATCACGTCCAGTTTGCTTTATTACTGAATTGTAGTGATAAAAAGCGGGGTGGCTTTTATCCAGTAAACCAATATATGACCTTAGAAAACTCGAGGTCGAAATTTATTACCACCAGCAAAATAATGCAAATGAAAAGAGTAAATCCATATTGTCCCGATAAACAAAATTGTATCCTTGGTGTGGTATGATAAACATAGTGTGAGGTGAGTTGGAGTGATTTCAAATTTTGATGGACTGACACTGAATTGATTTTTGAACATTTACATGCTTTACACTTTACAAACACGGCATCATCGCCAGCAATGTTCTCTTTCAGTGCAAAATCTGTGTTTTAAGAATAACGGAGACAGCCAAGCATCAATTTCTCTGACCACCACAGGAAATGAGTGTGGAAAAGCATTTATATAAGAATGGAACCGTCCGCAAAAGTCGACCACAGAAATGAAATTAAAATGGAAAGTTGACTGCCAACAACTTGCAACGCAAAAATCACAAAGGATTTTATTTGCTTTGAAAACATATGTACAATTTTTAACTTCATTCCATTCCATTCCAATTGAAGTTGACTTCGAGAAAACAATTTTTTGTTGTCTTTTGGAGGCTTTGTTATCATCATAGCATGGCGCCAAACTACATGTTGCCTATTTATAGTACTGCCATTATTTTCATGAAAATAACACACGTCGACTTATACACGTGTTTCCAAGCAGTAAGATCTATGCAATGAAACAGCAATATATTCACTATATCTCTGGTAAGAAATCTTGTTTTCTTGCAGCAGAAAAAAAAACATTTTAATGCGTAGTTTGGGCTATACAATATGTAGCACAAGCACACTCTGCACAAAAGCCTGATGTCCAAAAATGCATATAACACATAAAAATTGGTGTGATGTTTTGCATTGCACACAATCAGGGCTACAATTTTTTGAACCGATATTTGAAGTAGAAATGACGACAAAGAAATCCATAGCAACAACATATTAATATTGTATTGTAGTAAGTACATGTGTGCGGTATTTGTCTAACTTCCTATAGCACGCTTTCCCTGTTCTTTGCTTTTGTCACATTCTTTCCAATTTACGTGCTGGTGTTTACGTGAACGCCCCGAGAAAAAAATCACAAGAGATAAGGTTTTGAAGCAGCAGGAGGATGAGGAGCACTGTACAAAGAGGATTTTCAAGAAGGAGGAAAATTGAGGCGGGAGAAGGCATATGTTTAGAGGGGAAGAGTTTAAAGTGTGGCGTGGGATGGTTATTTGTTATTACCGTTTGAAATACATATTTTACCTACATGCATAAGTAAAATAGACTGAAATCAAGTAAAAAAATGTGCTTTTTTCGTAGCGAACAAGGCAACTTTCCAAATAATGCACAGCAGCAGTTTAAACCATTGAATGAAGAGTAACAGAGTAGTCGCTGTGGTATAGTCATTGCTTGTAAAATAAAACTTGAACTTAACTTTTATGCAGATTAAATATGTACTTACTTTGCCCGTGTGTGAGCGAGTGTACAAAAGTAAGTAAGAAAAATACAACATTACAGCGCAGTATTTATTTATATCTTTCGTCTCATGAATTATATCTGCACACTCTGCCACAATAATGCTCTCTCCAGACAACATAGACTTGCCTTGTTTAAGCTACCATAAAACGGTAACGTTTAGCGTTATGTGTATTTTCTACTTCTATTATTATTATTGTTGTTGTTATTGTATCAGGGCTTGTAGAAAAAACTGCACATAACTTTCCCTTTCCTTTGAGCATCGGCAAGATTTATGCATGTCTTAAAGGGTAGTGACTTGACTGGTGGTGGTGGTGATGTTCGTCGTATAATTCTACTAAAACTACAATTTTGCTCTACTACTATAGCAAGAAGTAGTGTTGATATTATATGCATCAGATTTCCACTCCCTTGATACTCTTCTTGTAGGGAGTGTATAGTTGTTTTTTTAGAGTGAGACGAGAAATTCTTACTTTTCCAGTAAATCTTTTATCCTGTCGACATTTAAACTAAGAAACCATTTCCCGATTCCATTGCGATTACGATGACTAAAACTACTCTCGCAGCGTTCTGTGTTTCATTGAATCAAAATAATGTTTCTTGGGTCCATAAAAATAAACTATAGAACAACACATCACAACAACATGAGATACTGATGATAATGCACACACCTCTGCGCAAATTCATATATTACAAAGTAATGGTTGCAATAGCACAGTCAACAGGCATTAAACAGAGTTGGCAGAGCATCCATAAAAAAATCTTAAGTATTCCTTTGAATCACTGGGGAAGTTGCGACGCTTTTTTTGCACTTGCCAAAAAATAGCTACTACATATCGCGTTTAGCCGATAGTGGGAAACGTAATTACAACCTTGTCATCCTCAAACAATAAAGTGTAGTGCAGAAAAAACAAGCGGATTGTAAAACGTAAAACAGAAAGTGAAAGAATCGGCAGAGGCAGAGCTGAAAAAGTAGGGATGGTCCAATACTTCTCAAAGCTCATTGGCTCCTTATCGGTAAATCCTTTTGTGTGATGTTAATCTACGGATACTACGTGTCTATCTACTTGACTTGTATGTAGCCCTCATGCATGCATACTTATTTGTATGCACGAGAAGCAGCCGGTCGGTGTTGATGCTGTAGTGCAAGAGAAAGATTTTTTTTGCATGCAGATAAACATTTTATATCAATCTTTGCCAGCAAGTGAAAAAATGATTTTTTTGGCTAGACCAAAAACCAACATAGACAGTTCATTCGAACTTCCTTGTTTACCGGCTTGGGATTTTACAGTGTTATCTGTATTAAATATATTTATGTACTTGTACCTATTTATTTATTTTTTCGGAACGGAAATATCGACAAACGCTCTAGATTCACATACAGTGTACATAGCTACTGGTTGTGCACTTTATATTGGCATGCTCTCCCCATTCGAATTGCTCCATTTAGATTACACGTAAACAAAAACAAACTTGCAAGGCCCACCCAACGATACGTACGGCGTAGGTTGCTGTTCAGTAAATATTATGTAGCAGGGAATAATATGCCAAAAGATAACCGTTTCTCTGTATGCCATGTACGTATCGTTATCGTTTCCCGGTGTGAAAAGGAAATTGTTTTGAACAAACCTTTTCCTTCCTCAACCAATTTAACTCCCTCACTGCTCACATGCTATGCAACATGATATTATCAATATCAATAATAAATAAATAATATCCAAGAGCTGTGTGTAGAGTAGGAAACTGTTTTGGCTTTCTTTCTGGATTTCTTGCTGCCATGTTGCTGCTGCATCACACGTATCAGTTCAGTATATACTGTGTATTGATTGATTTTTCCATTTAGTCAAGATATCGTAAACATTTTCTCATGTTTCTTTAATGTCACTGGCATAAACGAGTGGTGGTGGCGGTGAAAATGCTACACTTTTTTTATATCATCACAAGTTAACCTTTTTATCTACGATTTAGAGCTAAAAATCTACCTAGCCTCTTTACTTATTCATTACTAAATGTGTCGGAATGCATTGCCATTTTCAATCTGACATGCTCACTTGGAAAAAAAGATAACGGAAAAGCATAAAATGAGTACAGTACAGGATTTTTTCAAGTCCACTTGGCTCTCAAAGGAAGAGTTTTCAACCAAGCAATTTATATAATGTTGAGGAATGATAAATTCATACTACCTAAATGGAAACAGGCCGCAAAAGAGCATTTTGGAAAAATTTGCACGTTTATCAAGCTCTCATTCCTTTTCCAATTCTGAAATCATTATTTATTATCGTCATCTCATACATCAACTCACCACTGGAGTTTTTTTGCGTGAGTATGAAGATGATGATGATGGTAGTAGTAGTGGCAGCGAAAGAGGAGCTGTCGAAGTCAAGCGAAGAGTGAAAAGTTATAATTGGAGTAATCGAAATCCACATTGTGATCATCGTCATAAACATTCGGATAAACTATATGCTCGTATGTTTAAATGAGACAAGTAAATCAAACAGGAAAGGGAGAAGAAAACTTTATTTATGCTTAGGTAGTTTGTAGTAGTATTACGTACAAGCCTTCAACATCACACACTCGCCTGAACCTGAACTGTGTAATCGCTTGGCTTTGATTATTGTAACATAAAGATAATGATATTATGAATGCTCGTTTTTGTGTGTGCGCGACACTGACGAAGAAGGCAAGCATTTATTATTTATACATGTGCACATAGTATGTACATGTTTGCTAGGCAAAGTTTTTCGTATATAATGGAATTGGAAAACATCAACAGACTTTTAGTCATTTTCTTGAACGTCATCATACATGATGAAAGTAAGACTGAAGAAATTCCAGTTTCACTCCTCTTATCCCCTGTCATGCATACATATTTTTGGTGCTTTTAAATTATCGCATTATTATTACGACAATATCAGAAAAAGTAAAAGAAATTGTAATTTAAATGTAGAATGTAGAGTCTGTGTGAGAGAGAGAGAGAATGTCTAGCAACAATGGTACTAGTATGTGCACGTATCAGAGCGTGAGATATCTCTGCGATGCGATGCAACAACATGCCTCCAACTGAAATAATATATCAGCGTAAAATGCACGACGACACTACAAACTAACGCCAAACTTTGGCTCGCCAGATTGCAAACATATTCAACAACATTCATGCAAGCGCAGGGTAGTCTTTTAGCCTGGTTGAGTGGATGACAGTTTTGACGACAGTGGAAAACGCTTGTTATATATAGTATTACCCCAAAATATGCTTATGTGACATACGGCGCATGTATATGCTCACATGCTCAAAAGTCTGTGGTGATGTGTTGTTTGCGTAGAATCGAAAAAGCCTACACGCTAAAAGTGACAGTTTAATACACTGGTTGGCTGTGGAAGCCGACAGAGCTAGCTGGTGAAAATTCCCTATCTTGACTTGTCAAAATAATAATGGAAACAGAGACAAACTGGATTGAAATGATGCATGTAAAAATAAACATAAAAAAATAAATCAAAGTAAAAGTTTAAAAAATATTATAAAAGGGATTGTGGAATACACTCTTACCTTATCCAAATGACACAATGTTTTTTATTGCGAGTAGCGCACACAAGATCCAAGATTGTTCACGAAAATCCAAAACAATTCTCTGATGATTTGAACAAGAAAATATTCACTATTTTTGTATTCTGATATTTTTCATTTTTGTTTTAAATATTAGGATGACATTGTGTAAAAAATTGGTAATATTTCCTGTCGAAATTGAAATTGTTTTTTTTATTATTAGGTACTTTTAATTTGAGAAAATTGGAATTAGAAAAAAATATATTAATCCATGAAACTGTAATTCCATATCATGGTTCTATGATTTTCGCTCACACAGTTGCTGTTCAACTGTTGTAATAAGAATACATATCGTACAAAGGAAAACGGATGAACTCGTATTGGAAAGATACCAAGAGCGGATATCTAAAGTAAATGAAAATTGTACTGCTTGCGAATTTCTTCTGTGTAAATCATTCTCTTCGTATGAACAAGTCACCAAGAGTCGCGAGCTGATATTATGTACTGAAGAAGTGGATACTGGATACGATATTAAAAAAGTATATTTTTATTGGCACTTACTTAAGCCTTCAATTTTTCCTTGTCACCCTTGAGAAGCAGGATGAACAATCTTTTTTTCAGAGCGATCAAGTTGACAAGTGGAGATTGAAACAAAAGTGAGAAAAAAAAGCAGCGTGTGTAGAAAAGAAACAACTTTTCTTAACTGATTCCGCTGAAGAAACTTGGTGTGATTGAGCTGTATCAAAATGCTACAGTGTTGCTATACTGATCCCACAACAACAACTACCGCCGCAGTTACAAATGCTGGGTTACTTTAAACTGCTAAATAGTAATTATAATGGTTATATGATGATGATGCTGGCAATGTACTATTTTGAAGGTGATATGGCTCCTGTGAGGAGAAATAGCGAACTGATGGAAAATCACGAACCAGCTAAGATTATGATTTAGCAGAGACCACTCGTCCTGTTATACCTTTTTCTTTTGCATCTCTCTCTCTCTTTCTATACCACAGTTAAAAACATAATATAAGTGTAACGCTGTCATATAATCGCCACTGCATTGTATGGTGGTGGTGCTAAAGTAATCGTATGTTAGCTTTGCTCCTGTCGTTCTGTAGTAGTTGTTGCTGTAATGGGGCATATGTATACTAGTCCAATATATTCTACTTGTTTCTTCAACAATATTACATTATGATCATAATATAGTGATGTACATTGACGAGATCTTCGTATGCGTACGTTGCTGTAATAATGTTGTGTAATATTTTCTACTACTACCTATGTAGATGTAGAAAATAAAACCTGTGACACTGTTGCGTTCTTCTCGCCGTGCCGTGCTGCTGTTGTTGTTATTTCTCTCTTCTCTCTCTCTGCTGCTGACTTAACTGACTTTTGGTCTACACAAGTGTATGAGTATGTAGTTATCTTAAATATTGTATCATGACGATGATAATACAACAACTGTGAAAAAAGTTCATGAAAGCAGTACTACAACTTGCGCAAGGATATATGAATGCTGCTGTTGCTGCTGCATGGATAATTCTGTATGTTCGCTGCTGGTATTATCATGATGCATAAAATATACGTGGTGCAAGTAACGCAAAGCGAGAAGTTATGATGATCATCATCATCATGATCATGACAACGACGGCGGTGGTGTTGGTGGTGATTGCTACGACTAGTGCTGCTCAAGTTAACTCGACATCAGCAGCAACAGCATCTCCTTCCTTTCATTTCGCTAGTTGCTGACGGTTGTTACTAATAATAATGCGAGTAGTAAGTAACATTATTATAGAATGTGTATTTATGTACGTACAAAAGGAGATGCACAGACACCACTCACACAAAAGTGAAATTAAAACAACCCGGAATAGTATGCAGAGAAGGAGCTTTTAGTGATAGATAATAGTAGTAAAATTATAGTTAGTAGATAAGCAGTAATACTAATAACAAGCCAAGAAGGAACTCTTTTTACAATGCGCTCTTTTTCTCTCTCTTTTGCTGCTGCTGTGTAATCTTGTTACTCTTTTTTCACTTTCAGTCAAATTTACGGATTTGTGATCATAATAACAAGGGGCGATGAAATGATGATGATGGGTAGTGCATGCATAAAAAACACAAGAAACGAGAAACGGCAGCAGCAACAGCAGCAGCGTCGGTCGGACACACATTCACAGTCCATGTAAAATGCAATCCATGTAACAAAGTATGTTCAAACACACACATTGGTTGAAAAATCAGAGAGATAGAAAAGAGAAGAAGAAGAGGCAGCAAACAGTTTGTGGTTGTTCCACTGACTGTTCACGTAATAATAATAGTATATAATGAAGTGCATACAGCTGCTGATATTGCTGTGATGCACAAACACACAAATGGGCACAAACTCCAAGCAAATGTCTTCAGTCAGTTCAGAGTAAAAAAAATCTTATTACTCTTTTCCCCCACTAATCCCTCGTTTACTCTTGAAGGTTGGATATAGTGAAGGCGAATATTAGGACGAGAAGAGGAAGAAGACGCAACGAAAAATATCTTCGTAGTCTTCTGCAAATCTATGCGACTTACAACGTGTGATTTTGAATGAATATCTCGCATTTGTTGGTGGTGGTATGTGCGCTTAAAAAAGTAAAACTGGGCGATTGACGAGAACTACATAATATGTAGGTATGCAAGTAAAGTAAGTATATGTACGGCTGACTGACTGACTTCTTTGCTCAAAATGGGATGTGTGTGGAAGGAAACTGCTCGCTGGTTGTCGTTCCGCTTTTCGTTCGCCAAACTTACTGTTTCTTTTTCGTCTTTTCCTCCCTTCCTCGGCGACAGCACTAGCACGATAAGCAAAACGATTCTCTGTTTCTCCCTAAGAACGTGAAAAATCTTATCCATGAAAAAAATCTCGTGCATTCCATGATTGTGCTATTGGTGCTCCCTCCAAAGCAAAAGCGATGTGGAAGATGTGGAGGTGATGGTGATGATGAGAATGATGCTTAACTTGCATTCTTTCTTGCCATTACAAAATAAATGTACCTACCTATGTATCTACGTATGTAAGCTGTGGAGGAGTCCACCGTGATGATGATTTCCTTTTAAAAAATGCTGTTCTACTTGTAATACGAGATGGCAGCCTTCTTGTCTCACTTATGCAGTGTTACTTTTCCAAGTTTGTTTTGCAAGTTGCAAGGTATGTAGCTTTGTTTCCTATCATTTTGCTCGCCGCTTATGTTGTATGTGCTTATATTGCATGAATAGCGTAATATGGTTGCTCCTTGTGTGTCTGTGTGTTTCAACTTTCTCGAAGCGAAACTAAAAAACACAAAGATATTCTATTTTGTGCGGTTGTTCGCCTGCCATTAACTTTTCGACATGGTGCCCCTGATGGTCAAGAAAATCTGCCCTTTTCCTTTTACTTTCAATATACTTGTTGCCAGTCGCGGTTCAAGCAACTTACCACCATCACGACGGTTGTTGTCTTTTTTGCTAACGAGAGAGAGAGAGAGAGTCATAAGTAATATATTGTGGACTCTGGTCAATGAATTCACATATGTATTCATATGTTTTATACATTAAAGGAGTAATCTTTAAGCAAAAAGGAACTCACTGATGTTCTTGGTCATTCCTTTCAGACCAAAGACGTTTCTCATTTTCTTACATCACTTTTGTGTCACTTTTAGCTCCTTTCTCATCTGCTTGAGTATAAAAGGCTGCCATCACAACGGCTATGTATCACCTTACTCCATTAGGGAAAAACGTGAAGCGCACCCAACTTGTTCTGCCGTTTTACGTCGCTGGTCCACCATACGGACGTAAGTAAGTAGTGTAGTGGTATTTACTTACTCGACTCGGCAGGGACAAGCGGATGGATGCCTATATATTCTATTAAAACATGAATCTTTCACGGAACGTTGAATCAGTCGCTTGACAACAATACTCCCTGGCATTCTTGTTGTGTAAAATCTGTAGATGCAACATGCTGTTTCGTAACGATATTTGCAACGAACTCAAGAAGACGCCCCTAAAAGCCAAGCTGCTGTTTCACTTGCTTGTAGCTAGTAGTAGATTTACACAAAGCGTTTCTATTGTCCCAATCTAATCCAGCCGTAATCTTACTGGGATGCTATATTTATTGAATACGGAAATCACTAAAAATGGCGATAGTCACACTGGCATTCTTTATTAACACTTTTTCGGTAGACAGAAAAACGGGACTCCTTATAACAAGGTCGTAGGAAGATCCTGTCGATATTCATGTATTGCAAATCCTGTCACTACTCTAATGATTTTTTAATTAATATGAATTTAGTGTGCGTAGATAAAGGAAAATCTGGCAAGTGTAAAGGGAAACCATAAGCAAGTTGTTAGAAGGGAAGCAGGTTTATTAAGCTTAAAGCATTTGTTTGACCAGAAAAATGTATGATGCACCAACGTGTTGAATGAATGCAAGTAGACAGTAGACAGCACCTGTCGCAGCATATAAAAAGGTTCCTGTTATTGACCTGACCATCCATGACTTTGCTACTGCTACAAACTTTTAGCATGAAATAACAGCCGGGGTAGACGAATTAAAACGATGGGATTATACGAGTATAGTAAGTATATAGCAGTCCTAATCGTTAAAGAAGGAACACTTTTAGTTATCATTATCATTTTCTTTGCTGCATGACCATCATAGACCATTCCGCCAGCTACATAAAATGTAGATTTTTATAATATAAGACGCCCGCATGTTTAGTTATCTGAGCATTTGATATTATATCCTCCAAGTCTTGCCCCAGAGTAAAACATACAAAAAGTAAACAAGCGAGTAAGGTTGTCGATATGATGATCGTCTACCTCATCATTTCGTCTTATTTTATATCAGTTTCTGCTTCAAGGAGTGGTGGTGGTTCAAGTACTATTACGCAATTTTTTATTCCTATTCTATTGCATGTTCCGCATTATCAACTATACGTACTTACTTATTCTACACCTAAGAAGAATCACAAAACTACAGCATTACAAGTAGGTATATCCACTACTTCTCGCAAATACCACAATACAACATTTCTGATAGTAAGATATAATATAATGATTGTTCTATAAAGTTGTCCAAGACGACTGTAAATATGTACAGTCAATATGTAAGCACTTACATGTACTTCATCATACTTCAATACAAGAAGAGAGTCAGGAATAAAAAGTAAGAAAGAAGCAATCCATTTTTTGTGCCTTTGCAAGTCAACTGTGTCTTTGGTTTGTCTGTTGTCTGAATAATAAAAAAAGCATGGAAGTAAGCAAATTCGTGGCTGTGTTCATGGCTGGGCAGCTGGAAGGGATTCTGTACGAATAGTTTTGCATGTCACATCGCATATAAAAGTTCATATACCAAAATATTTTATTCTTAACCAGTTGTGAATCTACGAATAAAGCATCCCTATATGCATTGAAAGAGAAAGAAGAGACGAGTGATAATGAAGAAGAATAGAAGAAAAGAACAGAGAGAGAAAAGAATTACTTGCGGTTGTGGAATGGTTAATGGAGCTTAATATACATACAGAGTGCTTTACACACTTCCTCAGGCCGTTCCACTACTCGCTGATCATTATCATGATCATCATGACAGAGCGATGCTTACTTCTCAAGTTTTACTTTATTTAATGCCGATGCCTTCTTCTTCGTCTTCTTCTTGGTTGTTGCACTTTTGCTGGTTTTTTTTCTACATGGTACAGAATAATTGCAAGAGAAATGGTATGCTTCATGTGTGTGCGTGCGTACATACATAATGCAATCCTCCACATTTATAGCCATGTTCATAGCTTTCCTATCGGCTATATCAATTTTACACTGGGGATATTATATAATCCTCTGTTTGAGCATAATCCCTGTATATTTCATCGTTCGTGTTAAAAACCACTTGGTGTGCGGAAACGATAGAGCCAACCACCTTTTCACAGCCACATGCTATAAACAAAAAATCCATGCATATCTTGAAATATTCCATGTTTTTGTGCGTCTGCACAAACTTACACATATCCGATGTGTATGCGGCGTATAGCAAATAAATGCATATGCCTCATCATCCTTGCCAGTGTCTTTTTATATTCTCAGCATTCGAAAGAACAATCCTGAGGAACTAGGATCCGGATACATCCCAAACCATGTATTGTAATTGCATTGTAAGAAGGAGAGACAATCAGCGACATTGACAAGTTATCCTGAAGTTGGTTCTACCTTCCAAATTATTAGCATAACCTTATTAGATGCTCGATGCGGAGAAATAGCTTGTAAAACCTTCCCAGTCAGTCAGTGATAAATTATACACTATCTATTCACTTTACAAAGACCAGAGTATATTGTCAAGTCAGAACTTTAGAGCCATCTTAACATTATCGTTTCACAGAGGAATTGTATGCACATACAGAAGCAACTCTGTCAGTACCCTAGTACGGATAATCATAATAATGCAGCAATGATCTTCATCTCATGTATCTGTATAGAGTTTCTATGGAAATTGAAAAGCAAGTATATCTACTTATGAAATATTATTATCATATTTACTAGAGATATTTTAATCCTATTGTATGTACATAGGTAAGTATAACACAGGTAACATATATTCTACAACGGATAACGTTCTATCCAGCCCAGCTTCTGCTCGACCTCTCATTATATGCATCTCTCCATGCGAAGAAAGGTTACAAGTTTAATGAAATGATGCCGAATTAATTCTGGTACTGTAAACGCGAACAAGAAGTGGTAGAAAACTACATATACATACATACATGTAGTTTGCTACTAGGTACTTACTTAATTTCATACAACTTTTGCAATCAGCGTTTTGACTCAACCAAAACCGTTTTGAGTTATTGTCATCAGCATCTTTTTAGTTTCTTTCGACTTTCAACTTTGCTACGTTTCTCTACATTTAAAACTCCTCAAATTGCTCCGGTAGGATATACCTATATTTAAAAGACTGATCAACGCTTTCTGTACGAAACGAAAGTTTGTAAAAAGTGAACAGCACGAGTGAAGGTATGCATACTGTGTATATTGTTACATGCATGTACATATACGTATATGCTATTAGGATGCAGAAACGTGTCACAATGTCATATCGGCCGCTGTGACTTGAAATTTATGTTCCAAAGGAATATCAAACGCTTAGACATCCACTTTATAGAATACATACCTATACCTGAGGGTCATAAGAAACCAGCAGCCTTTCTTAAGAATCTCAGTGATCTAGTTGAGGAGAAAGAAGGCCCAATAGTTTTTTATTATTATCATCTCATCATTACAAGGAAGTGTGCAGTTTGTGGCGTTGAATAATGCTTTATATGCTCAAACATACGGGTACGCTACTCCACTCCAATGAATATACTTTGTCTTTTATTTGCTCACTTTATTTTCTACTCTCGGCTAAAAACACTAAACTTCGTTGCTTGACATTCATGTGCCTGACATTGGAGAGCGGGAGTAGAATTAGTTGTAGTTGTGGTACTCTTCGTCTTTGATGAGGATGTTAAAGAGCTGGTTTTCCAAAGATGAGGAAAAGTGGAATAAGAGCTAGAGTTATAGCACCAGTTTTACTGGATTCGGAAAATAAAGAGCTATTTATTGCTTTTGTAGCGAAAGAGAATCACGAACAAGCGTTTGATATTACTGAAAAGGTTAAGAAAATACCATCACGGCATGGGAATCATCTGTGAAGGCTGTCTTTTATTCAGTCATCATGCTGATGTCGATGTTGCGATGGTAATATCATGTCTATCAAAAACATGCACAAAATCAACTCAAGTCAGTCAGTTAAGAAGAAAATTTCTCTTTTCCCCATTCTCATCAATGGGATGAGAATATTCCAAGAGCTACATGGTTCGGGTTAACCCATTTTTGCTACAATACAAACTCTACTTGTCATGTAATAATGTATACAGTGCATATATAATATATGTACAATAGACTACTATGATAAACAGCGTTTTATGCGGAGCAAGGCCCACTGGCAGCAAAATATTATTATTTATACTCATTCAGCATTACTAAAACATCACGACGATATAATTGTTGTGGCGTTCCAACCACTAACGACTCGACTAAAAGTTGATGGCTGTAGAAGAAATTAAGAGAAAGGAATGAAGATGACATGTATTGGTTGTGATTTCTAACGACAGTCAAGATGATGATAATGAAGTGGTGAGGATAATGAACCAGGGCTTGTGGAAAATTATACAGAGCACAGCCAAGCCAAAACATAGACACAAAATATTTTTAGAGACTTGTAGAACAGGAAACCCTAAGGACAACATTTTACTTTTGTTTACACCGGTACAGATCCAGTTTTGTTTTCTTCGTTAGCAAGCCATTCCAAACATCATGGCACACACACAGGATGATGTGGAAAGGAAACAAGAAAAGCATCTTGTGACCGGAACTAAAGTCTAGAGCAACATCATCAATGACAAGCAGTACTCCAGAAATATGTCCCATTCTTGTAGCATAAGTGCTTAAATACATAACAATTATTATTCTCTTATTATTATTACATGATGATGATGGTGGTGGTGTGATGTTGAATATGCTTGCCAAATTGCCAATATTTAATATGCATAGCAGAAAAAAACAACTTACAATAAAGTACAAGATACACAAAAAAGAAAGAGCGACATCACCACCACCGCCAGCACTGACTTTTTATTTTCGGTAAAGTAAAAATATACTAAAGTGCAGATATGGATGGCATGATCTTCCATTTTATTTTTGCATTTTGTTTGTACAACAACTTGGGTTAAATAAGAATAATAATAGGAGCAAATATGATGCGCAATATGGAGCGTGAAAATCTGCACAACAAACAGTAGTAGCAGCAGTCAATACCCAGTCGTTATTATCGCCCTTCTCCTCCTAGAGTAAAAGTTTGCTTTTTGTGTGGTAATTGAGTATTCATTCAGCATTGCTTAATTTATGGAGCCATTTCTGGATGATGCAGTATGTCTTCGCTACACAAAAAGCAAACAGAGAGAGAACAAGTTCGTAGACCTTTCCTCACTCTCTGTGGTTATTACTAATACCTTTATTGGAACAGACGATATGACTAATTTATCACCATCAAATACATACTTGCACCAGGAATTTGTTGAGTGAAGGGGAAGTGACTAGAAATAGCTGACGGAGAATAATAATACGCATTTTTAAGAAATAACAATTTTATTTACTTTTAATGCTCCTCTCCGCTGGTTTTTCATTAGGTGCGGTGTGTGCCAAGGAATAACTTTTAGCGTCTTGCTTCACAACTCACATGTCCTCTCCTTGTATGAGTGATCATGAACTCAAACTCTGGATAGAAAGTAACACCGGCCGGCCAATGGCATTTCTGTGCTACGACGTACGTACGTGTGCAAATCAGTTGTGCAGGAAGGGACGAAGAATAAAAAAGAAAATTTGATTAATAATGAATTCTTGTTCGTTGAAAGAGTACTATTTTAGTTCACTTTTCTGTACTCCTCTGGAATGTGACGCCATCAACGACGGTGAAAGTGGAGTTTACACATAGAATATAAAGTATGTACCTATGCACATCAATCTGATAAGCACTATCTAATGTCAATCATGCGACAGGTAAGAACACACTCCTGGGACAATTTACATATAAACGATTACAGAAACGATGGTAGATTTCCGCTCATCATTCATAATGCCAATTTGGAGCAACATTATTGATTTTTTTCGCCGAATGATAATTGATAGAACCTTCTACACAATGACTGGATTTGGCATCCGTACAAATTTAACGACGTTGTGAAAAAAATTCACTCCTCCAGAAATATTGAACAAAGGCTAATGAACGTTTGTGACACTAATGTACTATCATGATCAATTTTATTATGAATTATGACACGCCAGCAACACGCGCTTGTCTTATGTATTTACCTTACAGTTTTATCAGTCAGTAGAATTGATTATTTTCATTATTATGTTCTCCCTTAATAATAATAATGATATAATTTTGTCACAACTGTAACAATGTCAAATGTGACATCCAACGCATTGAAATGGAAATCAACTTCTAATATGATAAATAAAGTAATGCGCCTATTTCCAGATCATATGTGATGTATGTACTACTTGTGACTTGATTTGATCTTAATTTACTGACTCATTAAAAACCTTAACTGACATATATGTGTTAAATGGTACATTTCGTTTTTCTGAAGAAACTGGAGCAAAGTCGATTTTAATGAGGAATGTAAATTAAGGATAAATATCGTGCATATACGCTTGGATATGCCGTGTAACGTTAATGTTTGTATGTATATACTATACTATAGTTATAATATTTACATTTATCCTCCATCGCTTTACATTTTAGTTGCTGTAAAGGTTATTCCGATAAATTATACAGGAACAAGAGCTAAACAACATGATATTTGAACACGCACCACCGTGCACACGCATACACAAAGTGTTGGAAAATATTTAGTGCGTTACCTATACCACCTACATAATATATTATATTACCATCACGATGGCTGACTACATATCGATGAATGTTGACCTGAAATTTCTTTCCTGAACGATACTGACCACTTTGACGGCACTCTCAGTCAGTACAAATTAGGCAAATATATATTCATATAAACTTTTCGAGCGTGTATTCAAGTATTCTGCTTCCTTGTGCACCGTTGTAGTACTTTTTAGTAGCAAAAGTGTGTGTAAAAATTGTGCAGAAAAAATCTTCTCGAGATAGACAAGAGTGTAGATATAGAAATACGTACATATGCCTATGCTGCTGGAAAAGTAAACACGGCATTGGTGCACTCATGTTATATCCCTGTAAGCTGAGCAAAATTATCATATCTTGGTGAAACTTTGTGAAATCTCCAAATCAAATCCATAAATAAACTGGATTTCAATTTACTTAAGTGTAATTATTATTTATTTTTTCGACTGTGATATCGATAACAGCATGTCAAAAGAGAAACCATTATACAGCCACAGCAACACACACACAAACTCTACGCATACAGACATTAAGATTACAGTTACGTTACGATCAGAGATACAGTTGAACAAAGAGACTTCTGTCATCTGTCAACATGACTCCATTCTCGAGAGCTCTTACCAAATTTTGCTGTTGACACTGAAACGGTCGATAAACACTCCGTTCAACAAACAAACAAACAATAGGAAGAATGGGAACACTTCCAACAAGATAAGAGAGATGGAAATGAGATTATTTTTGCAGGTCACACACTATATCCTTTTGACTTTGATGAAACAGTGCCAATTTCATTCCACCAATAAGCACCTTCACTCAAGAGGGAAGGCAGTTGCGATCCCATCTACGCTTTTGTTAGTTCACAGAGGAGACGCTCAGTTTATCTACGCCTTGTTTTAAAATGCATTTGTTTTCTTCATGCATGTCGTGCAAAGATTTATGAAGGCGACGCATACGTAACATATTATAATCCCAGAGTAACATGAACAAAAATGCAAAACAACAGAAAAGTCCTCCTATAAATATCCAACCCAACGGAAAAAGAAAGCGCAGTAAAATTATGAACGGAAGTGGAAATGCTATACGAACAAGTTGTTTTAAAGCTTGCCAACAATTTCTATTTTCATGACCTTAGCTTGCATGGTAAACAAGAATGATAATGATACATTCTTTGAGTCAAGTTCAATGTAATGGGTTTCTTGTCCTGGATCTCCTCCTCTAAATCGCTACTCACACTTTTACATTTAAATTCAACAACCACTAAAATTATGGAAGCTGTTTAATGTGGAGATTTTGAAGTGAACTACAATTACTAGCTTAGTATCAAAATAAAAAGTTCTTGTGCATGCAATTGTTATGTACAATTAGGTATTCAAAATATATGTAAGTAAATTAACGCTCAGAAAAAATGACCAGGAAGAAGGCAGAAAATCAATGTCCACTAAAACATGAACATGACAACCTATCTGATTAATCCAATATTAACACGATAAAGTTTACACTTTGGAATGTTTATATTTATTTTATATATTACCACCACATTCATTTTCATTGGCGACAGGTAGACGACTATGGCAGGTGGTTTTCCAACAACAGACAACGGCAACATTGCATCACATTACATAACCTATTTGCTCTTTCAGAGTTTGGCATTTGACTTTTACCTTTAGTTTGCAAAACAGTGTGATGCCATGTTTGCTCAACTAACAGAACTACCCAAAGTATATTCGAGAAGCCGCACATTTTCCGCATCCCAATTTGGGTAGTTGGAAATAATTTGAAGAACGGGACAAGTGAACCGCTACTACTGGCATCTACCTTTTAAAATTCCAGTCAAGCAATGAGATGACATACAAAAACCATCACAATTCCTTCTTTTCTTCTCCCAAACTCATTAAAATTGTGTATATTTTGGAGAATTTTCGAATCCTGTGCTAGAATTCCTTTATTCAACGATGGTAAGTCCTGTATATAGAATGTCAAAATGTGATACTATCTCGAGCATCGTGCATCGTGTGTACATAATAATAGAAAATAGACCCACATCATCATCAATAGCGTACTCTACAGAGTTGATAGAACGCTTCGTTGCTATCTTTTGACTTGCGTGCCTCGCCGCACCTAGTATAAAACGCACGTTCATCCATGAAAAGAATACTCTTTGATAGTCCTTTCCCTCAGCGGATAAATCCTCTCTTCTGCGATGATATAATCCGTTCTTGCTTCGTTGAAGTGTTTGCATGTGCAAATCTGTGTAAAGACAGATGAAAGAAGTAGTGGTTGGATGATTATGGCGGAGATGAAATGGGCTATCATTAGTGAGGATCTAATGCACGTTCCTAATACTACGGCAGCTACTTTATCTGGAAGAGCTGCTTGATCAAACATATTTATTGCAGTGGTTGCTTCCAAACAATTTCATTGTACAAAACACAACCGACCACCGCTCCATCAACGCTTTGGCTTTCTACAGTATACTCACAGTTTCAGAGCATTTATTTTAGAACAGCGGTTATGTCAACTAGACATGCCAATATGGTTACTAAGCTAGCTGGCTAGGCATCCTGTTGCTAAATATATTTGAATTTCTGACATCCCGAGGATAATGATCGTTATTACGACTTAGGCAATATTATTAAGAATGCGAATCCATATGAGATATATTTAGCATTTATCTCTGTAAACAGCTCGCATTTAAGCAAGTTCAAGGACAGCATGCAAACTCATTCCCGTTGCTAGCGATAAGTAGTCAATAAGGAAATTCGAAATTACACAAGAAAAATAAATTTTGGCGAGAGGATAATTTCTTCATCCTCCTATTTGCATCTTTCTGTACACCACAAACCGAGAAACCGACAAACAAACAGGAGCGGATTTAGGGGAAACGAAAACCAGTCTCTGGTCCTGGTGTTCACTGACGTTTCCCATACACCACACGTACAATCCATATGAATTTCCGTGATGAAGATGATGGAACAGATGACGACGATGGCGGTGATAAAATGTGTATATACAATAAACATTTTAAGTATATTCCATATAAACTCATTCTTAAAATCAGTATTAAAATAAGAATAATAATAACACCGAAAAGACAAGCTTCTGAAGAAAAGTGATGAGAAGTCAAAGGAGAGAGGATTTATTGCAAGTTATGAAACAAGGTAAACGAAACGGCGAAAAAGGGAACGGCACGAGGAGGGAATTATTAATGATTGTTGATTTTATGATAACATACATTTTTGGCGAGGAAAAGGGCACGCATACCTACAGACTGACTGTAAGCGTAATATTGCCTGTCACCGTCAGCACTCTTTCTCTTCATCACACTGTTTCCAGAGGAAAGTTGCTGTAAATAAAAATGACAACGAGTAGCAGCAGCAGTTACAGCTTTCCAGTGCCTCAAGCATGCATGTAAAATGCTGCAACTGGAGAAAGTGATGACATCGTAAATCATTCTTGCCTCCTGCTATTCCTTTCAACATGCATTTATTTTTCTGATAAAATGTGTTATGCCTGCCACAGTAAAGGTATTTATGTGTGCAATCAAGATCAATATCACTCTTGTCCCTCTTCAGGAGAAAGAAAAGAGCCATAAGTACTTGCTAGCACTAGTGGAGCACACTGACAGGACAAAGTAATAAACGCTATACGTTTTAGCAAAACATGTCCAATAGGCATACATCATTAATACCTTATTATTACTTTTAGCGATTATTTAACAAAAATCGATACTGCAAAAATAATTGCAAGTGCAAAAAAGAAGTTTCTGCATGGTATTTCCTGTTGAATTGGAATCGCTGATTGAATGCTATGTCTTGAAAATCTATTTTTGCAGCAACCAAACGCCAAGGCATTAAGCGAAACTCTTGTCTTGACTTTTTGCGTTCCATGCACACATTGGTACTGGATTCCCCCTACCAACCACAGTATACATTGTACCGACACCGCCGTACAACTGAATTATATACTCTTGCTACAATCTTGAAAATGGTTGATACTTTCACTTTTATTGGCACTACTGGCAACATCGATACTCTAGTATGGGCATGTATTGATTTTACACAAAGCGGGATAGAAAAAGCATTTTCTAACTTGTCGACTCCATCCATTTAATAGATAACGATAAGAAATGGAATGGAATAATATGAAATGCGTAATAACTTATATGCTAGTTTCCCATTACACACTATACGGTCTCCACGATTCAAATGTACATAAGTTCAAGAATAAGGTAAAGCAGGTCAAAAAGAGTCAGCTGCGGTCCATTAACCCAAGGGGGTAAGTAAGAAGAGTCAGCAAAACTATCTATAAACTCATTTTGTGTCGTACATGCATACACACCCTTGCCATCTAACTTTGTATATATGTTACACAAGAAAAAGTTGCACAGGAATGGAGAGAATGGCCATGGGCTTAAATTTGTCAGTAGTCCACATATATAAAATGCCGCCGCCGTCGTCACTGGAATGGAACTATATATCTCTTCCTTCTGGATAGTGATAATGGCATAGAGAATTGGCCTAAAATGCGCAAATATGGGATTGTACTGAAACACTACTGGTTTATTTGTTGAAACATAAAATCCTAAGATATGTTCACTCTACATTTCTCTCATAATTTTCTCATTTATTTTCCAAAATAATGCACTGTAAGGCAAAAGAGCATTTTCAAGCGATAAAATCAGCCAGACAAAAAGACAAATCTCCCTTGTGGCATATTTGAATAGAAATGACGGATGGAGTTATTCCTCATCACTTTCATCATATTTTTTTATGAATATCAGAGTTAAGGTTGCTTTTTTGGCTTAATTCAAAAGTCTACGTTTTTGTACTTGTATGCAAGTTTCAAGAACATCATCAGAAGTGGGTCCTATTTAAATACTAATGCACACAGTTTCGCGTTGTCATCATCCTCAAAGGTGTGGAACATTCTCTTCCAAATACGCAAAATGCTTTCTGGAATGTAAATAAAAATATTCCGATTTTAAGAACTTCGTCCATATGCATGCATGCATTCATGAATGATTAAAACCTTTGGCAAATGAATCGGCACAAGGTATTTATGGTGCAACAAAATATATATCCTGCTCCAACAAGCTGCACGCTGCTTCCAAATTTGTGTGAGCTCTGGAGCTCATGATTATGAGCCCCTGAGGTTCTCTTGATAAAACAAGTAATATCTTCCTGATGATACGCTCAGGATAAACGACTAGTTAAAGTATTATGAGTGTATGGAAAAGACTGCGATGATGTTGTGTGGTTGTTGGAGTGCTTGTGCGCTACCACACACCAACGTTTCGTTAGCATGCATGGAATTACCACATGGCAGAAATTATAAATTCCGCAGGCTTTTATGACCGCAGAGTGCGCTCTAATGATTATTTCAAACGTAAATACGTATATACCTTAATGCTGATCCGTGTCTGTAGTAAGCGTAATAGCATGGAAGTAAGCAGTCGCACCAAGCGTTATCATGGCCAATTAATTCCTTATGCTATAAAGTTGTTTACTGTGAGTGAAAAAATAAACCTATTTTGTCACTATCACTATGTGCGTACACATAACGTGGAAGGCAGCGGAAGGTCATCTTGCTAAATGGAAACTCGTTTTCGCCTGCCACTTGTATATCATATTATTATTAGCACTTTGGCAACCCCATTGCACTAGCAAATCACTTTGCTAAGTAGAACTCATCTTCATTATAATAATACTTATACTTGAGGAGTTTGAGCAGTTTCACGGTTAATATTATATGTATTTCGTGGTAATGCTGATGTTGTAACTTCTTGAATGGATGAATCGTTTCGAGTAATTTCGTAGATATTTTGTGGATATGCAATCAGTATAAATAAATAAATGTACAAAATATAGATTCTCCAGCAGCAGCAGATTATACCAAGAGCGTCTTGAAATTTAAATCTCTAACCAACAAGTGTACGTGTATGCTTTAAAAGTATGAAAAAATAATGCCATTGAATTTTTGTACACTTAAAATTGGTCATTATGCACTATAATATAAGTTAAATATCCTTAATTATCAAAATGTCATTCTTGTGATGAGTGACTATATCTTGAGCATATTGTAACATAAATAACATGAAAGATGAAAGAAGAACTTGGTGTTGAGTTGTAGGATTTTTCATTCATTTTGCTTCATATATGAGCTAACAACAGCGGAACTATCTTTTCAACAAAAATGGCTTTCAGCTATCCTGAATCCGAATTTGACAAAGACTTTCGCTGCAAAAAATAAACTTGTGTGGAATGGTAAATGAAACCTAGTGAAGATTTCCACTGAGGATTTATTATGAGAATGGACTCTGCGAGCAACTTTTATCTTTATGAAACAGTGCAGAATTGGAGTTCTACTGCAATCCCGGAAGAGTTTGCTATATAATATTAAACGAAAAATGCAGTCTAACGTAACGACTACACGATCTGGGATTACGGTTTATACAGTTTACTTACCCTTAGCTTAGCTGCCTATTTTAGAGCCTCTGTTCCTGTTGCCGACTAACCCAATAATACTAGAATAATTGAAGAATAAAACTTTTGTAGTAATGACCAAATAATGTTTCATGTTACATGTGGTAGTTTTTTTTTAAATTATCACTCGTCACAATAGTAGAAATTTTAGAACTAGGTCATATTATTATTATTTAATTTTGATACAAAAACAAATTTGTTAACGATGAAAAACATTTCCCCTAAAGAACAACCTACCATTCATACAAAGACAAGGTATAAAATAGTTGACATCGAGACTGCTTAAGAAACTCATAATACGGGATGACGTAATTAAATACATCATTATATTTTTATGGTTATGATGATAGCGGTTTACACTTAACTAGATCATTTTCCAAGAAAAAAAGTTCCATCTCCGTTTGAACATTTTTTTGCCATTCCATCCCATTGACTTTATCGGAGGAGCCAGGTGCGTTTAACTTTTAAATATGCATGAAACAAATGTTAAAATGTCATTAGATATAGAAATGTATATTTAACAACTAAAGGCATAGCAAGAATGTACATTTTTGGTGATTCATAAAAATGACTATCTAGAGTATCATAATGTGAGCTTATGAATTCTATCTTCAGGCTTATGATGACTATAAGGTGGTAAATTGCAAGCCTCGATGACATGACTAACATTTCAGACATTATTGCATTTTGTACTTTAAAACATGCCAAAATTAAGTGACGCAATGCTTATAATAAATATTCAAAATCAACAATTAGGTATATATTTGTATTAGTCACATGATTCGGACATGATGTACATACTTATTCCAATTTCAAGCTTTTTCACTGTTGTCTCCGAAATTGTTTTGCTGGTATTTAATAATTATTATAGTCAATACAATAAAAGTGTTTGCGGAAAACCATCGAGACAAATTGGAGGAGATAATCAAGATAATAGAAGTAACCCGAAAAGGAAAAGTGCCTATGCAATTACTCGTTGTATGTAATATCATTTGTCATTCATTCATCATTTCGAAAAATGCATGCATAGCAACTTTATTCGAGGTTCGGCAAAACGAAGGCAAGATGTCGCAAATTATTGTTTGTAAACTCACTCGTGTTGTAATTTAAAATTGGAAAGGGGAAAAGAGCAAAACAAACACTATCGTTCAGGGAAATAACAAATTATTCTTTTATCTGAACCACCATTGAAGTACTTGTTAACCAAATAAACAAACCAATTGAATATTCTTGCTCATTCTAACAACACAAAACACAATGCATGTGCCATTGGTTGACCCGTGAAGCGCTTTTCCAGTTCATTCCATAAAAAGTAAAACACACTTCATAGTAACATAACATGTAATGCAATCTGAAGAGGTATCAAATATCATGTTCTCTCATTGATAATGTAGTTTTAAATATATGGCCATGTTCCTACACACATTTAGTAATTTGAAGGGAAGGAATTGGTATATAATTCGATAAATGTTGTTGGTAATAAATAGGCATTTCATGTACTATTTAAGAGTGATAAAAACGTATTCTATTTTTAGCCATATGCCAGCAGCAGTAGCATCATCATCAATAATCATAACTGTTATTAAATAGTTGCAGAGTAAATAAGGCAAAAGGTTTGCGATGGAATGGTTGTCCAAAGATGAAAGACGATCTTCTGCTCTCCTGTTCCTTCCAAGAAACATACGACATAAGAGAACGTGAAAGGATGTTCATGTCTCCTGACACGTAAACATAATAATATACGCCACTTTATCCCTTTGTTCGTTGTGGTCCATTGTATACTAGTTAAGCGCTTTATGTTTATGTGCGCAAAAAATGCCCGGTCACTCACTACCACATAATGGATGCGTCTGTCACGGTATTTTAAAATTGCTCATATCAGCAATGCTGTTGTAGTAATTTTGTTAATGCTTAAAAACAAATGTACCTATCGTCCTGTGTGTTATAATATTTTGCATTCCTCCATGACTCCAAGTTATATAAGAAGGTTCTAAAATATTCTGCGCTGACTCGACTGAGTGACAAGTGATAGTGATATTGCTTCATATTATGAATAATATCATCACTCCAATATAGAAAACTACGTGCACCATATTGCACACTGATAGTAAAAACGCAGTTGTTTGCACTTGTACCTCTTGTCTTGTCGCCGTGAAAATGGACTTGTTGACAAGGCACCACAGTTGTCAAAAGTAGTAGCCGGTGATGATTACGATGCTCGCAAAAAATTTATTGTAGGTATCGCCTTACATTATTTGAAATATTAGTAGTTGAACGGTAAACATGCATGCATTGATAACGTCATGGTACCGAGGGAGAAGTTAGCCGAAGAAGACTCTCGGTGTCATAGAAAGAGGTCATTTTCAAATGTCAACAATATGCTTTAAGTGTAGTGGAGAGTGGACAGCAAGATAAGCGTAGAGTAGCGTGATTTACTATTTACATAGGTATATACCTATTGGCTTAGCGAATATTATGCACTGCACGTGCTAGGTCTACCATTTTCCACACAGCAAACAAAACTACGTGATCAAGAGTGTATGTGCTGGCATGTAGGTTTGCTCATTATATTGTGTCAGAGATTTTTGTCATGTAAACGACGTTGATCTGTGTGGCCGACAAGCAAATTTTAATCCTTTAATACATGTACCTACCTTAAGCAAGGATAATGCATGGCTGTTATAGGCAGTTGTTTGAGGTATTAAGTTAAATGAAAGCCGGATGACTTATGAATTCTAACAAGATCAAATATGTGTAATAAAAGTATGCACAATAAAACAAGGTACACCAAAATTACGTGGTGGAGCGGCGTAATTGTGTGTTTTTCAACTTGGCATTTGCAAACTGTTCACTGTGCGATACGTCAACATTTATCTGCATTATGTATACATGATCATGAGATATACGTATCTGGCATAATGAAAAATTAAGTGGTTGTTTACGCAACTTTTTTTTGCTATTCTCCAAAGAACAGTGTCTATTTTTAGCAAACATTGTTTTTTATCTGGACAGTCTTGTTTATCGCTTGTTTACTTCTATATTCTAAATTACAATTGTACGAATGTATGCACAACAGGTAAAGTTTTGCTTAGAAGTCGAAGCGTTGCATGCATTACCTGACATTTACATCGCAAATGCAGTTGACATAGCCATTTACTTGGGCTGAAAATAGCCAACGAGAATAGAAACAAATGAGAATGAGGAACCAGCCAATGCATAGGTATCCACTTGTTTGTGTGTGTAGTTTCGGGCAACATTTTAAAATCAAAACGTCAGAACCATAAGACTACATACCTCCTTCTTCTTCGCAACTTAAATTAAAAGAAATGGATGGGGAAAATGTTTTTTTTATAAATTACATTGAAATATCAATATATTATACCAAATTCCAAGCTATCATCAACCATATAATTTGGTAACAGAATTCCGTACGAAATATATGAAAATGGAGACAGGTATATAAATATTAACATAAGTGGAGAGTAATTTAATGCTATGGAGAAACTATAGATTAGTAAATTGGAATACAACTCAAGCAAACTACATAAACGTATTTACTGAAATTGACAGCTCTTTCAGTTGTTACTAGTTACTCTTATTAGATTGGATGACAGGAATCGGCTCAAAATATTAAATATACAGTCATCATATTCATAGCCTGCAATCAAACATGCATACATCCATTTTGTCTACATTCCATGTAATCAGGAAGCCTAAAAATGCCATGGAGAAGAGTAATAAATGGCATAAGCACATTTATTCATTGCTTACTACTTGAGGTTTCTTTGTGAACGCAAAAAGCGCAAAAACAGAGTATTTGCTTTCTCCACATGCATGCAAGCAAGGCTTGATTCGTTTTTGGTTGGTAGCCCCGACGGAAGGAAACAGGCGAAATAAAACGACTACACAACAATGGTTATCATTACAACGAAAGGCAACTCTAGCTTCCTCACTGGTTTTGCTAATAAATTTTGTACTTCTCTCACTACCACCACAAGCAAAGTTTCACTTTTCTCTTTAAAGAAACTAACAAGATAACACCAACTCAGCTAATATTACACCAACTTATGACTATTGCGAGAAAATGCAGAGTTTCACCTCAACTGCGTTCCTATATCACTAGCAACTACCTCTAAAAAACTTTAGCAAATACGGGTAACAATAAATGACAAAAAGAACACAGAGTAAGTACGTTCTGCATGTACACACACATTCATTCATTTTTCTGGTGAATAACTTTGCGTAATAAAGTTTCAAAAGTGTACACTGCACAGGAGAGAGAGGAAGCCGAACCGAGGAGTACCAAGTAAATGCATACGACGATGATAATATTATTGTCTATATGTATGCCGAAAATACAGCACATGAACTACTCGAAAATGAGTTAACATAACTGCCATACTGCTACGTATCATCATAAATGCGAAAAAATGCTCAGTGCACGATCAGTAGGTGCTATCCAAACATTCGGCGACATTATATTCACATCATTTTGCTGAAAACGCTACTGTTGTGGTATTTTCGCTGCGTCCTCAAGTATATTCTATTACTATTGCGATTTAGTTCTCCAGTTTTGCCCCTTTCTCCATGTGCTTTCACACGTCCTGTAGATACAACGATAGTGTTAGCGAGTGGAGTGCGCGAAGGGAACAAAGGGGAAAGAAGGAAGGCACTGGAAGAGAGAAGCGGCCACACGACAAAAATGTATGGAACGACGAGGAAGGAGCACTCAATTATTTAAGATTAGAAGGGAAGGAGGGGCGATGGAAGAAAGGACAAAAAAATGAAATAGATACATCAGCCAAGAAGAACAGGAAGTGTATTGTGGTGTCTTCGCAGTTTGTCGCTTGCTATTCATAACGTAGAGTTTTCTCGCTCATAATAATAATAACAATAAACGTAGTCGTGTGGTTGTGATGGGAAACGGCACTCCTCTTCTCAGTTTTTACTTGTGCATTTTACCCCGACTGTCATAACTATTATGTACAAAGGGACAATATTATTATTTGCCCTTTTATGACCACACTCAAGTATTGCAGACAGGAGTCTAGACTTAAAGAAAATGTCAAAGAGGAATTAACAAAACTTTGGGAATTTTATGAAATTACAACTTTTACCTTCCATCGACCAGGCAGGCCTCGTGATGTAGAAATTTTTAAAACTTGCTCTAACCTATGAACACATTTATTACATAATATTTTTTACTTGCATATACTTATACATATTTTTCTGCATAAAACGTAATGTATACAAGTATGCATATAATTTAGACATATAGCAACAACAACGAGTATATAGTGAAGATGAACGGATGTCACAGATTATAAAAGTAAATTTGATGGAGACATTGAAATTTTCTTGAAGTTGAAATTCTCCAGAAAAATAGAATTTATTTCATTGTGACAGAAATTGGTGCAGTTTGGATGCAGAAAGTAGAAACAAATTGTATTTTTCAACCGCGCTCCATAAAAAGTAATACTCTTTGTCATCATAATTCTTACAATAGAATATGTGAATCTTTAACGAGCGGTAGAGGAAAAAATTCGTTCCCAGCGCACGCAACCAAGTGTGCACACGTACATTCTCACATTTGTCTTATTAAATAATGCCGTATGGAGCCATTTAGCCTACATTCAGCCATAAAATATGACAAAATCTATTGTGGTAGTAGCCCTTTGAAAGGAGCGGATAAATATGCTTTATATTATTGCAACGCAGTAGCGCAAGCGGTAGGTGCATTGTCACCGTGAGTATTATACTAACTCGCGACAAGAGCCACTTTAAATTTCCCAGCTATTTATTCATACTATCCATGTATAAATAAAATGTTCCTTCCCACTCTCTGTCGTGAAAGAGAAACTCGAGCTACTACTACTGGGAAGATCTAATTATATTCGTTTAACCAGTTTGTAGATCCTCCCAACTAACAATACGTCTAAAAGCATCTAGTCATATACATAAAACGGAATGGGACGGAACAAATATGTTTGTAAGAAGACGTCTGAAGAAATGGAGCTATGGGAGTAGAAAAAAGCAGTTTCTAAACGCTCCTTTCATGTAAAAGCGATTTAACATGTGAGTAAGATAAAATACGTGGTAATCATGATAAGAATAAAACACTGCTTTTTGCTAATTAGGTTAATATATCCTTCCAGCGTAGCTCGCACAAATTTGCGAGTTTTTGAAGAGAAAACGAAAATGGGGAAGTCACCTTGACAAATATTTTGGAGCATTTTACATCATCATCACATTACGCACAGAATCGAGTTCATTCCTCGTTAACCTTTTTCGATCAGTAAAACGTACATAGTCTTTTGAATGAATGCTAGGAAAGTAATGTCAACTGACAGCAGTTTAAAAATGTAAAACCTGACATTCCCTGTCTGTGAATGTCGTTTAAAATGCTGCAACACCAATTTCCAGATTTCTCTTGTGTGCAGACGACAAACGTGGCAAATATCGCTCATAATCTTCTAAGGGCAAAGGAACAAGAAAGGTCATCTCTATTTTGCAAAGAATTGTCGGCCGAAGCATTCAACTTTCCAGAATTTCATGTTGTCGTCCTGCCTCGGGATAGTTATAGTTTCCATAAAGTTGAAAACAAGGTAGAGTGAACATTCTGTCTAGTTCTTCTAAAAATATAGCGCGCGGCCTCTTTCTTTTTCTCTCTCTGTGTGCCTAAATGTCAAGTGTTCTAAATACAAAAGTACTTAAACTCTGTTCACAGACATCACATGAAAAAGAGAGAACGAGTATTTTCTCACGACGTCGACGACAGTCAAGTGAGAAAATGGCAACAGCCACTACAAAAACAGGAAAAAAGGAATACAGTCTATTTGCAGATTTATCCTTGCTGTGCAGAAAGAAAGTCATTTTGCCTCTACTCCATTTTTATGATGCTCGCAACACTTTAGCTATGTGCAGGGCAGCAGCACTATCTATGTGTCTTGCTAAATGGGACTACGGAGATGGGATAGGACTTCCTATAATAATATGGCTTTCCGGTTGTTTACGTGAGACAACTCTTGACTGACGTTACTTATGAGTGGCAAAAGTGAGCCGTCCCATAATAATATTTTCTGTTTTACCCATTTATCTGTAATATGTTTGTGGACAGCCAAGTGTTAGGTTTTGTTCATGCTAAAGCAAAGCCAATCCAAGCATTTCCAGTGAATGCCATTATTATTTTTTGTTTCTTTATTCTCTTTTCGCTACTAACGAAACGAGAAAATGTGGTCTCGCCATTTTATTTACTGTTGATCACAACTGCAACTAGTAGCATTGCTAGTGTGGCGACTAAGCAGAGGAAAACCAAAAAAAGTGAGGAACTCGAAAACACAATAATCTTTTTTTGCCTACATTCCTCCCTTTTTTCAACTTACAACGAAAAAAGGGAAAGACATTGGTTGGATGTTGGATCATCTCGCATGGCATTATTGCCAGACACGCTCGTTAGTGGAGGTATGGGAACACTTTTATGTAATGATTGAAGGAGCCTGAGAGGAGAAAGGAGCGACAGAAAAAAAAGAAAGCAGCTCTACATTTTTCTAGACACAGTATATCGTGTTCCCCTTTATTTCTCAAGTTTAGCAGCCAACTCTCCTGACAGCAGCAGCAGTCAAGCAGTCTGCAACTAAAAAAATAAGAAGAAGTTTGTATTGTGTGCTCAAAATGTACCGGTTCTTTTTTTCTTATACCAATCACTTCTTACAATTTCTTTTCCGTTTGTTCTCCTCCTCTTCTTCCTCAACAACTCACACTAATACATGCACGTTCTCTCGCCGCGCTCCCTCTTGTCTCCACACTCCGCACAGGCACATAAGGAATCATACCTCTTCTCTATATATGCGCTTTCCTCACTGGAAAAACATAAAAGTAACTTACTTATCCATTCTATCTCTCGTTTTCTTTGGGTGGGGCTCAAGTTTGAGAAGAGAGGGCCTAGATAAACTGAACGTACAAAGTATACTTTTCCTCCTTTTGGCCTATGTGTGTGCTTATTCCAGCAACTTTGTAAGCTGCTATTACACACCGCTACACAACTGCCCTGGCTGCTATTAACAAAGGAGGGAAGTGGAAAAGAGAAAACCCTGGAAATGGCCCGCTCGTTCCGTGTGTGCATCAACCAACAAAAAAGGATATTCACCTTATGCGATATTCCATTATCGCGGTGGTTGGTCCTCTTGCATTTTTTAACTCAATCCACTTTCACTGAAATCCTTCACGAATCTGTTTCTCCAATTGTGTATCTATGTCTAATAGCAAGGTTCGGAGAAAAATTATACGCAAAACAATTCCCATTTCTGGGGAACGGGGTAAAGAACAAAAAAAGAAGAATAAGGGATCTTTTTATGTTTCTCAACCTCGTCGTGACTGGAACTTGAAAAAAAGCGAGCTGGGTCGACCAATATATTCATATAAATAATGACAGCCATGAAGTGCTCTATTGACACTGTTGTTACACAGGCTGTGGCCCTGCTACTACTGTGTAACTGTCACTGCTATTACTTACCATTGTCACTGTCTTGCCATCTATATTACGCCACGTTTGGTTTTTAAAGAAAATTTCCAATTTTTCCCATGTTGAGCACACAAAATCCAAGTGTCTGTGAGCTTTTCGGGTTGATAGTACGTGACACACACACATGCATGCATGCGTTATGTGCAATATTATTATACATAGAAAATATGCTAACAAGTAATAGTAATATTTTTGTCAGTTGACATAGCGTTGTAGTGCAGATAAATGTACTTTTTCAAGTTGTGACATAAATGCGTTGTGAAAGGGCAAAAAACCAATTTGTTAATAATACCTGCACGCACGTTCGTGTTATAAGCATTGAAAGCATCTAGGTTCATGATTTAATGATAAAAGTGAAACCTAGTCCAGGACTTGTGCAGCTAATTCTACTTCATATAAAGTTACGCGACAAATATCAGGGTAATAACATTACTGTAAATAAAGAATCAGGGAAAGTAAAGGACAGTTTAATTCTGTGGAGTTTATACTTTTTACCGCTTCTCTCACTCCATTCCTCTACTATATTATTATTATACGCAGCGTTATGGTGTTTGGATAGTCATGCTACCCAATATCGTAATGTGAGCAGCATAATCACATTAGGACCACCTAATCCAACACGTATCACCTTGGGAAAAAGCAGAAAAAAATCTAGTGTGATCCAACATAAAAATGGGAAAAGTTATTGAGCAGAACCCGGAAAAAAATCTGACTGTATGCTGCAGATACAATTGCAATCATCCAATCGATGGTAAAAACAAACCGACATGTTTTCATCTATGAACAGAAACGAAAATAATATACTATCTCTACAGCGTTATCGGTGCGCTATACATAGAGAAAGTCGGGATGCTTTTTTTGCTTGCACCACAAAAGCCATCAATTTTGCTATCTCTGTATATGTCTCCGTATGTGTCTCGTTTCTGTGTTCTCTGTGTGTTTGCATTTCTTTTCCTTGGTGTTTATCGAGTGAAATGCACAACTAAATAGCTACACCACATACATGCATGTCGTAGACCAAAAAAAGCAACTCGACCAACTTGTTCTTCTCTAGCCACAGAAAGTCAGCATGAATTAGGGAACTTCATCACTTGATGACACTTACAACAGCGAATAGGCATTTTGAGGGTAGATGTGTTTGTATATTCAGTGATGTTAGATAGGCAAATAATACATGCATACATGGTTAAATACGCAGCAAGGAGAAAGAAAGAAAAAAGTTTGTGCCGCACTCGCCACGACAAAAAAAGACAATGGGGAGAATGTCTGTTGCTGGATGAATAGAGTCTCAATACATTTATTATTTCCTTTCCCCTACTCACTTTCACTTGTTATTTGGCCAGCTCAATCCAAAATGACTCTTTCTCCACTGGTAATTCTCTCTTTTCCCATGGCCTATTTATATGTCATGCCTGTCTGCTCGTCGCTTGCCTTTCGCTGGTCATTTTTTGTTTGTTGTTGCGAATGACATTTAGGTTAGCGAACTCGAAAAGTCATCGAATGTGCTCTGTGAATATATTATTAGCACAACAGCAAAAACTAAACAGTACACCACCACCGCATGTACACATATAAATACGCTGGACATACATACTACACGTATGTACGTACCACTTCACTGTATTAATAACGATGGGTATTGTTGTTTCATTTCACATACATAATATGATAACCAAGTATCAAGCATTCTTTAATTTATCCAATTACATAAAATATGTAATTATCTACAAAGAACGTTTCTTTCCTTTGCTGAGTGATGGCACATAATATACAAGCCATTCCATTCGCCACAGAATTATACTTTTTCAGGATACATAGAGTAACAATGCAAAATATTTGCATAAAACATTATAGAACTCAGAAACAGGAAGTGTTTTATGGAAAAACAATACGTGTTACGCAACATATTTTTTAAATATAAATATTTCTACCTCTTCCAGCATAAAACTAATTGAAAATAATTTCTGTAATGAAACTTGAAAGCTTCTGACATAAAATGGAAGATTATTTATCAATTCAGCCTAGATATGTATTCAATTGTAATATTCTTTTATGTACGTCGTCGATAAATGAAGACCATAATATGTGCTATTATATAGACTAGTACACACATTCATACTTTTCAGATTCCAATAATCATTACCCAGCATAACACGAATACTATTCCATGCGGTAATAGAATAGAATCATAAAAATTGTAGCATTTACCAATATCCTGTGTGAACAGCAAACTGTTTTTCTCCAGAACGGTGATAGCAATTTTAAAAGCAATTTTACATCGCGGTGTGCTGATACTATTAGCTCTATTCTAAGTAATTGGCTTCTCTACCGATATGATAACAGCATTTTATGAAGTGTAATATAGGTAGTAGAAGTAGTTAGTAGAGATGATAGTTTGAATAGCATATCTAAATACTACTGTTGCAATTACTCTTCGTGTATTGTTTTTACGAGCCGTGCAGTATTGTTAGTTGGCTAAAATGTATGTGCGATATGTTTCGTCAGGTAGATGCACGTTATATGAGAGTAGGTAGGAAGTTTTAAATGAATTTGGATTCTTATATTGGAGCACTACCACCACAAAAACCAATTTTCGGTCATCATCATACAATAACCCATCAAGACAGAGCGAAAGGCTTTTGCAATTATTCGCAAACGATTTGGTAGACAGGAAAATGTTGCATAATGGAAGTGAATACTAACGTTCAGCGATTACCTACCTACATTTTAACATGTTCTGTTGGAAGTATGAAAATCACTCAAAGAGAGTGAACCAGTAGAAAAGATAAGAAGGGTCTCTGTACCAAAAAGATCCAACTTTACCATCATCATCATGATCAAAGTAAGCTGAGCAAACTTGATACTATGAAATATCGACAAAAATAGAGTTCAAAGTAAATGGGGCCATATAGGAATGTCATGATCCACATCACCATCATCCCCATCATTTCTGATTGAAACAAACTGGAATGTGATATTAGTCGCTAGATACACATGAAAGGTAGATACGTTACAATTTCTTTTTTCAATTTGGTTCAATCCCGTCTGTCGTCATTCCAAACCAAAATACTTTCACCACTACATAAAAAGGTAGTGTAGTGTATGTGGTTGTCAACAGAGCAAGAAAAAAGACCCAGAAATACCAAATGACATTATTAACATTGAATGCACACCAGTGAACTTTCCTCAACCATACCACCACCAGCACAGTACACTGTCTAAAAGTAGCAGTTGCGGAAACAACAATAAAGGAAAAAGCATAATATATCATTTACCGTACATACCTGTAAGAATACCTTGTTAAAGTAATAATGATCATTTGAAAGCTGCCTGGCGGAACTTGTAGCCACCATGACTCTTCAATAACCTTCCCTGAAGTTTTCTGCGCGTTCTCATTTTAAAAAGGAAAGAGGGAGTCGAGGGACAATTTGGATTGAAATGATTCTCCCTGTTCTCATGTTTCATCTCTTCTGGAATGTTCTATTCTTTGTTGCATGAATCTTGACGCGAAATGAGCAATGAATACAATAGGCACT
Source organism: Sinella curviseta (assembly GCA_004115045.4). Lineage (NCBI taxonomy): Eukaryota > Metazoa > Arthropoda > Collembola > Entomobryomorpha > Entomobryidae > Sinella > Sinella curviseta. The sequence continues at coordinate 18,457,859 of CM065489.1, read as the reverse complement.
TACTCGAGTTCTGTGTCCTCGAAATTTGATTGATTCTTCGCATGCATTGTAGTGCTTGTGCGTGTAGCTTAAGTAGCTGACAATGTGACAGGTCTATACATTTAGTATGCTAAATATTTATGTATAATATTTTATATTAAAAAGTCACACTACCTATATAGGTATTTATGCATACATACCGTGAAAGGAAGAGTACAAATAATAGGTTATAGGTAGAGACGCAGAATATCCAGCCTATATTGCTTATCGTTTTTTGTGATATATTCTGGAAAAAGTTAAAGTGGAATGGAAAAGGGCAATAACACTTCGCTAGGTTATGTTACGCCATGTGGTAGTGCATGTTGTATAAATATGTACATACTGTATTCAGTACATACATGCACTATCAAAGCTGCATTTTTACTTATACATTATGCAGCAGTATACTTACTATATATAGAAATTTTTCCTCACAAAAGGCCATAAACAATTCGCTAATTACTGTGGCGGGGTTGTGGGCTTGTGTTTTACAAGTAGAATCCTCAAATATTTGAAGCCGTTAAAAATAGACATGTGGAGCAGGGAAAGTCACAGTTTTTCTGACTGATTTTGATTAAATATTGGTAGGAAATTTCTTGTTTGAAAACTGTGAATAATGAGCAGGCATAAAGAGCGTTGTACTAGAATGTTCTAGTGCTAAATCAAATAATTAAGGATGAGAATGCGTGATAATACAGAGCGAAGCGTAATATTTGATTGGATTGGATATGTACGGTTTTCCATCAACGAAACAACGCGGTTCACAGAATTACGGTTGAGAACATCCTGAGTTCACAGCGAAAAGTCATGCGATGCATGGCTGTTGTGTGTAAATTCCCAGATGCAAATAGTTATAAGCGCAGGCAATTAAATTTTCGGGAAAATATATAGAAGGTTAAATGACATCAGGACTGGTAACGAAATTTTAAGCGTAGTGAAAACGTGAATATATACCTGCTACTTTCACTCGCATTATCAACGAAACCTTTTGTGTAGCCACATAGAGTAATGCAAAAATGATCAAAAGGTAAAACCTCAGACTGCTGTGCACACATCCCAGGGAAGGCATATTTATTTCGCGAGATTCACATCACATGGGCAAAAATTACACGCAGAAAATGTGTACCGACCGACCGACCTCCACCACACAAGAGGTTGCTATACAGCGTACCATTTTCTGTTTATAGTGACTGGGGTATCCTGAAAATTCTGACGAAAGTCAAGGGAGCAGCACTACTGCTGGTAGCCCAACTTGGTGTTATACATCTAAGAGGTCTGGAAACAGCGAAAGCGTGAGTGAGGAAAATGGGAAAGCCCTCATAATGCATTCCTTTTGCAAAATGAAAATTATAGCAGCTCTATAGAAAGAAACATTTTATATAAAACGTATGAAAAGATTTACTTTAGCCATGCTTGCTTAGCTCATTGCTTGGAGTGCACACTTCCCAAAAGTTCACATGACTTTCTTTCTCTTTTCTTCCTTCCTTTCTGTGTCGGTGAACCTGCTGCTGGCTTGAAGTGGAAAGCAGGTTTTCACTACAATAATATTATTATGCGATGCTCGTGCTCTGCGTAGTACATGCATAAACACACATAGGGATACATATTATATGACTGCCTAACAACACCACATGCATGTTTATAAGAGGCGAAGGAGAATGTGACAGAAAACCAAAATAATAACATAATCTAGTCTACGTACATACGGACGGACGCTCTGCTCCACCGTATAGTCGTCCGTGGTCCGTAATAGGCACGTTCTCCTCCTCTTTCTTTTTATGATAGACACTTTTTTCTTTACGCTCTGTTAGCAATCTTTTTTCTGCACCTATTTTCCTCCGTTATGAATACTAAAAGTTTCTTCATGAGACAAGTTGGTAAACCTATCCGTACATTATTATACAGGTAAACACATAGTTTGGCAAGGAAATAGGAGACAATAACCATTGCATTGGTTGATTTTCATTGCAATTTAATGCTAGTTACACTTTTTCGTAAGCAGATAACAATTTCCGACAATGATATGATTCGAGTTTATATTTCTGCACAAAAATAATTTTGCTCATTGAAAAAAAGAAAATTTGGCGCAACAAGCAAACATTTCTTGTGGGCGTGAGAAATGATGCAAAGTACAGGTTAAATCAATTAACAGCTAACGGAGTCCTGAGAAACAGTCGTAAATAGGCGTTGGTTTGGAAAAATAATCTGACAACTATACGATTCATGTTGAAAACTGGTGTAAAGCAAAATGATGATGAAATCAAAGATGTCGTGATGAGTAGGTGGCAGCAAAGCGGATGAGTTTTGGCAATTGTCAACAGGCAATGCAGCGGGGATGAAAAGGTTAATAAAGATAATCTTACCTTCTCTGAGTGCGCCGTAGGGCTTAATTTATTTGAATCGGAATCCGACATCCCTGCTCCTCCTTCCTCGTAAATGGTTTGGTGCTGAATTTTGAACGATTTAAGGGAAAACGACGATGATCAAACCAAGCTGCTTTCACGCGGCTCCTATGTCGTCAGAAAGCTGAGCAGCGTCAACACAAACGATGATGTAGGGCGAAGAAAGTTTTCAACGATGTCGTTATTATGCTATAATATTTTTTTACACCTGCGATAAGACAAGGGAGTCCAATATCGCAGAAAAAACTTACTGTTTTGGAAGCGCGTTCACGTACAAGTATCTGCTTTACTTTTCTGAAAGCTGAAAACTTGCTTTTGGAAATATTGACAACGGTAGCAACAAGGATGAGCAGCAGACTGGCTCGCAGCGTTTTTTCCTATGAGAAGTGATGGTCTAGGATGACAACGTTCTGTTTCGAGGAAAGACACCAATGGATTTGTTGTTGGACTTTCAGCAGGAGAAATGAGTGGCAAGACTGGAATGGAAACACCGTGCGTGCGAACGGGAGAGAGAGAGAGAGACGTAGTAATAGTTTAGTGGAAGGTGAAAGTCGTACGGATTCGGAATGCGAACTGCGTCGTCTCTTGTTCCTGTGTTGTTATTGTGGAACTGTTAGAACGTATCTGACAGGGAATTTTGTTGCCTGTCTCATTCAGATCGTGTTTAGGCTTTAACTAGTCCGGAAAAACATATCATAAAAACCTGAGAGGCGACTGCCTTTCTTTTATGTGGAAACCCATTTTGGTAAACACTGTTTCTTGCTTATTTGCGATTTATAGACTTTCCAGCTGGAAGAGCTCTGGTGAGAATGTTACACTTTCCAGAATGAACAAATACAATAAGAGACCAGACCGCAAGCTTATGCATTTTGTGATAGAAAACAATACCAAGTGAATTATCGGGCTCATTGAAAGAAGAATGAGCTGATGAAAATGAAACAGTCAACGGGAACATGTTTGTTGCAGCATTTGCACACATTCACATGCCAAATTGTATCAGAATGCACGTATGTAACATTCGTAAAAAAGGAAAATATAAATACCACGACCGATATACGTAGAATCAGCGTGGAAAATGTAAATTTTGGGCGGGCTGAAATTGCAATTTTTTGGAAAAGGCAATTTGTGCTGAAATATTGAAAACTATTATCCGTTGGGAAACACGGAATTTGTTAAAAAGGCGTAAAAGGCATAGCCAAAGACATGTACAATGTTACATTACCCTCCTACTTACCCAATGATAATGGAATCTTTTAACGCTCGATATTGTTATTGTCAGTAAATTTTAATTATCAAATGCGCTAATACAGATTTTGTAACTAAAAGTATAATCGAGCGTAACTGATAATAATTCAAGGATATTCCGTATGTATTTATTTTGGATTTTGGAATATTTAAATAAATTGGAAAAGTTGTGTGAAACAACGCGTGCTTTTGATGTCGGTAACTGGAAATTCATGGTTGTTTAATGCAAAAATGTTTCCTTAAACAAGTCAAGTCTATAAATATTTAGAGTTGATCTAGTGGAAATTGTTGTGTCATTGTTCGTGCAGGATGTGGAGGCGTTTCGAGGAAGCCACTATATGGACAATTTAGACCTGGATTTACTCCATGTATCATTCCCCCTGCGAGGCCAGGATCCAGCAGGATTCACAAATGATGGATACAAGCGAACTGATTTCATTGCTGCAGATTTTCCTCCCAGTTGGAAAGAGACTCCCACCGTTTCCTACTGTGCACCAAGCTTTGTATAAATAACGCAACAATCCACTGTTGTTACATGATTTCCTGGGTTTGTCCCGTTAAATCCGAGTAAAAGCAACTGCAGTATGAAATTAAAATTGTCTGTATGGTGGAAAAATGAGATAAAAATAAATCAATACTTAATAATTATAACATCACAATGTCAAGATAAAGTTAAAGGTAATATGCATTCAGCGTGTGATCTTTCAGTTCATTCACACAAACGATGCACAAGTGTTGAGACTTCAATATTTCCACTATTTTCAGCAATGAAAACTGATTTTGCAAGTATTAATTATTTTGTTTGTCAGACTTTAAACTTTAAAATAGAATGGAATGGAGTGAATGATGACTATTTTATTTTAACAGCACCTTAGCTCGAGCTTTTACAAACGGAATGGGGCAAAATGGAATCCGGAAACAGAAATGACTCATGTTGCTACAATTTATCTTGCCAAATAGTAAATTTTCAAATAGTAACCGTTTTTACACTGAATTAAATTGACAGCCTTAAACTAAAAATACTTCGCAGCATTCGACATTACTTTTTAATAAGCATTCACGATACCGATTAGATTAGAGCAAATGCTTTAAAACTTTGTAAATTAGTCATTCCATAAGATTCAAGTACAGACCTGTACTACTCAACTTTCTCAATTACCAATACATACTTTCATTGAAGCTGGAGTTTGCATTAAAAGCAACCATAGTACAAAATGCCTCCTGAGTCATCTATGTCCCATTTGTAGTAGTTTCGGCAAAGTGTTTGTTTCCATCGGAACAGTTCGTACATAAACTTCCAGATGGGTCTACTATCTCCATTGGAATAAGAAGCTACAGAGAAAAGTGTTCCAAACGTGGCGAAAGTTTTCTATGCATTCGTGGCTATCCCAGCACAAGCGAAATACCTTTCTTTACATTGTCATTTGTTGTAGCACACCTGTACACATCATCGAACACTGTAATGTGACGTTTTGAACAACTCTTTTATATAAAGTTGGCAGTTGGCAAGGTGATAGCTTTCGGTACCTTTTTTATAACTTCTGCTGCATACAAGCAAACACACGACCGAAGAAACGGACATGTACATGGCTTTGGGTAGTTAATTATTCATTAGGAAGCCTTCAAAAATCAATCGATTCGAGACACGAGACATGAAGTCTTCTAACCAATTCTGATTCAAAACTATCAACGCCTTTTTCCTCTGTGAAGTTGAATATTCAATTAGTCACAACTGTCGGGTAGCGGAAGTCTTTTACGGCTTGAAATAAAATTTTAAGTAACTTTAATTTGAACGTTCGCTGGAACGTAGTAGTTGCAAAAAATATTCATAATTTCGACGACGAAAAATAGAGATAAAAAATGGAACCGACGTTTTTGCCATGAATTATTATTACATCACATAACAGTTAGATGAAGTCGTTTCTCCTCAAACATCTGAAATGAATAAATATTCTAGGATAAAAATATTCGAAACAACATGCATTGGGAACAAGTGGACAAAATATCATTGAACCTTCATCTTCATTTGTGAATGAAGCATTGGCGACATTGTATTTAATTGTTAATTTGTTGATATCATGTTCGATTGGAGGAGCCGACAAAATGCCTTACAAAATGTCCTGTTGTGATAATATGAATGATTGGCCGAATCTATACGAAAGATACTGAAAACCATCAATATAATTCCCAGGAAAAGACCATTATGTATTTCAACAAGCAATCGGTTATGAGCACTATCTGCCCTGGTAGGCAGTCGCAGTACCTACCTATTGCCCTTGTTGATAGCTTTCAAATACACAAATCTATTCTTTTCGCCACCTTATTTCTACAAACTTTCTTCTAAATGACAGATTAAATTATTGGTATGCAAACTCATTACATTCCTATTGGCCACGTAGCAGAGACAAAATTTTACATCGTTTTCTCTCCCATTTTAGCATTCCTTGGAATACAGACAACACTGAATATACCCAGGGAAATGTCCTTCAAACCAATTTCGTTTATTTCACAGCCTTGTGCAAAAGCCCACCTTTTCACAACGCTTTCTCCGATAGCTACCTCGCGCACATGCTAATGCCTAAACTTGGCATTTCACTTTACTATTCGTACGAACAATATGCACTGTAGTAGTAACTTTCGAAAAACACACATTGACAAAAAAATCAGTAGCAGCGCGAGCGACAGCAATAACCATTACAGTATGGATATTTGACAGAGAAAAATATTCTCATCGGAAAGACGTTACGTGTTAAAATTGCTTTTGTCGTGCTTTTACCATTCGGCCAGTTTATAGCTCGCATGATATGTGTGCAAAAAAACTCTCCAATAAGTAAAAATATTCCAACAAGAGGATAATAATAATGACAATGCGCAATGTTCCATCCATACTCCATTTATATTCATGGAGCATTTTAGCCCGTGTTATCTATCCACTGGAGAAAGTGTCCCTATGTACAGTAATGGCTCGTCTGGATATTACGTTACCTCAACACACATTCCTTGTACATGCATATAATTATACGAGCATGGACATGACAGGAACAGCTTAAGCCTTTCCTTGTCCATTCTTCACTGTGGTGCCATCAACTCAAATCGAACCACTTACGGATTTTAGTGCCTCGCCTTAAAACACGAACACAAAAAGAGGAAAAAACCACACGTAAATACGTATCTATAATACAACCTCTAATGTGAGCATGTACTTTATTCGTAGGTAGTTTCATAAATGATTAAACGACTTTTCATTGGTTGTCCTATCAAAAAAGTGGTAACAACTACTATCAACTTTCGTCATAATTCCACCACTACTATCAGCAGTACTGCTGCCATCATTTTACTTCCACCGCTGCTGTTGTGAGTTTTTGGTTGTGCGAGGCTCATCATCGACAAGGCTATTATATAGTTGTTCTTCGGGGTTCACATTCCTGGACAAAATAAATTTCTTTCGGGCAAATGTCTAAAGCAGCCATAATAATAGTTTGCTATTATTTTATACGTCACCGTTTGCATCAGAGCAAATGCTCCTCTTTTAGCTGCTTACTTGTATCGGGGGAGCTACCACTCTGACATTTATTTTTGTATTGGGAATTTTTTTAATGCATGTAGAATGTAGTACTGCCTGTAGTAATAAAAATTGGATGTGAAAAAAATATCCCATGAGCTTATGACGACATAATCAGTTTTCATTTTGCGTTTACACGTCACTGCGATTTCCTGGGATACACGACGAAAGAGATTTACAAAGAAATCAGTTGGAATTTTATTTAAATTGGTAAATCATCCAGAGAGAAAGCATACAGTTTTGTGCAGTGATATTTTTCAAAGTGCACTGGGGTTTTTACTCCAAAAAGTGGAGGTCATTTCCAAAAGTTTCCAGTAAGATAGTTGGAGGAAAAGTTTAAGCAACAAAAATGATGTGCCTGAGCTGAAAGTAAAATGTGGCGCTTTCGAAACTGAAAGAGCTGTCAACATTTTACTCCTCCCTTATTTCCGTCTCTGATGGACCTGGGCAACTCTTGGAACTGGGAATTAATTTTCCCTCCACTTCCGCGACTAATTGTATTGGTAAGAGGGCGACGCGGATTATAAATAAATGAAAAATAAGTAAAATTTGGTGGTTCCATTGAATACGATGATTTATCATCTAATATTTCGTCGATGAGAATGAATTGCGGGATGTGCTCGTTGCTCATTCATGTTTCTCCGTAAAAAAATTGGGATAGCAATGATGATAAGGGGAATCTATTCGCGATTGCTTACTAATTAAATTCGTTCGAATGGAACACACAGAGACCTGCGCTGGTGATGACCGATGCTGTCCATTCTGAGGAAACAAACTCAACGCCCAACAATAACTCACGTGCAGGAGCTACTTCTACTAACGGAATAGGAGCATCTTCTAACACATCTCGAAGTGACAGTGTGACATGTCCATCGTGTCATGTAACTGTGACATTGAGTAAAGGAGTTGAATCAAGGAGAAGACTGGTCTGCCCCTACTGCGGGGCTACGTATTCCCATCAAGAATCGCAACTGCGAGCTGTACCAAACGATAGGAGTGACCCGTTGAGACATTTGAGATTGCCAATCGTTGTACGTTCAAACAAAAGTATTATTCAAGTACATGCATTATCCTGCTTGAGTGCCCTGAAATCCTAAAAAGTATAAAGTATTGCCTACCATTACATTAGGTATAAGTTAATTTGCCTGAATGCATAATCATTTTATGTGTTTAGTTGAAGAAAATGAATGCTAATTAAAAGTGAAAAATTGACGAGTCAATTGGTGAACTCGGAAATTTGAAAGTATATGCCTACAAACGTGGTAATAGGTCGACTTAATATCCACGTTATGCGATAGGAGTGACAGGTAGGAAATCATGTAATGCCGTAGTTTTGAGGTGATTATTAAGTGCAGCTGGAATGTGTACAGAATAAACATATAATATAATTGTACGCTTATTTAATGTTCTCCTACCTAAACAAATAATAAATATGTGGAAAGGGCACACCACAATTCTCTAGGAAATGAGAATTAACAACAATTATGCATGCAATTATATAAACCTACCTACATATTGTACATTTGCTCACTTCTATCAAGTTTTTACAGTTAATCATTGAAGGGTAACGTTTAACAGACACTAGAAAGACCCAGTAGTGGTGACATTAATATTTTACGCAAGGGTGAAGGGGCCTGTAGAAATTCGTAACATTTCTGTCCTTGAATTTCGTCAAGTGGGGCATGGTGTCTATATTGTAGTCTACATTGACGATTCATCAAGTTACAAAATAAAATTGGTTAAAGTATTTCCCATTAAACTCAAGTTCCGAACCATTAAAGCAAAATCACATTACTGCAATGTATGTCAATTTTCTCAATTCGTTTGGGGATGTGTCAAAAATGTTGTTTAAATAGAACGATAGATTGTCCAAGTTAAGTTAGTATGTCAAAGCATTTGAAGACTTTTCTGAGAACCAGTAATTAAATATATAAATCCATGACTATCTTGTAGTGTAGCCCTTTTCTTGTGCATCAGGGTAAAGTATACACCGTTGTTTACTTGAGTTTATTTGAAAATATAATTGCAATGTTATTTCATATTGGATTTAAAACGATAACTGATGAATTAAAATGATATCAAAGTTAGGCCAGCCAGACCACAATGTTTTAGAAAGACATGCACACAGTAGCTTATATTTGAGTAATAATAGATAGAAATAGACTACAAAAGGTGTTAATAAATTTTAGTGCACACATTGTTATTACAATTTTATAGAATGCACAATTTATTCACTCTGTGAAATATTTACGTGAAGCACGCGATAGAAGGAGAATTTGATTATGTGCTGGCGTTTTTATTATGTTAGTTACTCAAGTATAAAATGTGGAAAACATATTATTGGCTTAGGAGGCTTGGGACAAATCCCATATCGGAAATTAGGGACATGTCAAACTGGACATGCATATCAACCTTCGATTTCGCTTCGCTGAAACACTTTAGAGAGCTTTTACTAAGAAACTAGAATTTTAGGTTACTCTCCATTATCGCGAGTGAAAGGTTGCACGTGTGCTAATGACGGCTGAAGCGCTTTCATTCCTTAACCGTTTATTGCACACACAGAGTGCAGCAAACTCAGCGTAAAATTTTGAAGGTTTCCCATGCCCAAATAATAATACTTAACAATAATAGTAATAAATGGAATGCTTACGTAGCAAAATATTTACAAAGTAAACAGGCTTGGCTAATATTCTGCTTCTATAACACCAACCAAGCATTTCATAAGAAATTGTCATTTTTTTTAAAGCAAGAGCATTCTTACATAAATAATTGCAGTTAGGAAGTGTGAATTTATAAAAATTGGTGGCAAATTTGTTTGGACGTAGGCCTTTCTTGATTTATGTTTAATGTTATTGTACATCCCTTGCTGTCCTGCTTCCGTTTACATTGAAAATCGTACGCGTCTACCTAACTTCCGATTCCTTTTGCAGGACGGTGCTGGAAATATTGGCAGTTTTATGGTGGGTCGTCTTGGAGGTCTAAGTGTTGGAGTACCTGATGTAAATAACGGTGTAATGGTTCGACCAGGATCAACAGGATCTTGTACTTCACTCCCTCCGATTTCCAAGGTACCTTAATTGACTCGTAATTCCGAGTACATTAATACATTTCCTTTTCGGAGTAATTTTTAAAGCAATCATGAATGTTAGAAGCCATGGATGTAGTTTAATGAGAAAACAAAATTGGTAACAATGCAATTGTGGAACACGGCATCATCCAGTTCAAGGATTTCGTACTACCATCTGCTGTGTTTATTTTTAAACAGGAACAGGACGGTAGACCTGAAGGGAATCCGGGAGATGAGGGCAGTGTGCTAGGAGTCGGTAGCGCTACATCATCGGACGGAGAGCTTGTTTTACCCCAATACTCTGAATCTTCTAGCACAACCCGAGAAGAATTCCTGTAAGTTTTTCTTTGCTTTCTCCACTTTTACAACCAGCGTGCATAGGTATACATGCACTACAGCCTTTGCGGAGAATTTCACACAAAAAATTATGCTGTAAATTATTGGCAATAGTTGTTGCATGCACGGGCTTTATCGGGTAAGCTAGCGTCGAGCAGAATTCGAGTGAACTGTCACTCAAGAGGTTAGTTAGAGGAAAAGTAATTTTACCTCAAGACAATCCGAAATTCCGCCATGAGTCTACCACCTCTCCCTTTGATGGGATAAAATGATAAAAAGGTGATAGTGGAGATCGTGCTCGGGTTAGACAATACGCTATTGCCATTGACATGAAGGATTATTCTGACAAGAAAAGGTAGAGCGAGGGTGATGGTGTAGCAATGCCAACCGAAATTTTACTACAGAACATCTAATGAAGAAGACATTGCACCGACATTGACAAATTAGCATAATTAAAGGGAAGTGGTGAAATGATTGTTACATAAGTACGGTTGATTTCCCGTCATTTAAGTAGAAACCTCATTTCGCTCGTTCGTTATGCAGGGAATCTCTTTGAATTAAAACCAGAATGTGTGAATCCGCACGGAATCTAGACTGGGCTGGAAGCACATAAAATTGTAGTAGTCCTAGTCGTTGTACTACCTCAGGGCTGTTGCTTACTCCAGGCGAACTACTGTTTTGTTGATCTACGTCATCGTCGTCAAATGAAATGTGAGCTCTGGTTAGTTTCCCTCCATTCTATACGCTTACGTATATTGAGGAAACTAGAGTGGGAGCCAGAGATGAACGCAACGCGGTGCAAGATCAGCATTATTATTGTCAGCCAGCGAGAAACCTGAATAAATTTATAAATAATATTTATATTCATGTGCTCCATTAGCGAATATTATTATTACTATGGAAAATATAAGGCCAGTATTGAACTTTGTTCATGTGAACTGATGGCGCAGTAGGATATTTTATGCCCACGCAAAAAAAAAGAAATGTTTTTTAAATATATTTTTATTACTATGCAAATATTGATGTCGTTTTCGCTAATCATACTGGTCCGTTCGACGCACATGTACTCGCAGCGTGCACATTTAATAATAATAATAACATTATGATTTTTTGTGTGTTGTTGTTGTCGTTACAGCCAAGCGGTGAATCAGGCCACTCAAACGGGCAACTACAACAATTTGATGCGATTTTATTCCCGGACCTTTGAGACGTATGCAGATATTTGTGCAACATTTAAGGTACGTAACAAAAGAAGAGAAAGTGTAATAATAATAGTGTTTTACACATATACATATATATACAATGCTAGTAGAAAAAGCGGTAAAAGGGAAAGCGGTGAAAGTGAACAGGCCACTATGCATAAAGAGTGTGGCTAGAGGGCAGATGGAAGCTTGTAGTTGTTTTCATTGCAACAGATTTTGTGAACAAGGAGGAGGAACGGCGAAGGAGGATAAAAGGGAAAACATTTTCCAGATTATGTTCCCCATTACCCCGTTCGTTCAATCCGATCCTGTTGTTGCTATTATTATTGCCATATTAGATGGGCTATTATGATACACTACAACTTGCCTCCAGAATTTATCATCTGTCGGGCTTGTAAATTGGTGGAATATTATGCTCCTCTGCTGTTCTCTACTTTAAAACAAAATAGTTTCGGAGTTGAGAATGTATCTGTATTTTCTATAATTCCATGCAATAATGCCTATATGCAGCTTTTGAATAAAAAATAATATGATTTACTACTGCAGGCTACAAAAGAGAACCCTGGCTCTTCAGAATACTCGACAACGGATTTGATGGAGGACCCGGAACTGAACATGGAACTTATATATTCCGTCAATGATGCTTTAAGAAATTCGGTAATTTTTTTTACTGTCGACTTTCTTTCTAGAAAAAAAGCCATATATATAGGTTTACGTCCATCTTCTCTGTCGAAGATAAGAATGAGAACGAGGGAGCAAGGGGCTTGCTTTCATTTTACAAAATGCAAACTCCAATCATTCTTAAAATAGCGAATAATATTATTATGAAAAAGAAAAATTATGCTGTTATTAGCATTCCCCTTATAGGTTAGAAAATAATCTATGTGCTGCATTGTTATTACAAAAATGATGCACATGTAATACTGATGATAAATGGAAAGCATATATCAACTTCAAATAACATTTAACTTTTTTTTCTTTCTTTTTCAGCCAACCGTTGTACAGAAGACAGTATTAAAATCGATAGTAAATGCGCTTCTTGATGATAAGCAAAAGTACGTAATTCCTCTTGTCCAAATATTATTAGTATGTTAATATTAAATAACCGAATTTTACTGCACTGGTTCCATTAAAGCTGTATGTATCAAAACAATACATGCTCCATGAAAGCTTGAGACTTTGTACACTATCCCTATTCGAATAATTCGAAAGACAGTTAAAAGAGCGTATGCGGCATTTCCATAGTGATAACATTTTAATTTTTATTAACACGCCAGCTCGGTTATATGGTATTTCTTTATGCTGTAATGTATTATATGTATGATATTTAAACGGAATGAAAATATTTGTATGGGATTTTTTCAAGGAACAGTTCAAAAAGTCTTTCAAAATGTAATAGAGTACTTAAATAGGGAATAGATAATAAATAACAAAAGGGATGTAGATATATCAGCAAAGCACGATAAAAGGGCAATTCACAGATCTTGTTGAGATCTCTTTTCTCCTACTAGTAGTGTACTTTCCCAGTGATATACATAATACATACTTATACGCATCTACTTATTTGATACATTGAAGTACTTAAGTACTCACTTGAACATTCGCCCTAGAAACTTTCCCCCACTTACCTGAACAACCATTGTTTTCATTTTGCCGAATCCTTCAAACCTTCTGTGTATGGTAGAAAGTCTCTTGTTTTGGAGAACAAACATATTTTGAAAACAGTTGTTGATTCCAATTCCTCGCAGTTTTCGCCATCTTATTTAATTCAGATGCTCATTGTTACGCCCGCGTTCGTAGCCCAAATGTTCTGGGTTAAGTGAGGTGGACTGAATTGAACTTTTGCATGTAAATGAAAAATTAAATGAATGTCGATTTTCTGCATCACATAATTTCGTATTCATAAGTGAACAAATAAACTTTTTATCCATTCATGCACAAATCATTAAACATACATATTATACATTTTCTTTCTTTTATTTAGGTTGTACATAAAAGACAAAGTACGGGCTCTCTTTGTTATCTTACAAAATCCTGTATTCACCGCCCAATCCTCATATACAGTTTTAGCTCACGTCTTACGCCACATTACTGCCCTGCCTAATTCAGACCATCAGATGCTCGTCCATTGGTTCCGAACGTAAGCAAAATTTTAAAAGAGTATAAATATTAAAATGACATGAAAATGTTTTTCGATGACAACAGAAAACAGCAATTTGCCTCTTGTACTTTTATGTTCATGGTTTGCCATTAAAACGCAATTTTTCTTATAAAAATGTATGAGAGATTGACAAGATGCTGACAAGAAATGAGATTAAATTTCGCCTGAAACCTTGTGTCTATTAAATCATTATGCTTTTTTAAGAAAATCGGCGTCTGCCACGTGAAAGGCAAATTAGGCAACACTCCTCGTTCTTGAATATTTTACAGTTTTTACCATACTTGAAAATATAACAGTAGATACAAGAGTTGCAGTTTGGCTATATATGTATCAACTTCCATTACCGACAACGAAAAGATTTTATGCGCTAATATTCCTAGCATACCAATATGTGCAAACAGCGGAAGCGACAGACAAGTTTCAGACAAACCTACATGGAAAACCATAGACTATAATATAGTATATTGTTCTTTTAGACTTTGTAGAATTTGTAGCATTCTTATAGAAATTGTAGCAAAGGCCGCAGTTAACTTTTAAATGCCACCATTTGACAGTCTATATTCAATGGATGGCATTAAGATATTTTATAACGTGATGCTCAGCTATAATATAAATGAAAATGTTCTATAACTGCTTATGTATTGGAACTGAAACTGCTTTCAAGAGGCCCTTCAAGTATTCCTACGAAACCAATTAAATTTTTGGAATGAAAAAGGGCTATTGTGTGGCAGATAAAAGAGATACAAGAAGCATTTGATTTTCTCTTCGAATCAAAGCAGAAATTCTCAAAATGCATTGGTTTAGAACAACAATACTATATGGAGACCTGATATAAAAATGAGATGCAAACTTTAAATTGACAATGATGATAAATGTTTCAATATTTTAGCCTATTCATTGTAAGTTGTCTTTATTTTCTTTCAGACTTGAAGTGGGTCGTTTACGAATGCTAGTCAGAACGCTAACTCAGTTTGTGACAATACGGCAATTTCCCCCCGCAGACAGAAGCTTACCACCTCTTTCCAAGTCAAAGTGGTGGATTCCCGCTGCTGCACGTGTTCTTGCACTTTTAAGTAAATAACGTTTATTATGTAATATTCAATTACTAACATATTGTGCCTATGAATGATGATGGTAAAGGTAACTATTAAGCGTACAGAGTGAAATGTCATGTATGTATATATTCCAGGTGTCACAAAGATTGAAAGATACATACAATTAGTTATAGTGAGTGAGCACAGTGTCACTGCAGAATGTGAGGTAACTGAATAACATAAGGTGGCTCGCACTCGTAATCATTATTATTCTCTTGGCCTTTTTGTTGTCAAAGTAATTACAAATGACAAATAGCAAAGATATACATATGTCACTGTGTGTGATAAGTTGGTCACCTCATTACTACATGAGTATCATACAATAATAATAACATAATACCTGCAGTAAGGAGTTTCGGCTGTCACAACGTTGCTTTTCCTGCTCCCTGCTTTCACCCATTATGCTTTCTTATATGGAAAGCAAATAAGGTTGCTAAAGGAGAGGACGGATGTCGTGTGACGTGCCCGAGAGAAGGGTAATGCTGACAAAAGGAAATCACATTCCCAAAGAAATCTAGCTTTTATTAGAGTTCCATTAAAATTCCTCATCCAAGAAAATGCTGCCCAAAGTATAAAGAACCTTGCTGTACATGTGCGAGGCAGTGGGTTCTCTCAACCGTACTTTTACAATCGTTTTAATATGAGATTCAATGATTTCTTGAACTGGACACAACGAGAAAATAAGATACCCAGGCGTCACCTTGGTCGGCTTTTATGCTACATTGTCGTTCTTGATACGATACTACATCGTTATTATTTTTTCAATGAAAACTTCGTTTCGCCGTTGCGTTGTCATTTTTTTATCTGTTCTGAGCAGCTTATATTCTGACATCATCAGCAAAAGTTTAGCTTTCTACTGTTCAAACTGATCATGAGAAAATCTGTAGTCGGTTCCCCATTCTTTATCCGTTAGTTGTGATGATGCCAGTATTCAGCCTTCAGCACACGACCGCTGCCAAAAATGTGTTGGGTGTATGTTTTCAGTAGGTATGCAATAATGGCATTGTGTTTGCCATTATTGCCGAGAGAATTTCTCAACAATGCTACTTTGAGCATGAAGAGGGATGAAAATCCGATATATTATCCGGGAAAGGAATAATTGAATTCCGTTGCGGAAAAACGGACCAGAGCTGGTTATTCAAGAAAATGCTTGGGATGATCGACCTTATCATATTTTTTTATAAATAAATAAAAATGCTCAAAATATTTAGAGAAGATAATTTTCCCGGTATCCTATGGCCAAGAGCTGGTAATGAAGTAATGCAACACATAGATGTGCAACGTATATCATAAACATAATTACCGATGTAGTTTCCTATCTGTTACATAAATATCAAAGAACGCATACAAATGTGTGAGTGTGAAACTAAACTAACTTTACTGACCGAATATTGCATCGAATAAAGCAACTACTTGGAAAACTGCAATGTAACTTTGTTCATGTTGTTAGGTGTCGTTGTAGAGCATGCATGTCACTTCCATTTCGTTGTCTGATAAAGGAAACCTAACTAATTGCAATTGGATTATCTTTTCAATCATTGTGACAATAGGGTAAATAAATGAGTAATCAAATAGCGTAAATAAATAACTCCAATTTTATTGTTATTATCTGCAGATGCTGCAAATAACGGATGCCAACCTGCACTACTTCACTATTCCGAGTTTTATAACAGCGCGTTAGATCACGTAGACTTAATGCAAGAGTATTGGCGGTGGCAGAGTCCTGACAGACCTGGCCAATTTTCGTACTGTCAGTATCCTTTCATGTTGAGTATTGTTGCCAAACGAATTATCTTAACAAAGGCAAGTTATATTTTTATATATATTTTTAACGTCTTACAGAACATTTTGCAGCAGAATGACAGAACCTACGCTACGTTCCTAGAATGTATGCCTGTATGCGTACCTATTAACTTAATTTATGTGTAATGTCATTTAACTTAACATTGTATGCGAAACAGCAAATCAAAGCATATCGCTGCCATTTTCATCTTTTCATTTTCTTTCATCTTTTTCTTTCATCATCCTGACTGTTGCTATACGTACATGCTCACGCCAAAAAGAAAGTCAGTCGAAAATTTTGAGAATACAAGTACTGCGTCAATGACAGTAATATTTCTGGTTTTTTATTTTATTAAACAGGACGCGGAGCATCAAATGATACTCGTGGCGAGGAGATCTCTGGTTGCTAAAGTGGCTCGTCACCAAACCCCCCAAATTGACATATTCTTTTTAAATATCAACGTTAGACGAAACCACTTAGTGCCAGACTCACTAAAAGAGGTATGAATCATAATTTGATGTGGATGTGATGTAGAAAAACAAGACAAGTGTCTCATGGTAATTACTTGCTGAAGCGTTCGGAAAATATCAAGATAGCCTCATGTGTTGTGTAAACTCCAAAGTGAATCAGGCCAAATGCAAATCAGAACACATTACGTACGCAGAAGGAAATTGAAAATATGAAGTAACTTCGTAAAATAATTTAAACTGCGCTCGACGCAACCGATGCGAGCATATATTCAATATTACTCCCTCATTTTGTTGTGGATTTCAGATCGCTACGAAACAAAAAGACTTGAAGAAAAAGCTTCGCGTGTCATTTGTCGGAGAGCCTGGCCTCGATATGGGAGGCCTGACCAAAGAATGGTTTCTTTTGCTTATCAGAGATATATTCCAGGTAAAACTATACACAATTAAAAATAAGAGTACAAGCTTTAAATTGTGAAACTAGCTTGGTACATCAGTGAAATTAAGTGCTGTGCCCAGTTTTTACTATCTCTATTTAAAACGGAAACATGTATGCTCTTTTTTATCACTTTAGCAACAGCAGTTATTAATCGCGAAAGCGTCTATTGTTCCTCTATTAACAACATGTAGTACAAGTACCGTTCTTACTTGAGACAAATTTTTCCCAATTTCCTGTCACTTCTAGTCGTTCATTATAAGTAGTGCATTTTCATAAAAACAAGGGAAACACTCAGAGAGTCTCATCCTCTTGAAGAGGAAAACTGTGACGACGGTAAAACCAACTCATTTATATTGTAGCAAGTAGACACAAATCATGGAGCATAGTAACTCATTAGAATTTCTCCGAAATTGGCAATATGATTCCGCCCTTCAATTTTTATTTTATGTAAATTGTAGAATTACCTTGATATACCTTACCTGATGTGTAGGTGTTATTTGCAGAATAGAAAATAGGGACATGTTACAAAAACACTTACACGCTGAATTTGTATTTTACAAATATGAAACATTTGCTTTAGTAGCCGGTCCCATTACTACTAAACTAGATTGACAATATGATTAAATCTTCTTTAATAACCCAAAACCCCAATGCCTAAATTTAGTAACATGGAAAACTGTCCAAAAAATGGCAAAATCCGTGTAATTATATAAATTTGTGCAGTAAATTATATATACTGTATTCATAGGTACTTACATAGATTGCAGGTTTCATTACAAGTACAGCGGAAAGCGTCATGCAAAAGGGAAAGTGACAAAATGATATCTGAAGTTTTGTTGCATCTGAAAATTGGGTTGGTTTCATTCCTCCGAAGGCTTCGATATTCTACATGATGCTAGTAGGTTTGCTTTATTGGCTTAATGCTGATTCTTGTCATTTCCATTTTGCAACGCTATGACACGATGTCATCTGGCATTTATGTCATTTATTGTTTTACTATTCTAGACATCCTACCTTTCCATGTAGTTGTTGTTTCATGTGTGTGTAAAGGTATATCATCAAGAGCAGCTTTCCCTTGTAGTTAGTAATACTGACCATATAGGAAATGTATACCTTCACGAATAGATACGGTTTTCATAGTCCAACAGTAATAATGAATACTTTAGTCTTAACTTGTTTTCTTAGAAACAAGTATTTCTTGTTACGGTGACCTTTCACGTTTAACATTTAATCACGACTCCTATCCAACTCCTACTACTCTTTCGTGCTAAGGTCCCTACATCAAACTTGTTATATTCCAGCATCTTATTCCTCCTCCAGCATGATTTAGACTAGACACATATCATGAGCATGTTTCGCCTTAAATCTAGTTTCATTACATGACTAACCATCTAAAAGTCATAGTCGGTATATGGTACCTGTTATTACAACTTATCGTTTCAGTTGTTAGTATTATTATTATTAATGCTGCTGCTGTTGTTTGCATGCCACCACCCATATTGTACCACAACGACACGAAATAGTTTTTGTGATAATGGCGATTGGCAATTGGCACTCATTCACTGTCATATCTTGTTTACAGCCTGAATACGGGATGTTCGTATATTACCCCAACTCCAGATGTTATTGGTTCAGCTTAGCCCAGCAAGGAAGTCTCAGAGAGTACAATCTTATCGGTACGTAAACATCACACCTCCAACATAAATATAGCACAAACTTTTAATAAGCTATAATAAATACCTCTAATATTAATAATAACAATACTTTATTGGCGCGGCGCGGTTATAAAAAGCACAAAGACCACATTCACTGTCTACCTAGTAGTCCTAGCCTGTGTTCATTTTACCTGCAACATAACAGCTCCAGTCGATGCTGATGATTTGAAGATGAATTTTTATCTGCTAAATATATTAAATATATATACATACATATGTATATACGTATATGTAGTCCAAATTATATCAAAAGCGCGTATATTGTCAGGAACATACAAAAGTATGTTGGCCAAAACTCACGCATATTTCCCCTTTAATAGACCATAAATCTGCCATGAGTTTTTTTGCGTTTTACACAACGGAACAACAATCCATGTTGGAAAGCATACATTTTGCTTGTCGCTTTTCTTCCTTGTCCAGTCATCCAACCAACCAGATGCTCTCCCTTTCCTTTCCTGGTCATGTGTGTGTGGTCAGCCTATTCAAGTTTGCTGTGAGTCGGACTGCAGGCTTCACGCGTTCAAATAAAATTTCATCAGAACGACGGTTGCAAAAATACTGGTAATAGATGACAAAGCTGTATTTCCTTTCCCGTGTATTACTTTTATGACGACGCGTTGGCTCCTAGAAATAGCGGCCATGATGATCATGGTCATGATGGTGATCATAGTGCGAGGGAGAGTAAAAAGTCATTTTCATTTCTTTAAAACCCTTTGAGCAATGAGCTAGAATAAAAAAAAATTGGAAATAAAGGATCGCTTGGCGTGGACGCTATGGACGTGTGAAATAACAAAGAAAAGAGGAAAATAATAGAAAGCCAAAATAGAAAAGGAAACATTGGGAAAGTTGGACAGTCAGTCAATAGGTAGTGTTATTGAATGTTTGTGAGAGGATGTAGTTTATACTTGTCTTAGATGCTGGTCATTACGGGTTACGCATCCTGCATTTTGCTTTCTTTTCGGATCCACTTAACTTCTTACTCACTTACCTATCTGTCATGATTAATGTCGAAGAAAAATTGTACCTTAGCCGAGAGGAGAATGGGGAATGTGTCTACGGAGAAAATCGACCCGGTCTCATTACATACTCTACTGCAAAAAAATACGCACGTATAAATAATACATACATTGTTCCATTCTACTAAGGTATTCCATAAGATATTATATTATGGCGGTGATGTGATGTGATGATGATGATGACGTTTCGATGCCCTTATTTTTTTCTGCTGAACTCGACATCATCATCCTTCTTATAGGCTACTTTTTCCCCCGCTTTGCTTCGATTTCATTGGATCTTTATTGAAGGCGATTCTTTTGTGTTTGAGAAAAAGTCGGAAATGACCCTTCAGCTTACTCTGCCTGTTCAGCTGCTGAAAAGAAATTTTTTTCTTGGGAACTCAAGAGAGTGCTGAAATTTTTGTTACTTGGTTGATTGGATATAAGGACCCATGGTACTTACGTGTAGGTACATAATGTACCTACAAACTGCGGTTCTCGCATTTTGCAGAAAACTTTTTTTTCCTCAGACGTTGAACTAAGTGTATTTACTTTTTGAAAGTACACAAGCTATACAATACAATGGTAATTGTAAAAATATTTAGCTGGAAGCACAACAAAATGACAGACTCATTATGTTTGCTATATAGATATTCCACCTAAGCCTCTTACTATATGAAAAATTAATGGTGTGCATTTGACTTCCCGACATTACAAGTGGTCCCCTGTGGCAATATATTTCTAGGGAATCGTACAAGTCATTTTTTACCTTTCCTCATTCCTCTGTCTGCACAATAAATAAATAAATGAACACTTGTCATTTCGATTGGGGTATTGGGGTGGTGGGAACTCAGTCAGCCGTATCCAGTTTGTGTTTTGGCAGTAAACCACAACACTTTGCTTTTAATCGCACTCGTTTCCTCAATTCCATGTCATAATTACCAAAAGATGATAATTAATAGGTAATACTTGAGAGGATTACCATTTTTGGCAAGTGGATCACGGTTGTTTACACTATTTGTTGATTAGTATGGCTAATGATCATGGGCAACATTGCAGGTAACCGTAATGATTTGAGGAGAATGTTTTTCTTGGGATTGGATTTACTTGTTCCCATGATACCAATATATAGACAAAACTTGGATTCCTAATGGACGTCAAAAGTCCCTTAGGATAAACTGAAAATGATAGAGTTGAATGCGTAGTAAAGTAATAGTAATGCCTACGAAGTAATAGTTTATATATGTATAAGTCTGAATGAAACGTTCTCCGCAAGAACAACTGATCAGTTAAAGGTTTTGATTGTCCCCAGAGGAAATACTCTCACTCACTAAACCACGAGCACGTAGCAAATAGAAAGCTAAGCTGGCCATGTATGGTTGGACAAGAAAGTTCCAAGAGTTGTGTACAAACAGAATTTTGAATAGAAAGGGGCCAAGTTCCGAAAAGTTGCGTTAGCGTGCTTATGAGCTAATGGATTGATACATTACCGTTTCCCTTCGCATACACACAATTGCCTGTTTCATACCTACCACATATTACATCCTCTAGTTTAATGTAGTTATGCCGGTTGGAACCACTGAAACAGCAAACGCTAATGCTGCTTACTTGCACTTTCCTTTGTTGTCCTTCCTCTGATGTTATCCCCACCAGAGCTACTGGTAGTTCGATGTTATCTTATGAATGTGTGAATCAATGTCTTTATAACATGCTTACCGGAAAGTCAGTCTGCTGAGACGAATTGCTGATGGGTAGATAGATGAAACACATACATTCGCTGCTAGTGGTAAAAAAAGTAGATGGTTTAACTGGTGTATATACAATTGTTTATCACAGTGGACTCATCTACACCCTACATCGGTACAAAAGGAAGTAACTTTTACTGTATTCTGGCAACTCTGTATTTTTTAGGAGTACTGATGGGACTCGCCGTGTACAATTCAATTATCCTGGACCTTCACTTTCCTTCAATTTGTTACCGTAAACTGCTCTCTCCACCGGTAGTGCCTCCTCTAGACAGTGCAGCTGTTGGCGTCACTAGGGACCCTACAATAGACGATCTCGCAGAAATCATGCCGGTTAGTGGCTTATTTCTATTTCTAATTTAATATTACATTTATAACAGGGTAAGGAAACCACAGGCAAAAGCGGAGTAAAAAATATTCGCTACTCGCTAGACAACTGTGAGTGCTTAAGCGTACAGCAAGATAGTTTGGGTTTACCAAAAATGTGACGTGCAATGTCAGGTATAATCGTGGAAAGGGATTTTGAGCACACCTGAGCCCCTTGTAGATATACCGATTCAAGCGGACAGACGAACAGCACGAGTGAGCTCAAGAATTTGCTGGTCTTACATATTATTAAACAAGTATATTAATATTATGGTTCTCCGCAAACTTTCCTTTATGAACATAGTTTCTACATGGTTTTCCCAATTCTCACAAGTTTCACGTATTGCAAATAAAGTGGCATAAATGATACAAGAAAGCCAGTTTCTTGATTTACACCAAAAATCCACTTGCCCCTCTCCTTACAGCCCACACCAACCACCATTTGCCCATACATTTTAATTATATTTATTGACAAAGTTTACTCTTGTTAACACCAGGGACAGTTTAAATCAAAGTTTTACTCTGTAAGGATTTGCGTTCGAAAACGGCAAGACATACATACCTAGTCACACTTAACAAGAAGACCAAATGCAACCAAATGTTTTGATTCCAGTTGCTTGGAATTTGAGGTAGTAGTGGTTTCTAGAAAAGTTTTGCACGACATGCTTTATTTTGAGCACAATACAGTTCACCTTACAATCTATTAACGATATATTTATAGCGTATACCATTACAGAGCTCAAATTATAAGAAAAGAAATAAACTATTAAACAGCAACTTTTCACAATGTACAAAATGCTAGGTTATGTTTTCTGCAGAAAAAAAAACAGATTTTCCAGGACCATTTTATTTTTGGCTGGAAAATGAAAATTCCCTTACAAAAGGAAGCAAATAATAAAAGAAGCTGTTTTATGCACAGCAGTAATAAAAAGTAGAAGCCTTAAATAGGCTATGGACAAAGAGACAAATGTGTACCTTTCACCAAAATGTCGAATACTCAAGACAACCCCTGAGAAATTGCACTTCGCTCCATTACCCTTTCCCTTGTATCTAGTTCACGGACAGTTTCGTTCTAGTCATTACTATTGTAATTTGGCTCGTCTTCGTCTTTTGAATTGCCTTCTTTTTTATCCATCTCACTTTCTCCTCCTTCCTTTTCAGAGTTTCTCCGAGTGTGGAAGTGAAAGACTAAAGTTTTTACTTGGGAAAACTCGCCGAGAAGCAAATTTATATCCAGGAGGAATCTAAATAAAGCAGGAAAAGATGATGAAGCATATAATATGCTTTTATCAAAAGCCCCAGTATAAATAATAATAACACCACAACTACAACCAACAACCACCGTCATCGCTATTATTGCTCTCATATTTAATCTGTATACATGGGAAGCCAGAGAGGAGATGAAAAACACGAAGGGTTAAGAAGTAAACTCATCACATTTCCTCCATTAAGATTTTCTCTCACAAAAGTCCAATTTACATGCATGCCCGACTCATTTCCAATCTAACGTTGTGAGTAGCCATTCTAAAAATGTCACATGCCTCAGGTGTAAAATTACTATTGCTTCAAATGGGAATCAGTAGAAAAGATGAACAGATATAAAGTAAACATTATGATTATGTGCTATTCTTCTCGTCGTAGATAAAGTTCAGAGCAGCCAAATAAAAAAGTCAGAGGTCTCATCTCATCCAGGATGATATGATGACCTTTATGCAAAATCGATTTACATTGAAATGACTACCATAAAACCACACTCGCCAACTTGTGCCTGTCTCGCTCTCTCTCTCTCAATTCAACTCTTTCTCTTCCTCTCTATTTAGCCTTTTTATTCCACTTCTTTTTCTTCCATTTCCCCTCCCCCTCCTTTGCGCTAACGTTTCAACGCTAGGGCTCGTAACTTTTATTAGCATACTAGATATATGTATGTATATATGAAGCCGGGTGCTACAAAATGATATTGTTTATTACCACACCAAGTGGTAATAACACCACCACCACCAACAAACAACAACTACATTATCGTCATCGCCAAACAAATCTAAACATGTGTTGGCAACCGCTACATAACCAGACTACTACATGATAAAAAGTCATTTCACTCCAAATATTTTATCCTGATATCACAAAGCAAGTATATATTTACATGGAACCCCCACACTTGCTGTTTTTGCATCTTTATTGTAGCTCATGTTGCTCATGATAATAATGTTAATGTTTTATGTATTCTGCCATCCAAATGAATTTCACATTAAATAAATCTATATGCTTATTTTATATGCCCAGACAGATATGTAGTCGTTCTCACTTTCTCCTGTAGTTTGCTCCTTTCATGAATTTGGATTGTAGGCTACAAGTAGGATTTTAAGATATATGGGCACACATCGCGTGTACACAATTACATTCTCTCCGAATCAGCTTAACCACCAACCGCCGTCATTATCCTCAACAGGCATCTGCTGTTCAGTAAAGTATTAGGGCAAAGCTTACTTATATTACATCTCTTACGACTAGAAGGGAATAAAGGACAGGCAAATGCACTGTTTATGGATTGCTCCACTTGCATTCTTGCTTATTTTGTGGTTGTCTCCATTCGATTCTCCTTAGATATCAGTACATTAAATGAGGTCCCAGTCAATGATAACGACATGGGGAGAATATACCGATAGTTCATAAAAACGGCATTGTGGGGGAAACCACGAAGTGTTTCTAATTTCTCATCGGAAAAATGTTTCAACCGCACACAATCATTAGAAACGCGTGTCATTGAATAAATAAACTGCGGCATACCTAGATCAACATCTTATCTGCAGCTGGTCCCTTGGACGAAGACGGCAGTGATGTTGTTATGAATACATTTTCCAACTTGCCTATAAAGTTTGGCTACAAAACATAAAAATGGAGTCACGAAATGAGAGAGACGATGTGTGCAGTGTACTTGTAACTAGTAGTCCTAAGGCTTATGCTAATGAACTCAACATGATATCGTCATGGTCATCCTTTTGTGATGTTGTCCATACAAATCTGAGGTTATAGCCCTCTTCATAATATGTCTTACATAAAGAACGTAAAAATGAAGAAATGCCGCTTAATTTGCTCGTGCCTACAAGAACGTTCTAACAATGACGATGGTACTTTATAGCAGCCTCTGTACGTACACTACTAGTGCGCGGATGTTTGTAAGTGGTTCATAATAAAAATATACGGTCACAACAGAGGCGCACAAAAGGAAAAAGAAGACGAGAAGAATGAAGAGATAGCATCAACACGCACCCAATATGTTGCTCTCATTTCCTCTAACTGATCCTGTCCTCCGTCTTTATTTCAGTCACTCTATATTTAGAGGAAAAGAAGAGTCACTGTCAGTTTATTGAGATAGTTAGATGTGTGATATAGTATGAAAATGGAAAGAGGGAATGAGAGAGATCTTTTGATACTTTCTTTGCGCCTCTCTCTCTCTCTCTCTCGCTTTCTTCATGTTCCTGTTTTTATGAGTAAATTTAAATGTTATCTCGAGGAGCCTCAGAGAAAGATAAAAGTGGAACGGGAGACACTGTAGCTTTTCGCCTTCTCAAGCACACATCATACACATTCTTTCTAACTTATTCGCAGAATGATAATGCTACTGGCACGTGTACAAGTGATCCTTGTTAAATTTGTTGCTCATGCACTCATCTTTTATACACATTACCATGTTAATAATGGTAGTATAAATTCATCAAGGAGAATCTGTCCCTATGCTCCATCTGTGCAGAATAGCACACGAGATATTTGTCATGGCTCAGGGTTGAGAGAAAGAGAGAAGGGCATGCGATTGTTTTGATACTACTAGACTAGATTCCAAGATATTTCATACATTTATATCATTAATGTTTAGAGTACTACTATGAATACTTTGCATCAAATGTCATGATATAAACAAAAAATATGACACATATATATATTGAAATACAAATATTGACTGTCTGTTTCTTGACGAGAAAACATTCAATTAGTACAGTATTTGCATTTCGTGATAAATGATAATGAGTTCAATATTTTCAGAAATGTGCGAAATAAAAGCTAAAGATTCTCTTTGATTTCCTCCAGGACGTGGCGCATGGACTTCGTGAGCTGCTAAAATATGAAGGAAGTGTGGAAGAAGACATGGGACTGAGTTTCCAGGTAAGAACTCTAACGTTTCCTCAATGTCGCTCTCACTCTCTCCCTCTGTAATATTATCTGGGTTCACAGAATACATTGTGCACAGTGGGTTAGTTACCAGGCATTATTATTACACTACGTACAGGAGGTGTTCCAGAAAGGATGATATAAACCGCGTAGAAGTGCATTTTATGTAGCGCTAGCGTCCTAAATCTGAACGTGTACTTTGAGCATTTTGTGAAGGGTTTGTCACATTTATATGCTATAGCAATCTAAAGATAAAATTGGATACATGAGATTCATATAGCCAAAGCTTCAAAACTTTTTTATCTTTTTAAAGACGAAAACCAATCTTTTTGTGAATTCTGTTTTTTTGTGTAGAATAATAACCTTATCTTGTTTTTGGGAGGAAACCAACTTCCTTTAACTAAATGTTAAAAAGGAAGAAAGGTAGGATTCCTAGGAATAAGAAAGTTTTAAGAGTCGTATTGTCTGCATTATTACTTGCACCCGTCCCCGTCCTTGTCTACCTATTGCACCGTGGAAAATCCTGAGTCCCAACCGAGACCAGGAAAGTAATGGACCATAGAATATTTAAGAAAATAGCAGACACCTCCTGTTTCCTCCTCCCAACTTTCCTATTTCTTTTTCTCTCCCTCCAACGAAGGGAAGGCCTTTTGCCCAGACTATAATATATCATTTCAGCTCCAAAGGACTGCATAAATATTACATAAGAATGTAGACTTGTATTTGCGGTAGTAGCAGAGCTGCTAGCAGCAAAAGTACAACTGGTATATTAGAGGCAGTACAACAACTTTCTCTCGATATCAATATCAATTTGTTGGAGAAATGGCGAAAAAGTAAAATGGTTGTCCTGGCACCTTGGGTGGTAGGTAGTGGCATTGTAGTAAACCGCATGTGTACATATACAGAGATGATGATCCAAATTCCTTCCTGTTTAACAACTGATACACATTTCTTAACATGTAATTCATCATGCTTATCCTGATATGTTATTAGTGCTACGTAAATGGTCATACATTTCCAAAAGCATAACTGGGAAAGAGTAGGAAGGAGGAAGGGTACACTACTCGGTGGTAGTGAGAAGAAAGTGGATAAAAAGCGTAATTCTCAACTTTTGATATTTCAAGACTGAAATGATATATATTTGATCGCCCACAATATGACTTTTTTCATCGCGACTAAACGTATCAATGTAATAACTACATGTTGTTCAAAAGAGCGTGTACAATGAAAAAAAACTTGGTTTGAGTTTGAGAATAAAATGGAAAAGTCAGTTAGTAGTAATGATCCGTTGTCTGGGCTCTGAACTGCAGTGGGCACTACTACACAAGGTGTACAAAAGTATTTTTGTTGGAGTGTTAGTAGTAGTACTACCAGTTACGAACGTGATTTTTTTCTTCTTTGATACATAATCCTGCCACTTTTAACGTAATTGTACATTTTCCCTTCTTCAATCGAATGGGAGGAGGCACCCGGAGATGTGTTACCATTAATATTTTCCTCTATCAAACCCCCGACTGTTTCCCGTTAACACCTACTCTCTCCACCACTCACACTCACATGGCAATTTTGAGGTTTCGCCGAAAGCTAACTATTTGGTGTTTACAGAAAATATCAGGTTATTGGGACTCTATGAATGAGACTGAATGTGTGTGTGTGCAAGTGCTAACTTGATTCATGTAATGATAATGCGAAAACATATATCAGTCTGGAAGGGTTATATATTGTGCACACAGACTTGCACATGAAACGGCAAACAGGTTAGTGGAGTCGGTGCTGCAATAACAACAGCAATAGAAACTCCCGTTTTTCGAGCCCCTCAGGCTGTTTGCTTGTACTTTTATGATACATGATATATATATATGAGAGAAAGTACACGTATGCTGCTGTGATGATGATAAATTCCTAGATGAGATATAACCAATGGGCACACAATTTTTTAAATGGACTGAAGGTCCTGTCTCAAAGAGAGGGTTTTCACGTTTTAACCGACTTTTTCAGTTGAATAGGCAGTATGACAAGGTAAACATGCCAATGCATAAAGCGAATGAATGCCTGCAGCATGCACAAAGGCCAAATGTATTTTATGGCGGCGGTGGACACAGACTTGTATTCAGTTGCTGTACAGCGTGGGGCATGAATTTCAAATTTGGAAGCATTTGGGAAATATGATGAAGCGTGTGCCTGGCTTGATTGCTTGATTGTTATCGTCGTCGTCCTCTTGGTATTCTTTCCGTGATAAATTGCTCGTTCAATACTGACACATGGATAAGATGGAACAAGCCTTCTCTACACGAACCAACACAAAGGCGAACTTGAAGTGACGTTTGCCTGTGCTCACTACATGCCAATTTTCTCGGTAGTTTTAACGCTGCCAGGCTGTTGGAGCGCTACAGACGACCCACCATCAATTCTGTCAAATAAATAATATGGATCACAAATACATTTTATGTACTGGCCAAGTTTAATCAAATATGTACTTATCTGCCTATTATTAACATAGCCAAAGAATGATTAACTATTGATGACAACGACAAGTGTCTCTTGATCTAAATTTTACATTTGTATAACACGTGTTGTGTGTCATAACGGCTTGCTGATAACAGCATTCACAATGCATCTACATGTAATGCGCTCTGAGTGATAAGCGAACATCAAGATCATTCAACCGAATATTTGTTATTCAAAAGTTGTAGTAATAATCATCAGAAAATAAGATAAGAATACTATATGGATCACCAATTAGTTAATTCATTATAAATATATATACATGTGTAATTGCATTGAGTACACTATTTACTATTGTAAATTATTAATAAAATGAATATGGTACATGTCTTTCTGACCGCTAATTCGGAGGGAGAGATATGTTTATAATTGATAACATTACTTTGAAATTAATTGTATTGCTATTTAACTGTTTTTCGTAGGCTTCACTCCAAGAGTACGACCGAATAATGACCTATAACCTCAAGGAAAACGGGGAGCATATACCCGTGACTAATGATAATCGAGAAGAGTACGTCAGACTGTATTTGGATTGGGTCCTCAACACAGCCATTTATGCACAGTTCCGGGCTTTCTATCTTGGCTTTCACTCGGTGACTGCATCAAATGCCTTGATTGTAAGTCGCTTCCTTCCTATTCCTCTTCTTCTATTTTCCCTCTCTTTCTCTCTCATTTTGTTTCGACTGCAATTCATACTAGTTGTTTTTCGTACTTTCACGTTTATTGTAATTATTATGGCAGGAAACCATTCATTCTCAGGGGAATATGAAATTACTTGTGGGTAGGGAAAGAGTCTGGAAGAGAAAGTCAGAGTGGAAAGATGATAAATGCGAGACAGTTGTTCGTAGGTATGCAATAGAGAGTAAGAAGCAGAGAGAGAGAGAGAGAGAGAGAGAAAAGCGAAAGGGTTGTTTGGAACGGTACAATACATTATCCTCGCCTTGCTCGTTAATATCAAGCAACCAAACCAACCACCACCACGAGTCTCACATAGAGAAAATTATGAATAGTCATGATGGAGGCGGCTGGCTGGAGAAAGTTGATGTATGTAATAGCAGTGGAATCCTTGTTAACATTTATCATCATCATGATCACATATTATTCCCCATCTTCTTTGTAGGAGTAGGACGAGCAAAATATGTTTTATTTATTTATTTACATCTAATAAGTAATATGTGGCAACAAAACACTGAATACACACAAGTGTATGTGTAGGTTGACGATTTGTTTATCTGTGTCTTTCGGCGTGGGAATTTAAAATTAAAGGACAGCCACTTCCAATGCCACAACTAATATAACCGCATTGTAAGACATTGAGAGAATTTTAAAGGAGATTTTGAAAAGAAGGGTTAACACCACAGAGTTTGTTTCATGCGAGGACTCGGCATGAATACAGATAGATAGATTCGCCTAGTTGGCTGCGCCATGAATGATTCAGTGTGATGAAGTGAAAAGAATGAATTTGCGGATTTTAAGCCAATCAAAGAACACGAGTATATTGTTGTGGTGGGATGTCAATGTTATGCTATATCATGTTATGACCAGCCTAATGACGACCATACTTTTATGGGTACATGAGCTAAACTGAGGTCTTCTAAAGCTCTAGACTGGTAGTCGAACTTTTTATAACTAAACATTCATCAGTGAGCAATGGTGGAATCAGGTGAGTTGGTTGATGACTCGCTGACCTCGGAAAGTACCTTCTTTTATCCTTCTATCTCTACCAAAACCCAACAAAATCACACATCTCTCATTTCAATAGGCGTCAATTTGATTCTTGTCCCTAGAAATGCGGTTCAGTACATCTTTTTCCTTTATGTTTCGTATATATTAGCCTTGACTTGACTAAAGTAAACTTTTCTTTGGTACTACCCACACATGTCGCTCATGATTTCGTCCTTTTTACGAAAATGTATATAGATGCTCAGACCCGAGGAAGTCGAAATGCTTGTTTGCGGCTCACCCACTTTGGACCTACATGAATTGCGAAAAGTGACTGAGTATGATGACTACCGACCAGATGACCGTGTCATTCAGTAAGAATTTCTACTAATTACCGTAGCGTGTAGGAGACCTTACTAATTTCATTCATTGTCATTTTCGCGTATCTTATGCAAATTTCAACAACAATCAGCAAGGATTTCGTTGAATGTGCTTTTATTTTGCATATTTTATTTTAATAACGTGCTTTGACTTTGTAGCTTTTGTAATGATTCTACCATACACTGCCAAAAATATTGGCTCGCTTTCCCTTCTCACGAGTATCCAAACAAGCATTCAGGAATCCTGAATCAGGATGCGCTTTGAAATGTTTATGTGTGTGTGTTTGGTAGTAGTGCCGACAATAATATCCATGCTCAAGTACAAATCAAGCAGGATGTAAAGTTACTGTGTATAGAATTTGGCCATGTCGTTGTATAAAAGTAGGCAGGTATATGTACATATATTATGTGAAATATCTATATCGTCTGTGTGATCCGATGAAATAATTCAAATGCGAATCTAACAATCCCTTTGAAGTCTTTCATGAGTTCACACAATCACAATCACAAATTGTCGTCTCGTCGTTTTGGACCGATGTGAATTTTGATAGCGGATAATAACATGCATATAAATGGAGAGCTTTGTGGGAAAGAATCCAAATAAATGCAGTGTCGCAGAGTTCATCACATGTAGAGAGAGTGTTGATTCATCCTCATTTGGGATTTTATTGAAATTTGATGTACGTACTTGAAACAATGACTTCAAAAGTTTTATGCTACTCTATTCTGCGGCTCAGAAGTCATTTCAGGTTTCCGATCATTTCCTCCTGTTTTTCCTGCTCTCCAAATATAGGCCAAGAAAAAAGTCAATTTACTCTTTGTGATAATATTTACAGATAATAATATATACAGTTTATTTGAGCAAATAAATATATATACATACATAGGTATGTACTTTTATACAAATCATGGACATGCTATCACATGAGCGTGTTTTTGTAAGCGACTCATTTTTCTCAAAGGAAGGATGTAGAAGCAGAGCTTTATTTAAAGTTATGATTTCTTTATTTCATGTTTTTATGTATTATTTATTGCGTCAAATATAAAGGATGTCTCGCCGCTTTTTTTCTGTAAAACATGCCTTGTAGTAAAATTATACTTCAAGCAGTGTAAATTGGTCTGCTTGTGTATATTATATATGTAGGTATATGTGAAAAGGATTTTAAAAACAAATCCGTTTAGCGTTTAAACCTGACACCTATGTAGAGATTATATTTAATGATGTACTACTGTCGGCTGTTGTGTGCAGTTGTCACCTAAACATACACGTGTGCATTTATTTGTGGTGAGACTGGTGAGTGAGATTGGGAATTCGTTTCACATTTGATTCCATTTTTACGGATTTTCAGGGATTTCTGGTCCGTGTTGACCTCTCTACCTTTGGAGCTGCAGAAAAAGTTTCTCCTTTTCACAACTGGAAGCGACCGAATTCCTGTTGGAGGAATGGGGGAAATGTATTTCAAGGTAGTTCATCCAGAAACTCTTATTACACTTCATAGTTGCAGTATATTTTGCCGTATTTTTTGCACCGGGAAAAATATTTGGTAATAGTGTGATACGTATGAATAGGAAGAGTAAAAACGAGAGAAGAGCACGACATGACATAATACTTCAGCGGAAAAAAGAGATGACGTGGGTATTTACCGATATTACGTTTGTAGAATTTCGTCGGTAAACTACAACTGACAATGAGCTTCTCATATCTATATCCACATATTTCATCACTTTACTTCCCTGTACAATGATAATTATAGTTGACGTTGGCCTTAGTTATATATGGTATTACGTAATTTTTAGTATATTAAATAAATATTAGACAGGGCACACGAGCTTGTATTCTATCACCATGTCAAATTCACCTACAGATGAAGAAAAGCCGCAGGACCTTGCAGGACAAGAGGACAGAGGATTCCCGAAGAATGAATATACCTATGTAGTTCAAATGACATTTCCACTGTTATATCAGTTTTATGTATAAATAGTTGAAGACCCGTTAAATTTAACGGAAAAGAACAGATTTTGTTAGATGGCAAAAACTCAGCAGATTCGAAAAAAGATTCATAGATTAGTTTGTCATTGATGGCGATGAAGATGCATGGTAAATCGATTCCATTAAATCCTTTCAATTGGATTGGTAGTGCGTTATTAAGAAATCATGGAAAACATGAATAACGATGCTGGTATCGAGGAACAAGCTACGCTTTCGATATTATAATTGATTTTAAATTTGTTCCTTTCTCGTGTTATTTGGTGCTCAACCTAACTCCTACACATTTGTAAACTTATGATAACAGAAACAAATACGTAATCCAGAATTGGTCACCAAAATAGTATTATTGATTTTGCAGTTTGATGTCCTGTATAAGAAAATTTATATGCACATCATACATTCATTGTTGATTCCTAGTCAACTATTATAGTCTTTGTGTACAGAATTATTTAGCTTATCTAGGTGATACGAAGAATAAGCCGATTTGATCGACGAATACAAATGTGATATGGATATCGGCTATTGCAAGATATACGTGAACCGGTACCTAAATTAAGTGCGGACTGGATAAAGGTGAAAGCTATTTCCTGTACTTCAACCACGACCAGATGTACACAATACAGAGAGTGCGGCCGCCTAATAACGCCGCGCGCGCGAAGCTGCTGTGTATGACACCGTCTAGATATGCGCATCAAATTTTGTAGAGATGTTGCCGACATGCTTTACTATAACCTTACAAAGTCTGGGGAATTTTGGTCTAAAAATGCCAAAAATATTGCCAGTGGAAGTTGAAGTGCTTGCTAAGCACCTTTCCGAGCAGGGATGTTCGGAAAGGTCTATCGTAAAGCAGCTAAAAGTTAAAGGTTTTGACGTGTCAAGGACTGGTGTTCATAATGTGATTCATGGCGAAGGGACACGACGGCAGGCGAAGAGTCAGGGACATCCTCAACCCCCAAAATATCAGCCCCGTTCCAAAAGGACCAATGACGTCATCAGGAAGGTTCGAGACATGACCTCCAAAGAGAACCCCCCTTCACAACGGCAAATGGCAAAAAGAGTTGGCGTGTCTCAACGAACAATCGGACGAGTGATTGGTCAAGATTTGAAGCTGATAAAGCGAAAGAAAAGTGTGGTGCACGTGCTTAAACCATCGCACATTGCAAACCGGAAGCGCAATGCTCGAAAGCTGTATGAAAAGCACCTATCAGGTGACAAATGGGAGTTCGCGGTCACAATTGATGAGGCACTTTTCCGGGTTGACTACTGTGATGGAAAGAGAAAGATTTGTTACGTTAAACCCGGTGAACAGGTCCCTTCAAGATGGGTGTGTGAGACAAGTGAAAGGTTTGGCGAGCAAGTCATGATCATCGGAGCAATATCCGGTCGTGGCGTCCTTCCGTTGATGAGAGTACCCCCAAATGTCAAGATCAACGCAGAACGATACATAGAGGACGTTTTGAAACCTGTGGTCATGAAGGAAATCCCAAGACTTTACCCTGGGGAAGAGGAGAAAGTTTTCATCCATCACGATGCGGCGTCATCCCACACTGCCAAGAAGACGCAACAGTACGCCGAAGAACTCAAGGAAAATTGTGGTCCAACAATCATCCCGAATGCAGAAATCCCAGTAAAATCCCCTGATATAAGCCCATTGGACTTTTTTGGGTTTGGATTTTTGAAACAAGCAATTTGGAAAAGACGCGCGACTACTTTGAAAGGGCTTTGGAAATGTCTGAATGAAGAGTGGAACAAGATTCCTCCCGTACTTGTGGGAAAGGTGTTTGAATCATGGAAAAGGCGGTGCAGAGCCGTAGTTCGAGAACAAGGCTATCACATAGAAATCACTAATCATTCAAAAAAAATTTGTATTTGAAAATATTTGAATTAATAAAGTGGCGTTATTAGGCGGCCGCACTCTCTGTAGTGACCATGTATTATCTCCCACCGCGTCAAATTGTTGTATGATTTAACGAGAAGTAGTGCAAGCATATTTTTTTCTACTGTAATGCGGTAAACTGAAGGAAGTAATATTGATATTTTAGCTGGTATCCTTTCTCGATTATCGTTATAACATAATCATCATCGTCCAATATCAGCGTCCAAATCAATCCCATTTATTCCATTGTAGTGTGTGCATAGAAAGCGCAGATATATTTTATGCGGTTATGTAATGGAAGAATGACAAGGAGCAAAAGGAAAGGTGACAAAGGCAGGAATGATACGGTGACATAAGGGTAATAGTGAATAAATATTATTTTGTGGAAGCTCATATGAATATAGTAGTACTTTGAGGCATATAGTAGCATTCGTTCATTGTGTCGACAGAGATATTTCACCATACTTTTCATTGTACTTTCACTCTCATAGTTAATACACATGTCGGTTTTATTGTGCTCTGCTAAATCCGTCCGATATGCAGATATTTTGATGAGCTCGCAAGAAGGTGAAAGTAGTGAAAGTTGGATCATGTCTTTGTGCTTTGTTATACATATTTAAGCTTACGTCTATACACAGAAGCTTCTTCCTGGTTTTTGAAAAAGTTAGAAGAGGAGTTGAGTATACGATAATAAATGAAACTGCCGGCTCCTTGTCACTTTTT
This sequence comes from Sinella curviseta, assembly GCA_004115045.4. Lineage (NCBI taxonomy): Eukaryota > Metazoa > Arthropoda > Collembola > Entomobryomorpha > Entomobryidae > Sinella > Sinella curviseta. The sequence goes on along the minus strand of CM065489.1, from coordinate 18,421,959 downwards.
TCAGGGATCATCAACATCACCTCCACATTTTGCACAAGTCTCAGGGTAGGTCCTCCCACTGCACTGATGACGAAGATGAATGAAAAGAAGGAAAATTACATAGGAAAGTGTGCATGTACGTCTACATTTTCATTTTCAGGCCATGTTGACCTTTCTTACCAGAATACTTTCATCCATACAACAGACAAGAAGACTGGTACTTGTACCACAACGAGTTACTTTTTCTGAGAAACCGTCTGCATACTGAAGGAATATTCTTTGACGTACTCCTAGATAACACCGGTAGTCACCTAATTTAAAAAATAAGAACCCGGTTTCTGTTTCTTTGTGATCCCGGTGCCGCTGTAACCCGCACTCGACATTCAAGTTTCTTTTCTGTTTTATGCCAACTCAATACAATTTGGCTGTATTATGCAAGTTTGTTGAATGTTAGGAGAAAATTATTTTTCTGAGGAGAAGGAAGGAAATGATACAAAGTAGAGCTGTTGCAATTTCTCAAATATTGGTGCTTGTAGTGAAAGTAAATACATTGTGTCTCGAAACTACATAATAATATATGCTTTCAGATGTACAATGTCGTGTACTGATAAATATGATATGCTGCGGCAGAAATTGTATTCAGCATCTTTTTAAAACTTCTTCAGTTTGTATTCCATTCCACAAGCTCTTTTTTCACTACTGTCAAGCCATTGCTCCCCTTTCCTGTAATATCCATTTCCATAACCCTTTTCCAGGGTCTTTTTCCAAGCAAGTGAAATCCCAAAACTTGAATCACAAAAGACTTTGGGAAAAGAGTTCTCTTTATCCTTATTAGAAATGGAGAACTTGTTTCATCCCTTGATTTTTTGTTGACTACTTGGCCACATGCTCACGTCTCCGTGCATGACCCAAAAGTAGCTATGCTATTTTGTCACATGCTCCATACATGCCATATCCCAGGGTATATGGCTTTTGTGTGATTGCCGGAAAGAAAACAGAAGAATGTTTTTACAAGTAATAAGGAAGTTCACGGATACAAGAGAAACTTCCACATGGACAAGGATCGTAACAAGGACAGACAGGATGATAGAATCTTACACTTTAAATTTAGATATCCCCATTGGTGTATCCATGTGACTACGGCGTATATATTATATACATAACTATGTATATGAGACGTTGGGCATGCTCGGGCAGTCGGGTATAGTCTGTAACGTTTTTAAACAAAATAGACCCTTCAAGCCATCACATAAGCAAGTAGCGTAAAGTCAGATCCTTTACAATCTTGGCAAGCTGTTCAATTTTCAACATGGGGCATTTTAAATTTTTTGCAACTTTTGAAGGTTTTTGGTATTTTCAACGTCAAACGTTTAAAATTTCTAGGTTTTAAAATTTTCAACGTCAGACGTTTAAAATTTCTAGGTTTTAAAATTTTCTATGTAATAAAATGTGTACGGGTTCGCGAGAAAATAGCGTGACAGATATACAGACAGACAGCGAATATGTAGACACAATTAATGTGCAGCTTGCGCTACGTAATAAAATGGAAAATAAAACTTACAGGTAGAAATGGATAGTCAGACTTGATTTGCTTTCGTATGGTGTCATATATTAAATATATATAGATTGATAAGAATCTTGGTGTGAATAGAGACAGCAGAGATGTTGTCGATGATGTACTAACTTTCTCTCACTCATATGATGGAGTACAAAGTGAAAGGCATGGATTCTTACACACGCCTGCACTTGCGTAAACACACACGTAACGTGACATGTATTTTTATGCGTCTATCAGTGGATTATATGAAAATGCAATATTATATAGATTGTACGAACATTACCAACATCTCATGGAATTGTAATGGTGGGTTTGCGGTAACCCTTTTTGTAATAATAATACGAGTATGTGGTAGACGTCAAAAGGGAAACGGTACAGCCGACTTGATTTTAAAGAGGATCTTGTCCTTGTTGTATGGCCTGTGTTTACCTAACCTTATCCTGTGCAACTGTAAAAAAGAGCATGAATTTGATGCCAGCAGTCTCGGGTTACTTGAAAAAAGGAGAGAGAAAATGTAAGCATCAATTTTCGAAGAATACCTATATAGTACGACACAATTGCGATACACAATGTCATGATTTTACTACACACATGGAGATTGAGCTGGCACTTGTGGCGATTCCCCCAAGTATTTGCACTTTGAGTTAGTGTCCAAAATTGATTTACTACATTTACGATTAGCCTCGATTCTAGCTGACAAATAAAGTGGTAAAGCCGTATTGTATTTTTTAACTTTCCTTGGTACTCTCCTACAAGTCATTTGGATTTATCTAGATATTGTCATGTGGTAAATACGCAAGGGTGGAGTGTATAGAATAAATGAACAAAATACCATCTTTTTTACATTTTATGTTCTAATCATCTAAATAATTTCTCTATGTTGTCATGTCTCATCAACGCAAAAATTTGCTTTGGTGGTTTACTAGATATGCTCAGTATACTATTCGTTGATTAGAGTGTTGATGGCAACTCGCCCCATTATCCCACTCATTTTTTATTAGACGTGTGTAACGCGTACATTTTTACATTTTATGATTCATGATACTTCCATAGAAATTTGCAATGACTTTTCTAATGGAGTTGGAAGGTAAAATACAATGGGAGGGATTGCTTTTAGAAAGGATAGATGATAATGTGGAAGTGGAAGACTGATGGATGATGAAAATTATGACCTTCCATTACGACGAGGCTAAAGTAGATCATGATGGGGAGGCGGGTACAAGATGATGAATACATAGGTCGAAATCTTAGCGTGCACCAGATAGAAAGCGAAAAAGTGCGAGGCTGACAAGGAAACAGCGTGGTATTGACGAAAAATCCATCAACAATTCTTTCCGGCACATATATGCACATTCATACGCAGTACTTACATGACAAGATTTTTTTCCCAAAGTTGCACCTACTTTCATGACGTTTGCCATTAATTTATATAAGAGCAATAATAATAATAATAATAAGAGCACTTTTCTCTTGATGTGCAAACGACAAGAAAAATGAAAATTTGCGTGCGTAAAACATTTATTGGTAACGAACAGGTGGAGTTTGTGTTCAAATGCAAAAAAAGCAATTCGCAATAATGTTTTTTTCGCGTTCTTATAAATAGTTTCAGTTTCATCTGAGTAGTTTATTTCTAAATAAAGCCATTTTATCACTGTTTGCTTTTAGGATCATTGGTTATAAAAATCCCACCCGCTATGCAATGAATGACTTTGAAATAATGACAGTTGTTTTATTTTTTTGAATGACTTTCTCACAGATATCAAAAATGAGAGATCGCGAAGAAAACTTGCCAGAAGCGCACACATGCTTCAATCAACTCATTCTGCCAGAATATCCCAATAAAGATGTTCTCAAAAAGAAGCTCATCATAGCAATCTCAAATGCGGAAGGATTTGGACTGGAGTAAAAAACACAAGATGAGCTAACTGTGAAGTGAAAGGAAGTGTGATTCATAAAGATATACCTACTTGTAGTACTTTTATCATTCCGGTACGGTGTCAACTGCTTACGTTATAAAATGCAGACAACAAACGTCAGTCCGAACAACCTCGTAACACAACTTACATCAAAGAAGAAAACACGCAAACAGTTTTATTAGATTCGCTGCATAAAATTACACGGTTCATTTTCATTCTTCAGACAGCTTATAATTTTATTCAGGTTTATGTTTTACTTTTCGCCTAATGGATTTTATGTGGGTAATTATTACTCTGACACATCCGTCTCATCCTACTTGAAGTACATGTAGAGTCACCTTAATATTTTATTCGTGTAAAGATACATGTCTACACTCATGTTTAGTTTACATGTAGATTTGATGAGGTTAAAATGAGTCGTTTCCCTTTCATCATCGTGAAATCCAAATGATGAACTAGTAAACTCATCATCCCAAAACAACCATATATTCGTATCACATTCCCAGCATTGTAAATATCACCGTAAAACATGTAAATACCTATCTAAATATACAGAGACATAAAGTAGCTTTAGTGATGAACTGTTGTGTTGACTAGTAATAGTCACTCCATCCATAAATTTTACAACCATCATCGTGATCATCGTCGTTGGCCAAGAGTGGATTTTCACGGAGACGAGATAACGAGTAAAACGGAGCATGTGACATTGGCTTTACCAGAGACATTTGGGATGACGGAGGACAAATCTTGTGGGCAAATACTTAGCCTGCTATACAAACTGACAAGAAAGAGATATTAATGTAGTCAAATATCATGATGATGAGTATGTAGTATAATAGCCGGAGAGGTGATGGGTTTCCAAAATGCTGCATCAAGGTTGTATATCCATTCAACTTGTGCCCGACATGCCCCCCAGAATATAACATGAATTGAAACTCTAAACATTACACAAAAAGTGAGCGTGTAGGTGTACTGTACGAGTGATAATGTCTGTGTACCTGTTAGTTTCCATAACATATGTATAACATAAATAATAAAATAGTTGCTAAGGGTAATATATTGCTACATTGAAGGACCAAAGCCATATAAACTTGCATCACCATGATGTAATACCCAGTTGCTTCTAAGTGTAATAATAAATAAAATGTCGTCAATATTTTATGAGGTACAGGTAGGCCACCCACCCACCTTCTTTTCACTGCTCATTTCCAAAGAAAAGAGGAAAGGAAAACAAGAGTTATACGTAGCCTCCAGCCCGAAGAGTAACGTGATAGCAAAAAACAGCTTAAAATTGACCTAACAAAACTCGACGCATTGCTGAGCTCCGTTTTACGTACTTGTGCCGGAAAGATAACCTTTCATAAAACAGAATATTGTGTAATCCATATTTTATCCAGCTCTCTATCTTTCTCTCTGCATCAAGTAATAAAAAGTGAAAGTACACAGTTGCGAGTGCGTGTCACCAGAATTTATTTCAACATGATAGCTGCTGTGAGTCGATCATGATGGATTTTAAAAGTAATAACGAATTTGTGAATTGCGGATTTTCCTCGTTCGCAGAAATATTTGCTTATTTATTTTTCGGAGCAAGAAGATGAAGAACGGAGTGGAATATCTGTACAATATATTACTCGAACGGAATGAGTACTTATTTTTGCATTATTTAGCCAAAATCAATATCAGACTGCTGAGGTTGCTTCTTTTGAAAGGGGAATAAGCGAACGGAGTAGTAATGATAAGTATATATAGTAAAATACATTTTAGGAGATTTTTTTTGTCACAAGCAAAATGCCGTTCCTCTGTTGATGATCATGATGATGAATCCGAGAGCAACTTACACCATATATCTATATAATAGTGCATTATATTGGTGAAGTGGGCTACGTCAGTATAAATTTAAAAAGAAACTGTGAGCCGACAATCTTCTCCATTCTTGTGCCATGGTATCTATTTTGTTGGCTTAACCAGGGAAAAAGGCAGGGGATCTCGGTCCTATTGATGTGAATGTTAATGCTTGACAGCAATTCCATTCACCTTTTCAAAATGACGTGGAGAGAAAAGGCAGGAGGAAAAGAGAGAGGAAGGACAGACGGGGAATTGCAAAGGGGGCAAGAGTAAGGTAAGGGAAAGATTTGAGGATTACGCAGTGTAGACTACTTTATTTAATGTCACATAAACATAACAGCAGCAGCCGAGGCAGTAGTAGTGAATTCTTCTAAGACACATACGTCGTATATGTGTGCTGGTGAAAAGAATAGTTACTATTATTATTCCTTCTCCTATTCTAAATATTTGGGCACCAGGTGCGTTCTCACGGCCTATGGAAAAGGGTAAAAAGGAAGATCATGAGTGGATACCACCTCATCTGTAATAGTAGTACCTACTTGTAGTTGTAGTAATAACAATGAATTTATTATTATTATTTTTATTAGTTACCCGTTGTTTCTGTACTAACAACACTGCACCTATATAAACACTATCGTTGTTAAAAGAAACTTTGCTCAGAGAAAGTTTTCTTTCTTTCTTTCATTTTTTTGTGCTTTTTTGTTCCCAAGTTGGAAACTTGGAAAACTTTACAGCTAAGTATTATGGTAAAAACAGTGTCATAATCTGTCAGTATTGAATCATTTAGAATATTGCTGTTGCAATACATCACGAGGAAGGAAACCGCTTCTCAAAAGTTACACGTTAATAAAGAAAAGAGGCGGAAACACATGGTATAAAGGTTGAAGGTAAAAGTGCGAATTGCACCACAGCTAAACATATGCTACCACTCTAGAGGTCAGAATTATACTTACATATATATATTTTCACATGAGAATTTTATTGTTACTATAAACTAGTGTATGTTGTAAGTAGAGTAATATATAGGCTAAAGGGTAAAGGTGACCAGCTAATGATAAATGTCAAATTAGACTAATTACGTAAATATATTCATAAGTCGTCACATTTGCTAGAGGGGGTACAAATCGCATGTTGTATAAAGGTTGGCTATATACGAGTTGTGACCTTTCTAAATAATTGTTGTACTTGTTGTGCATACTAATCAAATTGATTTGTGTTATTGTATGACTAACGTGCTAAGAATAAAGGCGGTTCACGAATGAGTTTGACAGCTTAATACTCTCGATCTTCGCTTATGATTTCCTCCTTTCTTTTTCTAGCGTCGTGATGATTTTATTACAGCCCTGTGGATAATTGAAAAATGTACCTGGTTATACGGTACTGCACTGGTTGTTCAAATCATAAAAGGCAGGACTCATCAATCAAGGCTGAAAATCCTTCTAGAGTCTAGAGCCTCTCTGTAGACAAACTTTACCTTGACTGTTTTAGCACACATCCATCATAATCAGTGTCGCCGTGATGTGTACACGTTTTATTTTATCACATTATATATTGTGATGTAGGAATGGATGCGCTTTTTTGAGTTCACGGCTGTTACATACGTCGTAAGTGCTACTATTCGTCGGTACACAAAGTTGTTGTGATTTGTGATGTTGACAGGAAAGCTGTACTACATGAATACTCGTGATGATTTGGAGCAGTTACATCATATGAATATATGAAGGACGAAACCATGGTCTATGACTGGAACGGTTATTTTGTGACGATTCAAAAACGATGACCGTATACAAGTGCATGAGAGCGGAAAAGGAAAGGACGAAAGTTGCCTCGGAATGATGATTTTGCCCTTCATCTGACAATGGAGTTCACTGAGGTTGCATGTGGTTGTGAGGCAGGTCAGGTGGAGAAGTAAAGTGATGCAGTATAAAATCCACCGACTTTCTGACAGCGATATTAATGATATTACTTTGCACGCAATCAAATGAGCTAATCCAGTCGGAATGATTTAGTTACCCATACCAACTTGTCAGCATGAACCTAAGGTTGTCAACATAATCTATAGAGACATGCTACAAAATATAAACTAATATAAATAGCTTTTCTTCAAAACGAAGTCATTTTACTTTTTCTTAAATATAAAAAAGGTTTCGGGCAAACGTGTGCATATTTTTTCTGCGATATGAATGCCATTCTGCATGACGGTAACTGGTTCACCCGCAGTCAGAATTCAACCACACACATACGTATATGTACATATTAACATCTCCAGGTATCTGTGTGCTCAGCAAGAGAAAGGACTGAAAGCTAGACGGGGAAAAGGGGAAGGAGTGCTGCTAAAAAGGGATGGAAATAGAAATGTGGAACTAGTTAAGCTGACATGAATGTAACGAAGGACATAAAATGACTGGATGGCACTCCTGGTGGTGGTGTTGCATTCTTCTCTCTCCTTCTTCTCACGGAAATGAAACATAAATACACATGTACTTAGGCATACTTACGGCACTGCTGTTGTTTCTCAATCAGTATTGCATGTGTATCACTCTGTGTTTGGCAGTGATGTATAAGCTGCGAGCCTGTTCCGGGTAACCTAATATATGATCTTTAATGCACGTCCACGGAGACAACTTGGAGGATCCATGGAAGAAGCTCCAGCTTACAACTTAAGTCTCATAGCTTATTCCTTCCTTGCCTCCTCATCGTCTTTGTCTACAAACACACACACACACATACAACTACTTTGACTAACTGACTCTGTCCCAGTGACTACTGGCTGGTTACTAGCACACACTTGGGCATTATATTATGTGCACTCCGTACAAAAGTCCCGTACGAACGAGCAGTTGTGAGCAAACCAACCCAAGCATGGCACATTTCTCTGTGTGTGTGAAAAGCACAAGAGTTGCATGGCATAGTTCAGCGATCCAGCAGGAGGGGAAGTAGCACTAGGACTTTTCGTCTTCAATACTGTCATACTTGTCTTTTTACTTACATCTTACTCTTCTTGCCGTGTAAGCCGTTTACGTCCCGATTTACTTCAGTTGTCTTAGACTAACGATTAGTTTACCTTTTCGATGCTCATTGTATCACAAAGCTGTAGACTATAGTCCTAAGCTCAGACACGGTAGTGGTTCGTTCTACTATCGAAAAAGGGAAAATGGCAAAAACGCTTTAGCTTCCCGTTTACTTTCCCTTCCTCCTTTCTACCATATAAATATAGTGTTTCTTTCCCACTTTACATGGCGGCATTTTATATTTATTTTTTGGTAAATGTTCAAAAGCGAGCCAATAAGTCGAGTTTCTTAAACTACATTTTAAATCCACTTTTCTGCCAAAAGTCCCATAGCGTTTTATGGACTGTATATATACTTGGAAAGTTTATAGTATATTGTACGGTTTTAACGCACAAAAAGAAGTATAATTCATGTAACCCTATCAATTATATTATAGTTTTCGTCCTTTTAGATTTTAGCAGGCGTTCTGAGTATTGTTGTTGTTGTGGTTATTTACCTTGTCACTTTCAACTTGCAGATGCTGCTATTGATGTGCCTGCTATGTAACTGTCCATTCTTCCATTCTATTCTTCCATACGAATACTGTTCTGCAAGCATTTTAGTGTGAGGAGGATCAGGGAAATGCTTTTTTTTTGCAAAAAACTAATTATGCACATAAAATATTGTCTAGAATTTTAATAAAATAAAAAGCCATTTTCGGTTAGTAATTTTCTACCGCATACATACCGCAAAAATTGAAGATGACGCGTGTTAAAGATGATTTTGCTTCCATCCCAAAATTTAGTTTGCGGTTTTTTAATAGTAAACCCAGCAGAGTAAATTGAAACTATGCTCAAGTAAAGATCGTCTGAAAGGATTATCTCTTGCCTTGAAATTCTTTTTACAACCCTTTCTGTCTAAACTCTAAACAGGATGGAATTACATCGATAATGCGTGCAGTACATTACAACCGCCAAACAATTCCACGCATACTTGTGGTTTGTGTTGTAACGTAACTCTGGTGTTTCGCCTCGTGTGTTATCGATGGAAAATGTTTTGTTGGGTTTGAGGATCAACCTTGAAGTGCATGAGGTCAATAAACACTCACTATGATAAGGCAAGCACACGGCTGTGTTCACAATTGAGCAACACAACGCCTACACTAATTAAGCGAGAGTAAAAGGCAGAACGTTCCTTCTAAAAGCTTCGTCGTCTCGTAAATAAATTGAAGAAAAACCCTGGAACTATTATTCTACGAAGTATGCGAATCCCTCTGTTTTTACAATTTTCTCATGCTCTTACTTCAAGTTAGTTTATTACTTTACTTTTTTTGCATGGTGTCTAAAAGCTTAATATTGAAAGGTCCATATATATTGTGGAGCCAAGTAGTGAACGGGAAAATGAAATCATAAGACTGTTCTGCTCCGGCATCCATTCATAAAAATCAAATAACCAGGTAAGATTATACCACCGCTGAATAATCAAAATATCCACTCCATTGACTTTCACCATTTTTCCTCGGAAATAAGTACCTAACATCGAAAATAAATCGTGAAATAAAAGAGCGAGAGCAGAAAATTGGAGTGGGATTGCAGACGGTGTGGTTCGTAATAATTGTTTCCAATTTCGGTTCATGATAAGAAAGCCGTATCTGGATGTGATATCGATATCGCATTCCATAATCCCAGTGAAAGCAAGATTGGAAATGCAGTCAAGGTTTGGATTCAGTTGTGGGTCGAGCCACGGAGCTTAGTTTTACAGCCACAGCCTGTTTGCTGTTGTGTGGGTTACAAAAGTCAACATAAGGTAGCATGATTATATGCAGTTGTATTTTTGAGAGCAAATCAATGTACTTTCAAAGCCATCCTTCCTTTCGCGTGTGTTATAGAATACTTGCTAATGATAGCGATGATAGTGATCTGACGATGTTGCTGGCCTTCTGTATATCGCACAGAAAGAGCATTTGTGCTGGTAGTTGACTTGCATTGGTTCACTGCACCGCATTTACCAAGTAGCGCTAGCCACTTCTTGGAATCCTGCGACCGTCTGTGTGTCTGTAAACACGATATCTCAGAAGGAGCTGTGCATACCGATTTTTCTCAACTTTGTAACTTGTTCCTTGCATTAAAGAAATTGTCCAGTTCGATCAGTCAATCTCCATCAAAAGCAAAAAGATAAGATTTAACTGCTCAATCTCTAAACACCTGCATGCACGCTCAATCAGATTCTGTTGCGAATTCACCCACACTGAGTTCAGATAGGGTTATACGTGATCTAAATCTCGCTATTTGTTTTTTTACCCAGATAACCGGCGCCACTTTATTACTCTGCTCTTGAGTATATCGAATCTTTCCAGTGACGTTGTTTGCTTCTGGTCTTCTGTTGTGCTGCTCAGCAGTTTCAATGTTTACTTGGTTTACCTTATCGAATCATTATTTCAAATGAAACTGGCATTCTCGCTATGTGCTTACAATCGAAGCATGTACATTTGGACGTGGACCGTCGATATAAAATCTCATTAAAAGACGGACACAATACTCCAACAAACAAGCATCAGAATCCTACCGATTTTCACCTCATTTATTTACAAGAGAGCCAATGTCAAAAAATGGGCACAGCAATAGCCACTGGGTTGTCATTCTTTGCTTTGTCACTTCTTTTGTTCATCCTGTTCCATTATGTGGTAGTGAAAGTCGAATTACATTATTGGAAAAATAGCAAAAAAAAGCGCGGGGATAAATACATACATCATAGGGTGTACATTGTTCACCAGTAGAATGGACAAATATGAAAAATGAATCTGCTCAATAGTTCGTAATAGGTCATGATTACCAGGTTTGCCAAGGCGATAATTTCTCAAATTCAATGCACACATAGTTCTACTTGGTTTATAAAATGACGTGACAAAACATAACAAAAACTTAAAAAATATAACGTTAAAGGCCACTTTGTCGTACGAATGCTATTTAATCTTTCAAAAATTTTGTTATATAAACAATCCCATTTTATCTAATCATACGTTCTCAGATACCGGTTACCTTGTGCTTTTATTCCGTTGCTGTTTTGGTAGGAGGAAAAAAATCTTACAACTTCTCCAATTATCTTGTTAAATTGAATGCTACACTTACCGATCGCTGTTATTGAAGCATACTTACCGATGCCCTCAAAATAATAAAAGTCTTATTTTCGTAATGCCCTGACAAATAAACAATAATTCTAATAAAAATTATCTTTGTTAGCATTCGCTACCTAAAGTTTGCGTCATTGGAAGCATCAATTTGGAACGTACTCTCCCGGTCGAGGTATAATTATCATTTTATCAAATTTCCATACAACAGGATTATACGGCCCTCTCGTTGCTACTCCTAAATTTTCTGCCGTAGATTACGGTCGGCCTCAACCTTCCTCCGTTATGGTCATTTTAAGCAACAGTAGCAGCAACATTTATATATGTTATTATGTAGTTTATTGCACGTAAACCATCAATCCATTGGATTAAAATCCATATCATAAAAAGCATGCGTCATGTTCAGACTACTGACTCCTCATCCCATCATTATTTCTAAAATAAAAAGAACCAATATACCCACGAAATTATAGCGTCTGTTTTGCCAACGCACGTGCATAATGAAATTACAATCAGTTCTCATCTATAGACATGTAAGGCCATACATAAATAAATACATTCTGCCGCTCATTTCGATTTCGACATATACATCAAAATAATTAAGCTTGCTAAAAATAGAGAAAACCAGAAAATCCGAAATAACCGCAGCCGCGTACTCTACTAGAATTCCGCAGCAGACCATAATGAAAATAGTACGTCAAATTAATGTAATTTACAACATCTCCAGGATTTTGAAGTGTACACATGGTATTGATTTGCGAGGAACTGCCATCCCTAATGCTCTGCATCAGTTCCCGATCTACAAAGACCGGCCTTGTTTAAGAAAAAATGTAAGGGAGAAGGAAACCGGCTGAAAAGTTCTTTTATATTTTATAAGATTACCAACACACGAAATAAGTGCTTTTAGTAGAAAAGAAGAATGAAAATGTGGAATTGTGCAGTATTTTATTAGGTGGTGGTGTACGTAACATAGAGAGAGTATCTTTTAAGCTTCTCATGTGCATCGTGGTGGTGACTACACATAACGTCACAGCTTTCTCTACTTGATATCATCATCATCAGCAGCAGTGCCAGTAGTCATGGAAATAATATAATATATATTTTGTGTAAATAAAATACGGACGTGCAATTCCATTCTTAGTAGCAGCATGTGTGTAGCAATAAAAAGCACGAGAGGATTACCCAACTGACAATGAGAATTGAGTGAGTAAGAAGTACATACATTCATTGCAGTTTCCACTGACTTACTTCCCTGTTGTTGATGATGGTTGTGTGACTTGCCTCTTCCTTTCCATTATCTATGCAAAGCTTCTGAAGGGTTACGTCTACAACAGAAGAAGAAGAAGGAGAAAGAAGCAGTACCAGGAAATTGAGCTGGAGAGTAAAATATAGAGGTATACCCAAATGCACAAAAGTATTTAATGCATTACAACAGACAGGGAGGATGATAGTGATGTGATGAGGAGGATCCTGAGAAAGGAAGGGAAAAGAAACTGCTGGCGTAAGAGGGAGAGAGAAAGATGAGCACTTAAATTTAGTTGTATGCTATCAGAAAAAAAATGCTAACGACATGGTGTTCCTTTTTGCAACCCAGTGTTTAAGAACACACTCTTTATATACACACACATATTACAGATTTCACACCGAGATGGGGAAATGAAATGCGTCAACTTTCTCTTCATCATGTAAAATTTAAGATGTGTGTGTACATTTGCAAGCTGTACTAATCACGAAAGATCACACTCTTCATCGTTTTGTAGAGGTAATGTACTTACTTAATACAACTTGCTATATAACGTGAAGCTAGCCACTGCTTTCGACTCTCTTATCATAGACAGTCACTATAGCATGAAGTGGATATTTTTTTTGCATAATTTGCACAGATTGTCTTTCCAAGGAAGACACACCAAAACGTAGTAGTGTCAACATTGACGAAAATGAATCGATCAGTCAAGGCTTTAAAATGGGAGTTAATGTAGTACGTTAGCTTCCTTCTCTTGCTTAACGGCCTCAAGAAGACATGAACTGTGTCTGTCACAAGGACAAGAAAATGAATGATTGGCTGCAAATCAACTGAAATTCCGTCTTCACTTTCCACTTATATAAAAAAGAGTTGATGGGACAGCGAAGCACATGTTGATATCATGCGCACGCTGCTATATAATCACGGGATGGGATCATGTAAACAGGTCGCACTCCCATACTAACTTATTTACTTTGCTATAGAAAAAAAATATCGAGCATACAACGACATTAAGAGTGGCAGTGAGACTGCTACTATTTCTCGTGAACTATTACCCAAACCGTTGCAGAATCTCCGTTTCGTTTTCCTGTGTGTGCAAACGTGAGGGGCCATGGGAAAGCTTTCCCGGTTTCTTAAAAATACATACCTCGCAGAGAAGAGCTTTCATCGTTCATACTGACTGTACCACTCTGCAAAAAAATGAATGGGAAAGCTTTTAAAGACCAGAATTTCATTCATTTCCGATGCCAAGCATCCAAAATGCTTGTGACAGACAAGATAACTAAAAAAATACAAATATGAACAAAAATCCAATTCTTGCCATAACTGTTGTGTGTGTGAATACAAAAGTTTTAAGGAACCCGAAACTTTTACCTAGAAAAAAAGTGAGAAAGGGGGCGTCTAGTTGATTAGTTATTTGTCAATTCTTCCTGGTGGTGTTGGTAGATATTTCTAAAGTTGAAATTCTCAATGAAGTACATTCATCACCACAACTGCCGCTGTGCTGTAATAACAGCGTCAATGTTCAATGTACAGCTTGTTTTCTATATCACCCGTTATGAGAATCTCTAGAAAAATCTATATATTATCAATATAGCCGAGAAAGTAGAGTAGAGCAGAGGAAAGAAAGAGAGGTATACACCGATTGTTTGTGAGCGCTTGAGAAATTTTATTAGTGGAAGGAAGTAGGAAGGAGTGTAGAAGAGGATCTTCAAGTACGGCATGATATCGGACAGAGTTGTTATTGTTGTTGTTGCTGCTTCTGTATGTGCTGTTGATGGGAAGTAGCAAAAAAGTGGTTTTATGGCCTTTCAAGAGATTTCCCTTTCCTTCTTTTGGGAAGACGCTTGATGTAGATCTTTCTTTAGAAAAACTGTTTTTCAAGGAAGTGTTTCATTATTTAGCTCATGAAAAGCTATTCATTTATCGTATACCTCTTGTAAATGCACACATAAAAAGTTTTAATGCATTCTTGCGTGAGTGAGTGCAGAGTTGTGATAAATAGCTTTCCGTGTGCGCCCAGATTGAGAGGTGGAAAAAGGCACACACCCAAATTCACTGTCCTGCTTAGCGATTTTGATTAGTACAAAGTAGAAAATAATGTAAAGGTTTTTGAACTACATGTGTTAGACATCTTAGCAAGTGCATTTTATTATTCACAAAACGTTATTATGAGTTTTTTTACTGTTTTACTGGCGAATCTTTAGTATAACGCGCTCCGGTAATGAAGTTTCCTTCTGAATGCGGCGTTATAGCAAAAGAAACTTCAATTTTTTACTCCTCGAGATAATTGTAATTTATGTAGAAATTGCTTTAATTGCCTTTTTTACTGTAAAATGTGGTCTCATTTATTTTGAAGATGCCAGGGAATTATCGCCTAGTTTCTGACCTATACCATCCAAATCGTCGCTTCCAAAACTGCTGCTTCCGCACCATGTCCCAAGTCCTTTAATGAACAAGGATAATGAATTATCCGACTAGAATTACCAAATACATAGTATTCGTGCGATTAGGTTATAGCGTAATAAATAACAATGATAAACAAGAATATATTAGGAGCACGAAAGCATCGTAATGTGTCTCCAGCTTGGGCTAATCTTGAGAGAAAGTGAGGGCTGGAATTAGTTTGAAACATGGAATTCCGTTTGACTTTCTTTCACTGCTTTGTGTGTCATGCAAAGTTGGTTGCAGAAATCTGACTTGCTTTTTCATTATCCGGCGGAACAAAGCACCGTAGCCATGTCCCTCTTTGTTTAATGGAAACTGTGTAAATTGCATAGCTGATGTCATTATCACAAAATTGTCTTGTGTTTGTTTTTCAAAATTTCAGTTAGCCAGTTTACTACGAGGGCTGATCAATTTGACTTTAAAATCGATAACAGACTAACAGACCTTCAAGGCAAGTTATTACTACACTTAATTGACAACACATTGCAACAGAAGAATGTTTGGCGGACATACAGATGGACGTGCTTAAATCAATATTTGCTGACTTAGCATTCTGTTATGCAATATAATGAAACAAAATGAGTGATAATAATACAAAACTACGTTTTCTCAGAAATATGAAAGTTCATTTTGAATCTAGATGTATCTACACAATACTTGCTGAGATCAGATTAGGATAGAAGCAATAAAGTGTAGACACTCATGCTTGCTATCACACAGTGCAGTCCTAGTGCTGGCTACTTTTTGCTGTAGTGGAGCAGCTTGAACGAACAGACATACAAAATGTTATAATCCCAGATTAAGGCATAACAAAGGGAAAGACAAACTAGACTTACAATTAGGATATCTTGCAATGTGCGGACTAGGAAGTGGCATGTTAGCAGTGAGATCCTTTAATTTACGATAAAATATTATGTCAGTGACGTTTATTCTCATGTTGTACGAGCAGCAGCCTGCACCCTGATCTAACTTTGTAAAGATTAGGTGAATATGACGATAACCCTTATTTTTATTACTGATAGATAATACTAATGCATTCACATCCACCTACTTTGCAAATCCTAAAAACCCACCTAGACTTTTACTGTGTACAGACAGACGGTAGTAGTTACTATGCAGCAGCGTTGATTCTGTTGCACCTTCACAGCCACTTCCACCCACGATTTGATTCATTAACTTGAGTATGGACGCTGTCTACACAATACTACTATAGCTGCTATTACTGTACTGTGATTAGTACATATCATTTCTAATTACGAAAATCAAAACATATCTCCCTAAAGCTACTAAAACAAAAACCAGCTCATTCTCGGTCCAATTCTGGCGTTTATGAGATCATGGCCATCATTGTAACCAGAAAATCCGGAGCAGTAGCGCTAGAGCAGTTGGTCTTGGCAGCTTTTAATTCCAATGTCTACGCAACGCAACTTTTTGCTCTACAGCTCCTTCATTCAAACAGGCAACCTCCCCTCTCCATGTTTCCATCTCTTTGCCTCAGTGTGACTGTTCACTATTGTAGTTAATCCTATTTAATTTGTACAGAGAACACTTCTCTTTTGTTTTATGAAGATAAAGGCATTAGCGTTGCTATTGCTAAAGCAGCAGTTTTTGATACTGCTGAGAGCATGGAAAATTAGCCGGTGACACAGTATGAATTATAGGAGTTGCTACAAGTGTTTGCGAGTATAGGGCACTTGTACAATGTGCGCGAGTACAATCAAGTCGTCGCTCACAATTAAATTATGGAAGAATGGTGACACTTCTAGATGCTACTCTGGTGCCCATGAACAAAAAACCAGCGTCCTGTCAACAATAACGGCTAGGCAAATAAATAAACTTGCCTTAATTGAGCAACGGAAGGGTTTATGTTTCAAAGTTTAAACTATTTTTACATCCTAGTTTTTCTCATAACTCGGTATGTGCTGCTGTGTCAAAAGAGTACATCGATTCCAGCATTCTGGGTAAAAAAACACCATTACCATCATTAAGAATTGTAGCAAAGAGCTTGTTAGACTAACTGTTTATACTCAAAAAGGCACTTTGAAATGTTAGTCATACATATCTAAAACTTCATTTTAATTACAGCAACTCTAAACTGTATTATATCTCTCACATTTTTAATTCAATCTTGGTGATATTATAGAGTTCTATAAGAAAGTTAGGGGAAAATTTACGACAGCACAGTGCATATAATTACTTGCGAGCGAGTCTCTACTGGAGTGGCTCCTAAACTTGGACAGCAAATTAGCAGATACAAAGAGACATTTTCTGTCTCTACTGTTGCTCGCATGTCGGAAGATTGCATGAATGCATCTACTTGGTTTATTTTCTATTTTCCTTCTCTCATTCTTTCCTTTCTTTGCCAGAGAATTCGTGGCAAGATAGCAGGAAACGTTAATAGAATACAATGTTATTCTTCACGCGTTTTGTGGCATGTACATTTTGCTTTTAACAAACGAAGATAGTTGGCTTACGAGTTTAGCGTTGAGACGAAAGAAGAAAAGTACATCCTATTATGCAAGAGAAAAAGACCTTTGAATTGGCGGTGTACTACTGTTATTAGTGATTTCTGTAAGGACGGCAGCACAACAATTGTTCTTTTTCATTGAATTGTTCAGCCAGTGGCCCTGCCAACACTGTGCTTTCCCTTTCGGTGCGGAGAGAAAGCAAAGACGTGAAAATAAGATAAAGGGACAGCGAATGCGGAAGAGGAGAAGAATGGCGTTGACTGTCATATATTCTGCTGATTCTCAAGAAGTGATCTTACACATTCGGGCAAAATCAAGTAGCAAAGCAAATTTATATAAGTATGCATTCGATAAAAGAGTATGGAACGGATAGAGGGCAAAACGAGATGCTCAAAATGCTACAACTGTGAGATTGCTCCTACCACTACGGCTACTTTTAGTACTTTTCTGTGTGGTTTGCTCATTGCTCTCTGTCTGTTTTCCGCTTCCCTTCTTTTGTTTTCCACTTTTTGCGTGAGCACATAATGGTTACAGTATTAATTGTACATAGAACAAAAAGGATTATATTGGGGCCGCATTAATGATACGATTTATACAGAAACCGAAATTCCAGCCAAGTATTTTAGTTAGGAAACTCCTTTTCGGGTTTATGGTTACTGACAAAATTCTTTTGCTTTGAGTAAATACAAAGGTCGAAAAATTTTGGACGAGAACATTTACTCAAGCAAATGCGGTAATCCTCTACTACTTTAAAAACAACCCTGTTGCATCTGCATTCCAAGAAACTGCGGCCGAAGGCACGTTTTGAACTTGACCCACAAAAGTTGGTACTCCATAACCAAATTCTTCAAACACGATTGATTCTAGCGTTTATCATTATGAAATATTTACTGGCATGGTACTGATTGTCATCCAATAATCTTACAGCATAGAATATGGGGTTTATTCGTTGCATAGTTAAAAGTTTTGCTTTGCCATTTTCTTATAAACTTACGTGAGCATGGAAGTTTGGAACAATGCGAAATTGGCCTACCAACGCAACGCGCACATTGGGCCTAGCTGCGCCATCACAATCTTGTGTTTTCTACTTGATTTTAAAGTAAAATGAAGTAAAACAGGTCCAGAAAGCTGACATGTAACGATGTTACAAACTAGCGGGGCTTTCGGGAAACATGGAAAGCAAAGTATAATTGCATGTCTAACCACAGAACAATTACCGAGCGATAGTTGATTTTCTTCAGTACACGGAAAGTAGTAAAATAGTTGGCCCATAATGAATTTTTGGTGATCAATATAGGAGCAATATAGCGGATTGTTGAGCAGACGGACATATGGCCAACATGATGATCAATAACCAGCTTATTCTTCTTTATAAAGGACAAAATTACCAAACCACGACGAAGTTTTATTCCGCTGCACTTTTTCTTATGGTTGTGTAATATATTAGCATTTGTATTGGTGTGTTCCACTTCTAGAAATGGTATTTTTGATTTGTCCTCATAAACTTCATAAACAAGCAAGCAAAGATAGTATTCCGAGCTGAAGTAAACCTTAAGAAAACACTTGGGGCAGTCTACCAAATCTGCTGGTGAACAAGTGAAAGAGAAAATCGGAAATTTTTTAACCAAAACTTCAGCAGTAACAAGTGCCGCTCTCTCCTTGCTATACTTTTGCTTTCGTTTCGACAAGCAACATTAGTGGTCATAGAAACAGGCAAATAACGGGAGAATGAAGGGCAAGGGAAAAGCAAGAAAACCAAACAACTAAACGTTACAAACATTCTTTTTATTTTTTCTTGCATTGAATTGTGAGCATATATTATTGCCATCATAGGTGATAAACATGGAAGAGTCGAGCGTGTGGTAGCGATGCATGCATGCGAGTTGCAGCTAACAACGACCGCTGAAAATCTTGCACATAAAACTGAAATTTCGATTGGATTCTAGTATTCTTTACGACGTAGTGGGAAAAAATCGAGCTCAGGACACGTTCTTTTTTTCATTTTCGTTTTCTTCCTTCGTTTATATTCAGATATTACAAGGAAGAAGGAAACGGAGACAAAAGAATTGAAAAATAAGGGAGAAAGGGAATACCTACATATTATACAGAGCAGAGAAAGGGGAAGTGGGAAGTAAGAAAAAGGAAGCCAGGCAAACTTGACTAGATGAACGTGAGCAGTGTATGGATGTGTGTGGGTATAAAATACAATACTACCAAACATGGATATCTTTTCGTTGTCATAATTCTTCTACTACTGGTGCAGTCGTAGTGGTTGTTGGTTTGGTGAGAAGTAACTAACTTACATATTAGCGCAATTGTAGAGCTCTGTAGCATCATCAGCAACAACAGAGCTCCAGCACCACTTGCAAAAACTTGCACCATATAGCCAAGTTTTCCATACTTTTGCAACAATAGAAAGAGAAGTGGAGCCAGGAGCAGCAGAAGCATAATAATGTGTCTGTGTGTGTCCTGTGTGTATCTGCGATGGGAATGTGAGTGAATCAAGTCAAAATCTCTACTTTTTTGGTGATGATTGGTTGTCCTCTTAGTCTTCCTTCTCAAACAAATACAAGCTCAGAGAAGTGCAAAAGAATATAACAGGAGCAGTAGTGGCAGCAGAGCACACACCACCAGCACTAGGCATCATAATGCCACCAGCGGAGCAAATACAGCAGAAATGCCACTGTAACGGTATAATAGCTCTTCTACGATAAACTACCAAGTCAGTAGCACGAGTCAAGTAGCAATATCAACAACAAGACGAAGAGACGGTCGCGAACAGAGGCAAAAAAAGAAGAGAGAACTGCTCTGCAGTTGAGTAGAATAAGTTGCTTGAAGAAGGTGGTAGTAGCAAAAAAGCAGCGAAATAAGCAGTAGTAGAAGTTACAACGCTTAAATATATTTTTTGCGTCCTGTGAGGGAGATCCACACAAGCCGAAAGCCGCTGCCGTGTGGCTTTACTCACTCGAACACACATACACACATGCTATTTAGTTGGCAAAACAGGAGAGTCGTGGATGGACGGCTGCTGTTACATACAATTTCCTTAACGCATTACTTGCTTCGTTTCTCCTTGTTACAGAGACTCCTGGCAAGCGAGAAGAAGAAAGAGAGGAAAAGAATACTACTGCGAAAGTTCAGAAATTGACTCCTTGCATTGTGTATAGTTGAATAAGAAGAAAGAAGAAATCCCTGTGTGAAACTGTTAGACTTTTTTTCTTACTGTTTCGCCTAGATAGGAGGAACAAGTGAATTTGGCGTTTGTTCCTTCGTACTCCTACGAAGACGAGTCCTACTACTTTTGTGTGACTTTTTTTTGTGTCTGTATGAGATTTTCCCTTAACGTAGAAAAGAGAGACGTTTCCAATTCCAAGCAAAACCAACAAAGCTTCGTATATAATAATAATAATACTTGCTTTCTCTTTTTCTCCCTTTTCATCATCAGGAGAAAAAAAACTGACGGTGGTGGTGTATGTTGTTGGTGCTCTTTTTTCATTGTGTCGATATGCTATTATCGCGGATCTCTGCGTAAAAAAAGAGAGGAAAAGGCCTGTGAGAGTAGTAAGCTGTACAAACCTATCACATTCTCCTTGGCTGACCGAGCGTGGCTCATCTTCCCCCAGAAAGTTCAACTTGTTATATAAGGCAGGAGAAGCAGAGCAGCCAGCAGTAAAGTTTATGTGGTGGTGTGTGTATTTTTTCACTTCTCGTCGATAACTCCTCCACACTCCTCCTTAGTCAATTTTTATGAGATACATCACGCTATTCCTCTTTTGAACGGTTTTAGCAGTGGTAGGAAACGCAACGGCAGCCACAGCAGCGAACACACGCACATATTGCATTACAGTTTTTTTACAATAACTTTGATTTCCCCCATTGAAAGAGAATAAGAAGAGAAGAAGAGAGTGAGTGAGTGTTTTTGTTCCCTCTTTGCCAATTCCCCGTAACCGATTTGTTCCAGTCGAGTCTTAAGTAAGGGGAAAAAGATATAATAATAAGAGTAATAATAGACGTAATAACCCTCGTAATAGTACTCATAACGCCTTGTATTGCACTACACACAGTCGACGCTTTGTTCCACTCCTGCTCTCTTTCTGTCTCTCTAGATTGTATTTCTGGGTGCATCAGTGTGCAATTGACGTTGTTCTTGTTCTTCTGGTGGAAAAATAAAGGATTAATTTGAAACGGTGCTTAATTATATGAACCGGAAAATAAAGAACGACAAATCCTTTACGACGTTCCAAGGATTAGATTGAAAATAAACAGTAAAGTGAGCACAATAGAGTAACAAGCAGTGAGCTAGTATTCTCTGTAGACATTTTCATTTAACAAGTTTGGTGGTCGTTTAAGCTGTGTATCATATAATATCTTTTCGTTTGGAGAGAGAAAAAATTCCATTACCCTCTTCATCGCTATCGTCACCATCCCCATCACCATTGTCGCGTGTTTTAATGAACGGACTGTTGGTCATCGTGGCTCGCAATCTCCCTCCCTTTAAGAACAATAATAGTTATAATAATAATCAGTCACATTAATGCGAAGCCAAGTCTACGTTTTAATAGACCATCTAATGTATACAATCCAAAATGGACAAGAGGATGAGACGCAATATGGTAGGAAAAAAACTTTCTTATTACTATGTATGTATTGTCATTTTTGTATGAATAAATTACGGATAAATTGACATTTTTATTATTTCTTTCCGTTAAGTGCTTATTGTTGACACGTTCTGACAACTGATTTCATCCCGGCTGCCAACACGCATTAATTATACTGACTGTATCAGATAAAATGAAGCCATTCGCAGCGTTGCTCCTAATTCTTTGTTCCAATTTTAAAAACATCTAGCAATGACATACTTATTTCCTGTGCAAAAATTTGCATCTTTTATTAGTTTAGTAGGAAATAAATAATTGAACGAAACTCATTAGAGTTTCAGAGGAATTTCATGAATAATGTATTATTATTTTTAAATGTCGTCTGCCAAATATATTGGAAAGAAATGACACTTTTATTGCAAAACAATCGTTGACAAGAAAGCTATATATGTATAAGCTTTTTTCACGATCAGCCAGCAAGAATGAATATTTGTTTGGCTCAAGCAACAAAAAAAGCTCGGTATAGGTCATTATAACAATTTCGTGGGAGATGTCTAGGAAAGGGCATAGTGGAAAGGAAGATAAGAAAGAAAAACGCATTTGTTTGCAAGATGATGCAGAAGAGATTATTAGATTTGCACCGTCATAAATATGTATAGAGATCTATCATCAGTCCTAAACTTGAAACTACAGCTTTCAACTCCACACCTTTACCACCATAAACATAGCATTCAATGCGTAATTGTGTTTGTAAACATAGGACAGTTGTAAGACAGTAATTGCTTTGAATGAATTCAAATTAGCAGAGTTAAATTTAACTCTATTAGATTCCCTATTTTAGTCAGTTCATGATTGGATTTGTTGGGTTTATGGGATACGTACTGTCAATTGCAACCGACAACATTGAATTGAATATGAATGAATGTTTTTTATTAAAATCCTATTTTGTTTCAGCTGTCAAACATCCGTTAAAAACAAGGACATTGTCTTTAAGCGTAACTGAATTGCAATCAAAATTGGTATTGTGTTTGTGTACAAGCTGAGCGTACATTTTACGAATACAATACGAATGGTTTAACATCTCATGTCTGTACTCTGACGAGTATTACGTTTTACATTCATTTAAATAATGTAGAAATCCTTTTCTTGAAAACAAAAATACGTGCGATAAAATTCTTGTTCTGTATATTGTTAGCATATGTAATTTCCTTGCCATTTTAAATATTTCAGTTCTTTGAAATTTAGCCGGCAGAAGTTTCGAATGAATTTGAAGTGAGATTTTTAACCCAATGCTTACACACGTGTAATTGCAAAACCCACATTTTATCATGTATCTTTGATGTGTTATTGCTTGTAAAGTGCTAAGAAAGCAATTATATCATTTATTTTTTTGCTCTGAATAATGTTGTAGCCACTTCTTCGCATATCATATCAGAATTTAGAATCGATGAGTATATCAATCAGCAACAGTTAATACTAAAATAAATGTTTGTGTTATTCTTGTTGCAGCCTTCCTGCTTTAAAATTCATTTTTAGATTTTATGACTATTTTTACTACCTCTTTTGGTCTTACATCCATATAATGGAGCAAAATCATAATATTTATAGTGTTATGGGGGCCTCCAATGCACCTCGTCATCATATCACCCAAACATTCGAGAGCAAACCATTGCAGTCTGCACAGCTACAAATTATGTCGTTGATATCGAGTCGTCAGTACGAATTTACATACTGACTGACGAAGGTCTGTTCGTCTGTATATCTGTTTTGTTAACACTCTCTTGGCCACATGTTTTAACCCGTTTCGCGAATGAAAATATGGGTCCCTTGGGTCAAGGACATGAACCCTGTTTATTTTCAGTAAAAACTGTTTAATCCCCTGTGGGTCAGACCACGCACCATATTTTCAAGTGACAACTCCTATAAAACAGGCTTTAAGGATAACATTCCCTTATCCTTCGTGAAGAATGCAGACAACAATAGAGCATTTACGGTACATATGGATAATATTAATCACCTTCGACAATGAGCCATTATTTAGTATGTTCCGTACAGCGGTTTATTGTGATTAGATATTTCAGTATTAAAAGATCAAAGCAAACTTGTATAAATCATAACTGTTAACATCTTTATGAAAAGAAACATTTGTCCAGTCAAAGCAAAATTTCGTTCATCCATTCCTACTAGAACGTAATGAGACGACCGATAATTTTCTATTTTATATATTTGTTGGTGTGAATGTGTGAATACTACTTTTCCCTTCCTTACTAATGCTTGTTGTCACTTAATTTTTAATGCGTGCGCTAGTGCCATTTATGCCCATATGCCTTATTTAGTGGCACATGGTTTTAAAAGTGACACATTTTTTGCAACATCTCAGTTTATTGTTATTGATGAAGTTAATGTAGTAGCTGACAGTAATAACATTTCCATTAGGCAAAAAGGCATCTTTAGGCTGGTGATAATGACGCTTCATTTCTACTCGTTTATTGCACACAGCTCTCGGTCACTTCACCCTTGCGTTCACCCTATTCCCAATTTAGCTCTCACGCTCACCATCATCCTATGATTATCAAGAGGAACAATAGTGTTTTTTTTCTCCCAAAGAAAAAAAAACTTTTGGAAAAATGAGGTAGGGGCTAAATGGACGAAAGCTGTTCAACACAACTGTACTTTGACTTTATGTTGCCATCAACAAGACTCTAACCGCTGATTATCTAAGTGTGGAGATTGTAGATTACATGTATTATAAATATGAACTAGCGAGAGTATTATGTCATATATTATGGCATTGTACCATTTTGCACGGCACTTAGTTTGCAACTTGGAATGTTTGACAAAAGCGAGCTCAAGTATAAGGTATGTTGCAGCGTGCTGCGTGTTGATCTGATGATGATGATGAGAGGTTCCTCTAGTTGGATTTGGCCTATTGTAGAAGCGATATACCTACAAGTGCACATACATGTGGTTCTGAATCTGGCTGTTGTGGATGATGATGATGATCACTCTTCTTTTCGCTGCTGTTCAATCCTGGAAATTCTTCTGCGAGCAGCGCGCATTGTGCTTGCATGCTTATGACAGGAGCTGTATTTAATGCTATTATTAATACGCGCTAGCATATTCTAGCAATCATTCCAGACGTCTGTCTGTCCACAATGTACGATATATTCTCCACAACAGTTAGCCCGACTTAAGAAAGCGTATCATATAATATGCATATCCACATATAGATGCATTGCTTAAAAGGGAACGAACGGTCAAATCAATCTACTGTTAGGGACATATGGTTACAGGTTAATTTACACGCTCACATTCTGACGCGTGGACGGATTTTGACTAAAATGTGGTAGCCAGCTAGCTTGTGTCAAGCAAAGCTGAACCAAATTGTTTGGCCTCCTGTGGAGAAAAGGAGGTCTGGGGTAAATGTTTTCTACATGCTCATTTAGGAAATGCGTGGATGGAATTTGATGAAACTAGATTTCTCTTGATGCTGTCTCATAAGATAATATTGGGTCAGAACAAAATAGGATCATTCCGGGGGGTTAAACAATCTCTTCATTAAGACAAAGTAATAGTTTAATTGAAAACTATTACTTTCCTGGCTCTTGCAGTTAAGTTGCTAGCGCAGACTGTTTACCCCGCTTCTTGTGGTTTATTAATTCAGGCATTTTGCGGTCTAATATATTACATTATCCTCTTTAGCATATTGCGGATGATGATGATGACTGGTTCTAACAGTTCTTCCATTCCTCCTGAGTAATCGATAATGACTATTATTGCTATTATTCGGTTGTTGCTACTGGGTAATGAGGTTTGAGTAAGCATACTCAATTTCAAACTGAAATTCAATAATCTAATCCTCGTCTTATTCATCAGAGCGTCATTTTCAACATGTCTGGCTCAATTCATCTCAGCGCATTGCGTTAGTTACGCTCTATCCAAACCGTGTTATTCTTTTAACTTGTTATTATTATTACTGTTACTACTATTATTATTGCTTCTTCTGTGTTCTTCGAAAGGCGAGAATAAAACCTTCCGATTCACTCAACTCATGGCAGTAGTCGTTGTGGATCTCGAACAAATTTTTATAGCTCAGCATCAACACCATCCTATACTGTCTTTCTTTTTGTTGTCATCTGGTTTTGAGGTTTTTCCTTGTTACCAACATTAATTTAATTATTCACAGGAGGAAAGAGGCATGAGCAAATAAAATTTACTGCCTAATTCATACGCAGCAGGGCTTCACACTCACAGAACATCAACCATCAACAGCATCCCAATCTCAACCACTAACACCAACCGACCCAAAGCTACGGACGCGGAGCCACTCATTCCACAAGAAAAACCTTGAGAATTGCCTATTACGGAAAGAGACAGGGAGGGAGGGATGTGTGTGTGGATGATGAAGAAGGAAAGGAAAAACTTCCATGAATATGAATGAATGATTGCAAGACATGCATCTCTATCCAGCACCTCTTAAGATTTTTTGAAGACGCTGAATCGGGATTTAATCAAAGTATTAAAAAAATGGCAAACAGGCACATGGAAGACATGACAAAAAGACGACGACGACGACAACAACAGGAGGAGAAGTAGCAGCAAGGCAAAAAAATCATCTTGAGTGTTCTTTAGTCGTCTTCGGTCCTCTGTTGTCTTGTTGTTGATGTTGTTCTTCTTCATCAACTCATCTTCTCTGCAAACATTTTAAAAACTTTCAGTCGAGCCATGAATGGCGATGAAAGAAAACGTACTATAGTCAAATTGCTCACTAGTCCGTAAAATATGAGTGTACCCATATAACAAATAATATGTATACACATATTGTTGTTAAGTAAGCCGCCAGGGAGGAGAACACAACTCTCAGCAGTACTTTTTTATTCTCCCGTTGTCCGTCTTTTTGTCAGTAAGTTGTCATCGACATAACCATTCCTTCCCTTTGCCAATATATACATAAAACATAATATATACAGAAGTTCAAATTCCACATTCCATGCATACATACTATTATAGTAAACAAGTTGAGTTTCCAGAGTCGTCGTGTTGGCGGTGATGACGACGACGACGATGGAGGTGGCGGTGGTGGTGATGGGTCTAATACAAGTGTGATGTGGCCTTCCTCTTGTTGTTCACACAACCCATTTTTTTCTATTTTCGTTACTTTTTTTTCTTCTTTTCTCGCTTTTCCCAAACTTCTCCAGCTACATTTTTGCAGTGAGAAAAGGCTGCAGTTATGACGCTCACTTCCTCTCATTCTCCAACTAACCATTTTTTTCACTGTTTTCTGAATCGCGTATATATGGAGAAAGAAAATATAAAAATGAAAGACTTTAAGTGGAGCCTCTGCTTGCCTGCCTGCCTGCTGAACATTTTCCTAAAAGCAGACAGTAAATAAGAACAGCGGTGTATACATAAATATATTACGTGTAGTTGCTGTATGCATGCGTTGTAGTGGTTGGGTAGTGTCAACAATGCACTAGTCAGTCACCACATTTACAAGTGTCTCTTTCACTTGTCATCCTCAACGATGAAAGCTATTGTATTGTTATATAAAAATGTGTGCAAGCTTGCCAACCTCTTTTCCCAACCACACTAGCATGCATAGCACCTTGTACCACTACTACTGCTTTCGAGGTTTTCGTCCTTCAATATCTTTCTTTCTCCTTCTCCAAAATTTTTACTACATATACTTACCAAGACTGTATGTAATTCTTTTACTAAAGAAATCTCGCTGTCATGTCCTACTTGATATTTTGAATGAGGTGTAGTCACTGGGGAGAATAACACAAAAGCCAATCTCCATTTGATGTGACAACAATATGCTGATCCTAAACCACTAACCCGGTAATTTGATGATCATATTATTTATCGCTCGAAATTTGTCGGGGGAAGACTGGTCGTAGTAGAATTGCTGAAAATAATGGATGCTCGCGATGAGAGAGATGCTTTCTGTTTTTGATCAAAGTTCATTTTATTTTTGTTTTTATTTATAATGGATATTGAATGTGTGGGCGAACAAAAACTAACATCTGCTCCATTTTGCACAAGGATTACACATGTTTTTCGTTCATATGAGGCAGTTTGTGTGTTTGTGTAAAAAATATTATTATGATGTTGTTGTGAATAAAACAATAGAGGATGATAATAACAGCAAGAAGAGCAGCAGCGTTGCTTTTTTGGCTGGATCGTGTTTTTCTTTCTTTTTTTTGTCTTTTCCTTCACTTGTCACTTGTGTAAGATAGGATGAAGAATGTTTTGTGCTCGTCACTGTCAGTCTTCTCTTGGTAAAGTGCAGACTTGTACCCTCCGTCATCATCACCATTTATCATATTAAGCGAATCATCGCAGAA
Source organism: Sinella curviseta (assembly GCA_004115045.4). Classification (NCBI taxonomy): domain Eukaryota; kingdom Metazoa; phylum Arthropoda; class Collembola; order Entomobryomorpha; family Entomobryidae; genus Sinella; species Sinella curviseta. The sequence continues at coordinate 18,393,440 of CM065489.1, read as the reverse complement.
ATATAAATAACCTTTCTTGCTTAGCTTACTCGGTTCGTACGGCATATTAGCTCTAATGCGCATTCTTAAAAAGCGTGGCAGGCATGTGCGCTATGTATGGAATTATGGCACATTTACGGGGTTCTGCTTTTAAGGAGAAGCCTAAGTCTATGTCCGTGGTGGTCACATCAATCCTCTCCTCTGCCCTTCCGATTACGGCAGTTGATAAGCCTTGTCTAACTATAAAAAATTACTTGAAAAAACGGACAATCTGACAGTCCAGCCTGTCAAGAAGGCTTCGAATTCTCCACTGTCCTCTCATAAAATTTTGCAAGCAGCCATCTGTGCATTTTGGCCGGTTTTTATGACTACAGTCAGATCACCCAAACGTTGACTATTTTGGAGTTGAAGCAACCAATAATTTCAACTTACCCCTCGGCACATCGTTATACCGCTTTCACGAAAGTCAGAAATGTTGGTTCGTTTCGTTCCCACATTTCTCGTTGTAGTGTGTGAGGCGCTTCGCGGCATGAACTTGGCAACGTACAATCGTGCATGCTTCATGATACGTGACGTGTATACACTCGTCTTTTAGACATTGATAAAGAAAGCAGCAAATCCTCTGAATGAATCAACTTCTTTTTTTTGTTACATACAGGAAAACAAAAAACGTGAGACCGTGTAAGCACATTCTCAAAAGGAAGAGAGAAAAGAATCGCTTATTTTTTTGTTTTACTACATTTCTATTTCGCCATTTAAAACGAAACCTTTGCTGCACCCACATACTACAACAACAGCCATGTGCAGTGGCTCGTTCACTTCTCCTGAGGCTGCTGAAGCCACGTCGCTTTTCCATCCCTCCCTCTCTCTCTCTTTTTCCATATTTTCTCTAACCATTTCCGCTCTTTCTCTCTTTATATCACCAGCTTGAAATCTCTTGTTTGTTACAACACATGGTCCCACACTGCTTGTCTTCTGTGCACCTCGCATCTCTGTCTATGCTACATTCGCCCATCATATACATATATACAGATATATACCCTTTTTGTCCCTTTTACTTCACCACTTCGATGACAGCAAGCCGCCATAAGTTTTCAGCAAAGGTTCGTAAGTTGAAGGTGTAGACGACAAACCATGAAAAAGTTTTGAACCAACTAACTGATGAGGCTGGCTATTTGCGAGGACAAACCTGAACGTAAAGTATAAGCATACAATAATGCGTACAATTGGTGTATGGCAGCATGATCATCACCATCATCATCATATATGAAAAATATCTCAATTTGAACATTTCATTTTGGGAGAATGTGTGCCCTAAAAGAAGGGCCTACAGCTCCGAACATAAAAATTGAACAAGGTACCCATCACCGGAGACGGAAAACATGGTGGTGTTATGTGTGTGCGTTAGCTATGCGTCTTGGCATTATCGATGGTAATGCCATGTAGGTAGGTTGGTAGGTACAAAAACATACATTCTTTTGCTCTCTAAGCTCGTTTTACACTTCCGTCTACATTCGAAAAAGGTCTACATGCAAGGTTCCGCAACCATAGTCATAATAATTTTGAATAATATGCTCGTCGTCCCCGTCCTTCTTTTCTTTTTTGACAAACTTTTTCTTGGTAGTGAAAGTAAGCAAAAATGTATGTGCTTTTGCTATTTTACTTTCTTTACTTTTACTTTTCTTCTTTGGTCGCTCTCGTAGTAGTAGCAGAGTGCATGCGTATTTGCATGGTATTACATGGATATCATTCCTTGTTAGTTTTTGTTCGTACTCACCCCACTGCCACCACTTTTTTCCCTTGCCACTTGAGACATAAGAGTAGGAAGACTTTTTCTCTCTAGGAAGTAAGAATTAGACTAATCTTGGTTGGAAATTGGACATGCATGCCTGCTTGCTGGCATATATGCTTTCCCTTTTAAAAAAAGTTGAAGCCTTTACGAAACATACGTCTCGACAAAACTCCATTTAAAAACAAGCCAAGTATTTTATTAATGCATATGTTGCTATATCCATGTTTTGCTTGGTTGTTCTCGAGCATATGTAATCATAAAATGTAAAAACAACAAGCATCTCATTCCTGTTGGACATTCAAGTTGACAGAAAGAGACAAACAGTGAAATACTCTCTCAATCTCTGTAAACTCTTGTCTCTGTCGACCAGCATGCCCTGTACTTTTCCTCTAGCTTGTGAAATGGATATTGAGAGAGAGGGAGAGAGAGAGAGAAAGTAAATTTATGTCGACAAGCTTCCTGCAATTGATAGCGTAAAAATCCACAAATCCACTACAGCTCTTGTGGTTGTTTTTATTTATGCACATTACTTCTCCGACAACAACATACACATGTAGAGTAATAAGTTGCTGTATGATCTTGTCATCTAGAATGTGCACGATTTATGAATATACATCATATCATGTCCACCATCTTTGCATGACAGTGTGTTGGAGAGAGAGAGGCAGACTGTGAACTGCGTAATCGGAGACGCGGTTGAACTAAGTTTTTACATTGTGGAACGCTTCCAACACAAAACTACCGCTGCTCGAGTCCTATTTCCGTGGACTCAACTTAGCACTAATATTTCCTCCACACATTGTGTATTTACTCATGTCCTACAACATACGTACTACTCACATTTATGTGATTGTACTTTATTATTCCAGCAAATAGTGAAGTGAACACCATAACATGGGCGAAAGTTTGGTTGTTCATGTAGTGCGAGAAGTAAAAAAAAGTAGTAGTTTTCTCGGGTGTGTGATACACTTACAAATATTCATGCATAAACGTAGAAAATAAAATATAAAAAAACTGGAGTAGCTAGCTCACTTTGCTTCCTGAATGCATAATATTGTTCTTGCGATAATCTGTGAAATATACAATTTTTCACACATCGTATAATAATGCAAACACAACCGTTGAGCAGCGGTGCCAGTGTTTTTTGTGTGTATGTGCAGAAACTACAATGTGTCCATTCTGGAAAGAGAAAATGAATAAAACCCACATAATATAAAACTTGGTTATGAGGAGGGAGAGTGAGATGGGCTCCACTTACACACCATCACACCACAGGGTGTTACGAATTATGATTATTACTATGTTCCTTGTTGATATTTTTTCTGTTGGTGGAAGCATATCCTAGAATGCTGAACTGATGACGTTGTTGGTGGAGTTGTCGTTTTTAAAGTGAGGAAAAAGGCGGAGGACACAAAGCGAGATATTATAATGTGCGTGTCAATCTGCTTCCCGTTAGTAATTTACTTAAGTACATGTTACATAGTGTTGTGCTATCGGGAAAACGAAATCGGCCCAGAGTGAAAAAATAACTCCTTCTTTGGCGGGCGAAAAGTTCAATGAATGTTGTTTGATTTCAAATAACGCAACGTGTGCCATTTACAGCTCAACGCGCTGTGCCGAACACAGGCTTCTTTGTGTGTATGTGTGTGGACTTGTAATAAGATTAAAGTATTAAAACACAAGTTTGCATTTTAAAAATCAATGTGATGGGCATAGAATCCTTGGTGGGATTGTATGCATATCGTTCGCTCCTTTCTCGTTTCCTCTCCGCTACTGGCAAAGCGCACCGAAATCAGTTAAGAGTGTGGAAATGAATTATATAAATATAACTCTAATGAGCTCATATGCATTCGTCGGGGAACAGCTCAAAGAATCTATTGAGAATCGAAATTTCGCATGCTGCCATTATTATGCTAGCGTGTGCTCGTCTAAGTACGTATGTAAAATGAGCAAAGTCACTTGCAAAAGGAAATAGCGCTCTCATGACTGTACAGCGTGCAGCCCTCATTACGTAATATTATGTATGTGGAGACGCACATGGATCCATATCTCCAGACTGCAATTAGTGTGAAAAAATGGCTCTAAAGCTAAGGGAAAAGCAGTGCTATTCCGACAGTATATGTGTGTACAAACTACGTGCATGTGAGTGAATGAGTGAAAGCCGACAAAAGCCAATTTCAGTGCGATATCAGTTGCCTCGAGTGCAATTATGAGTGGTGAGTTGGTCGCAGTGGACACTGGGAAATAAGTAGAACAATAACATTATAAAATAGTACTACCAATATTAATATCGCTATCATCCATATATAGTTTTGTTGCATAACAGACAAGAGAAGACAAGGTTAGGAAAAAGAGAAAAGAATGGTTATGATGATAACTGCACGACGAGTGGTCTTCAAACGCATTGAACAAAAAAAATATGTTTTTTTCTTCTGTTTCATCGTAACGCTCAGAGTAAAACAGTAACGCTCCCTACATAGTTGTGAGTGGTAAGAGAGATGGACCACCACCAGCGAGTTTATTTCTTCAACAGCAGCAGCGCTCTACAAATTTAAGCGCTGCTGCTCATCGCTGTTAGCCGTTGAGTCTTGAACAATATGCCTACTTGTTTCAAAAATGTACGTTGTATATATTCAACGGAGGCCATGAACACAATGGGCTTTTATTGATGTGGAAGTGGTTGTTGGTGATGGTGAGTGGAAGATTGTATTTATCTGACACGCATGCATTTCATGGATGAATGAAAGGAGAGAGAGAGCACAAATCGCATACTAATGCAAACAAAACTGGAAATGAATGGGGAAGAATGCAAAATAATAATGTGCTCTCTCCTGCCATTAATATGTAAAATAGTAAAATAACCTGATAACTAGGTATATATACATGTATCCTTCGTTATTGTCAAAAATGGAAGCTCCACTGATGTGCTCCTGCCAGCTTACTACTACTAGCCCGCCTGGTAGTGGTGGTGACGGTTCCCTCACTTAATAATCGAATAGGAGAGTGGTGAAAAGCGGATTTGTGTTGAACGCTTGTTGTATGAGTACGAGTATGTGTGTGTGTGTGCAACAAACTGAAACCAGACCTTGTTTATACTGTTCTGCGTTTGCTTATGTTTGAGCGTTTTTGTCTGTTTGCCGTGAAGAGCCTATTTATAGGAGTGGATGAGAATCGGAGAGAGAGAGACAGAAGAAGAAGAGAATGGCTGGGTATTTTGTTTGCACAGACTTTTTCTGTTAAAAATGTGCCAATTTAATGTCAACATTTATATATTAGCTTGCTACGTTTTTTAGTATTGAATACGGTAATATGACAGCTTGGAAAACAGTGTGCGTTCTTGAGGGAGTGAGGGAGAGAGGGAGAACGTGTGTACAGCTTTTTGGCTTGAATGTATGTATTGCAGGATTTTGTGTGGAGGAGGGAGATCAATAAAAGGATTCAAAGTTGAAAGGACTGTATTTAATGTATGTGCATGCTTTCCTACTTACTACTGACGACTTGTAAAGCGAAAGATAATATTATTAGAAAATGCTTAATCCTCTCGCCTCCTCGTGCACGCTTAGAGCGTTTGCAAAAAATAGCTGGAGTTTTTTTGTACAGAATAATTGGGAGATCATTGTCAGCATAGCTATTTATTGGTAACTGACATCAAGTGCGTTTTTCAATCACTTTGCCATAACTTTGTTGTTTAAGTGGAACTGTTAGTTATTGCTGTCAATGCCAAAATATAGAGAAAAAAATAATGTATGCATACTTGGATTGATGAAGAGACAAAAACATGGATGATGATAACTGAAATTGAAGTTGTGTCTTTTATGAATGCGTACAAATTACACGGATAAACGCAAACCTTGTTTATTATGACTATGACTACTTGACGCTTTTCACGCCCTTGTTACTTGAACATATTTATTACCAATTTTACTGAAAAATATATAATTTTATTACTGCAGTTCCAAAATGAAAATAAACATGAAATTAATTGCATGTTTGTTTTAAAACTTGGCTTTGGCGAACCGTGTACCATATCAAGGAAGGGGAGCCTCAGTGTTCTGATTGTTTATTTTAATTCTAGGGTAGTTGTATCGTAAAAAAGTGTTGGCGCCGCAGTGGTATTTTTCCATTTGGTCCAGTCGACACACGGCATTATTTGCACAGGGCAAAATAAGCACTAACAGACAACTTGTTACGTTAACTACATTAGTAGCGTTGGATCAAAACTAGATTCTATGAGACAAAATCTTGGAGCAGCACACATTATCATTCAATTAACTCATCACGAATGCTAATTCACGCCATTAAATTATAGTATTGTGTTGACCTTTTAAACGCTAAATGCATCAAATCAATCTAGGGAGTTTCTAGCATTATCCTCATCAAATAATAACACGTTTCATGCCTAACGGCTTCATCATATTTCACAGCCATTTGCACTACTAATCACACGCGCTGCCGCCTCTTCTACTTGCTAATCCCCCTTTATACCGAGTATAGTCATTAATTAGTAAATGATGTGCTGCTAAATATTTGTGGTGACATAATTGGATTTCAGTTAGAGATGTAGAAAGTTACGCTGGCGGCCAAGTGAGCGGGATAACGGGAGAGATTAAAGCGGTCCAAAAGTCAAAAGAGTACCTGTTCCCACACCGTTTCAGCATTTGAGAAACTAATCTGTTAATGCAATTTATTTCAGTTCATTCCACGTCAATGGTGATTTAGTGTGACATGATAAAACGCATAAAGTGCCTAATCTATCCTTTTTTCGTGGGAATAATAACGCTCACATGAGTAACTCCTTAATTGATATTCATTGCATTTTCTGACAAAAACGACGAGAAAGACGAAATGAAAGTGTTGAGTGGAATAATGGTATGCAGCGAGAGCGGTAGGTAGACAACGTTATTCCTAATCATCATCCACCTAGCTACTACTTTTTTTCTGCTTCTACTAAACTACGCTGCCTCTGTTGCTTCTTCCTTTTCCAATGAGGAGGAAATGAAAAAAAAGTCTAACAAAAAAGTTCAAAAGTCGACAAGGTGGCGTACATGCCAATCCTTTTTCCCTCCTGTGATTTCCTCGCTTTTTATTCCTTTCCAACTGCTTGCTGTAATATTGCACTTCTCACTGTTGAGAGTGTATCTTCTCACCATTGTGTGGTGGGGTGTTTGTGGAAACCGTTCCAACGAAAGCATTGATGATGGTGATGACGACGATGATAATCGTCCTACCACCATTAATGCACACCTACACTCTTTTTGGCTGCTTACACTTTTAGTTTTTGTGGGTTTGTTCCATCCTTGTCTTTTCCCACTCTCTCTGGGTCGCTGTTGCTGTCTGTTAGCAGTTAAACTTGCTAAATAATTGACTTTGAGCGAATCACAAAGAGAAAAAAAACCCAATGAATTCTACAGTCTCATATTCTAGTATGAGGCTGCGATAAAAAAAGAGGTATTTTTCTTCTTCATTTTTCGACTACCGCTCCTCTTTCCTTATTTTCTTGGAAGAAAACGGATCCAAGTGTGAGGGCAAGAAAAACAAATTATCAAACTTTTGCCGAGCCTCAAGAGCGCTCATGATTTCAATCGGCTAAAATTAGTTCTCTAACATGAAGCAATGTAAGTAGTTCCACGGAAAGTGGAGTAAAGTGTAGGAAGGTGAGGCGAGTAATATGCCGAGAATCAAGTTAATTTTTCTAATATGTATACGGCTAAAAAAAGGGAGATGGTTACTTCAAGAAGATATGTGTATTCGGCGAAAATGGCTACGCTGTCTGTCTATATAAATTATGTTTATTACTCAAACGTGAATTTTCCAAAATATACCAATGAGGTTTGTTTAATGGGGCACCGTTATTCCTTGAAACTGAATTTAACGTTGGATACATGGTCGAGGGGAACTGAAGGGGAAAAACTTGCAGAAAAGGGATTCTGTAGGGAAAAGGTGTGCAATACACAAGAAATTATGTGATTAGAGGAAGAGAAAATGGCGAAGGAGAAAGAGCAAGAGAAAAAAAAGTGAATGGGGAGCTAGAGAGTGGAAACTTTATTTCTTCCCTTTTCTTCTGCTTCGTCTTCTTCTTCTCCAAACATTGATGAAAGTGGAAACTAATTGTAGAAGACGGATCAGAAAAAGTCAAGGCAATCCAACATATTAGCATCATCAGATTCTCTTAACTCTTCCCGTTCTGTCGAGCTCTTTCTTTCCCTCGTCTCTTTTCTCTTTATTTTTTTTTCTTCCTTTTCTTCCTGGTTTTTTTTCTTGGAACATCTTGTTGAATGACTGCCAACAAAAAAGATGTTTGCAAATAGAAGACGTGTGTGCTTGTTAAACACACATTCACAGTAGCAACAATAATAATAATACATACGTAACGGCAGCTATTAGATAAACTCTTTTCAGAATGTGCTCTATAACAGAAAGGACAAACATAACATTATGGCTACTCTGTACACGTATACGTATACTCTTGGAAATTTAGTGGTGGCAACTGGAAACACACATGTCCCTAGTATACACACTGCAAATGGAAAGAGGACATGTGTTGAGCACGTAGCTGTTCAGGACTCGGCATCCGGGCCCAAACAACCTCCTGAAGGTCGGTGAATGGTTAAACTCTGATTTTCACCGAACCGAACCGGTAGATGGTAGATCCTATAATAAAATACAATCAAAATACGGGTGCCGTGTTTACATGACCTACAGCTAAATATTAAAAGTGCATAATTTCTCGATGGGAAGGAAGGCCTCCATTCAAAAAATTTGCCTTCTAGCTATCGGGCGTCAGGGATCTGCACAGCTACGGCTCATTTGTAGTCAGCGGCTGTATGCACTAGTCAACTGTCCTGAAACGTAAGGTGGTGAACAAACCACCGAAGAATGGAACCGGTGTCCTCTGGGTATCCATCCTTAGGACAGTCATAAGCTTGTAATTTGTCCTCCAAGCTTTATGAATTGTAATGAATGTAGCGCAATTTGCCAGTGCCAAGGGAAAGAACAACAATCACCGTTCCGTGCCTGATTCGGTTCACTAGGAACTTCTTAGGGCATGTTGAGACTCATGTTCAATAGCTGGAAGCTGTTCTGCAGGTGGTGACGATGGTATGGATTGAGTAAGTAAACATTGTGTAATGTCTCTTCATTTTGAAGATATCCACAGAAACGTGTGCATTCGAACTGGCTGAATCAAAATTGACTGCTTCCATTTACTTTCTTACTCAACTCCTTCGCAGTTTTCCCTCTACCGTACGGGCCTAGGGATATCCAGCCGGATAGCTGTATAGTGGATGTGGTCATGATGATGTGATGGTCCGTTAATGCGTTGTTTGTATGAGTGCAAACGGAACTGTCCTATTGAGACTGAGAACGAAACGCGTACAGTTAGTATACTGGCCGGATATCATCAACTTTTTACTTTCTTCAATGCTATACTAGCAGTAATATAAATGCTATGTCATTTCCCCACTATATAGTCAATTACGATGGTAGGATATAAATTCTACACACAATTTTATCTACTACCTCCATAGGGGAGGAGGTAAGATGGAAAAAAGACCTTCAACTTACAAAAAATAGTACTGCTTGAACCCGTTTTCTTAACGTTCCCATATTCCCGTGTAGATAGTCGAATACAAGAAGATATTTGTAGAAGGAGGCCGACCAACCAAGATGGTGTTGGACTGTGGTAGTGAACTCGAACTCCATTTAAAATGGGTGGGTCATAAACATCAGCACTTAACGGGAAAATGCTTTGCGCAATGCTACAAATTTCTAATTCCAAGTGTAACTCGGTGCACTGTCAGGGAGATTGTATGCATTATATTATGCATATAAACACATCTAAATTATAGCATAGGCACATATTTTTTATGTTTGCTGCTGTTTCAGTTTCAACAACTCTTAATATCGGAGTGTTGTGAAAATAAGTACGTTCTGCCTCTGTGAGAGTCGCTCTAGGTATTTCCCGCTAGAATGATTAGTGTATCAAGGAAAAAGATACAAATATATTATGTGCCAGCAGTTGTGATAGTATTATCATCTTTTTTCCCATTGCTTGCTAGCTCTATTACCCAGTTGCTTTCTCTCTCTTTTTTGCTTACCGACTTTCCTTTCTGCTAAGATTTGGTCCGACGAGCCAAAGGCCAAGTGAAATTTCTTCAAGAGTATCATCATCTAGAATGCAGTCCATTCAATTCACTTTTTGTAAAAAGAAAGGAGCTGATGAAGAAGAGGGAGGACGAGTGCTCTTGCCTTTTACCATTATTTGTTTTGCCGACTCGAACAACATTTTCCGCACTCTCTCCTTTCTCTCCGTGCATCAAGCTTTGCTCCTGTTTTCACTCTCATTTACGCCTATTTTACGTTTTTTTCTTATCTTTCTCTCTCACCCGCTTTTTGTGACCAGAGAGTTATTAGTTAATCTACATTATGTAATTGTAGTGGAGCCGACATGGTTCTTTCTGTGTGCATGGCGAATAAATTCAAATGTACCTAATGCTTTTAAAATACATTCATGCCTTCATGAGTGGCTGACAGCTTCTACAAAAATTTTAAAATATACACAATTCTTTCCATTGCAATGTATTTGAAGAAGTGTACGTTATATAAGCAGAACAGCAATTTAACGGAAAAATGATCGGCACACCGTTTCTTTCAAATGTGTCATGCAATGTAGGTATGCACCTAATGCTCATAAATAATATGCCCATGTGAATGTGCCAAAGGAAACTTATCCTACCTTTTCTTGACAAGGTACATGCTTTCAGCAATGTGGTCAATGATTACTACTACCACATACTTTCTATGATAAATATACATAGTCGTTTTGGACCACCTATTGCAACCTGGGTAGTAGTTGTATATAACCGTCATTACTGCCACCATTCGAATTCCCCGTGACAATGAGTCATTGTGACTGCATTACTCACCCAGCCAACACCGCTACACCGTGAAAATTATTGCGACATCAAGCACCTTAGGTAAATATACTACTAGCAAAAGAAAGACGAGACGAGACTGTGAGCTCCAAGCCGGATAGCTTTGGCCGGTAAAATAAAGAAAGTATTTAGGAAAAGATAAATGTCTCCATGAAGATATGAGATCCGCGCCTTCTTGACACTCTGAAAGAATCACACGGACCAATTAAGTAATTTATAAGCTTTCAATATGAGACAAGATTTATTTTACTGTGGTTTCCTAACCATTAATTCATGCCATTTTTGGTTACTCTCCGTTATATTGGGACGAATATAATATGTTGCTCCAGACTGCGAGCAGAGAAAGAAAGTGAGCAGGAGAAGAAGAAGTGGAAGTTGGATTTCCTGTTCCTTTCAACTGCGAAACTTGCTCCCACCACCACTACTGCTTCTCCTCCTATTTACTCCTCTCTCTTCTAGATCTAACCTGTCACTTTGGTTAGATGGTCCGTTGGTTTGGTGATGGCGGCATTTAATTTAGGCTCGGTAAAGTGCAGACATAGCTTTCTATAAATTATACATATACATGTTGCTTTTGTAACCACCAACGAGGAAGGAATATAGGTACAGATTGAAAAGGGATATACATACATACATTGTTAGCTGAGCGAACGCCTTTGTGCAATAGGCAAAGCTAAATCTTCGTTTTAATATCTGCCATCGTGTAATTGTGCGTGCGACTAACGGGACCATTGGTGAAGGATATTTATTACTTGGCAAAAGCATATTATTATTAGTATTTCTTCTATAAATATACAACTACATTAGGGTTTTTAAATGCGGAAAAATAGGGTTTTATCAGCCGAAGAAAGGGTACAGATTATACAGCGGTTTCCCTGTCTGAAAGGATCATTCATCACTTATAGGTTTATTATGGTCGGCTAACGAGAACACCATCCCTCCTTTCTATCCAATTTTGCTTAGCGAGCTAAATCTTGAGTCCTTAAGGCTTAAGGTGTTCCACTGTGCGGGTCACATATGGAAACTTGTGCATATAAATAAGCAATGTGAAGAGAATGATACACACTGAAATGAATACAGCGATTGGAAATTTTGGTGTCGTTAAATCACTGTGACGCGTTTTGGACATGTTTTATGGGAAGCGTTTTATTATACCCACATTTTATATGGACAAAATTTAAAGTGGCATATTTTTTAATGTGACAAGGGTGTATTTAGGAACATTTTTTATTCTTGTACTTTTTTCATGCACATTAATAGTTACATGTTCGTAAGGCACAACAGGTAGAGATTTGAACCTTACAGATCACAATTTATCCAGGTTATAATGTTTTTAAACCCCACAAAGATCTCTACTAGTATTCTCCAGGCCGGTTTCCAGTTTAATAATTTTATATATTGTGTAAGTCTTTTATTCCACTTGATCTTTATTCTGACAATCCAATTTACAATGGGATATTATTAAGACTAGCTGTTCTTAATTTGTTAAGTCCGTGTAAATAATTAATTACATTACAATATCATGATCGTTAAAAGTTAAACCATCTCTGGAAGCGTTGCAAGTCCAAGAAAAAGTGTCGATGAATCAAAATGTGGCTTTCCTTTACACAAAACGAGAGCCTCCAATTTTTCAGATTTTTTCCAGCTAAACCTAGCCATTTCACAAGGGGGTATATATACTGGCCATTTCATTGGTTTACTGTAATAGAGATATGAATTCATAACATATTATTTCCGTTGCTAACAGCCCGTTCTAAGGGTTTAATGTTTTCGAACAGCAGCGGTACATGCTATTATAAGCAATCGAGTAAAACAGGATTATCAAGAAATCAGTTTTGTTCATTCCTTCGTTCCTATTTTCATACCCGTTTAGGACGCTCTTTTGTGGATGAAATTGGGAATTTAAACCAGATCTTTTCAACGTATAAGCATAATACATGTAATAATACATTATGGTAGATGCTTTCGCGTTTCAATAAGGAATTTTTCTTCACGAAAAAAAAATATCTTAGCTGTAAACTAAACATTCTTTTTGTTCATCCCAGGGTGAAAACATTGTCGTTTATTATTACTTGCCAAAAATTTAGCCTTTTTCTAGAAACCCTCATTTTTTCTTGGTAGCTTATGTCTGTACATGTACCACTTTGTAGTGTGCACGTACACACGACAAAATTAAGTTTCATGGTTCACTTGTTCCCCGAACTGATTATTGTACACAGTTCTCTCTCTATACATTGGCTGTGGGTGGTTTCAGGCGAATCTTCTCAAGGACGCATACCAAACCAACAGTTTCTCATTTTTCTTCTTTGTAAAATGACGGTCGGTTTAAATTTTAATTCCAAAGAGAACACAAAATCTGGGGTGGAACAAATTTAATGATCATTACGGCAATCTCTCTCCAAAATTGCGCAACCAAATGTCGATATCTAATCTTTCTTTCACTTTATATTTTTCACTGTTGAACGGAGAGAGGAGAACGTGACTCCAAATCTTGTCTGGGAACAACTTTCTCGTAATAGAAAAAGCACACAGATTGTATACGGATACAAAATGGCTGTTCTGTTCTCCTCACTCTGGTGTCAGTCAGTTGGGAAAGATATATGATCTGGTAGCAGGTAGACTTGTGAATAAACTAGCCAGGTACTTTCACGACAAGGGTTTTGAGAATATGCACAAGTGTTTCATTCCAGGAATCCTAATAATAGTTATCTAAGCGTTTCTCATTGATTGAGAAGTCAATGGTTACATTGGTATCTCTCTAGGAATTTCAAGCTCAAAATCATAGTGTTCGTTGCAGTCGATGAAGTATGATATATACATATGAATCACCTATTGGTAGATGAAAGCACGAATTGAAATGAAAAATAGTTTAATTTCCTCCTTCTGTGAAGTGAACAGGAACAGATGTGTCTAAATATAACCTGACGCTATTCACTCATAAAACCACTTAACTGACTATATTAAGGAAGAATACTAACTGCTGTGGACCACTTGATGTCAGCAGTTTGTCAATTTTAGACACTTGTTCACTTATTTTGATTGCAACGGGTCTTCAGCTAGGTTGCCCACAAGTAGGCTTGAATGTGCCACATAGTGAGCTTATGCTTGCTCGACAAGACAACCACTCATCACCAATTCACTTGTTATTCATTCTCCTCGTCTCTCTTCTCATAGAAGATAAATCGTCTAGCATTCAACCAGCAATCTATCTATTCCTATTTTTCTTTCTCTTCTGCCTATCTATCCACCTATTTTGATACATCGCCACATCATCATCCTCAAAATCATCTTCTGCGTCTTGCACTTTTTTTTTGAAAGTTCATGCATGTAACTGGCTACTGGCAATTTCGTGACGAAAAAACGAGTAAGCACAAAAAAAGTGAAAGGAGGGATGAAGGCAACGAACCGTTTATCTTTCGATATCAAGTACGGCTTCCCTCTCTCTCGCATCTCCCTTTCAGTTATTTGTTAGTGAATAAAGGCTTCAAAATTTATTTTTCTCTTCCTCCGTTTCTTTCACATTCTGTTTATCTTACATATGCATTTACGTGATATACAGTAACAATAACTACACGTTTTCATAACCCTCTGGAGCCACCCAAATGCGTAATATTCCATGTTATTTCAGTGGGGAATATTTTTTCTTTAAAACCGGAATTGTGTCTTAACCATAACTCATTTAAAAGGTCTCCTTTTTTCAGTACACGTTTTTTTATTTGCCTTTCCTCAAGCAATGTCAGTACCAACATGTCTTTCGCATGAATCTGCAAATATTCTACACAGATATAAACATGAAAATTGTAAAAGAAAAAGTAGGATGGTAGTGAAGGAAGAAACGAATATTTAGATAAACCAGAGGGAAAAACCTGAAAGCAGGAAAAGAAAAAAGGTAGGCACAGCAGTGCCACGTCCAAAAATAAACACCTAAGTAAATAAAGAAGGATGCGAACGTTTGCTGAAAACATCAATTATGTCTTTTATGAATCTGAACTAAACCCTTTAAATATGCGGTTACCGGTAGCATTCAAACCCATACCGTTGTACTGCCACCATTAGCAGAACTTCCCTCCACCTCCACCACTATGCTCGTACGAAGAAAGTTCTTCCAATAAAAACACTTTCACCAACAGAAGCATTCATACAAACAAAACTGAAAGCTGTTTTCATTTAGGACGGCAGTACATAAAGCCAATTCTTCATTTTTATTCAGCCTGCTTGTCCGTCCGTCGTTACCACACTCTTTGACCTAGAAGACTTGCATTTTAGTACACCTGTATTTTGTGTACATAGACATGAACTCATTCTTTGATGTTCTAATAAGCAGTAGCAAAAGAAAAAAAAGTATGTACCTCCTTCTCAGAACTAATTTAAATGGGGAAGTTTGTTGTTTACGCATTGTCTGTAAATGGAACTAGGTACTGTACAGCAATTGTATGTATGTATTTTTATTAGTGAAAGAACATATTGTATTACTGGGTAACAGATAAATAAGTAAATATGGGTTCCAATCATAAATACATACCATAAAACATGCATAACAAGAGCTTTTAAATAAAAGGAGACGGAAGGAAGGAGGGAAGGAAACATTGTCATTGCTGTAGGCATTCAAATAAGGGACGACATAAACCACGCATACGTAACGTTGTTGGTTGCCTGTGTCGATATGTCGTAAGCTGCTATTTATAAAGCGAAAGGAGTTGTCCAGACTTCAGACAGGGTAAAATAGTTGCTTATGATTATGCAGTCATTTAGCAAATATTAGAGCACCGCAGAAAAAAAACCTTGAAAGCATTCACATAACGTAGAAATTTTATCTACTGAGCAATGGCAGACCTTCATTTAAACATTCGTCATCGCAGGTTTCTGTCACTACTTTCTTAAAATGATACAAAAATAGAAGAGGCTACGCGGCATGTCATTGTTTTTCTAAACGTTGTCAGCTTCATAAACGAAAACTGACAGGGAAAGTTCAGGAGCGGTGTATTAGTACCAAGTTCATTCATGAAAAAATGAACGGAGAAAACGGAGAGAAAACCTGATTCATAAACTTACATTCTTTTATGTACCTATCCCATTTTATGAAGATTGTACTCGCATTTCATTTTCATTGATGAAAACTAGACTAGATATCCGTATAATAATATGCATATACTAGATGTAACTGTTTCTCGGTCACATGTGGTACGTAAGCAGTAAGCATTTATGTACGTTGTTTTATTTTTCTACCATTTAGGAACCCAACAGGAGGAATTTTCCCGTTTCTTTTGAGGACGGATGCCAAGAAAACTTGTAGTCGATTCTCCTACCCTCACAACATTCAGCAGTACATTGCGCCAATAGCAGCATAAATACCATCTTGTCGGGTATTCTTTTTTGTCCTTGTCCTTAAAAATCCAAAGAAATCGAAGACAAGCAAAATGTATAGAATGATGAAGAAGTGTCTTCTTCATTTCCCCATACCGTTGTTGACATCATCATCGGCACTAGTATCATTATCATCGTTCACAAGTATGGTTGGAGAATAAAAAAGTAAACAGCCATTATCAACCTCATCGTCATCATCACAATCGACACCAATACCACACATCACACCACCAAACCACTTCAAACCAGTGTGTTATGCTGGAGGCAAAAATAACGAAAAACTACTGGAGGAAAAAGGATGAATCTGGGGTTGAGCTACAAATAAAAAACAGTAATATAGATAGACTGACGCTGGAGAAAGAAGGAAAGAAAAAGAAAACTGAGTGATACTTTGAAAGG
Organism: Sinella curviseta; assembly: GCA_004115045.4. Taxonomy (NCBI): domain Eukaryota; kingdom Metazoa; phylum Arthropoda; class Collembola; order Entomobryomorpha; family Entomobryidae; genus Sinella; species Sinella curviseta. Next base: position 18,376,973 of record CM065489.1, on the reverse strand, counting down.
TACATCGTACTCCTCCTCCTTTTCATTCATCTCATATAACACGTAATGCTCCAAGTGTTCCGTGCTCACAACATTCTTATAGGAAACCCCACAGAAAAGAAAGAGGAAACGTTAAACAGAACGGCAAGGAGAAAAAAGATACGAGAACGAACAAAACACGTTCTCATTCTCATTCAAGGGATAATATGAGTTCCTTTGGTAAAATAACGACAGGCTATTATTATAAAGTAATACTTATTATTTGTGCAGCTCCCGGCCACTACATCAGCTAAATGTACTAGTCTCCTGAAGAATTATAAAAAGTTCAAATACTACTCACGCTATGAACTTTGCAAGTAATTTCGTAAAAGGGTTGTTGTATACGTAGGTATAATATTTCAAATGTGAAAAAGTCAAACGCTATAATCGGAATGCAAATAATTTAAATGCTGGATAAAATGTGATTGTGAAAGCAGTTCATTCTTGTTCTTTGTATTACTCACTCGTCTCGGCGCATAAGCTAACTTGCTGCAGAGGAGGAGAGAAACGACGCGAGAATTAACTGCGTGAATGTGCATACACGCGTCCAAATTATGGATAAGGAAAATTCGTATGTAAATACTTATTTTGTTAGGGCAATGTAAATGCTAGAGAGACTGGCACATTGAATGTAGAGAATAATAGAATGGACTTATTAGATGGTTTGTTTCAACGAATGAGCAAAATGTGAATCCTATAATTGTAGACGTAAAGTAGAGGAAATTAGAATAATCAAGACGAGGTGGTCGTTGTGTGTAGGTAGATTAGGGAAAAAGGAGATTATTGCTGCTGCCGTGTTCGACGTTGTTGTGTGCGTGAGGAAAGAATAATGGAACCTCATCTAGTTGTGAGTCCGGACTACTTTTTCCAGTCAACTTTGGCAACTTTCGTTGAAGATTGGAACGTGACGGGTCGTGAGCCGTATTTGAACATAAGTGGAAAGGGAAAGGAAGATGAAAATCCAGATGAAGGGGAAACACGCAGTGTGTACAACATTTGGCTGGCTGTCATACTCTCCATATTCTGCATGGCCACGATTTTTGGAAATGCACTCGTTGTTGTGGCAGTCGCTCGAGAAAGGTATCTGCATTCGGTGACGAATTATTTTATCACGTCGTTGGCAGTAGCAGACTGTCTCGTGGGACTGGTTGTCATGCCCTTCCAAGCAATTTTCGAGTTTATGGATAAGAAATGGATTTTTGGAGAATACTGGTGTGACCTATGGCGCTCGTTGGATGTGCTTGCCTCCACGTCGTCAATACTCAACTTGTGTGTTATATCGTTGGACCGGTATTGGGCAATCACAGATCCGTTCACATATCCATCTCGTATGACTACGTCCAGAGCTTGCTCCCTCATTGCACTCGTCTGGATATGTTCCAGTCTCATCTCCTTCCCCGCGATTCTCTGGTGGCGAGCAACCAGAACAGACCCAATCGGTGAATTCGAATGCCCGTTCACACAGGATATTCCATATCTGGTTTTCTCATCCATCATTTCCTTTTATGGTCCTCTCATCGTCATGGTATTCACCTACTACCGCATCTACCGAGCTGCAGTCCAACAAACACGGAGTCTCAAACAAGGGACGAAACTTTGCACTGAAGGAGATATGGAGCTGACTCTGAGAATACATCGAGGTGGACGTCCCATAAACAGCAATCCTGGCGGTGGTCATCATGAGCATGGTTCCAGTGGTCCTGGTCGTTCTGGTACTTTACATCACCATCACCACGCGAATCGCCATCCACCCCCTCACCACCAGAACTCTGAAGACTGCGAGCCCGAGATTGGTCATATTGACCTGCTAAGTCCACATCAGGCAGGAGGGAACGGGAATGGAAATGGGAATGGCACCGCTGGCAACTCCTCAAGAGCCAACTCTGTCCGGGTGGTTCCCAAAAATCTAAAGCACTTCAGTATTAGTCGCAAACTAGCCAAATTTGCAAAGGAGAAGAAGGCAGCGAAAACCCTGGGAATTGTAATGGGAGTATTCATCGTGTGCTGGCTTCCCTTCTTTGTGACCAATCTTATCTCTGGCTTTTGCACTTCCTGCTTAAAAGAAGCCAAATTTGTCACAGATATTACTACCTGGCTGGGATGGATCAATTCAGGAATGAATCCTGTAATATACGCTTGCATGAGCAAGGACTTCCGTAGGTAAGCCACTTTTCCACACTATTTGTCACGTATGCACACTCACACATACGAACGTCATTTCACAGTCGCCTTCATCTCCCATATACAAATATGTACAAAAGTTTCCTCTTTCACTTTCCCTTTTATTTTCCCTATTGCTCCAGTTTTATTGCAACCATGTGACCTTTGGGTGATCACACTCTCTTTCCTCGCTTGGATTTGATGTACATATATACGGAGCTCAGATTTTATTCCTCATTCAAACAAACTCACTGAAGGAAAGGCAAATAGAAGAGACCTCCGTTTCATATTATGTTTCTGTCTTTATGTCAACCAGCATTAGAGTGAGTACACCATCGGAGCGGCGACGAGCAAAATTTGCGCAATGATATTCCAAAGGTGACAGGAAATCATGCAAGAAATGAAATTGTAAAATCTTCCGTCTCCAGCAGTATACACAGCAACATTTGCTGAGCAGACTGACGACGACATGGCAGCTAGCTCAGCTTTGTGGCGTCGATGAGTTAGATGGGAATGATGATGATGATGATGTGGTTGAAATCGAATTTTTTGTTCTCCTATGATAACGTGGAGAAAATAATATTGGGCATACCTCATAATAAAATCCAATATTCTTATAGGTTGCTAGAGAAGATGCGACAAGTTGAAGTTATGAGATGCATTCTAGTATACCTATGAATTTTATAGAACAAAGTAGAGCTCCAGGCGCACAGGAAGAATAGAATCTTCATGAGACTTTCTTCTTCCTGCTTAATGCATTATGCACCTCACCGACACAGTAAAATTTTATAGCTTATTTACTGATGTTATGTTGGTTTGGTAGCTAGCTGGGAGATGGCTATGCACTTTCAATATTAAATCTTTTTATTGCTCCCTCATCATCATCATTATTTTCAATGCTGCTGGCAGCACTATATCCTGGGAAGCGACTATGCCGTATACCAAGCATATACCTATTAGTAGGAGGGAGCACTTGGTGCGAATATTATATTATAATCCTATTATTGCTACTACTCTTAATGATAGTAAATCCCTTGTAAAAACGGTTATAAATATGTCGCTGAGAAATAAGTACCCAAGGAATTCTTGAGGCCATCAGTGTTGTTCGGCCTAGCCTGACCTTACTATCCGAATCCAAATAAACGAGTCGAGGCCGATACAAAGACGAACGGACAAATGTGCTATACAGCACTTTAAGAATTCTTACATCGATGTAGTGACACAACTTGTCCATGGGATGTAAACTGGTTGTTGTTATGGTCTAACTGGTATTTGTGTCCTTTTACTCAATTAAAATTCCCCAACATGGCATGAAACTCTACGTCGGGACTTCCACTAGCTAAAATCTCCAGTAGCCATCTATTTACATTATTCAGGACCATCAGATATACAGTCTGCTGTTATGAACATCGTCTATCAACCCTAATCGTACTTTGCAATGACGCTGCTTTCTGCTGCTACGTAGTTAACCGATTGTTGGCGAACGCAGGCAGCAGACAAAGGAAATAAGAAGTTTCCAGAAGAAGAAAATGAGTGCGTGGCGGTGGAGAAGCTGCGTGCATTTATGTATATTGATATTATGTATTTTGTACTCCGTTCATGGCAAAACGTATTGTATGTATTTTTGTTCGTTGACTTGTGTGTATGTAAAAATAGAGAAGACGAGCAGTCTAAGATTTTCAGTGTTGATTGAGAGCTCGCCATGAACGGGGAAGAGTAACTATCATCATTAGTTAGTTTTTTCGTACTACATAAATTTAGGTAAAGCGATTAAACTGAAACTGCTAAAATTGTTAAAGCAGTTAATTAGTACTATCAAATGTAAAAAAGGTTATTTGGCATGATTTAGTGGCATTTTACATAAAGTTGAATAAAGTGTCAGTCGTCAATTAACAATCTTGATAAGTGCTAAACGGAATCATTTAATTGTTCATCATTTCAAAATTTGTCTTATGTTGCACATTAACATTTCGAACCAGGCAACATTCTGTCAGCAACATAAGGTGGTGCCGAAACCCGGGACACTGTTAAATAATTAGTGAACTTTAAAATTGTTAACCGCAGTTACGTAAAAGTAAAATGGAAAACGTAAGCGGAGGAGTAGTAGTGAGTGGTGTGAGTCCAAGTGGAAGTCAAGTAGGAGTTGGAGGTACAGCCAGCCCACGAGGAAGTGTGTCCACGTCAATCGAAACCTTCGTCACATCATCCCCAGTGGTCACCCGAGAAATGTTCGTGCCCGTGTCACTCAACCGGAGGGGAGCAGGAGGATCTGTTGCAGCGTCATCCCACAGAAGCAAAGTAGCCTCAAGTAGAGTCAATCGTGAGCTTGAGAGGTTACGCTTGGAGGAGCAGGCGCTAGAGACGAGAATTAAGGTGAATGAGGACCTCCTTCGGTTAAGGGACCTGCAGAGGCAGCGTATGGATCTAGAGGATGAATTGGATGGTGTGGAGAGCCTCTCTTTGAGCGATGAAGCAGCAACAGAGTCACGTACACAGGAATGGGTGGAGAGCGTGTCGGTGAAGAATCAATCACCACCACCACCGTACGATGATCATCAGAAGCGACTCCAAGAGAAGGAAGAGGAGGAGAGACGACGACTGGAATCCTGGCATGACCCGCGACAACGACCTACATCAATTCAACATAATGAAGATGCGAAGCCCACACGACCACCACCACCGCTTTACAGAATTAATGAGCCAATGCCGCATAACAGCAGAAAAGAAGCACCCCCACAACAGGATCCCATTTCGCAATTGACCGAGGCGCTAAAGGCAGTGATCACGCAACCTCAACAGCAAATGGAAAGGTTCATGGCGTGCCAGACGCTAGGAAGGGATCTACCACAGTTCAGTGGGAATGTGGAGGAGTGGCCAACATTTATCAGCTATTACCGCACATCAACGGCAGAGTGCAGGATATCCAACAGCCAAAACCTCATCAGACTCCAGAAATGCCTGAAAGGTGAAGCTCGAGAAGCCGTGAATCCACTTTTGGTCGCGTCATCAAATGTCGAAGAAATAATTCGTGTGCTGGAGAAGCATTATGGACAGCCAAACACAATAATTAGGACTTTGATGAAGAAAGTGAAGGAAACCCCAGCAGCAACAGAAGGAAATCCAGATAGCCTTGTCAAACTTGGAGGAGTAGTACGTAACATGGTCCAAACAGTTACGTCACTTGGCAAAGTAAATCACCTGGAGAATCCTCAGCTACTGGAAGAAATTGTGGATAAATTACCTAATGGCCTGAGACTGGAGTGGGCAACGTACATGGTGCATTTAAGACCCGCCGAAGCAGATCTGAGGGATTTTTCAAATTGGCTGGAGAAGATAACTGATGCAGCTCTACTACTGAATAGGTCACTTCCATCTTTGGAAGTTACTGACAAAGGTGGCAAGAAGAATAAAGCCAAAGGAGCATCGAGTAAGCCGGAAACAGCAATGACCGTGGAGGAAAAAGCCAAGCAGCAAAAATGTGGATTTTGTGACAAGCCCAATCACAAAACGGAAGACTGCCGTGGATTACTCAAGCTGAGCCCAACGGACAGGAATGATTGGGTGAAGAAGAAAGGCTGCTGCTTTTCCTGCTTGAGAACGGGACATGCCTTCCGGAAATGCCGCAAACGCCAAGAATGCGGTGAAGATGGGTGCACACGACAGCACCACCGAGTTCTCCACTGCAATAGTGTGGAGGAAAGGGAATCTCCCAAAAAGAAGAAAACGTCACTCTGGAGCGATGACTCGGATGATGACGACGACAAGAAAACGACGTGGAATCCGTTCGAGAGGAGAAGCAAGACAAATGAAGAGTCAAACGGAAACGCTACATCATCAGACCCGTCGGTTTACTTGCAAATAGTTCCTGTCGTGCTCTACGGACCAAAGGGACAGCAAGCCTTTGAGTACGCGTTCTGTGACAACGGAAGTACGGCGACAATGATCGACAAGAGCCTTGCCGTGCAGCTCGGATTGGAAGGGCGCACAGATCCACTGACTTTGAGGTGGCTGGATGGAACCACAATCGATGATGACCAGTCACGACGTGTAACAGTTGGGATCAAAGGCAAGCACGAGAAAAGGTCGTACCTAGTTGAAAATGTACGGACCGTACATAATCTTACGCTGAGGATGCAGTCAGTTAGTATGAAGAAGCTGAAGGAAAAATGGAGGCATCTACAGCAAGTTGGCATTCCAGAGATGAAGAATGTAAGGCCAAGAATCCTGATCGGAAGCGACAATGTCGACCTCATCATCTCACGTGAAGTTCGAGAAGGACCTCCAAACGCTCCAGTAGCGTCAAGGAACAAATTAGGCTGGAGCATCATTGGGAAAAATAAGATGATGAAGGGACGAGTCGACACCAATTTTATCTTCTGTGCAGCTGAGATGTCAGAAAGTGATCGTGAACTCCATGAATTGGTCAAGTCATCATTCTCGCTCGAGGCAATAGGAATCAACGTCAACAGTGATAACGTGAAGTCTAAGCAGGATGCCAGAGCAGAAGAAATGATGACGGAGTACACGAAAAGGGTAGGAAGAAAGTTCGAGGTGCCTCTACTTTGGAAAGAAGACAACCCCCTCCTGCCCAATAATTACAGGACTGCACAGAGAAGACTACAACAAATTGAAAAGAAGATGGATCGTGATCCCGCATTCGCGGAAGAGTACTGCAAAAAAGTGCAGTATTACTTGGATGCTGGATATGCACGAAAGCTGACTCAGGAGGAGACGGAGATGACAACAGACAAGACATGGTTCCTCCCTCACTTCTTTGCCTACCACCCAAACAAACCTGGAAAGCCTCGGTTTGTATTTGACGCTGCTGCTGAACATAATGGAGTCAGCCTCAACAAGAAACTTGTGACTGGACCTGATATCCTGAAGTCGCTGCCTGGAGTAATCATGCAATTTGGAGAGAACAGGGTGGCATTCACGGCGGATATCAAGGAGATGTTCCACCAAGTACAAATGAGAGAGGATGACCAGCAGGCGCAGAGATTTTTGTGGCGTGGAATGGAAAGAACGAGACCCCCTGAGCAGTACGTCATGAAAGTAATGACATTTGGATCAACGTGCTCTCCGTACGCAGCGCAGTATGTGAAAAATTTGAACGCTCTGGAATTTAACGAAGAATACCCTGCAGCAGTCAACGCCATCATCAATCATCATTATGTTGATGACCTCGCCCACGGAGCAGATAATGAAGACGAGGCCCTGAAGATGATCAAGGAAATAATATATGTACATCGGCAAGGCGGATTTGACATTGTGAAGTGGAGCTGCAGTTCCCGAGCCGTCCTGGAGAAAATTCCAGAAGAATTACGAGGCAGCGAATCCAAGAAGCTGGAAATGAAAGGCGAGCTGCCCATGGAGCGTGTACTTGGCTTAATTTGGGATCCCAACGAAGACTGTTTCCAGTTCGCCACGAACTTCAACAAGGTGGACAAGGACATCATCACTGGAGAGAGAATGCCGACCAAGAGGGAGGTGCTGAAGACCGTGATGAGCGTATTTGACCCGTTGGGATTTATAAGTCATTACGTAATAAAAGCCAAGATACTCTATCAACAAGTGTGGAATTCAAAGGTGGACTGGGATGAGACCATCCAAGAAGCTCAGCAGAAGTTGTGGAAAAAGTGGATAAGCCAACTTCCCCATGTCAAGGACCTCAAGATTCCTAGAAGCTATTTTGGAAATGGCACGAAGAAGAAATGTGAATTGCACCTTTTCAATGACTCCAGTTCTGAGGCATACGTAAGCATAGCTTATCTCCGTTGGAAGGAAGACAAAACGTATGGAGTCAAGATGATATGTGCAAAGGCAAGAGTCGTCCCACTGAAGCCACAAAGCATTCCAAGGCTAGAGCTTCAAGCAGCGCTTATGGGAGTAAGACTTGCGCAATTCATAAAAGATGAACTGAATTTGGAAATCCTTTCCACTACCTACTGGACTGATGCGAAAACTGTGATCCTGTGGCTCCAATCAGACGTGCATCGCTACAAGCCGTATGTAGCTCACCGAGTAGGGGAAATCCTGGAGAAAAGCAATGTGCTGGACTGGAGATGGCTGCCAACAAAGTTGAACGTGGCCGATGAAGGAACAAGAAGCAGTCCGGATGTGGAACTCGTGTACAACTCCAGGTGGTTTCAAGGGCCAGAATTTCTCTACTCGCCAAAAGAAGAATGGGATTTTGGAAAGCCGCAGATGAAAGAAGATCCAGTGGAGATGGAAGTGAAAAAGGAATTCTGCGGATACGCTCTTCCAGGAAAAACTCTACAGCATTTACCTGATGTGACCAGATTCTCAAGCTGGACAAGACTAATCCGTACTACTGCGTGGGTACGAAGATTCATCATCAAGAAATTTAAATTATGTGGCCAGCCGATTCCTGAAGAGCTTACCGTTAAGGAGTTAGTGTTGGCGCAGAAGCAGTGGTGGAGATGTGTTCAGAAGACCTGCTTTCCGTACGAGTTTGCAGCGTTACGAGACGGAAAACCACTGCCAAAGGAAAGCAAAATTGTGCAACTATCCCCATTCCTTGACGAGGAGGGGATAATGAGGGCAGCATCAAGACTTATCCATTCCCCGGAAATGAAGTTAAGTCAAAAACAACCGGTGATACTGGACCCCAACCATGCGTACACAAAGTTACTCGTCAAGCAGTATCATTTATGGGCGGCTCATCAAGGACAGGAGTACGTGATCAATGAGCTGAGGCAACGCTATTGGATCCCCCGAGTTCGAGTAGCAGTCAAAAGTATTTGGAACTCTTGTCTGGAATGCAGTCATCGAAAAGCCAAACCGGTTGTCGCTGAAATGGCCCCATTACCAGAATTTCGTGTAACAAAACCAGGAAGGGCATTTACTGTGTGTGGACTGGATTATTTCGGCCCAGTAAATGTCACAAAATTCAGACGACGAGAAAAGAAGTGGGTGGCACTGTTCACGTGTATGCACACACGGGCAGTGCACTTGGAGCTGGTGGATTCCCTCTCAACGGACTCTGTCATCATGGCGATGATAAGAATGGCAAGCGTGAGAGGATGGCCGAAGACATTCCATTCAGACAATGGAACTAACTTCCGTGGTGCCAGCGTGGAGCTGAACAAGTCTTTGAAAGACCTGGACCAAAAGAAAATTATGGCGGAGTTGGCTCTGAAGGAAGTGGAGTGGAAATTCATTCCACCGTCAGCCCCGCACTTTGGAGGTACATGGGAGAGGCTAGTGCGCAGCGTGAAGAAAGTACTTGGAGTACTGCTGAAGGAGCAAGCCCCGAAGGAAGAGCTACTACGCACGTTACTTGCTGAAGCTGCTAATATCGTTAATAGCAGGCCGCTTACCTATGTACCAAATGACATTGAGGACCCAGAAGTACTCACCCCAAACTGCTTTCTTTTTGGAACTACGAGTGGAGCACCAGTCTTAGCCAAAGTGGACGAGAAAGACATGTGCCTGAGAAAGCAGTGGAAAGCAACGCAACGCATGGCTGATTGCTTCTGGAGACGGTGGGTGAAGGAGTACCTGCCTACGCTGACGAAGAGGACCAAGTGGATGAGAAGCAGCCGACCTGTCCAGAAAGGTGACGTCGTGGTGATCGTGGACGACAACGCGCCCCGCAACGTCTGGCTGAAAGGAATTGTTGTGGAGACCCATCCAGGAGGTGGAGTGACCCGCGTCGTAGACGTGAAGACAAAGAACGGGACCTACCGACGACCCGTGGTGAAGCTCTGCGTTCTAGAAGGCATCAACCAGGAAGCTGTTTCCGAACGTGGCGAAACAGCGGAGGGGAGCATGTTGGCGAACGCAGGCAGCAGACAAAGGAAATAAGAAGTTTCCAGAAGAAGAAAATGAGTGCGTGGCGGTGGAGAAGCTGCGTGCATTTATGTATATTGATATTATGTATTTTGTACTCCGTTCATGGCAAAACGTATTGTATGTATTTTTGTTCGTTGACTTGTGTGTATGTAAAAATAGAGAAGACGAGCAGTCTAAGATTTTCAGTGTTGATTGAGAGCTCGCCATGAACGGGGAAGAGTAACTATCATCATTAGTTAGTTTTTTCGTACTACATAAATTTAGGTAAAGCGATTAAACTGAAACTGCTAAAATTGTTAAAGCAGTTAATTAGTACTATCAAATGTAAAAAAGGTTATTTGGCATGATTTAGTGGCATTTTACATAAAGTTGAATAAAGTGTCAGTCGTCAATTAACAATCTTGATAAGTGCTAAACGGAATCATTTAATTGTTCATCATTTCAAAATTTGTCTTATGTTGCACATTAACATTTCGAACCAGGCAACATTCTGTCAGCAACACCGATATTACAACTTCAAAATTGGGAGAAAGCTAATGAAATAATGCATGTATTACTTGCGGTGCATTAGTTAAGCTGTAAGCACATCATACAATTATTGCAATAAAGCTTGCCCATTAAATGCCAGTATTCAAATTCAAGTATAGAGTTCTTTTGCTCAAACGTTCAAATGTTCAGCCAGATTGATAAGCAAGCATCATGCATGGGTGGTAGGGCGGAATGCGAGTCTACGAGATCCTTTTCAACTTGAACTTTTATGCTTTGCGAAACTATTTCATATAAAGATGACAATAATGACGATGACTAGACTAGATATATTAGACCGATAAATTCATGAAAAGAAACTCGAGAAGTAAGTTTTGAAGGTTCCATTAGGACACATTTAAGATTACGATTTTATGACCAAATTGCATTTACTCTCTGCTGGGTCTAGCTTGCTTTGGTATGTGGGTAAATAGTTACCAAATCAAATGCAGCGTAAGTAAACAAACCACTCTCATGCATGATGGTAGGCAAGTATACTTCGTACTTCGTACGTAGGAGTTTGTTGTGCTATTTGCCTGTCCGTCTGTTGTCTGTTCTCACTCTCAATGAATCTGATGTAATACTGGCCCACTTTGATTTCACTTATGCATCCTATATAGATACATGATGTGGGGGCAGAATACCGATCAATTTTTTTGAGAACTGCTAAAAATTAATGGCATAATATGTACTGCCCATTTTCATTAAAGGTCATCGATAACTTTATCCATTGTATACCGTATACCATTTCAAAGGTTCATCAGACCTTCACTTCTCGATAGAATGGCAAATTTATGCGTTTCTGATATTGTCTAAAGAGTCTATAATATGCTAGTTTATCTCACAATTTCTTTCAATTATTATATAATCTCTCTTCGCTACTTTGGTCAATGTTTTATCGTTCGGTTTGCCATATGCATACCTAAGTAGCATATATTTCCGGCGCCTTTTCCTGTCATTTTCATTCCTGGATACACACACAATAGGACGGACCAAGAAAATGTAACAAAAAGGTTAGTTTTTACCTGAATGGTTTTGATTATTGCAAATAACAGGCTGGGAGACTGAAATAAAAATCAATATCACATTCTCCTTTTAAGGCAACTAGACACATATTTGTATTAAATACCTAAAAATTATGCAAGGAGTAGATAGGGAAAATGTCTTTAGTGTCTAATGGTGTGCATGTTTGTAGCGTCTTCTTAACTTTATGACAAAAGAAAATGTATATCCTGTCAATTACAAAAGCATGATAAAAGGTTTGTTATTGTCTATCATCAAATTGTCCCTTCGTAACTTTTTTGTGACCAGTATCATCGCTAATAGAGCGACCGTCACCAACTACCACTCTAATAAAAACATCGTTTCAACAAGCATTTTAGCTAATGTTAGGCCACGGTATCCATTAAATGCAGATTTTGATATTTTTGGCATGTATAATGATTACCCATCCAATCCTGAAAGCTTTCAGTTCAGACATAAAGGTTAGCAAGCCCTCAAGAATTCGACTACTTGCTTATATCAACACGATGTTGTTCAAAAGTAACTTTTATTCAAGCAAAATGTTGTTGTTTTATCTTAAAGAGCCCACAAGTTATATGCTGGCGCAGTGAATGTATAGGTAGTTAAAGTAACTTGACGTGATGCTACTACGCACATAATAAGTTATCTTTCTATCTCCTGACTATACATTATAAGTTTTCATCCATTTTTCCTTAATAAGGTCTGGTTTTGAATTTAGATGGGATAAAGTAAACAACATGTTACATCAGGAGACCAAATTATTTTGAGCATCGCACCAAGCTGGACTGGAAATGGTAGAGAAAATGTGCCACTATTATCTAAATTGATTGTCTTTGTTCCCTGCTCAATGCCAAAAGTCAGTCCTCGGGGAACGGCAAGTGTGCAAAATGAGACGTTGCTGTAATAAGAACTGGAATCGCACATAGAATACCAGATTATCTAATATCAGCCGCAAACTGGCTTCGATAAAGCTGTGTGCGTGGATTGTTTGGTGGGATGCATTATGTTGTTATGATGATGTCAACAGTATTGAGAGATCCACACAGCCACCAGTCTAGTCTCCAGCACTATTGTGTCTGCTCCTCGTCTTTAATTTCTTGGCAGAGAGAAGTGAACAATGCCCCACTGGAGAAAAATGCGAATAATAAAAAATTCAATCACGTAACATGGAAAGTTGCAAATTACTGCCTGAGTTCAATACCACGTTACACAACTCAGTTGTTGTAGTAAACCAGTACAACATAACAATTAAAATCTCTCGCGGATTTTCATCAAGCACCTAGCTGCTGTAGCTGTGCCATAATGCCAAACAACCACGCAATCGTATTCCTTTATATATTCTCCTACAGTTGAATGCCAAATGCCTTCATACATTTCCAGCATACCTACATCATTTAGTCATTATTACTGCACATTATTTTTAACTTTCCCTTTCGAATGATATTCTTCTATTTTTGAGCATAGTATATATAGAGCATCCTGAGTACAAGTGTTGCTCTGTACAAACCATAGCGTATCAATATGGTTGCTCCAGGACACCGTGTAGAAATAAAATATGCGATACATAATAAGATCGAATTGGAATATTTTGTGCCGGTTTGTGCCGGAAATGATTATATTTCTGTGAGCAAATCATCATATTTTTCAATTTCCGAACGCATTATACGTGTCATCGTGTCAAATAATGCAATGCCACGCAATTTTTTTTAGAAAGAAACTTCAAAATCGGGAGAAGCATTTACATGAAGCATTTTACCATATGCTCGTTTTAGGAAAAAGTACGTTAATGAAAAAATGTATTTTGAAACTATTTTACAGAAAAGCTGTTATTTCGTTCACTATTGTGCGAAAACTCAAAGTATACGTACGATTTAAGCTTTGAGAAATCCCAATAGCACATGGATACCTTGAAGAAAAGGAATAAGTATAATTCTCCAACTTAAAACCTGCAGCGCTTGGTTGGTTAGTTACATTGAACTCCTTTTTATTTTGACCTTGCCAGGCGCAGAGTAGATCACAGTAGCGAGATTGACAATGTCATGTGAACTGTTCCCATATCTTGTAACGATCGATCTTTGAGCCCGAAAGAATGCTGAATACTGAACAATGGAGCCTAACAAAATACCTTAATCATATATAATATGCCTACATTTAAGCACGTTCCTGCCGCATGCATTTCATTTCAATAGTGAAGGCTTATTGATATTTCGACAACAATGCCTGTCTACTCACAGTACTTTCTGATTCATGCACACTATTATGCTCATGCTCGCATATTATTTGGTTCCAAGCCACTAGAAATAGGTTTGTTTTGCAAACTCCAAATTTGAATTACTTATAAAATTAGTTCGTTTATATGTTAATTTTCACTACTCCACTTTCCCTCTTACCGCGACCATAAAATATATCACAATCACGTAAATAAATAAGTATGTTGTATGTTGTCTGAGCATAGTCAAAAGATTCTACAAGACGTTACCATACTCGGTTAGGAAGGAGTCTAGAAGATGAGATGTTGCGAATAAGCTGTGTGCAAGCAAAGCAAAGACGTTTACACTTTTTCTCATTTCGTCTCCTTGGGGAAAACTCGGAAATGTTCCCTCTCGTTCATCTAATTGAATGAAGAGATATTATGGTGAGTGTGTGGTAACGAAAAGAATACAACCATGTTTATCATCGTCCTACCCACGAGCAGGAGAAAAGAATGGGAAAACAATATAGACATTTCCACGACTCGTCGTCGTGTCGAAAGTATACTACCTATATACAATGTACTTATACAGGAAACTCCAGGTCATTTGTGTTGGTAGTTGATATATTAAGTATGTATTAAGTAGTGGCATCATCATCATCATCGTTCAAGCAACAGTCGCAAGCATTTTCTCGGCTCCTCCGTTACAATCCGCCTACCACCTCAGAATTCGAAGTACAACTAAAGTCAGTCAACTAACTGGAGCACGTATTTGCTCTGTGATGTTTTCCTCGGAGCTCCTCCGTTCCAACACACTCGTCATTATGATCACCACCACACCACGCTCATCATCCCACTGTTCCGCAATTTCATCAAGTGCAAACTCCTCCTTACGATTCTTTGCGCGAGAGGAGAAAATTATTTTATTATGCTCCTTCTTCACTGACACTGATACTGTTGCTCTTGTTGTCTGTTCCCTGCTTCTTTTCATTCTAGTTACCTCATTCATTCATTCTCATTTTCCTTCATGCATCTTCTCTCTGCTTTTCACTGCTGCTGTGATGTATGGCAAGCTGTACACATGTTGCTTCCTCCTGTAAAGCCATACACGTTCCGCGCATTAATATCACTATCATTATAGCCGGGCAAGTAAAGTGGAAAAAGCAGTAAACGTAAACGTGTCAAGCAGCTATATATCTACATTTTCTATTCATTATAGACGAACATTACGAACAAGTGTGTAAGCTCAGCACACACACACATTAACATTAACTACTAGAATCACTACCACCCACATTTAGCACTTTGTGTACTTTGCACATCATCAGAGTTGAACAGAAGGGTTAATTTTTAATTTAAATTTTGTAAAACTCGATGACAAATGATGAGGATGAGACACTTTTATTTAGCAATCTCATATTCATGTTATGACGGTTTCACATTACATTACCCGTGCAAATAACTTCAAACAACACAACCGCAAATCTCACCTTCGCGAGGCGGAGGAACCAGCAGCAGCAGAAGCATAAATATTTCATTATGTACAGAGAGTGCGATACTATGTTTCCAGATTCTCCATCAGCTAAAATGCTATATGTGTTAAAAGTTCTCTACAACAGCTATGTAGTTTAATAGCTACTGCATAATTTAACAGCCTTGTCAGAAAAACGACATGGAACATAATTCAAATACATTGTAAGTTATAGGAACTTAAATTCCATTTCACACGGGCATAGAGTGACTATGACTAGTTCGTTTCATTTGGATGCTAATAAAAAAAGGAAAACTCACAAGAAAAAAAAACGGTAGCTTATTTTCTAGAAAACTCATTTCTGTTGTCAGCAGAATCTACATTACTGTGTCGATCAATTAATAAGTAGGGGAATATTTTTTTTTCGTTGAGGCCTTTTAATTTCGATGAACATCTGGAGCATTATCTCGTAAAGAATGGAGGCAGAATATACAGCTTCCCCATATATATAAATCATCCTAGCAACACTGTTGACTGTGGTTGCCGTTCAGGTGTACTAACTTACTTTATTTTCCATTTCAATTTTCTAATAATAGATGTTGTTAAACTGATAAAATCTCTTGATCAAGCAACTTGAGCGTGAATTGTAAATGTCACTACATGCTATTTAGCAGAAATATATGAGGTTGGCTGATGCACTACATTAAATATTTACACGATATTTTATCACAGATGGAGGAGGGAAGCTTCATCATCGTATGTTAAACCAGACAACTTATTAGTTTTAGTAAATGTATGGTACAAGTCGCTACGATATTGTGCAATCGTTTCATCACAAGCATATAAATGTCATAATAATTTGATAACATGCATTCGAAAGCAAAAGTGAAGCCAAGAATTTTAAAGGAAGCTGGAGAGTTGTGGGTAGTACACATGAAAACCCCATGGGAAATAATATTGTTCTTTTGAGTATTAATACATCAGACAGCGCTCCCTTTAGCAGTAAATATGTCTGGAGGAAAGGGATGAAAGGGAGCTGTTTTGATTTTATGATGAATTTTCCAATGAAATTTTTAATTAGAATTAGTCAACTAGGTTTTCAAACAAAATGTTGCATATATAGTTAGGTAACTAAACACGATTCATCCTTGTACTTTGCTTGGCAATGGTAGATTCTAGGAATTCTATACATTCATTTCTACACATCCCAGCATACTCTTCAAAATATCAATGTTGCCGTTTACAAAACATCCATTAACAATGTTTGAAGTGACACTGTCAAGTTTGAATTACAGCCAATGAATGTCAGCGCTTACAAATCATAAGAGAAAGCTTGAAGGCTTCCAAGTATTTACTGCTATGCATTACAATTAAAGTACAGGAGAATTAATTACAAACGAGCAGGTGTGTGTAAATAATGGAACTATTTGTTTCGTTTTCTGATGCCATTATTACAACACTTTATAGCCCTTTCATTTAATGCGTGGGGTTGAAAGCGTCAACCAGTTTTGATTTCATTTGAACATATTATTGGTACATGTTCGAGGCAAAACAATATTTAGCAACTTTCAAGGTGATACATTCTGTTTTATGGATGACACGGTCATAATAAAAGTATCAGCATTTTAGTAACTTTCCCATTGTTCATTAGGGTCTAAGTTCTCAATGCTCAATTATTGAATAAAATAACAACAACGAATGAACAGGCATTTTAATTAATTTAGTTTACCCCCAATGACTTCCGGCTCTTTTAATGAAATTTAGCTATGATTACTTATTTGTTTGATTATTTGCCCAAGTTCTCATTATTCATTGCCAGTGGCATGATGATTCGAAATTCGGATAATGTTGACTTTCGTATGTAGGAAGAGGAAGAAACACCTAGCAGTAAGTCAACAGTTACCATCAGCTACGAAACGAAATCTTGAAAACCATACACACATGCTTTATCTATATTATTAATTCAGTCTCATGAATACATCTTTAATCATGACTACAAATGTTCAATTATAAACAATGTAAATAATAATACCTAATATTTCAACACATGTTACAGTGATCAATGCTGTTTTTAGTTTAAAAAAGTCACCATGTACCGTACTTACGACCGATCCAACTCTAAAATCTACACTGAAAAGTGAAAGTTGTATGAAACTTTTCAAACAAGCACATTCAACTTTTCACCCGCCACAGTAAGCTGTAAGTATTTAATGCATTTAGCGAAAGTTCAAATCCTTGTTCATAATGAAACTACCGTTACCTTCAATGGCTAATTCTATTTTCCGGAAACATATTAACGAAATGATAATCATTTGCTGATGAACAGGCACAATGAATGCACATTTGTCCAATTTCCTAGTTTGCTGAACCGTAATCTCATCATGCCCCTTTGCTCACTCCAGGCGTCTCTCAGCACTGTTTAAATTAGTGAGACAATTCACTTACCTGCTTACCTAAGCCTTCTTGTCAATAAAATTTTTCCTCCATAAAAGCACTAATTTGAAACTACAGTGTAACCAGCTAAACTCGTATATGCGCTAGTTTCTTATAAAAGGCGATATAGTCTATTCAGATCTCTTAAAATTGGATTTGGTCAGGTTTCTGGGGAAACTGCTTTTAGAGAGAGTCAAAGCTTAGGTGTTCCTTGGTCGTACTTCTGAGTGCATTATGCAATGTATAAAAATTTCAATGATGTAAGTGCTCCATGCGTAGACTCACACTTATGGTTAATAAATTAGGTTAAATATAATGTACCCATGTAATCCATGTACCCCTCTACTTTTATGGTGAGGTTCGGCATGGTCCGACATCCTCTGTTAAAATCTTTTCTTTATTTCTGCATATTACAATCCCAACCAGATTCACCGGTTGAGTGACGTGATGATGGCAGGAATTCATTTTATTAAACAAATTCACGTCGTGCTGAATGAATGAAACACGAACATTCATTCGTATTTCCCTTGCTGTCGTATTAATATCAATTTCACGGTGAAGTTGCCGGTTGGCTTGTTAAGTAATAAGGTATGCTCGCCCGGTCTAGCAACGAAAATAGAAACTGCGTCTCGTATTGTACTGACATAATACAACCATGGCAACGACCGAACCCTAATCGGATTGTGTAGTAGTCTGAATGCCAATTTGTGGAATTCTCAATGACCACTTTTCCCAAGAATTTAATTTGAGCGAAATATTTAATTTCCAACTGCTCCTTGTCTTCGCATTTCATTGTAGTGTAGCACGTGCACACTTACTGGGTGAATAGACCCAACTTTCATATGGCAACTTATGCTCTCACTTCAACAGACGGCACACTGTCTGAAAATATTATGGTAGCAATGATGACTATTTATGATTTGTCTGCAAACTGAGTGAGACCAGTGCACATTTGGGTATATTCGTGTTTCGTATATAGAGGCCACACTGATGACTCATGTAAAAAGAAATTGTCACTTGCAGCTATTTATGCGTCGGAATGAGGGTCCTTTGAAGATATACACGTGATACTATATATTATGTTCTGACTATTTAAGTATTTTTTTCTGGCTTCCGACAAAGATGTTTGCATATGATTGACAGTGAAATAGTCGTTATTTCTTTCTTCACAATTTCTCACATGTCTCAATTTCCCTGAAGATAAAAATTCACAGCTTTCTCCGTACATCCATTAACTCCCTTGAATGTCCGTGTCACAATCAATTCGAATTACTTATAATTACCTCAGTAAGCCAAGTACGTCCCAGTAGCTTAGACTACTAAAACGTTAATTGATTTTCTCAAAAGAGCCATTGTTAGAAAATTCAGACAATATGCATTGGAGGTTAATACTAAAATAAACACATTAGTTACTTACCGATGCTTCTAGTTTGCTTTTAGAGCTTTGAAAATGTCAGATTTTTCGGCTTTTAAACTTTTAAAGCGAAAATAAAAGTTTCTCGTGTGATCGGTTTCTGCGTGAACGGTGTAACATATGTGGCTACTAAAATAATATTTAGATTATCGGTCAATTGTCTTCCATGATTCAGTTAAACACAAGATATACACACTTGACATGTGTATACAAGGAATGTGGGTTGGATTCGCGAATCAAGAACTGTAATAACAATAAGCATGCATACCTCACTATTCTGCACAGACATGAACAACGTGGTCAAGTCGCAGTCTCTATTGTAGTTTTGAAGCTACCACTTACTTAAGTGCAACACGCCAAATTAGTCGGGGGCCTTGAAATGATAAAAAGCTCCAGGTATATTTAATTTTGTGGGAACGTGAAAACGATGATTATAGATAATTAAGGGACACGGGAAACAACATATTTTTAACAATGGCTTAATAACGAGATGGCCGCCAATATTTAAAATGTTAAAAGGCACAGTTTTGGAAAGTTTTCCATTCCACGTATTTTGCTGCATCAATGCATTTTCCAGCGTCATCGCGCTTTCATTAATGCGAAAATTATCGGAAAACATGGTTACTACAAAAGAAGCTCATCTCATCACTATCACCGCGGAAAAAAACCGGATGAAGTTGTTGAAAGACATAGTCCTCGTTTTAATAAGGCGCAATAATTACCTAAAGGCGTGTACGCCTTCTAGAAATTACACTATATTTTTTCTCTTTCTCCCATCGGAACGCTCTCACTTCAG
Organism: Sinella curviseta; assembly: GCA_004115045.4. Classification (NCBI taxonomy): domain Eukaryota; kingdom Metazoa; phylum Arthropoda; class Collembola; order Entomobryomorpha; family Entomobryidae; genus Sinella; species Sinella curviseta. The sequence goes on along the minus strand of CM065489.1, from coordinate 18,357,124 downwards.
AAGACATGTAACAGCTGCGTACGATTAAGCACGGAGGTGTGAATATATATGGATATACAAGCTAAACTCTTTACACGACGGGCATATTTGTACATACGTATTATGTACAAACTAAATACTAACATTATAATATTATGTAAATACCGAAGTTGAGTGGAAAAAAAGTATTGCATTCACTTCACCTTCCTTCCTCCTCTGCTACCCATGTTAATTACTTTGCTACTTAAGAATTCACAAATTTTCAGTCATGTGGCGGTTGTAAAACTAAACTAGAGAAAAGTTTCCAACTTCAACCGCAACCTCTTTGAGACTAATATCTCGCCACCGTGATGGTAGCCTCCCAGTCAGTCGCTTATTTACTGCCTTAAGTGAGATGACTATGATGATATCGTCGGTTTCGCACACGTCAACGGTGCCGTGTGGCTGGTGGAAATGAGTCATAAAAATAAATAAGTGCATAAGGACGACATGCGTTTTTCATGCAGGCGTCTGCTCAACAACTTTTGTACTATTTTCTTGTTCTCTAATTTCTCCATAGACAAAATCAAAGTTTGGCATGATATCAAGCTGGAAAAAGCACTCCTCCGCCACCATACCCTACTCTGCGTCTCGTTCATGAAACTATTTATGACTTTGCGAGGAAACAGTAAAAAATGGTTCAGGGCAATGTGGAAAGTTAGCGCGTGAAGCTAATTATAAGCGCAGTGCTATTAATCGCTGTCCTCTCTGCGTCGTAGTACTCCCTGTCATGCTGTGGAATGCGGTTGAGACTCTGTACAGAACTTGGGGGAGAAGATTTTTTTGCAAAGTTTTGAAAGTAACTAAAGACAAGAGAAACAACGACAAGCTAACCGAACAAAGTGAAGATCAACATGAGATGAAACAGATCAACCATGTGTTCAAGGGGTTGGATTTCATTCACATGCACATGGGCTTACAGCCTCTGAATTCATAATAGGGAAAGCAATACTGGTTCGTTAAAAACTTGTACAGAGCACACAAACTTGACGCAACTTTTCTAGTGGCGTTTCAGCAACTTTGTTCCTTTAGCGTTGGAACATGACTGGTAATACGACACCGGTAACATATATCTTTTATCATATCCCAAGTAGAATTATCAGTCGCAATATTTTTAAAAGTTCTGAAAAAGTGAAATGTTTTTACAGTATGGACTATCTGTAATATAATATGATTACATTAAACCTGATATTTATGATATCTGTAAAAGAGAAAAAACAGTTGATGTTAAACGTAAACGTTATACCATGTATCATTGTTGCTCATATTCGTGGTGAAAATACAAGTAGAAATCTATTCATCATTCTGTCGTGTTTTCTGTGAGTGACTCTGCATGCATAATTGAGCATTATGAACTTGAAACTCTTCTAGTAGATTGGCAGGATGTAATTCATATTCACGCAATGTTTTGCTTTACCACGCAAACCAATGAGCAAAATGAATCATAACTTATTCTTACATTTGTAAATGATGCATATAATTAGGTGAGGTCAAGGTTTTCGGATCGTTACCCTTCTTCGCCGAGAAATTGTACAACATCACCAGACACTGAATTTGAAACAAACCAAACATAATATCTTGTTACTGTATCCGTAGATACATATTCACAGTCTCTAGTCTACACCTGCACTTCCCATCTTCATTGTAATGCCCATCTATGAAGGAACACGCTGAAGGGCTTTCTGACAGGAAGCAGGATTAATGAAAACTATTATCCGGTTGGAATCATAAAATGTGCATGCCAACCAACTAGAAAGTACATATATGGGAGGCAACTAGGCAAGATAGTTTAAAATGAATGAGAATGTCAGGAAATGAAAAACTTGCTTCGCCATAACATTTGCAAACGCCGTCTAAAAGAAAAGAAGGTAAATGAAACGTTGTTATATGTTGCAATATAAAAAACTTTAGTGGTACAGTTTTTGAGGGCATAGATAACGTGGAGTAAGAAGGAAACTTATGGAGCATACTCCTTGACAATGAAAGTTTTGCAATATTGCATGGCCAATGGACATTCGTGAGTCGAGTTTGATGTTTGATCAAGTATAACTCATAAAAGTATAGCTTTGACCTTCATGAGGAGGCAACGCTTCTTTTTTACTCGACAGTTAAATGCTCAATAACTTCATCAAACTTGAAATACTTGTAGCGACCTTTGAGTAAAACGTCGTGTTTAAAAATGGTAAGGAAATAATTTGCTTTTGAGCTCCGTGGCAGCATATGGACGGCGACACGGGTGCAATTAATGGGCTTTCAAAACAAAGCAAATTGGCTTTATATTAGTATCAATATGTAGATGCGGCGGTTCATTCACGGGTGCGTCAGTTGCACTGGCACAGTTAAGAGTTGTAACTTACAACTTGTCAGAGACCAATATAAGTAAGAAGACTTAGTGAAATACGTTAAAAAATTGGTACAGCTCAATGGGTGTCTATCCGCTACGATATCAGCTGATACTTGCGCAAACAATGCCAGATTGCTTATAAAAATGTAAACAAACAGTACTTTCGCGGTTCACATCATTCAAAAAAGTGTGCAAAATTGGTTTCCATTGGCGGATCACTGTGTATAGAATTGGTTAGGATTGGTTGATCATACTGCCCCAGTTACCATATTTTTAACCCATCTCGCTAAGTCTTCTTGTTTGGTCTATGACAACTTGTAACTCCTATTCCAGACAACTGCAAGCTCAAATCATGTCCACTACTCAAACATGAGTAGCAAAACTTGGTTGTCGGGGGAGAGAAAATTGATAGATTTTAGGTTGATATTGTTTGCCAAATGCACACATGCATGCAAAACGTAAATTTTACAACGTTGACATACTTGTCACAGTGATTAAATGACGTAGTTCTTTCAGTGTGAAGATTAAATTCATATAGGCATTTCGTACATTATGTTTCTATAAATCTATTGGATTGCAGCACTGGAAGTGAGTAGTAAAACGATAGTGTGAAACGAAGGCTAAAACTTCGTACAAAATATTGGTCGCATATTGTTGGTGTCAGATACTCCCTGCCACTTATAGTTTTCTCTGATAATCGATTTGGCGATATAACGTCTTTGATTTACTTTCAATATTTCACCGCTTCTATTCTGCACATTTTCCTTGCCTCTCACAATGTTTATGTTGTCAAGCCGAATTTTTGGAATGCATTTAGTATAAAGATTATTTTCTCCTTAGACATGTATATGCTACTTACTTTGTTTAAACATTTTACATGCATCTCACTTGTAGAAGCGTTATAAACTGAGCTACCAAGGCCAAGTTGTCAACAGGTTTAATTAATGTAATGACACGAGTGAATGCTCCCGCAAGTAAATTATCCTGCACGCTGTCGCTAACTTGTCGTAAAATTTACTTGTCTGACTCGCAGTGGGGACACACTCACGATGCAGACAATTATATATGAAAGGGTAACGATCCAAATTTTGTGACGCTAAAGCATGAATTTGAAGTGGTCCTACCTTATGCAATATTATGTGTTTGTAATGGAATTCGGGTTTTAAAACCAGTTTACTATAATGATCCTTCTTAGCATATTTAATAGCGGATCATCTTTGGTCATGCCATGGGTTAAGATGCATTTTTTAAATCATATTTTGATTTCATTGGTTTATTTTCCAGACCGGTAAGCTAGTTTTTTTACATTGATGTAAACAAAGTATAGAATTACCACAAAAACTTGGCATTTTTCTCCTCCATGAAATAACCAAAGAAGGTGCAGAATATTTATCAACAAGACTAAAGAATCATAATTGAACCCAATGAATCCATTTTACCTACTATGCGTAGGTATATATTTACGTAACTTGAAAATATGATCGTAATAATGGTTTTGAGTACTAACTGCTTAAACAGTAAGATGCAAGATCCACTTGCATTGCTCCATTATACTGCGTTATATGTTGATTTTACAATCACCACCACCACCGCCAGTTTAACAATATGTTCCCAACGTGGCGGCGCGGCGGAAGCATTGCTTGCACAATAGGATATAAATTTTTCATGAATCATAATACATAACACAGTGGCATCCCATCTCACCGATTAGCATCGGCAAATTGCTTTCCTGTCGCTTGCTTTCTTCCTCCTTGCAGATTCATTTCCGTCTGTGTTTAGTCAAGTAAACACGACGTGGTAGCGGCACATCTTCATCCCATTCAGACTACTATGTACTATGCAAAATATTATATTCTTTTCTCGTCGATATTACGTGGGAGGCGTAGGCTAAGAAGCATCAGTAGTAAACCCATCTCAGCTCTTTCAACCGAAAATAGCAGATGTGCACATTTTCTTAAAATTTTTGTGATGCGACTATCACAAACGAAGTTGTTATAAACCAACGTGAGAAATGTCTTGACGCTCTCATGTGCATTTAAGTTGCGAAACAAGTATTAAATTAAATATTGCATAATATGATGTATAAAAAAGCGTACATGGGCATCAAGCACATTAGCATAATATCAAGTTCCAAATAATATGCTGTGCATGCATTCTACACGCTCCCACCAAGAATGTTTTCTTGGTTTCTCCTTGATCTGTTTGTACTACGGCTGCCAAGTGCCAACTGTAACTCAAAAGAGCAAACAGCAAACATCAGCATGAGCTGCATGATAATATCCTATGAAATGTTATGTGTAGTTGGCCGACATCGTTCATCTATTTCCCCTTCAGAAATTCAAACAAACGTCAGAAATTTACCATCTACATGTCAGCTTCTCCTCAGATTATTCGAAAGAAAAGAGGCGAAAATGGAATCACCTGTGGCGTTTTTATAGATGTTCTATCAATATGGAGATACTAAAGTGGATGAGTGAAAAATCACTGACACTTTATACTCGCTCCTCTTGTGCTCTATATTATAGACCTACACCATGCTTCCTCTTTAACTTTAAAAGAAATTGTGCTCTTTTAACATAGCCATTTAGTATTTTTAGAGAACCTGACAGCTGTCGCGAAATATGAAGTCTGTACAACTATTTACTATGTATATTCAACCCTGTTACTTTCCCAGAATATATTAAATAATAAGGTGTGGTGGTACTCCCAACTTTTACCAAGCGGGGTGTTGTAATCCGTACTTTCTTTTCTTGTTTCTCGACAGGCATAGATTTTTAGATTTTTTTCTCATCGCACATTGTCGTTAGAGGCCCTATAAATATTTCAGTCAGAGGCACTAGAGGAAATGTAGCAAAACAGCTTGATGCACAAGTTCAAACATACCTGCTAAACTACTTCCTGCAAAAAAAAATTGTTCTGCAAGTCGAACGAGAGAGCAGGGATCCAAGTTTTGTTTTTCTCATAGGAAAACTAGTTGGCTCACTAAGGCATGTTACGAAGTTACGGTGCGAAATGCCATTTGTGCTAGATGTGTTGTGATGCCACTGAAATCATTCTCCTCAATTTTTAGGCTAGCTGATACATTTGTCTGTCCGTCTATATGTGCAAAATCTATAAATTAATGAATCGTATTGTCCTACCGTGGACATATTTTCTTTGTCTATTTTTGGTAATGTCTCATTTCTTTTTGAGAGTGACAGTTTCAAAAAGCATCTCTTTTGGAATTGCGGCTAAGCAGTAACAGCGCTAATTATTATTACAGAATTCTGACAGTTCTAATTTCTAATCACTAGCGAAAGTTTCTGTTTCTACGAAACATCTAATTTTAGCTGTACTTCAATCATTTAGCGACGTATTTATGACCGCTTTCGTAGGAAACTTATTGCATTATTTTTATTTTATGTGCTTAACGTCAGCAAAGAAGAAAAAAGTGATCTATTATATTGACACAAATAGTGCAACGGTTCCTTCCGGGGAAAGCACTCAATCCCTGGAGGAGTTAGCAACCACCGCCACCACTACTAGTTTGACTGCAATGTCCTATTTAATGCTGGCATTGGAAATATCGCGGTACCTAAGATTGTGTATTCACCACGTATGTACGCGTCTGTAAGTACGTACTTCCCGTGGCATTTATTATTATCAACACTATTTTACACACATTTTCTATGTACTTTTTTATCAGCCCGCACACACCCCAAAAAGTGAAATTTCATATTGTTTTATCCGATTATAATGAACTGGCTCATCATCGCTTCAATTTTACATAAAAATGAGACACAAGCTAAGAAAGAGGCAAATGGCCGGATACAACGAGTCAAATTTGCAAAATTCTGTATGGGGAACATCGCCCTATTTTCTGTCAATAACTAACAGAGAGACTATAGAATCATGATGAACAGGCTCGTCATTTGTACAAAATGTACATAAGTAACATCATCACTAGAATATTTGAGAGAAAGTCGCTGTACTACTCTGCTTTCCACGTTCAACTTCTGTCCTTCAAAAAAGCCAGGCTTCACGTGTTGATGCGTTGTTGTGCGTATCAACCACAGTCACTACTGGGTGGTGGTAGCGTCATATTATATTATGTGTAATTTTACAGCTCCCTGCACACCAAAATCAGAACAATAATCTGTGGAAATTTAATACGGTACATTGGATGTGGATAACATTGCTGCATACAGGTTTTGGTTTATGTAAAATATTGAGAGAAAGTTGCCGGTAGTTTTCACCAGCTTGTTATATTCTTCTAAACCTCAATCATTTTGCTTTGTTTTCATATGCATGCTCATTGTCATTAATCTCGCTCCATCATGTTTACTACGGTTCTCCGAAAACAGAAATTTGATCGTCATTGTTTATTATCAGCACACCCACATCTTTATCATCTCGAATTCAAGTACAGAGGCAAAATATTGTTGCCTACCATACTTACGTAAGTAAGCTGGAACAATAAGCTACCAAGTCTCCAAATACACAAGAGTTGAAAATAAAATTCGAGGCCCGTTCATCGAACAAAGGAGTTGTGTAGTAGTTTTGTGTAAGGCATTCTTGAATACTTCACTGATACTTATGGTGCTCAGTACTTATGGTGAACACCGGCTAATGGGTAACGTTAGCACTCAACGCTGCAGGTAAACGGTCCAAGAATAGGATGAGATAATTTTGTTGTGTATAAACTATGTGCTGTTTGGCTGCATGAGTATAAATGAGAAAATTGAAATCTTATACATAAAAGCAATGTTTGGCGTAAAATACTGCTTCTTGAGAGTCGTTTTTCCTACCTTAATTGTAGCATAGATAGAATATAATCTTCTCATGTTAATCTTCATAAACTTGGAAAGTTGTCACTACTAACTAGAGACTCAATGATTCACGTAAAAAATGGACCAAACAGGTGCCGATTAAATTGCATTAGGTTCTCCACCATTCGTTGTATATCCAGTTGTATCATATGAAATGACAGTTTTAAACAGAAATTGCGAATGTCTACTTGCGTAATTGACTATGTATGTACATCCTGTTGTTGCGGGAATGGTAACAAGGGATTATAAAGTTCTTCACGTGGACAACAAAATGTATGCAAATCGGTCGCTAAGCTTCAGGGAATAAGTGGAAATAATCGTTATACGACAGAGGCAGTAGGTCAGATTGCAGTTTGAGTGTGTTCCGTTTCCAGAAATGCTTTCCTTTCGCTTTCACTGTTGAGGAGCACACAAGCTGAAATATCAAATAAAATACATAATATCATCAATCTTCTGTTTCATCCCAAAGACTGCGTTGGCTTAGACCAACTAAGCATTTGACTCTCTCCAAACAAAACCCGTCTAAAGAGTAATGAACGACAATACAAGATGAGATCATTCACGACTTGTATGACTAAACCTTTTGTGAGCAGTAGCGGGGAAAATTGCATAAATCTGCCATTTTTCAGGAGTAATCAGCTATTAATATTCCGCCTTTCTTAAACTGTCTACTATTCCATCCTTCGAGTAACTTACCTTCTAGTAGAAAAGGCGGCATTAAGTACAACACAAATAAGACATTCGACAGTGCCATTGTTGCTAAAAAGGCCTCATTTACTCTGCAGAAATTTAATACCCCAATTGTTACGTTGTGACGAGATATCGTGGATAGTCTCGAATCTTGTATAGTGGTAACCTTAGCTCATGTCCAATGTCATGGTGTTGTGGAGGCTTTGTTTGTTCACTATTTATTTGAGCTAACTATTAGGCAGCGAATAAAGATAAAGGGAACTCGTTACTAGCTGCTTGCTATCCAATACTTTTTTTGCATAATAAGCTCATTCTAAAGCATCTCATACACTAACTGTATGAATTTTCAAGAATTTAAGGATTTATTTCATTAAATGGCATTCATATTTATTTTGCCTTTTTACATACCTAAGCATAATAAATATGTAACGCTTTCATTGAATTCAATAGGTTAAAAGTCAATCAGTTGCCTATCTTGAATGCTATATATTTCCATTTATGTTGTCATCAACGTCGCAGGAAACGCCCCTCCTTAACTGTTTCCAATTTTCTTTGTTTCTGTAATTTATAATGCAAAATAACTTAAATTCGGGCACAATATTCTCTGCTCTAGAAAGTTCTCGTCCATATTTGTACTTTTAGACTCACTTTTATATTATCAATAGGTAAAACAAGAACTTTTCTTTCTCATACAAACATATCATAGTTTACTTTTGGACAAATGTTTGATGACAGGAGTAACTGCTATAGTCGTTATCTGACACTTAGTTATTCTACTTCGCCAATCATAGTCGAAATTTTGGCCAAGCTCGCATAAAAGTCCAGTTTCCATTCATACAATAATTTTTCTCCAATGTTTACAAAATACTATCACTGATAAATAGAGCAACAATGAAAGTTATTATCTTTTCTTTTGCGTTCGCAGACAAGACTCTACTCTAGCATTCATGGCAGGAACTTGTATGAGTAAATTGATGAGAAAATCAATTGCAATGCAACTGCGTAGAAATCCAGACTCGGAGAAATCATACATACCTTCCCTTTCACTAGTTACGAAACCTACCCAACCTTCTCTTCACATACTTACTACAGGATTCTGTTTTCTGTCATTAGTCATTACAATGCCTGCAAATAACGAGGAAAGATATTTGTAACAAATGAAGGAATAATAATGACATCTGGCAACAAAGCAGAACAGACTTTTGAGCAGAAGAGTTATTTTTTGCGAGAAATACAGAATTACACACCTAGATAGATATACAGTGTGCACGTAGCCAATTGCCTTTTTGGTGTATGCTATGAAACTTGTCGCAGTGAATGAAGCTTTTTCTGGGAGAAACAAGCTCTCAGAGTTTTACTTGATATTCGAACTAGTTTTTATCGTGTATGCATATAAATCTATCCCGTAGCGGGACCGTTATCCGAACAATAGTAACATGGCCGTCAACAGTGTAGCGGGATTTCCAGAGAAAAGGAGGAGAGTAATATAGGATATATAGATGATGACGATGATAAAGGAATGAAAGAACGAGACAAAGATCACGGTTGGTTAGGCTGACACAGCCAACTTATTGTTTTGTTACTGTCAGCATGATTCACTTGCCACTTCCACCACGTCCCTTTTCTCTTCCGTTTTTCTGAATCGGCCGCTGTTCGAGAGAATTCACGCTCTCCTATAGAGCCTTGCTACTCGTCGGATGTTTAGAATGGTAATGGCAAATCGAGGAGAGAGAGTAGAAGACGAAATAGTGTTATTTCCTTTTGCCATTCTCTTTGCTTCTGCTTGGAACAATGTTATTATTAGACGACTTATGTGACTTATCGTTAAAAGCTCTTCCAGTTCTGGATGAATTGAATGCGTGTTGGAAGATCGTGAAGCTGTCAAGCGACTGCATAGAAGAAAAGGAAAGACAGACACTAATTGTTGCTACCACTACCTAAAACTACAAGTATCTTTTCTGAAAATAGAAAGCAGGAGCTTCCACGGCATAACTATGTACAATTAGTGATGGAGTATATAACCTACTTTATCCCCCGACAGAGATGCTATTTTCACTTTTGAAACAACAAATGAAGTCATTAATTCCTCATTCCTCCACCCAGCTGTCGGAGTTGTGATTCCATTTAAGGTGGATAAAGTGAGAATGACAATTTCTTTGTCAGCACTTTGTCCAGTTCTTGTTGTTGTACTGTTTTGTCTTTGTTAAAAAAGGGATGCCAGGCAAGGAGGAGGTATTTCTTACAATTTTTCTGTTTACACTGTCATTTTTAGTTCAGTGACATTGATTTCCTCTTCCATTCAGCGTTAATTGAAAAAAAAAATCACTCTCTCGGTCGTTGATGACCGGTGATGTCAAGATGAAGCGTAGCGTAGAGCATTCCTTTTAAAAATTATAGTACTAGATACTTTGAAATAAATGTACTCTGGTTTCTAAATATAAGCTCGTGATCGTGACTTACTTCCCAACAGTAATGAAGATACATCAAAGTAAAATACATTTGGGGAAAGAGAAAAAGGAAACAGGATATTTTTACGTCCTCTGTCGAGTCGAAGGGGACAGGACATGGAAGTTGCATAGCATTACTAAATTCATGGATTACTTGAATAAAATGGTATGCATGCATGTTTCTAATGAGCTAGCCACTTAATACGCAGATTATATTGATATCCTGAAAATTCTAAAAATAAGTCGTCTTAATTTCGGCCAGTTTTGTAGAGATTTTCGCTTGCATAGTTCGTTGGAGTTTCACATGTAATTTGGGTGCATCAGCTCCCAGCTAATGGCATTCATTCAAAAGAGTCCTGCTGAGATTGCCTCAAACAATGAGAAAGTGAAAACGAGAGAACAGAGAGAGGTTTTCACTATTCATTGCAAAATTGAACATGACCATTTCAGCTCTCTTTCTCTCTCCCTCCATCTCTTTTCGGAATCGGCCTAGAGCTTTTAAACTGATGGGATGAAATGAAAAACATGCAAGTAATAAACCATGCAGAAGAGAAAATTGCGTAAAGAGTCCGTCTAGTCAAGTATTTCCCCAAGGACATTTATTCTCTTTATTCCTCTACTCTTTTCAAGATTTCTAACAGCTATCAGCAGCGTGTCGGTTGTGTTCGTGCCCTTTTCAAATTGACACAGCACATAAGAATCAAAGAATCACTTTCTCCACCACGCGTTGAGCGAGTGAAAGTAAGAGCCGCCACACAACCGCAATAGTACTTATTGTAACGTTAATGTCGATAATGCCATTCCCAACATCACACCACCAACAACAACAGATGCTTGGTTCTTAACGCCATTGATGATCGTCGACACACACAGTAAAATGATCAAAGTCGTTGTAATCATGTTAAAAGAGTAATAATTATGACATTGGCGGTTTGGCCTTTCCGGAGAAAGTTCGTGTGCATAATGAAGAGTGATTGCGTAAATGTGTACACAGGGCATTTGTAACAATGCTCCAAATTCACCTGTCACCTACAAAGCAATGAGTCAACCTGATCTCCCTTTGTCTACCCCAACACCCTGCATTGAAAGACATCTCCTTGTTACCTCCACTAAACCTTTTATTTCCACTAAATAAATTACGTATACATATGGAATCGTTGTACTAAACATCCTCATGTATTTGTTTTCAGGGCTTTCGGTCGGGTAATTTGCGTTTGTTGCAACCGTCGAATCCGCAGACCTCCATATCGTACAGGTGGTTTTCGTCCGAGGTTAGCCAGATTTACTCAGGTAAGCGTACTACAATCAAATGACAAGCGAACATTTAACAGTTTTTGCCATTTTTATTGAAACATGATATATTGTTGTTTTACGCCTATATTCAGACCCACCATTTATATTTTATATATAGCAACTTTTACCATGCTCCATTTTGCTAGTCCCACGTGACAAAAGTAAATAAATAATAATAATACGTTATTCCAAAACCCAAGCCCAACCAACCAGAAAACAGTAAAAGTGAAATTACTGTCGTTTTAACTTGCTTTACACGTGTATACCCTGCCCATATCAGTCTTTGTAGGCGAAACACCTACTAAATTTATATTGTCCATAGATGACGAAATGTGTCCAGTTTTAATATAGTTTCCAGTTTCAACTGAGTGAGTTGAGATCCCAGCCATGCAACCTATGGTTATTCCTTCGTTTTCTGGCTATAAATATTGATTTGCCAGTAATTGCATATTTGTCTAGATAAATAATGTACCTCGTTACATTCCTTCCTCCTCTCTGCCTTGCTGCTCATGTCACGAGAAAGTTTTCAGTAAAAGGGTTATTTGATATAATTGGATTTTTATGCAACGGCTGAATGTTTGATCGTCTGGCCTTGTGAAGCAAATGTTGAATTTAATGAATTATTATTACATTTTATTTAAATCAATTACGTATAACAATTGTAAGAAATCTGGAAAATGCAGAAGAGTTCAAATTATGTAGAATTCTTGAAACTTTTATCTACTAATCGTGTTGTGTTCCCCCATACTGTTGCAACATTCATTTGATATTGAAAGTGAATTATCCAGTATCCAGTGGATAAGAATCAGAGAAAAATCATGAAATTAACCTTTGCGTTGGTGCAGTTATTTTTCATACCCAAGTCGTATGAATAATGAAGGACGAACGGTTCACAAAATGATGATCAGCGGAAATTACGTAGGCAGGCGTGGGCAGTTGCTCTAGTTGATTTGAAAAGGGGAATTACCCATAATCATAATTCAATATTTTCTGAAGAAAGCAAATAATGGATGGGAAAGATAACCGTACAATTAGAGATATGGTCACATTGACGAATTGGTAGCTCGTTTTCTAGTGAAAGTAGGAAAAAATGGGTTAGAGGTATGTACTTCAGAATATTATAGTAGTTGACGGACAGTAAACACAGTAGCAGTTAATTCATGATTACAGGCCGACGTCTACTGGATTCATTGCAATCGACAACACGCAGAAAGAGTTTTTACTCACGCAAACAAATTGTTAAAAACGAAGACTGTCTACGCTGTAGTCTCGCCTCGTGTACATATTATTAGCGGAAGCAATACTTGTACAACAACTTGTCGTTCCAGCCAATAGATAGTTTCTGTTAAGAATCTGAAGTCTCTGCGAGGATGGAATTCTTTCACCCAACTCCTCCGCTACTTTCTACATGTTGGGTTATCGGATTTATTAACATTTTGCATATAAATATTTGTAAGTCCATTCAATTTGCACGTTGAAGATAACGGATGAGGTTAACGTCCAATAGGAACCGGCATACGCCCAATTGATAAAACATTTAATAGAATCAACCATAACATATTCCAACAACATTATTAAATGCGTTCTATTCGGTCTTAAACGTTTAAGACTGGCTTATCTGGCTACAGACTTTGCTTTGGTGCACCCAACCCAGATGTTTCACCTACATTTATGAGTGTGCACTCGGAGAAAGTTGCCAATAACATTGCATAAATCTCAAGCAAAGAAAGCAAAATAAAAGGTGGATTTATTATGGATATAGAAGGATTGAAAAAACAGACAGCATAAATCCCTTAAGTACCTTCAGGTAGCTGCTACTTAAACAAAGGGAGGGGAATAATGAGAATATGACGCTGTTAGAATAATTTGCAAATTTTATGTGCATAGCTCCTTAGTAATATCTATAATCATCATGTATAATTCCCTTTTCTTCATTATTTAAAAGCGCAGTTATTAATTCCTACGTTTCATTACCTACATATAAATGGGGAGGAAGTAGATATATTTATTCTACTTCCTATGTGAGCCAGTACAAGCTCATCTTTTATCCTCTTCTAAGTACGTACAATAATGGTAAGAGCGCATGTACTGGCTCAGTGACAATAAAAGTTTGGTTGAAAGGCGTATTATCCTCAAGACTTGATTGTTATGGTTTGGTTACTTTGTTGATGAAAATAAAGGATTATATGTATTTTTGTTCGGCCTGAGTAAATAACATTAGAGACATTACGATCCGTTACATGGCATAGATATTACTTATCTTGTAAAATGGAATTCAAAATTATAGGTCTTTTATCAAAGCAAAAAAAAACTTCGGTTTTAAAAGACCACCATGGACAGCCATTAGGTAGCCGCGGATTTGTACTGAAGTATAATTTTTATTGTTGACAACCAACGATGTGTTTAACTGTAAATATTCCGCACATATTGATGATAGTCACTTCTACCTGACAAGTAATGTTTCATATTACTTTCTCTCAAAAATGATACTGGATAATAAATACCGTCATAATTTTCATTTCCGCCAACATTTTTCATTTAATTTGAGAAAAGTAAATCCCAACTCACTTAAGTAAATGTGAACGATTATATCACACGCATATCATGACGTGAAAACATTAAGAAAACATTCAATGTTAATAAATAATTATCGTAATCACGATACCCCGTTGGGCTTCACAGATAATGTGCTGTTAAGACGTTGTAAATATTGTTAACTGGGCTTTTAAATTACTCGCTCGGTTTTAACGCGAGATACGACTTTGTCTGTGATATTGCGCATTGGAAATGTTAGTCCGCCCCGCTTACTTTCTCAGAGAAGTGTTTTAAAGAAGAAAAAATCCATTGGATTGAAAGTAGAGATTGAAAACCAACTGAATGTATTTTGACGTGTACTTCTTGAAACTCGGAAAAGAGGGAAAGAATGAGAGATGAGATGGTTCACTTTATTAACTTTTCTTGATTGAGATGTTACTTTGCTTGTGCATGTCTGTTCCCTCACGTTTCTTCCCTTCTCCTTCTCTCTGCCCTCTTCTCTCTTCCCCAAAAGCGTTGATCTAAAAGATCAAAAGATTAACGGTTTGAGTTTTCGGCGATAAACTTACAGAGTGGCTTATACTCTTTTTTAAAGTAAACTTTTTTTTGTGTCCCTCCGCCATCATCACAACCAAACCAAACTGAATCGTACTACATTTTTATCTTTCCCCTCAAATATCGCAGTTCGCAGTGACGAAAGGAAACACAAACATTAAATGAAACATAAGAAGCCCTATATTTTTTTTACCGTATAAGACGATGTCATAATCATAAAGACGCCGGCTTGACAATAATGTAGCTTTTTGTTTAAAATGAAAAAATAAACTTCTCTGCCCGTCGGATACAGTGTCCAGTAGCTTTTTCTCGATAAAATCTTTGCAATTCTCTACTCACCTATCTATTTATTATTTATTGACATTACATACTTGAATGTATTTTATGAGATATTCCAGTGTACCAAAAGGTTGTTTACAAAACTTGTATCTTTAAGTAGGAAAACCTCACTAAAAAGGGGAAAGAGAAGATACATGGATAACAGGATTGTAGGCTGTTGTTACGTCCACGTAATTCTATAATGTTTATAGAAATGAGATACGTCTCGTCTTCTTCAGCCAATCTATAGAGTATTATTCATGCTTTTCTGGTAAAAAAATAATAAAAAATATACTGCTGCAGCATAGCATCCAGAACCAATTTCATGCGCTGTACTCTGGTAGACTGGAGCAGTGCACAGGATGCGTGGTTCCTGGCACTTTTCTCTGGCCAAGTTTATAGAAAAGGGAAAACAGATTTATAAAACTTTTTTTCTTTCGTTTCAGCGTTTCCGCCTTTCTGAATTTTCACTTACCTTGAAAAAAGTGTGTCTGGTCTGCTTGCTTACGTGCATCTATATACACGAAAGGAGCATCCACACTAGAAACAAATGAAGTGAAAGAATCAATTTTCTCACACTTCATCAATGTCGACTACTGTGGCGTCAGGTGTGTATGTGTGGGGTGAAAAAACTTTTCACGTTACAGGTCTCCTACGCTGTACTTTGCAACATGGGTAAACATGTTGCTGAGATAGTGGCCACCTTGTGTATATGTGGTTGTACAGGTAGCTTTCACTTTACAGCTTTCTCTTTCAGGGTAGCAGTTGTTGAAATTTCAAGGTTGCCTGTTTTTTCTAGCACTTGTCAACAAACAACTACCTGCACGTGTTGTAAGGATTAGAATTTCGTGCAAAAATCATTTGAATTTGAACAAAACTTTGTCGTCTATTCCTGTACCACTTCCGTGAACTCTCATTTAGAAAAAGTTGTAATGACCAAATGCGATAAAAATGAGGATAATGAGTAATGAAGCGATACTTGTGCATGCTTTGCTGAGTACATCTTCACATCATAGAAATAGGAAGCTTTCCATTTCTGTACAACTTTTTAAATGCTTCGGGGTAAAATTTCATGAAAAATAAAACTTTAATTATTCAGTTCTAGACCTTTATATTTGACATAACCAATGACGCACTTTGAACTTTTATTTAAAATATGAAGCCCAGTCATAAGAGATAGCTGACAAGTAGCGTCATTATTACAAAGCTACCATTTTGCTGTTTGCTTTCTCTTTGTTTTCTGGCAAAGTGGATAATAGAATCCCCTCAAAATTAAACAAAGGCCCAGGCACTTGAGTATGCTGTCGTTAAACATTCCCATTGTGTTTCTAGTTCCTACGTATCTGTTGTTTACACAGAGTCAAGTACACAATCTCAATTAAATTTATTATTCAAAGGGAAAAGCGAATAAGGATGGCGTGTTGGAAGAGATTATTGTTGATTAGAACTTGGAGTCATAAACCGAATCCGCCCCAAGTAGCCCAACACCCTGCGACACTGACTTTGCAAAGGACAGGACAGGAGTTCAAGGATGTACGGAATACAGCAAACAACAGGGCTAATAAAATCAGTTTCTTCAGGTACATCATCTTAAATGAAAATAGAGAAACGTGTTAACGGGGTTAAGTAAGACCAGAGTAAACGAGCATATACGTTTCAGTTATTGGCAATACTAATTCAGTTAAATGTATGCTAAATATTTGCGTTCAGGAGATGTAGAGCTGTGGGGTTTGAGGCTTAAACTGACATAACAGTATTCCGATCTAGCTTTATTAATGCCTTGACGGTTACAACGCGCAAAGAAATGCATAATTGAGCATGGGATCTCTGATGGTGGTACGAAAATTACGCTGCAGTTATTAGTATACTTTAGGAACTATCGATCCTTGTTGCTCGAACACAGCTTAAAGCAAAATTCTTTCTACTTCTTCAGTTTCTTGGTTGCGGATGGGTTTTACATACTGGAATCTTGAAAAAAAATCTTAATTGGAGCTTTTCTACTAGCTTAACTTCCTCAAATGTAATATTTTAATTCTTCGAATGCGAATGGTCCAAATTGGAATATTAACCCTTTAACAAAAATCATACCCGGGGGCATAGGAAGTGTGTTAGCTGTGAACTGTAAAAGTCTGAATCGTTGCCCTAGTGCGTAACGTGCGTCCTTTTTTGTTGCAGAAGTGATGTCTTCCATAAAAAATAGTGCTGGAAGGGATATATCAGCATTACAAAGGGTTTGTGTTTCATTTTTCCTTCCTATTGTCCAATGTTCTTGCTTAAAGCGTCTTGATACCTCTGATGCTATGTACATTGCGGCTTTCGCAAAACATTTAGATTCCATCTCTCTGTAAAAGTACCGAGTAGTTTTGTATGCAAACTTTTCATAATTGAGTTTCAATAGCTCCCTGATTTCCGTTATTGTTTGTATGTTAGCTTGACTTTTTCTTTTCGGGTGGAAAACTAGTTGCTCTCATCGTAAATTCTTTGGTAAACATTTGGTTTAAAAAAGTTTGGTTATTAAAAACGTTTTTAAGTCTGTAATATAGTCTAAACTTCTGTTTGGTCCGCAGTTACAAGTTCCGCTATGCATCCCCTTGCTACTTACTGATTTCATTAAGTTGTTGTTCGTTACCATTATCTTAGCTAATTATTATTTTATTTTTCCAACTTTGTACAAAGTACAAAGAGTCGTGACGCATGAACTATGTACATTGAAAGTATTCTTTCTTCCGTTGTTACATGCCAACTATGTACATAAAATAGTTTGTGCTCATTTCTAGAGAAAACAAAGATGCGTTAATATGCTTTTAATTGGAACCATCTGCATCACAATTCTAAATGTTCTTTTCTTTGCTCTCTTTCAGTCCATGTCATCCACAGTTGCAACAGCCATGGTGGTTACTCCAAGGAACCAACACATTGAATCCACAAGCTACTCTTCCGTCTGTCAAGACTTAACAAACTAAATCACTTTATTTACAAGCCAACTCAACCGTTTTCTTGTGTATAAAACAGGAAACCAAGGAGCTCCGAAACAATACATATTTCAACGAGACATTTACATGGAACTTTTACAGAAATTTTTAGGCAAAGTAAGCATATTATTATTACACATCGTAAGTAAATGTTTAAAAAAAAGATTTAAAAAATGTGATGATGATGAACGTAACAAAATGTTTAAAAATACAAAAAATATCAGAAGTAGTAGTTGTTTATAGCGGACATAGTTAGGTTAAAATGGGCATGGGTCATGCCCAACAAAGTAATTTGTGTAACATTATGTGTGATAATATATACTACGTGCTTATCTCTATGTATATGTATCTGTAAAATATATTAAATATTGTGCTGCCGTTGATTGCTTACCACTTTTTGTAAAATGTATTTCATCACTAGAACTAAGGAGCCAACAAACTTTACAATATTTCTTATTATTAGTAATTAGCGATTTGTTGAAGCACATATTTAAGCAAGTCATCACATCATATTATTTATCTTTTGATTTACCGCTATATTTTTTATTACAGCTAAAATTACTCGGTACAAAGAAAAACACGTATTCATGATACCGTCTGAATTTCAAATTTCTATTGAACATTTTCTTGTCTGGTTATCATCGTGTACAATGTGAATATTATTGCAGTAAATATAATGTACACGTTTATGGTGTAAAATGCATATTATTATTATTATTACTAGATATTATTGTAGCATTGTAGACTATTTTAACAGAAGCTGCTACGTAATAGAGTAAGTTTTGTATTGTGTTTTCCGTATTCTCTCATGATCTCATAAAAGTCACTGGTGTCTCAGAAATGATCTCTTGACTCTTACTTGTTCCTTCATCTTTATTTCGAGGACAGAGACACACGGTGCTGGTCCTGCGTACTCACTACTCACTATCACAATTCCCTGTAAAAAATTAAATGTTAGGTACTAGAAGGCTCTTCTGATTACTCTTGAATTAGGGGGAGGATGGTGAGTGAATTGTGACTGTAATGACATATTGTGTATTTATGCATGTTTCTCAATTATGACAATTTTGTGTATATAATTAAGATTGCGTTTATTTTGTCGCTGTTTTTACACTTCACTGCGAAGGAGAGTCTGTTTGGCGTCATCTGTGGTGGGAGATAGCTATGTTTAGCCCGAGACTAGAATATGTAGCTATCAGCGTCGGTGATCGAAATAACTAGCATTTACCGGGGAGAAAGTAAAAGTTACACAGGTAATTACATTTGAGATTTTTGCAGCAATATCGGAGACGCTTCTCATGTAAATCATCTCAATTCTCATGTTACATTAAAAATGCGCTGATTTCTCGGGTTATATAGCATGTTTCAAGGATGCACGAATGGGCTTAAATAGCTTTTTATTCCAATGTTGTCAAGGCAACTGCAAACGGGGTACAGGAGGAAAATGGCAGTGAAATCGAAGAATTGCATTTGTCATGGCTTGAAATAGTGAAAGTCAAACTATTAAGTAGAGTGAAAGCGGTGTAGTACGTAATATGTAATCGACGTGTCGGGCTGCCAAATAAGATAATTAGTTGTCTGCGTGATCTGGTGATATTCGAATATCTCTCTTGTGTAATATTTTAAACGTGCCCCGAAAACCATTGATTTCTATTATTTGGTGCTTAATCGTATTTCCTTCAGTCGACCGATTAAATATTCCTTGAAAGTAACAAAACAATAATCATATCGTTCCAGTAAGTTAAGAAAAACTACCCATTAAGCATGGCATTAGTATGAAGTAAATTAATAATTATTCCGTTTCGACAAAAAATTAGCGCTTTGGTTACTAAAATATAGATAGGAATACACACTTTTTCGCAAGTTTAGATGCCCCTGCTTTCATTCCTTTTCTTCATTGACTCTACTGATGACTCTCTTGTTTATAATTTACTGTTACAGGAATTGTTTCCTTCCACTTGTTATACTTGAAGATGTTTACTAATTAAGAATATATTTCATCTGTTATCTGTGCTGTTAGTGTATCTTGTTGATGTGAAATTAATTATGAATGTTCATACGAATGCATCAATGCTGATTATTGTGGTTGATGTGTGCTACTATGTGTTATTCAAATCGACAGTACAGAAAATGTTGTCAAGTTCTGTGAATTGTATAGGTAACATTACAAAAGATTGTGTTCGATATTATCCACTTGTGTACCTCACGTTGGTCTGCGCAATGGCAGTTTTACTATTATGTAAATATTTTGTACAAGTAAAACGAATTATAACAATTAAATTAATATGTATAAGATGTGCCGTGGTATTAGGTAGCAAAAAACTTCAAGGTACTTACTTTACTCATGAAAAGCTTGAAATAAACTCATTATTATGTTGACAATGGCGACGACGGATCTAGCAGTGAAAGTAGACTGCATGCAAGGCGCGCTTTCTGTGCAGCACACTCAGGCACCTGCACAATGTAAGCTCGCGTGATACTTGGCGGATTTAAAAAAAGAAAGCAGTATTGTTATATTGTATATGGCTATTATTGTTGTTGCTGTTGTTCCTTTTTAAAAAAATATTCAGCTATTTATACTAATTTTTTTTAAACTTCAACTTTCAAACATGACGTTCAGATATATACATACACGAGAATCAAATGAAATTTCTATATGAAATTAAGTTTATATAAGAACTTATATAACTATAATATATACACTACTATACTATTTATATTTATTATTGTGAAGGAAAGTTTGTAATTCGTAGATGTTAGAAAAGTATTTAATTGTAACATGTGAGGACTTTCACACGAGCAATTATTACAGGCATACTATATTTACCATATACGCATAATCTATTTATGATCTGCTGTTTTGTATAGTGTTAGCTAATTGCAATGTAATTATGTAATCGTGGTTTCTTACCTGTCCGTAATGAATACTTCATTTTGTTACGATAAAACCCACCTGTTTGCGTAGGATTGCGCTAGTGTGAACGATAATCATGGATAAAATATGTATAAAAAAGGGACTTTGTGATACAAAGTTTTAAATGTAGCAGGTAGATTGTTTTTTTAAAGAAATTAAACATAATATTATGAAAAAAATAGATGAAAGGTCAAGATGACAAAGGATCCCACCCACATAGTTTTCACTGTTATTCTGCTGCTCTTCTCGATATTTTTTCACTGTCTTGTTTATTAGAGGCACTTTGACTAATGCAGCGAAAGCAAGATACATAATTTCATAATTTCTTTTTTGTCTCCGTGCGTGTGTGTACATTAAGAGGTAGACAGTTGCATAACTGATGTGTTTATAGCTGCGTAGAAAATTTTAATTCAAGAATGTGATTGATATTTGTATTGTAGGCTGAAATTGATTGTCATTATTCGTTAGAAAAATTATTATATATATATAATATATGTATTGTACAATGCTGCTGCATGTGGATATTGCTGTTATGTGAAGAGGAAAAATAAAAATGTGTATTCCATACATGTGTCACAAAAAGGATCTCTCTAATAAATAAGATGATGGAAAAAATACGTTCAAATGGAAGAAAAACTTTGACTCTTTTTGCAATCCCATTAAGGGAATGAAATAAAATGTCTTTGTACGTCAAAAGAATCGACCAGTTACCACACGTGCTTGACACTGTTACACAAGCAAACAGCATAATATGTAACAAGGGAAAGGTAAATATTATTATTCTTGGCAAGTTGAGATGGACGCCTTGTCTCGGATGATTATGGAAGAAAATTAAACATGTTCGCCCACTCAAAATCAACTGAACTTTCTTTAATGTCCAACAGGTCGACTTTTTTATACCGTTGAAAATCATTCTTCATTTATTTTATTGACAATAATATCGAGTCATCTTCTATTTCGGCGTATATTTTCCTCCTGTATTTATTTCCAATTTGAAACTTCAAGATTACAACAAACATATCGACGGATGCATTCATTCCATTTTAGACTCTTAACGACTCGTAGTCGACTCATCATGTCGCTGACGGCCGGTGGAACTGAACAAGAACTGCAAAAAAGTTTCAATGTAATTTAAAACGAGGTATGTGTTTACAAATATGCCAAATTCATCAGCCTTGAGAGACCAGCCCATTGGAAAAGTTTCAGAAAATAACTGTTTGATATTTCATACTATTTTATTGCAATAAACGTACACAGTGACAAAAAATCATAATCTTCACAGGCATATTAGTTAACAATAAATTATTTTCTTCTGAACATATAAACAGTTATATTAACAATAATGGATTTAATCATGTCGCCAATTTAAAAAAAATCAAAATGTACGAAGATAGAGATAGTTAAGACGCACTATGTTTTGATAGCATGCTATGCCCAAACTCATCCGACATGTACAATAATTTTACTCATACCAGCAATTTACAATCGCAAGGATTTTTGTCTGTCTTTCATTTTACACTAAAAGCTACTCTGCCACGGAATTTCAGAATGTAAACCGTTTCAAAGTCAAACGATAAGGATTATTAAATTGACTGCCCTAATTTGTTTTAAAAAAAGAAATAAAGAAAAATAAGAAAACGCTTTCTTTGGTTGACATTGACAAAGATTTGAAACCATCGTGAATCAGGCTTTGTAATCATTGTAACAATTTTCTAAAGGTCCTACGCTATACGTACAAATAGATATACATTTTACAAATTAACCACTATTATAAATCATAGTAATCTGATAATTAAATAAAAAGTTATCATTCCACATAATATATTGTTTTGCGTCACTGACGAAATAAAAATATAGTCTTTGGAAAAAAACAAAATTGAATTCCTGGGAGCACTTTCTTTTTAGACGACCTGCTTCGCTGAATTTCATTTTATTAATTGTTAACTATGCACAACCATAAAGTTTTTCAGCATAATTTTCAGACAAAAATAAAAACATGGCGTCATTTTTCTTTACTGCCTGGACTGGATAACGGCAGATGTCAGATTCTCTCTTTCCTCGACAAGGTTTTCTTTCCCTCACCAGAATCTCAACTTGCAAGTTGCAACGACGCTTTGAAGCGAAGGAAGCTATGCACAGAAAAAAATACAGCGTCTCCTGCCACTGCCACACACAATAACGGTTTTTTTGTACATGTCAATCTACAGAGAGTTGAGAAAGGTAACAAACACGAGAGAAAAAAGGTGCCATAAATAATAGATAGTTTTTTTCTTGGACATTGCACAAATTAATTAAAACTGCTATACATATGCCAGGGCCATTTTTTTAGCAATAATAAAACGTAAAAATATTATTATAGGGGATAATCAGTTGCTAGTATCAAAAATGTATCTATACTAATTAGTGAACGGATGGCTGTTCCTCTTTCAAAATTTCAAAATAAAAACCTCCGAATATTTTTTTGTGTATTGAAAAAAAAGAAATCCGCTAAGTTGAATTTTTTTATAGCATTTATCTAGGTCTATTGTTGCTTAATTTCTATTTTTCTAGTAGTTATTCGAGTAATTATGTTCCGATAATAAAATTTTCATTTCTTTATTGATAAATATTAAGACTAATGAAGGCAGTCATAGCAGTTTACTTTATTTTGTTTATGACCATAATATATATATGTTGTATGTATAATAATAATTGGTTTCTGAAGAAACTATACAATATATGTCCTTATGGATAGATCAGTAGCTTATTTACATATTCATGAGAAAATTTAACCTAAAATGCTACAGTCAACAGTAGTAATGTATGTATGTAAACATCTTTCATAACTCTCTTCTCAGCAAAAAGCATAAAATATTGTTAACGTTATTATAATTATTATTTACTCACTACAATAATGTTTGTGGTACATTTACACTTACACGTCCAGATATTACCGTAACAACATTCATTACTCATTACCTATTAGTTTTATACTCACTTTCATACTGTCATCATCTTTTTTAGCAGTTTTTCCGTTTTTCTACAAGAGCATTCAGCAGTCAGGTGTCAGGTTTAATGCCACATCCGTTTTTACACCTCTATACCAATTGAAGAGACCATTCAGAACAATCTCTTTGTTGTCTATCATCTAATTACAGTCATGTTTATAGTTTTTTTAGTAGCAGTCATAAACACTTTTCATTCATCATGCATTTTTCCAGAAGATGCTTCATCATTCAAAAAATTCATTCATTGACTTTACACATACTTATTATAGGCATGCGTACGTAGATGCATACAACTAGCCATATAGGTAAATATCATTTTTAATAAAGAACATTTAAGTACATGATCATGTGCGTTATTCAGAGAATAAAGGCTGCTTCCTTTAAATAGAAATAAACTTTGCGAGAGCAGTAGTGATGGCGATATTAACGAGTATGAAAGGTGCTGCCACTAATCACTTGCAACAATTATCTGACATGACTGTAGATAATTGACCGGGGTCAAAATGCGTTTACTGTCAAGGTGAGCATACATTCCGTTTCCATGGAACAATTCAACAATTTAATGAGTTAAGGGAGGAGGAGGATGCAAATTATAATTGTGGAAGGAAACAGAGATTCAAAAATGTTTCTTTTTCTACAAGCTTGTAATACTGCTATATAAAAATTATTTCTATTACTATAAACCTTGCCTTTTGTCTGGTATCACACATTTATTAAAATTTAGGTATATGTATTTAAACATTAACTCAAGCATTCCTCAACCAAGTGTCCTAACAACGTTTCTTTTTTCCTTGATGTAACTTCGCTCCTGAAAGACATCAATTTCAAATGCAAAAATGTCCCTGATCTCTGGATTTTCTTAAATGTTGTATGTATGTTTTTTACTTTATACGTTACGTTAATATTGTTCATGATGATTTTATATGATGCTTTGTTATACGACGTACGTATCTTTGTGATTTTTTTTCTTTTTATTATTAACTTAATGTTAATAAAAGTGTGTATGTAGTTTTTTGTTTGCTCTGTTGAGGCAGTGAGATGGACTGATTGTTATTAAACCATTGGCACGTTGTATACATGTTTTTATTTGTTTTAATTATCTGTCTGTTGAGTCTTCATTGAGCCTCGTCACAGGGAAACACTTTATATTTTACCGTTCATTAAAGTTAGAGATAGATATGCAAAGTGCAATTCACATTATGACACACACTCTCTCTCAATCTTCCATCCCACACTAACGTTCAATATAGACACCTAGACAAATGATTATTTTTTTCTCCAATTTTGCCAAAAGGTTGACAAAAAATCAGATCAGGATGGTAGTCTCAATCAGTTCATTAGCAGCAATCAGTATGCAATTTCCTTTCATCAGTACGAACTTTGGCAGTTTCAAAATGTCATCATCGTACAATTGGAATTACAATGTATTGACATTGACATTTTCATGTATGATGTATCGCGTCTATTACTTAAAGAAATCTACAGCTCTTCTAAAATTAACACAAAAACGGTAGCAATTACTAATACACGATACATACATTATTAAGGTAAGTTAATTCCCTAGAGTATGTAACATATATATAACGGGGAAGAGTTCTGTATTGCAAAGTAACTGAGGTTCTGTTGGTTTAGTTGCTTCAATAAAGTAGCAATAATCAATATTTTAAAACAGTTTTTTATACAAATTACGTTTAAGCGTATTACGAGGATATTACAATAACAGTAGTAGTACGTATTATTAATGAAGCGTAATAATACGAAGATTACGACTGTCACAAGAGTCAGTCAAATCAATTTATTAGGAAATGATCAAAGCACCAATCGTTCAACGCGTTCAATCAACAGCAGCAGAGTTTTTAAAAAATGAATCATTCTTCTTACACTCGACTAAAAGGTTATTTTTGCTCAATAATGCATATTATTGTTATCCTTTAGCTAAATGTAGCCTTGCATTTAATAGTCAAATATTACAGTATTTTTTATCGTTAGAGTATGTAGTAGAAATAAGCTAATTCAGCAAATTATAAGAGTGGAAAAATCTCAACTGCATTCTGCACAGACTTTCTGAATCACAATCATCAATGAATTGAAACTCTCATCAAGAAAAACATGTTCCGAACTTTCATACCTCCATTAAGTATACCTACGCGAGGTGGTACGTATGTGCGCTGGAAATATTCTGTGTTTTTTTTTCTTCTTCATATCTTGTCAGCTCTTCTTATATGGTTATATCTGTAATTTACTTGAGCGTGTGTTTTGGACGCGTGTTTCGAATTATTTATGTTTTAAGTATTTGAAACAAAGGGGTATGTATTTATAGATCAATTTCTCACTTCTACCCAACAAAAGAGTCAAAATTACATACAAGACAATAAAAGTAGGTTAAGGACGGTTCTGATGATGCAATATGATGAACTAACTTCAAACTGTGCTTTGTTAACTCTTAAATCACTATATAATATGTAGTAACCACTGCCAAAATTTACATCTGCTTGCATAAGGAAAGGCTGACTGAAAAATCGGATTTTTAGTAGTAATAATTTAATGATACGGTGGTATGTATTTAGGTATACGTATTCGACGTCAATGGTCAATTACAAAACGTAAGTATTATTATGCTTATTGTATTTTTTAGTAGAGAATGTTTTTTTTTAAAGTTTAGTAATCGAAACATAGCATAATCAATGATGAGTTGACATGATTATTTTAAAGGAAAGTGGCAATAGCCATCCAATTTATTAAATTACGTTTAAACCGTAAAGCAGAGGATCCATGATGTGGCAGTGTTTTTAATTTGTTTTAGAATTAAGACCCCTAATTTCTAAAAAATACGTATTTAAATATCTTTAAAGCAGCAGCACATGAACTCCTTTGCATTGTTTTTAGAAATATTATCATACAGTTTTTTTTAGCAAAGTGAGGCCTCACAATATAAGTTTTTATAGATTATTTAGCTAATTGCTACAAAGATTTTACACCATAATAACACAACATGCATAGTAACAACATTGATAGATTTTTTTCTTGATGATTCTGTCGAAGCAATCATACTGATTAATAATTATAGAAACAAGGCACGATCACCGCTGATCATGCTGTGAATACACCGCCGTTATATAGATGTAAAACTAGAGCAACCCGACTTAAAAGATATTTTTTGTTTTAAATATTATTATTATTATTAATGTATATCTGTATGTATGACAAATGACAACATGATCTTGCTTGTTGGAATTTTGTTCTATAGGTATTGTATAGAGATATATAAAGAAGTTATATTATGTATGTTTTACAACGATGATTTTTTCCATTTTTTTATCACATGCAACTTATGTATGTAAATTATGAAATGTTTAATTGCTTATTATACATTAATAATAATAATAATAATAATAACTGCCTAAGCTGCACATAATCTTGGTAGCATACCGATAGCAGCCAGTTTTTTATTACTGAAGACGTGATACTGAAACTTGTAGTAATTGTGCAGTTGCTATAGAATATCCTGAGCTATGTTTGATATTAAAATGGTTTATTATTTTTTATCCATGATGTTGTTGCAGTTGTGAACTTGGATTGCATCTATTAGTTCACTACACTTGCTTGGATGTAAACGGTAATTTGTAGTAATTCTATGTTGTGTTTTAACAGAAGCAACGGAATTATAACTTCGGTTGCTGAAGACTAGTTGTTTGCACATCCTCCGTGTTATCAACTTGTGTTGTTGGAAACAGTAGTAGTAGTATCTCTTGGCGAATTTAGAAGTAGTAACAGCAATTTCTGCAAAGGCGTCATTTAATGTGGTATTCTTATGTATTTAATAGAATTAGTAGGAATAAATCAGTGAAGCAGTAGGTGAACCTCCATATTATGTGACACGAGCACGGCAAACACAAAAGAACACTCCATTTACACCACCGACCGACTCAACTTACATATTATTAATATAATAATTGTTCAATGATTTCACAAGTAAAAATGACAACATACAGAGTAGCAGCGATGAATGTTCTCCTCAAAGGATTCAATCACCAACTACAACGTCCTATACAAAGTAATTAGTATGGCTTTAATATCGAAAAGTCCTTTAAAGATGAGTCATCATATAGTTTACCACACTTTTTAACAAATATTATTTTTATGGTTGAATAGACACAATCATGTATAATGTAATAATAATATAATGATAATTACAATTTTGATGGTTTTTATAGTAATGGTTATGCTACTACACTATAGGAAACAAATTAAACTACTGTGCACTGTGTCATATTTATAACTTGCTAACTAAACTAGGAATTTATTATAACAGCAAAGATTTATAACAATGATCAATAATTATTTATGTATCTCGAAATTAAAAATCCTCTACTTTAACAGCTTGCTTTTTTACGTAGTGCTCTACACTAACTAAATAAATGTGTCAATTATTGGTTTTATGGACATGGTATTTCGATTTAAATATAAATTAAAGTATCTGTACCTGTCATGCAAATATATTTTCATTTTTTTAAGGATAAAGTAGTTTACAGCATAAAATATGGCTTTTAGTCCATACGAGTAAAGATTTAAGTTACAGTCAGTTTTCTTTAAAAGAAGTTGAAATTTAGTTATTAAATATTATTACTAAATAGTACAATGTAGAATTTCCCTTGAAATACCTGACCTCTTTTCTGAAAGAGCACATTTACCAGTTTTCCTATTTTAAAGAGTCAAGTCAGCATTTCGATGTTAAACTAGCACTGTCGTAATATAGCATTTTATATAATCATAATATTACACATCTGCAAGATACCTAGTAATAATAGTAAATGTCTACTAAAATTAATATTGCTGCTACTAGAAAACACCACCACATACATGCTGAAATTATTTTCGTAGCGTCATACTTACAAAGGTTCTCTGCAAATTACACTTGGAAGCATTCATTAATACGGTAATCAATATATAGTGTCCACTCATTCCAATAATGTTTGAGTTGAGTCAACAAACGGCCACTGATCCACTTGTTTTAAAGGGCAATCATTTAGAAGCTGCTTTTTAGTAGTGAAGTGAGGGACTTTAGAGGATTTCTTATTTCTTCTCGTCCTTGTTCATTCACTCTCTCCCTTTTCCTCGCACGTTTGAATTTTTAAGTTCTGAATGTCAAGTCACTGAAGTTACTGTACACAGTTTTAAATGTCATTTTTCAATCCTGGTCCTCTAAGTCGCATCAAGCATTCAATCAAACTAGTAATACAAATAGCTGAGATGCTTACATATTATATGATGAAAGCATTGGAGACACCACCAACACCACCTTACTCCCTAACCATTCAACTAAAGCCTAATTATTGGTAAAAAAATTTATGACTCGTCCGTCTTCTTCTTTTCCTTCTTCTTTTTCAGGAACGAAGGAGTTTTTAGTCCCTTCTTCTTCTTTTTCTTCTCAGTCGCTTTCGATGATGAATCCTCCGTCGAAATGTCCTTAACAGGCGAACCCTTAAAAACAAGTCAAACAAATACATTCAGATAAATTGCTCTCACACAATATGGATTAGTTAAAAGTATTAATTAAGTTGATATTTTTGTGTGTTTTAATACGTTTGTCAATCTTACAGGCTCTTGACTGCGATGAGCTTCCTCCTCACCATTAACTGCTGCATCACCTAGAATTATTCAAAGTACAAATGCCATTTAGAAAACAATCCTGCAATGCCAACTTTTAGAGTGCTAATGAGTAGTGCTTCAAACAATAACTGTACGAAACGTTGTGTGCATTGTCGCAACAATGAGTAAAGTAAGCAGAAATCAACGTTTAAGTTTATAAATCTGTTTGCAGACACAATCGTCTGTTTATCGTTATTTGAAATTCATGCAGTGTTTATTAGAAAGCATGCAACATGCATAAATAAATATCACACTGTCCTATGTAGGAAAACCCTTGATGGATGATAGTAGATGACGAAGTGGCCTAGTATAGTTTGGTGTCATGTAAAATATGAGTGTTCAGGTTCTGATGACTTACTTTTGTTCCCCGGAGCTTTCTCAGAGCCTGACCAGCGTCTCTGTCTTATCTTGCTTTCAACTGGTACAGAAAAATGCATGTTTTTGCGCAACGTTACAAAACAATAAACAGCATGCAAAAATAAATTGTTTCAAAAAAGCAAAAATGTTAGTAGTTTTCATTCATCAAACTTACGCTCACGAGGAAACCGGGCAGATTTTGAACGAGCTACATAAGGATCTGGCAAATCATTCGCTGAAAAAATGCCAGTCGCAAATATATAAAAATCATGCGAAAAAATAAAAATGTTCGTGATATTAGTAAAAAGTAATCAGTAGTAGTAAAAAAGATATGCCACGCACGTTAGCAAAATAGATCAAAGGTATAGAAGCAAAAATAACAATGAAGCTTTCATAAAAAATCAAAGGGAATTTCTATGTACATTTAAAGCAATTTGTTTGATTTTTCTATCCCATAAACCCATCTAAGGACCTAACACCAAGACACCAATACTGAATACCATTGATAATATGAATTTCATAGTATGCTAGTAAGCTTAACAGTATAATTTGATATGCCAGATAAGCTGGTTTTTACCATAGGCCTCATTTTAAAGCAAAATCATGCAAGCGTAACGGATAATTTAAAATAGTCACTACTCGTACCAAACTACAGCGAACAATTACATGTAACGTGCACTCCGTGATAATGATATTATTATTATAAACTAAATTAAATTACCATCACTTTGTACAACTTCTGGTTTACTTGCTCGTGGAACTTGCTTAGTCTCGATCTGTAGTACTTGTGGGCGCCCAGCTGTCGAAAAATTAACCATAATGTTACGTTCCCATTAAAGCCCATCACCGTTAATAACTAATCTTTACCATCACCACGTCACATTAATGAGTTAAATAAATCCCATCACCCTACATTATACTTAATTGACATGATGGACTGGCAACCGTCCGCGAAACATGGAAAAGAATATATGAAGGGGATTTCTTTTGGCAACATCCGTTAAAGGAATACTTACCGTCTCTGGAGTCTTCGTCTGTGTCGCCTACAGGAGAAACAATCGGTGTTGATTCGTCCAGTGATGTTGGCCCATCTGTTCACAAAGTGAGGATTAATGAAAGGATAAATACCATGATAACCTTTGCCGTGTCTCCAAAAAAAGCAGATTTCTTGCGTTTACCATCTCCTTTCTGTTTCCTTTGGACCTCCTGTTTGTACTCCTCGATATCCTCATTAGTGATGGAATCAAAAGGATTCTTTGCGTATGGTGTTTTGTACACGACAGCGTGGTGCTGAAAGTTTCTCTGGATGATACCTTTGGAGGCAGCACCAACAAGGATAACTTGATCTCCAGTGCTGCTCATGCTAGCGTCCTATTTAGCACAGAAATGAAAGAGCATTTAAAATCCCACCCAACAAAACCCACGGCTTAAAAAGCGTTAAAATAAATGAAAAGAAATGGCAAGCATGCAACTGCTTTTAGAAACTTGAAATTAAATTTGCTGTGAGCGTATATATCTTATAAACTATGGTTGTGATATTGAACCGTTGACTAATGTAATGGTTTATATCACTTACCTGTACCTGTTTGGCTTCTTCCCAGGAAACGCCTTCCAAAATTTGCGATTGGGGCCCAGCACTTAAACCACCTGCTCGCCTATTATCCTTAATCTACACGAGGGTTTCAGATATATGATGATATATGCACTTGATTCCAAACTGATAATGTTCGAGAAATGGGACACCAATGGGATATATATGGTGAACATACACCAATGGGAAATATGATTGGATTACCTGTTGCTGTAATTTTTTAAACTCCTTAGGATCCGTATTCTTAGGTACAAACTGTAACGTGTTCTCAATTTTTACAGGAGTACTATGTGTAGGAGATCCTTCCGCAACCCACTGCAAGACAAAACCACACAAATTACTAGTTACAAACAACGTCAGAAACAAAATGTTAAGAGGCATTAGATAACATTAGAGAATACAGAAATAGCTTCAGTGCCTGTTCCACTAGATCATCGGATGGTTGAGAGAGAAGTAATGTTAGTAATAAAAAAGTGAGTTTAAATCAATTTTCGGTTTAAAAAAGTACGGTGGTTTTGTCTTGCAGAGAGTTAACAGCACACACTCCAAAAATATAATTATACGCAAAATCTTTACAAACACACGCATTATTCTCTGGGAGAGAAAATGTAAAAAGATGATGGAGCGTTTTTTTTTTGTTTCAGTGTAAATGCCACCCTTGAAAGAGCAGAACAGGCACAATCTCAAGCAAAGTATTTTTTTTTTCATTAGGTTCCCGTAATTAATTGTTAACGATATATTTAGCAGTCCAGGAGTAGTAGCTAACTAGTATATGCCATCGATTTAAGAGAGTAATTAGGTATGTTCAGATAATAGGTATAGGTATATTATATGTATGTCGCTTTGCTTTTTGGCTTATCATGTATTCACTGATGACAGGTTCTTCGCACACATTTATTATGCAATAAAATGCGATAGTAGTTTTGCACGTCTTCAGATCATTTAATATATAGTAAGCAATCAGCAATCCAAAAAATTTATTAGACCGTCAAAAATCACCGTCAGCTAATAACACTTCAAACACTAATGTAAAAAGATGTCAGAAAGCAACAACAACAATATTTTTTCGGGTACCGACAGGAGCAACGAGAAATAAACCTTAAAAATTGTGTATTAATTAATGTTTGTTTTTTCATTGTCACTATACATAAAGCACTAATAATAAAGAAGTATAAACTAATAGAAATTATACATATAGGTTTGTCAACCCAGAGTTTGGCGTGTTTGACACGACATTCCACAGTGGAGAGTGAAAAGTTGATCATAAATGCAATAATTATTAGTGTTACTGCGCATAAATTACATGAGTATATGTCTTGTAAGTATTTTTTTTTCTATTTTGAGACAATTTTTCAAACAAAATGTTATGGTGGGATGAATTAAAAAGTCAGCTCAGTGTTACGCTTTTTAAAAAAGTGGCAATCAGTAAATATTTTCCTAGCAATAATGTATGTAAAGTGTATTAGAGCTCCTGGTTAGGAAGAAGTAATAAATTGACAAGACAAAGAAAAGCCTTCCTGGTAATTTCAAACTTTTTCCTTAACATATAGATAGCAGTAGCATAATCATAGTATTCATACAGTTATAATTAGTATTAGAATGTAATAAGATTACATTTTTTTGGCAGAATTATATATGAGATGGCAACACATCATTACTTTTTTTAGAAGAAGTAGTATGAATAGTTAGTAATGTACTGAATAAGATTATTCAAATATTTGCAAACTCTTTCTTATTTAGGATGAGCAGCTCAACGTCTCGGCCAAAAATGTTTGAACATGAATTCGTTCAATGGCCCACTGTCTCAAAAATCTTTCTCCAAGGCAGAAAACAATTAAAGATCATCAGTAAATTCACATGAGATAATATCGCCCATTGCGCTCATTTCATTTGATTTTTTTATACTTAGACAAACTATCTTAATATTTAAATGTCAAATGTCAAGGGCAGTGTTATTCTTGCTTGAAGCCGAGCGTTGAGACTTTAAACGCATCAATCAATGAATGTA
The DNA here is from genome assembly GCA_004115045.4 of Sinella curviseta. NCBI lineage: Eukaryota > Metazoa > Arthropoda > Collembola > Entomobryomorpha > Entomobryidae > Sinella > Sinella curviseta. The sequence continues at coordinate 18,323,638 of CM065489.1, read as the reverse complement.
GGCGCATTTGCTTAGATTTTGGTTTTTTATTATTATCAATCTGCTCACTTTTGAGAATGAATGAACTGATACAAAGCTACACCTTGTTTATTGTAACTACTTAGCAGTAGAGAGAGCTACTTAGCAAAAACTTTCCCCTAAAATTCAAGCTAACCATTTGTTTCTAGAGAGAATGAAATATATTGTATGTATGGGTTTTTTTATATTTTTAAATTATGACATAGATGATCATAATGTTAGAATGTAATCATTATATAGTAATAAAGCCCTAGTTAGATCTAAAGAAACTGTCATTTCAAGAAGAACAGAGAAAGAGAAGGCTTAAGATGCCGACTGAACAGTCACAACTTCTACCTTTGTAATCTTCTTGGGGTCAGGGGTTCCTGTTTCAAGGATCTCAACTTTCTGGTAAACGTTGGGAGAGTTCAACCACCTTGTCTTCTCGAATCCTCTACGACCTTCCATGAATTTCTTCCAGTTGGGACTGCGGAGCAACAAAGCAGAGCATTACATAGTTTCATAAACCCTAATGTAGATTTAGTCACCGATCCCTCATTACTACACCTGCTGTTCTAATTCGGTTTTGAAATGTGCTTACTTGTTTTTATACAGTTCTTCCTCTTCGAGCAGATAGCCTAGAGAAGAAACTGCAGGAGGCAATTCAACATCATATTTTGGACGTGGACCATCATTCTTTATCAAGGGTTGACGATACATATAACCAGTTCGGTAACCCTGTTTAACAGAACAAGTTTTAAAAATTGAAAGGGATAATCCAATAACTCATACAATGTATAGACAAAACAATTTCGAAAGTGAGTACTCACAGCATTATCTAATGCCCTCATCAAAGCTTCGAATTCCTGCTCTCCATACCGCCATTTTCTGCCTTCTCTCTTCTCTGGCTTCGCTTCCGTTGAAATAACCCCCTCTTCCTGACTATTCACTCCACCACCACCATGTCGTGCTGTTTCATATGCACGCTTCCTTGCCTCATCTGACATCAGTATCACATTGTCAAGACCAAGAGGCATGATCTTCATCTAAAAAATGCACACAATTTTATCGTAAAAGTCCCAGAGAGATAACAGGAAATTACTGAAATCCATGATTTACAAACACATCTTACCTGACTTTCACATGCCAAAACCGTGTAGTAGGTATTCAAAAAGGCTTCTTCAACGGTTTCTCCACAACACACAACCCCATGATTTCTCAAGAAAAGAACCTAATACAAATTATCACCAAGTTAAAAATGTATTCTCTATAAGGCTACGAATATATTCATCAGGTAAAAAATTTGCCCTTCTTCACCTTATTAAACGGTCCCAAGTTGCGAATGATGAGATCCTTCTCTGTAGCATCTATTAGTATTCCATTGTAATCGTGGTAACTAACTTCCCCAATAATAGCAGACTCCTGACACACCGGCAACAATCCGCACTTCAAACTTGACACCTATGAGAAATAATAAATGGATTATCAAAACATAGTTCTTTCTAGAATTTGTTATTAACATGCTATAAATAGAGGAATTCCAATTTCACGCACAGCAACAACTGAAGGGAGATGCAGATGAACGATACACTTAAGATCTGGCCGTGAGGCGTGAATCGCCGAGTGCAGGGTAAATCCGGCAATGTTAACGCCTAAGTTGGTTGTTCCGGGCTCAACAACGTTGCCCTATGAATTCAAAATAACAAAAGTACGAATAAAGTAAAAGAGGCACGTCTGGGAGCAACTGTAACTGTTTTCTCTTTGAACGGAGAAATTACTTACTTGCACATCAACTTTAATGAGGGAACTAGCTGTGATTTCATGGTAGAGCATTCCGAAGGGATTAATTAAAAAGTGTGCATGATCGTGGCTGACTCTAAGTGTAATGTGGTTGTAGATGTTTTGCGACCATCCAAACAGGTCGATAATTCTATACAGAGCTGCCAGTTTGCATCGCATCATTTTTTCGCCTTTGGCATACGCGATCGTATCCACTCCACGAATGTCATTTATTGGAATGACACACGAGCCGCCTCGGAACAACATGCTGCCGCGCCAACTTGTAGCTGCTCCCATCATTTCCGATATTTGTTGCAGAAGAGTACCGGTTCCAGGACCTCCCTCTCTCATTTGCTGCTCAATTATTTTCTCCAATTCCTCACGGAATATTTTGCTGTTCATGATTGCTTCCACACGCTTCCTTCGTTCCATTTCCTTCATGTCCTGTACGAATATACAAAAGAAGCATTAGCATTTTTCATAAGAAAACGGTATTTAGTCCCCAAAAGCATTTATTAAGGCAGAATAAATTTTTATGTCATGCCGACAAGTATACCGTGATTTCATTTTTATTTGATAACTTACAGCATCAATGTCAGCAGGCCTGAAAGCTGCCTTGTCCTCCTCTGATGTGCCATTGACTACGACCGGCTCTGGTGACTCAGCCCCAGAGGGCTTATTCGCATCGTCAGACATGGCTAATAGTAGTCAGCCTCTGAAAACATAAAAAATTAATTGATTAAATAATAGGTCCGTACCAATAATGAAAGACTGTCTTGACAGTTATCCTAGTTCACCAACTTAATTTTGCAATGCCTACAGCAGAAATCGTCCCTCAAGACCTACCAAAAATCTCTACTCTAAAACCTAAATTCCCAGTTAAGTAAAAAAAGACAATAATGATCTAATAACTATTCAAATTTATTCCGTATGTGCATAGAAGAGGCTTTACTTTTTATCTAAACAACCATGCCCCCAACCTCCAATCATCATGGCCAATCCTACAAAACGAACAACAGTAGTAGCATCACCGGCAGAAAGTCTAATAGTCGACATCCGTTGTTTCTATGAATGCTTATGAAAATGACTACTGGTCTTTTTTCTTAATGCAAGCCATCGCTAAAAGGTTTACATTATTAATATTAAAAACCGTCGATGCCAACAGCGACTACCATGAATCATGCAAAACCTAATCAACCTTAAAGAAAACTGACAATCAAAAACCATTTCGTTCTACTTTCTACATTGTTAACATTGAATAGACTCTAGCATTATCTATCATCCATCCATTTAGCATTTTCTCGTTTTTTTTGGATGCTTTGTATTTGCATTGCATCATCACACCGCAATCGCAAAAACTCGGGCCTTTTCTTGTACTCTTGCAATTATTATAAGCTTCTGTTGTATTAGAAGCAGAGCGTAAAGACGACAACGTTTTCCCATTTCCTGTCAAGATACAAGAAGCTTTCACAATTCGCGATACGATTTCGGCACTAAATTTCACGCAACCACGAGTTTTTATTGACTGTGTATCATTGATGACCCACATGCTTTAGTTGAAGCAGTGGATGGAAAGGCATGCATGCAAATGCAAAACATTCCCATACTCTCAGGTTACTACACAGAGTAGTGGAGTGAGAGGGGCCTACATGTTATATTTGTAGAAGGATTCATTCCACTTACACAAAATTAAAAAAATAGATATATTCTTTTGTAGGACACGACATGGAAACACAGTGATAGGCAACAGGCCCAGACCCCACGTTTCCTTATCATAAAACAGTGTGGTTTGGCCATTAAGTAAGTAATGGTGTGCATGCAAAGGATAATTCTATCTTTCCTTTCATTGAATATTACACACAGCGATTCCTATGTACTAGCGCTTACCCTAGTAAGAGGAGAAAGAAAGATACACACGTAAAGTCTTCAGCGTCGTGTCGCGTCAATTTTCATGAAATTCATTTGCTTTCAAAAGCAGCGATGGATTTTTTGCGGACAAGAATCTATTATTGGTACAGAGGGAAGACAGTGTAAATTTTCAATGAAAGAAGGCACGTACAATATTAATGCAACCGCTGCTGCTGCTCATACACTCCATCTAGATAAGAATGCCAAACAATCCTTAAATAGCATGGAATATCTGTACTGCTTCAATTTCGATACATAACCTCCATTTACCGATAAACATTATCAGTTTGATAAAACAAAAGATTTATGTACAAGACGGAATCCTTTGAAAACGTGAAAATATAAATCGCAGTGCATATCGCATATCGTGGATTATTTAAAACCAAATATCGTTTATTTGATTTGTAGTAATGTTAAATAAAGATTACTTTCCGATCGGGACAGGGGGTTTACCAAATACTGGTTGTCGTTTCGTTACACAAAAATGCGCCTGTCAATCGCTGAATTGTCAATGAAATCATTTCGAATATACACTGCGTCAAGCAGTTTTTAATAACGAACAGCCAGTCAAGTGGAGACCACTGTGATGATGGAAATGCAGGTTTTATGTACTTGATCATAATATGTAGGTAGGGCAAAGGTAGGCAAGAGAAAGATGAACCACAATAAAAATGTCCATTCACAAACTCATTACATTTAATTTACGATAGTGTGTATTAACGCGACTACATTATGATGTGCTGACGTTTAAAAGCGATGCTCATTTTATCAATTATTTTTTATCGGTTGCAAGACTCTTTTAGAATGTACATTTTCGATCGTATGGCATTATTTTATGTATTTGCTTAACTATTATGCATATCGCATAAATGGGAGATGCATATCGAGTCGAGATAATAAAGTCCAAAAACACGGTACAATATTCTCTGATCATTACAGATTATTTTTAAGAGTGACTCGACGAGAACCTAAAAGGTTCAATACTGATGCATGACATATTAAGTTGTATGTACGTACATCCTGGCAGTGAATTTAATCTCTTTTTCCAGTTTCATTTATCTCACAATTTAACCAATCGCAGTAGGTATGTATTATGTATGTACTTAAAAATTAAGTGTGTTGTGTTGTGCAGGCCACTACTATTAAGCTTATAAGACTCGTCACTCATCAATGAATCATCCATCACATATCACCAACTAAATGAATTTCAGAGTAAATGGATGATGATTTGAATGGGTCAACTACCATTATATGGTACACGTTGTAAGCAATGATATTTAGCTGCATCAGTCACAGAGATTTTGAAGACATGGAGGTTAGATAAATAAATTCTGTTCATTGAATTGTATAACTTCCTTCATACACACTCACCACACTGGTCTCCCTATGAACGAATTTAGTTATTTGTTTATTTATTTATACTACTTTCGTCGTCGTTCTTTACAATGCAAGTGTGCAAACAATTTCTTTATATCAAATCAACTCTTCTTCACTTCAAGCAAACAGCTCCAACTTATTTAGATCACATATCTTGTCACGATGACGATGACTTATGACTTCATAACAACCCCAAGAGCTCATGTTCATAGGAACGACCCAACCCATAATAACCATATAATAATATATGTCCGTCAGTTGCTGAGTAAAAATCTTTGAATTCCCTATTTCTGTCAGTTCCTATTTAACAATGTCTACTTTTTAAACAGTGAAATGCATTCATTCATGTGGATAGAATTACTGCCATTAACATCAAAAAAAAGTTTTACAGTATTCACTACCCTTCTTCTTCTTTCATCTTCACATAATATTTACCATATACATGCACTTACCAATATTTTTAGCAGTGCACGCTAGTCGCCACAATATATTCCTCTACTATACTTTACAGTGGATTGTTACTGTGTTTGCCTGCACTGCACCCTTTTGTTGGAAAAGCTATCCAATAAGGGTGTTTTTTCTATCATGATGACATGATGAGTGTGGTTTAGTTAAGTGGTTAACAACGACAAGTCAAAAAGCATTCATTTGAAATCCTTCCCAATTTACGACACGGCGTGGTTCGAATTCGAACGAAAAACCAAAGAGTCACACACACACACACACATTTCTTATCGTCAGCAATTACCATTCATTGCTGTTGCATGCTAGACTAACCTCATTTAGGCTGTGTCACATTTTTGACAAAAGTGCACACCACTACCACCACCGAATGAAATAGGCCTCATTCTCATTCTTTACGATATCTAACAAAGTAAGGAAAGTATGGACAAAAATTGTGTGTGAACAGAGCAACGAACATTGAACATTGTTCTTTGTAACCGATTCTGCTCACGAGACTCAATGTGCAATGTGCACTTAAAGTATTGACATGGTTTTTTTTCATAATCTTTTCTCAATCGGAGTAAATACTATTATCATGTTATCGTATTCATTACTACTCCTCTGTCATCTTTATTTATTTGAACTGCTACTAAAACAGTTGCACGGCAAGACGATAATAGTAAGTAGACTAGCTAATCTCAGCTTATTTTTGATTATCCGGTATATTGTATCACTTAACTATAACGCAGTCCCATAAGTCCTATTACACGTATGTATTCCAATACATTCGGGACTACTATCCAGAAGTAAAACATAAACATGAAAATGTCAATTAGAGCAAAACAAGCAATGATTTTTAAGTTTACTCTGTTTGTTAAAGTAACCTAATAACAAAACTATTTATTAGTGAGCCGTCACGCCGACGACAGGAATAAACTGTTTTTCTCTCTTCTCTTTCTGATGAACCCAGCTTACAACTTATAGGCTTCCATACATTGTGTATGTAAAATGAAAGTTCATGGTTCCTTGAATGCATATTGAGTCAACTCCTTTGCTTTGGCTTTGACTTTCAGTCATCATCATTATCATCTCATCCCACTCCCACAAACTCAACTAAACCGAAAAACCTTGCTCGTCTACACCCTTACTCAATTGTGCTTATTTTCAACCGGTATTTATGTGGCATGCATGGCAAGAATGTCTGTAAGGATGACATGCTGATATTTTTATGGTCACATTTTCACGTTTCAGCAAAGACAAACATGGGATAACAAAATGCCGATTCTTTTCAGCATAATTAACTGTACATTAAGTTACACATGTAATAGTAATACTATTACATATGCATACACACACACCAATGCAAACAAATGATATCATCAACGGCTCATGAAAAAGAACACGAGTACATTCTCCAGAGCCCCTAGTTGTTTGTCAAAAAAGAGTACTACAGAAAGCAAAAATGAGGCATCACGTCACCTCACAAGTTACATCCATGCACGATGCTTGTGAAGAGGAGAATGGAGAAATAACTAGTGGCACCAGTCAAAACGACGTCTGCTAATAAAAACTCACTTCCAGTAAATATTTTAATATATACAATGGGACACTGACAGAGACACCTAATCGTACGAGTGCGATAATGACCAAGACGTTTCCTTAAAAAGAAATGAGCGCTGCATCTTCAACTTTTGTTCGTCTTAAAATTTGAATTCTAGGGAATGTGGATATTTTGTTTCCTTTACGCTTGTAGCAAGCACGATCATTTTTTTGGCCTTTGGCATACCTAGGAAAAGTACTACCTTCACAAACAATGAAGCGTGGGTGTACAAAAGTGTAAATCATTGCAAGACGCATTATATGTATGACTGATGCATTGTATGACATCCAACACACAGTGAGTGAAGTGGATGGTTTTCAGCAACAATAAAAAACCAGACGCACTACACCAAATGTCGGAAAACGAAAAATGTTTCTGCATACTTACATACACAAATACATACTCATTTTCGATTATGGTAGGTAGTTAACTATAATGAACCGGAATCATCGTCAGTTGCGCTACAACACTAACGAGTGTAAACCATCAAATAGATGCATTGATATGGTGGCTCAGACAGTGCAAGAAATTGCAGTTACATATATTTCTAAGAATCAAAAAAATACACAGCCAATCAGTGAGCTCTTTCCAGGTGCTACTTGTGCTCACGCTTCTTCACTAAATTCCGGTTTTATTACCTTGCCTCTTCACTTCACTCCTAACCAGGAAAGCGAAAATTTCAATCATCTTCTCCAGTTTCATACTGAATCATAAAAAGCCATTTCAACTCATACGAGTCTACTACTCTGTAAATATCAGAGCAATTATTTGACTTTTAAGGCAGAATTTTTAATCCGTGTCTCTTTTCTTCCCAAGCCAACTTTGACGATGATGATATGACGGAATGAACATTTTATGCATGCAGGTCTTATTCACAGCGTAAAGCTAACGCTAAGCTACCGCAAGATGACCATGACGAGTTGAAAATTGGCAATGAAAAAGATGATTACGATGCCTCTTCAATGGTTCAATCATCGTCGTCAGAAGCTGAAGCTACAAGCTTATAAGCTAATTACAGCGAGCTTGATGATGAGTAATAGTAGTAGTGAGTGAGGCACACAAAAATGTGCCGAATGCCAAATGTAAAAAAGACTTTAGAGCAGCAGAAATTCTGCTCAAGTCGTAAGCTGTAACTTCAAGCAGCATATTTATACGATGATGATGATAATAACAATATACAACAGATTCGGCGACACTACCAGTTCACTTTAACATCATCTCATCATCATCCTCTCACCATCAGTACAATGTGAACTTTTTGGTCATCATCATCATCATCACTGCTAATCCTACCCTTCCCATCCCAGCAAATAACTGCTGCTGCTGCAGCAGCATCACCAGCAGTAATGATAATGTAAGCACTGTGTAAACACAAAAAGTTGTCTTCCTTTGCATAATATCATGTTATGGTGAAAAGGAAAAATAATATAACTTTTTTATTGCATTGTAACACATTTGCATACCCATAACACATAAATATGCATGCCTGCATCTCTCCGTAGCTAATATATTGACCACGCGATACATATTTTTTTATGCATAAAGTGTTTGAGGATTTATTTATTACTAAAAATCTAACTAAACTTGACGATGATGAAGATGAAAATGAACGCAACGCAGGAGCAGCAGCAGACGCCGCTGCTTAAGTTGAAACAACATGCGCTCATGCTGGAACCAATCTTTACGATAGGCAAGGAGAAGAGAGACGCATGATGATGAGGCATGCCAGAACACAATCACAATGCATAATAATAATATATGATGAAGATGGATACAGATACGAATATTTATACGAGTCCGTCATCATAACCGTAATAATAGGTGAGTATATTATTATACACCACCGGCAAACTATACGCTTGGTTAAGCAACTCATCATCATCATCATCGTCAAATAGCCGTAGGAAAATGTGGATGTTTTGCCACCACCACGACGACTATTACAACTACCGTGTATTATGTTATCGTTTTGTCCATATAGTCCCTAGCAAAAGTGATATAATATATATGCATATATTGTATGCGTTGAGAATGCGATTTTTAGGCCCATCACACTCAACACACCAGACACCAACTCTGTAACTAACAATACGTAAGAGTATAATATTATATGAGGATGAGGATGTTGAGCAAAAAGTAAATCTAAAAAAGAACTTGCAAGCGCTCAAACCCTTTTAAATTACTACCATTAACGCACGTTAAGAATAGAGACAGTTTGCATGTATAATGCATGGCAGCAGCAGTAGGAGCGACAGCACTTATTGTGTTTAATTTGTCTTTTCGCCATTTTGTTTAATGAATAAATGATTCTGTGATATTTGTTTCGCAGGTCACATGTAATAAGAGCCGATTTAACAAGATTTAATAAATCGTAAGAAACTCATAAACATTATCGTGTTTGTCACGAATCACGAACTGCGAATTATGATAAGGATGACTAAAGAATGCCATTTGGAAGTTTTGGAATGGATGTAGTTTTCATCAAACAACAGCGCACACACGCCCGTAAGTAAGTAAAGTCGATAATGACTCAATGACAAGTTTTGGAAAATGACTACTGGGATTTAGTGTCGTATAAATGCCTTTATTCGTCGTCCTCATAAAGCGAGCGAGCGATAAACTAACAGTATAGTTTGACTTTGTGCTAATTAACTCATTCATATAAATGATTCACTTTCAATAATATTTCGTTTCTCAATGCTGAATGACGAATATAGTATATTTAGCAACGTAGTTCTTCTCCAAAGAAATAGGCTATCTTATCATCGTCTTTATTTTGGCACTGTTAATTAATGCTTCCTCTTGCAATTCAGCATTAAAGTTGTTTGTCCAGTTTACTTGTCATATTTTTATATGCATCGCTGGCAAAACCAAACTGCACGGTTATACGTTCACGTTTGCACACTTTAATTCGTTTCATTCTTATAAATTCCTTTCCAGGAATTTAAAATGCAAATTCTGACTTCATGATGCGTTCTGTTTTACCCAAATGAGATTCCAAAAAGTACCTCACGAATAAAGACTATATAAGCCACTAAAAACGCAAACGATGAAACTAATCTTCCGTTTGAAAAATGACGATATATGCAAATGTTAGTTATGACGAGAAAATTTTTGTTGTCCGTCTACAACGGTCACCAATTATACTGTCTAGTCAATAATATTATTATTCAAGACAAACAAACCTGCCTAAAATGACTTTGTTAATGAATTTGTGTGCATAAAAAGTCTAAGATTGTGAGTAAAACGAGCAGCACAAAAGCAACTGATATCCTGAACACCGCGTGAAGCGCACCACTAGTAGCAAAACTATTATTTAACCATTTTCAAAAGAAATAGTAAACTAAACTTGCTCAGTCGGTACTTGAGGATTTCAAACAACTCATTTTTATCTACTTATCGATTCAAGCACGTAAAATATTTTACTTCTGTAGCACGTACCTTTTCCCGTCCTAAAGGCCAATAATTCACTATTTAAAGCAGTCGCTGTAGCACAAAAGTCACTTTTAACTCTTAACTAACGATAAGTATTTAGCTGAGATTGTTAAGTTTCCACAACACATGAAATTATTTCCAATACAACTGCCAACGAATATAAACTACAGCAAGAACGGTTCCTCTGAAAAAAATAACAATAAACCTTGTTATAAATATTCATATATATCTCCTCTTCTGAACGCTTTCAACCAAAAAATTCATGAACTCAACATAAAACGGTAGCGACTGTTTTCTTTTTGCCGACAATCAACTATAAACCACTAAACAGCTCAAAACAACGTCCCTTTCCAACAATCAAATTCTTCTCCACCATTTAACTCCTTTCACATCCGTTTCGATATATGCTCTACAACAATCTATCCTGCCTTTCTCCCACACAAACTAAGAAAACGGAAACCCGTATTTTTCCCTCAGAGAGATGATGATGTGTACGTATGTACACGGGAGACAAAAAAACCCGAAAGAGATATACAAGTAGGTAGAAAGAGAGAGAAAGAAAGGAAGAAGAAGAGAGCAAGTGCGGCAATAATTCTGATATCTATCTTATCTATCTATAAAATTTATACTCCAATTCCAGAGTCCAGCGAAAAACAGATACCTTTTTTTATTATTATTACCAGCTTTCATTTAAAAAATCCTACCGAGCACACACAAATTGCAAACATTCCTTTTCCTCTCCAACTACATATTATATTATAATTATTCTTTCTCCTTCTATATCATCATCATTGCACTAACTACTCCAAATTCCACCAAAAATATACTACAATAATATAATAATCTACTATTTTTTTAGCAGTCAAAACAGAAAGAAAAAATTGGTAGAAGGAGGAAGAAGAACTAGAAGATGCTGTTGTTGATGATAGTTTTCTTGAAGATGCACACAAACTATATCGCTACTTTTCTCTCCGCCACCACCGCCACACACACACATATACCATACAGCTCTTGTCTACTCACTCGTTTCTCTGTGTGCTCCTTGTTGGCTGGTGCTGCTGAGCATGTTAAGTAAAAGTGCTATCACCAAAAAGTAATGCACGAGAGAGCCGAGCCGAGCCGACACGCCCAGTCGATGACTCTAATACAGTGCACTAGAGTCTAAAGTAGACAGAGAGAAAATTCCCTGCTCATCATCATCAAAACTCTTTTTTTTTCTAGCACAACAAACTAACAGTTAGCGCTTCTCTTTCCTGTTGTGAGAGAGCCTTTTCGTACTTCACTACACACCACAATAGTGAAACAGCCAACAAAATCCACTATAATATTTTCAATAATATACCAAACACCACCACCGCCACCGTCTTGTACAATAACGACTCTACTCTCTGTGAAACACTTGTGTCGTCCGTCTACTAAAACTTCTTGCTATACTATCGCAACTTACTCAACTATACCATGCCAAACTTTTTTTTTATCTAAATGCCGGTTTCTCAAGAGTCTCCTTCTCTCTCGCCTCTAAAAAATACTAGCCTCTTTAAATATTTACTTTATTTCCCCCCAAAAAATGCTACAACAATATGGTGAACAATTCTTTTTGTCTTGCATTTTTGGTCTAAATAATTAACAAAATTATAAAGAATGTCAAATTTTTTCCTCAGCTTACCTTTTCCCGGAGTTATACACTAGTGGAAGGGTGAAAGAGTATGAGTGAATGAAAAGGAGAGAAACGAAAAATGTAAGTAGTAGCAGCAGCAGCGGCACCACTCACTACTAAACACACAAGATATTATATATTCCACCACCGCCACCAACAAACAATATTCTATTCTATAATAATATATTATAATATTATTAGGATTTGGTAGCACAACAACAGCAGCACTACCAACAACACTAAAAAACTCGCTGTTGTTGTTGTAGTAATAGTAGTGAAGTAAGTATTATAAAAATTGGTTTTTCGTGTGCCTTGTGTTGTAGAAGAAGAGAAAAGTGTGAAGTTTTGCAGAGTTATCTCTGAGGTAATATGTAGTAGCAGCTAAAAAAGCCAGAGTAAGTAGGGAAGGGCTGGTTTTTGGTGCTGCTTTTGCTTGCTCCTTCTCCGTATGTATGGCTGTGATGATGATGCTGCTAAGTGTTAGCTTCCAACACAATACAGAATAGCCTCTCGCGATATTTATACTGATGATCTATACTTTTATATAACCAGCACAAAAAAAATCAACTTCCAACAAAACGAGAGTAGTACTCACACATACACGACAGAGGAGCAATCCAATACACTGTGTATGTAGTTTTGTAGTAACACAAGCTGTAACAAACACTGTAAAATATCACTTTTTATTCGTGCTCAATCCTAAAAATGCTATTCTCTCGTAATATGTTGAAGAATATGCTGTTTTTGGGCTGCTTTAGCTTTTGCTGTGCTGCTAAAGAAACGCTCTGCTGAGCATAAAGGCTTATAATATTATGTGTGCATGTTATACATACATTTAGCTGATGATGATGACGGTAATAAAAATATATATTTTATGGATATATGGATATATATCTCTTATTCTTCTTCTCCCTGTGAATATATTAAATTGTTATACTCTCTCTGTGTGTGTTTGTGGGGAAGGCTTAGAGAGAGAGGCTTGCTTTTGCTTCTTTTGCTTGTAAAGTCAACTCGGCTACTAAAAGCCTTCTTTTTTGTGCCTGATGATGATAAGGCTGTTTTTGTTGATGTTGAGGAGGACGACGACGACGAAGATGATGACGAAGAAAGGGACTTAGGCAGCAGAAGTGGCATCAACAAAACTTGATTCTTTGGCAACAACATACACACAAGAAGTCACAATCAGTCTGCTTGTTCTATAAAGAATCTCAATTGTAAAACATACATTTACAAAATGTGTATAAGTAAACGACTTACTACACACAAAACTCTCTTTGGCTGTGGCCTTTTTGTAAAAAGCGATGTGTTTTATTATTCAACTCCTCTCGCTTTAGTTATTCATGTTACAATATATGAGGATGAGGAGAAGAGGGATATATTATTATTATTTTGTCTCTCTCTCTATGCATTTACCAGTGATTCCTCTCTGGTGAACTTATATAGTTTACTTGTATTATTCCGTTCACATAAACGCGTTTATCCAGCTTCACTTCTGTTCAGTTCAGAGAGTATAAATTTTTTTCTTCTTGTCCACCCCTGCTATATAACTGCTAGTACTAGTACTGCCGCCAGTCACGCTTTTCTTGTCCATATATTGTATGTACTAGGACGGGAACACACAAACAGTTTTTACGGCACGGTATGGTTTTCATTTGCCAGCATATTGCATTCCTCCAAAAAGTAGTGAAATTGTACACACAACTCACTCACAAGTTTTTTTTTGTGAGGAGAATGACGGTGACGACGACGACGAGGAGAGAAGATCCCTTCCCTTATGATATGTTTTCCACAATAAGCACACACACGGGTTTGTTTAAGAGATGATGATATTACTTTGTTACTGCTCCTTTCAGTTGTTACTGCTCGGCAGACTGTCCTGTCCTATTAGCCTTGTATTTTTCACTGGATTAGTTTTTGGTGTTTTTAAGGGAGATATATGGAAAACATTACTTCACACACACGGCCATAACCAAGCAAGCCTGCAATCCCAACAATGCAAAAATGTTAAAATACATCAGAGATATAATATTGTGTGTGTAGAAAATGATAATAATGTTTGGTTGGATTAGTCTCTGAAAATCATAATGATAGGCTACGCTAAAATATACATGTACAATGCACCATGCACCAACAAACTAGCCATCGCATCGTCGTCGTCGTCGTGTTTTGACGATGTTACTGTTTCTCTGTACCCCTCTCTCTACCCTGTTTTCTGTAGTTACCCATCCGTACCTCATGTAAATATCGGGGGCACTCTAAAAAACCTTAACATTTTTTTCATGAGGATGCTATTATCTCTTACTTGTGTGTGTGCAGCAGTAGTACGTAGTGTCTTGTTGTCTCTACGATGTTGAAATATATTTGTGGAAAATATTCACAAAATCACAAATGATGTTTGTCTAAATGCACAATTTTATGCATGCATGGGTACGCGACGTACACACACGACTTTTTGAGCAGCACATGAATAATGTGCATTATTAGTATGAAAGCTATGTAGCAGGCATACACGCTCAGCGTTCATATTACATTGCGGGAGATTAATTAATGGACATTTTATAGTAGGCCACTGATTACTTTTTGTGCAAAATCTATTTGTATTTGTACCACAACTATTACTACATAGGCATATAATATGCACGCAGCAATACTACTTGCCACTTACTAGAGGTGTGCCAAATTGTGGCAAATGATATTTATAACAACAATAATGTGATGGCATTACTGGAAATACGCAAAAGAGTGCTTCTTCGACAAGGATTCCATCATCACTCAAAAATTTGCATATTTATGACTTTCTTGATGAGCATTTCAAGTACATCTCATGCACCTGTTGTTGTCAATAGAATTTTTTATATATCCTATCAAATGGAAGACAAAAGAAGTGTCCATCCATTCAGCCTGCGCACGTTTGCGACTGAATAATCACACTTTTTATATGCATATATTACAATGCCCCATGAAATTAATACAGTAGACAATTAACTGGTTGCGGTGCTGGTGGTGTCTCTTTCTGATATCAGATATCTTGATTTGTCATCATCGTCAACCGATATAGTGGTGTTGTGTGTGAGCACGTTGTTGATCAAAAGACTTTAAAATTCACATTTATCACTAAGGCCATTACTCATGTAACACTCGACATTATGTTGTAGAAAAATGATTTTTTTGTGAATCAAATTGAAGCCCTACACCTATGCCGTACAAAGCTTTGAGGCATGACTCATACTCTTTCAAGTCTCGCTCATACAACGCTACAGGCTAAAAGCCACTTTTGCTCGTGGCATGGTTCAATGCTGTCTAACTTCAACTTATAATTAAAGTACGAATTTATTGGGCTGTCGATAAGCAATAATTTATGTTATACGATACTCGTTGACCGCCGCTTGACATTATTGGTTATTAATGATTCATTAGACAATTAATAATAATATTTTCAATCTGAAATTCACCTTTGAGACCCGAAGTGATAAAATGAATTATTGGCATTTTGAACAGTTCAGCTATGGGACAATATGAGCTTGAAGCCAGTCCAGAAAGAAGAAAAGTTTCAATTATCGGTTAAGTAATGGCTCAAGGTGCCCCATTTTTGTATACATTCTCATTTTCTCCTGCATGTTTCCATACATGTTTCCCATATTACCCCGTGATTTCAGGTGTACATAAACATGCACAATTGCATTCGGTTTGTTTTAAGATAAATGATTATTCTAACCAGATTATAATTCTCATTTTGAAAAAAACACAGAAATAGTTTTTCCAGGCTTTGTGACTAATATTTGCCTTTTTTCATTGTAGGGTTGGATTGAAGCAGTTGCCTGTCATATGCAATTAATATTTCAAGTCGCCAAGACTGAAGTCCACCTTTAATATTTAAACATTCATGCAGGCTGCATGATGCAGCTCATAATTAATCGTCAATTCCAAAGTTCGCAAATAGAATTTCAGCTATGACGAACGAATATATCAGACTGAAAATAAAAAATCAATAACTGACAAAAGTCATATTGCAAGATTTGGTGTAGATTAAATGTGTGTGTTTAAATTGCTGAAATTCCACTTCAACCTAAGAGTCAATAAGTTAGCAAATTACGCATGAACGGAGAAACTGTCAAATTCAGCGTATGAATATGAAATTAATGACTGAACCAACAGTTAATGTTGCCAAACATACAAAGCATGTTCCAGAGATAAGTTACGAGCCTGGTAAAAAAGAATATGTTGTAAAAAGTGCGAATTTTGTCTCATGTAATTGTCTATTAAAGTGCATGATTTGAATTTTCCTCAGAAAACTTTCTTTCTGTAACAATAATAATCTCGACTCGATTTAGTACCGTAACACCGGCTACCTGCCCACTTTCTTCAAAGACTTTTGAGAGCCAAATACCTTCTGTTGCACACATGGGACAGTTTATTTAATTATGCATGGTTTTATTTGTAAAGTGGCAAAGTTACCTCAATTTCAAAGTATTTTTGGAAGACAAACGCTGGTTTAGTTTCCTGCGACCATCTGAATATTTTGTGAGAACAAACGAAGAAATTCCTTGGCGCTCTATCGCGATCGCGACACGAATTATGTCACACACAAGCACAACACACAGAACGTCCGTCACAACAGGCACAGGTAGAATGTTAGAAACAATCGGACGGAAACTGAGAGTGTACACGAAAGAACGAAAAGGAGCGACACGATGATGATGAGATAATATTGAGATGTAGAATGTTGCCGTATTAGTTTTCCTTCCAACAAAAGCCAGCATGCGTTCTTCTTCTGTTTGTTTGCACTGCGCTGCACTTTTTTGTGTGGGCTTCTACAACTACACGCCACCGTATGCCATCATTGCCGTTCCTTATGTCTGTTGTCTCAGACACACTCTCGCATCGTAAGAGTCGCAATGCAATCAAGAAAGGCTTAATTTTTACAGCGTATACAAGTTCCTCGCATTCTTTTCGTCCTATTTAGTCACTTTAGTGCTAAAGTTTTCGTGTCCGATACCACATTTTTGTCTTGAAACTACTCCTTTTGTGTATGTTGATGCCTTGCCATAAAATTGAATTCCCATGTTCCAAATGAGCAGTAAGACATAAAAACTAGCCAATGTTCATGGCATGATGATGATGAACAATGCAAAGAACAGAATGATTTATACTAAACGCGTTCGCATAAGCATGTATTGGAATATGCTTCTCATTTCTTTTCTTTTTTTATCTGAAAAAAAAACTTGATTACCACTTCTCAACTAAATATCACCCATGTAAAATAGGCAAAGAGTAACAGTTTTAATTTTCCATGAAGTCACTCCTTCCGTTCCTTCCCTTGATTCTCTTCATTTACACAGCACAATTTTCTACACTCTTTTTGCTGTTTTGTTATTTCTCCTCGAGCAGCAATAAAAGACGGCAAAAAAATCAACGAGAATTTTCCTATTTTATTACTTCACAAAAGGGATGATCAGCTCTTTTTCATACGGCAGGCAGGAGTACAACGTCGACAGGTATGTAGTGGGTTGTAATTCCCAGAGATCAGTAAAGCGCTGAATATATGTACCACCAGGTAACAAGTATAATAATGCGGTATTATCTAGAACTGCTTTCCAAAAGGTAACTCATTTTGGCGATGCCAATCTGTTCTTTACTCCATCAGCCATCCGGGCGAATTGGTGGCAGTTTTCATTCTTGAATTTGATTTCTTATAATATGTAGTGACTCATATAGCTTCTTTTGAGCATACATACCGAAGGGAAGAAAAAAAGGGTTAAAGACATTGGAAAGTAATGGACAACACTTCAATTTAATTCAAACTTTTAACCGAAAATCATATTCACACATGCGATTCTTCTTGAAAAAGTGAAAAATTTTGCAAAATGCTTTCATAGGTCTTAGCTATACGTCTTGACGTACATATGCTGTACTTGTACTGTAATATGTCAGTTCATCATTGTTCATTGAGTTAGACATGAAAATGGCAGGACGGAACTTGAGCAATTTGTATGCTACATGCATGCCGATGTCGTTCTAATAAAGGTGGACTTGGAGGTAAATTAACATAATAGCGCCACTTCCCCACTGCCTTTACAAGGCTCTAGTTTTATTATGCCTCTATTTTGTCTATTAGACAATAGCTGGCTGATGGAGACGAAAAATGGACAGAAAATGCAACATAACAACGTAATCATTTTGTTGCAACTACTACGCTGCGCTATGTATTGTAAATACCTGCTGTGTCATTGCCATTTTCAGATTTCAGATAAACGAGCATTCATAAAAATAAGGCATAAATTGTTGGCATTACTACAGCAGTCAGCTATCAGTCAGTACATCCTCAGTCATGAGAATTGTTGAGAAACGAATTACCACTAACAATGAGGAGATGGATGAAAATGACGCTGTTGTGTTGTTGTGAGTAGAGCCGATGATGTCATCATCATCATCCACCACCACGCATAGTTGTTTGGAGTGTGTGGCGTGGAGTTAATTATTTTGTGAAAAACTTCATGGACATTGGTTGGTGTACAGCAGAGGTGGGGGCGAACTTAAATGCACAGTCAGGGTACCAGTCAAACGGTGTCACTACCATTCGTCCATCCAAATTGTTCGCATACATGCCTGTAAATCATGTAATCATAGTTTTGGTTTACATAATCGTCTACAGACATTTTAAAACATTTCTCATGTCTGTTTATGTATGCTCACTGCTGACAATTGAGTGTAAGCACTTTTTTGTAATGTCACAACTGACAAAGTAAAGTAATGCATCAAAACGTCATCTTACAAATACAACATAAAAATAGCAAAATACGCATTGTAAATATGTACCTACGTGATAATGATAATGTATAAAAAAATACTTGACTGGCTGGCATGGGATTTTGTGCCATTTCAGATTTCATACGATCTACGATAAAATATAACCACATATCTGCATCTATTCAAAGCGCGTAATTACCTGGAAAATGATTGCATCAAAGTATCATAAAACTGAAAGTTGAAAGTGGATGCATCTACGCCATACATGCCGGAGTGAGAGAGAGGAAACTGAGGCGGCATACATGATGATGATGACAGATAATGATCTATCTAGTCTATTGTCGGCGGCTGATCATGATTGTAAAAAAGGGCAGCTATCAAATTTGTCCTTTAAAACTCATCCGAAATTGATGTTTAACGAGAGCGTTATAATGAAACGTGGACTGCATGCAAATCAATGTGGTAGAACCTTAATGGTGGTGAGGGCCAAAGCAATTTTATTATGGCAAATAATAAAACATAGGAAATGGTGGCAATGCTGCGTGCAAGTTGTTGTGAAACGACATTTTGGTATTCAGCAAACACAATATTAGACAACAACCGTTCCACCGTGTCGTGTTGCATCATGCATCATCTCCTATTTAACAAAGGTATTCCCCGTTCCGTCTGCCCACGGGAGTTTCCTTTTTCTGTCTTGGTCATCATTTCTGTTCTGTAATCTCTGTAAACAAGCTCGCGTACAATTTCTAGCATAACAAAAACCGTTCGACCTATTTGTTTTTCTCTACAACAAAATATTACATAGGTAGTTTGCAGCACTCATGCGAAAAAAGCACAAGCTAACCTCAAAATATCGGCCACACAGCAGCAGCAACCAACTATTTTCCTGGCGTTTTCTTAGATTATATTATATTAGATTTGACCTAGATTAGATTGGAAAATTCATTCTGAAGGTCTTCTTCATATCAATTTTCTGGAACCTTTTCGTTTGTGTTTATGCCCAAAGTCCAAAGTCTGATGTACTTAATGAAGTGTGGATGGGTGTGAGATCTTACTGGCCATGGTGTCAAGACATAAAAGTTAATGCGGTAGCATGCAAGCCAGAGTATCGTAGTATATATTATGCTTTCGCATTTACATTTACTTTAAAAGGCGTAAAAAAATGTTGTTCAGGAGTAGAAATTCATCTCAGGTTAAACAACGTGCCGGAATTAGTGGCAGTTTACAATATCCCGAAACCATAAGATAGTGCAAGTAGTGGCTCAGATAAGAAGAAATGCATCTACCTACTACCTCCCTACATGGTCTCCATTTTCTTTTATCTGTGTACGTACAACTCAACTGATGACCAATTTGAATTCCCCTGAAAAGTAACGATCACTAACAACGAAAATGGCTAAGAGGAGAAGTAAAGCTCGAGGAGGAAAACTAAACTTGGTATTACATTAGAAAGCACCCCAACGAAAATAGGGTCGTACCATACCACCCCTTGTTTTATGGCTTTCACTGCCCTAAATACATTCGCATTCCATTTCTTCAATATGTGCATGGTAGAAAGAGAGCTGCATATAAACTTGTCAGCGGAACGCAGTAAAAGTCTAGAGTATGTTAG
The DNA here is from genome assembly GCA_004115045.4 of Sinella curviseta. Taxonomy (NCBI): domain Eukaryota; kingdom Metazoa; phylum Arthropoda; class Collembola; order Entomobryomorpha; family Entomobryidae; genus Sinella; species Sinella curviseta. The sequence continues at coordinate 18,303,082 of CM065489.1, read as the reverse complement.
GTATAATATGTTCCCTAATGTAATTCAACTGAAAGGAGTCAAAATTCAGAAACCCCTCGTATTCCTTCGGACATTTCCAGTAGCAGAGAGAGTGTGTTCTTTTCCGTGCTGGCTAATGGCATACTTACACCAGCAGCAGCAGCAAGACAGACTAATAATACACACATACCTGACTGACTTGCTCTGACTCACGAAGCGTCGGCTAAAGGGAGTTCTGGAGAAGTTCTACTTCCTGCTTCGGCACTGTGTGGTATGTACACCAACAGACTATGCAGTTGCTTGCAGCGGTAGGAGGGAGGACATATAAAGGAAAAAATAATAATATAAGTATAATAATGTATGCTTTTTGGCTTGAACCGAATCGCGCACAGACAATGCAATGGAGAGAGATATATGAACACGGAAAACGTAACGGTTACCAGCATAAATATTACATTTCCATTTGATATAATGTGCTTTCGTGACGAAGGAAATGGAAACCGTCGTGTCTGGTTTGTCTGGATTTGGGGAAATGGTGACGTGACTCTATCAGGAGAAACGAGGAATTTGGCTTGGCATGGCTAAAGCTCTTACTGCTTACAGTGGTAGGATGGAAAATCTGTGATACTTTTCTTTTCCCCATATACGCTATTAGTAACAGTAAATATGCTTGTACTATAAATGTCTCCTTAACCATTAACAAATGTTAACAGTGTAGCGTTTCCGTCGCTGGAAAACTGGAAAGCTGCATACCTACACTTTCTCTTTTGGCCTACACGCTATATATAAACCGAGGAAATGGAATATTTCAGCCAACCGCAAGAGCACAAGAGCAGACCAATAAAACCTGCATTTCAGCATGATGAGGCCAGGCCTACAATCTTACGTCTTTGTTGTTACCTGCTACTACAGTTCTTTGCATTTTAAAGCAAACTATGTATGGGCAGCCTTCTCATTAATTACATACCCGAAAAGCACAATAAAGCTACTTCGTCCATAAATAATAACGTCCACATTGCATTGGTCATTTGGCTAGTGAGTCACTGGTGACCAGGGAAAGGCATGCATTTTGCTTTTAAACGGCAACTCTAATTCTATGAAGTTTATACAACTGGAATTGAAAAATAGAACACCATTTATGCAGGTCGACCTGTCTGGTGGGACGGACTAGGTTTACACCTTTTTATTCTTGAAAGGGTTACTTTAATTCTAGTGTAAATATTCCTGGAACAGATGGGCCATTGTTAAAAATTAACTGATGGAAAGCTTAAATCCAAATTATTATTATTACAATACATATTTTTTCTACATACATACACACATATTGACATGAATATGTAACATTCTGACTAAATTAATTATTTAAAATGAAACCTACAGTTATATAGTTTACGATAGACGACCACTGTCAACATACCAACAGTTAACTAAACAAACCAAAAAACATAAATGTAGAGTAGGGCAATGGCAATAGAATACTAATTAGTCACGTCGAAAAGACGAATTTGTGCATGTGCATCGGTTGCATGCAAGTATAAAAGACGCATTCATTCGTTATTTTCATCACTGCAATATGAAGTGCATAAGCGCATTATGCAATAATAATAATATCTACAGATTAATTCTGTAATCGTGAATCTCATAATAATATAACATTTTCCAATCATAACCCTTCAACGTCTTCTCGAACGTCTAATATTGAATGTGTAACTTTATTTTGAGTACATGTAATAGATAAGATAACATTTCTTTTAGTCTGCTTCCTTGTTTGCTTCATTTATGATTTTACATGAGTCTATCTAGGTCCATCTTTACAATGCAGTTATCCACTGCATTGTTGCATATTGTTGCATACTGCAACTTTTCATAAATTCATCTTTTTTATTCATACAAACGAAATAGCCTCTCATCACATCCCCCGCTCCCAACATTATTATCTGAATTGCAGAGGAAGAACTGCATCTCAAACCTACAAAAAGCCCAAACATGTACCTAGATTAATCCCTTGCAATTGCAGCCATACACAACACCAGAATCCTCTATAATTTCATTCAACCAACCAACTCGCCTTTTTCCTCCTACACACAAACAAACGGATAGATTGACGCACCACACCACTCACACAAAAACCCCGTGTTTTGTACTAGTAGACAGACAGATTGTAGCAATAAGGAAAAATACAGCTGTTGAGGAAACCAACATATTATTATTATTAACCCTTTCTCATCTCTTTCCTTCCATATCATATCAGCATCATCTTCACACAAAAAACTCTATATCGAATCATCAACATTGCTTACCTGAGACTCTGAGAAAACCTACATTTGATATGTCATGTGCATTTGTATATATCATGTGCGAAGATGATAATAATAGCAGGGCATCCTAGTACCATTCACTCTGGTGCAGTGTAAAAAAAAATTTGCACACCAACGAATTCCTCTACTTACTACTTACTTTACTATCATTTCATCAAAATAGGATCATTCACCAACACACAATAAAAAAAAGATATTTTTTACTACTACAAAAAGCACCTGTGTGCTTGAACCTTGAAAAGATGTTAAATAACATTAAAATATGTACATTATCATCCTCAGCGTTTGCTGCTGGTGCTGCAGCTCCTGTGCTACTGACTCACTGACTTTACACCTTTCTCTCTGAGATGCACTGCACTACTTACTTTTTGCCACTGACTGCTCGTTTTATTTTTACAGTGACGTAGTTTACTGTTCAGATATATCCCCACACATGGCAATAAAAAAAGTACTGTTCACTCTCGCAACTTGCAACACCTCCTTTACTTACTTATATGACTACACACAGACACACAGAGCGCAGCGCTATATAAAAATTATTGACACATAATTTCCGTTACTGCTGTTACAGTACTGCATATATTCGTACAACTCATTCTGTAAAATATTCTGTTAAGTAAGCAAACATAATCATCGTCATCATTCATTTGCTGATTGTTTTTTATTGCCATTAAACTAATAGTAAAATATTTAATCAGGGAAAAGTAGGGGGTGGAATACTAAGGGAATTATTGCGCCAGTGTGAAAGTGTTAAAAGTTAATAGGACTTGTATATATTGAAAATATCTGAGGGCAGTAGAAGTGGTGGTAAAAATGGTGACATTGGGAAAGTGATCTTGAAAGTTTTGTGGCCATGTCCTCATTAATATTTTTTTACGTCGAACCGATATTATTATATTGCACTTTTTTATGTTACCGTGCCATTAGTTGTGGGGCTAATTAGAGTACGTGTTATTATTATGTGCGTGTGAGCGTTTTTTGTTGTTGGTGTTGTTGTTGGAGGCAGATGAGCTGTGGGAAGTCCATTTCCTTTCCACGACGCAAGCTATGGAAGGAGTTGGGAAAGTGTAATAAGTGGTCGAGGTATTTTGGCGGTTCCAGATTTATAATTCGGGAATAAAAAGGTGAGAAATTTGGAGCATTTTTACTGAACTAATTGGTAATGATCAGTGATCAGCTAAAGTAAAAGTCACTTTTAATTGGCCACGGTGAAGAAAAGGTTAAGGAGCTGTTGGGGGTGTATGATATATTGACAAAGAGAATCATTTGCGCAACAGGAATTTAGTTGCTGGTATTCAATGGTTATTTTTGTACCGTTCCGTTCCATATAGTTTATAACGACATCGTTAAAGACGCTTCGTTAAAGAAGACCTGCTTGTTTATGTGGTGTTCTGGAGTTTTACGATTAGATAAAGCCGAGCTGTATAACTGCTGCTGGTGCTATTGGTAGACAAAGAAAATTTTAATATTTCATTTGGCTACGATTCATGATTACTTTCTTTTTGATATTGGTGTACCTAATGCTAATCGCTACACGTGCTGTATCATTTTTCTGTCATTTCACTGTCAGAATTGTTTTCATATTCCTAAAATTGCAATCTAATCGTAGCTGATTGTGTAGCAGGAGAAGTTGAACTATCACACAATACTTAAAAGTTAAGTAGAGATGCATGGTAGGTAGGTCTATGACTAAAGAACTTTTTTTGCTATAATTGGTCCTTTTGTCTGTTTATTTTACAGCTTCCAAAGTTGCACTAATTTGTGAGGATTCCATCATGGCAACAATTCCAGTTCTGCTGAACGGCGATTCAAATGAGTCGTCCGACCAGCAGTCCAGTGCCCTCCTGCCCATGATGGACTTCAACGACGATGAGCACAGTGATTCAGAACGACCCACAAAAATGAGCCCAATTGCTCTCAATTTTATCGAAAAGACAGACGCGGAACAGCAAACTGATAACGATGTCAACGGTGAAAATGTCAATGAATGCTCCAAGTGCCAAAGTTTGGAATTAGAATCCCAGAAAACTCTAACTCAGTTAACCTCAAAATACGAGACTGAAATCAGTAGAGTGAGTGTGTAAAACTTGAAAGTCTGTAATTATTGTAATATGCCTACAATGATACAATGTTTAAAAAATGTTCGTCCTTATCTGATATTTTAGCTGAAAAAAGAGTTGGCAACCGCAAATAAGGCAAAAGAAACAACGGTAATGAGATATGCAAAAAGCGAAAATGAGGTTATTAAATTGAAACGGGAAATGGAAAATTCATCGAAACAAATCACTGGACTTATGAAGGAAATAGAAACTCTAAATAAGAAACAGAAAATGCTGTCTTCGGAGAGAGAAAGACTTGGTAACATTGTTGATGGGAAGGTAAACTACGAATGCTAAAGAAATATAATAAAACCCTTTTATTCCTGCCATTCGTTATTTAGTTCATTTAATTTATTCATTCATTCATTCATTCATTTTCTTATAGAATTGTGAAATACAAACACTTCAAAAAGAAGCAGAGAAGCTGAAAGAGGAAATATCCGCTAAAGACTTCAAAATCAAATGGACCCAAAATAAATTAAACACAGAAATGGAAACTCATAACGTAAGAACAGACACAGTTGCAAATTCAATTTGTAGAGTTGTTATGCTTGCACTATTTATCATTTCATTTCATATGTCACTCATGTCTGACAGCACGTGCTTATGAATTCTCTTTTTGTTAATAGGAAACACAATTACGCCTCCAAAATATTGAATTGGAACTAGAAAAGGCGAACGAATCACTGCAAGCAATTTCAACGCCTGAAAATAACGGAACTGGTGAGGAACAGGAAATAGAAACCTTCCCCGAAAATCTTTCCAATGGAAACGGTTCAGATGAAGGAATAGACACAAATTCGTCCTATGCAGACAAGACAAATTCATCATCAGTATCAATTACATTGAAGGAATTGGAAGCAGTAAAACTACGAAATCATCAGTTAATCGAAGAGAATAATAACCTTTCCTGTAAAGTTCAAAATTTAGAGCAACAACGCCTGGAACTAGAGCAAAAACTCGCTAGACTGCAGGAATCCAATTCGGAACATCTGCACCAGATTGCCACTCTTCAATCAGAGCTTGCAGCGACAGAGTCCCTTAAATCCCAACTTTTAAGGTTCATTTCATACTGCTCATGCAAAGCTTTTGGAGGTAAACTAGTGAGGATATAGTACATCGTATTATTAATTTTATCTGTTCACAGAGAGCAAGATTCAGTATTAGCCTTGCAAACTGAATGTCAGCAACTGCGCCAGACTCATTCCGATGCGTTGGCGGATATGTCTGTTTGCAGAGAGAAAGAGGCGGAACTATTGGAATATACCCAACAGGTCACGGAAAAGAATGTTACGCTGCAATCCGAATTCTCTTCAGTTCAAGCCAAAGTAAGTTTTAGTCATCTATAATCTAATATGGATTCTTGCCTTTAACTTTAAAACTTATGTATACTTTTAAATTAACATTGCAGAGTTTCGCCTTGGAAGAACAGAATGAAAGTCTTCAAAGACAAATAGAACAACTTCAAATAGACATGAAAAATTTAGAGAAAATGATGTCTCAAGAATGCAAAAACTACATCGTCGAGCGACAAAACGTTGAAAACGATGCTGAGCGACAGAAGAAGGAAATTTTAGATCTTCAACGACAATTGGACGAAGCGCGTGGGGAAATTGTATTACTACATAAAAATTTAAACGCAAAAATTAGAGTAAGCCGAATATTTTCTCTGTTTTTCTTATTGCAAGGCATACTATTCATTCCTATGACATTTCGTTCCTGTATTTACTTACATTTAATCATTACCATTTGCAGGAGTTAAGTAGGGAGTTGCAGACTGCAAGAAGAAACGTAAAAGATGGTGCATCCGGATCTGACGGCATGAGTCAAAGTTCTAGGGCTAGTTCCAGTAGTTCGCTTAATAATATTGACATGTCACATCCAAAACCGAAACAAGACGAAATACCTGAAAAGCCCCATGTAACATTTCTATACGTTGTATATTTCATACAGTACCTCATAATATGTTGTTTTTCTATAATTTTATTTGGAATTTTATGCTCTGCCAGGAACCTGAAACCCCTGTGATACCCGATCAACAACTGTTGATAGAAAGAATTGTCAAGCTTCAAAGAACGTTGGCAAAAAAACAAGAGAAGATCGAGTTTTTGCAAGAGCATGTTAAGCAGTTAACAGAAACACTCCAGAAAAAATCCAAGATAATCACTTCTTATGCCATGAATCAGGATGTCGAGGCTTTGTCAACAGAACTCTCTGAACAGAACAAGGTTTGTCATAAAAATTATGGACATGCATTAGAACATCTGTTGGGAATTATTGATAGATCTGTCCTAATTGCCCTCTTACCTTAATCTAATTGACATCTCCTCTACTATTGCTCTAGCTTTATGCAAAGCTTACCAAATAATTTTTTACCTGTAGTTGTAAGTTTAAAAAAATAGTTTAATAATTAAAGGTTGCCACGTGGCACTTTACGTGCTATTACCCAGGCTTGTGTAATCACCCCATTTTTGTCAAGTGATTAGTGATTGTGATTAAATGAAGAATATTTTTTAAATAGTGATTGGTGATTAGTGATTAATTTCAATCCCAATCACTGGTGATTAGGTGATTAAATGCTTGACAAAATGCAAGTTGGATTAGGATTAGTGATTAAGTTTATTAATAGATTATTTAATTTGGCAATGTAATGTAGTAACAAACAAATACAATTTATTATATGTGGGCTGTGTGGTAGTGACCTTTTCACGTACCTACCACAGTGCCTCAGGTTACGTACCTACTGTCAACGTATTTACCTATACTACAGATACTATGAAAGCAATTACATGCAGCAGGTAGGACTGCAGTGAATAACCAGTGATTAAAGGGTGCTGGGTCTGGGATTAGTGATTGTGATTAAGTACAAAAAATATAAAGTGGGATTGGTGATTAAGTGATTAACTTAATCACCAATCCCAGTTTGAGGATTGGTGATTCTAATCCGTGATTACACAAGCCTGCTATTACCTTAGTTACGTACCTAATCTATGTTCATGCCCAAATTATAACTTTGTTTTATCCATTACTTACAAAATGCTAATGTACATTTATCTCTTCGCTTATTACATGCAGCTAGCATTGGAAAAGTTGTATCCGGTAAATAATGAAACGTGATGATATTTTAAAATCTGTGGAAGTTATCTTACAATAAAGTTTCTATGTTTATAGGCTGAAGTAGTTAAATATGGAGGGATTATGGCGTCCGTGTACGCTTCCAAGCAGGCCGACGATGGCCTCACTCTAGACCTCTCCTTAGAGATTAATAGAAAACTACAAATTGTTCTCGAGGACACTTTATTAAAAAATATCACCCTTAAGGTAAGAAATTAGTATATGGATGTTTTGATCATGCATTTATACCTATGTAACATACATAGGTTCTAGGTATGCATATAGGTATTTAATAATACGCGTAGTAATAATATCTATCTATTTTTGACTTTCAGGATAGCTTAAATACGCTGGGCAAGGAGATATCAAAATTGACAGAGTTAAATGGTGAACTGTCGGACAAACTATCACACAACGCCAACCCTGGATAACCATTGTGAAATCTAGCATATACTCAATTTAACTATGTCGACGAGGTGCATATGGACAATTAAGGATTAAAGACCATTTTATTTCCCGTCTTGTGCAATATATATTCAGCATACACGTATATAGAAGTTGTTAATGATAATATACTCCATAATTCGAAGCATCAAATCCATGATGTCTGCTAAATGTGTCTTATTATCAATCTATATAATTATGTACACAAAACGTATCACCTTCGCCACTGATATTTACAACCAGTAATTTTAATTTATTGTTTGTCACTGAATGCGTTCAGATAATTACCGTACCCAGAGCTTCCTTTGAAATATTTCCGAGTAAACATATATGTATGAATTCTCTGATAGTTCGTTCGTACGAGTATGCGATTCAACTTTTCCAGATCGTAGCTTGTCTAAAGTACCTATGCAATATTGCAATATATTTTTTCTATAAAGCATATTAGTTTGCATTGACAACATAGAACGTAATATTTATTTAATTCGCATTTATTTGTCATATTTATCTATTTATATTTTATTTGTTTACCTGGTTTAATGATGCTAGTTCTGTTACATTGAAATTTTTTGTTTGCAGTACTGGAAAATGTTATACACAGTTAAAGTAACGTGTTATTCTACACTCGAGAAATACCAAAGTAATGTAATACTTGACTATATGTGTAAGAAAAAATGAACAGACGAAACGATATATGCAATGTGGAAAAAAAGAATAAAGTGGAGCAGTAAATCTTCGTCCATCAAAACTCTTGTATTTATGCATGTTATTGAAATCATCATTATTCCGTACTGATATTAAGCTTGCATGTGTTTTTAACACAGCCTGAAATGCCATGTAATCACAAATGTGTCATTACAAATTAAGAACGCTGTCAAACTACGATCTAATTTCTCTCCTACCAGTTAAGATTAAGATTATTACATTCCTAAAATGATTTATCTCCTTATTATGAAAATTGTTGATGGGAAAATGTATTACATGCATCTACTCATAACATCATCCAAAGTGATACACGTGGAATTGGGCTTGGATACCTTAGAAGTTAGTGATTGCATGCAATAATTCATAAGCAGACCAGCGACTTGATAAATGAAACGTCACATTTCATCAAGAACTAATATCTCAGCAAAGTCATCAAACGCTCAAGTAGTATCACCTCACCATAGCCTAATTTTACGGAGATTCATGAAATATGCGACAGCACAACAGCCACCTTCGTTTTCATTAAAAGTTCGTTTACTCATTTTCAGTCTAGCTGAAGTGTTAACCAGCGTCACTGATTAAGCTATATGTGATGTTTGTTATGATGATCAACTACTCAATGCTGTTCCATTACTGAGGGAAGTAGAAAGCCATATAATAATGAAGATCATGTGCAAATGATGTTTTTGAACTTATTGACTATATCTCTAGCGGTCCAGACTCTCAGACGAATGTTATATATGTGCATCAGACATCAGCATCATCAGACAAGAATATAATGTAGACTAAATCAACAAGTAAATCATAGTAAATCCCATAGCCAACAGGCGCGTGAATGAATGGAACATACTTATTATTTAACAGTTGGCTTATGAAACACTTATCCCATCACATACAGATGCCATTGTAATTTGTATCTATATCTCCTATATAAGTACATAAAACTTAAAGAGTCTTCCAAAAGTGTTTTCGGTTCGTTCAAGGACTCCTGAATAAATTACCATTACATAAGCCCATAAACGTCACTGTTAGAAGCAAACCATCTTCCAGTACTCTACAGGTTTCACACTCAACTCAACACTCTCAAGATGATAAAAATTGTATTGCATTGCCATCGTGTAAAGAGATACCAACTATAAGGAGATTTCCTTTGTTTCTTTTCTCATTTTAAGGATTGACGGAGTCTTATTTTTTCCTCAATAGCTTAGTAACAGTAACCATTACCCTTTATGACCATGCCAACTCCTGTTGTACTTGGTGAAAAGGGGACGTGTAGTTTTACACAAAGCAGATTATCCAGCACCACTGGATGCTGGAGCTGAGAATCAAAGAAACCAAAAATGTAACCTCTGGCTATATACAGAAATAGGTTGCGTGATTTAGAAGGATTAAAAGCCAGTCCGTTCAGTTACTCTTCTGCTGGTGCTCACTTTACACTTAAGATATTTTTGGTAATGGTTTTTTTCCAGCATATCGGTGTAACTTGCGTACGCTAACAGAGATAAATGGCATGATAACGTAAGAGATTATATTGCATGCATTCACAGGCCTTATATTCCAACCTAGGTCTAGTCCACCTCCAAATTTATCACCAAACTTGAAATGCTCAAACTGATAATGAGACACAAGAAGTCCTATTCTCGCTATTGTTATCTTATTACTAGGTATTTTTACTTAATGCAATATGTACATAATAATATGAATTCCAGTGCGGTCCACTCTAAAGCATATAAGAACTACTTTTCATCTCATAAGAGAACGGTTCGAGTCGACATGTGTATCTATGATAGACATTTGACCATTTCCATGTCTAGTAACACACTAACATACTATTGACTCTACTTACAATGGAGATATCTCTGACTGACCACTGTTAACCCTAGTTACAGCTGGATGCTGGAAACATGTGGTGGTGGTGGTGACATTTTTTTTATTTCATCGCGTGTAGCTGATCAGAGAAGCAATTACTTATTTGCGTCGTCTTTTGGAAAAAGCAGGTATTGCAAGATGTAAGTTTGAACTTTGAACAAGCATGGTTTAGCAAAAGACGTGCACGCAAAAAAAACGCTTTGTCTGCAAAAAAAACTAAATATATTTTCTTTGGCATTTTGTGAATTGATTCCAATTGTAGCTGTTAAACCCTCCGGTGCGGTACGTACAATTGAAATTAGAAACTTTTGAAATGCCGCAAACTCTGGTTAGTAAGGACGTGACGGATATTGAGGTGAGCCATAGTACGACACAAGTGCAAATATTTAAAATGGATTTAGGAAACTGTGAAAGTGGATTAATCGTGGCAATTTGAAAGTTTAGTTTAAGTAACTATTCAATATAATTATCAATGTTTATTTCAGAGTATTCTTGCTCTCAATCCAAAAGTGAAGCCTCATGCAAACTTAGTTCCTTCCGTGGTGACAAAGGAGAATAAAAAGAAATGGAAACGTAATCAAGACAAGAAATGTGGGGTAATCTGAGACATTGTTAAAATTACTCTTTAGCATATACATATTTTGTGCTATTCATTATGCAGCGTTTCATGAGCCATGACATTTCAATTGAATGCTTGTAATTATGAAGATATAACCAGTTAGCGAATGCCAGAAGGTGCCAAGAAACTTTTAAGCTAATTTACTGTCTCATTTTTTAGAGCTGTCCTCCCCTTTACAACAACTTTGACGATGTCAAGCATACGACGTTGAGTGAGCGTGGAGCTCTAAGGGAAGCAAATAGATGCTTGAAATGTGCGGATGCTCCGTGTCAAAAGTCATGTCCGACGCAGCTGGATGTGAAAAACTTCATTGGAAGCATTTCCACCAAGGTACGCACTTTACGCACATGCAGACAAAGCATATGAAAACTTGCTGAAATATTGCAAACAAATATAAATGCTTCAGAGCAACTCCATTTACATGTATTTTTGCATTAATGCTTAAGAATTACTATGGAGCGGCCAGAGCAATTTTCTCTGATAACCCGCTTGGCCTTACATGTGGAATGGTTTGTCCCACAAGTGACTTGTGTGTTGGATCATGCAACCTGTTTGCATCGGAAGAAGGCCCTATAAACATTGGTGGCCTTCAGCATTTTGCCACCGAGGTATAATGAATTATCTTATGATTTGATGATTGCATTAATTGCCATTTTATGTATTAAATGATGATTGCATCTTTTTAAATGACAAGACATTCATGAAAATGAAAATCCCACAAATTCGTCCACCGTGTCCTGAGCCAGGATCTGAAACGGCTTTCAAGACATCAAAAATTGCATTGCTCGGGTGTGGTCCAGCGTCCGTGTCTTGCGGAACATTCTTGGCCCGACTTGGCTACGACAACATTGTGATTTACGAGAAGCAGTCTTACATTGGGGGACTCAGCACCGCTGAAATCCCTCAATATCGCTTGCCAGTTGATGTAGTGCATTTTGAAATCGACATGATGAAGGATTTGGGTGTTCGAGTAGAAACTGGACGAATGCTCTCTGCATCTGATATCACTTTAAAGGTCATTAAAGTCACTTTAAAGAAATAATCATTAAAGTAGAAGTGGATGGTTTACGTTTTGCTTTGCAAATTAGAGCTTGAAATCAGAAGGATGCGATGCAGTGTTTGTGGGAATAGGGCTTCCCAACCCAACAAAATCAGGCCCATTTAAGGACCTTACTGAAGATAATGGATTTTTTACATCAAAAGAATTTCTGCCCAAAGTATCACTTGCAAGTAAACCAGGTATGTCAACATTGTATTGTTGCCTACTAGTATGGAAATTATGAATGGTTCAGGTTTTAGAGCAGTTGTATTAATGGATCCGGTTTTTTTTGCAACAGGAATGTGCAAATGCACAGTTTCCAAAGCTCTTCCCCAGCTCTCTGGCAATGTGATCGTTTTAGGGGCTGGTGACACGGCTTTTGACTGTGCAACGTCAGCATTGCGCTGCGGGGCCAGCCGAGTGTTTGTGGTTTTCCGTAAGGGATTTACTAACATCAGGGCAGTTCCTGAGGAGGTAATGCAACAATTATTGTATAAGGTATTTAATTTTAGTCATTTTAAAGATATTTTCACGTTACATTTCGGATGATTATTTCATAGATGGACTTGGCAAAGGATGAAAAGTGTGAATTCATGCCGTTTTTGGTACCAAAGGAAGTGTTTGTTAAGAATGGAAAAGTGTCTGGAATGGAATTTTATCGAACAGAACAAACTGAAACTGGAGAATGGATTGAAGATCACGAACAGACTTGTAGATTGAAGGCTAATTATATAATTTCAGCATTTGGCTCTGGATTATACGACGAGGAAGGTAACTACCTAATTAAAATGAATTTAACGTTTAACATGGTTTTGGGGTGAAGTGAGAAACCTCAAGTAAGAAAACAAGCTATCTTCATTTACTGCATTTTTGCTAATTAAACAGTCAAAGCTGCCCTCCAGCCTTTAACATTTAACAAATATGGCCTTCCCACCGTGAATGCAAAAACAATGGAGACTTCCGAGGACTGGGTTTTTATCGGAGGTGATATTGCTGGGGTTGCAGAAACCACCGTCGAAGCCGTCAATGATGGAAAGACGGCAGCTTGGAGTATCCATAAATATTTGCAGGTAATAATTTCAAAGCTTAATAAGTGGTTCGAATTACCACTGGGAAACATTGCTGAAAAATTCCGTTTTTTCCAAATTTCAGGCTAAGAATGGCTTCACTGTTTCTCCAACTCCACTTCTTCCCAAGTTTCATACGCCAATTGACCTGGTAGACATTTCAGTGGAAATGTGTGGAATCAAATTCCCCAACCCCTTTGGTTTGGCTTCTGCTACACCCTGCACTGCTAGCCCAATGATTCGACGAGCCTTTGAAGCTGGCTGGGGGTTCGCAGTGACAAAGACATTTTCCTTGGATAAGGTATTATACGTTCCATTCCGTAAAGTTTGTTGGATAAGCGTTAAGCATCTCAATAGTATGCAGTTTTTAAACCATCTTTTAATTGCAGGATTTGGTGACTAATGTGAGCCCAAGAATCATTCGTGGCACGACGTCTGGCCATACATTTGGACCAGGCCAAGGAGCATTTTTGAATATTGAACTTATTTCTGAGAAAACGGCAGCTTATTGGTGCCAAAGCGTGAAGGAACTCAAAGCAGACTTCCCAGAAAAGGTTGACGCAAAGTTTGCAATACACTCTAGAAAAGCATAGAATTGTATGCAAGATCTCAATATATGTGATTGAAATGAGCATTTTTGTTGATTCATTAGATTGTTATTGCTAGCATTATGTGCTCATATAACATGAAGGATTGGACAGAGTTGGCAAAAATGGCGGAACAAGCTGGTTCAGATGCTTTGGAATTAAATCTGTCATGTCCTCATGGAATGGGTGAAAGGGGAATGGGCTTGGCATGTGGTCAAGATCCCGATCTGGTTAGAAATATTTGTCGTTGGGTGCGAGCAGCCGTAAAAATTCCATTCTTTGCCAAATTAACTCCAAATGTGACGAACATAGTCGAGGTACGCAGTGAAAGAATATATTACTTTGCCTGAAATCCTTAAGTTAAAAACTCTTTAATCCAAACTATGTGTTCGTTTTGCCCCTTTTCAGATTGCCAAGGCTGCTTATGAAGGTAGGCACAAAACTGTTTACATAACGTTTCAATAACACTTGTTAACACTTATATTATCATAAACATGCTTAAATCAAAGTTTGTGATTTGTCACTGCAGGGAAAGCCGATGGTGTTACAGCAACAAATACATTGTCTGGACTCATGGGTCTTCGTTCAGATGGGTCACCATGGCCTGGAGTAGGAGATGAGAAACGAACCACGTATGGTGGCGTTTCAGGCAATGCTATCCGTCCCGTGGCGCTTCGTGCAGTATCCGCGATTGGAAGGGCCTTGCCAGGCTTTCCAATTTTGGCAACTGGAGGCATTGATTCAGCTGAAACCACCTTGCAATTCTTACACTGTGGAGCTTCCGTGGTCCAGGTAAGCCAATAGTTATAATATTCTTATTGAGCTATTCCCAATGAAAAAGGTAGAGTAGAGAATTCAACAGATAAAAAATATTTGCAGATATGCAGCGCTATACAAAATCAGGACTTTACAGTTGTCGACGACTATATAACCGGTCTTAAAGCGTTGTTGTATTTACAAAGTTTGGGATTGAAAGGATGGGATGGTCAATCACCACCTACACCTCGTCATCAAAAGGGCAAGCTCGTTACAAGCGAGGACGTTCTGGATAAGGTAATTGTCTGCGTGTGAACAAAGTTGATACCTTAAGCCCCTCTTGAGTCATGACTAACAAAAATTAATATGTTTACAGCATTTACCATCCTTCGGAAATTACCTTAAGAAACGCGAGGACATAATCGCTGATGAAAAGCGTCGCGTCACTATAGATGATTTAGAGCGGAAGTTAGCGTCAAGGGTGGTTCTTGAACCGACAACAGCTATTCCGAAAATTGACGATGTCGTCGGACGCTCTCTTTCAATGATTGGAACATACAATCAGCTTAACAACCGGCAACAAGTTGTCGCTCTGATTGATGAGGTAAATTTACGTACATAGTCACACCATTAAACCGGTATCTTATGTAACACTGATATCTCTTAATCAATCGTCGGCAATTACCTTTTACGTAATTTGTTTTCAGGAAATGTGCATAAACTGTGGCAAATGCTATATGACATGCAATGACTCGGGATATCAGGCAATCAATTTTGATGCTGAGACTCATTTACCACACGTGTCGGATGATTGTACCGGCTGTACTCTGTGCTTATCTGTTTGTCCCATAATTGACTGCATTCAGTAAGATTCAATCATGAGAACTGTCAAAAAATATGACGTGCCAACACTTTCATTACTTTCAAAGTAAAGTACTGAAATGTTGGAAGCGTGACGATAATGCTCAATCTTGACAATCAGTTAAATGTATTTCTATTGACACTTTAAACAGGATGGTTCCCAGGCCAACAGAATACATTCCAAAACGAGGAATTCCTCTAAAGGTTTAAGATGACGAGAACGGTTTGATTTCAACGGCTGGATTTTGTGAACAAAGACAAAATGTGTTTCATATCATTTCCCCCAGAAATCTTTCAAATAATAAATTACTGCTAATCCACCTATTAGTGCCGTAGCAATGACAATAATATTCTGTAGCTCTTAAAACATCCACAGTTCATTTTCAAATTACCTTACTAGCAATTAGCTAATCGAGACTGTAATATGATAGCGTTGTCATTTGGATACAAATAAAATTCGTGGTAAGCTTAATAGCAATTGTAATTGTTACCTTCATGATTGCATACGACATACATTATGCAGTTTAAAACATATTAAATGGCTACCATGCATGATGATCATTTAAGACTTTGTTTGCTGATGCTGATGCTACCAACAAAGATCTTTCTCAAGGTCACCTCGAGCATAGCGTCCCTCTTTTTTGCACAATCCAAACACATTTTCCCTGCGCTTCTCTCATCATTACAATCTTATCCAGATTAAATCCGTCTAGATGTCGAACTACTAATTAATATCCCATATGCTCCATGCCATGAAACTAAACTAAACCAACTATTCTGTTTTTACCTAAACCATTGCGCAATGCTAAAATAAAGTGGTTCTCATGAAAAAACACTGCAATACAAGCGCTAAATGAAATGCATACTGCATACCTACATGAATTTATCCTCCCGTTCCAGCAACAATACATATTCCATAAGACCCATCATTGTTGCGCTTTGTTTTATCATACTTAACAGTCATTTCTTTAGCACGAAGACTTCAATCAAGCCACAAGTCAAACTTTAATTAAACTAATATAAATAGTAATCACCTCATCCTGTGGCTCATTTTTCATATGCATACCTTCATTCTCACCGCTGCTGCTGGACACAAATGCGTTGGTTGGATCCATCCATCCGCTGCTGGACAGACAATCCTGGAGAATTGGATGCTCTGCATTTTCTGTGTTCTCACGCCAAACCTCTCTAGCATGCATTATTATTTCCTCGCACTCGCACAGGCCACCAGGCTTGTTTTCTGGGTTAAATACGCTGGCATTGTTGCCGAGACGGCGATATGAGTTGGTTTTGGTTGGTGGTAACACGTTGAAGGGTAGGTGGTGGTGTGAAACAAGAGTCCAAACAGAATCTATTCGATCCATCCGAGTTCATTGAAAGCGATGACGACGAGCTTGTTGTGCATCAAGTTCAAAGTAGTTTGTTTTTGTCCATAAACCATACACAACAAAACTGAACTGAAACACAACTGAACTCACACCTGAACAAGTGAATGCAGTTCAAAGAGACGGACGGGATAGGAGAAGGATGCGACTTTAGCACGTATACCCCCTCATCATTCGTCATTTTAAAGTGTCTAAAATTAAACTCAAAACACAATTAAATTTAAATTATTTTTTGTTTCTGTAAATATATATATATAATTAGATCTCGTTTAAACTGTACAAATTCCTTTACTTAATTTAAAGAAAAAGAGAGTGAAAGCTACAATAGAGAATCATTTCAATAACGACGACAAAATTGCAATATTATTTTGGAAATTGGAAGAAAAGTATAATTACAAATTAGTTTGGCTTATCAATTTAATGTTTGTTTTTTTCTTTGTAAACCGTTACATTGTGGTTAAGAATCAGAGTCGTATAACAACAGCAAGTACTTAAGACAACAGTTAAAACATTTTGTACACCTCAAGTTTAATTGTATCCTGTAACAACTGATAACGATATAGATGGAATAAGAGAAAGACGACCGTGAGATAATTACTACCGATGTTAACTGCGAGAATAATATAGTGGCAAGTCACAAGTCACATTTTTGATACATTTATCTTGCAGCAACTATAACAGCAACACAATTATTGTTATGATTTTTTAATTTGGCCGAGTTAAACTTATTTCATTTTTTTGCTCAGTGTTTAAACAATGAGTTGCGTTACATCTTTTGACTTGATTCACTTTTATTGTAATAGTAATATTTCCGTTGATAACACCAGCACACGTCGTCGTGAAACAGCTAATCATCCTTGACAGTCAGTTTATTTCATGTGACTTTTACCACTACACGAAAGCAAAGCAAAAAATATATAACGATTCATTAAACCGGATGATTTTCACTTTTTCACATGTTGTTATTAATATAAAAGTCGCTAAGAAACGTTAAGTTAGTGGAATACCCCCAAAAAATAACAAGCTTACCTGCACAGTTTTGTCAATCATTATTGACAGTCTGGTCAACACCGTAATGACGGTTCACCGTACACTGGAGATGCCCACTTCTACCGGTAAGTTTTTTCATGATAATAATTTGTAGCTATTAATGTGTCGCCTTTCTTAAATACTTTGAACTAGAGCAAACCAGCGCATTACACGGAAGGAAATGATAGGAACAAACTAACAAAATGAACAGTATCGTTTCTTTCACAACAATCTATAATGCAACCTAATAAATACATCTTTTAGAAATCATGTACAGAAAACAATCCATCATTATGTAGTAGGGTAGCTATTCATATAGCAAAAACTAATTCTTTAATGGTCAAGTAAACGGGGAAAACAAAGTAAAAGGCGAAGCGTCATTTTAAAATGGACGCATAGTTGCATAGATAAAGATATCATCTATGGCCACACACACGCCATCATCCCCAGTTAGTCCTTTCATCCAGCACTCAGTTGTCGCATCGCTGTAGGATAAGGATAGGTCATATGTTTTTGAGACTGGGTCTAGTGTGCGGTTGAACAACTGATCCGGCTGTTTGTTGGATCGCTTGTTGACAAATAGAAGTACGGGAGTAGAGACTGAGGAACGTGCGATTTTTTGTAAACTAAGTGCCAATTGTCAGAACTGTTAGTAGTTGTCGCATGCTTGACATTTGACAAAAGTTGTTGAAAATGGTTCCAAAATTGGAATATGATAGGAGATTGAACAGGAGAATCATTCCCTATTACCCTGTCGAAGCATGGACTGTAATTAATACAGTGTGGACCTCCGCATTCCCGACTTTATTACCGAACAATTTAAATTATAACTTGTTGTCATCCCCGGCCCCAGTGCAATGGGACCGGGAAAGGGTCATGCGTAAGTTTAGTAGAGTTCTTAAAGATTGAACTTATCGTAACCTTTAGGGACTTTACTATTGATATGATTAAAGTAGTTAGCAGTACAAGAATTTAATTTGGGTTTAAGTTTATAAGTATCTTTATGGATGGTTTGTTTTGATGATTTATTCCAGGAATTGACGGAGTGCCGGAGCAAATGAATGGTCACCATCACATGCCCATGCAAAACTTTCATAATGTAAGTGTTCCAAACAACAACGAGGATAACGGAATACGTGATGTGTGGGCTGACAACCTTTACGACGAGTTTCGAATCATAAGAAGTTTAC
Source organism: Sinella curviseta (assembly GCA_004115045.4). Lineage (NCBI taxonomy): Eukaryota > Metazoa > Arthropoda > Collembola > Entomobryomorpha > Entomobryidae > Sinella > Sinella curviseta. The sequence continues at coordinate 18,284,021 of CM065489.1, read as the reverse complement.
TACACCGTTATAATCATGTGGCGATGGTAAGATAAGATTTTGTCAAGAAAAACATTAATATCAAAACTAGTTTTGCGATTGTATAAGAAAGTAATATGTTGTCAATGTTTGTCATGTCTGTTTAACAGGATACAGAATTTCCGGGTGTTGTTGCGAGACCGATAGGAGAGTTCAGGAATTCGTCAGAGTATCAATATCAACTTCTCAGAGTAAATGTTGATATGCTAAATATTATCCAGATCGGTCTCACCTTTATGGATGAGCACGGGCATACTCCACCTGGTATCTCCACCTGGCAGTTCAATTTTAAATTCAATCTAGCGTAAGATACCGATATTAACAATGCCCATTTAGAGCAGTAAATTCTTTAAATGCAAACAAGTTACTGATAAGATTGAATACTGACATTGAAATTAACAATTGTTGTTTTCTTGCAGAGAGGAGATGTATGCCCAGGATAGTATAGAACTGCTCACAAATTCAGGCATTCAGTTCAAAAAGCATGAAACAGACGGCATAGATTGGCGTCTGTTTTCCGAATTTTTTATCACCTCTGGCTTTTTATTGAACGATAATGTAAAATGGCTATCATTTCATAGGTATGTATATTAAAAATGATTGTTTGCTGTATGTAACGATTGACAGTTTGTTGGAATACGTGTAAAGAGGACAGATAATTATAATTGATATTAACCTTGCAGTGGGTATGATTTTGGCTACCTGTTAAAAATTCTCATCAACAAAAAATTACCCAAAGACGAAGCGGGATTTTTTGACCTACTAAAGATATACTTTCCCTACATTTATGATGTCAAGGTAAAAGATAAGCTCATTAGATTTTATTTACTTGTTGTACCGATCGTTTCGGACTAAAACTCAAATGTATGATCAAAATTTCCTTCCATGATATTATCCGTTTCATAGTATTTGATGAAAAGCTGTAAGAACTTAAAGGGTGGTTTGCAAGAAGTAGCTGACCAGTTAGAAATAGAACGAATTGGCCTACAACATCAGGCGGGTAGCGATTCTCTTTTGACTGGGATGGCTTTTTTTCGAATGAAAGAGGTAAAGGAAGATTCGGCCTTTATTACTAACTCTATTTACTGCAGAAGCTTTATTATAGTCAAAGTCACTAAACGTGTTTAAAATCTTTGTAGATGTTCTTTGAGGACAACATCGACGAAGCCAAATACAGTGGTCATCTTTATGGATTTGGAACATCGTTCGCCCAATCAAACGATCTAACTGTGTATTATGTTCAGCAGCAAACAGATCACCCGACCAACAATAGTTACTAATGTCATTCGCGAAATATTATACCATCTATAATATTAATATTTTATGAGTATGGCGACTTTCTATCAAGTCTAATTTACATTATGCGTGTTGAAGAATGTCAAATTTTTGACACTGGAATTGAATGTTGTTATAATGTTTTCAACTGATTCTAAACTTTATAGATATTCAGATATTGTAAACTGTAAATATACATAAATACTTTGTGTACTAGTGAATAATAATTGGACCCAGTTCGAAGCGAAGCAAATAAAGGTTTTGAATATATTTTTGGTTTAACATTTTGCCGATATCAACTGCCACTTAATCTTTGCTTTAGTTGTTAGAGAGATGTTGGAACTTGAGATTAAACGGAAAAGGCGAAAAGGATAATATATTTTGTGAATGAAAAGGCTCATGACTCATTCCATGTATGCTCAGTTTTGAAACTAACTAAAGTCTAAGCGAACGCATACGTGTACAATTTAGTCATAACGGCTTGCATATGGGCGACCAATATGAATTTCATTCGTAAAAAAGTCTACTTCAAACATTGCGTTTAAATGCTAGATGCTCGATACAAATAGTAGGTAAATACACATATCATATTTCATAAAGTATATGATTAATAAGAAATGAAAAAAAAGTTCACACATTGAGTTCACAATAATTTATTTTAAAAACTATTTCTCGACGTATAGCATCTTATGTATGTTGAGAAACATTTGGTTTCTACGAATCATCACAATAACATTAATCAGAAATAAAATAGGAGCATGAGCACACACAGCATGCAATTTATGAGTGTGCTGCCTCGCCGGTTGTAGTAATAAAACTCTGAAAAATCATAGACCTATCAAAGTTTACAATGGACACTTTACATGCAAATTAATTCGACACACTTGATTTGACTTCCACTACTAAACAATTGGCAATCTGTAAGAATATACTCTACTCTGAATAAATTATATTATTTTCATTCATAAATACGTGGCATGCTAAACTCGTGTACAATTTCGTCTTAATAATTGTTGTAGGGCTTTGTTATTCTTGAACATTATGAAAAAAGTCCGATCGGCTTATCGTCCGATGTTTACCTTTTAACTTGGATAATAACTAATTGTACATGCATAAATATAACTAGATAATTCGCATCCACGTACAACTTCATTAAATAATACAATAATATCTTGTTATAATCGGTAAATATAAGGCTAAGTGGGCGTACGTCTTATATCCATACTTACTTAGGTTATAGTGTATATTATCTGTATGTGTATATAACAGGATGTAAAATACAAAAAATTGAGTTGTAAAACATTTCTTATTCCAAACACTACGACGATCCTGGAGGACTGTCGAAATCCATTTTAAGATCTGCATCTCCATCTGAGGCATTTAACATATTTAGAGTAACCTCTTGTGTATGAGGAGGAGCTATCGACGGGCTAACCGGAAGCAAATGTGAAGAATGTGATGATCCTGATAATTTTTTCCCAGCTCTTCGGTTTCCTTTTATTGATCCGCTATGTGTTGCTGAGGTGGGTGACGAGAGGATGGCAGAATTTATAGGTTGTGGGCTGAGTCCTGAATCTTCATATTCCTTTTTCTTGATTGATGAATTAATATGCGTCCTATGAAAGGCAAAGATAAAGAATATTGAGCAAGGTGAACATTTTATTGTCTGGTAAAACATCTCATTATACTTCCTGAATGAATCTTACATCGTCCTTAGTTTAACCCGATTCGTTATTTCGTCAATCTCATTCGCAAACTTTGTCAGACAGCTGTGCATCAATGCAATGTCTTCTTCAGTCCATTTTGTACTGGAAAAATTAACATGATGACGAATAAAAACGGTATGAAAAATTCATTCAGGAAGTACAAGCTCAAACAGATACAAACTGTGAATACGATACACGTAACACAACATTTAAAATTTTACTAATGGACAATTAGTTGTTTTCAAGACCAAACTATGTTCATTAACATTACTATCCGAATTATTCTCCAAGTTTTATCACTAGCTTCCTTCCTGAATGTGAATCAAAATGATATACGACTTAAACAAAATGACTTGAAAACTAACCTTCCTCCGACACTTGATGTGTGCAGTTGCATGGTTAGCTCGCCTAATTTTGTGAAGGCAGTTCCAGCCGCCGTGAATATTTCTCCAACCTGTGGAAGCACATACCAAATCATATAATTAGTTTTCATTAGCAATTACCAAGTCTATTATAACTACCTAGCCTCAAAGGCAGTGACCTTTCTAACACCAAAAAACAAATGAAACCCAATCAATAACCCGTTCTAATATATAAACTGGAAAAATGTTAAGAACTTTGAAACAAGTCCAAGACAGCTTGCAATAGTGTCAAAATCAAATGTTCATAAATATTTCCAATATTAAACATTTTAATACAATTATAATCACAATTACTGCACCCTAACTCATATTACAGTCCCATTTCCACATCCAAATTCGCAAAAAGACTCTACTCATCCATGTCACATCACCAGTTCCGGAAATAACATCATTCCACACCAAAATACTCCTCAAAAGTCACAAATTAAACTCCAAGTCCACCTTCTGGACACACATTCCACTCACTAACTACACGCATCCCAGCTCATTTCCAGATCTGGAATATCCCTTTGCAATTTTTGACAGCTCATTTAAAAAAAAGCAACTTCACTTTGGCCTTCCAGCAGTGTTGCTATATTTCACTGGACTGGAGCGGGACAAGTGTGTGTGGCTGTGCAAGTCTAAAAAAAACTAATAATGTAGGTAATAATAAAGAAAAGTGGGTATTTTTTTACCTTGGACGCAGAGCTCATGATGATGATGGTTGAGAAGATGATGATGACAAAATATTTTATTGTAAATCTTACTCCAGCTGACTTAAATTGGCAAAATAGAAAACAAACAGGCGAAGAAGGAGGAGGAGAGAGGAGAGGTAATGTATTTTTTGTGCATATTACACATCTATCTCCACATATTATAATACGCCGATGGACACGGACGGGATGATGATGCTCCTCACTTACAACAACTTACAAGCTTACAACTTTACTTGACGTTGTTGGTTTGCTGGCTGGCGATGATGATGATGATGATAATGCTGCTGCTCGCTTTGCTTCACTTTTTATAACAAGAACTGTAACAAAACAACACAAGAAGCCAACACGGCTATTAGTTACTGCACTGGTGGCAGTGTAGTAGTGGCTGCTGTAGTTGTTATGCTGCTGGTTAGATTGCAAGCGCTTGTTTTGTTGTTGCTGCTGCTGCTATGCTCCTCTTTTCTACGCTTTTTTTCTCTCAACCAAGCGGGGATGCGGATGACGGTGTGAAGTGTGTGTTGGCTGGTGGCAGCAGTAGCGAGCGATGATGATGCCAGAGTGGTTGTATTGTTGTCGGTTTTTCCTTGCAAAAAGCCATTCAAAATGAATTGGATTGACTGGAGAAGGGAATGAAAATGTCTTGTAACCGAATACCGAACACGGTCCAATTTTGTATATAGATGTATTTACGCTACTTACTTTTTAGTGGTATGCACCGAATTTGTGCCAAGGCAACGCGGAGAAAGGTAGCTACGGTGGTGGTGGTGGCGGTAGCGGAAGTAAGATATCGGTATATGAGGAGGAAGAGGATGATTATGAGATGATGTCAGGCTGCTGGAAATAATGAAATGATATTTTGATGTAGGTAGATAGATAGTGAGGTATTATGCACCCGGAGCAGCGAGAATACTTGGTAGAGGGCAGATGTTTAGGAACATTGTTTTGATTTTTTAGAATGATAATTGGAATTCGGAGAATCGGAAAGCTGGGTTTTGTTTGGTGTCAGGGAGCTAAAAAGCGGTTTAGGCAGATTGGCGGATGGATATTCTATTACAACCGTCGCGTCGGTGGTTTTTGATGGTAACCTGTCACGGTTCTGGTTGATTTTACTTGGTTTACGTGGGGGCTTTCTCTTCTTAGAAAGCTACCTGATCTCTTTCTGGAAATGAGATCTTTATAAGAGGGGATGTGAGTAAATTGAGATAGTTTGATGGTGTGAACTTGGAAATGCTGCGGGCAGATTAGGATTAGGCTAAAATGTTGTTTTCATGGTCGACATGATTGCTTTAGCTATTTTTAGGAGTCCTCTTTAAACATGATAGATGTTGGAATGAAAGATGTATGGATTAAATAGATGAAAATGCGTGAAAAGCCGGCTCATAAATATTGTTTTATTTTGTTTGAGAATTACTTTTATTTTGGTAGGTTTACTGGTGTAGATCAATTAAAGGTTGGACGAGAATCAAAGGTCAGCCTTGACAGCAATGCAGAGACTTTTGGGGCAATGTGGAACGAAAGTTAAATTTATTGCGTCGTTCGCATTGGAATTAGAAAGCAAGCACAAAAAGAGAGAAAGGTCAATGAATGAAGCCGTTGGTATTCAAACGGTAATAATTACTGTTTCTCAAGATGTGATTTATTTTGGAATTAGTACGTGGAACAGATTCAAAGGTTAATGTCAAATAAATAAATTGAGTAATACAAGTACTTCTTACATAAGATTTCGATAGACGTTAATTCTTCCGATTATTTTAGCTTACATCGATATAATTCTTTTGTGTTTCGTCAATGAATGTATGCCACGGTTTTAGGTAGCGGTTTTATTTTTAGTAACATGACAAGACAAACACAGCGCAGGTACATATGTACAATTACAAAGTTCACCAAGAAGCTCATGCATTTTTGTCATACTCTCACTCAACTTTCTTGGCCCACGAAATTAAAATAATGTCATTTTTCTTGTTTGAAATATTTTCAGGTGACATTATGAGCTATTAAACATTTCAGTCTAGTATCAGGGGTAGAAATTTGTACCCGTTTAAAATTAACTTCTTGGGGGTACGAATTGTATCCCTGGTACCACGCTGCATTTGCTGAAGATTCAATATTTTATGTAATTATAAACAACAATTATTAACGAGAGTTACATATGTACAGATAGGTACTTGATGTAAAATAATATGAACACAAAAAAAGATAGGTACTTGATGTCATAGTAATAAATAACAATAATATTTTTTGATATACCATCATTGAATTCTTTTGTTTTGTGTTGCTAGTATGGTATGTGGGATGACATATAGGTAGGTAATAATAATATTTATTCTCGTCTCAAGGACGTGCATTGATTTTGCTAAAAACAGCAACATTTATAACAAAATATCTGCTTGTAAGCATTACGTTGACAGAATATTCTTAACTACAACTTTACTTAAACATCTATCCTAGTTTAAATGTTTGGAAATGCGGGGTATTCAGGGCAGGGTCGGTTATATTTGCCATAATTTTTATTCACTATTTTCCTGTTCTTGTTGCATCAACACAAGTAAACATGATCAAAGCCTATTTTTGTTTCAATTAGGTTGAGTAATCATTCGGAAACAAAGGGACATTTACTTAACCTTCTTCTATCTCACCAGTATATCGGTAAATATTGTTCATCCATCATTTTTGCTTTGATGCTCTTTGCATCCAAAGAGCCAAACCGAGGCGTGTACAGCTCTCTCAAGGAGGGAATGTATTGATAGAACGCTTGTTCACTGATAAAGATTGTTTGACCTTCAATGACGTAATCCAATAGTATGAGTCTCTTGAGTTGTTTCAGGTCCCTTAGGAAATTTAGTGATCCCTTGAAACCTCTTAATTTCAGATTTTGCAATTTGCATGCACTCTCTGGAGTGCTGTGGACAAGCAAGTTCAGAGGCTTGAGCCAATCATACGACATGCACCGATCCTGGTTTCGGTTGGACATTACTTTCCAAATAATTTTTGATGACGAGCTCAACATTTCCCCCGGTGAAAGCCCTATTGGGGGAACTGCTTTGGAATTCAGATAAAAACTCAACGCCAACGTTCTCAGCGTACCCTTACAGCATTTCAACAGAGAATTGACTACTTTTGTGCAAGGTTGCTTCTCACAACTGTACTCGAAAATGTCCAGGTAGATGCTTTCCAGTGGAAACTTGGCAGTTCGTAGAAGCTGAAATACGTCTGGGCACTCTTTTCCAGACAAAGCCAACTTTAAACACTTGAGCTGAAATGGCCAAAAGTTTGGATTGGAGAAAATTGTATGAAATTTTGAAAATCCCATGTAGAAGTCAGGGTCAAACATTGTAAGGCTGGGTGACTGCCTCAGGATTTTATAGTAGAGCCACTCGGTCTCCTGACTGGAGAAATTCCAAGCCACCAGCCTAAATGCTCTCAGCTTTGTCAATTGTGGAATTTTGTACTCCTTATCGAGCGTTTCCCTATCGGAACAATGAGTTGTGTCTAGCCCACGCGTGCTGTAGTAACGAGCGTTATCGAAAACAAAGCTAATGTATATGGACAATCCCTGAAGATTGTGTAAATGCGAAAGCATCAATGTAATATTTCTGAGAACGTTCAGCATGGCCTTTCGTTTGGTGGAACATGTAACCAATTTGACAATGAGAAAATTGATATGGAATCCATACAGGCGGATAACGTCCGTTTCCGGTGCGATGTTTCCACTAGCAGTACCTTCGTTTAGCATCACCGACATTCGAACCGTTCGGGAAGGAAATGGATTGCTCTTCGTCTCCCTCCTTCCAATGAGATACTGGGCTGCTTTTAATGAGATGAAAGATTGGCCTCGGATAATAATGGAGCCGCTGGTAGTCAGCTCATCCAAGCCTTTCTTCCACAGCGTGCACACTTGTCTGACATTCAACAAAGTCCTGTGGTCCAATCGCCGAAATATATTTCTCAGTATCTGTATTCATTGAGGAGCAAAAAAGCAAACTTTCTTCTGTGTAACTCATTCGAGAGTTAAGCCACGTAAAATGCTTCCCACACGTACTAAAAGCTAACAAAAGAACAAAAGCTTGTCTATAAAAAAAAATTTCTAATAAACGCCTACCTTGGGTATATGGGCTGGCCCAGCCTCGGATGATGTACACACGTTCCTCCATTTCTTGCAAACTTGACCGCATACCACGATGCTGGTAGTATCTAATTGGAAGAAAATCTTTTCCAAGATTTCCGGGGGTAATAAATTAAAACTCATGTTCGTCGAAAGCTGCTGCTGGCCGACACGACTTATTTTGAACTTGATCTCTATTGAAGAATTTACTTGTTAAGAAGCTAAGCTTTGGCAACTTAATAAAGAAAGGCAAGAGTCAAACTATTTTCTTTGGTCCCGAGGGCTTCTACATCTCTTTGATCCCAATCTCTTTTCAGCCAACTTGTCGTGTGAAAGGATTTCACTGCAACTGAAAAAGTTTATCATCTTTGCCATGGTTTTCCCAGTCCATTCATTTGTCCTTCTCCCTTTCGCATTGATGCTCTGTTATGTACTTGCGGTTGGACGTTATGTAGGGCATCAAAGATGAGGACGGATATGCATGGCCTTGCTTGCTACAGAAAGTGGATTGGAAATTTACAAGCCTTATCGATTCGTAAAAGCATTTTATTTCATATTAAACAAGTACAAAGTGAAAGCATACGCTCGTGTTACACAGAGATTGAATATCATGTTATCGTCTTTTCACCCATCACTCACGCAACATTTGTGCCATGATAATGTATGGGCTGATATATATGTGAGGATTGAAGCAGAGAAGGCATCTTTCCTCCAGCAAGAGCAACAGTTGAGAGTTGTGGAGAAGTAAGTGAACCGTTTCTGCTGTTGTGATGTAGTGTGAAATGAGATTGTAACATGGAAAGTGGTCCCATTGTACGTGATGTGATCCTGTGTCGACTCCGCTTTCTCCCTCTGGAATATGCTGAAACGTGCTGTAAAGTGAAAGTTGCGACTGTCCGCTCTCAGCTCCTGCTTTCACCGCGACACTCTTTCCGTGTGCGTATGCTCAGGGCGGGGAGATGGATGATGGACGCATTAAGCTCAAAAAACTGTAATGTAATCCTCCGCTCGGCAAATCTGCCCACGCAAAATATGTTGCTGTTGTTGTTTTGTTGAAGTAGGTAGGTAGCCATGTTTTATGGAAGAAAGTGTACATATTTGTTCAGTCAGATTCGCTCTATGTACCGTAGTTTTTAGTATTATTTATCATGAAAGATTTTATATGAGTAATGTTCATGTTCTAAAAGCATTTTGATATCATTTTTACAATAAAAGGTGTTGCATTGCCAACTCATAAATATTTACCACTGCTCATAATAAACATCAGAGAGACACTAGTGCTTTAACCTTCAACCTTGTGGTAAAATGCGGGTTGTCTTGTTTTGACATGGTAGATCGTAGACAAAATGCTAATGATACTACCTAGTCGACATTGACAAGTAGTTTTATCGACCCTTTTATTGAAATGCAATGGTTTATTCTGACTTGTCCTTCCTTTAATTACCCGTTTAATGTGACATTCAAGAGTGACTTTTGTGGTAAATGGAAAATGATGAAACTTGTTTATGGTTTGGTTGCTTGGTCTTGTCATGGTCACATAAGACAAGGTTATGACGGTAAATTAATCCTTTAATCAATACACTACTGAAATGAACTCTAGCATTTTGTAAATAAACTTGCATAACATGAAAGAGGATTTGGTTGCTTTAGTATGATTAGTACTTTCAGAAGTAAAATGGCTGCATAACTGGAAAAACGCCATGAGCACATAAACAAACAACAATAATTTATATGCTTTCTTCGTTGCATATATTATGAAAATGACGATGCAATGATGATGCATGGTAAATAAAGCGGTGAGGTTAACGTATCATAATAATAATATTTGTATGTCTATTTATTCTGAGTTACATTCTTCTATGTTGACCATTTTTGAAAATAGTAATTCACACAAAGACAGCGTTAGGTCATGATTTACTAAAGGATTCTGAAACAGCCCTGTGATGCGATCTATTGTCAAATCCAATCTGTTCCTTCCCCACATCCATCGCACCCAGGCTGTTAATAAACAATAAATAAATTACAATTCTCCAATGTATTAACGTGCCCCATAAATTGTATTTTTATCAAATACTATAATTAATTTGAACGTCTCTTTACCTGGTATACGACGCTTCACAATATTTTTTAAATCCTGCTCACTAAAATACTCATTACTCATATCGTAGCGGCTGTCAGTGTCCGATTGTCCATTGTTGACCGAAATAGTAAGCCACTCCAAATATCCTAAAATCGCTTCATCCGACAAGAATATATCCATTGTTTCTACTACATAGTTTTCCAAAGATTTCCCACTGATTGACATAAATGTTGCTACTGATGCTGGGTGAGGCCGATACTGGGGAAGCCACAGGACATCGCATAAAAGTTGGGTCATTGCAGCCGCCAGCGGGTACGTAGAGAATATTTTCCCTCCATCCACTACAACATTTAGCCAGTTTCTTTATTTCCGATAGACTAAATTGACGCTTAAACATGCACCAGCATTTCTTAATTTGGTGGGAAACTTTACCTTCCATTCCGGATTGGGGGTAGGTATCAGATTCTGCAGACATCTCGCCATCTTTCTCATCACCTTCCTTGGGAGATTCTGGGTTGTCAGAATTCCAACCCTGGGAAAATTTCTCGACCCATGGAGACTCCTGGTACGATTTATAAAATATACCTTTTACAGATTCAAAGCTGGTAAATGCCATACATAAAAGGACAAAGTATGTTTCATTACCAGTGACATGTCCTTATCGTGAGGTAGGGAAGAATACTTTTCTTGGAAAGGGAAAGACGGAAACGAAGACTCTGATTTTAAATCACATGGGGTAATCCCCTCAGACTTGGGCGTATTCGGTGTGTGTGAGAGGTCCAGTTCAAAGCTAGGAAGTGCGTCTTTCAAGGAATTTATAACGCCGGTGAATTTTCGAGCCAACTGGAAAAATGAGTCCCGAATGTTTTAATTAAACAAGGGTTATAAGAGAAAGACATTTTCCAATTTAAGTACTATGTACTTATTTAGCTAACGTACCTTGTCAAGCCTGTGTGAAAGCAAATCCTTAGGGTCCCCTACTTCAAACGAGCAGAATCCATCCTCCCCATAGGCCATAAAAACCATTACCTCTTGGCAAAACCCAATTATAGGATGGTAGCACAATTGCTGCAGATATTTCTCCAACATTGCTCGCCTCTGATTGGCAACGATAGCATCGGATTTTGTTAGGGACACATTCGTCCAACGCGTGGGCGTCTTTATCCCTTTCAAATGAGGCTTGCATGCAACATTTTCTTCCAAATGGGCCTGAAGCGTGAGGAACTCCTTGAATTTCCTTTTGATTGTCGTTGTGCGGTATACAAGCTTCTGTGGCTCGCCATCTTCTTCGTCAAAATATACTCCTTCGTACTGTGTTTGGAAAGATTAATTAGCACACAGCATAGCTCAGGTATCATTAATTATGTCAACAATATGAAGTACCGACCTGGATACAATAAAACATGTACTGGCCCCCTGCGTCAGCAGAATTTTCCACTTTGGGAATAGTTACGTTACGAAAGCAGCATTTAATCTCAGGTACTGGCTCATAATTCGTTCTGGAATTTAGAATTATGCTATAGCTTTAGATTTTGAAATAATTTACTCATAAATTGCAAGTTGCATATATTTCGTATTATACACACCTATCAATAGCATCTATCATTGTACTATCGGTTTCGGAAGGGATAATAATGGGTTCATTAAAAGAAAATCGACTACTTGTTTTACTATTATCCATTGAGGATGTACTACTAGGTGTCGTGTGTGACTCTGATGCACACGTTTCAGAGATTTGCGGAATATTATCGACACACATCAGTGGTTTCTCCACGTTATCAGCGGATGATGGTGCAGTAGACGGAGAGGACGATGGAGGAGACTCAAATACGTCCTCGCCATCCTCCCCTATTGTAGCTGAAAGGGGAGGAGTACTTGACTTTCTCCCTTTCTGCTCCAGCAATGACCTCAATTTTGCAATGCTGGCAGCAAAATCTTCAGGTTCTTCATACACAGGCGACCTATTTGGTTTTCCGTCGCTGCTAAGATCTGTTTTGAATTCATGTGAGCATAACTGAAGTTGGTCTTGACTCGCCTGTCGTTTGCTCTGGTCAAGAGCACCGTCGAGCGAAAGTGTACTTGTTTCAAAATACGACGTAGATGCGGATTTTGGTTTACTCGCCTCGTCAAATGAGTAATAGTGGGAGGCAGTGGTGGTTATCACCTTGGAGCCGGATGGGCTCTCTTTTAATTCTTCGTCACATGACGATGGCGAAGCATTTTCTACTTTCTCCTGCTCCATCGTGTGACCCTCTTGTGTTCCCGATTCACTTGAAGATAGCTTGACGTCCGAGTCTGAAGCTTCATTGTTAGGTTCCACTGGTTCCACTAGTATATTGTCATCAGCCTGAGAATGGCTATCACTTTCAGATATTTCCTCCAGCACCTGATGCCCTTTGAATAAACTTTTGCAGGACATCTGGAGGGAAGATTGGTAGTACTTGGTGAATGCTAAGTTATTATCCTCCGTGTAACACTCACTTGGCAGCAGTGGGAATGCGGTTGCTTGCATTACACTTCCAAGCGCAGTTGTTATGGTTCTCAAGGAACAGGGTGGTGGTTTCAGTGGTGTCAGGTCCTTTGGTCGCTTTGTCAGAACAAGCACGCTGTCCGGTCCAAATGCAGCGCTTGTCATGCTGACGCCACTGCTACTACTGCAGCTTGATTTTGTGTGAAATTTCTTTTCTATAGGGCTTGGTCTCGTACTTTCTGTTGTGTCCGTTGTTCCAGCAGAAGATTCTGTCTTCGGCTCGGAAGCACTTGATGCATCGTCAATTGAAGATGAGATATTATTCTCAAAAAAGTGCTTGGTCTCCGGTTGCTCCCCTTTTGTTGACAGTTCATCCTGACTTTGTCCACTCACCGAGCGGCCTGAGCTATTGCGCGACTTTTTTGTTGGTGTCGAGTCCGCTGTGGACGACGAAGCGCAAATGGACGCACAGTCAATTGCTTCATCGGGAAACATGTTTAACGCTTTTGGTGACGGATCCGGCAAGGGAGAAGCTGGAGACGAACTGTTCTGGCTACTGCTCCCTGTAATGTCCACACTCATACTTCCCGAGGACAGCAACGACATGAGGGTCCCATTGATCCATGAAGGTTGACATAGCATTTCCATATAATAAAGAATAAAATTTTTCACTACAATTCCAGCTAAAAATTGACACATCACTGAAGAACTCAGGTCAGGGATTGCTAGCTCCTCTAGAACTTTGCTCACAAGCTTTTGATAGCGTCTGGATACTTCTTTGTTATCTTGCAGGAACGGATGCACAAACCTTTTAACCACAAATAAATTTAATAAAAATGTGCATTATAAAACATAAAAAACTACGATCATTAGCGTTGTAGATTATGAACAACTAAAGTTGTTTTGCATTTTGCATTGCATTACTTGAAAGCTTTCACCATATCGTCTCCATTTGCCTGTTGATTTTTTCCAACCGCGTCCGCATATTCTTTCCAGTGGACATGAATAATTTGAATGGCTTCTTTCGCAAATTCATTTCTGTCCACCTGTACACGCATTTAAAATTGACGAAATAACTGTACTGACTTCCAAATTTCTATATTATGATTGATTGCATGAAAATTTGCAAAAGCGACCCACCTGTCGCAACTTTTCTCCAAGCTGCAAGAAGACGGCATGTATTATAGCTTTACATTGTTCTAAAAAGCTCCTATCATCACTAATTTTCGTATACCATGGGAAAATGTATTCTGAGACAATAGCTTCGATGGCCATGTCCATCTGAGCGTTAATGCGAAATGATAAGCCTTGGTCATCGACATCACTGGAGAGATTGCTGGTAGCCAGCGACTCTGACTCAACTTTTCCTCCACGTCCATCTTTGTTGAACTCGCCAGCGTGATGATGATGATGATGATTAATGACATGAGTAATAGGGAAAAAGGTGAGATAGCTTCGAAGTCTAGTGAGACCAGGCGGATGGGAAGGAACAAATAAGTTTAAATTGTCATTGGAGGACTGATTATTGAAGGACGTCGATCGACTCAGGTAGGAAACAGCAATGATGAGACAGAGAGTGTACAGTACCAAAAATATAAATAGCACCCATGACGCGTCTTGCCATAGTAACTCGCCATATCCAAGTAAGTGGTTAGCAAGTAGGCCGAAAACTAAACCAGTCACTCCGGCTTTCAACCAAAAATATAGCGAATTTCCCGTGGATGCGGCAGAAGAGTTGGAGGACCAGCGCTGTATTATTGCGATTGGACCGTCAGACATTTAAAATCGCCGTTCTAAAACATAGATCAATGTAAAAAACGGCCAAGATTAGCAGAGAAGGGTAATGTGCGACTCTTCTTTATCAACTGTTATAATTGCCTAATCATCATTTTTCTACGTCATTAAAAATCATGAATCACATTTGCATGTAATCTTGAAATGTCACATTTATATATGCAGACTTTCACCATACCAGGAGCAACAGATATCCTATAAAATGCTGCCAGCTTTTATATGCGTTTATTATGTTTATGTAGTTTTGGCACGGCATAATAAGCATACCATGTGTATCAGCTACTAAGCCTAGCGTGGCATGTCATGACAATTTGATAAAAACGAGAAAAATTGTGATTGAGACATTAAATTCCCATATGAACTGTTGATTCTACATATAAAACATTGAAGACATGTACACTTGATGTGGTATATAAGGTATACACGGATGTTGATGTTACTGATATGGACTTTTGGACTTGTATAGCTGTACAGCGCATATAAGTAATAAATACCTACCTACTGCCTACTCGTAGTAAAGGGGTAAATGTATTATGCATCCTACTTTCACAATAATCTATTCGTATTGGCTTAACGAGAGAAACAAAGCTTTTAAAGTATTCACCAACCAGACTCATACAGTTGAATTATTTAACGGCAGTCCAAAGGAAAAGCGGAAGATTGTACTAAACACACCAAACTTTTAATGACACACGACAACAGCTTCAAAACTTGTATAATTCTCCCACATTTACTCGACTTGAACCAGTTTCACGCACATTAACACAGACTCGAGAAAACACATTAAGTTTCCCCAGAGAGAGGCAGAGAGAGAGAGAGAGAAAGAGAGAGAGAGTGACACGAAATCATAAAACAGAAATCGTAAATAAATGACTAAAAATGACAAAAAAGAAAAACATGAATGTGGCGAAAACGAGCCACTTTTACTAGCACCACCTCATCAACAACAGCAGCAGACCAGCAGCTGTTGGGAATATGCGAGGAATTTAACTGTTATCATCCAGGTAAAAAAAATGCAAATCCGTGTCAGTCAATCCATGTATATAGGTAGACGCGAGAGAGAAAGGAAAAAAGCAGAGAGAGGAGAGAAAGTAGTGTAATAAGAGGGAAAATAGGCATAATAAAAAAGCATGTAGAAGTACTAGGAGGACTGAGCGCTATGGGAAAAGTTGCAACAGTCGACACATTAAAACGGCTTATTGTACATTTCAATCGGTGCTTTCCGGCTTCCAGGCGAAAACACATTTCGGATTCCTCCGATGATGGTCTCATTAGCATGGGCAAATGTGCGTGCATCTGAACATGTAATAAACCCGTCTTCTCTTTCTCTCTCTCACTCTCTCTCTCTTTCTGTCGCTCCAAAACAAACAAACTGATAAAAATGATATCACATTCTGACTCTATGAGCATTCCATTATTTTAAGTATGTGTGTGTTCTCTGATGAGAGAAAAATAAATACTTTGAGAACAACAACTAACTCTCCTCTGCTCTCCCAATTGTGTGGGTAGTAGCTCCTGTGGCGAGCAACCATTATTGTCGAGCCAAGTGAAAGAAACGTCACGACGAGGGGCTCTGTTGTTTTTTCTCATAGGAATGTTATCCCATTATATAATATCATGCTTTCATAACAGTGCGGAAAGTACTCCCACTTCAAACGGATAAGGGAACAGGCACGCAGCTAATTTTTCTATTCTGGTCACAGGATTTGAAAACAACAAGAATGAAATCCCTCCATCCAAGTCTTTCTAGCTTCCTCCTTTTATCTGCCTTTTCTCCTCATTCCTTTCACAGATTTTCTCTGCCTGGGTGAAAGCCAAAGCGCATTCCGTGCTGTGTAGACAGATGAAAAGGTTTGTTATTTCACCCGAGAGGCAGGCAGATGCGCATGTAAAAAGCACAAAAGCCCAGCACACATTCTTTTCATTTTTCAAGTGTATTAGCCACAGGCTTCATTGTGTTCGCATAGATGGAGCGTTCTATCCGCAAAATAGTATGTTGGCTTTGCCCATTCATAATAAAATGTAGCTGGACTTTAATATTGTGTACTTGAACTCAGGACGAACTAGAACTTTGTCATTGATATCTTTTGTATGTGAGGAGCGTGTGCATTGTTGACTCCTAATATATTGCATTGAACTTCCGTAAATAAGACAATGATGAACTTTTGGAGAAAGAGAAAAAGGATGTTGAAATCAGGGTGGATTGTGTGTTTTTTTACGTTTTATCTATGCTCATGTTCGTACTTCATTACAAGCCTTTATCATGATGCATCTGACATAATCAGCGTGTTCTTCTTGTAGCGTTTAGCATTTTAATGGCTATTAAAAAGCTTTGTTTTTATTCCCATTTTATGTTACCATGATGCACACAGAGATCGGTAGTACATGCAAAGATGCAGCAATTTCGTATGATTTTCACCTAAACGTTTAAATAAGGGAGGAAATCTCAAATCTTCGCTATGGTTCTATCTACATTAATTAAAGTATAAATAATAATAAGCAGCTTTCATTTTACCTGTTTCATCATATATTTTTTACTGCGCCGGTTCTAAAGATAAAACAGTTTAGTGGTCATTAAGAAGGGTATCATTCACTCTAGTGGCCTGGCATCAACAAAAGACATTGGCGTAAGCATCCTGAGAGCATCATCTGAGAAGCATCTTATCTGTGAAACGTGAGATGAGGGATTTTACGCAATAATAATAATAATAATAATAATAAATAAATATACTTCATAACCAACCAAAAACAAAGGCAAAGAAGAAGCATCATTGTGAAAATGAATTTATGCTTGTAGCCCGTGCATATGAGTTTCTTAACAAGCTCGTTTGAGCACTCACTTATCCACTAAAATTCGTCGAGGCAGCCTTCCGTCACTTTTTTGTTTCAAGTTTTAAGAGTTGAGATCAGACGAGACTCTATAACAGTAACGTAATATGTATACGTGCCTACTTATATCGCCACAAAACTACTCTATGAATGTTTCTATTTATTTATTTACTTGTTTACTAAACTATAACTTTTTGCGTAGCCCATCTTCATCAAATCATGTAGGTACATGTTTATGATTTTATCATTATTATTTTATTCCCTCTTACTATTATTATTTGTTCACTTTTATCATTATTAGGAGAGCTTTTCCTTGATGCGTACTAGCTTTTTCTTGAGTCTTGAGTCACGACGAATAACTGCGATATATAATATGATCCCTCCTTCCTTTTTAAATTTCACGCATTATGTACGAAGCATGAAAAATTAGGAATTTTGCTTGTGCTGTTATACCTGTTGCCGTAATAAAATTCCGGAAATTACTATTTTCTTCATTCACAACGTTATAAACTTTTGCTATGGAAAAAACTAATTCGGTATAGTCTTAAGCTTCCTATTTACGCTAAATTTTCCCCTTTTTTATTACTCTTATGAAATATTTGACTACAAAAGTCGTTGTGGAGCTTCCGTTGATTCAAATGTTGTCTTATGAATAGACATATTTATCATTTTCGCACGAACTACAAAACGATTCATTTTTAAAAAGACGTCGCGTCAGAAAAATGGGTCTTAAAGTGGGTTCTTGTGTACGTTTGTATATTTTTACTAAACTCAACATACCCTGTTTTCCCATTGTTACACTTCTTAAGCAAATATATATTGTGTGTGGTTTAAGATTTATTGGGCATTTGTTATGTTTAAATTGCGTGCGTTTGTGTATGTACGTGTGCATTTAAGATAAGATTGATAAATTTACAAAAATGTAATTAATAATTGCCCCGTGTTTAAATGATGCAGCAGACACCACCACCACAAAATAATGTACCATTCACCAATTTATCCCCCTTTTGTTTTCCTTGTTTCAACAACGGCACAGAAAAAAGTATGAATTGCTGGTATTTTTGAAGAAACACCATTCATAGTTTTGTTAATGTAGACTTCTCTGCATTTTGAGGTTATCGCCTTTTCGTAAAAGTACAAAACTAAAATAATGATAGGGAGCGCCAGATATGTACGGTTTGGTACGTGCTTTAAAGAGGCTGTTAAATGAATGTATGAAAAAATTCAGTTTTAAATTTAAATCTAGTCAATCACCGCAGGTATTCAGCTAGCAAATGGTAACGTTCCGTTGGCGACTCGTGAAAATAAAGCGTAGAGGAGAAAATGGGTGGAATCGGTTCCTTCCATTTCATGTTTTTTCGGACAAAACATATAGTTAGCTTTTGTTTTTTGATAACTTATAAGTGAGTAATAAATGGTTACAAACTTTTTTTATGTGCAAACATTATCATCATTGCTTTCCGAATCACTTCCTTTACGTTCAACGCATCCATGTAATAATGATGAGGAGGCTTCATTCAGAATTTTTTCTTCGCGTTTGTGGAAATTGGAAACGAAAACGGAGATGATGTTCAAACACAGATGTATGAAGGCATATACCCATTATCAATCGAAGCAGCATGTGTGTAGGTTTATCAAGAAAGGAAATGGAAATCCAGCCCACTTCCGATTCAATACATCAAATAAGAAAAAAGCAAGCTTTCGTTCATTCATTAAAATTCATTCTTCACGCAAAGCGTATATACATACATATGCTTGTCCAATTTAGATAATATTCACTTATTATGACGTTCCGCTCCACATTCTTGAAAGGAGCAAACTGCTGTGCTTGCTGGATTGAATCTTGCGTCCCCATCTTCCCATCTTTTTAAAATTTTGTGAACCCAACCGTACGCTGCTCAAATGATGACTTTCTTAAAAGGAAAAAAAAACATTTTTTTTCTCCACTAAAACTCATCTGCAAAAACCACATATTTATCCTTGATTGTTTCATTCATCAGTTTGCAAAGTAACCGGGGGAAGCATGCCAAATGGTAGCAATAAGCATAAAATATGCATGTGTAGCAACATTTTCGAGATTAATTGTATTAATTTTGTTTAATTTTCTCCAAATATCGACAAATTAAGGCAGGGAACATGCTCCTAATTAACAGGGACAATGGAAGAAGAAACAAGCAAATTATGTGGTCAAAGAACAGAGAATAAAAATGAAAGGATCGCTTTTTAAAAAAAGAATCATGTTTGCACTTATTGCTTCATTATTACAAATAGACATATCACATTAGAAAAAATGGCTAGGTACCTAAATAATATAGACATATGTAGACGCAATGCTTGTGTTATAAAAAAACAGTTGAAGCGTGTCATCATTAAAAAGTGAATGGAATTCAAAAACAGTGTGTAAAGCTTTTTACATAATCCGAACAAATATATATAGTCTATTTTTATAAAGTTTTTCCGTAAATTTAGAAAAAAAACTGGTCTTGACTTCTTGAATCTGATTATTAATTGAATTCTTCAATGGTGAATTTTTATTTTTATTTTTGGCTTGTGGCTAAATTGAGGTAGCTGCCGAACGGTAGTCACGATATCAGAATAAAAAGCTCTTCAGTTTACATTTATTTGTTGTTTATTTTCAATATAAACATCATAAATAAACAAGGTGGCTGAAACTAGTCCCATCGGCAATAATAAATTGCCAGGAAAAGGATTTTTTATGTATGAAAAATGAAAAGATATATAATCCAATAATCATAAAGGGAACAGAACGTATAATTTCCCTCTCTTCTCAATTTCATTTACGCAACACAAAACTGGTTCAGACAGCCAAAAGGATCACAATCGTATTTACTGATCATCTGTGAGCAGTATAGTCGAAATAAAATTCCAATTACAATTCTACACGCCTAGGTCAACTTTCAAGGGTCAACAGTAATTGCTCATTATGTTACCCACTGCTGCTTTTCCTGTAACTTTTAGTTCATATCTCACACTTCATCTTTTCGTATAATTCAGCTAGTCAGTTTTCGTAGCCAACAACAATCAGCTCACATTGTATTCACAGCAATTTTATTAAATGAATTAGCTTTGATGTCTCTCGGTTTAAGTACCAAGGCACAATGAATAAACAGATTAGTCAGTCTACTACGTACTTAAATAATATTATTATGAGCAGAAGACAAGACAGTCAAAGGCATAAAATATAAATGCCAAGATTTAAAAAAAAATATGAAGCAACAGTAGTGTGCTCAGTGCTCACTTACAATGTTTATCATGCAGTCATTCTCTTTCATTACGTTTATTTCATTTTTAACAACATGCCAAGACAATATTTTACAAGTGTATGCAGGGCTATAAAACTTTAATTTCTTACATTCATTATACAAATTCATCAGTCGTAGAGTAATTATGTACGACTACTTTATATTAATGGTTATCAAGTGTTTTGTTGTTCTGTAGATGGCCAACGATCTCTCACTCTTGTCTGGAGTGCAAAGCAAATCCACACCTTTCTTTAAGCAAAGCTAAAAAATGGATTCTCAAACTTGGACCATGATCACACGAAATGTGCACTTTTCTTGATGCTATTGTTGGGATGCAGAAAAGCAACAAATTTCGCTTAAGTAATTAATATTGCTATCTTTAAAATCTCTCCGAGTCAGCTAACCACAAGTTGATTAGGTATTTTATAATTAAACACAAAACTGGTCACATACCAGCACAAGTGAGGCATTATGTAAAAAGGTAAAAAAAAGCACTGCACATGCGAGGGTGGTGCACGACGAGGCACGCATAAAGAGTGAAGAGACTATTTTAATGAATTTCTCTTCATACAAAACCGTCATGATGATGAACATGATCATGATGCCCCTTCTCATATTAACTACATGCTCATCCGAGCCATCAATTGCTACTTTATACTTGTCTCCGTCATTCTCCTTACATCTCATAATCATATTAATTACAACAGATTGGCGTGGAACAAAGACTTGGATGGACACATGATTAATGCTTTTGTTAGCAAGTCGGGTGCACACCGTTCCGTCATATATTAGGCTGTTGTTTTACAGCTTTCCTTGATCCGTACCACCAATCAATACAAGATGCAATACAACTACTGCCAGTTCTACGCCTTGCATATCCCGATGCAGCTCTTGAACTTTGCCTGTTTTTCTATTTTGCTCTATTCTCTATCAACATATATTAGGTATACATACATGTATATCTTGATGACTAACACCTTAGATTCTCTTTCCGCTTTCTTTTGCTATTACTTTCGGTGTTTGATGTATCTACGTACTTTGTTCTGGAGGGATTACTAACTTGTTGTTGTTTAGTGCGATTCAGTAGTCACTCAACAGCATCAAGTCGTCATTACAACAAAATAAGTACTTATTATTACAACCATTTCGCTATATCATGCCATTATGAATCTCATCTGTGTTGTTATTATTGTTATTTAGATTGCTTTGATGCTGCCACTGCAAAAGTCTAGCTAGGCAAAGAGAATGAGAGATTAATATCAATCTCCGCACTCCTTCATCCCTGGAATGTTAGTTAGCCGACTCATGGTTGTTCCGTACAAAAAGTTTGCATGCAGCTATTCGCTTTCGCTAGTGCGTTCTACCTTCTACCACCACCACCAAACCTGTGCCATTTCATTTTTGCATATATATAAGAACATAATTGCATATTAAAAGCATATAAGAAGTCAAGATTCATTTTGTGCCTTTGTATGATTCTTTTGTGTTGTTCTACATGTACCGTATTTCCATTCATCATTTTCGTGGCAGACTATTAAAAATAGAGTCTTCCACGCTCCACGAACTTATATACTCGCTTTGGCGTGGATTGAGAAAAGCAGTATCTGCACGTAGACCGTAGACCGTAGGCATAAGATCGTATCCATATTATTCATTTTTCTGTGAACTTCTTCAACCTCTGCTCTTCTTTCTGAATTTTAATGCCATATCCATAATATGATATGATGCTAGTGCATATAGCTGTGGGTAAAATATGTTGGCGAGAAGGTATAGATTATTATTATATGGACGTGCATTATAAAGAAATAAATTCGATCACATCAAGATTATATCTAAAAGACGGATGACGACTACAATAAAAAATTGTTTTTCCCTTTTGATACTGCTGCCACATTTATAGGGATTTGAGTAGCACGGCGACTTACACTTTGGAACAAAAATAGTGTATCATTATCATAACAAAAGGTCTGCTGAACTGGATCAGTTCAGTATTCTCACACTTTTTTTATAACACAGCGACCACGTAGCTTATTAAGGCGAGGCAGAGCCATTAAAATGGATAATATTATTATCCTCGTGCTACTAACGCTCTACCATCATCATATCACCCACCAACTTTACCAAAAAAAACGAGTGCTCTAGCACCAATACCACTCCATTTGTCTAGTACATCAATGAAAGCTGAAACGAGCTGAAAAATTATTGATACCGACTGACTCTCCGCTGCTGATAAGGCGGCCATTTCCTCAAAAAAGTAAGATGAAAGAGGAGAGAGCATTGATACAATGGGATTGTTACGGGAAGTGATCACTGGACAAGATCTTGCTTTTTATTGGTAAAGATAATAATAATGTGTGCTGGCAGATTAGGACATTCTACTTTTGTGCTTTGCTAGCACCGACTACTGCGGCTACCCGCTATCTTTCTCGCTATCGTAATAGGCGCATATTATACGTGTTTCCTCCGCCACCACCAAAATAATATTCACAGCACGGTCAATGGTGTGGTGGTGCTGGTTTGTTCAGCCTGGTGACCAACTAATACGTGCATTCATGATATTTTTTAGCTTCATTGAATGCATTAGCTTCGCGGTGACCATTTATGATTTTTACAAGGACATTTTATCTTGTTCTCAATGTAATCCTCATCACTATAATACAGATACTATACTTTTGCTGCAACGAATAATGTTCCAAAAAAATCCAAGTACAATATTTATGCCACTCTAGAACTGTTGTAATGCGACTTGAGAGCTAAGGATGTCGAACTGCTTTGGAGAGCGATAGAAGTACTGGGGACTATAATGTTATCTCTTGTGGCTCAATTATGATTGTCAACCGTTGTATGTCGGCTCATCTTTCACGGAATAATGATGGCCATTGTCATTGTAATAAGAATAAGAAAGTACGCTAAGTGCCAACTCTTTTTTATACAATGCAGGAAAAAAATGCGTGGTAAGAAAAGCGGATATGTTGTATTATTGTGAAAGACAATCGTCTTCCTGTCTTCGTATCAATGATAACTGCTTCTGATGTCAGTGACGCAGTGACGTAGTACCACTGCTGCAATCAGTACATTGTGGTAGGAAAAATTCCGTCACCCAACACTTCCAAAATCCGGTCTGTATGGAATGGAGACTGTTTCTGTTCATTGTTGTTACGGGGATGGATGCTGAATTACAAGAGACAGAATAATAGATACAATTCTGGGAAGAAATTTACTACGAAATGTCCCACGAATTGAGACGAGTTAAACCTATTGAATTGTAAATGCATTTACATAGTAGAATAACCAATCCAGCGCTATTCAGGATGAAGTGCAGGTAATCAAAGGAATCCCTTGTTCTTAAAGTTCAAATAAATACAGTTCTGTAGTTCGCATCTTGCACCAAAGCTTTGGACGATTCGACTTCAAAGAAGAGTTTTCTCCTCGGTTGGACTTTCATTATTGATCGGCGTAGGTTCCTTTCCAGAATTATGACAGACATCAAAATATATGTAGGTTTTTTATATATTTTTATTTCGTGCTTTTTCATGTGAAAACTTGCCTGTTTTGTTGCCTATGAATAAAAGTTTGCTGAAACCACAGGAACCACATTTATTTTGCACTAATTGAATTGTTCAATAATAA
Organism: Sinella curviseta; assembly: GCA_004115045.4. Lineage (NCBI taxonomy): Eukaryota > Metazoa > Arthropoda > Collembola > Entomobryomorpha > Entomobryidae > Sinella > Sinella curviseta. The sequence continues at coordinate 18,259,737 of CM065489.1, read as the reverse complement.
GTTGATGTATAAATTGCAAAAGCGGGATTTGCACACTACTGTCATTAGTGACCACAGCCGTTTGTTGGCGTAAATTTCATTGGAAACATGATTAGGGCATTTCCACATGTGTGGCATAACTAACTAACTAACACGCGCTCATGTATCACAATGCGCGATAGTCTTTTAAATAAAACTAAAATAATAGTCTAACAAATTTCCTCTTGCCAAATTGAAAGGACAACAAAAATGTGGTTGTTAGTACTGAGGAAAGTTGGGACAATGTAATAGTAACACCATCAAGCTTGAATACAAACTTTGTTGTTGCTTTTATCCGTATTCCAGCTAACACCAAGGTAATACCATCCACCTTAATGCTTAACTATTGATGTGGTTTCCATATAGCAAGATTGCAGCGCGTCAAGGTTAATTTGGAATGCGAGGGCAATGTAAAAGGAAGTGGAGATTGATAGTTCGGAACACCTAAACGAGCATCTGGTGATAGGATGAAAATTTGTCTAAATGAAGATTGACAAGGATGATTTCCAGAAAAACTGCTGCAGCAAATGAATGTTATTATTGCCGGCCGTATTAGCTCTAATGATGCGCTTCTGTGGTACTTATATGTATAAACAATGGTCGCGGGTACGATAGGAAAAGTAGCAATAGTATCCATCTTTAAATAGGTATGCATGGTCTGGTCATGCATACATGCATGCAATATGCAATAATGCTAGTAATCCGCCACCTGAACTGTTCATATAACGAAAATGGATCTGTGTTAGATAATGGATAACTTGATTATCCAAAACTCAGCAGCAGATATCATATCACTTAGGCGGAAAGTATACACAGATAAACTGTGTCCATGCATGCGTAACAGGGCATTTCAAGGATTTGATCAAAAGCTACAAAAACCGTTTTTACAGATGAAAGTGTTTTCCATGCAAATTTTATTGGGTTACATGTAGGCATTTCCGCTGGTATACATATTGTAACTGATAGAAAAAAACAAAGAAGCTATGATGATTTCTCACTTTTGTCACAGACCCTTGGAGAAACACAATTTCACAGCCACTATAATATGAGGTTGGCTTTCAAACCTACGCAATCATGCAGTCAACCAGCAAGATTTATAATATATTCATAAGCTGAGCTTCGCCTTCCCAGCTTTCTGCACACATCAACCGGTCAAAGCGAGAGGAAAGTACTTTCGGCCGATTTTACCTGGGTTTGGCAAAAAAATGAACGTGGGCGGACTGAAAGAAAGACGTCCTAAAAATGTGCTTACAAGTATATCTATATTTGCACTCTTTTTTCACTCTCGACTTACACAAGTGCAATGGAAAATTATACAAGCATGAATACATCCCTCGTGTGTGATCAACATCAAATAAAATATGACATCAAAGAGGATGAGTGCGAGAGAGAGTAATCCCAGATAATACTTCAGCTTTCCTCTGTCTTCGAATCTTATGCTCATCCAAAAATTGAATGACAGCTGCGGCATAAACTTGCATTACTTCACGACAACCAAGCCAAGAAAGAAAGGCATGCATGGACGTCGCTGAAGGAGAAAGTCGTGAAACAAGATTTACCGTGGCGAGTGCACGTCATTTTATCCGAAATGTGGATGGATGGGGAAACAACAGGCACATGGCAAAGCAGATTGAGTTCACATGAATACTTTTCGATAAGTTCCGAATGAATGCCGCTATTGTCTTTACATACTCGCTTAGTTTTATTGTCCACGAGCAATGCAGTCCCCAAAAAAAATTTCAGGTTGTGGCGACATTATCGCGTTATATTGTGCACCAGCTTTCATTTCAGTTTCGATTTATGTCTGTAGTGACTTAGGTAGTATGCATTTTGAAATTGACTAAGCTCTTGAGTGAATGAGCATTCAGAAAGTTGTCCAAATGTCACGGCAATTGAGCCAACTCAATGTCATGTGTGAATGATATCATTATTATACCTCATCGCTATTGTACAAAAGCATTTTATCTGGACAGGAAATACATTAGTACGACGACCACCACATCATCGAGTACGGCGTGTGCCCTTAGTAATTCATTCAGCTGGTTCACCTGCACATTCACGCATAATGAAGTTAAAAGCCATTTGCACCTACAAATGTCTACGGTTTGTATGGCTCTTCTTCGTAATAAATACGTGTACACATCCGTTAATAAAGTATGAGCAAATTTTCCCTTTTCTCTGGGGCAGATGGAGAGAACATCAGCACAATAGCAAGGGACTCAGCAGCAGACACCTGCTCAAAGGTTTCTCTGCATGAAAAATAAAATTTCCTCTCCGGCTTATTTCTCTTAATGGGTAAAATTAATAATATAAATGTTAAGAAGCACAATGAAACAAATGAGGCAAGGACCCGCACATTAATTCATGAACGCATCTTGTATCCATCGACATGACTGTGAACCTACCTAATAGTTTGCCTATACAACAGGGGTTTCTTGTTATCCAATGTTACGTTTTTTACATAGGCATACACATTTTCTCGTACACGACGGTGTGTAGAGTTGTGGAGCAGAGGATTTACACCACTTGTGTTAACCTAAACTACACACCAGCATTATTTGCCTATTTACTCATAAGTGGCCCTTTTGCTGGTCAACCACAACAGTCAGCTTTTTCCGCTTCTTCCTTGCGAGCAGGCAAGAGAAATGGTTTTGGTCCACTGATTTTGACAGTGAGCCAGCCAGAGAGCAATCCTGCTTTTGCTTTGCTACTTCTACGCCACGGGCTTCTGCTTTTTGCACTCGTTTGTAATTACAAGACTGGTGCGTTTCTTGCTCATCTGCACCTTCTCTCACCTCACTTCAGCAATTTACTAATGATGAATGTACGCTCGCATAATAGACTCATAGAAGACAAGTAGTGGCAGTAATGGGAGTAGTAATAGAGAGAGAATGAAAATTGCTACTACTTGCTCATCCTATAACACTCTGCAAACTAGTCAGAGGAATGACTCTGTTCTGTTTTAGCAGCAAAAGTTACACTAGAATGGTAATAAACGCTGTTGCATTGCTGCTGCTGGTCTGATATGATACGGGGATAAGAAGACCTTTGGTTCTGATGATGGTACAAGAAACGCTGCTAGAGAAGAAGAAAAGCTCGCTTGCTCGCTAACTAAAAACTAATACAAAAAAGTAATATTGCTCGCTTAACAGGGTGGAGGTGGACGAAAACAACAATTCATTCTTTTTCTTTGCTCCGCGTTTCTCTTATCGAGATTGGAGCGTGTAGTAGTAGTGCAGCTTGTAGTAGAAGTAACGAAATCATTATGATATACGGGTTTCCTAGCGTAGAGCAACTTCAGTCTCTCTTTAGTTGGATGCAGGAAAGCATCACCAACCTCAGCAGAGCAGAGCCGCTGCAGTTGGATCCAACGTGTGTTGGTGTGTGTGCTTCTCTTATTTTCCATGCTAGTCTCCTACTCATCATCATTAATAGTTCGTAAAAATATACTGCTACTTACTGTTGTTAAACATACCTTTGTATTCTAATAGTTAGCTGGCAAGTAAGTTGGCGAAAGTATGTATATTAATGTTAGATAGGGACAATCAAAGCGGAAGGAAACAGGAAAATAGAATATCAGTGTTAAATACAGATATAGAAATACATACATACTGTTAAGATTATGAGAAGCAATAGTTCCAATCAATTGTTGTGGACCTGTCTGTGGTCTGTTGTGCTACAAAAAAAAATGTTGTCGTAACTTTCGCAGCAAAATATTGTTGTCTGAGGTTCCTCATGTCATGAACGGAATATGCGGTGGTGGTAAAATGTGAAAGTAAACTCGGATCAAGGATTCATGCATAAGTAGCCCCAGTCCATATAAATGGTGAATATGACAACAATGTTTGTGGAAATGCATCACTCTCGGGGTTTCCATTAAATCAGCAACAGCAGCGTGGCTACAAGAGTCTCGTTGACATTTAACTTGTTGTGGTGAATGTGAACTGAAAAAATCCCTCTACAGCAACAATGGATGGTGGTAGGAGTTGGAGGAAAATGTTTTTGATTGTGATTTTAATAAATTTCTTCATAGGCCCAGGTAAGTTTTGCCAAATTGACGTTTCTACTTATTCAAGATGCACTATCATGATGACATTGCACTTTGCCCACCCATCATTGATCATTCATACCTATTCTATGATAATACGCTGTGTAGGTATACATTATATAGCCATGGAACATACATACATCGAAAATGCTGCTGCTTGCAAGACGACGCGACGATATATGCAAAAAAAAGTCATATAGCTATCATGCAAGTGCTTGTGGCGTGCGTAAAAAATCAATTATCTCTAAACCATCTTCGCATTAATGTCGATAGTTTACACAAAGTATAAATAAACAAAGACTTCACAAGTGGCTTTTTCAGCTTTACGTTCATCATTTCATCGCACCGCCGCGCCGTCAAGTCAAGTCACACAAGAAGTTTCCATAATTTATACATTTGGAACAGGCACGTAACATAGTAGTAGTAGTAGCACATATTATTGGCGTTTGGCCGCTATATAACCCAGACATGCATACCTACTACAACTACAACAGATGCATAGTATTAAGAATATATGTATGAATGGCAGCAAGATTAGTTATTTAACTTAACGGAGTCACACACACTTACATGAAAAATATCTTACTTATCTTTTTTTCTCTTCTTTCTTTCATTTGCCATTTTATCCTTTTTACTTTTCGAAATACAATGCACATTTACACGGAGTATGTACGTATGGTAAGTACACATGTGTAGTGGGTGATATATACTGGGAAGAGTGTTGTTGCTTTAATATGAATCGCTATTACTATGCTAATCTCTTTTTATTCCTGTTGATTTTTTTACGTTGTACTTGATGAAAGAAAAACAACTTTTTTATGCGATTCATACGTGCACACTTTGTTGCATTATTTTTTTCCCTTCCTAGCCTAAAAGTCTAGAGAACGAAACAGAAGAAAAGAGACATTTTGAATGTGCCACTTTTTGACTGTGTGCATGTAAAATGGTCCACACAGCTCGACAAAATAGTTCATTCGTGTGTTTTATGTCGACGTGGATTTCCACGCTTTTGTTTATAATTACCACAAAGTTATAAGACAAGTTGAATGGGTCTTCATGAGAGAAAGAAAGGCCAAAAAGAAAATGCATAATAATCAGACCATCATCATCATCATTATCTATCCTTGAGCCAAGCAGGCTAGACAGCAACTACTTTTATAGTTTTATATGAGTTTTTATGCAGATTTTACGTACAATGCTTGACAGTGCTTTCCATGAAAACTCTCCCTCTCTGTCATGTCATGATTCATTTTGAAATGTGAAATAGGATATTTGCAAGAAATAGTCAACTAAAAAGAGCATCAAGTAAACTAGTGCCCGACAGAGTCGGGTCCTGTCACCGCTTCAAGTAATATTTACTCAATAGGTTCTTGCCTGATACGAGAAAAGCCCAAAATGTGCTTAGTAAAAAGCATTAAAGGACTACCTCGTATCAGTTTCTGGTGGATATAAGAAATTAAATGGTCCAAATAATCCCTCAAGAGGTGATAAATAACTGACACCAATACTTTTTGACGTGTTTGTGGGCGATCTAATCCCTCTTATGGGTAACCACACCATTTGGGATATTGAGATGATCGACCCGTTCACGTTGCCCCATTTTCTTCCCAACTTCCACCATCTATTCATATGTTCACTTGTCCTTACTGCTGTCGATAGCTCACATCACTTACTGGTCATTTTCAAGCGGAATGACATTTATTCGACTTCCCACGCCATGAAAATCATCTTCTTATTGCAGTGGCATATTGTAACGACAGAACGTCACAAAAGATTATGCAATAGTACTATATTTAACGAAGATATAAATTTACTCTTTTATCTTCCAAAAAGAAAATATGGTCATTGGATGATTAAAAAATATTAAACGCCTGTCTAAAAACCTGAGAAACCGTCGAAATATGTGATATATTCTGTTAATGTTGTCGATAATAAGTGATACTATCTTATACAAAATTTTGAAGGATTGGAGTCGAATAAGCATTCGATAATGATAATGAATCCTTAATCTGCATGTTAAGATACATATTTTCGCGCAAATTTTACGAGAAATAATTCTTTTATATATTTGTAAAAAGTGGACTGGTATCATTATCGTATTTACCAAGAAACGTTTCGAAACTGTATTTCAATCAGCACCTCTGGGACATTTAATATTACAAATTATACAAACAATTTTCTATTTTGTTTTGTTTATGCTTTGCTGTTTTGCACTTTGGAGACGCAGAGGGATTAGGAAGCTAATTATTTGTCAGGGAACAAGACCCATGAAAATTATCGCGATTCTTGTAACATTTCCCAACAGGCTTTGTTTCTCTTCTCCCAGTGATTTATGAATGTGTACCAAGCAAATTATTCTTGATATACGACCATTTTCTTGACGTTACGAAGATCCACAAGAACGTTACACCAACTTGGGACTGTATAATAATATGTATTTGCAGAGATAATAATAAAATTGGAAAATTGTTAGCTATATTAATGTGCTGTAGCGGATATTGACACTGAAAGGCTTTAGGACATTCGTCTTCTTTTATACTTACAAAGGATTATATAAAACCAAAATACTCACTTATGAAGAAATAGAAAATTATGTTTACATTTTACATAGTCATTTGTTCTCTTTTTCTCCTCTTGTGTCTTCCTATGACATATTGTTCAGATAGAGCACGTCTCCACTTTTTACAATCTTACGGATTTTTTTTTTAAATCTTTCCGTTCCGTCTGACACAAAAGTTATTGGCTATTGGGTGGTTGCAATGCAATGCACTGCATTCGTGTACGTACAAGAGAGAAGATGGAAGAAAGCACACGGCTTGTGTAGTGATGGCAAAATGCAATTCTTCTTCTTTTGTTGTTTCTTCGGTGTGTTTCTTCGAATGAAGAAACCTTCACAGTATGTGATCATCATATTAGAGTAAAGTCTTACGAAAAACACACACATTTACTTCTTTTTGGCATGATGATGAGTGGCGAAAAAAGAAGAGTTAAGGAAAATGCATTGGGATGTGGCTGTTGCTCCTGTAGTTATGCCGTACGGTCATCATTACGAGAACATTTGAGCAGCAGGAATCTACACGGATGGATGAATAATATATAGTGTAACAAGAAGAATGAACTACTGCACACACATTTAATATATAACTCACATCAGACATTATAATAATAATAGAATCTACAGCCATACTTCCCCTCCAACTGTATGTTTTCATATAAAGTATAAAATAGAATTAAATCATGTTCAAGTAAACTCAACCACATTTTGCCGTAAAACGCTTAACAGACGCTAGACACAAAGATAAAGAAAATAAAGCAATATTTTATCAAGCGAATGTGTAGGTATATTTTCTTATCATGTTTTTTGTATAGCGTAAAATATTACGATATATTGGGAGACTAAGCTTAGAGAATATACATTTATTTGTCCGTGTAACTCCGTGTGTATCTCTGCATTGACGAACTATATACAATATATTGTACATTCTTCTGCACTATATATCGGGTGTGACTTGCTACAACGTGCAAAATTGCACACTGCTTTTACAGGTCCATCAATATTATTATTAACATGCACGAGTGTTATAGGCAAGTAGACAGGCCTCCCTTTAAATTATCATTGTTTCTTCGTGTAAAAAAATGGGATTAAAAATGATGAGGAATTCAGAAACGCTCATTTTTATCTCTTGCTCGTACAGCGGTAGTTGCAAGTTTCGGCAAGTTGCAATAGTAATATGATCATCATGATGATCCTATTTCGATTTTTACATTGAGAATTGAGGAGCAGGTAATGAAAAAAAGTAGTGAACGTCTTTCTTCGATTTATTTGATTGGTGAGGAGGTTACCAAGTTTTTGTGCAGATTTGTACGTTTTTTTATACAGTAGTGAAATATTAAGTGAATACCTTAAGTGATGAGATGATAGGGGCATGTTAGCAGATATAATATTGGCCATTACAAACTGTGTAATTCGAGTATACAAGGGTTTTGATGGGGCCATTGACACAGCAAAAACTACCAACTGGTAATAAAAATTAGTACATAATACTTTTCGTATGGGACATATATCGTGTTTGAATTTAAATACCTATTTTGCCGATATGAGCCAAAATCATTAAAATGAACCAAAATACTTCGACATTTAAAACAACAATATCAGGTATTCTTGCCGTATGCACTATTTCAATTTCATTATTTGCGTGGATCATAGCTATATACGATCATGAACATTTCCAAGGATTATTTTTCGTTATTGTTTCCAAGTCATGGTTCGGATCCCACATGCAACTTGTTCCCGTGGAACAGTTGTCCTATTGTATACACACTACTGACATTACAGAAACAGATACTGCACAGAGCAGCGTAATAATAGCAATAACGTGAAACGAGCTAAAGAGGTTTAGGAATAACACTTTACAGGACCACCACATGTTTAACATTACATATACTTGGTCCACTCTGGTTAATTACCTGAAATCTTTTGTTTGCTATCTGTGTGGTATTAGGTACTCAATTCAAAAAATGTCGATTAGAATTTTAATGGCAGCATTATGTTTTCCTATGCATAAATAACACATTTCTCTCACACCAACACATTTCAACTCCTTTGACCAAAGTTTCCCATACTGCCAGTGTCAATACATCTTGACTTCTTTATTATTATTATTCTATTTGTAATAATAATAATAATAATAATAAATGAGGAATGGCAGTAATATCTTGAGCTTGTTTCAAATCTTCACAAGCCTTTCTTGTCCTTGCAGCATCGGGCAAATTTTCAGGCTTGAGTAATAAATCCGGTAATTAAGTTCAACAGGTATAAAATATAATATAAATGTATGAATGTGCTGAGGGAGATGGTTGCACTATGCACATGTTTATACTTAAATACCCACAAATATCATTGTACGATTTGCTCTCCCTCATTACCATTGCGTCTCGTTTGTACCGTGTGATCCATGTCATTTTCCCCACGAAGTGTCGTTGAGCTGCAATATGCCACAACAGCTCCTTCTGTTGCAGTACATTGTCTTTGGCAGAACGTGTTTAGTGGTTTTCCTTGTTGTGTTTACTGCATCTTTTGCATAGCCATTGTGAAGAAGAGATGGCCTTTTACCTGACTTAATGTAGGGCCATCCGTGGTACATTATGTGTTGATTGGTATCTCATGAATATTAAAGAACGCATAATATTATTGTGTGATGAGCCGGTAATAGGCAAAAAGTGTCGTGTTTCTGTTTATGTCTTTGTGAGTACCAGTTGAAGCAGATATTAATATTGTCTTTGGTGTGGCATGCACAAGCCACGCCAACCAGTCTCACTCAGCTACTCAGTTCTTGGCAGTAGTAAATGTAGGGGTTAGTTAATATGATATGGCCCCAGAACTTACAGAGAGTAAAACACAAACACTTAAGGCATCTATTCACTAAATAAATACTCTCTCCCTAGTAATTCGCATTATCTGCCCATTACAAAAAGCTTATGTTTCACTTACTACTTATTAATATGAGCTGGAATGCTTTTTCTCGATACTGCTTTCTGTCTGTCTGTCTGTGGTTCATTTGCACCGAACCGATTTCCTCTCAATGTCAAAGTTAAATGAGTTTGGGCTAAATTCGACTAACCCTATAGTAGGTTGGTGTCGGGAGGGGAAGTGTCGAGTCTCCTTTATCTCCTGTCGTTCACTTGTACGAAACTACATACATATTTATTGTCTACTCCGTTTGTTAGAGGTTATATATTATGAGCTATTAGAAGGATTTATTCATTTGTTAAAGCTCTAGTTGCTGCATCAACAGACGGACCCCAGTTGTTTGTATACTTTCCAACAGGAGCACAAACTAAAGTATTGTGTATTTCTGCTGTGTAAATAACAACTGCACTACTTGCCATGGTCTAATCATCTTTTTTAACAGATCGTTAATTACTAATCTACAAGATACTGTATAAATACATGATTTTGTGCTGATAATGCAATGATTTGTTATTGTATGTATGTGTCTTTTAAAGTTATTATAAAAACACATATTCCTATTGTGAAATTAAATCATTATACGACAGACATGTAAAAAAACTTTCCAATGGGTTTTGAGATCAGTGTTTTGAAAAAAGGATATCAGGAAGTCTTTAAGTATTCATATTGATAAAAACATTCACCCTTTGGGAGGTATAAGTTTTACCAATAATGCATTTATATAATAAGTAGCACATTCATGATTCGACATAATATTTTACTACAACTTTTTCTTGTTGGCTACTGGCATTCTGTTCGCATTTCTTGAAAAAAATATTTCACAAAGCAAATCAATGCATGCCACTTTTGTTCTACCACGAATACATTTTCTGTCGTTTCTCCAGAATTGAGCGTGGTTTCTCTGAAAGAATTTTAGCAGCTCATCGTACGTTTAGGCAATGGTTTGAAATCAATGTGGCATTCGGTATTACTTTGCTTATACATTCCTGCTTTGCTTGCATACTTTTTAGGTATTTATCTGTTTAGTCTGGTTGTAGTAATGTCATAAAGTGCATAATGTATATTGTTCAAATTGGCGATAAAACAGCTGCACTTCACTGGCGAATATTGTGGAGATGATATCTCATTCGCAACAAAGGAGGCAACTAAAATTGACACTGACAGCTATTGTTTCCTGAACATCTCTACGTGTTCATTTCTGAAACTATGGAATCATGAGTAGTAATAATCACTTGTATGCCTTTCTATATTAAAATGATAGCAAAATCGTTCAAACGTATGAAGAGATTTCTGAACGTTATACACCAAAATAGGATTAGTGCTCAAAGGAACAAAATATTATAAATAAATATAAGAAAATTGCTTCAAGGTGTCTGCATGCGAAGAAAATTCTCATAAGAAGATATTTATACCGCATACAATCATATTAAATGCTACACAAGCCGCTCATATCCATCTAGTTAAATAATAGTAAATAATTCCCATATTACATCTTCCAAAGATTCCCTTTCCATCGACATAATAAAAATTGGAACAATGCAATGTGTACGGTACGAGTGGTGGTCTCCTAGGCTTGTATAAACCTTTTGAGATTTTATGACCTTTGTACGTATTGGCTGGCCGACTTTGTGTGCAATATGTTTTGTGTAGAAAAGCCAAAGAAAAGTAAGCAGGGGAAATGCCAATAAATGATAGCATACTCATCATCTTTTCTCTTCCTACAGCAGCTACAAAAAATAACCATTAAATTCTAACAGATTCTTTATTTCATTCTTTTATACTAGATACTTTTACTTTGATCAGTCGTAACAAGTTCTCTTCTGACTTTTTTCATTGCACCCAGAATGTTGTTGATGCTTTGATTTCTTGATAATGATGTTTTGCGACGTGGCTGAGGGATTTGTTACATAAAGTCTCTAGAGAGTTTTGGTGAGTGCATGTCGGCCCATGTGCCTTGTCTTGTCTTTTAGCCGATGACAAAGAGGAACGGTTGAAAATAATGAGAAAAGGAAATTCTGTTACCTAGATACAATGGGACCACTACTAGTGGTCCACTATATGCTATAATCAATGTGTGTATATGTGTGTCATGTTATTTGAAGGGCTGTGACGAGACGATAAGATGATGCGGAACATGTTGAATGCACCGGTGCGACGATACTACAAACACACTTTTTTCCCAAATCTGGAAAACTTTTATTCCTCCTACATCAAAAACACATCTCACAATCTTAGACTGAAAATCCATGTAATATTATGTTCTAATATAGCTGCTCACATTGACAATCTTCACTTCCCAATCGTGTAAGGTGTGTCGCTATGAAAAAGCCGAAAACTGTCGTCATCGACACCTCAAAATAAAATCCAGTGTCATCAATTGAAAATTGCTACGTATCGTCGCTGTATTTATCTCAAAACGGATTGGAATCATGTGCACTGCATTTAGATCTTGCCCAATTAATTATTAATCTTTGATCACGGTGAAATGTCTGGAGTCATGAATTGAAATTGTTATCTAGATGGAATTTACTTTGGTGTGATTCAGTTATGACATCGTACGTTGTGCTAGTTTTGTACTCAAAACTATATTATACAGAAAAGGTGTAAAAATCCACCGGCATAATGCTATTTGTGACTAGGTTGCTCACACGGTCCTTTTCTCGATCTAGTTATGGTTCATTTGAACTCCAGCATTCGACTTGGGAAAAGGTGCAGAAAGAAACCATATTGCATAAGTAGAGATATTTATGCTCTTAGACATCCTCAAATTCAAGTTTGTGCCGCACGTCTTGTTCCACTTGACTCTCGGCTCGCTCGTTGGAGTAAGAATGATGTACATGTGCGAGCACCTGAGCTCATTGTACGCTAGATTTGTACAGATTCTCGGTTCTACGTCTTGCTCAAGTTCAATAAAACTTTCTTCTTTCCTCGTTTTCACTTCATTTTCTGTTCTCCCTTTTCGATCATGATCATGACGAGAACGACGTGCCGGATCATAAAATTTGTCACACAAAAAAAACTAAACAAAACATAATTTTTCCGTTTTCTTTCATCATGTCAATTCTTCTCCAAAGTATATGAGAAGAAAGGTTAGCGCTACGCAGTAGAAGCACAATATAAATAGAACGTTACCTCGAACATTTTGAAAAGAACTAGATCGTTTTTCAATAAAACATTCCATTCTTTCCTTCCTTCTACTAGTAGTGAACCATGTGTGCATTCTTATTCAGAATTATTCATAAGAATTCGATCGACAAATTCTCTTATATAATGCGTAACATGTAGTATGATATATAGGTTATGTAACAACGTATTTAGCAATAAATATCATAATTCATATTTTTATGTTCTAGTAGCAATTAGCCCGACAATTGAAGTCAAAATATCGAATCCATTTAACAGCACGGAGAACTGCTTTACAATCGCTTAAACAGAAAATTACATACCTATACCATATCTTAACCTACCATATGGATTGGGAATGCGAGTTATTTTCCTAGTGAATCGATAAAAATGTTGGCAATGTATACCTTTGTATTATCAAATTAACAATAACAAGAAATAAAAGAGCATTCAAAATGCAACTGGTGGAAAGTTCAAACAAATATTGTTTGTAAATTCTAAGCGCTTTCTGTCCGTTAACAGCTTTATTGACGGATTAATTCTCCCATCTTTTGAAAATTGCATCGATCGATGAAGCCACCGTCTTACTTGCTGTGGAGTGTGTATACAAATTAGTTTTTAAGTACTTGATCGTATATGTAATCAAAGAAGATGCATCATTAGTACAATGAGAGTTGTACGGTAAATTAATTGGAGAAGTCAAACTATGATAATGCAGCTTTCATGAAACACTTTGTTTAGCTTTGTTTGTGTATGTGTTGCTATTATGAATCCATCGTAACTTGATAATAATAATAAAAGCACTAATAACAATACAGTTACCAGCAGCTAATCATTAGCGTCCTCTTTTCCTCTCCTCATGTTACTCGCACAGATGTTACTTGATCTACTTTGAACTGGAAGCATCACATCGTCATAAAAACGAGGCGGTATGGAATGCGGTAATGAAAAACGTAAACAAATAATTAAGTCAATAATAAACTAGGTTCTTGTAAAAACATAAAAAGGGAGCACTTCAGCAAACACCTTTGTTTAAAAGTTAGAGCACAAAAACGAAAGTGTCAAAACGTCATTGCCGTTAAACGGTGACCTTTGACCCCAAAACGACCTCAGGTCTATGTACTACATTCATAGACGAGTCGAATGATATGTCACTTGCTATTTGACCTCGTAACGGTTTCTAACCGTTACCGTTAGCATATGGGGTTGGCCGTTTAAGCAGGAGAGCATAAAACGAAAAAAAATATTTGAAATCGCCATTACCGTTAAACGATAACCTTTGACCTCAAAATGACCTCAGATCTATGCGTTATATTCATAGACGAGTCGAATGATATGCCACTTGCCATATGTTACCATTGAAAAAAATTGACCTTGTAACGGTTTCTAACCGTTGCCGTTGACCTGTAAGGCTAAGGAGCATGTCAAGTAAAACCCCTGTGCTGAGAATCCGTTTGCCGAAAACAGAAGTTCAAAATTCGTAATGGTTTAAGCAGGAGAGCATAAACCAAAATAATATTTGAAATCGCCGTTACCGTTAAATGGTAACCTTTGACCTCAAAGTGACCTCATATCTATGCGTTTTGTTCATAGACGAGTCGAATGACATGTCACTTGACATATGTTACCATTGAAAAAAATTGACCTCATAACGGTTTCTAACGGTTGCCGTTGACCTAGAATGCTGAAAATCAATGGAGCCCGTCGCTATGGGCTTAGGAACTCATTGCAAAAAACAGAATTCAAAAATTCAGTTCCGTTCGGAAGATAGAGCGCGCACGGACGGACGGACGGACGGACGGACCGGACACACAGAACGAAATCATAAGGTAGCACTAAAGTGCTCCATAATAATATATCAGAGCTTCTGAATAATAATGCAGATGCATGTATGTATGAATGTTCAATTCACCGTTGCCTCTTGTAGTGTTATGCAACGCATTCTTTTTGTTTGATAAAATTTCATTAAAACGCCGAGGCCTATAAACTCTAGTTACCTATATGGCTATGCTTTTATTGTGAGAGTGCATCATCATCGTATGTATGTATAATCATCTTATATATAGTCATTAAAGTAAACTGTTTGTCAATACACGCTTATCTTTTGTATCTTCAATTAATATCAAACCACTTTCTATTGGATATTAAATATTGGTTTAATGGCCATGTTACATAATAATAATTGATTTCATGCAATTGCTTTGCTGCAATACAGCTACATATTATAGTTGATTCGCTCCATTGTTTATGTCGAAATCACCATGCTCGTTAAGATAAAAACATGGAACTACATATCAAAAAATGCATTCATGTATGGGACGTTGTGATCTTAGGAGAAATTTCTCCAGTGCGCTGAACTGAGCGTAACAAGCACCCGGTTTAATAAATGTTGGAACCTTTTGAATTGAACGTTGTTTATGTGCAGTCTCTCGTTATTGATATTTAGGGGTTTAGAAACTCGTACATACATAGGTAATGTGTGTTTCATTAATTTAAAATTAAGGTTTACTCCAACGGGTAGCTATGCAAACGTATAGTTGTTCTAATGAAGATACTAGTGCACCATATTGTATCAAACCTGACCAGGGATTTTCACAATAAACCGGTAATGACAGCCATTTCTCTAATATCACAGTGTGATGACGCTGACGAGTATGATTGTGTTTCAGAAGCTGCTTTCACCGTCAGATATAAATTTTCTAGGTGAAATATCATATTGTGTACTTCATACCATAGTTTACGAAGCAATGTTCGCGAAATTTAATGGATGTCAATTTGCACAGAGATGTAAATGCACAGAGAGAAAATCTCTAACCGTTTACGGATTGTTTCCGTTTACCCCTGATGTTTAAGCAGCTTAAATTTCATGAAATAGGATTAGAGTAAAAGTAGAGAAACATTTCACATCGGCTGTTGGTATTTCATCATTGTGCACCCACACGATTTTGGATAAATCTAAACAAAGCCAAGCAAAAGCAGCAATGTAGATTGAGCTTTCTCCTCTTTTTCCTAAATATGGGATATAAGAAATAATACAAGCACCACCAGCAGCAACTTCTCTGTTGCGAAGCGAATAACATTCGGCATGAAATACAATCCGACATCCATTATAGAAAGTGCGATCAATTTACTTCGGGGAGAATGTCAATAATGTAGATAAAAATATTTTAAAAGCAAAAAACTATTTATACTCCTTTTTGTGCATAAATCTACTATCTCGAACGATGTTACTTGAATTGTTATAAACTGACGATACATTATTTTTGACATGTCAGTTTGAAATACTTTCATGATAGTCTCAAACATTATTGCCAACGACAACGATAAATATGTCGAAAGCCATAAGTACAGTTCTCGTGCAACGCTCGGATACATACGTTACCTTTTGTAAAAAAAATAATATTCTAGCCGCTTGTTGACAGTTTATGGTTATAATAAAGAGAATTTGAATAAATGATTCATTTCCAGTAGTGTCGTATTGTAGCATGAATTTTAAGTATGAAAGTAGTTAGCATTTTTCACAACGCAGATCTTAGAGCACTTGTGCAGCATCCACGCTCATCATCACACGCATCGTCGTGTTATTGACTGCAAAGTATTTACCTATTTATACGATATATTTTGAGACCACTCGCGGCCCAGTTGTCAATAACATTTTTATCTTCATTACATATGCACCCTTCCTCCTCTCTCCACATTTTCTCTTGTGCATGGGTTTCACAGTCGACCACGACGATGATCTTCATCTCTCTCTCTATCTATCTGTCTGTGAGAAATGGAACAGTAAGGTGCGATGAATTTTTCAATACAGCGTATTGGAAAAAGCTGTTATTTTGATTTTTATTATTAATAAATGCGCCTACCAAGAATACCAAAGCGAATAGATTCGTGGCTATGAATCTTTCTTCCTTGATGTAATAAAGTACTCCTTCAACTCTTTTTTACTCTTCTTCCTTTCTGTCCACCTGCTATAGAATACACAGAAGAGCCTGTGTGGCTGCGGTGTGTGCTGCACTACTTATAAATATCATCGAGGTATTTCTGGTTCAAAGGTTCAGCCATGTGTGAAATATTGGTAGTTTTTGTGTGCTTGTGGTCTCTCCTCCTTCAGGTCGTTCTGTTGTAGGTGCAGAGATGCACTGCTGTGAAACATGATCCATGAAAAAATAAATCTTTGCAGGAGTCCATCGTAAATACATGGACACCAATATTGAGGGGAGGAAGAGAAAAAATATACATTTTATAGCACGGCAGTGCGGGATTAAAGAAGATATACTCACACCACGTTTGACCATCTTCACACCTTACTCTTGTATTTACATTAAAGAAATAGTAATCAATTCAGCGAAAAGTATTCTATAATCAGTTCAATATCCGTGGAAAAGTCAAGCACAACATCAGACACGGTCATTATATGCAACCATGAAACAGCCTTTTCTCTCGCGACGCCAAAGCTCTTTTCAATGAGGCATGTGTGCACGGCTTGCTGGTCTTCCTGAGGCAAATGTTTATGGGGGCAATCTAATATGCACAATAAAAAGTACATTAATTAGAATCGAGGAGAGGAAAATGATTTAAAAGTCAGATTTAGAGGATGATTACCATGAAAGGATAGCACAAAGAAAATCATTAAACGGGTACATTCCTATCTTAACTGTGTGGCACAGGAAAATGTGATTACATTTTTAGAAACCATTTCCTATCTTACGTTTGTATACACTTCTTGCTGCGAGGAAGCCAAACAGATCTTCAGCAGATTGACAGACTGATTAGGATTATGCATTCAGCAAGATTTACTGTTCAGGTGATAAATATGATGTAAACTTTTCCAATGAAGAAATCGGATAAAAAATAATTAGCTAGTGGAAAAAAATCAAATTGATAAATCATTTTTCAGGTGGTGCATTTCTGGTAATTTCTGGTAAAACAAGTTATAGGGACACTCATTCAGCTTGACCATTTCTAATCCAGAATCTGGATAGTTCAAAAATTCTCTTAAAGATAGTCTCTGAACTATAATTACATAACCGTAATCGGACTATAAATATGTAATATATTTTTAGACAACCTCATCACTCCACAAAACAAAGTAAAAAATAATACATATTTTGTGATTAGATTAAAACATTAATGCTCGTTTTTCATGTTTTTCTTGAAATTTCTTGTAAATCATATTAATTTGGTTAGTGTTCTTGGTAAACATGTCTTGATGACTTGTGATATTTTTCGGAAGGAACATGGTACTATCTTACGCCCATCATCGTTTTAATTAGCAGCAAAATCTTGAGTGCCGTGGCATGTGCCACGGGAAAATGGGCACACGTACTCATTCCTTTGTACTGACTGGTGAACAGGGAGAGAGAGAGAGGAAGCGATAAGAAATATTATGCCGAATTATACGGTTGTATACAAATGAATGCATTTGTGCAGGTGTCTTTTTAATAAAAAAAAGTTCTTTAGGGGGCTATCTCGCCAAAATCTTTACACTTGTAGTTGAAGGATAATATATATGGTTCATCCACATTGCCTTTTTTCTAGTTAAACATAGATTACGATTGATAATATGGCGCATTAAAAATAGCTTTGATCTAGGTCTATAATTATTATGCGTATGTGCACGCGGTACACAGTAGGAAGAAGGTTCATATGATGGCGTCCAAATAAAGTAAAGTAAGTAGTATCGGAACAAAACATCGACAGCATTTTCTAATCAGTTGAATCAAGTAATGAAATGGTAATACAACAACAAGCAGAAATAGAAAAAAGTTAGCAAGCTCGTCACAGTAGAACCAAAGAAATGATATAAAATCTGAGCCTTATTTCTATGCAGGTGGTAGCAACCATTCATTTTTCCTTCCGCCGTCCAGAAAACCACAAACATAAATATAATAGGTAGTAATAGAAATTTTTATTTTTCAAAATCATCATGTGGGTAAATAATAACAATGTTCACGCATGTTTCAGTGGATGGATCGGCAGTATGTCGGTACCTAAAACTGGCAATTTCCACTGGTGATTTGAATATGAAATTTTTGAATTGTTGAGTGAGATGAAAAAAGATAAAATTTAGAATTATCAGAAAAATCATAAATATTGCTAAATATTTAATTTTAAAAATGCTAATAATATGGAGCGGAAACCCTAATTATACTATATACTCTATATTTAAGTCATTGGCCCTGGCTGGACTGGCTTCCCTTCACTTCTCGAGAGTTTCAATGGAGATTTCGTTGGATAATATATTGCATCGTTGTTGCTTACCACTGGGAGGTTTGCAACGATCGACCATTATTGCACACTAATAGAAACTTCACAATGAACTGAACTCCGCAATTTCAGCTATGCCTTTTAACTTGATGGTGGTTTTCTTGGTGGTGACTGCTGCTAGCAAACATTATGTACATATATATAGCTCCCGTAGTGTGGTAGCAGGTTCGGGTGGAGTAGTATCACACAGATTCATTTTATATTGTCGGTGTGTCTAGTTTTGAGTGAAATTTAGGAGAATTGTATAGTTTGCAGAAAATTAGTGCTTCTGTCCTTGTGGTTAGCTTTGCCTCATTCTGTCTCGGTTCGCAGATAGCACTGATTTCAATCTAGTTATATACATCCCTTAATTACAAGGTATTCCATACATTTTACCCTTTCACGCTCTTTTTCCCTATCTCACCATCACACCACCATCATAATAATAAACATACTTACAGCACCGCATCGGGCTTGATTATGCAACTTTCATACCACGGGCGCAAGTATATAAGTACATGGCATGGTCTGCTGCGTTACCTTAAAGTTGTTTTCTCGCTCTTTTTGCTTCTTCTTTTTCCTCTCTGCCTCTACGTTCTTTGAATGACTGAGTATTCTGCTCATCTCTGTTATATTCGTGATTTCATGATGATGATGATGGTAGTTCTGTTGTTGTGGTTGGTTTACTGGAAGGTAGAAACATTTCATTATCTTCGTTATCCTTCGCGATATTATGAGCAGCTCCAACGAAATGATACAAATTATAGTGCATAGTGCATCTCTCTACACACACATACACACATAGTAATGAGTGCATGAATGAACTGGCTGAAATACATGCAAATGAGTGAGTTTGCAATGCATATCAAGTAAGTATTACAAATATGCACATACAACATTTAAAGTATATCATATCAGCCATTGTATAGTTAGGGATAAAGTTTTTGCTGTCCGAATCCCTTTTCTCCCTTTGTATACAACCAACAAAAACATTATTCATCTAAATACTCATGCAAGCTACCTACCTGGTGGGAATCAGACGTATGAGACAAATATTTTAATAAACCGTAGTGTTTTGAAGTCTTCATCAGGCTAGAATCACGCGCGAGGGAGCGCTATGCAGTTTGTCTCCTTTGTGCGCTTTTAATTTGAGAAAAAGTTTTCTTTCTTTTTCAAAACATCACATTGCACTACCAACTGCCACCATGCACAAAAGGCAATTTTGAAAGGGACTACCACTCGCTTTAAAAAAAAGTTTTTTTTCAGCCGTTTCTTCCGAATGAACTTTATTACTACGGAGGCATAACTAACATCATTAAATGTTGTATAGCATTGCATGGTTTTTCATGTGTCTACAAGATATATAATCAGAAGATGACAGGGATGATGATGTATGTATTCGTTACAGTTTGCCATGCCGATGAGATTACATGAAAACGCACGTCCGTCCCGTACGTTCCTCTCCGCTGTCAGTTTTGTCATTGTTGAAATTGCCACTGCTCTACTGCTGCTGATGTTGTCATATAAGCAAACCAAACATAGGTACATATATGTGCCTTTCAATACAATTAATTGTATAATGATATGTTTTAAGATACTTTTAAAACCACTCTCCGACTCCAACCAACCGATACAAAGTTAATTCGAAATGCTTGGGTGACCACTTGTCTCGCTCTTGTAGAGATAAAACATTTTTACTTTAAAAAGTGGGAGTGACAAGTTCTTTTCGGTCAAAGACTATTGCATTCTCTGCTTAACGTGACGTTTGTT
The DNA here is from genome assembly GCA_004115045.4 of Sinella curviseta. Lineage (NCBI taxonomy): Eukaryota > Metazoa > Arthropoda > Collembola > Entomobryomorpha > Entomobryidae > Sinella > Sinella curviseta. The sequence goes on along the minus strand of CM065489.1, from coordinate 18,239,062 downwards.
CAAATGAATGTATTTTTTATATTTCAGTACATCGATATTCCAGACACGATTGCTTCATCCTTACTTTTGACTTTATAAAAACTTTTTTTGGCCAGTATTGTTTTTTCGTAATTTTGTATAAAACTAAAACAAATACGTAACAAGTGTTCATACGGGTAAACATCTCCGAACTAACCAAGTCAACCAAATAAAACGATTACTTGCGTCATTGTAATTCCGTCGACTTGATGACGTAAATAATTTCTTGTCACTTTCACCATTTTGGGATATGTTATCAGTACTGCACACTGTCCGTGATAATAAAACGATCAGCAGTGCTAAAAGCCATGTGGTTAGTTGACTCCATAATTGTGTGCATGCAAAAAGATTAAATTAGGCTCAGAGGTCCGTAAAAACGAGTAATAATTACTCGGGTACCCAAAGGGAAAGTAGATTGAAACTTGTGGTAAATCGTTTTCCCTGTCAAACGCTTCATTTTCAAAGCACACTAACTGTATTCTCGGAGTAGCTGCACGAGAAAGGCTAAATAACGTGGTGGTTAACTATAAACATGCAAATAGGCACGAACGGGCTTCATTATTATTCCTGCCTTAATGATTTTGTGAGTGTGAAGCACAAGCGGAATGAATGGCATAGTAGTAGTATTTGCTTTAACTGTTTATTATGTTTATTACGTACTACAAAGCAGTAAGTACTTTCGGATTAGCACCATCACTGTACCTACCTGAAGTAGTAAAAACATTAATTTATTCTGGCGAAAAAAAAGTTGTGAAGTCTCTGCCTAGCAGATAATATGAATATTCCTGGTGCAATACCAGAAGCTGTTTTGCATAATGAGCGACAATATGTTAATTCATATTGTCCTCATTATCATGTCATTCTGTGATCCAGATCACGAATAATCTTTTTACATTGAGTAAATGAGAGCCAGCGGGTATAAAAGGACCCTGCCGAGGCATCATCATCATCATTCTTATACTTACTCTCATTCCGAAACACTGTTCGATGTATCGTCTTCGTGACTTATTTCCTAAGTGAGCAATTCTCCTTAGAAGATTTTTATTTTATATTTTCCTGGAAACTTGGAATTCCTCTTCACAGAGACGCTTCCAAGTTCCCATCTCATCACACCCCAAACCTAACACAGGATTAATCATTTAAACGTAAATCCTTGTTTTATACGTCAATTTATTTGGCATTGTCTCTACGCATACCAAAACGTCTGACGGCATTTCATGCATGGCCTATGGCCGTACAGGAGAACCAACACCACACATACATACCTACGCATAAAGCATAAGCATACCTACCACGGGACCTTTCAAATTGGGGGCTCAACCGGGATCCTGTGGTCAGACGATTGCTTATAAATCTTATAATAGCTAACAATTATTAGCACTCTATTACCTACTTTGCATTGCTAATTTGGTTAATCCTAACAAAATGGCAAGCAGTAGACGTAGAGGCCGAGCTGCTGCTGAAATAGTTGATGATATTGAGGTAGCTGGTGCTGCTGGACCTGTGCAACGCAGTCCAATCCAAAATATTGCACCGAATCAAAATATTAACATTCCATTGCCACCACCTTTGCCAAATGTGGCACAAATTCCGGTCGTACAACGACCCCAAAACCAACCAAATCATGATTTACATGATAACATGCAAAGAATGCTAGACCTACAGCATAATGCGATTCGGTTACTGGAAACTAACCATGAGCAAGCCGTAAATGTGATGCGTGAGAATAATAATGCGCTCATTGCTGCGATTAGGCAGCTTGGACATGCATTTCATGCACCACAACCAATGCAAATGCCTGCAGCAAATGCACCACACCACCCACCTGTGCATCATAATGCACCAAACGCAAATGTCAATGCAAACGCAAATGGCAATGCAAATGTCAATGCAAACGCAAATGGCAATGCAAATGCAAATGTCAATAACAATGGACAACGAACCCATCACTTGAAAACAAGTGACATAAAAATTCCAACGTTCTCTGGCGCAAAAGACTATAAGACGCCATATGATTATTTGCTTGATTTAGAGAAGTACCAAGCAATACTGGGATACACTGACGACGAGATCCTAACAAATGTCATCCCATTGTCATTAACGAAGGAAGCTTACCAGTGGTATCGTTATGAGCCACAATTCCCTTCAATTGGAAATTTCAAACGCAGATTGCGTAACGAGTTCCAAGCTTTAGGTTACAAAGCTGACTTAAAGCGTGAACTCGATAATAGACACCAAGGCACAAATGAGCCACTATCCTCTTTTATAAGGATCATAGTAGATTACTATGAGAGGATTGGAGATCCAGTTGACGAAGCTGAGATCCTCCAACAAATTAAGCGACTCATGCACCCAGAGTATAGAAAGGCTCTAGTCGGAATGCAAGTTAATACACTTGTACAGTTAAAAACTGCGGCTGCAGAAGCCCAGGAACTTATTAAGAGCTGTCGCTCATATAAACCACCGCCAGTAAGCGGCAGTCTAGAACCGTCATTAGCATGGAAGCCCATTTTAAGTGGAGATATGCCACCTACCAGTTCACAAACTGGCAATGTACCTTCATCTCCTAAGCTTCACATGGCAGCAGTAGACCCATACTCCTTCTACCACTCCAATCCCAGAAAAGTAAGGTTCAATAATACCTCTAACCCTGCATCACCACAGGGATCAAGGTCACCTTCGCCTGGGCGAAGTGTTTGTTGTAATATATGCAACGAACAAGGTCATTATGCTAATCAGTGTCCACAGAGACACAAAGCAGGCCAAAGTAAAAGCGAAGGGCTGTTATGTAATGACTCAGATGAGGAGCTAACAGCTATTGCCCTTTCTCACAAGGACAAACGTCCTATCATTAATGTAGAACTGCTCGGCGAAACCTTTCCTGCATTCCTGGATACAGGATCATCTCTCTCTGTTGTCGGAGATGAAGTCATAAAGACCATTGTGCAGAAGGGAATCAAATGTAGAAACAGGAAAAAAATAATTCGATTCCTTAAAGGCGACTATGTAACCGAGCAAGTAGCCACATTAAACATTGATTTCGAGAGAGGGTCTCGCAGACATGCTTTCTATCTTGTACCCGGTACTATCAAAACGGTATTGCTGGGTCGAGATTTCCTTGGTCCAGCGCAAATTAATGTGCATATTGGTGAAGGCGGTTGGTCAGTTGGTAAGGGAACCGATGAAATCCTTCCATTCATTCCTTCCCCAGTCTCACTGCTTGCCGATGACCACTATTGTGATTTGGCAAACAACATGCTAATGATTCATGGTTTCGAATATCCTGCTATGGGCCAATGTGCCAAGGGAAGAAACCAACTTACTCTAGCTTCATTTGCAATTCATACGAGTGAGAGTGATGCTACTAATTCCACTCCTGCGAACGCAAATGTTAAACAGGATCCGAGAACTCCATTTGATAACTATGTTCAAATGCAGTTATCAAATGCTTGCGTTCAAGAGATCACTGACCGTCCACCAACTCCAGGGAAAACTGAAGAAAAATCATCTATAGACGAAAACCTCCTTCTCGCCGACTAAATGGATAACCCATTATCATATTGGCCAGCCTCTTATAATGGAACCTCAAGTCTCACGTTTCTCACGGAAATCGGGTAATCGGCAACATTCCTAAATCCTAATAATTCTAACAATTATTGTTTTTTTTCAATCACTACTTCTCTTGAAAATTCTTATACTCTTTCAAAACGCTTGAGTAATTTTATTAGTCAACCATCTCTGTTATTAACTGGTCAATATTGTGTAGAATTGAGTAGTAGCAATGAACAATATACCCAACTTACTTGTTTAATATGTACATGTCATGAAGTTGTGAGTGGTAGGTAAAAGTTAATTGGCTATAATTTTTGCAAATTTTGCAATAGCGCTTAGCAAACTTGTCAAAAGATGTATTAGAGGTAGGGCAATCTTTGTGCAAAAAATCAGATTCACCAACCATCTCGCAGATATGTAGAATTCGGGTCAAAGTTGAATGTATGTTGTAACACTGTAGGTTAAGTCCATGGGGCAACTTGAGATTTTTTGTCAATTCCGTTGAACCAGTGTTGATACTAAATTAAGAATATTTGTCAGCAAGTTTATGTACTACAATAATTTCAATTTATACAAATTAATTTTGTAAAAACAATCATTCATTAGTTCTGTTTCAATAAATCATGATATGATTTATCGTGTGAAGGGGGAAAGGGTGTGAAGTCTCTGCCTAGCAGATAATATGAATATTCCTGGTGCAATACCAGAAGCTGTTTTGCATAATGAGCGACAATATGTTAATTCATATTGTCCTCATTATCATGTCATTCTGTGATCCAGATCACGAATAATCTTTTTACATTGAGTAAATGAGAGCCAGCGGGTATAAAAGGACCCTGCCGAGGCATCATCATCATCATTCTTATACTTACTCTCATTCCGAAACACTGTTCGATGAATCGTCTTCGTGACTTATTTCCTAAGTGAGCAATTCTCCTTAGAAGATTTTTATTTTATATTTTCCTGGAAACTTGGAATTCCTCTTCACAGAGACGCTTCCAAGTTCCCATCTCATCACACCCCAAACCTAACACAGGATTAATCATTTAAACGTAAATCCTTGTTTTATACGTCAATTTATTTGGCATTGTCTCTACGCATACCAAAACGTCTGACGGCATTTCATGTATGGCCTATGGCCGTACAGGAGAACCAACACCACACATACATACCTACGCATAAAGCATAAGCATACCTACCACGGGACCTTTCAAAGTAAGTACAGCCCCGAATAAATAAAGGAGCAACGTTGTTTAGCTCATACGCAGGTAGGAAGAAAATGTCAAAGTAGCAGCAAAAGTAGAAGCATCGCTGTTTCAAAGAATGTTTATGGATGTAGTTATAGGCGAGAAATAATTAATATTGAAAAGTTGGAAATGCGTCTACTCGCTGCTCATTGTGCAAGCTCATAAGAAACGGAGCATATTTCGACTTGACATACATTGCCATTCTAACGTGCATGCATTCTTGCAAAAAAAGGGAAGTTGTGTGTAGTATAGTGCAAAAGAAGGAGTACGTGGGTGAATTGAGGAAAATTGAACATGAACTGCAAAACTTTATGAATGTGCTGCTAAATAATAATCTCTGTGTCAGTAGCTGCCTGAGCACACTAACTTTGAATGGCATGCTCTCATTGTACTCCCATTCCATTGAATTAAAGTGTAAAAGAGCACTACAGCAAGCATATATATGTAGATTCATATTAATCTAACAAGCAGGTAGAATGGAGATTGTGTGAATATATCCGTCTACATAAGCATGAAACATGCTTTTTATGTATCCTTTTTACTGGTGTAGTGTCATTTTGCCCTTTTCCCAGTAAATCCACACCCTTTGCCTTGCTCGACTCAACTTTCACCAGAAGAGCTAACTGCAGAATCGCACAGAATGCATAATACCATTCTACTTGCTTATATAACGTTTATGATTGTGGGATATGATCGCACACAAATATGTCTACAAGAATAATAACACGTTCATGGGAAAATTGAGATAACCTCACGTGATTATTGCATGCTTGTCACTAGTAATATTGCCTACGATTTGTTAGTCCACTTTGGTGAAACTACAGAGACGGTGCATGTGTGTGTGTACAGTCATGTGTGCAGTCCGCAATTTTTTCCAACGAATTCGATGACTCACAATAATAATGATTACATGTTCTTCTTGTGGTGAAAACTAAATCAGTGATGAGGGGAAATGGAGAAAAAAAATCTCGGCTCAAGAACAAATATGTGTAGGTGGGAATCTTTACTGGTCATTTCATCCAGTAGATTGGATTAATGCGCGGAACGTTAATTAGTATATAATGCGTACTGCTTAATCTGCTACGTGCTGAAAGGAACTGGCTCTAAACATATCACCCTGTTAATTTAAGCCACGACGTATTTTAGAAGGCAGAGAATAGGTAATTACCTCGTCTCGTTTTTAACGAAGGCATAGTTTGCATTAATATAATGTGTCTGATGCAAACTCTCTAACAGCCAGTGGGTTTGTTCCTTGTACGTATAATATAGGTAATAACAATTAGAGCAACCTATTTCCCTGTGTTGGAAAAAGGGATGGCAAATTAAGTGGAAATGGACGTGTTGCGCCACATTTTTTATCTTCAAATGCATTAAAGTCTCGCCTCTAATGAAGCGTAATAGATAATAAAATATTTTATAGTGTGCGTTCGCAGTGAGGCAAGGTGTATGCAGGCCGGCGGGTAGCATTGGAAAACAAGCACTTAAAAGAAAGTGTGTTAGTGGCTCCTTATGCGGCAGAGTGTTGCTTTTCCCAAAGATAAATGGTTTGAGGGTTTCAGTAACAGCAGCAGTAAAATATTTTACGTCTTTGCACTTCACCCTGCTTTCATGTTGCAAAAGTATACACTTTTCTTTAAAAGGTCCGATCCGTGTGTGTCAGCATTTCGGAAATCGCCAAGAAGGAAAATAAATGTGTATGTACATGTTAGGTTCATATATTAATTACGGGAAAACACTCATTCTTTTGGTTTAACACATTGTGTCATCGTTTCTTCCGTCTTTGATGTCGTATCCTTCTTTCTCAGTATGCTCAAGATGTGCTTTAAGAAAGAATATACGAATCACAGTAAGGGGTATATTGACATTTTCTCAGTGTGACTTGATTTGAGCGACAGCACAGCAGTCCAGGCAACTACCGCAATGTTGTTTTAAATCAAGGGATATAAGTGGAAAGACGGGCAGTCGTATCTACGATTAGGTACATATTTTCAAAGTTGTTCACTGAAGGTCACTAGTCTAGCCTATACTTAGAACTCAACTACTGTATATATCTACACGTGCCCGTGGACTTGACAAGTAATAATAGCATTTACGTAATTGTGTTTCTTTTTTTAAGTGCTCACTTTTAATTTTCACATTAAACTTGTGTGATCCGTTTACATAGTCCGCACGAGTCAAACAATAGTGAAAGCTTGGTGCTTTTTTTTCTCCCGCTCGACATAATCCTGTACATTATATTGACATATTATGTTCCTGGGTCCGATCATATACCTCACTTCTCCCGTGAGGTGGATAGCACCCGCAAGAAGGACGAAATATGTTTATTTTGAAACTTTATGGGGATATCGCGTGTTGTTGTTGTTACTGAACTTGTACCTGGAAAAGGCATTTTTCATGGTGACTGTAAGGAATAGAATGAAGTGAACGGCAAAAAGTTGAGTACTGAGCTAGCTGGTAATACCAGCGTATTTAGAAAAACTAGTCACATAACAATACATACAGAATGTACATAATATATAATGGCGGTGACATTTAATGTATAACGGCACCATAGCTTTTGTTTCATGTGTTGTTTTGTGTATAATGTTGTATTGTGTAAGGCATTTACAAGGTCTTTTATAGGCTCTAAGTTTGAGCGTTGGATCACACTGTACCTCGTACTTCTCAGGAGTTGTTTCATTTTTGCTTAATATTGATTTTTCATCATGATTAATAATCTTTTTTTGTCATTCTTTCTTTCCCTTTCTTTGTACACCGACAGAATCGCCGTTAGCTGTTTTGACAAAAATGAAAAATTGGTTTTTGTTGGAGGCTCAGTAGCACACTGGTACAAGCATAATAATAATATATAGTTCCTTTTCACCGATGCATAGGTAATAATAATATATACACAGGTACATAAAGACGCTAAACTGTGTAGTAAATCCCGTTGTTCGTCTTCATAACTATCGGCGAGTACACCTTTTGATTTTCTGATTTCCACAGCAGAGATTTTCTGGTAGCAGACGACCTGGTGCACGGCATGATTCCGATGATTTGGGAAACATGTCATCACAAATTTGAATTAACTTTTGCACCCATGCGTGTGCTAACAGAAGCCAGCACGGGCAGCCATATTACTGCGTTCTTAAGATGTTGCGGAATCTAGACTAAACAAATTGTTTGTTATATAATCTCCTGACTCATTCATTCTTTGCATTCCTGAAAAATGTTATTCAGTAAAAGAATGTCATTCTGAGACACAAAAAGGCTACTCATTCGCTCAATATAATAACATTTATCTATTTGCGCAAGCATTTACATGAACAAGTCCTCCTAATGTTCTTGTGACATGACATCCCGCCATGCCTATAAGCACAGGAAACAAGTGCGTTGCATGCATGCAACCGACAGAAACGTACGCATTATATGGGATGCATCAATAGTAGCGCTGTAACGTGTGATGATGACATTTTGATAAAATCTGATAAACAAGTCCGAATATAGCTTTTCGCAGTCATGAAGCCATAAACAAATATGCCACGTCGTGTCTAGCGTCTAGCAAACAGATATTGACATCATTTGGCTTTTGTCATGCTTCTAAACAAAGTAAAATGTGACCGGCAAAAGAGATTAAAATAGCATCCAGCATGAAACTTGAAACAGCAAAGCGTCTTCAAGTTTTGCCTCACTCCTTCAGTATAACACGTAGTTTAGCATAAATGGTTTAGCTGAATGTTGGAGTATCCTGTACTTTTGTGCTGAATGTTGAGTACTTTTCTCTTTTGCAGTCGCTCTTGCTTCGAAGGAGAAAATTTGGAGGAGCTCTTGACTCAAGCCTACTTGGCGGGTAAAGTTACTTTCTGAGGAATAGTGTTAGCATGTACACCACGTTCCGCACACACTATAAATTTATGTATGCCTAACATACGAATCGTTGTTGCGGGACGGTCGTCAAGTACTTCCGTATTGCTTTCCAAAGGTTATAATTATTTTGATTACGATGATGCTGAAAAAACTGGCACAAACAAAATGCTTTATTACCGTTACTATTATTATTATTATTGTAATAAAAATGAAAAAAACTATATAGCAAATATACTGTTTATACACAGCATTTGGGGAGTATAATATGGTGCACGATTGAAACCCGACAGCTACATTTGACCTTTACAACGGTCATGGTGACGATAGGAAAAAGGTGCAGTGGTTACTTTTTTTGCAGAATGGGAGAAAGCGCTAATGTCATGAGGACCAACAATACATTTCCAACTGCCAAAAAATTACATATGCTGTGATGTTGCTGTTACATTTTTCACCTTTGCACAGGAAAAATGTATCACCGATATAATATCCGACACACCATCAGTCTCCTATTATAAATTTTGTCCAGTGAGGCAAGTAAACTAACTTCGTGTCCCGCTCTGGTCATACTGCCTAAAGGCCCGGGATTTAACCGGACCGTCTGTGCAAGTATGCGACGTTTATACACGGTACACATAACCTGTGTAGATTCTAGGTTGCTTTTTTATTGATGTCGCAGGACAATCTCATGTGTACCAGTTTGCTGTGTCAACTGCTGTAGGGTCCGCGTCCGGAATCAACCAGAAACGGTTGTTGTACTTCCTTTCTACATAACTTTCAACTTCATATATATCTACATATTTACATAATAACTAGTGATATGATAGATTTGTTAGGGGTTGTAGGAAAAACTTTCCGTTAAAATACACGCACACACATCGTATATCCTCTAATATAATCAGCGGTCATTAAAAATGATATACCTACCTACATGTTTGCATTGCGTAGGCTGGACAGAAGAAGTCAAGTTTGTCCAAGGACAAATTTACTTTTTCGTTTTCTTTTTAGGCAAATAATAAATGCATTTACTTAGCAGCATGACTTCTGGACATTTTATTAATTACAACTTGTGTTTTCTGTTTTCTTTGTATTCACACAGGTTCCTCCATTTACTTTTCCCAACCAGAGGTAACAATCACCAGGACTTTCATTCCCGAATCTGGATTTTTGTATGTGGTCAAAGCGACCGCAAAGCCGAATGAGGATGGCCAAATTCAATACTCCATTTCGAAACCGATGAGCGGAAGAAGCCACGGTGGCAGCAGTAACAAAGGCGGCAATAATGCAACATCGGGTACAACAGCCAGCAGTAAATGCGTTGAGCTGCTTATTGACAAAAACCTGGGAAACATTTCTGTTTCTCTACCTTCACAAGAAGGTAATTACCTACATATTTTTCTGTTGAATGAAGCCCATTTGTATTTTTATATTTTTTTACATTAAGCAGATCTTTTGATGTTTAGTGGTGTTCCCATTTACAAAAGGAAACGCATTAGGATACTATGATTCCTTTTATTGTTGTTTTGGTTTTATTTGACTTTGTCGTTTTGAATGATAGAGCGTATCACACAATCACTATCATCTTCACTCTAAGCACAATAGATTTAATATATACCAATATATCAATCAATATTGTAGTTTTTTTTGGCTCCACCTGCATCTCTCTCTCTCTCTCTCTCTCTCTCTCTCTCTCTCTCTCTCTCTCACTCCATCTCTTTCCGCATAGTCTGTGCTTGACAGAGACTTCATATGTGTAATGTTATAGGAAAAGGGGGAATGTCTGTTTTGTTGTCCGTTACAAAGTTGTATGCTCGATGTATAAGCCGAACATGCAACTTTGTAACGGACAACAAAAAAGAAATGCCCCCTTTTCCTATAACATTACACATATTATCCAAACAAAATGAAAGTAAAGAAGCATCCTCCACCTCCTCCTCCTCCAGAGATACAGAAAACAAGAAAGGAAAAGCTGCTTTTGATCCAAGAGGCAAAATCAACAAGAGTTGCTTCTACTCATCCTTGGTCGTTCGAAAAAGTTATCATGATCTACAATTGAATGAATGGCGTGGGCTGATGGACAAGACACAAAAGTTCCATAACACTGCCACTACTACTACTCCCGACAACATCCTTCTTCAGAGAAGAGTTAAAAATAAATAATAGGGAAGAGAATTGGTAAAATATCTGTTTTGTCCCCTTTTTCTGCCTACCTACATGTATATTTTGCCATTGGTTCGTTGTGTGCGACGAGGCGTATAATGTGTAGAAATTGTTCAGAGGAAGACCCATAATCATGACATATAGGAAATGCAAATGAATGTGGGGTTTTCTTTACAAATTATGTTTATCTCTTCCTGTCGTGTATGCCATTATGCCTATCTGGAATTAATTGGAGCTGTTTTATTTTCAATCAGTTAAATGACTTCCAAGAATAATATGAACAGAACGAATCAGGTGAACGGGAAAATAAGTCCTACACAAAAATCCCATCAAAATCACGTTTGTTTAACTTGTCAAACTGTACAACATGTACGTATTTACATTGTACACACTCCTACTCCTGGGACGTTGGTTGCGGGTGAAATAAAAGTTCATCCTAATGGTCTACTGCGCGTCACTAGAGATTTGAGACGGATGCTATTCTTCAGGACACACAACTCTATAATTTTAAATTGATGTTTTATGGGAAAAGTTTTTACTTCACTTTTTGCAGCGTGTATTATCTGGAATTTGGATTGTTGTGATCTCTCTGCGCAGTTATATTGAAAAAATATACATGTATGTGCTGCAGTGGCGACGGGAACAAAACGGGATTTATTTATAATTAAATATATGCAAAGTGATCCTTGTGCTTTCTTTTGCTTGTTCACGTGTGGGCGTTTGTCGTTAAAAGCTAAAGCTTAATAACTACTTGGAACAAGAACGTGGCTAATAACTTTCAACTTCAATTCAAAGCCTACGCACGAGTTGCATGAGCTACCGTTAACACCACCGACACCATATACTAAACTATAATAATCATATAAATGAGCGTGGTCACGTTACGATTGGTAGGAGTCACCGACAAGTTTAAGAGAGGCTTTTCGAGTGGGAGCCCACAATACCATCATCATCTCTATCAACGTTCCACAACACAGGTTAGGTACGCGTGGTTAGTTTACGCTGGAGAGGGGAAAGCATCTGCAACAAACGGTTTCGTTCACACACTAGCATTAAAATTACCTAAATGCTGTTAGTTCTCTATAGAAAATGCAATCAAAATGAAAGCGTTCCTGCTGCTGGAAAGGTGAAAGGTTTTTGTACAAAAGGATCAGTGTTTGGAGGCCGGTTTTCTCGAAAATCATAAGTTTGTAGTTGGTTTTATAATAATCTAGCCGAAAGGACATACCTATGGCAACGTTGAATAAACAAAGAGACGTCTCAAATATTCAGCATGACTAGGTAACCATATTTTGCAAAACCCGTTTTGAGGCACACATGAAAGCCTCTGCCCACGAAACCACTTCAAACTACTATGTACTATATATACCAAATATATATATGTATCAAATTAGCTAATCGTTATTTATTTACAAACCTGCACAAATGCCATATTATAAAAGTTTAGTAGATTTTGGAATTAATAAAAAGCAATATTTTAGTTATTTTTTAAAAATATGGAGGAAGGGTATAAGGAAGAATGTTTGAATGTCTGTCTGTCCACATTGTGATTTCCAATTCTTTTTCCGATTTTGTTCAGATTTATGTAGATCCGTCCAACAAAAGGAAAGAGCCCTGTTCAGCTTCAGGCGCATAGATCAGATTGGGGTACACATGCACGGAGGATAGCATAAAGTGCTCTTTAAATGAGATCACAAATGTAGGTTTTTATTTCCATTGTCAATTGTCGTCATCGGGTTTATTTACAATAAATTGTATAACCAATAAAGTAGTACCTGACTTCCTCCCACTAAATATCCAATTAACTTATTGACAATATGCTATCCTTAACTATTATATACGTAAGTATAATCAACCTGCTCTCCTAGTAATAGTTTTTGAAATAATCTTCAAATAACAATTCCAAAATTAGAAAATAAATCCTTAACAGACATACAACTGCGCAACAGAAAAAAGCTGAAGATAAGCCTGACATTTAAATATTTAAAAATAAATTACAACATTCATTCCACCCCTGTAAACAGATACCTACATGAACAAACCATGAAACATTTCACAGACTCTTGCCTTCCTCATTTACAATTTATCCGTTTCTCGTTGCATGAAATGCCTAATTACTAGAAGCCCGCTAAAAAGTTGTTTTTAAGCTTCACAACACCAATAATTACATTCATGTGGAAGAAATAATTATTTATATTTGACTGCATTTTTTCATCAATTTTCGTGTAACTAAATATACATGGTGCACCATGCACTACATCAAGCCTGCCAACTCTTTAAAGAATCCAAAAAATGAAAACTTTTTGGAAGAAAGGGAAAAATAAACTTTTAGTGAGATGGTCATTAAGACAAGAAAACACTTGAAATTGTACAACTCTATGTAAATGTAGTACACTTTTGCCTGTTATTACCCTTGTACCTTTCCTTACCACCACTGTATCACGACTTTGGCCACGCCAGCAAAAAAATCCTAGTGGTTTTGGTTGATGGTGGTGTTTTTTTGGCTAGGCTATTAGGGATACCTACAAGAATACATTTATTAGTGACGGCATGCGTGCCACGCGCTACCAACAACGATATTACCTAGACATGTGCTGTGCACAAAATAGAATACAGCAAGCAACAACAACGGCATAATATGTAAATAGTCACAGCACCACCACAAACCGACCGGACCGGAAGCTACAACTCCTTAATGTTCTACCAAGAACTGATTCTGCTTTCCTTTATAGCTCTCTGGGTACAGGTATATAATATTATATGCATCATAATAATAGAGCCACTGATTGCAATGCACTGCTTTGGCTCGCCAACGTTCTGTTCTGGAGATCGGAGGGTCCCAAATAGCATGTGTCGTTCCTTGCCTACTCTACTTGAACACATAAAGTTGTTGTTGATGAAATGAGCACGCTTTTTCTTGCAAGTTCATCATCATGGGATATTATATGCGTCATTCACACGTGGCGATGATGAACGCCCTGCTTCCACCCTGGCATGGTCAATAATAAAAGCGTCCATGTCAAGATTCAGAATTAAAAGTCAGAAAATGTACGCTGATTATGATTTTGGGCTGGCGTTGATGAAAAATGTAAGATGATGCATGAAGACTGGTCGGTAAAAAAATAGTTGATCAATGCACAAAAGATCAAGTGGTTTCGCAGCTGCAGAGAGCTATTTGTGCTAATGGAAAAAATAAAGTGTACTCTGTGTACGTGGACTGGAATTACAACAAAGGAAGAAAAAGAAAGCAATTTAAAAAAATCTATTCACACACATGGTATGCTGGGCACTTGATGGTGAACATGTAAACTAGATCCAGTTGCGCATCTGCTGTTAATTTTAGAAGCAAAATGTATGATTATCATAATGTGCTTGCTTACGATTACCTCGCCATACAAATTTCGCGTAGTCCATCATCATCATCATCATTATATGTACATGTTGAAAAAAGTAGTCTAATAAAAAACCACTGCCTGCGCTAATACTACTGAGAAAGTTGGCGAATGCCATAAGAAGACCAATCATCATTTCATTTCACATTACTTATATTGTTGTGCTCAGTTCAACTGTGTTGTGTGGTATGTAGGCTTTCAAGTGCTTATCTGTACAGACTATAATAGATCATTACTACTATTATTTTTGCCATGTTTATTATGAGCTTACCAGCATAACAGGAGAACACGATATTCAGTCAGTCAGAGAGTGGCATTCATATAATTCTTCATGCCTGCTTGCGTATTTATAAGGAGACGGGTTCCCTCAAATAGTTTTTACAAACCATCCACTATCCATACAACAATCTTCTTTGGATACGCATTTAGCTCACTCGCCACTTGTGATGAGAGGGAACGATTGGCTCCGAACCGTGACTTGTAGCCAAATAATTAGGAAGCTTACCATTACCCACAAACGATGAGACGTTCTTTGCAGTATTCTTTCATTTGCTACCTGCTTTTTAGTCAATCTTACCAAACTTCGTAGGTATTCAGTATCCATTCTTCCTCACTTGAAGGCTGAGGTAATGATGGTATGCTAGTTTCAGAGCTGTATAACGGCGTTACAAAATTTGTCGTTTTCGTTAGCGTCACCGTTATCGTTACTAACGAAAACGGTAACGAAAAACGCGATGTAGAAATTAAAGTAACGAAAAACGGTAACGCAATCCCATGAACAAAGTAACGAAAAACGGTAACAATAACGCAACTCCGTGGACAAAGTAAGGAGTAACGATAACGGAAGCGTTATTTTGTAAGCGCACCAACACAAATTCATAAATAATCGACATAAAATGAGAAAATAAGCCACAATATATAATTAAATATTCGTTTTAGTACAATTTCTAGCATATGTGGTTTTGATTTTGTCGATTATAGAGAATATTGTACACATATATTAGGGTAAAAAATAACGAGTAACGGTAACGAAAACGCTATACGTATGCAGAAGTAACGCAAACGATAACGAAAAACGCATTTGGTTTTCAAAAGTAACGAGTAACGGTAACGCAAACGCAGTTTTGGTGCAAAAGTAACGAGTAACGATAACGAAAACCGCACCTGCATTATCAAAGTAACGAAAAACGGTAACGACAAACGCAAATTTTAGCGTTATACAGCTCTGGCTAGTTTGTTCGAAAAGCCATGTAACATATCATATATCACACTGACTGACAATGCTAGTAGGATGGTGATGGTGATACGTGGTGGCTACGTTTCCGAAATGATAAGATGGAACAACCAGACAACGCCAACCTGAAACCTAAATTAGAGATTATGTTGTTGTTGTTCAGGCTGTACTTTTGTAACTTCGTGAGAAATGTTACGCAGTCATTTGTCGTCAATATGTTGTTTGATTTTATAAAAGTCTGAAAATTGATCACATAATCATAATTTTGCTTCATTTGATATACATTAAAACTTGTGTACATGTGTCTCTTGTTAAGCATCTTCCACATGAAATCATTCATATAATTAGTTGAAATGTATCTACACACGTGCACATCTATAATTGTGTCGTATCCTTCGGAAGCAAACATTGTTATCAGATTGGGTCCCCCAAATCAAACAGTAATACTTTAAACTTGTAGCCGATGAATGAATACCAGAGGCAACAATGAAAGTATAAAAAGAATGGGAAGAGTAAATGCCGTAGGGAAGCAATCAACTTTAAAGTAGCTCAGTACATAGAGTAGCAAATTAATAAGAATACAGCAAAAGATATGATGGACATAACATCAATATCATCATTTCAAGACAAACTTTGCCTTGAAATGTATCTTACATCAAAGAAAAACTAACATAAATTCGCCAACAAAATTATTGCTTAATAATTTCCATGCAAATCATGTCCATTCAACAAGAAAAACTAACTGCAAATTAGGTACATCCAAGAAACATAAAAAAGGCCTTTTACATAAACTCCGTATCCAAACTCGGGTAATTGCTCACTGATTTTCTTCGTCTTGTCGATACAACGTGCAATGTTATCCATACTTTTTTCCTTCTCAAAGACAAACCATACGTGTTGTCTGATCTATACGCATGACGTCCTTCTTTGAAAATCTATTCACTTGAACTAACTTTACACTTGATGATTCGATGATGTATATAACGAGGCAAAAATTTACAGTGCGCATGTATGTATGTATATAACTAATACCGTGTTTACAATCAAGAACAAACAGGGATGAGTTTAAGACGGGCATAAAAAATAATATATAATGTTGTGCGCTGTATGTACTCTTCTACTTACGAAACCACTTAGCAGAGGAAATTGAAGAAATCGACACTAATGGTTTTCACTGACTGTGAAAGTTTTTTTCTCGGTTAGCGTAACTACATGTCTACACTACAAGGGAGAAAAAAACATACAATATTTATATCAACACTTATACGGTTAAAGGATGAAATATTGAGTGTGTGTGCATTGTTTCCTATACTCGTATTTACTTGTGGGAATTTTTGACCAGGAACGCGTGCAAGTTGCTTGTGTTACTTGTGGAATGCATTCGAGTTTGAAGCTTCATGCAATTCTATGCCGCATCTCCGCTAAAACGCTCAAGTTCCCTTTAAACTTCATTCGCGTGTTCCGAAAGTATAACAAGTATTGTTGTTACGAATAAGAAAACGAGCGAAGGAACTGAGAAAAAAATTTCAAAGCATTTCTGCTCATTTTATTTTATAACATGCTTAAATATACGTATATATGGTACATATGTGGTAAACGGGATTTGCAAAAATAATTTCAACTGTAAATTGATTTTTTCAAGCAGCCACCGTAAACATTTTTTTAGCATATGCGTATACCTCTCCTTAAAGTTTTTCTTTAAAGTTGGTTCACTTGTTTGGTTTTAATTTCGTAGAGAAACAGAAAAGATGATTTGAAAGAAAGGGACAAGGAAACAATTACCTATTTGAGGCACTTAAAGAAATTGCAAAGTTGGCATTAAAAATTGTAATTGTACAATTGCACACGCCTCTTTTTTCGGCATAAACTTACCCGTTTTCTCGCGAAATGTGTGAGTAAAAAAGAAGAGAGAGGGTGGATGGCTACTGAGAATCAAACGCGATTATTCTCCCTTGTGCACCAAAAGTTGCTAAATAAGAGCACATGCAGACACACGCATAACTCATACATAATTATGATGATGGTGGTAAGTATAGGTACTTATTATTATTTTCATCATTATATGATGCGGTACCAGTGAAGAAAAAATGTTAAAAATGTGTAGGTTGAGATGAGGTATTAATGTAATGTTGTTGGCCACAAAACTGTAGTTTGATTGCATGTATTATTTCATCCCTGCCCCCTCTCTCTCTTTCTAATCTCTTATCTTTCTCGTTGTTGGAAAATATTTCATTCAAAAATGAGAGTCTATTCATCTTATGCATAAATAAAGTGGGTTCTCCTCTTACTACAAAAGCTTACGTAAATAGTTTGTTGTTGGACAATGATTTTTGATGTTTTATTACCTAAATCGGAGCACTGTTATTTTGAGAAGTTGTACTTGTTTTTCGTTTTTAATTATTTAGCTGCAGCGTAATACATAACATAAAGTGTGTGCTTGTTTGCTTTACAATATGAGCGTTCTTGAGGTTATCTTTTTGAGGTGAAGGCTGATGATGATGATGATAGTGAAGCTTATGACGTAGGAATAATCCATTGAGTGAGACGAGAGTCACCTCCTTCTAATTACTAATTACATTTATCTTCCATAAGACAAGCCGCAGTGTGTCGTGGCATATAGCGTTTCATTCTGTTAATTTTTTATTTTCCTAGCTCGAAATTATATCTTTGAAATCGGACAAGCTGGCGTAGCCTGTGTGTACACCGTAACGGCAAAACTGGAACGAAACTCGTTGCAAAATCAGACGACTGATGACAACGAAGCGAAGATGACATTCAATCTGAGTATTTCTACTCCACTCGCTGTTCTTCCCAAGAATGTTGGTGATTGCAAAAGCTTGTCAAAGGTAAACCAACATAATTTGATACACGTCGTTTTCCATTGTTTCAAGTGGAAACGCAATACATTTTACCAAACTGCTAAATTTAACATTGGCCCATGACTTAACATAAGTATGACATGCTAATATATACGTACGTGGGTTTTCCATTTCAAGGAAATCGGAAATGTTTTGGGTAGGAAATGTAGGGAAACTATAAACTATATTATGTAATCATTAAAATTCTACTTTCTCTCTGTCTTGAATTGCAGAAAGAGTTTTGTTTCGGAGGAGCCGATCATCTCGAGTTAAGGGTAATGGAAAATGCTCCTGTAACTCCAGTTGCCTACCTCGGCTCATTACCGGGAATGTGTGGGACGTTAAAAGTCAGCTACAACGTTTCCATCTCCGAAGGTACCTTTTCTAAACCTATCACTATCTCTTTCCCTTCTTATGAAACACGGTGTTTTCTCTTGTACTGCATTATGTATGTGACACTTCCTGACACGTTATATTCTCCGTACCAATGGCTTTGTAGTAGCTTTTGTAGTAGCTGCAGAATGTGAACAAACTCTGCAACACAACCTTACAAAATAGATTTCCTTCCATGTGAAGCCTGCAACTAGTCATGTCATCGTTTCTGTCAAAAGGATCTCGGTTTTCTTACGCTTTTCTTTTTCATTCTGCTAGAAGAAAGTAACGTGTGCTGTGTGCGCCACTAACTTCCAGTAAAAAAAGGGAGACGTAGACTGAGAAATCATTCTGCTTCGTTGTAAAGCAAAGAAAGCAAACTTTCCCTTTACGTCAGGAGGAAACACGCGAAATCTGTCCCATTGTCCAACATGCTTTCAACATTTTTATTGTTGTACATTGTATTTTTTGTGCACCTTTGTATACAAGTGTCAAGTGCCCTTTACTAAAAAATCAATCCGTTAATGTAAGAAACGGATTCTTCAATGCAGTTAATTTCATTTCGTCTGCCATCGTTAAACGTATAAAAAATGATTTTTCTCTCGATCGATACAATATTTATGAATGAATGATGCTAATAATGATTGTAAATTGTTCTTGACTCCCCGCGTCGTTCTTCATAAAACTGCCTTTTCTACTCCGCATTGCAAATTAGAATTACAATCCTGCCTGCTGCAATGATTTCCTTCAACACTCTGCTTCGCAGTACTATAAGCTAAATGGACATGCATATGTAATCAATCAAAACTGACATGACCTAAAAAATTTTCAAAGTATTTTCTTGCTTCATTTATTTGCTCACGCTGATTGTAATGAATATTAAAGAAAAGTTACATATCCTCAAGAATTTCCTACAACTTAAGTAATCTTATCGCGAGTTTACACAGAAGATAAAACTTTTTCATTCTCTGCTGAATTTTGAACGACACGAGAAAACTAATGTAACAGTCATGTACAGTAATGGTAGCTCATTGGTTTTAACAAACATACGACTTTACTAGATTTCATGTTAACATTTTGCAGGTGTACTTTCTGCCACGAAAGCACGGAACTACGAGCCACTCTCGGATATTATCCAAACGAAGGCTGATCTGGATCGTGAAAAGGTTGAAGTGTACAACATGTCAATCACTTGTATCCTCGAGCAATCCGACGAACCCAACAAGATTGAGCTGATACAAATCGGTGGGCGGCTAGTTGTTCTCGATGAAAATGATAATGTTGTCGTCGTTGGCGAGGATTCCCTGTCTGATATCACCATTTCCATTTCCCTCTCGGACCACAACTACCAAATGATTCCTGTAAGTTCAAAGTTGTATTATTTCTGCATGAACGTCACCGTAAAGTTCACACTGGGGTGACCATCCTCGAGAGAGAAAGATGACGTGTGCGTATGCAATTCATGAAAATGTTGGTTGAAATAAATAGCTTGTACGAATGAAAAGAGTAAATAAAGTATCAATTTTCATGTGAAGCAAAAAAAGTAAACTTATTTTTTCTGCTATGCATACAAAGATATTTCAAACAAGATAAAAATAGGATTCTTATGAATGAAATAACTCCTACACTCTTTTTGTCTCTCCACCAACCAGGGCAAGCGAATATACCCCAAAGAGCATTCTGAGCTTCTTGTGATAGATAAGGATACGGTGAACGTAAACAACATCAAGATTTACAGCGTCAATGACACGAAAGGACTGTTGGATTTTGGGTTGATACAGTACCAAGCACCGCTGGAAGGAATAGAAAACGCCACTGCGAATATTCTCAAAATAGGTAATTAAAGCGGATGAGATGTTCTCGTCACCGAGAAAGATGGGAATATATAATGCGGGGGATGTAAGCCTAATATTTACCACCTTGGCAAGAGCATTTGTTGAATTTAGATGATAATATTTTCTTACAGTCTTCTCCGACCACGCCAAGGAAATACAGCCCTGGGAGGGCTTCTACTGTGTTCTTGCTGTTGTCAATGACTCGACGGTTATTCCATCAAAACGAGGACAGGATGTAAGCCAATGACTTTGAATATTGTAATAAACCTTCATTGTTAATTAGAACTTTCCTAGAAGTGGGCATCACCATCTTAGTATTTATGCAAAAACTTGTAGTTTTCATTCGCCATAAAATCTGTATATGTAGTCATACTTATCATTTCATCGCATCAGTCACATTTTTTATCATTTCATCTCATCAGTCACATATTTTATCATTTCATCCACCTACGTGATACGTGCGTATTTACCAACACGAAATTTTTTGGAAGGGTTTCCGTTCCTTTGCAATGCTCATTTGTAGAGAAAAAAACTCAACTTTAAAAGTTTGCATGTCTGCAACAGTTATTTTGTACACGGCCTACACATTATGTATGTGAGGAGAAAGTGTTTTTTTTTGTAATTACATATTATGTGTTATTCTATACACACACAACGTGACTTTTCATCGCATTTTCCATTCTCACTTTTCACAAATATCAATAAACGAAACCACCGTTACGTCCAAAGCAGAGAGAAAAGAGTTAGTG
The DNA here is from genome assembly GCA_004115045.4 of Sinella curviseta. NCBI lineage: Eukaryota > Metazoa > Arthropoda > Collembola > Entomobryomorpha > Entomobryidae > Sinella > Sinella curviseta. The sequence goes on along the minus strand of CM065489.1, from coordinate 18,217,802 downwards.
AGCTGACATAGATCGATGGGCCGTGAAATTGCTTTAGAACTGCATATCATTTGTATTCATAAAATAAAATACCACTTTGAATAACATTATGCTCGTCGTATATGCTGAAGAAGAATCGTTCATTTCAAGCTTATCGTCCTCTGGAGAAAGTATATACGCACGAGTTGAGAGGATGACAAATTAAGATGAAGCTTTGATGCGTTGATGCTGCCAAAAAAAGTTTTACTCAACTTGACCGGCAAATATTTGTGCATAAAAATGTACTCTAAACGCTTCATCACAATTTATGCGTGTAAATAATGACTATTACATATTTTATAATATTTTAGCTCAAATGTACGGTTTGCATAACTTGGGGGCAAGAACCTCACTCACCTAGACCCTCAGAACGACCCTCGTCCGAAGATTTGCTTTACCGACTCAGTCGACGTGTTGTTGAAACTCATCTTCCACGAAGTGCACAAAAGTTTGCACCCGTTTTGTACCCGTTTCCTGATCTTATCGAGGACTGGAGCGAAGTGGTTCCTGGCTTGGAGTTCACTTTGACACATCTATTTGCCACTGCCACCGTGGAAGAAACGACGTACACGGACAGCAACAGTAATAGTGACGGTACGGCACTATATACAGTACAGATATACATAACATTTACCAGTAGAGCTGCAAAAAGGGTGTTATCGGCCACATCAACGATCTAATCAAAAAAGTAATGCCTTTTGTTTGTTTCCATTAATAGAGGATGTCATTTTGACCTCTACCGAGTACGCAGTAAATGTGTTCGAGGTAACGCCAAAAATGGGCATAATTCATCTGATTCATCCCGAGTTCATAAGAAATTCATCGTTCCACAGTTTTCATCTGCTGCTCCACTGCAATTCCAGTCTAATTCCGCCCTTTGCCACGAATATAACCGTAAGCAGAACAACTCGAGAGTTTTTATTTCCTGTTTGTTTATTATTGCATTTTGTACGATTCATTGTATTGGACTCAGTTGCAAAGCCCGATTTATTTAAGAATAAGAAAAGAAACTTCCCTTTCCTTTTCAGAGAAATGTTTACTTATTTATGTACATTGAAGAGTAACACTTCGTGAAATAAATATGTACGGCTTGAGAGTGTATTTGATACTTTTATTTGCTAGATTACCCTGGAAAGCCCTGTCAGCAATGATACATTCTGTGATGATGAATTATGCGCAGTGCATGCAGATAGTAAATCTTGCGAGCTATCCTGCGGATACGGATCTCTCGGAAAGTGTATGTGGAGACATGAAATGGGCTTCAACAATTCATTAAGTAAGTACAGTTGACGGTGTGACGTTTTCAGATTGCATGCAACAAGGCTTCTTTTGTTTGATTGCTTTCGGGAAAGGATCATTATTGCTGCTGCTTTGTAGTTAAATACTCTTTTCATGGTAGCAGCAATAAACCCGATATTATGAAGAGTTTCTCAGAAGTTGCACCAATTGGCACCTAAACAGTTTAATATCTATAGAAAGGCTTTAATTGCAAAGTATATCTGCGATTTATTTATGTATGTAACCATTTCTTGGTTTTTCATTAACAATCTATAGGCAGCGATGACATGAAGGATCAATCTTCTAATGCCCCAAGTTATCCGACATGCTCACCGCATTTAGGATCCTGTCCGGATGGGAAATGCGACGAAATGGAACAAATGTCTCCGCATCTATGCCCTCAGGACTGTGCGGGTAAGTTCATTCCCAACCAATCCAGTAGATATAAATAACTCATATTAAATAAATAAATATTGGATGACGACACAAGTTCTGATGAATTTATACGAAAATCTGGGAAGTAGGCAGTCTTGGTGGTTTCCTGTTATGTACACGTGTTCCAAATATAATAATAATAGGAATAAAGAGCGCTCCTGAATAATTCCGTTTGTCTAAACAATTATCTTTCAGTTGAAACCCGTGGATTCACACGGTTGTCAAAGCACAGCAATGGGAAGTCTTATGGGATTGATGGACAATATTGCAAAGGTGTGGGCACTTGTCAGGACTCGCACACTTGCTCCTGTGCTCATCTTCCCCCACCAACTGTAGATAGTTCAACATCCTATGAGCATCGACCCACAAGAGGAAAGAATCTTGCTTTCAGTACTCCAGGTATTATTAATTTCTAACTCTAATTGAATGGAAACCATTAGCACTTGCTTCAGTACTTTAAGGTTGCTATCTTCTTCAATACTTCATTCCGAAATGTAATTCAATTCAATTGAATGACTTCATTCATTCGAATCGTTCATTGTGTGGCAACGCGTTTAACTATTTATGCTTACTTCAAGCGTAAAAATAGCAGCATACAATTGCGAATGCACTTACAAACTAAAGTGTAATATTTTTTTTAGCAAAACTCTTTTTTATTTTTATCAGATTCGGAATGTGGCCAGAACTGTGTCATGACGTTATCGGCAATTGGGATAACTGCATTCGTGTTTGTTATCTTCAGCGTGTATATCTGGAAGGCAAGGTAAGGACCCAGACAAACCTATTTATTACTGCACACAAACATGTTCAGCTCTCTCCGTCGCAAAATTTGAAGAAACAAACAAACAGATTTCACGGATGGGTGCAGTCGCCAGAAGTATTGTTGTAACATTTGCAGCATAAACAACATGGATATATAGCGTTTCAGTTTGCATAATGATGTTATGAGAATATTTACCTCGAGATGCTATAGATAGCGCATAAAAATGGTAGCTGCGTGCTGGATAACGTTACTGCTTTTGGGGATTCTGACGCTTGGTTGTTTTTGTTCCTTGCGTACTTACTAAAAAACGGGCAGAGAGAGAGCGTGCACAAAACAAACAACGCTTATTGTCTCATTCATGTTTATCTCTTTGTTTATGTATAGTTAACGTGATAATCCCGGAATGCCCCATCATCATTCCAAATAAATGCCTGTTCCCTGTAGATTTAATATAATTACTATTATAAACCGGGCGACAGGCAACTAAATTTTTAGTCGCCGGCATTCATTACATTTCACTTAGCATTAATGCAACACTGTCAAGTAGCCAAAAAATGATGGAAAATGTATTATGCTCAGTTATTTTTACTTTTTCAATCTTCAGGGTGGACCGGAAGAGAAAGTCGCGGTCACTCAATCAGTCCGTAATGATGACTTCAAATGGCATTGAGATCCCATACGGTGAAAATACTGGGCATGGAACACTTATGTCTGATGCAGAATATCTCGCCAGAGGATTGACTCATACCACAATGCTCGTATCTGATGATCAGTTTGCTCAGCATCAAATTGTCCAGGTATGCAAAAGTCCTGATTCGAGCAATCCCAGTGAAAAGATAACAATGTATTTGGGGAATAAAAATAGCACTGAGCATCGTCATAATAAACATAATTGATCATTTGCATGGGATCCAAATAGGTTGATAGCAAATGGGAAATATCCCGAGATGACTTACTACTGGAACATATACTGGGAGAAGGACAGTTTGGTCGAGTCCTGAAAGGAAGATTACATGGACATTCTGGTAAGTGCCAAACGAAGCTCACTTTACGATAATTATCACATCGTAGAAATTGAGATGCTTGTTATCACCCTGTGAGGTATAAATGTAGCGCCCTGATGATATGCGGATTGATAGTAAAAAATAATGAGACGCTGTCTTTTTCGCAGGAGGTCATATTCCAGTAGCCGTAAAAATGCTGAAAGTTGACGCGACCGAGGGGAGCAAATCCCTGTGGCAGGAATTCATGGCAGAATTCTCATTACTGAAGCAAGTGGATCATCCGAATGTAATCAAGTTACTTGGTGCATGCACAACAACAGGAGGCCCACCATATCTTGTCATGGAGTATGCAGAATATGGAGCTCTGAGGTTTGTTTTTCCCATTTCATTCTCATCCAACTTCTACAAATAAATATTTTACGCCATGGACTCGCACCCTGCAGTTTCTGATTTCATGTAATCTTTCTGCTCGTGATCCTAAAAAAATGCAACGACCCCTTGTCTAATAAACATTGGGAATTATTTTCACTAGAATGTTACTCTGCACTGTAAAAAAATTGGAACACACTTGTAAATTTCATTAAAGCACCTTGATTTTTGTATTCCCAACCTCAACAAGTATATACGTGTACAGGAATATTAAGCATTCATTATACGCATGTACAAGAATCTGGCTGGTGGTGGTGGTATGGAGTAATATGGTAATATAATATGGAATGCGTCTTCTTTTTCAGGAGCTTTCTCAGAAAATGTCGTCGTGTGGAGAAAATTAATGGAAGCCATAGTGCTCTACACTGGGACCACGGGGACTTATCTAATTCACCAAACTCAGATCCCTTGGATTTGGATTATATTGTAACACCCCGTGAAGTACTTGGCTTTTCCTGGCAGATCGCAAAGGGAATGGCATACTTGAGTGACATGAAGGTATTGATACGCTCAAGTAGCATAATTTATGTATACACGGAGCGTGTGATGTGCTTGAGTTGAAGGTGACAAGAATGTTGAAGTCGATGTTGTTGTGTTACTGTCTGGGGTAATGCGAGATTGACTTTGAAGTTGTCATTCGAGAGAGTGACGTTGAATACGCTTGGAATACAACATGACATACGAAGTTATTCTTATTTTTGCGTTTATTAATTCCAACATTAATTTTCAGATGGTGCACAGAGATTTGGCAGCACGGAACATACTTCTCACAAAGCTAAAAGTTTGCAAAATTTCCGACTTTGGCTTGACACGCGATATTTACGTTGATGATGCTTACCAGAAGAAAAGCAAGGATCGAGGTAAGTCAAACTGAGTTTTAAAAGTTATTTCTCCCTGTCAATCTTGATACAAATATATCTGTACTTGCAAATGTACGCCCTTGTGACTGTGACTTGCTTGCTTATACCACACATCTCCTTTCCGCTCACTCACAGTCACAAACGACGTCAGTGAAAGTTACAGCTTGTTGTCAGCATTGATTCACCATATCTTGTTTGAAATGTTCCAGTTCCAGTGAAATGGTTGGCACCAGAATGTTTAGCGGATGAATTGTATACGACCAAGTCCGACGTCTGGGCTTTCGGAATACTTGTTTGGGAACTGACAACGTTGGGAGCGTCACCATATCCCGGAATACAAACTGAACAGCTCTACTCACTCCTGAATGCTGGATACAGAATGTCCCAACCCCACAACTGTTCCAACGAGCTGTAAGACTTTTGATATCTAAATATTTCTCTTTGATCGAATAAACACATTCAAGATTTCATGAATACGGTTTTCCCAGGGTACTTGTAACCCCTTTTAGTCCTTTTGGATAAAAGAGATATTAACGACCTTCGCACTAAAATATCATACTTCAAATTTTCTACACAGATATTCACTGATGCGAAGATGTTGGGCATACCAACCATCAAATAGACCTACATTCCATCAAATCGTCCTGGAGTTGTCAAAAATGCTTGAAGATGGAATTGAGTACTTGAAATTGGACGTACCTTCAATCTCAAATCCAGGATATGATTATTTTAATCAGTCAGAAAGAACCGCATCGGAAATTGTGAATCTCAGTCCCACCAACATTTCCCCAATGACAGGTAGGTAAAAGGGAGCAAATGCATATAACTATGTATATCTACATTTTATACTAGGTACATATCATAAGATAGAATCTTTTGATGACTGTTCCTTGTCTTTTATATGCTTTCTAGAAACCCGACCGCTTGGTCGACGTAAGCTGTCAATGGAAAATTTACGACTGATTGATTATGAGATCTCGACAGATGATGAATTTCTGAGCAAACGAAATTCAGATTCGCACTCCTGCACCAAGCACACATATATCAACGACCCCAAACCGTGTGAACAAGACTGTTCCTCCAAAAGCAAACCTACTGTAGTTTCATCGTCAGGCTATGAGAGTCCTATTAGAAGCGCAACTTCAGTTGCTGTCTAAGAAAACTGAAAAAAAGCAACTACTAGTCATAGTCGAGGCAGGCAAAGGCCAAGGCAACTTCTCATCTTATGGGTACTACATTTATTATACTCATACCAAAACAATCCACTAAAGGAAACAAAGCTTTATTAGGATGATACATAGTATGATAATTATTATTACTATTATTATTGTTATTAATTTGTACGAAGAAATAGGATAACGTAAATGCAGCTAAAGTCGGAAAGAACTAAACGAGCATTCTACATATTATAATAATAAATACCGGAAAAAATAATAATGCTATTCCTCGTCTTTTGAAACCACGATATTGATGTGTTTACATTCCTATGTTGTTGTTACAAAATAATGTCATTGTTATTATTAAACTAGAGATTATTTAAATGCAGCTAGCAATTTAGGTGTTACTAAATGGAGATTTACTATGAGACTTCAGTATGTTACCATTCTTAAAATTTATACTTTTTAGTGTTACCATGCAACAGACTAATAGATTGTAAGTTATTTATGTAAAATGCAATGCAGACGTACATAGATAGTGCGATGATAACAGTTCATGGTTATTATTTAAGTTGTTACCAAACGAAAAAAATGTCATCAAGTATATTATTATTATTATGAAAATATTTTTATTTTAATTTTTTCATCGTTCAAACAAGGTTATATATATTATATATAGGTATTACTGACCTACATACATATGCAGTCGTATGGAGATTAATTATAGTAAGGTAGTAAGTTAGGTAGAGATATAATGATATACCTAATCTATTTGAAGTATTGTAGATTTTTCATGTTCATGTTACCCCATTCCAGTTACCTATTGAAAATCTCTAGTTCCACTAATCAGAAACTAATGTATGTCATAAAATTTATAATATGAAGGTGTGCTAAAAAACGTAAATACGTGAAAAATATTTTATGAGGCTATAGCAACGGTGTTTCATGTTTCCAGTAATAATATTAAATATTATATAGCTCTGGTATTTATAATTTACACCTGATGGTTGAAAGTCTGAAAGTCTGGCTTGAATCCTGTTTGTAGTAACAAAGTGCATTCAAAAGAGAAAAATGCTGATGATACATATTACTTATGATGAAGAATAAAAATATACAATAATCTTACTTTGCGTAATACTATATTGATACAAGAGATTTAAAAAATCAATCCTACATTTAATATTCCATGCTGTATGTATGATTAGAGTATATTATATAAAACGTTTTCTGTTTGTTACCAATGCAATCCAGTGAGGACTAATGAAATTACTTGTAATAAAAATCAAAACGAAACTGTGATGTTCATTTTTTATATTTTTTATTTTTGTGTAAATAAAAGGCAACAGTTTCATTTCATTGAGTTTGTGTAACTTGCAAACATCGACTTTCATCGCAATAGATAATACCTGCAATCATACTTATCTTAATAATTTATAAATGTGTACAATCATAATAATAATGAAGAAGAAGAATACAACTATACGATACATACAATATATAAACAAACATAAAATCACCAGATTCATCCTAAGAGGTCCATTTCGGCACAGTTATCTTATTCTAATATACAAACTATCATGAATCAGTTACTGCTTGGGGCGTGGTCTTGCACCTTCCTCTTTCCTTCCTGGGCGACGCCAATTATTATCATCACCCCCCATTTCATCACCACCACCGCCACCACGGGTATCGCGCTCTCCACGCCGATCATCTCCACGCCGATCATCTCCACGTCGATCATCACGTCTGCCACCGAAGGACGGGCCATCACGACCTCCTCTGCTTCCACCCCTGTTAATTCATTAGAGATTTAGTAAAAATAGTCCGTACAAAAGTGCAAAGTTTATTGCATCAAGTATAAAGAAGAGTGACATACCTGTTGTCTCCACGATCACGTGGGCGCTCATTTTCTCCATGTTCGCGACCAGACCGAGGGCCGTCGCCTCCTCTTCTCCATGGTCCATCATCCGGAGCCTATAATCCATAGAACATAAAAATGTACACTCAACCGCATCTTACAAATTTTGAAAAAATTGTGAGATAAAATAAAAGACGATATGCGTTAAGGGTCAAGGTCGGGCCAGGTAAAAGTTTGACATATTAACAAAAAAGGTTTTTTTTTTGAATTATAGTCCAAACAAGGCACTTAAGGGATATCACTGTCTTTTACTGTTAGCTTACCCGTACAGGCTCACTTCCGCGTCCACCGCGGGGGCGATCAAATCCACCACGGTCTCCACCACGGTCTCCACCACGGTCTCCACCACGATCACCACCCCGTTCGCCGTCCTTCCTTCTTTCAAAGCCACCACGGTCTCCCCTGTCCCTGTCACCCCTATCTCGATCTCCCCTTTCACGATCCCGATCTCCACCTCTTCCCCAATCGCCCCTCTTGCGTTCACCATCGCGATCAGCATCTCCTCCACGCTCTATCTTACGCTCAAATGGACGATCATCATTGCCGGGTCGTTCACGCATTTGGGCGCGATCAAAGTCAGGTTCACGGTCTCCACGGTCTCCGCGATCTCCACGATCTCGTTCCTGGCGTTCAGGTCGCTCTCTTGGTGGAATATTTTCTTGTGGTGGCATTTCTCCAGACATGGCAGCTGCTTTCTTTTCAAGAATTGCTTTCGGTACCCATACACTAGGATTAGCAGGACTAGCAGCTGCTGCTGTTGGTGCTGCACCGGAAGCACGTGCAGATGGAGGAGCTGCCTTGTCTGCGATAGATTTTGGACGCCAAACCTCTGTCGGTGCTGCTGCTGCTGCTGCAGCAGGAGCTGGGGCAGCTTCTTCTTTACGGAGGCGCTCTTGTCTTTCACGACTTTCACGCTCCTCAATCTCACGCTGCTTAGCAAGTTGTTTCTCCAAAGTAATGCGATTTCTTTCCTCCAACTCCTTTTCAATCTTTTCGCGTTCAATTCGTTCTTCCTCCTCCTTAGCACGTCGAATGGCATCAAGACGTGCTCGCTCAGCAGCAGCCTTTTCTTCTTCATATTTACGACGGCGTTCTTGTTTGCGCAGTTCCTTCCTCTCAGCGAGACGGTTAGCCTTGACAGTTTGGAATTCCTTTTCAAATTCTTCCAGCTTCTCCAAAAATTTGTCTTTCCTGGAATCCAAAAGATTCTGCAAAAATTTGTCCTTATCGTCCCTCATACGGATCATTCTGTCTCGGTTTGCGACCGCAATCTTGCGCTCCTCAATCAAGTGAGCAATTCTTTCTGCTTCATGTTGTTCCCATTCAATCTTTTCTTGCTCTTTCTTCTTCGTCATTTCTTGCTCAATCACTGTGATTTCTTCAATTCTCTTGGCTCGCTCAACGTGATCAAATCTCTTTTCCTGTGACTTCATCCTAGCAAGATGTTCCTTAGCTTCCTTTTGGAGCTCCTCTTGTTGACGTTGAAGGACAGTCTCCAAATCCAATTTGGACGTCTCCTCGCCTTGGAACTTTTCGATGATCTTTAATCCAATTGGAGTTTGTCCAATTTGTTTGATTCTTTCTTGTACTCTGCGAGCCTTCATTTCATTATGCTCCGCTTCAGCCTTCTTCCTTTCCCTTTCTTCTCTTTCATTCTCAAGTCGTTTTGCTTCCAACATCATTTGTTGCTTCACAATTTGTTCAACCCGAAGTTTCTCTTCATAATCACGATCTATTGCTGTTCGCTCAAGCTCCTCTCGTCTGACGTTAATGATCTTTTGTCGTTCCATTAATGATCTATGGTACTGTACTTCAGTTGATCTGTGCTGGTTAATGATCTTAGATCGGATCATGTCTTCCTCACTCTGCAAACAATATCAATTTCGGTTTTAAAACTTTCAGTTCATGGATTTCAACGAATTTATAATTTGTTTCGTAGCGTTACTATTTTTCGTATATGCAGCTTTAACTTACAGATAGTTGGACTGGATTGATCATATCCACAGTTTCTTGCAGACAGTTCATCACGTTGACAAGCTGCAAACGAACGGTTTCCGACGGCATGATTTGCAGGTGAGGGCCTTCAGGTAGATCTTCACGAGAAGCCTCAGCCAAAGAGGAGCCGAACTTTATGCAATTAGAACGATGATCAATGCTAATTTGCATGTCATTGTATCTGACGGCATCAACTAAAATCTGCTCCAATTGTGTCTGGTTCGAGAAGACAGTCATGTTCAATAGATGATCATAGTCGATTGTCTGATACACCTACAAATGTCAAAACAAATATTATTATCACATTACAAGTTAAAAATCAAATTTAAACACGATAAATAACACAATAATCGTCACGTATTTTTTACCTGAGAAACTTGTTTGATGAGACGCACTAGCGTGACTTCTCTCAATGGATCAATATACTGCTCCATATATTCGCTCGGGTATTCCCCTGAGGCCGCAGTTTTTAGCAATTCATCTACCTCAGTGCAAAGGCTGAGTGGGCAGAATTCAGATTCCAAAATTTCATGCAGGTCTTGCAATGGCTTAATTGCGTTGCCTAAAATCCCATGACGACTGATATCACGAATCATGGACATCCTTGTTGGAGGCTGAGGAAGAAACAGCAGAGTGGCCAGCTTTTGAGATTTCTCCAGCATTCCCTTGTCGGTCTCCACAAATCTTTCAAACTCAGGATGGAGGACAGGGAACGGGATAGCAAGTGTGGCCAAAACAACTTGAGATGCGTTCCTGTAAGAAAAGAACAATATAAATACATGATTCAACCATTTAGTAGAATGATGCAACACAAAAGCAAACATTTTAAACTGACTCCTAAATACGATGTCAACTTACTTCTGCAATTCATCTGCTGATACATTCTTCTTCATGTCCTTGCACAATAAATAATATTTCATAAGTGTTGCCGCGTGGAATAAATGGTTTCCTGCCTTCCAGAATACCAGGGACAGCTTTTGGTAATAATAAGCCATCATTCGTGTTTGAGATTTCTTGGACTGGTTCATTAATAAATGAATATCTTCAATAGCCTTGTACGCCTCCTGCCACAACTCCAACGTAATAGCGGAATCTAACTGTGACAGACGAGTTTCCATGTTCAACTGCTGAGTTTCAGGAGAAGAAAAGTCAATGCTGTTAATTTGGGAGCCCTGACGATTAATGATATCATCAAAATGCTTCCGCAGCCTTTCACACAACTTCCTGAATTCAGTCTTTCGGCTATAAGCGAGGCAGAACTTGAATGCCTAAAATATACAATACATAAAGTGATTTTAGTTTTAATCATAATTATTATTATTACATTTTAAAAACATCATATTTAACTAGATACTCACCATTTGGGCAATGTCATGATACAAATTCTCCAAGCGAGGGTTATTCCTCAGCAAATCCAAGCACTGGGTGTAGGATTCCCACAGGAACTTGACCCAAGGAATCAGAGCAGCTCGTCCGCTTCTTTCTTGTGCTTGTTCCTCAGTAATGACGCTATAAAAGGAAAAACAACAATTGAAGCATTAGGATATTGTTCCTCCTACAAACATGTATTACCAGAGTTCTTATATGCGCAATTTAAAATGTAAAAGGCTTACTTCAATAACGTCATGTCGGCCATTGACAAATTATCCAAATCATCCACTTCAACAATGGAAATAGGCTCTGCAGATGCCTCGGCAGATGCTGCGGCCTTCTTCTCAATAAGAGCCTTGGCAGCTTCCGTTTTATCCTCGGCCATTCGGATGTAACTTCGAATTACTTTCTCCAGCAGTCCAACATTAACCTACGAGATAAATGTAACATTGATTAGTGAATTATTTCACACAAAAAACGAGCTTCTAAAATAAAAATACATAGTCGCTAATACTACTTACCGACTGGCACATAAGCCGGTATTGATACAGACCCTCCTTAGCAGTGTGAGGCTTCTTTAGCTCAACGCATAATTCCAAATACTTGAGCATAATCGGCTCAATAACCTGCAAAAACAATGTTTCATTATTACCATGCATGAAATGAAATTGAGGAATGATTCCAATCACTTAAAAGTTTAATCCTTCATCTCTTACCTTCTCACTAAAAGATCGATGTTTCTTTCCCTTGATGACATCGTACAATGTATCCAAAGCCCTGGATGGCTTTCCCACCTCGATGAATTCTGAAAAAAAAAGTGATTTTGAACAAAGTTATATTAGCTGTAAGAAATAAAACTCCTAATTTTAACGAGGACTATAACGAGAATCTCTATAGACAGAAAACAGGGAAACAAGTCATTTTGACTGCCTAATTCTTTGCGAGAAAAACGCACTAAAATAGTTTATGATTCAAAACAGCCTGTAATACAGTTTGGGGTTTCGGCATAATTAACTACAATTGCGATACACAACTTTTACCATCACAGTTACTTCCGCATGCGTTCTGACACTTTCGGCCTCAAACATGGTTTCACCAATGACAGACATTTGACATTCTTTATCTGTCCATCTCAACTATTTTGTAGTAACTGAAACAATTACTATACTGACTAAGCCTAACTGCACTCTATACAATCTTTACCCCAATTAGGTAACCATTCCCACTACTAACGTCCTGAGTGACCTCTACTCGCCTCCACTCACAAACCAAAAACCCACACCAAAAAACCACTACTCATTCTACCACTTTACTAAATCCACCATATGTTCAATTAAATCTACCTAATCAACCACCAAGTCCCCTCAAAATCCCTTCCCCTTCTTTCCAACCCCCCAAAACCCTATCCCTAATCTAACCACAACTCAATTCCCACTTAACTTTATTCCCGGAACATGCCATAAACCCTACTTAACTTAATACACACATCACCACCATTACCAAACCATTTTTAAACTATTTTCCACTTACCCGTCGCCTTTTTAAGGGCATTCTCCGGTCGCTGATAATACCGCGCCATGTTGTTTCCTCTCTTTTAACTAACCACTCTTTCAAAAATTCACAATTAACTGTTTTTCCCAGCAATTTCTAAAAAAATTGAAATAAAAACTGACAGAGTAAATGCCGGTGCAATTTTTCTCACTCCAGCTCTGCCGTATAATGATAGCAAGCAGCAGCACGACGACGAGAGCAGTAGAAGAAGAATGAGCAGCCAGAAAGCTCACATTCACTCAATCCTTCTTGCTACCTACCTTTCCGTCTTCACACTTCACACCATACCATTCGATTCAATGCAGCAAGAGCCGAGGTTAGAAAGGGAGCAGCTTTTTTTGGGAAGAAATGCCACGGCAGAATTCAAACTTTCGTGTAAAATTCTAGCTCATCTCCATCTGCCCTCGCGTTCGTCAGACTTCACACTTATCATGCTACCTAAGTCATTATGCAGTGGTCAAGCGTAGGCAGCTCGGCTCTGCAGAATTTTTTGGAGGTGTCGCGGTCCCCAGCCGGTAGATGTCTTCAGAGTGGCTGCTAAATGGTTTTGGTGGAGGCGGCAATTTTTGGAGACTCAAGTGTCAACTTTGACAGAGTTAATGGATTGTTTGTTATTATTTGTGCTATGCTGGTTGTCTTGTATATTTACTTTTGGAGCTGCTGATGTTTGTTTAGGAGGTTTTTTGAGAGTGAAGTGGTTTATTATTATAAAGAGTAGTTATAATTGGAGCAGATGAGACAGGTTTTTAGAGGAAGGTTTAATTAATGGTGGCATTAATGGACGAGGACTTGAGTTCGGTTGGCGAGAGTGGATGTGGTGGTCAAGAGGAAAGTGCAGCAGGAACTGCGAGACCTGTTTCTTGTCATCTGATTGGTAAGAAGATAGATAATGGAAGTTAATGTAGGACTTTATGTCGTTATTGAGTTAATTGGAGGGTTAATTGATTGATGTGGTTTATTACAGAGGTAGATTTGTTCGGGAATGTTTTGTGGTGTTGGAGCTACCCGGCCTGTGATAATGAGCAGCAGCAAGTGTGTCTTAGAAAGTTGGGCGTCGTTAAGAGGAGGTCAACCAAGCAGGAGGAAACGTTCAAGTTCTTTAGGTATAAAGCCGGCTGGTTTTTCACTTTCTTATCGAAATCACTACAGCTCTACGATAGCAAATCTTCCAAGTTGGAAAAGGTAATTGTGGAAATATTTCGAATGGTTGGGGGTGTGGGTGGATGATGGTGGTAATGGAGAGTAGTTTGTTTAATTTTTGTTATTTGCTGTTTCTTACAGTTGGACCAAATTGGTGTGATTGTGGAAGCCGAGGACTTGAATCCAGAACGTTATCAAATAGTCACTGAAGTTTTATTCCGAACATACCATAAACAAGCTGATCCAACGGTCGTCCTCCAGCAGTTCTTGTCATTAATTGTGAGCGGTACTTGTCAGTTGCCAAAGAAGAAATTGTTTTGTTCAGCGGATTATGATACTTGTCTTCCTTTTGCGGATTTCCAAATTAGAGGTAAGATCCTCTAGTTACTTATTTAGATCAAGCGAATTAAAATAACGAAAATGTTTTATGATTGTAAAATATAACCACTAACTACATTACATTCAATTTTCAAATGACATGTTTTCCTTGTTATTTCCAGCTATTATTTCAAAGTTTGCTTTGGAGACAATTGTACTATTAACGGCATTACTTCGAAGGCAAAGGATAGTTATCTATCATCATGATATTGATGATTTAGTCAAGGTACGGTTATCAAGTAGTAGCTTCGTCTTGTTCAGCTACCACATGCTAAACGATATGATTGATTATTTTCTTGTTTGTGTATTTAGTATGTGCTTAGCGTGCCGGCTTTCAGTTTAAACCCATCCAGAATTTGGGATTCCGTTTACCCTTGGGTGGGCTATAATGATGAAGAACTTGCACAATTTGTCGTAAGATCATATTTTTACTGATGTTACCTGAATATTATAGCTTATTACATGGCAGTCAATAAGATGTAATAATCCACATTTAATTTATTTGAATCATTACAGAACAGTAAATTCCATATCATTGGGTGTCCAAATGCCAGTATCGAAAATCGAAGTGACTTATTTGACGTATTTGTTAACATTCCAGCGGGGGAAATCAGCGTAGCAAATCATGCTAAAGGTTAGACCGCCAGCTAAAAGAAAGTGGAATTACAAGAGAAACACTAAAATGGTTGTGTAAATGAAAAATATTATTAATTCTTACAGAAAACATGATGATGAGCAAACCACATAAAGAAATCGCATTGTTCATGGTCCAACTAGTTGAAAGTAACGATATTAGTGAATGTGATATGATAAAAGAAATACGAAATAAAAATAAAGAACTTTCCATTGATAGTCATCCCGTCAAGGTAGTTAAAATATCTGAATCTGAATACATTTTTCTAATATATTTTAGGAGTAAATTTAATCAGAACAGGTATCTATAAAATGCGTATTGTATTCTTTTCAGAGACAAAAATCGGATGTAGACAGCGTATAGTATGGAAAAATAGAAAATGATAACACTGGATTGCCAATTACTAACTACTTCACTTGTTTGCCCAAAGGCATTAGTCTCAAAGTACTGCGTTGAATGCAGTTCATTACTGCAATTTATTGCTCTGGTAGAAAGTCCATTAATCGCTCAATTTAGTTTTAGGAATTCGTAGCGTTACGTAAAGCCTCAACAATCAAAAACAATAATAATCAAGGCTTAGTAGATTAAGGTGCCTTGTTGTTACCGCCTGTCCATGAGGGTGAACGTAGTCTCTAACTGCCATTTACATTCATAGCATTCCATTATTCCCAATTGGGTATTCCGGATCCAGCTTCGTAGTAGTAAAGTTGACGTACACAATACATCTAGCCAAATATACACAAAGTTAATATAGCCGTTTAATATAATGTTTTACGAGTAAGGTAGCGTAACGATTTTTCAATGTGAGAAGGGACTAATAATACCTATTAACAACTATTAAAAATCTTTGTATACGTTCCAATTACAATTACCAAGCATGCATGCATACTTGTTCGCAGTTTGCCTGTTACAGAAACTGGTTGATAACGTCCATTGAAATATGTAACTTTAATGATACTTCGAGTTCGCAGAATGCATGCGCAAACTGACCACAACAAGACGGTGACAATGTCACCGTGACATCACCAAGTTGTCTATTTTGCTTCACATCAAGTCGTGTGAGCTTCGGATGAGCGAGAACAATTATCAAATTAGCCCTAATAACCAAAAATGAAGATGAATAAATAAAAATCGTTTGTTAAATAATTTGTGTTTGGAATATTCTTTTAAATGTAATTTGCATTGTCATTTAAGAGGTCAAATGTATGTACCGATATTTTCAGATCAGATCAGTGTTTTTTCATATCACTCTTTGTAAAGATATATTTAAATAATGCCACGTGCTGTTTTGAACATGTGAATTGATTTACCTTTGCATTACAACGGGTTGCATATATATCATGTAACAATATCAACATTTATTCCATATTTAATGCTTGTAACAAAATGCATGAAGAATATAAAATTTGGCCACTTAACAAACTGATTAAACACAGTAAACATTAGAAATCGTATAGTACAAACTGTATATATATCAGTTGGAAGTTGCTTTTCTTTCTCTTTCGTTACCTCTGTCTGTGATACAACTTCTGTCACTTTCTTGATAAAGTATATTTTTGGCTGGCGCGTACTGAATTAAATTAAATCAGCAATTATTTATAGGCGACATTTGAAACTATTTGTTCATATGGTATGGCAAAACAATGAATGATTTTTACATATTTGCTTATACTTAACTTATCATAACTACTTATCCTATAATACCTAATCCAAGATTTGATTTAGATCAGAATTTCCAGATTTAATGGTACATGTGAGATATTAATTTTAATCAGACTTTCAAGATAGGTTGTTTCGAGAGGAAAATGTAGGAAAATCATAGCTCAGATTAGCTCAATAAATTAATTATGATTTTCGGTAGTAACAAAATACAGAAAAACCAACAACAAAATGGGAAAAACAGAAAATTTCGATTTGAAACCTGAAATTCTTTTTACGAGATTGAACAAGTTTAGTAACAACTGGAAACAGTTGTTAAATACTTATCTTTATACAAGCTAAAGCTTACTCTGTCTGTGTACACTTTTTTTTTTATAAAAAAAGAACTATTTACACTTACTCAAGTGTACCACGTAAATATTCTTGCATTTTCAAATATCATCATAATATGTGGTGAGTAGTCTTGGTACATAATGGTTACTTCAAATTAATATCAAAGTAGCAACTATTTTACTTAAAAATTGAAACTATATCGGCTACGCGACGAAAAGAGGTAAAAAGTGGTTTCTTAACATCTTTTTTTTACTCATTCAGCTTTTTTAAAACACTTCGTATTCGTATAATAAAACTTTCGGTAGGCGGATTCCTCGTCTATTGATACGGTAGGAAAAGATGGGCTGATTGGAAAATGGAATACTTTCAAATAAAAAAACTTATTTTAAAATGTGTTATTAAACTCAGTACAACATAATGGCACCATTGGTTTTTTCTTCTTGAATGGGTTTATGCATTTTATGCCTGTCACGACGTGACTGATGAGCTCCTAAGAATACGAGTACAATATTAAGGATGTGAATTATAGCGGCGCCAACGACAAACCAGAAGGAATATCCAAGAACTGCGAGTCCCTCCGAGGTCCAGGTATTCTTCCTGTCTTCAATTGGTAACACATTATGACGTAGCTTCAGATGATACTGAATGCCCCAAGTAACTAAGGAACCCAAGTTGCATGCCACTGATAAGAAAAAAAATATAACAAAAATGCATAAAATATGACATCATTTACGTGCTTGCAGTAACAAATTTCAATCGCTATCTTGATTTTTTTTACTCACGTGCACAACTGTTCCAGAGATATAGACCCGGTATTCCAGTGATGGCCTCCACCGGCGTTGTGGCAGTATTTACCAGAGCAAACACGGCGGAGAAGACAGCAAACAAAATTGCTAGACACACACAACCAATTGTTGCAACCCATAAGCCATAGCTCATGAAATTCCTGTCATTGTTAAGGGTCTCAATAACTGCAAAAATAATAATAAAAAGCATAAAAATGTAAATAATATTTTTGTCACGTTTTTGTTCCATTCTTCATGTTATCATTACATCTTTACATTATGTATTTAGCAACGGTACTACCACGATGATGAAAAATACCGGTTCATTCTAACAATCGCTTGCAATACCGTAAAGTTTCCAGCAGTTTAAAATATGAATTTTTCTATTGTCGCCACCTCAGAAATAGTTGTGGTGCCTGTGGTGGGCGTGCATGATTTTATGTAACAGGTTACATATATTATCATGTTAGCGTTTAATACATCACGACGAGTGCAGTGAGCAATAATGGAAAGTTTAAAAAAGACAAAACAAGAGTCAGTGTTGTTATTGTTGCTGCTGCTATTATTGTACAAGTTGGCTACACCGAATAAATGCTCTCGTTCTTCAATGCTCATTTTTCTACTAAAGAACATTTTCATGCTCCAGTGACTCCCCATTATTTTGAATTCATTGACAGTGAAATAGTACAATGATGTATTATAAGACTCTATGCATTTAACTACCAAAAAGGGTTTATTGTTACATGCAAACAACTGTTACTTTTGTTTTATATAATACGCGTACTTACTACAAACTTATTACAACGCAACCAATTACATTAAATCACATAATAAGTCTTACGTCTTACCTTACATGCATACATACCTACATACTCTGCTCTGCATAATAGTAATAATTATTATTATTTTTTAACTTGTGTCCTTTAAACGAAAAGGTTACTTTTAGTTTCAATTTCATCAACCCACACGACGACGACGTCTGACTGCTAGTAATATGCAAACCAAGAGACACAAGACAAGCAAGGCAACCGTAGTAATTGCCATTTATGTGAAGAAAAATGACAATGGTGTAGGATATAGATAGGCATGCACAACGACGACAACACCAACAATCATACCTTAAAGAATAATATTGTTATTATTATTATTATATTTTTTAAACTATCGTCATCAACATAATCATCATTCGTAATATCATATAATAATCTCCATTTTTCTTTCTTTTTTTTCTTCATAATGTGCATATGCTACTCCACCGCTGCGCTTAACAAAGTAAACGGTTGTATGCCAAAATAGTGCAAGATGATGACTATGAATTATTTGACTAGACTGCTACTAGGAGGGTTATGCAGCATGCGATTGCATGCTGATTGCTCATGTCAATTCCATCATTTTTTCAGCGTTTTTTTTAGCCTGTCAAACTCATTCATTAATACTCATTGACTTATTCCTTTGTGCATGATGTGAGTGGGTTGAATTGGAGGCATAATCAGCAGAGATTTGCATAAAAAATTTCAAAAATATATACCTACACAGGTATGTACATTATTATTATTATGTAGTTGTTGTTTTCTGTATACATATTTTCAGAGACTAACTAGCGACCGTTGTAACTATTTACTAGTGGAAGTTTACGTTACATAGTTACACGCGTATTTATTATTCTCACGTCTCAAAAAAATTTCGGCATAAAAGCAAAGTACTCTCATGTCATGTCTTGCTCGAAACAAGCAAATTGCATTAAAAGAGTTTATCTCTATGGAGAATACTGCGAGCCGAGCTTTCAAATCTGGCTAGAAATGCCAGATTTATCAATAAAGCAGAAACTTCATTATTTTCTAATCATTACTACCTTCAATGGGAAAAACATGTACACATTTCCTCTCATTCATATTTATTTATAAGTACGCATATATATATATAGCCTTGTTTGTAAATATGTACTTTGCTTGCTTTAAATAATAACTACAAACTGTGATGATGAGATGAGTTGATGTATGTATGAAAATATAAAGAACAATAAAGGTGATGTGGGAAGGGAAAGGAAAATAAATCGACACAAGGAATCATCATCACACTTTTCCTGAAAGTTTTTGCCTTATTATTAATTGGCTTATCTATTTCCACATTAAAAGTATTAAAGCCGTCTTTACCAAACTGATGAATGTAGTTCATGACCTTGCATTACTAATCCTACATGTACATAATATAGGTATTTATTTTACGATAGAAACGGCACTTTGTATCAGATATCATGAGTTCCTTTGTGTAACCTTTCAAACGTATTCTTACAGATAAATTGAAATTGCAGAAGAAGAAAAAAGTTTCATATCCGTACCATTAATATCTGAAGGTCTCCATCCGTAGCCGACGTTGAGATGTTTCCTCCCGTAGAAGAGCCCTAGATGTATTCTTCCATCCGAGCTATTTGGAACATTCACGTTGGATTTTCTATGAGCTCTGGCCACAATCCAATGCTGAGTGCTCAGCGCCGCCAGCAAGAGGGCGAGGGCCGCACAGCACGTAATGAAACTGACAAAGGTCATTCCACGTCGAAAAGCCAAGCTACTCATCTTGGCCACTTTTTTCATGAACACCACCGCCGCCACCACCAAGCCCACTTTGTATTTATTTCCAAAACACTTCCACAACAAAGAAAAAATGCCGTTTTGATCTCTCTTTCTCTACACAGGGTCGCCAAATTCCACTTGGATCATCATCATTTTATATTACACCGTTTCTCATAATATATTCACATTTTCACACATTCTTCGGCATAAGTCCTTGTGCCAATAGAGACGACGACTTTAAAAATGTCTGATGAATGAGTTGCTTCCTGTTCAATTTTGTACAATTTTCCAAATCTTATGAATCTTTCTTTTTTCAATTATGATTACCACTGCACAAATCACTTCACCATCACCACCACCGCAATCAGTTAAAATTACTCACTTTTCACATCAAAAGATTACGCATCATAGAAAAAAATATAAGCAGCGTAGTAAAAAAAAGTGACTTGGTGGAAGAAAGTGTGCGGCTACTTAGATGAGTTTAGAGGGTCAAACAATTTTACAACAAACAACGAGGAGGCGGAGAAGTGAGAGTTATTATAGATATAGCTTTAGCATAATATATTATAATGTTTAACAGCGTAGATGTATTTAATGTACAAGAATATTGTCTTCAGAGATTTGGGACAATTGAGACACTTTTCACTCTGCCCTGTGGCTTCCAGGTATAATAATATGCTGTGTTGTTGATGTATAACTGCACATATAGGCAGATAGGTAGGTATTATTTTTTTCAGTACAAATTTTCAACAAAACGAGTACTCAGATAATAATAATGAAAATTCAACAGAATAGAGGAGTATCGATGGTGGTTGTATTTAAGGGGGCCGTTAGTAATTTAGAACATGAGGTTGACTAGTAGTATAGTATTCAATTCGAAAACTTTTTTTTCTTGCCTTTCGTCGTCGATGAAGCCGTGTAGCCGTAGTGAAAAAAAAAATATATATTAAAAAAGGGCTACATGTTGTTTGACAACATTACTTTGTGATTACACTGATTAGCATGTCGTATCATAAATGTATGTATGGATATGCAGAGACATGTATATCTATACCACCTCCAACTATGTAACACACAATTATTGTTACCTGTATTGTACACTGTGAGAGATTCAACAATGATGCTTTTCTCGTTTCGACTTTAGGGTTTTTGAATCAGCATCAAAAAATGTATATGTATGTAATATTACAAAGTTGCATGTATATATATAATATTGTTGTATATTATATTGTTATATTATGTGTGTCTGAGGCTCTTTGTAAAAATCGAAATAATGAGGATTTCGGTGCATATGAAATTGAAGTTGGGTTTTTGTTATCGTAGCCGTAGTAGTTTGTAGTAGTAGTGGTAATAGATAGAATAGAATGAATAAATAAAGATGACGAAGATGATAATTATGTGATGGTAAGGATAATGCTGTAGAGAGCGAGAGAGACTTCCTTTTTCATAGGTCGGATCGTCGGATCAACATTTTCGAATTCACACACACACAGAGAAAAAAAAACTCGCCACTACTACGGAGAACACAGTGAGTGGTCAGTATAGAGCAAAAATCCTGTTTCTGGTCTGTATTGTTCACTTGCACCCAACAAACAAACAACCACAACTGACAATCCAATCTCAATTGAACAGAAAATGCGCAAGCACATATAAGCAACAACAATAATTGTTAAAAAAGAACCGTCTTTAAGTTTTGTATAATATGTATATACAGCAGAGCGTCAAGAGAGGAGGATGATATTGGATTGTAGTATGTATGAACTATATAATGTTACGATCATGTTTTTCAACTTATTGTTGTGCTACTACCAGTCGCAGTCGTCAAGGATTTTCGAATAGAGTTTTCAGGAATCACGAACCACCACCACCACAACGTTAACAAGTCAAAATTCTGTTTTTCTTGCAAGTCCTGTATACATTCAATAGTGTATATACATGTTCAAGATATCCGTCATTTTCAACCCCATCATCCCCATTATTGTCAGTATAGTGGTTTACCTTACCTGATGAACTAAATGCATATACCTACAACAATCTACGTGGTTGCATCGTATCTACAAGTTACCTTTTAAAACAGGTATCAACAATATAACATGAGCTTCATCAACAATATAACTACATATATAGCGTAAGTAGCATTATCGTGACAAATACTCGCTTCTACTCCGCCGATACACTTACGTTATATGTCTACCTGTCGTTGCATGTAACAATGCAATGCTCATGCTCAACAATGCCCTACTTGAATAACGTTAGGCATCCAATGCAGCAGTCGCTAACTTGTTGCTCATCTCTGTAACAGAACCCATGTTGATTAGTACACCTGCAAACGGTGCGGTGGTGTGGTGGTGTTTAGCGTACCTATCTAGGTAACATGATAGGTAAGGTAGATGATCTGAGTGCGAGAGGGGACTATATGACACATTATCGTACCCATACGTTGTGTACCTGTTCTGAGTTCTTTAATCCCAATCAGCGCAGCAGCAAAACACACGAAGAACCAGAATCATGACTTATACAAACTCTGTTTGAATTGATGTGCTGTGTTGTTCATCATCGTGAATCGAGGAGACGAAGACGATGATCCTAATCCTGCAAGAAGACACAATTGGTGTCCAAAAGTTGACAATGAATGAGCTATGAGCTACTTATTGTTATTGTTTGCTATGCCATCATGACAGTAATAGCACATACAGAGAGACTACTTGTTGCTTGTTGTACAGAAATTTGAGACAAAGCCAACAATTGAGCACTAGCTCAACTCGTCGCTGTCATTTTTGCTTTCGTTATTGTTACTACGTGCAGAAATAAAATGGTCGTGTTGATATTGATATTGTTGTTGTAAGTATAATAATATGTAGTATGCAGTACCTGTTTTAATTTCAAGAGCAGAAATACATAGCATACGACATGATTTCGCTGCATTGAATGGCATTTTTTATTTATTTTTACGATGTGTACAACAATAGCATAACAACGCAGGCAACAAATAAATAAATAAGATGAGCTTCTGCTTGTTGCAGAGGGAATATGAGAATCAAGAGCAAAATTGAGAGTGCGATATAATTTTGCATGTTTACAGGCAAGAGGTTTGCCGATGCATTTTTTAAAAATAAGCTACCCTGCCAACTTTGTCAATTATTGTTATTATTTGTCTTTATGCTACCATTTGACCTGCCCAATAGCGTAAATACTTTTTTGGTTTTGTCCGTCCGTTCGTCTGTGTGATCGACGATCGATTAGTCCGTAGATGATCCGTCATTGGCGTATTATGTTAGCTGAAGAAATACCTTAATTTAGCAAAATTTTATTTTCTATTCTAGATCCAATCGCTTTCAAGAGTCCCTTAGTTATACATAATAGTTTTTTATGTGGTTAAGTTTAGGCATTATAGATGCGTATTAACTTTTAAAGAATTTTGTTGCATAACCATTCTGATAAATGAAAAAACACAGACATTCTATTCTTCTGGAATGTTTTTCCCATCCCTAAAGTCCTTGAATTTTATAGTTGTTCATTCTGATAAGGTTTTTTTCTTGACAGAAATGCAGAAAAGTACTAAAACCGCATTCCTTCCTACACGAATTCTTTAATTTGACTGCTGTTTCAAATGAATTTAGTTTCGCTCCTTTTATACACTTTTTGATTTCGAATTTTTTTATAGCAATGTGCGGATCTACCAGTTTATTTTATTCCGCAAACACTAAAAACATAATGCATTTACTTGTTGGCAGCAATAACTGAAATAGGAAACATGGATTGTGCATGAGAATTAAACTAGTCATCTTCAATGTTAATGTAGAATACGGCTTGGGCTAAAGAGTAAGTGAAATTAGTAATAAAAACCAACCTGATTCATGTATGCTATGATGTAGGTACATAGTACATATCACAGAGGCTATAGAGTCAAAAAAAAGATTCAACGCAGAATATTATGCATTTTTTTTCATTTGGGCGGACACTATTTCCTGTCTTTTTTTACTGCTGCACTTTACAGACTTGAAAATTCGAGAACTGCAATCAGCAGCCGGAGCTGCAATAACAACTCATATTGCTCCTATAAAAAGCTAAAACATTGAAACATCTAACATCAAGCTTTTTTATCAATATTATCTACCTTTGCCTGCAACGGCTTGCTAAGCTACAGAGCAGCAAAAGCAGCATCGTGATCACAAGATCATTTTATGATTCATGAATCGTATTTGCATTCCCTTCGTCGATGATAAGGCATACTAACATTAATTTTCAATCTTTTAATCCGTCTTCAAACCTGAAAAATTCTCACAAAATGGCAAAGTCGTGCAAGGTACAAGGCCCATCCAATACCTTTAGTACGAGGTATTATTTTTTTCATTATTATGGAAATAATACGAGTAGGTAGGCATTTTCAAAGAAATAGCATCAATATAATGGACGCATGTGTGTGCGTACGTGTGAAATGACATTGAATGGGACAGAGGCTCTTCACCACTATGAGATTTACGGTAAATAATTATTCTAGACGATGACGGTAACGTAACTGTTTTGCCTATAGAACTCATGGGATTATGGTTATTGTCTATATTATTTTGGATACGATGCAATTGCAGCAACTACTTCATTTATTTTTGTGAGATACTTTTCCTACCTATACTACTATAATTACGCTAATGAAGTTTTTGGCAAAATGCATAAGAGATATATAGTATGCGATTTTTTTATTTTATGTTTTACTAGAGGAGACTTAATTTAGCTTAATTACATTTAAAGGATGTTATACATCATTAAAGGGTGTACAGCAACGGTGGCAGTTTATGTTTCGCTGATTTTTGGATTTTGTGCGTCACGCATTTGACGTGGTGCGTAGGTGTTCATCAAGTTGAACTTATGTTAATTAATGTAGTACTAATTTTTAGCCATGCCATCGTAAAGTTCATTATGATTACTGATTACTGATACACTAGCTTTACTTTGTCAGTTATTTAATTTATCTGTCTACATACTCCTTGCATGGCATGCACGCATGTCATACATAACGAGTTAAAATTAACGAGCCTTTTAATGCATTCAGCTAAAAGAGTTACTTACTGTTGATAAGGGCAGGTGATAACCCAAGCTTACACTACCTACCAGTTTATCTATCCATCTATTTTAATTACCTTTGCGAATGAAATTTTAATTGAAATATATCATCAAGTCTTAAATGTGGGGGATAACAATTGTAACATAATGTACCATCTTGGCCATCAAAGAATTTTTCTTTGTCCTTACAATTTTCGCACACCAAACTCCCCATTTTCATTACCGTGTTATTCATTTCATTACAGTGTTATGTTGTATGTACATGTTATGTGAATTACTGCACTGCAATTATCGGGAAAATACAACATCCTCTTGAAAGCGTCCATCATCATCATATCCATAGTTGTTAGCAATTTTCTTCATAATATTTTTTTACACACAATAATAACTCGTACCGAACGACAACTATAAACGCATACTTTCTCAGACCATTTAAAAATTGAAAACTAGTATAAAATACTGAACACATAGTCATTATCTATCACAATTGTTTGTCAGTGCAATGTATAGGGCAAATTATACTGTTGTTACTTCAAATGCCCATCATTCTATTGTCTTTACTCAACGGGAGAAATTAACTCGTGTAAATGATGGCTGTGTTTGTGTCAGGCGCAGTGTTGTACACGACACGTGAAGTGATTTCACACGTCCACGTCGTCGTTACTCATGGTTTTCTCTAAATTTCCAGAGTAGCCATAAAATAATGGTTTCTCAGTAATTTCAACTCTTGTTGACAAATGTCATCGTTTAATGTCTGACTTTATGGTTTTATGAGCATACGATTAAGCATAGCTTTAAGAGTATCCTGACGTGGAATAAGATATTGCGATATTTTAATGTATGGCTTGTAGTTTAAATTATTATTAAGTTATTAATTAAGTTGGATGAAAATATCTGTGTAGGGCCAACTGACCAACCATATTTCTTATGATCATTTCTAAACAAAAGATGCAAATGTCAAATCAATGCAGGAAATGCGTATTAATGTGAAAATAATATGCTTACAAATTGTGTGTAGGAGTTTACATGAAATCCCACATCACATATAATTTTACTTGCTCTTTTAAGGAGGATGAAAATTCGCTTCCAATCATTACGCTAGAACATATATGGTAACAAATCTTGTTGATTCTATCCAACTCCCCTATATCTATCTACTTTGCAGGAGAAAATCTTTACGATGTGATGAATGTCCTCATTGCTCTTTGCATTCGTGCTTGCTATTACTATACGTTTGTTGAATGTAATCGGCTTTGTACTCGAACCTGCCAAGATGAAAGTGTTTGGGACGGAAAATCTCTTCTTTGTCCTATGAGTCATGATTGTATGGTGCTAATTCCTTTACAAGAGATCATAAAGAAATGCCATTTCTCATTTTCTACTATGTACAGCATTTAGCAATGCCATTAAGCTATTTTGACGAACAATTTCACTTTCATGTGCAACACTCTGAAAATGAAGGACTAAGGAAATTAAGGAATATTGTGTAATGTCAAATTGCCGGTCTCATCTTTGTATTTGCCATAGATTGTAGAAACATTCAAAGGGGTCTTCCTAATGTAATTATGATACCTAAATGAAAATAGTACAATTCCATTCTAATTAAAGCTGTTCATACATTCAGCAACAAATGATGTACTGTATTGACATTTTTGTGCCGATCGTGATATTAGAGAACATAAATTATGCACATGACTTCTTTATTAGGACTGTTTTATTTCCACCATCATTGATACAACAACGCCGCTTTAATTCTTGTAACACGCGTACTTATGCCAATACTTGTAAGGATCAAATCTGAGGGTAACTGTGGTACGCCTTAATCAGAGCTGAAACAATCAAAATAAAGGCTTGCCATGCTTAATCTTAATTAAACCAGTCATTTAGAACAAAAAATAGGTTCAAACAACTGCGGAAATGATTACTAGTACACTATTTGCATATTAAGTATGTAGATAGCTACTATTTTAGTAGAATTTAGAGTTGATCACGGACAGATTTCAACATTGTTTCATGCGTGAAAGATGCCTAAGCTTGAATTAACAAATGGGTGGATGGAATTCTAAACTCACTTACATCAGAAGTTAGCAACATTGTAAAATATTTTCATCGATTGTCATACTAAAAATCTGTTTAAAGCGTACTTCAATCCATTCCATGATCTTTTTTTTATTCATAAGCAAAATGTAAACATAAATTGTGACCAAGAAAGCCATGAAAACTGAAAACCTGAACATATATGAAATATTCCATCTTTCCATCATTGTTCCTTTAATTTATTTAGGGCTCGTCTTTGGACATTGATTACCTAAATAATCTATTTATATTTTAGAAGGATAAATTATCATCTTGGATGCATGATACTGAAGGGAACACCATTTTAAGTTCAGATTACGTATATTCATTATAATACGATAATCCAAGCGTAAAATATAGCGCAATGAGTCATCGAAAAGAACACTAGCTCAGGTTCGCTGAAAATTAGTTAAAAATACTTGTGACACATTGATTCCTTGGAAATTCTAGAAGCCGGAGTCAGGCAACCGTTTTTCTTTCCCAATCGGACCAATACACGTAGTCTTACGATTTATTTGAACTGCGTTGAACATCGTACGATGGGTAATAAAACGTGCTGAATTTTGGGACGATGGTGAACCAAATTGTAAATTTCCATTGTTTGCCTATATCGTTCTGTAAAACGTATGCATGATTGATACCACACTTATACAATAAAGTCAAAACTTGAAATTTTATATGCATTGTAATTCGGAAACATACAACTAGCGGAAAGTCAAGACGGCTTAATCTTGCACGGTTTGAAATCAAAATAGTTGTAATTAGGGACAAGTACATAATTGTCCTGAATTACATACTTCCTTTACCTCAAAGATGTATAAATTAATGGAAAGATAATAGATGAAGGAATCATTCAGTGGTATAATACATTGTAGTATTCTTTTAGTTCACTTGGTATCATTTCTCAACTTTTACTTGACTTCACTAATAATGTGTGGATATTTTACATATCAACAATATGGGTTCCTGCGTGGTCGCAGAATATGTCATTCGTACAAACGAATATATGTATAATATAAAAGAGGTTTCAAAGAAATTTACCAGATGCCATGTGAAATGGGAATTTGGAATCAGCTACCACTCATCTTGATAAGCCTTATTTTAAAAAATCGATCCCTAAATGATTTGAGAATCCATGATATATTTTGTTGCATGTGAGTTCTTGTATGTAACGCGTTAATAAGAAAATGATTTTGTTTAGAATGATATTCTATATTACATCACACTATTTGTGTTGTAGGTGAATTTCAACTAACTTTCAAAATGATTTAATTGCCTATTCCTGATTTTATAAGATTGAATTTCATTTTATTATTTAAAAATGCTATTCATGTTTAACGTTTGTAGTTAGTAGTAGCAATGTATGGTATGATGGATATTTGGAGACTTAAAAACCTTAAATTGAAGCGTGAATATTTTAAGAAGGCAGACAGACAGACGGACAAGAAACATTAACTAATTATCATTTCCACCGATATTATAACATGAACATTACATTTAAATTGTACAAATTTTCAATATATTAAACAAACTTTTTCCATCTACCTATTAAACTCGTTGCTAATAGCAACCCAACTCACAACAGAAAAAAATTAAATTGAAATCAAATTTTATCACCCATTCATAACATCGGGTTCCTACTAATTGCAATTACACGTGTTAATGGCAAAATTTTCACATTCGGGGAGTAGTATAAAAGCCGGCTGAATTGGCATCGTAGTTTCATTAGCAATTCCAGTCTTTTGGTTTAGACATCTAAAACCAGAAAACTCCCTGGAGCCATCTTTACCACAAGTCCTCCGTGATTTCACCAGACTCTTTAGTCTACCCTCGGCACTGACCGTTCCCGTTAATTTCCACTCTCACAATTCATCATGGACATTTTAAGGAGATTCAATGTCTTGCCCTTTGCCCCAGGGGCCCTGTTCGCCTTCGCCAACTTGCTGCTTATCGGTAAGACAATATCCTTGTAACTAAAGTTTACACAAAAAGCATGGATTGATAATGTCAGTGATTTTATACCACTCAAAAGCTGTAATCATAATTTATGATTTAGGAACCATGGCCGGAACTCCTCAACTGGAAGGAATGTACCAACTGACCTCGGACCCAGCCGATCCAGCTTATGAGGGGTATCTGGAGGCTCTAGGTAAGCTTCGAGTTATAAACGCGAATATGAATGATGGTCGATGAAAAATGAAGACCTAAACATGTTTAATTTTTATTCTCTGCTTTGTTTTCAGGCGTATCCGAGCCATTCAGACAGGTAATGACACGCATTAAGGTCAACTTGGAAATCCAAAAGGGAGCAGATGAGAACACCTACAAATACAAGGTCATCACACCATTGCTGATCCGGGCCACTACATTCAAGTTCGGAGACGAAATTGAGGACAAATACGTGGATGGCAGAATGTACAAAGTAAGTTACAAGATACGTGTTTTATCCTAACATTCATTTACCAGTCGTGATGATGTGATGGTCTATGTATAAGGTACTCATACCTATATAAGATTCTAATGAATCGTCAAATTTGTTTCTTTTTTTCAGACCGTTTTCACTGTTGAGGGCGACGATACCGTTAAACAGGAGCTGAAATTCGAAAACGTCACCGGCACCAGCTACTACAAATTCTTTCCGGAAGGACTAACGGCAACACAACATGCCAAAGATAAGGTGGCAGTTCGTAATTATAAGCGAGTAACAAAATTCTAGGCAGCACTGTTTACGATGTCTTGAATCAGTTAAATTGTTTTAATTTTAAGGTGACGTGTCACTATTCATTCAATATTTATTCATTTAATTTATATGGTTTGGTCAAGAAAGTTGTACTTCTGTACTTCATACTAATTAGTAACCTATATACGTACTAACTAAAAAAATTTGGTCATTTTGTGAGTTTCCTCACATTTAATAAATCCTCAAATGATGTACGAATGTATACGATGTAATAAATACAATACTATCTTTCTTTTCCTTTATGAAATATGCGCTTGAAAAATGCGTCCACTTATTTATATTTTATTTACGGAATTAATATACTGCCAGAATGCTAAAGGAATGCTTCTATGAAATTATTAGTAAATCGTAGTTAAACTTCATACTTAACGGTTTTTAGTCAGTAAGAAATTCCATGACATGCGCAATTAGATGAGAAAGTGAAAATAAATCGGTCGGAGAAAGCTCGCAAAATATTTTTCATTTGAGAACCATGCCACTTTATTCATTATCCTAGATATGTTGGCAGCCCAACAAAGAGAGAGAGATAGACAGAGAGAGTACCGAACGACGATTTTTTGGTTTAAATAGTACATTATAATAACGAACCGTAAAAGTATTTATGTACGACTAGTAAACAAGCCTATTAAATGGGATTCTGTCGCATTCAATCCAACTACATTTGGTAGCAAATAATAGTTCAGATTTTCATCGTTATTGTTTTTTTACTTATGTACATTTCCATTAATCACATGCATACGTTTAGAGTCTACGTACATTATATAACAAGAAGTAGTTTTTTTAGGTTATCTTACAATTACAGCCGCTCTATTATACATTATGAATGTTCAAGGTGAAAACATTTTTTGATAGTATTTACGTATGTATCACTTAACATTTAATTAACATTATCAATATAATATATTACTGTGATGTTCTTTATTGACTCTCATTAAAATCGGACATGCCACTGGATAGCCAAGTTTCATCTTAAAATAATTATCGTGTTAATATAATAACTTACTAAAAACTAAATACCGTTTCCTCAAAATCAAAAATGGCCATCTACTTCGTATTCTTCCAGTTAAAATTTTCTATTTGAAAAAAAGTATTAACATGCTCAAAGTTTGATATTAAACATGGTACACTGCTCATTTGAATACGTTCATTTCATCACGATAATAAAAACTTTACAAGCTTTTCAACAACGCTAACAACTAAATATTATGTATGTTCTCTTAATTTTCACTTTGTAATAACGACCCTGCTGCTGACTCCTTGAATGGGTAACTTGAACAAAGCAAGAATTTTTCATCGTGAATGGTTGAAAGTATTCCAGAAAATAAGAAACAAAAAAGCTATGCAACAACATATAATTTGACAAAGGTAAAATGGACAGTTTTAATAAACTTTACAGCATCCATGAAATACATTGTCCTATTCCTTGACCACGACAATAAACACTGTCAAATACTGCTCGCTGATCCTTACACTACTACAATTCGCATTATTCAGAAGAAGAACAGGGTTGAAGTATAATATATTCATTTGCTTTTACATACACATTTTTTTTGGTAATGGACTAGCTAAAGGGGCTCTATTAAGATGATGATGATGATACTGTCAATTTCTTAAAACTTTACTAAGTAATTATTATTTTACTGATTAGATAACATTATTTTTATTATTTATTCTTACTTCGTTGCATTTTTCGTCCTTTCATTGTACATCAATTGCACGCCTAATTTACCACACTCGTCTAAATCGATCTTTAAAATTATCTCCACTAAAATACATACACATTTAATTCGGACTTTCTTTTGTCCATTTTACCTACCTAGGTGGGTTTACTTGTAGTAGACTGTAAGTACAAAGGTATACACTGAAAATTCAAAGTTCTTATCAAACATGTACATTCGTTATATAACAGTGATAAGTGCCGATTACTATTCCAAATATCTTTATTTATTCTTTTTTACACTACTTGTACATAATTTTATCCGAAGAGTGATATAAAAAGCATTATACATAATAATATGTGGTATGTACTACAAAAATGTTATTATACAAAAAAATTAACACTTTTTTTAAACCTCAGGTCATAACAATAGATTAGAATACTTACATCATATATCCATTTTCACTATGTAAATTTTAATGTTAAAAAATCACAAATAAACCGATTGAACTGCTTCTCAAAACTATTGTTGTATGGATAACTCAAAGTTTACATGCACACTAGCTACTGTGTGCAATATAAGATGATGAGGATTATAACAGTAAAAGTCCATACTAATTATGCATGTAAATCGTTTTGGTTTGGGTAAGAATTGAATTAAACTGCCTGAAAACTAGGGAGAGTTACTTTAGTTAAGTCCTGACTCCTATCAACCTTGTACTGCTCAATGTACAGACAATGCATGCACGCAAGGTGACAAATAGATAACAATAAATATAGCACTATGTATTTTTTTCTATCTTTTTTCAAAAATTGTATTGCCGTTCGGATGTTTAATGAACCCACATAAGTAGTAACTACAAACAGCTGAACAAATTAAGCTTTTTTAATGTAAATGTAAATCTGTAAAATTACTAATTTTAGCGTGTTCCGTGTCGGGGTAGTTGACAAAGAGATTCTACGTAGCTTATATAGCTCTCATGTATGTACGTATTTAGTAAAAGTTATTGTTCTACAACATGTTGCTATTACATAGCTTTAATTAGTTCATTGCAGCTAAAATTTAATTACCCTTCCAATTTAAACCGGTGATAGTAAGTAATGTTAGTGTGTGCAACTACTTGCAGATAGATTATTGTTGGAAACTAAAAAATAATTGCTGCCGATGTGTGCATACTAATACGTGGAATATTTGCCTCTTTAAAATGATAAATAGATAAAGATTTATTTTCTCTCCTTAAGTAACCAAGTTTTGGAAGTACTTTCTTCCTACAGTTAAATCTACAACAATGCGATAGAAAGGTAATAACAATGAAATGTTCATTTCATATACATGTTGATATTTTATTGTATGTATTTTTTGTATACGGCTGAGATGAGATCTATGCATACGGCGAATGCGATTATGTAGAATTGTCTGCCTGCTATCTCTAAGTAATTAAACTTTAAATGTTATATATCTTTTAAAAGATTTAGTTTCTAAGTAGTTGTGTGTGTGTGTTCCTCCCGTGCTCATCAGTTTTTTAGTACTTGTGTATAAAGCTACTACCTTTTTTCCTACTTTGTAGATTTTTTTGTATCATGAGAAACATGGTAGAAAGTTAGGGTGCAAACTTGTACGACGACATCTTTTACAGAAAATGACTTCTCTTGAATGTTTCTTCTGTACAGCAGCAAGTACCCCCTTCGAATAATATGCATTTTATTTACTTATTTATCATACCTAGATATTGCCCATAATAAATTATGATTCTGTAGTTCTAGTTCTCCAAAACCCTAATGATTTTACAAGTGAAAAACTTATTAACCATTTACTAACCTTTTATACTCTTTGCATTTATTTTGCCATACTAAAGCTATGCATGTACCAGTTTGCACAAAAATAACAATGAAATTAGTGACTAATCGAATAGTAAGGATTTAAAACAAGGAAACCACTCGACTAACATATTATTATTGACTCATGTTCTCTCGTAGTATAATGTACATTCATCCTTTTTTTAGCTACCCTTAATGTTCTAAATATATCATATCTTGTAAAATACTATACTAAAGTCTGCACTGAACTTGCGCTTTAAAACTGTATCGAACTCACTGTGTTTTGCTTAAAGACGATGCATACATACATGCAAGTATTTATTAACACCCAAAAAGTGGTATTTTAAAACTGTGTACAGGTAAAATACAGAATATTGCTTGAATATAGTGAAAGTATATTTTTACGTATCCCTCGCTTCTCCCTATTAAACAATAGCTTTTTTAGAGCGTCTAGAAACCTTTTGTTGTAATGTCAATGTAAGTGCTTAAAACATTAGCTTACATATACATTATGTACATAGTAAGTAAATACTATATCTTTATCTTTTAATTATTATGTAGTTTTTATTACGAAATATTTCAATCTGCGTAGTGGATAGAATGTTCAAAACAATTTTTAGTATAATATTCTGGAGATCATGATATATTCGCCATTTTATGTCGTCTTCCCCTCCAAGCATACGGTTCCCGTATCTCCTGAGACTTACACCGTTACAAAATGCCATCAATTTACTTTTTCAGGTCTTGAAAGCACCAGACTCTTTGTTCATGTTGTTCCAAATGACATTATTCAAAGGAGAGTCGCCATCACCGTATGACTGGTGCAACATTAAAACATGCTATTTACGTATTTGGCGTTTGTGGTTACATTTTATATTGGTTGATGTAAAGTGAGCCTGGATACTGAAATAATAACAATATTATATGTATGTACCTTAGGAGTTATCGTCGCGGTTAGTTCTGCAAAAGTCCCGCAGACATAAATATCTTTGTTGTGTACAATAAACGTAGGTAGTTGCATTGTACAATGATTCTTGGGGTCGCTCTTAACTAAACCTATTGATTGGAGCAAGAGTAACATCCTGACACCTACATGAATAATATGTATGCCTGCCCTAGGAGTGTTACAAGAGTGACCAGTACCTAATTGAAACAAGGTAACATGGATACAACGTGTCCATATAACATGTATTTACATAATATAGTAGCATAATTAATATAGTGTAAGTTTATTTCTAAAGATATATATATATTACGTACGTACATACTATACGCTTTCGTCGTCATTTGTTTGTATGTGGAATGAATTTTCGAAAGAATGGTATTTACCGGTCTAGTGTATGCATGTTTTGTTAGTAATTAAAGTATAAGACTGACGATATTTAGAAATCTTCTAACAGCTTGAGACTATTGGTCCAGTCGACTGGAATCAGCAGTCGTATGGGATGATGAAGTGAAGGAGAGATCCTCAGCAAGGTCTTCGTGCTTGTCCATTAAGAGATCGTCGTGGTCGTCCCTGCCAATTGATTCACCATCTGAGGACACCCCATAGCTTCCGCTCATGTCTCCCATATCCATCTCCCTCTTCATTTGGGCACTGAGGCCCCTTTCCGAACCGCAGCTACCCAAGTGGTGATGCAATCCGTTTGCGGTTATGGGACTTGTACTTTCATGTTTTAGACCACCTGGACTCCCTCGTAGCGATCTAGACCGTTAAAACGAACAAATTACACATTTAGCGTTTTGCAATTTTTGGAGGGCATAAAAATATCGCCACAAAATATTAATAATAATGGTAACCTAGCGTCAAGAGGTGACATCGGTGCCTGATCCGGGCTGACACTTCCCGTGTTCACTGAGCCGACGTATGGTAAACTGTTATCCGCTAGAGCAGCCTAATATTTCAAACAGTTTTGTTAAAATTCAAACAGGAATAATGAAATTGAAATGAAATCTAGAAAAGAGTTGAATAGAATAATCGAATGGCTTACATAGCTTACCTGTAAACTGGCGTTGATTGCATCTCCATACAGTGTTGGACTTTGAGTTAGAGTAGGGCTCTTGGATTGCATTCCCCTACAACGTTCACAAGTAATAAATCACAATTAAACCCGAGAATCAAACACGTCACGGTTAAAAAGCTGAAGTAGAAAAAGTGAATTGAAAAAGAGAAATGTTTGGCTTGTGCAAGTGAGACAAAATACGAGTAGAAAGAGAGAGAGAGAAAATTTGAAAAATTCACGAAATATTAGGTAAAAAAATCGCCATAAAATGGGCGGTAAGAATTATATATTATACATTCAAGTAGGGACACGAGTTAGAGTAAAGCAAATGTTTTTAAAAAATGCATAGTGGTACAAAAAAGTAGATTTTTAAAAACTATACAAATATCGAGAGATAAAAAGAGATAAATAGAGAAAGAGAGAGAAAACAGGAAAATATTCTTAAAAAACACATTTCCACTCCTAAGTACATAACGTACATTACCAGTTTGACTCGAGAGAGAGAGATCACGACTACACATAATTGGACCTTGAGTACACACTTTACCACGATATCAAGAGTTTTAAAAATGTACGAGCTCGCGAAGCGCATCAGATTGGCCACTTTTCCACCGTTTCATACGAAACTTGAATGTTACTTTTTTAAAGAACGGCTAATAAAATGCATTACTGCATTCAACCCATTAAAATTATTGGAAAAGTGTCCACGCTGACTTCATTCCCCCAAGTGGTCATTTGTTAAGTACCTGATACTTGTTTTGCGGCAGTGTTAATAGCAACTTCCCAAAGCGTTATTTGGCTCATTGGTTATAATGCTGCACCAGCGTAGCTGACCATATTATTTACTCTTATTCTTCATATAGAAAAAAATATAAGAAGAATTTGAAAAAATGGAGAAAAAAGATGGGTGACCACTTGGTTCATTGAAGTCAATGAAATGCTTTGCATAAAGAGATATATATAATAAGAAGAGAAAGAGAGAAAAATATGGAAAAATTGTAAAATAGTTAAAAATGTGATGGTAAAAAGTGAATGAGAGAGAAAAGAGAAAAGTTCAAAAATTTATATACGGATACGGAGACGACTTTGCAAAAAGCTGAACCTTGTTAGAATCTCATGATTTGTTCGTGGTTTGCACGGTCAACAACATTAAAGATGGTTTGGGGAGTGGTAGTAGTAGTATCAATTGGGCGAAATACATAGATTTCGTACGACACGTTATTTGCGGTAATTATCCTGAAAAGGTATATTATTATGCGTGTGGGTACTAACATCAGATCTTTTCAATGAAGACTTTATAATTTGATATCCTACAAATGCTGCGTTACCAGCTAAGTGTGATAAATATGGCGTGGCAAACTTTGAAGTTTCTTTTCAGTGTCATATATCGCGTTAGAAATTTTTTCCTTAATTCTTGATTGAATTAATACAACGGTTATCAAATTTTAAATTAAATTATTTCAAAGTAATTTCAGAAAATAAAGTTCCTTTAAGTCTATTTTATGGCAGAAAAAAATTACGCTGGTTGTAAAAAGCAAAACATGTTAACTTTTTAAAAAGTTTTAAGAGCTTATCAAAAGTGGAATGAAACGAAAAAGATTATTTGGTAAAAACTCAATAACTGACGGTATTTTTTTTCTTC
Organism: Sinella curviseta; assembly: GCA_004115045.4. NCBI lineage: Eukaryota > Metazoa > Arthropoda > Collembola > Entomobryomorpha > Entomobryidae > Sinella > Sinella curviseta. The sequence goes on along the minus strand of CM065489.1, from coordinate 18,180,527 downwards.
GTCTGGAAAAGTTTATGCTACGCTAACGGATGTACAATGACGTGCTTACTGTGCAGCTGGATGGTGGGATGATGGAGATGGTGACGGGGTTGGGTCATACTTCCTAGGACGACCTGATATAGCATAAATTATACCTAAGTGTCCAAATGTTTCCTTTTTTCCTCTTTCGAATGTAATAATGGAAATTATACCTCTTGACAAGTGTCGTCGCTTGACGAACTCGGCATCATCCACCATCCAAAAAGATCCAAAGTCATCTTCATACCGTTGGAAACACTTGTGCAGAGAGAGATTGGTGCGGATGGCATTCTGTGTACACATACCACCAAAAGACATAGAAACAAGAGCACAACAAGTAGGTGAGAGAGAGAAAGAGAGAGAAAAGACAAAAAGAGATGGAGAGAGAGAGAGTAAAAAGAGACAAAGAGTAATAATTAAAAAAGAGAAAAAACATTTAAATGGTAAATGGTGTTCAATCACACAATCACATTGACATTTCCTCAATTTTGGCAGGGAGGATATTGGACAGAACCCAGACTAGTGCTTTAAATTTGTAATACCGTTACTTATTTTTTACATCATGTAATATTCTGGAGTACTTTCTTCGTCTTGCTAGAGTATTGATTACCTTTTGAATGAACTAAATGGCATACTCAGACATTTGTGACAGAGCTTGCCACAAAATGCTGTAACAATTGTTGTTGTCTGACTTTAAAATAACACTTAAAATTACCGTGCCCCCGGTTGACCTCTTGGATCATCGTTCCACACATTTCTGTGGGAGGATGCGGTACTTTTTTGAACTGATCTTTTAATTATCGGACTCCATGCATAGTCCTAAATGCAAAGCAAAAGCAAGCGTTTTTTTTTCAAAACTACAAATCAAGCTTCCATTATCATTAGTTTCATTGCTATAATAGCTATGTCCACTACAAGCGACACTACTAAATGAGTAATCATAAAATGGTGCATTTTGACAAAAGTCTAAGTACATTTGTCAGGTAGCCTGATATTATCATAAATAGGCTTTACCACCACACCTGGTGTAACATTTCACGATTGGCAAAGTATTTGAAAATTCTTAAAGCTTAAGAATGTTTGAAATTTTGCAAGTAGCATTCATTTTTACAGACGAATAGCGGAGAGAGAGAGAAAGAGAGAGAGAAAAAAGACATATATAGAGAGAAGTAAAAAGTGAGTAAAAATTCAAAAAAGACAAATAGGTCAGTAGTAGTAGAAGTAGTTTTTAAAGAAGTAGTAGTAGTAGAGAAAGTAGAGTAGCAGAGTGACTTGACATCTTTCGCGCTGAAAGATGCCAGAGGACCTTTCATCAACAATGTTGGCCTCACATACCCTGTACTGCACCGTTGTGGACGGCGCTTGTAAAATTCCACTTCATCCACTGTCCATACTGCACCTTTGACGTTCTCCACTCGCATGAAACATTTGTGCAACGACAGGTTGTGTCGCACTGCATTCTATACAAAATCATAATACACACTGGATGAAGCAATCCAAAAAAAACGCAAAAATAGTTGTTGTCACCGTCGTCACAGGAACAAAAACGATGGTTGTTTCTCTTGTTACTTTTTTAAAATCATTCATTGTTGTTGGATTTGGTCAGCAGAAAAAATCTTGGTTGGTATATAAATACTTTTTTTAATTGCTGTCGCAATTATTTGCACGCTACAAAAATGCCAGTTGTTGGAGCGATGACATTTTTCAATTGCTGAACTCTTCAAACTAGCATCATCATTCATTTTGTCATTCAATAATATACCTCAAACGAGTTTCAAGCTGGAATTAACTTATGCAAATTAATTTTACGCTACCAATTTTAACTACAAGTTATATAACAGCATGGAAAAATATAATATATACTTTTGTCGATATTAAATAAACATTTCGGAAAACAAAAGAAAAAATATTACTGGTTCAAGAACTTACTTAAAATTTTGCACTGCATTGAAATGTACTAGTCTATGTGTCGGCTGCTTTTTTATCAAAAATGTGCTTGCCGATGCATACAAAAAATTCTTTTATTATTAATATTTTTTTTCTAATTAACTAAACGCATTGTAGTCAACTAATATAGCAAAAGCACTATGAACTCTGTATTCATTTGCACTTAATGTATGCAACTGCGTAATATTTGCTTTGCAAAAACAACTTACTTATTATTATTCTTATAGCTGTGTTAAATAATTACGATACTATCATTTCAAACTTAAAGAATTTACTTTTTTCTGAAGACGGGTTTTATAAACGGTACCTTCTCTGGTCGATGAAACCCACAACTACTTATATTAAAGACTTTATTGCGAAACACGTCAGGAATACTTAACCATTGTCATTACTCTGGAACGTGAGTAGGTGCTTACAGTTCAACTACATAGAAATGAAACTATTTTCTACATTGGGGAAATTGATACATATTTTTTTTATTCCAGATAAGTAGACAAGCAGCAACAGCAGCATCCATGTTTGTAGCAGTTTGCTTGTTTCGAGTGTGTGTACACATGAATACATCATCGCAGCATCACTTTCCATCCTTTCTACCTTTTTGATTCCGCGAGTAGGCCTGAAATTTACTAAATGTGCCTCTCTATCTAGGCAATCCACACATACGCATACACACACAGAGGATCATGAGAGAAAAGTACATAAGCCAAAATGTTATGCAGGTTTGTAGTCGAGAGGAGCCGTCAAGACATCAACATCTTTTCCAGTTTTTGCGTTTTGCTATTTCAGTATTCCATGTTCTCACAGGGACGAAGAAGAAGAACCGAAGTGAAATGAAAGAGAAGAAATAACAAAGGAGATCTCGATAAATATTAAAAACGACTTTTTGGTCGCTTTCACTCTTCTTCTTCTTCTGTTCTTCTTTTCCTTGCTCCGTCTATATAGCCTTTCTAAATACATTGTTTGCTAGGTTTACCCATCTTTGCTTGTTTTCTTCTCTTCGCTCCTGTTATGTATGTTGGGTGATAGCTGTGTTGTGATGCGATATGGCCTCTGCTCACTACTTACTATTGTACACCTAACTACTCTGTAAGGTCTGTTGGTGATGCAAGGAATCCCAGCAAGATGTAGTGAAAACTTGGTTAGATAAACGTAAACCTCGTAAAAAAAACCTTCTCGCCTTCCATTCTATTTTGCCCTTCTCCTCCGCTTTCCTACTACCAAGAAAAACTCTCGAGATCGTCTCAAGCGGAGGGAAAATAGAGTAAAAGTTATTCTTGTACACTTTCTAGTACACACACACCGCCACCATCATCGCCAATTCTTTTACTCTGACTCCCTGAAAAAGTACAATAGCTTTGTATAAACTATTTACCATCATCATCATCATCGCCACCCTGCTCACTACTACTACTGCTTGCTCTTTTCTCCACAACATGAAAGCCTATATAAAAAAGTAGCCCGAGTGGGTAAAGTGAAGGGAGCAGTGATAGTTTGCTACTTTCTTGGACTACCAAATAAAATGCTTTACTTGTTCGCTTCTTGAATCTCACGCATAGCGGAGCACTCCATTATTCATAGACATTTGCATATATATTGGTTGCATTTTTGAGTAAACAGTGTCAGGTGTTTACACATTCACAGTGTCAATATTGTCTAAGACTCCATTCCCTTAATCTTAAGAAGCAGTCGGAGTAAAAGCAAACAATCCTTTCTTTTTTCTATGCATCATCATCAACATCAAATAATGTACATAGGACGCTACCACTACGAAGGTATGCATAAAATACTTACAGATGTTGTTATTCTTCACCCACCATCACCGTCTCTTCTATAGGCCCACAAATCATAATATGCATTTCAAATCATAATCATCTTACTGCTTCTCTATACCTACCTCTTTATATTTATTAACATATCCGATGGGATAAAAAAAACTTTCTATTTGGATGCTGATATCTTACTTATCTGATGGAATATAGAGTTAATTATTGTTGCGATATGAAACCAATGTAGATGATGAACTTTTTTAAAAATGAAATCACCAAACACGTTCCAGATAATATTGACAGTGGCTAAAAACTAATCATTGTTAGGTATACCATATTTATTTATGGAAGTAACGTCAATTTAACAATATGACGGAGTATTATGATGATCGTCATGATCGTGTGGAAATGAAAAAAGTTGTCCATAAAAATTAGCCATTTTTCCACATGGTCGATTTTTTGGAGGTAGATTGTTGAAAAATCAGTTTATGCACACCGATAATGTGTATCTGTACATATTATTTTTTATATATATGAAAGCGTATATTACAAATAGGTTACCTTCCACGTTGCCGCATTTCTCCGGAAGTAGCAGAAGGTATTTTGGAACCAGTTGTAAATCTCATTTAGGGTGAGTTGCTTGTCTGGGGATTCGATGATTGCCTATAAAAAGAGGATTTAACAACTGTTATTGCGTCGTTAGTGAACAAGAATGGGACATTCAAGTTGACTAGCTAAAAACTTTCTCGAGCGAGCGAGTCACAAAAATTATACACTAAATGTTATGTGCTAAAGCTACTACTTCCACCAACGACTAAATACAGCTTGTTACTATTTTGCTCCGGGTAATTTAGTAATAATGGAGAGGAGCCATGTCACTAAACGAGCCAGTCAAAATAGGGTGGCATTGTATTGTAAAAAGTGATAGTAGTAGTTAGTTTGTAGCAATTACATATTTAGTGTGTAACAGTAGAGGAGAATGTTACGCTGTCATTTATGTACACAGACACACACTTACCTGTCTGATTAGGGAAGCATAGGTGAACGGTGGTCTTACGTCAGCAGATTTGTAAAATTCACGATTTCTCTGGATTTCTGCAAACACAAAGAAAATTCTTTTAGTTTACTGCCAACCAATAACAATAATAATAAGAATAACACGACCATCACCACTGTAGTCTATTAAGTATGTAGTATGCAAAGTTCCATATACCAAAACGTCGTTGTCGTAACGACTTGATCAATACTACTGAAATTGCAAGTGCTTATATAATAGTGCTGTGTGGAGGAGAAAGCGTAAATACTGCTAATTTTTTGTCGGTGACCTACTACTCCATCATCGTATCATCGTCATCCAAGGATACGTCAAATACCTTTTTATGATGTAAAAATAGGTTTAGGCATGTGGAAAATTAGCAGTGCTCAAAAACTACGCTGTAACTCACTACATTGCTAGCCCTGAATAACATATATGTATAGAGAGTCATAACAATAATTACATTTGGCTTAACAAATTTATTTCCCTGATAAGAAGTCCTTTGGGGATAAAAGTAGAGAAAATAAAACTTTCCCACTCATTATTATTGATTCGTCGCATTAGCAAGTAAGTAAAAGGCATCAACTTTATAAACTACAATATAAAGTTACAGCCATGCTGCTACTGCTGAGTGGGTGCGTTTATACTGATAGCTGAAAGCGATCCAGATCCAACCATTCATTCTGACTGACTGTACGTCTTTGTTTTTATTGTTCCCGTTTCTGTTTATATATACTGCACAAACAGCCCATGGTTACGTGCTAGTTGTTCAAATGGTAGCAAGAAGACGGATGAGAAAAGCTGTAAACATAAAAATCAAAGGGAGGCAGACAGATAGAAAGAGAAAAAAGAGAAAGAAAAAAGTGCAATCCTTGCTTTCCCGTTTCGTTTCCACTCCCTTTTTGATCTCATTCTGAGTAAAAAAAACAACCCCTAACATTGGAAAGAATCAGCCCGTTGGGGAGAAACCAATCTTTTTTTTTCTGCTTGCTAAACAGGTTACATTCACATTATGCAGCATAATCCACGCGTTCTGTTTATAACTCATGCAATTTAACGACGGGAATTTGCTGTTACAAAAAATTGTTTAGCTTACTATATTCCTTGGTTCGAACACCTCATCATTAGCATTATACGTACTACAGGTATTTTTGTTAATAAATAATATACTTCTATCTGCGCGTCAAGGATACATTATCTTAAAAAGTGTAACGTAGTGGCCATTTAACAAACTGGGTCCATTCTGATTAATGGCAAAAGGATTTTTCAGGGAGTTGTTTACAACCCTGAAAAAATAGCAGTAATAGTTTGATATGGTAACGTTTACTGTTGCGATATAAGGGAAATAATAAACGTGCTCAAAATACTTTTTAGCACCGAATTAATGCTAAATGCGTGTAACAACAATTTAGATGGAATTGCTTATTGCTTTCTCCGCTTTTTTTTCTTGTGCCGCTGCATAAAGTAGTTAGTGGTAGTAACATAATAGTGGCTGTTAACGGCCCCTCTTTTTCGTTTTCTTGCACGGCAACAACATCACGTACAGTTATTTTTTTACTTTGTGAATGCAAAGAATACGATACGAAAAACAAGAGGAGCGAGAGAGAGTGAGAGAGAGAAAAGAAGTCTTCCTGTGTAAAGATGGTAATTGAAGAGGCAGAAAGCAGATAATAAGGAATTTTTATGCATCAAACGTCCAGAGTAAATTATTTGCAAATGCTGCAGTTGAGCCATTACCTCAAATCCTAGACATTTTTCTACGGATCTTGTCTGAGAAAATGACAGCATTACAAGTCCATTATGGTTAAGAATCCTCGGAAAAAGCTCGTTAAAGAATTCACATTCATGGTTCGCAGATTCCTTCCTTCCTACACATTAGAAACTTATACCACCAGTTTTTTTTCTCTCTTTCGATCATTTTTTTCTTCTCTTCTTCTCTACTCTTGATCGTCGTTCTAAAGACCGTGCATGAAATGGGTAGTAAATATTATGCTCTTAGCTCAAGCATCGACATTTCTTATTGAGCAATATTATCACCATACACACTCGTATCATATCATCAGCATAGAAAAATATTATAAAGAATACCACAACAACCCTTTTTACTTTCTCTTGAACGACTAGGATCGACTATATATGCTGCTGTTGTTGATGATGATATCGGAGGGAGGAAACACCTAAATGGAGGGTAATCATCTAGATGAGTAGCAGCAAGCATCCAAAGGGAAGCGGTTATGATGATAAAATGAAAAATATTGCATAACTACACCATTTATAAAACATTTTTTTTCTCCTTCGTCTCGCCATGTATCTTTCTTGGCATCAAAGTATTAGGATCCAACATTGTTTCTACTCGTAAGAGCTTCTATATTATGCACGTATACCCACTTAAGTGGAACATTTAATAGCCAATGCACAGTTTGTAGGTTGGTTGGTGGGTAGGTGAGAAGTGATAGGGAAAATGTAAATCACTATTTTTTGGAAAGCTATCAGTATTTTACTCTCCTCTTGATGATGCATAATATGTGAGGTGGTAAATAATCTGTGTATCCTTTAGCAGACACTGGAAGAGTCGGCTATATACAGTTTACCCACAGACTACTAAATAGACTACAGACATTATCTTGAAGAAAAAATGCTCAATGGCGAGAGATGGGATGATGATAATGTTTATTGTTATTATTGATATTATCACTGGAGGGATTTTAACGCATGAAGCTACCAAACAGGTAAATATAAGGTCTTTTGGCTTGGTTTTGACGTTGTCTTTGACGAAGTCACAAGGCAGGTATATAATATGTATGTATAGATATATGTATGTCTGAATAGCTATTATAGATACGGGAAAATTGGAAAATTTGCAGTTTGGTAAAGTTAACGGGTGAGGAAAATAACAGGAATATGGATGCTCTGTTAAGAGTATTTTGGAATTATTCTGTACCTCGTGATAACTTGGCGAACAGATCGTCTCCATGATGGTAGTACATTCCTGAGATTTGGCAAGACATAAATGTATTGGTAGATACATTGGAGTACAAATATACAAAATACTTAGGCAACTTCATTTATGGTAACCTTATGAGTACGATCGATCTACATGATTTCATGAGTTTATTTATTTGGAACAGTGAAACATAAAATTTTGGATTCTTGTAAAAGATCCTTGAAGATTAAAACTCATGATTCCTAGACTCTACGAATATAACGGTGGTATATTTTAAGGAGATAATTTATAAACCAAGTGGGCCTAACGAACTCGATGCTCATCACCAACCAGTCAAACGGATTTACCATAGGAGCTCATTCCGCCATCCTTGTTCACTAAAACTACCTGCTCCTGGCTTCTCCCATCTTTCACTTGCACGAATTTCCGAGATTTTAACGCCCATTTCAAAGGTGGAATATCCACTAATCGGCGTTCCAGATTACAAAACCACGAAACAATGCTCGTAAAAAGCGCGCATTCTTATCCTTTTTTATTTTGATGAGCAAGAAAATGAGGAAACTAGCTAGGGCGAGTATGTGTTGATGATGAAGGCAACTTTCATATAATCATATTACCACCTGCTATATATACGGTAACGAATGTCTATATGACAGACATCAATTTTATACATTTGTTCTTCATCTTCACTCAAATCTCTTCCTACTCTTTAGCATTCGGATGGAAAGAAACAAAAGGGGGCTGTGTGTGTGAGAGCCGGTGGATCCAACATTTTGTTAGTATTATTATTATCATTATTAACGTCTTGTACAAAGTTGACTGCTTTCGTCAGCAACAATCTACTTCAAAAGTGGAGATGGTAAGCAGATGACAAGAACGCCAGAGTAAGAATGAAGATGAAAAAGGCGATGTGTTTTCAAGGAGAAGGAGAATAAGAAGAAGAAGAAAGGGAGGTAAAAAGGAAAGAAAGGAGTAGTAAGCAAGCAGGCTTGACGATAGTAAAAGAGGGACGGGGGATGAGCAATGAAATGCAATACCTGAATTGCATAATTTGCTCTAATTTCTTTAAAGTTGTGAAAAGCGCTTCCTCCTCGCGTCGTATACTCTTTCTCCTTCCTACCAACTCCCTCTCACTCAAGTGTCTTTCATTTAGCTTAATGACAGCCTGGATGCCAAGGAGTTTTTAGATCTTGATGAAGTCATTAAACTTTTGAGCGACTTCCACACATCAGTTGTAATTAACAAGCAACGGATAGCATCGCAGATGTTGGTCCAACCAAAACACATTGTCTACTTTCTTTTCCTCCGTATACTACCCATGCACTTATTTTTGTATACGACCAAAATAATATGTATAATAATATGTAGATACACAGTAATAATACCTTTGTGACTTTTGCGTACTTTCACTACTAAACTCCAGTAAACCACCGCACAATAGCCCTGCCTCCCTACACACACATTTAATACGTCTACTCTGTTTCCTCCTCCAGCAACGTACACACCATTTCGTATTATCTTTCCTCCACCACCACCACAAAATGAAACTTTGAAACGGTAGAGTTTACCGTCTTCATCGTTGTATGTGTGTTTAGCTTACACAATCGCTGTAATTTTTTCCACCCTTCGTGAAATACCACATATTTTCTTGCTGTTAAAAGCATATTACATAAGCTTGCAACATTACACATCAAAAAATTCTCTAATCGTCCTGTACAACAAAATTTCTCTTATTTTCTCTTTTTCTGTCTTTCCACCTACACCGACCCAATACCAACACTTTCATCACAACTTGTTTTTCTGCGTTGTTGTAACTTTTTGTGTCCCTTGATGAAATGGAATAGTTTCACGTGTACACCATGACTTTTCACACAAAGGCACATACACAAATGCATACACGAAAACACACGTTACCATAATCATTATCAGCTTCTTCACACCAAAAAGTACTTTTCCAGAAATTGAACTTAACTTTTTCGTAATTACAAACTACTACTGCTACTACTACAATGACTGCCTAATAATTAGATATTATGACGAACAACATTTATTGTGATTGTGAGAAGGTTACGACTCATTCTCAATTTGAACATGAGGTGTCCACAGGGAAGCCGTGTCATGTATACCTACATAAAATACCTACATAGCTTTTCTGTACTTTTACTTGCTTCACGTTGGATTTAACTTTTATTCTTGCATAAGTTTAGCCAAACTTTTTCTAGTCATTTACTTCACGAGTATATCAACGATTACATTGTTAATCTTTTTTCTTTGAACTTGCCTCCTGCCAGCTTTCATTCAACTCGTTTAAGGTTACGCTATATAAATATATAAAAAGTACTTGAATGTGGGTGTAAATATTTGTCATGTGTATGCTACTACTATTTGATATTCTGTATTTAATTGTGACTGCGTCTAATGATGGACAGCCGTTGGAAACTGACGCAATTATTGTTGCAATGCAATTTTCATTATTTCTTTTTGTGCGGTCATGTCATTTATTTTTTAAACAATAAACTGGTTAAGCATCATATTATGATGTTGAATGTTTAAATGTGAATGCATGATGCAGTACTCGCCATAATCCTTTCCTTCTTTCTGGATTTTAACTTTGTTGAAATCTTCATTATTTCGAAATGCTAAAAAAACATTTAGGTACTTTGGTTTAATTGATTCAACTTTATATCTAGGCATGTGTATATTACATAGATGACCCCATTCCTATAGCTCTTTTTACCTGGACATGTTTCTGGAAATTCATTACAATTCCTGTGCATAGTTTGTTTAATAGTTGAATAAAAACAATGAAAAGAAAGGAGCCAGAAGTGGAAAACACTAAAAGTTGCTTGTACACATTTTCAATACTGGCATTGTGTTGGCCACACATACAACCCTTTTCATCATTCCCCGAAAGACGTCATTTTACTTGCTCCGCATATTGTGCTGGTGTGGCATAAAAGTTAGGAATGTAAAAGAGCTACAACAAAAGCCAAAAAGGAGACGCGGATGAAGTATCAAATACTTTTTCTTTCTCCCATTCTCATCATCTTGAAAACAGACAACAGAGTTTTAATACCAACCAATTACAAGCTCATATAAGAATACCACTCGTCAGTCTGCCTTTCTATCTTTCTCCCTCTTAAATCTAATAATATCTTTTCCACTCGCCTTTGTCTTTGACGATGAAAATTAAATAATTTAATCAAGAATCAGGGTGGAATTTGCTTACTTTCCCGCAGCATGTGAATGTATAACTTCTCTGTTTTTATTCAAAAGAAAAGTAAAAGAGTTGGAGAGCTGTATAAAAACATAACCAAGAAGTTTACTTTGTGTGTGGGTGTGTGACGGTCCTGGTGTGGTATAGACTGTGTAGTATTAATAGGAATAATAATAAAATAATCGCTGAGTACCTCCTTGTTTGTGTCGGTTTGCGTAAGGAAATGCTTTTAATTCTTATTTATTCACGAGGAAAAAGACGATGGGAAGTAAGTAAAAGCGAGAAAGAGATAGAAGGGGGATCATGATCATGATTGATGACTCCACTGAACGGAGGAGGAAAGGTAGCAGTCTTCATGCATGCTGCCTGCTTTTGGTGATGATGTGTTTGGTCTTGGTGGTGGTATAATAATATATAATACAATTTGTAATTGAGGCATATTATCAGTGATGATGACGATGAAGGTACATATAGCTACTTCTTTAAACGGAATTGCTAAGGAATATAATATGCATGTATATGAGTCTAATTGGTGATACTAATTAATTAATTTACGCTAATGACAGTGTGCTTGGAGAGTTTGCAATTGTGACTGCGTATCATTTCTTGGCATCATCATCGTACACTGCATTCGGAAGATATTTTTTAAACTATGGGTGTTGTGCAACTGTGCTACTAGTATATTGTGTATTATAATTGTGCAGGGATAATTAAGAATCCTGCTCACCTTGCTGCACATCTAGTCCTGCTCTCTCCAGCAAGTAGGGAAGGCCTATTAGACAGTCAGCAGCGTTAAAAAGAAACACATAAATTGACATGAAGAACCCGTAATATATTTTCCATTTCAAAAGTTTACGAATCATGTAATTGATCATATTTGCGCACACTCAATGCATTTCCTGGACAGTTATAATTTGGCATAATAATGTATAATATATGTATTCACAACATAGATATGCAGAAATTGTGGAGACTTTTTGGAAAAATCTTCGCCAAATGGACATTGGTATGTGTACTTGTATGGTATTGAAAAGTCTGTGAAATATGAGAAGAAAGTAATTTCAAGTCTCACCTCCAGATAGTGGAAGAGATGCTTTATCACTAACACGTCGTCTCACAGGTCCTGTCATATTTGGTGTAGGGGGCTGCAAAATTCCCGGAGAGCGACCACCGACTGCGGCCGCAGCAGCAGCTGCCGCCGCTGCAGATACCAATCCAGAAGGTGACAGTCCAGGGAGCAACAAATTAGGGTTGATTGGCATCTTGCCCAAAGGACCATTGCCACCTGGAGCACCAACGTGACTATTTGGAGGACCTCCACACATGGGATTACCACCGTTTGAGGATACCGGGATCCCGTGACAGTTGGGGGGATTCTGGGGACCAAAGCAAAACTTTGAATAGCAGAGGGAAAAGACCATAAAGTATGTCAGGAGCGGATGTGTGTTGCCTTACGGATCGGTTTAGTCCACTCACATGTTCATTTACCCCAGGAGGAGGATTCTTTGGTGATTCCGGTCTCATCATTCTCCTTTCATTATCACCGCCACCGGGTCGAACATCCCCTTCTCCTCTCCCACTCATCGGACTGTGAGCCATATTTTGCTGCTTATTCATGTGAAGGTGTTGCATCATTGCCTGCAATCTATCCCTCTCCTTTGCCAACTGAAGCTCTAACTGTGATACTACTTGCATTTGAACTCGAGCTTGGGCTGTGGATCTGTCATCCAGGGTGTGCTCCGTGTTTAAATGTCTAAAGAACAATTTATTATATACTTTTTCTCGTAGACAAAAAAAAATCAAGTTCAATTTCCAACCATTTCTTTTACACTTTCATCAAAATAACGCGGTAGTCTAATGGCGATGCTGCAGATGCAAAATATCAAACGTCGTTAACGTAACTTTGATTACACGGGTTAAATGTACTGTTACTAGATCAGTCATATAATATAAGCTTTCACTACTTCCCTGATGAGGTTACACCAAGCAGAAAAGTAAGCAAAAGTAACTGTAACAAATCTAATGAATCTGTGAATAGAACGGAAATAAAATCGCTGGCTTTATCGCCTAAACACTTTTTTACCCGTTCAGTCAATTCCCCATCTTTTCTTGGTTCATTCCGCAGTTTCTGAAATTTTTACTCGGCTTCGACAATACAATGGAATGAAAAAAGAAAAGGGGTTTGCTCCACTGTACATGTACCAGCCTTACGTATTTTTTCTCCTTTCCTCAACCCCTCGAAATAAATCAGCAGAGTTCCCTTAATGTGCCGTCAATCAGATTTGCACACTGGATATTTATCACTTCTCATGTGGAAATTCCATTAAATTCAAATGGAAAATAATTAGAAAACTTTTTTTCTCAACATTTACTACTTTCGCAGTACTTATTATATTTCTTTCTTTTACTACGGAACACGTACAGTGTATTATATACGCTTGCATAGAAAGCTAGGTAGACGATATGGCAAATGGCAGTGGTGGTACACTACCAGCAACTCGAACATGATGACTGTTCTGGAGCAGACCAGTTACCAAAACCGCTTCTCTTCCGCAAGACAATCAATGTTCAATCTGTTTCAGCCAAATGAACTTGACAGCATTAAAAAAACCTTGTAACGAAAAGAAAAATATGGCGCCTGTTTTCATTCCCTGATACATTAAACAAAAGAAAGAGAAGGGAAAACCTGAAGGATAAATTTTCTCTGACTTACTTGGGAAGAAGGTGAACAGAGGCGTGCATTCTTTTCCCTCTTATAAGCATGCTAGTATTGGTTAGCGGATTTAAAGCTCTAAATTTCTTTATATATATATCGGTTATTTGTTGAGTTTCATTTCGTCGCAGTGGAGCGAAAAGGAAAAGAATGCACATGGTAAATTTAAAAATACGCTCACAGACAATTACGTCACTTTTCTTTAGTAAATAAATGACTTTTCACTTATTTTTGCATCACCAACCGCCCTAATGTTCCTTTTAAATTTAGGATACCTGACGGGTCTTAAAGTGTTTTTTGACTATGCTACTATATCAGTACATATTAGACATATGTGTAATAGTATTCTCTACATATATCGACTTTGATACATTTTCGCTGGTTCCGGAAAAAATTAGTATTATCATGTTGTTGCTACCTGTGTACATTTAATATGGTATAATAATGGATAAAAAACTGTGTGTGGTGATCATTACTTGAGGAATGAGGAGAATTCTTCGCATACTGATTCACATCCTGGCCATTTACACACTCCATGTCCGTAGAGTGGATGCTGATGGCTAATTGATTTTTCGATGGGTTCTCCTTTATCACTGTCACCACACATTCCATTCAAACTCTCCCGTCGTCCTGACATTCCAACACCAAAGAGACCTGGACAAGTAGAAATAAATGTTGCAAGACAGAAAAAAATGAGCTTTAGAAATTAATCGATTTGATAGGATGTAGGATGATGTGCCTACAACCTTTTCAGTATAAAAATTCATAAAGTTGTAAGGTAAGCGTGTATATGTGTGTTTTTGGAAGGTTATTTAAATAAGGGATTGAGGCCCAGGATTTTCATCATACCATTTGGAACATGCTTCGGACTTGAACCATTTTGGTGATGAACATCTATCAGTCCTGGTGCGTTCATTGGAGGTTCCTGCCCTTCTTTCCAATGCCCTGGGATACGATCGTCATCTCTTTCACCAGGATGTCCTGAAATAATCGATACGCCACGTTTTACTGCTTGTTTGATTGTTGCCAATGCAAAACTTTTCAAGTTTTGTTTTCCCAAAATATGCAATATTTGTGTGGCACGGGTAACTGAAATTTCGGACTATACCGACGGACGACCTTACTGTTGCATTGGTTCGAAAAGCAATTAATGCGTGTTGGTTGTGTACGGCCTCACGTTGGATGCTGCTTAAAGAGGCCGCTGTGAGCCCAACTGTATGGTTTTTAACTTTTTGAAATGCAATTACAAATCGCTGTGGGAAGCTCTCAACAGCGACATACGAGAAACCTTTGACAAATATGGTATGCGTATTTACCATTTCTCATTTTCCCTGATTTAGAGAGAAACCCTGTTTCTTTTCGTTGCGGCTGCAGTCAACGATTTCTTGTGGCCTCGCTCCTTCCAGATTTTAAAACCCTTTCCCAATCTTCATTCCAACCAAATTCAACTGTCATAATAAAATGTTTTGCTTTCTTTCTATTCCAATAAAAATATTTCCTCTACATTTTGCATATTGATAATATTTTCTCGCAAGTTCTTGTAGCAACATTTACGTGGTTCCAGTTGATTTTTTCTCCCGATTAGTGTAAGAATATTTTGGGTTGGTGGATAGCAACAGAGTTTGATGAAGTGTATGTGGGAAACTTACCACGCTCAGCACCCCCTCCACGTTCACCACCTCGTTCGCCTCGTTCAGGCATTACCATGCCGGGAAGATTCAGTCCTTGTTGTATTAAATACTGACGTTGTGTTAATTGCAACTGCTGCATGAGCTGATGCTGCTGAGCTGCTAACTGTTGCAAAGCACCTGAGGATTTTTTCTTATCACCGTTTTGGATTAAGTGGGATTGTTGCAGTAGATTCAGCTAGAGGTAAATAAATCAGAGGGAAATGAACTTGGATCAGATCATTAAAGGCAATTAGCCAAAAAAAAAACAACGGCAAGATAATGACAGTATTATGTGCAATTGCCCTAAAACCCCAACTTCAATGTAATCTCTGTTCTGGCTCGATTTCGTACGGAAAACATTGATAAAGATAAGAGTCTTTTTTAAACCGTTCAATCGGTAATTACCATTTAATATGTGTTGTAATAATTTAGTAATCAAAACCTTTACCTGTAGCTGCTCCTGTAAACTCTGTAGCGCCTGTTCTAATTGTTTTCGTCCTATCTCCACTAGCTGATGTTGTTGCTACAGAAAAGGGAAAGAAAAAAAGAAAGTCTCGTTTAGAGGATGAATCACTTCGCCCCGACTCATGTTTCTTGGTAGAAAGTTTCTTGTGCCGTACTTTGTTTCGTTCTTGTTTTCTTACTTGATGCTGGAAAAGGAGGGTTTGTTGTTGCATTAGGGATTGGAGTTGGGCGGGGGTGAGGAGTTGTTGTTGAATGAGCTGTTGCATCTGGTGTATGTTGGGGCCCATCATCATCGAATTCCCGGAACCAGGGCCACAGTTTACGTTAGGATGGGGCAGGCACTGCTGATTGGACCCGGTGGGCAGCATTGGTGGGGATGGTGTACCCGCTTGACCGTTTCTCAGATTATTGTTATTCGTACTGGTATTATTATTATTATTGTTGTTGTTGTTATTGTTATTATTGTTTAGGGCTTCCTTGCTATTGGCTAGATCTCGCATTTTGGCTACCTCATAAAGAGAGGCGTTCTGCAGTTCCTTTTGACGCTGCTTCAGTGCTTTCACGGAAGGAGGTGTCTACAATGAAAAGAAACAAATGACTTATAAGCAAGTTACATACATACATAATATGGCAGAATAATGACATTATTATAAATATAAGTAGAACTACGCGACAACTATTAATGGTTTATATACGCTTTCTCCCAAACTCTAGAAAGTCCATTTTCACATTCGCTCGCTCGCTCTCAACAACAAAGGCGCTTTGGTCCATACATGCAATACAACTGCCTAAGTATAAGTTATTGTCAATATATAGAAAACAGCAAGGCCAGAAAACCCATTGTCAGCATTTTTCCCTGATGCAGCAGCACTGATTGTATACGTCCTTCTCCAATTGCAAATCAGCCCTAAATCCTGGGAAAGAAGCCTGACCCAGTCAGTATAAATAGTGAGCCGAGGAAAAGTACAAAAAAATAGCCGTCTTATCAGTAAACAAAGCTCACTTTTTCTTCATGAGCCAAAAGTCAACCTCCACCATACATTACACACTTTCTCCTGTACACTATACAACTGGAAGTCTGTGTAGTACAGAAAGGGTGATTGGAAAACTCAATTGTGATCTGACATCTCCTATTTCTTACTCCAGAAAACTTTTTTTTTCTCCTTTTATTTTTTTTCTGTCCTTTCCTCAGTTTTTTTTCTCTCTCAGTTGATACAATAAATTTGTAATCAGGACAATCTTGAGTTCCCATTCTGCCACTTGCAATACAATAGAGACGAAAGACATAAATACGATAAAGACACCATAATGGATACATACATACATACGTGAAATGTCGATATCCTATATTTGCTGAGTAGAGCAGATAGGTATTACATTGTTATCGCCTGTACACTGCATTGTACACAGTTTCTCTCGTAAAATTGCCATATATAAATGACAAAATGCTATTTTCATTGCAACTACTTTTTTTACTCCACTACAACACATTTCTCTTCTTGGCACAACACATTCATTCCGCTACAGATTACAGTTAAAGAATGATCAGCCGCTTACTACTTTTACTTCTCTTGCTGCTACAACTCCTGTTGACCATAGAACCCTACTAGAACAAGAAAGCCGAGCTACGTAACAATTTATATGCTTTGATAAGTCTTGTATTGTGAGGAAGGAAGAAATGTACCAAAGCATTGGTCAGACTTTGGATTATTGCTTCAAAAAATCTTTTACAGCAGCAGCAGCAAAAGAATAATATAATATAGGGGGAATGGATGGACAAACAAAACTATTTTCCCCATTGTTGTTGGCAACTCATGAGCCCATCCATTCCAGTAAGACTTTTTACCTCATATAAATAAAGTACATTGACTGGGATGCCAGCAGATAGGGAGACTATTCAGTTTGTCTCATTCACTGTCTCTTATGGCCTTATTAACTTTTTATTATTATAACTGCTACTTATTCTTGCTTTGTCATTGGTTTTGTATCTTTTCACATTTGCAAGCTGTTTTATTCGTTCATTTATATGTGCGTATAGCTATATGTATCTGGTCTATATAAATAATATATAGGATAGTATGTATATATGAGAATATATTTGCAAATTTTTGCAATGCTGGATGAAACAGCGTTTTTGGGTTGTCCGGTGTCAGAAAAGTCCCTATTTTTAAAAGAGACTTGAAAGATGTTACTAATGCATGGTCTTTCCGTGAATGAAGTGATGAAAGTCAGTCAGCTAAGCAGAAAGGAGACAAGTTAGCATAATGGTGAAAGTTCGAAGAGAATCAAAAATCCGCCCTGGCAAAGAGAAAAGCAGAGAGCACAGTCCTTGAAAAACAAACATCAAGCGAAAAAAACGAGGAGTAGAGTAGTAGTTGATGTGAGTGACGTCGCGTGACGTCGAAGTGTGTTGTTTCTAATGAAAAAGTCAATCAAGGCAGAAGAGACTTGTTTTGTTACATGCATTAAACACGCAAATTGCTCCGTATCACCGAAAAAAGAGTGCTTCAGAGAGGTAACAGAACTTCATCGCTGGGCAGAATGGATAATGAAAAAGTGTGGTAGAAAAAATCCCCATGTTAAGTAAATTACATGTGTTTCTATTAAAATTTTTAAAGAAGGATTCTTCATGTCAAGCTTCTGCTGTACAACATAAAAAATACTTTGAACCTTGTTGTTTGTGTTCTCTCTCCCTCATTAAAAATCTATATTCATTATATTGTCGGGGATATACATCATCACATCACACAGTGGATATGGCATGCACGCCATGTACGCGTAGCTGTGTTTTAGGCAACGCACAGTGTGTGGTCTTTTTTCTCTTCATGTGGCTTGTTTAAGTGTTTTGACAACGATTGCTCACTGAATTATTCATCATCAATTAAGGCATTGCTAAATAATAGAGCGAGTTTTTTGTGTGTTTCGGGCAAAGTGTGGAGTTTGTATTTGTCATGTATGTACACAAGACAACACACAAACTATACAACATTATATGCCATAAAGCAATGTTACATGGACCTTTCTCCTCCTGCTTTTCCAACTACTCTCGCTCGCTCTCTTTCTCTCTCTCTCTCTCTCCTGTGACTTGTCTAAATTTTGACTCGTATTTCGATTAACAACATGGTTGTTGTAGACAATAGTGATGGGATGACGATGATGATGGCCAAAGTGAGTGACAAATCCGAGCTAGAGCAGCGGTTGAAAGAGCGAGCTTTAACAAATATGGGACACACACGCGGTGTTATGTAATCTATACGCTTATTGTTATATATGCATAGCTTTCGACGACGCGTTAGTAAGTGAATTTTGCTTTTTGTTTGGACTAACATAAATAGTGTGGTATTATGGCACCCATTACAATAGCTTATAGCCTACAACCACCTAATGGTACATTATTTTTGTACACAGCAACACAAAAACAATAATAGCGAATGAGATGAATGAAGGAGTTGTTTTGCACGCGATCTAGTCCGTCCAGTAAACTGCATATAAACCTGTCACTTGTTTATTCCTGATAGCTCCTCTCTAGCTCGTCTTGTTTGTCAACAGACAACAACAACATGCAAAATACCAAGTTGACAGCGACAAGACAAATGATAAAGCGCATATTTGAATACGGAGTGAGAATGGTGTCCATAAGAAATTACGAGTTTATTACCTTTCGTTGCTGCTACATTTCGTATCGCGGAGAAACTTGCTCGCTAAAATCAATTTGCCACTGCCAAATGTACGGCTACTCTGTAAGTACCTAGGCATGTTGACATAATATATCTATTTTCTTCTCAAAATTAAAGTAACATTACGAACAAGAGTAAATATTTTTGTTATCGTTTATACAAGTCGACTAGATACATGGAAAGAGCTTAGACACCAAAATACATCGAAAACTATAGTTATTGAAATCAAACTGGTACCGAGTTTGAGTAATTTTAAATTATAAACTCTCCTTCGCTAGTTCACATTGATCTCATGTTATTGCTCGTTACATAGTTGGCTTTGCCTGACCGCCTGCTCATAACCCTGGAATACGTATATTTTGTTGTTGTTTTGCCACTAGTACAGCTGCTTCTGTGCGTGCCTTCCGGTTTCAAGCGTAGTACTACTTCAAAATAAAACAAAGAACAAACATTTGGAAAGTCTATGCAAATTGCATAGGACTCCTCTATAATTTTGGCATCAACGATTTCTTCTCTACCTCACTGTTTTCTAGAATGTCGAGCGGGAGAAAATAGGCATTGCTTATGGATGATCATGACAATATGCAAGGCTCCTAAAACATGTATAGATTCAGTGCTGTTGTTGTAGTGCTAACCCGTTGTCATTTTGCTTATTATTAACCACATTAGCCACTGTCCAGCAATAACCAAACATGTATTTTTCTCTCTCTTGAGGACGTTGGCAAATTTGGCCAAAAAAGAGAAAGCAGCCATAATGTTTGCTACGACTGAAGGAGAAAACCTGAATTTTACATATATTATGAAGTGTACATACATAAACAAACTGCAATCAGCAGCACAAATTGATTACTTGCTAAATACATGCACATATGAAACATTTTGGGCTGGGTATATATGAAACATGGGACATAATTCATAAATAGTTGATGAGGTAGATCGTCGTGGTTTGTGGTGGTGGTCCCCATTTGTTCACATAGCGCATTACTCGCGTTTATATCAATCACAAGGATTAATGTATGTACGCCAGCACAGGATGTGTGCAAACTTGGCTCCGGTGACCCGTTGTACCATCATCGACAAAAACAAAGGTACACGCTTGTATGTGTAGTGAAATGCAATTTTGTACTCTGTACTCTATGATTATTATTATTATTGTTCTTCGATGTTGTTGTCATTTTTCCTGCCTGTCTTTGTTTGCATCTCCATCGGCGTCATGTACATGCGAACATGTATGCATGCTTTATTTTTTACATGAATTTTTATTGTACATTAATATTTTTCTCGTATTCCTCCAAGCCGGTAGTAAATACAGACAAACCGATAACCTATTTTCTTGTTGATTAATTTATGACATTATAGCAGAAAACCACGTTCGTTATTGTTCCATTCTTTTCCATCCATCTTTCGTTCCCTGCAATTTCAATTATTGTTTTCCCTCAGTTTGTTATCAATGTCGGAAATAAGTCCTTTTTTGTCAATCAAATCAAAACAAAAATAATTCTTATCCAGACACCTACTTATGCATCTACTTCCTCTCCAGCTGGTGCGGTGACGACCATATATTATGAGTATTAGCCATCTGGTAATAGAAATACCTAATATATCATTTAACTTATAAAAGGAAACTGGTCATTAATCAGAAGTTTATGGGACGTTTCTTAGCAAACGCAAAACAAAAATATGTTCATATGGCGATTTCGTCAGTAGCATAACAATTGCCTTTCCAAAAATATCTCCTAGGTATATGATCACGATAAATGGACAATGCAAAAATACACGCCAGGTTCATATTTAATTCGCGAAAAGAAACTAGAAGGTCACTTGACAACGACACCAAGGCTCCAAAACAGGCAACAACAAGCTACCAAGAAAGAAAGTTTCTCTACAAGAATAAAAGAGCTGTCGTGAACGTAGTGGGTGGGGCGTTATGAAACAAGTGTATTTCTTCAAGAAAGTGTATGCGACCATACATATAAGTTTATCAAATCATGTGCGGATGTACATGACATTATTCTACATGACTGCATTTCATCTTGCTAATTCGCTGTAAATTGTACAAGCTGAATATGGCCTAAATATTTCCCTTGCTAACAATACGACTTGTTCCTATTTAGGTAGCTAAAAAATAATATTATGCAGCGTATATTGTCATAGCCATTAAAAACTGAACACACTTCACAATATTAGACAAGAGCTATAAAAAGATGTACCTGATGAAACAACTAGTTTTAGTCAGTACCATCACCACCACCTTTCATCGTTCCACTGAAAAGTCAACTTCAATGTGACGTTTTTTGGCCAAAAAAAGTAGAAAAGCATCAGGAGAGCTGTTCGCTACTGCTGGTGATGATGATACTGATGATGAAAATGGTGTAAAAAGTTGTAAAACGGCATGTGCACTACTGGCGAAGCCAATATAAATGTACCTATGTGTGCACACGTAAGGACATAATATGTATGCATATGAATGTTTTTTTTCTCTCTCCAGTAGCTGCCTTTGTTTTCACGGTTAATTCCATTCAGCAACTTTTTCACGTTTTTTTATAAAGAAAATCATAAGAAAACAGGGACCCAACAAGAGAGGGAAAATACCAAGTTCTAACTAAAATCGACGACGAGGACCACGATGATGATGATACAAGCTATAAATATTCTGGCTCTGTTACAGTGTTTTTGGTACACACACACTTTCCACAAAAAAGTTGATAATAATAACTGTAATAATATGATATTATTATACCTTATTTAAGAATATATGTGTATGTGTGTACAGCATGGTTGATGTTTTGTCTGTGCGTCGTGTGTCCCATGGCAAGTAAAAGCCATTTGGTATTCACCGGGGCACCCGAAGACCAACTTAAAAACTCGCTTCTCCGTTTCATCCCTTTCGCTGGAAAGATCCCTTATCACATATTTCATATGCAAGGCGATGTTTTGCTTGCCGGCAGCAATATTATTTCCATATTTTTCACATAATGCTCCGCTGTGTATGGCTTTTATTTCATGTGACATCATAGTAATGCATTTTAACGTCTTATCATTCATTGCAGCATCTCTTCACACACACACATACATATACACACAACTTTTTAGCTACTGCTGCTGTTGGTGGTGTGATGTAATATGAACAGCGAAAAAAAAGAAAGACGACGACGGAGGAAAAAAGAAGAAACCCCAAGTAAATATTTGCTCACGATGGCCCATTTCGCCCTCTCTTCTTTTTGGCCACAAGTTAAAAAAATGCCATGAGGAGACATTGTTATAAAAACGCGACCTGCATTCAGTACACCAATAAAAATCTACCTCATCATCCGCGGCACCCACTAAACAATCATATCTCTCGCCCTTTTCCTACGATTTTTTTTTGTCTTTTTTCCTTTCCTCCCTTGTTTTCTCTATATTTAGTATTTCCAATTCTCTCTTCTTTCTTCCTTCACTCCTTTTCCTTCTCAATGTTACGACTTTTCCTTTTTCTCTTCTTCAGGATACTTGTTTAAAAAGACCCGAAGTAGCAGAAAAAAATCAAGTTTTGCTCTGTCATGCTCACCTATTCTCATCATAACTTTTGTCATAATAATATATAAAAATAGATATACTCACAAGTTTAAGATGCACGCTCAAACTTGTATAATACACGGCGGCATGTAATTGTAGTCGACCGCGTGCCAACTTTCACCCGGCCTTTTGACTTTCGGAGCTAGACACACCGCAGAGTATAATAATAACAATAATACTATTATGGTATCATGACATCTTAAGAAAGCAAAAAAAAAGTTTCCTGGTGTTATTTCTCTTTTTTCTTTTTTTAACCTTTCCTTCCTTCCTTATTCCCTTTTTCCTGTTTTATGTACATCATTATTATGATTATGTTTTCCCTATTTCTCTCCTATTCTTCGACAGTTGAAAAGAGGTGTGCATGGTTTTCAGAGTGTTTTTTCCCAAGCTCGCCCAGTAATACCTGCGATTATAATGCTGTTCACTCTGCATTTTTTGTGACTTATAGCCTGACTTTTCTCAACGAGACATTGAGATGCAGTGAAAGAGAGCTTTATATAAACAACTTGCTTATGCATGCAAGTCTCTCTATTGCACTTGAGATATGAGGGTAATGGTTGCATCCAGGTTGTTGTTGTTATCCTCCCAATGTCTCAGTTTACGTGGGAGGGAAGTAGTCTATCACTTGGATTATGCCTTCATACCACTAATCAAATACGAGCAGGCATTTCCTCTCCCACCACCAGTACATTTTTCATATTGTTTTAACGTAAGGATCGTGATAAATTTTGTATTTTTTTTAGGAATTCATAATGATATATTAAATTACAGCAGTAAGCCCATTCTCCCTAGGAAAAACGTTTTCCGTTTAAACAGGGGACATGTTGGTGTGTAAATGGTACGCGGAATATTCACTAAAAAACTCCGCTTCAAGACCACTCCGCTGTTTATCTATGTATGCCCACCTTACTACGTACTTGGAATGAAAATATATAATTTCGTATGGAAAATAGGGATTTATTTTAAAGACAGTACGAAACACAGAGGGTTACTGCTACCAGGTTGATGACGAGAATTTTTATGATGGGAATTTGACAGGAAAACACCTTGAGTTGCAGTATCTAGACACATTATTGCACTATTATGCTTCTTGTAAGTATGTGGCCAACAGCCCACTGGGGACTAGTTTCAGTTGATACTCTGTCATTACACCAAAATACTCCTGAGGGAAGGAGGCAGAGAGTCAGAGTGCACGAGTAGAGCAATAGCTAGTAGGAGAAACGTGTTGGTCAAATGTGTGTGCACTACACAACATGAAACACATCCACAATCCACACGTGTATGCAATATGGAAGTCATCACTCCTGTCTGACTTCATCTAATGGTAAGCGTGAGTAAGTAGCTTATGTTCATACGGAAATAAAATGATGACCGCTTCCAAAAGATAAACATCATAGTAACTGAAAAATTGAAATTCGTAAATGGGGAGACAACAAAATGATCAAGTGAAAGGGATATAGGTACATACATTTAAAGTGCTGCTATAATAATGCTTGTCTCGCAAGTTCCAAGAGATAACCGGAAATTTCTATTGACGATTCGTACTGCAGATGCTTTTTTTCCAGGTTATTTCTGTAAATGTACAGAGTAGAATGATAAAGGAAATAAAATCTGCTGTTAAAGCTGCTCAATCACATGCCGCTGTGCTGTATTGGTAGGTAGGTGCGTATTTATGAGTATGCGGACTACACTTGTCATCCTTCTGTGCCTGGTGTGAAGGAGGGCGCTAACGTTACAACATGCTTCTTCCAATTTCGTTAATGTCGACGACTCTTGAATTTCACACATGAACGTGAAAGTCCATTTTTACGGTGGCATAATATTGAATCCTTGAATAGTGGAACGAAGCACTTGACTTTCTTTTTGGTCTTTTCGGACAAGAGGTACATACACACACGCTGCCGTGCTGCGACCAGGCTATTGAGTTTTATCCATCGCTCCCTTTTCCTAAATGGCAGGCACTAACGTTGTTCTGATTTACGACTTGGACCATCTCACTTTCTCTTGCTTTCATCCATATCCATTTCAAATGTCTCTTTGCAAGAGTACAAGGAGATGCACCTTGTGGAGTGGCGCATAAGTGAGAAGACTTTACAGAGTACCAACCAGGATTAGGATGACCATACAAAATATACCTTGTTTCAAACTGGATTTTTTAAGGTAAATTGTAAATACAGGGTAGTAAATAACGAGAGTTGTATACGAAACCGTGAAAGTACTTTATAGTCTACCATTTTACCAATTGACGCTATCATATCACCATCAGTTCCATTGGTGGAGAGGAAGAGAATAATAAAATATTGCATTTTTCATATATATTTTCACTAAGTTTTGTAAAACAAAACGAGAAATTTTATCAGGGAAAAAACTTGATGCTCTACGTGTATCTCACAGTGCTTTATCGTCGATGTAATTTTAGAATTGACCATCCCGTTTTTATTCCGATTGAAAAAATATTGCATCTTGTAAAGAAAAAGTGTGGAAGACGAAGTTAATATTTACAGACGTCATTCCAAGCGCAATGGAACGAAAAATATACTTTACAATTTATGTCATGGCTATGCCTACATTTGTTGCTTTGTATACATTTATGTATGATTCCAAAAAAAGTGAAGCGAGAAAGTATTGGCGATAGAGGCTAGAAAGTAGGTGTGTTGAATGAATTTTGAAAGTGTTTTATTTGTTCTTTGTATTGCTTTCTTAGCGATCGCCTATTGTGGACGTATGTAGCTTTTGATGAGACCTTCCATCGCCACATGTTTTGCTAAACTCTTTTACTTTATAAATCATTTCAAATTTTTATTTAAACTTGATGGTATTAACACCTCCTAAAGACATTTCGCTTTTCGTGTATTTCAGTAACTGTTTTCGCTGGCCTTTTACTCATATTTGATGTTTTTATGGCGGTGATTCACCCAATACATACACAGGGTTGTACCAAGGGATGAAAATCCTTTCGTTCTTCTTATTCTTGGTCGTTCACATTTATAAAAAAATAAAAGTGTTTTTGTACAAAAATTGCACCACAATGTTTCACTGCGGAGGATTGAGGATGGACCCAACATCCGATCGTTTTTCTTTCAAATGCTCCTATCATTTTGGCACTATTGCGCGTATACAGAGCCACATAACTTACTCGGAAGAAAGTGAAGCGAGCCTCCAAAGTTTTTTTTACCTCATCACATTCCGCTACTCGTTTTTATGGTTGCATCAATAACTTGCTTGTGCTTGTCTTCCTTTTTTCTTTTATGTCCTTCTACTTTATCAAAAGAAAGTGTAACACTTTCCTCAGAACCACTACTACTACCATCATCATCATTTATAGTCATTTTTGGATATCTCTAACGTGTCCACTTGTATATCTATTCGTAGTCGTCGTTTGCTCCGCTTCTCCACCGTAATATACACATTATTATTATTGTTATTATTATGATTGTATATGTTTCTAAAGAAAAACAAAGACAATTGTACTTTTTATTATACGTATTTATTGGTGCCAGCACAAGAATCCCCTATCACAAACATTCTCGTGCAATAATTCACATAGTTTCCTGATAGCATTATTGCTACCATATATATAGCAGCACTACCAATAAAGCAACTCTACTCTCCAACAGGACAAGGAATGCATCTTGTATGTTTAGGTTATAAAATTATGTATTTTCCTTCAAGATGCTTCTTCAACATCTTTCTCTCTCTCTCTCTCTCTCCTTTTCACTTTGACCATTTTCAACAGTTACTTTGTCACCGTTATTGCCACTTTCTGTGTAGTTTACAACAATATATTATTACTTACGGATGAGTTTATACGTTTATCTCACTTTATGTACATATTTTTCATACATAGCGTGTGTGTGTACAGTTACTCAATAAAAATACAGATGCGTTTGCTTAAAGTAGATAACATAATATATGACAGGTTCAGTTACAAAAACAGACAAAGCGGAACATCTCGCTACTTGGAGGGAACCAAATGTACCACAAAATGTTGCAATTTTCTTTCAATTTCATGTGAATTTTTTCTTGTTGATGTCCCTACCTAAACTACAATATAAATATATAGCATATAGTTAGGCAGGCTGCCCTTACTATATATGTAGCTGGTTTACTTTCCATAATGCTTTTGTGTATAGTATGTAATAATAATAATGCCATCAATAAAACAACAGTTTAGCCTTAGCCTCCTACACACTTCCTCCTTGGCTACCCATACAAGTAAGTATTCTAGATAGATGGCGATGGGTAAGGGAAAAAGAAAACTTGGCACTTTTTCTATTTTCTTGTTTTTCACCCCGAGAAAATAAAAAATGTATACTGCTGCTGCTACAAGAGCAAAATTGCGTCTGTATATTATGTGATGTTATTGCATACAGAATGGTTCCAAATAATAATAAATATATTTGATAATAATAACTTGGGGACGACGGAAATAAGAGGAGGAAATTCTCTTCAATTTCCCTTTTTCCCTTTCTTGTTTTTTTCATGTACAGACGTACTTTTTTTTGTTGGACAGTTGTTGTGGCACTAAAAGTTTCGATACTACTAACTTGATGTTTCAATATTTTCATTATATGCTATTCTATATAATATGCTACTCACTTCTCCTTCACAATAATCTGTTAAAGTGCCAACACCAATTTTTTTGGGGCTAGTTTCGCCGTGACGATATGCTATTGAATGGAGTACGATTACAGCGTCGTATAGCGTGATAGAGTCGATGGACCGTATCCTTTTTTCCACGATCACCAACCACTACAGTTTTTTATGTTATAAATTTCGAGCTATTTCTTCGTCTTCCTTTTTTAACAGTAAATAAGTACAACAAGAAAAGCAGACAGGGGACAAAACGGTTGTTCCACTCTCAATACTATTTCTTTCGCTCTCTTTCTCTCTCTCACACAGAGTCGGTATACAAGTTTTACGTGAACACAACAGCACATGAACTACATAAAGTAATCTAATGCTGTATTCCACTGGGAAAGTTATGGCCGCAGAAGCAAGAGCCAGAACGAGTGAAATCATTCATCCCCTTTTCGACTTGCTTGGCTTACTTACGTTACAAGATCCGTTACTTTTTTCAGAGAGAGAGAGAGAGCGAGTCCAGCAGCAAAGGCTATTAAAGAAGATTTCATCAGGGGAAAATACTCTTTTATTGGAGTTACACCAAAATCATATATGCAAACTTATCAACTTTCATACATAGGAGTGTGCATACATGTATCAAATTTTTCATAAATATCAAGAAATTGAGAATAGAAATGAAATACTTCACGAGTAGGACAGCTAGACTTTTATTTTTTTACACAGCAATATACCTATATACATATTGTGCTTGTTATTAGAATCATCCCTCCTCCCAATTGATTCTTTACTCCTCTTCTAAAGAAAGTATATTATGGCAATTTTCTGCATTGATTGAATGTGGCATACATGCAAGTAATGTTGGAGGAGTTGCTTTTCTATTCCTGTGGCTTCATAATTTATCTGACCGGGATTGCTGTGAGCATTCATTCTGCTGAATGTTTCACAACTTCCGTCTAACAATTGGGAAAATAAGTCGATTGGCTTTCTTCAAGGGAAATGAATAATCTTTCACGCATAGTCTCCTGAGATACAATTATTTTTCATGCTTCAACTGCCCCGCAACATTATCGCCATCAGGTTCACTTGAGTAAGTAATACTACATTGTTTGCACTCTAATATCCTGATAACTCCCTAATCAACAAGAGATGATGATGTGTTTATAATGAGCGAAATTTATTCCTCTCCAAAATTTACTAATCAAATAGGAAGAAGAGTAAGAAAATCGTTATTATTATCATCACCACCACCACCACCATTTGATGATTCCTTTGCCCAGCAATCATTGATGGTTGGATATTTTGAAAGGCTGAGAATAAAATCCTTACGGGGCATTTAATGTAGCCAATTTGAAAAAGCCAAATCAATTAAGCGGAAGGAACAAGATAATATGTATTAGAAAATGGTCAAACAGGGAGAACCACGTACATATATTGGATATTAAGAAAGTTAATGCGAAATAGCATAATGGTCAATGCATGTGGTTAGTAGAAAGAAGAGAAGATTCATGCACTTCAGTTTTATGTGATGTATCTTCGTCTGTAAATTATATGTGATTGTATAGGAGTATTATTATTATTAACAATGCTGTGGGAATGTTGCATCGTTCATTAAAATTGGCACTCCTTAAATTGCGGCCATTGTATTCCAACCGTAATAATAATAATAATCTGGTATCGGAATTGCATTTCACGACGATAGACACGAAGCCAATCCTTTGATATCATTTGGATATCGCAAAAGGAAAGTCTGGTTTGGTGTTGTGGGTAGTAATTTGTGAAAAAGAATGGCAATCGATTGGGCAGCTATAAACATCCTCGGTAAGAAATATCGTAATAAGAAATGCCGCTGGCTCACTGGTAGTTTGCCAAACGACTTTCTCCTCTGGGTCAAAAAGTGTCACCAATTTTGAACGGGAGAAAATGGAAGCGTTTTACAAGAGTTGTGCATTTGATTCATTCATTCAGTCCATAATTTATTAGATAATGGGCTCCTCTATGCTGGATTCCGGAGTTGTATGATGCCGACTTCCTATTCATTAAACGACCGCATTTGAAAGGCTTCCTCCTCCACCAAAACTCAGGAATTGCCTTTCACTTTTGTCACTTTTCCTTTTAAAAGAGTCAAGTGTGAAAAATAAAGTGCCTGCGGAGTAGTCTTTATTATTATTGTGTATAAGCAAGCATCTCCCTCTCCACACTGAAAGACTGTAAAGAAGGAAACATCATCAAGCATGCCACCAAGAAACTTTAACCATGCGTGCATAATTACCAGTTTTGAGAGCATAGATTTTGTCTAGTGGACCAAGTGGAGATGAAACAGCAGCGGCTGCAGCCGTTCCAGCTAACCAACAACGGCAACCCAACAGACTGTTTTAGTATAGGCCATGTAATGGAATAATAACAGCCTAATAACATCTTCCTTTCTTTTTGAGCTGAATGAATGAATAGAAGTGGCGTGCATAAATATATTTTAATACACAGGATAAATGGACACTATTGCATCACCACCACCTCCACCAGTAGTTGTGTTTAGTTTAGCCAGTTGAGAGTGATAAGATGAAAGCCCTTTTAATACTCGATAAAGTAGTTGTAAGGAAAAGAATGGCTTGACTTGGTGTTAGTGGCAATGGCTATATATGTGTATCTACTAGTAGATTGAACTGTTGGACAGAGAAAGAAGAGAGAAAACAGCTAAACCACAAGCTATATATTTCCTCTCCTCCTTTTTGTATATAAATTTTCACAAATGAAAGCATTCAAACCGTCATTGAGATAGACTACTGGTGTGTTAAATACACTCGTGTTCTTGTAGCAGTTATTATTATTATATGAGCCTCGCCAAGTCGTACGCATATCCAGTTAATCTTTCTCTCTCCTTGGTTGGCTAGTGAAGGGGGGCAAGTAGTACTACAATAAAACTTGCAAAAAATCCAGTCTTGTTGCACTGACCATGTATTTATTATACCTAAGTCCAATGTATAAAATTCAATGCTTTTTTGACGATATTCTCTTCTAGTTTTGCCTACCTTATCTAAGGTGGCTATGATTATTTTGTTGGTCCCATATATTTTAAAGGGGTATATACACCAGTAGTAGTAGTAGACTTTATGGGGAAAATGTAGGCGGGAAGTAATAATGCTCTTAAGTAAAGTGGGGAACACAGATCTCATTGGTGCAACTCCTGCCACACAAGCTGTCAGCTTGTGAAAGCTTGCGGTGGCCAAGATGAATACTTTCATCAAGAAAGAGAAAGTATTTCTCTTGGTGGTGGTGGTGGAACAGTAAGACATCTTTTCTTACTGTATTACACGCCGAAAATTGTTGTCTGTTATGTCGTGTTGCTACTGCTGCCGCTGCTGGTGGCACTCTGTAATAACTTGCACTAGTAAACATGACAGCTTTTCTGGTCTGCTCGAGCAGCAGCATCATCTTTCCTCCTCCTCAGCAGCAAAAAGAGGAGACAGACAGCCTTTCCATATTATTATTATTATTGTTAGGCAACCCCGCTTTTCCGCTGTTACACCCCTTCATTCGAAATTACTTTCCCTGAAGCCTTTTCCGACGAGCATAATGAGAGTAAGCCAAGTGGCTTCTTAATTTGACTCAAGCACCAGAAAATTCACACGGCTTCACTCACACACATGACAAAAGTCACAGCAACCGACCGACTTCTATATTCTAGTTAGCGAGTGTTGTTGTGTAAATCTTGATCGGGCTTTTGATAAAATTTTAATACTTAATATTCTTACGCGAGCACCACCAGAAAGAGATTTTACGTGTCTAAAACAAGCAACTAGTTTACCTCACTCTCTCAGTCAGCTCTCTTATCTCTCATTTTCCTACGCAGTGAAAATACTTTTGCTCATTTTAAGCCAAGTCAAGTGGCGGTGGCAATGCTACTGGAAGTGGCAAGCAACTTAAAAAACTTACTTTTAAGTCTGGCATGCTTAAAACTTGAGGAACAATCTTTTCTCAAAAAAGAGATATAATAATCATAATAATAACAGATGGCATATGAGATCTGTATACAAATTACTGGAGCAAAGGTCGATAGTCGTGATGTTCCTTCCCTCAGCCGCTATAGCGCTCCAACAAGGATATCGCCAAGCCGGTCTCGTATATCTTTATTTTCCTTTTTTATTCTTGAAATATGAATGAGAAGCAATGTGGAAGCTTTTCCTTAGTCGCTTTTCTCTGTCTATAAGTAAATATTATTATCTTCAGGAGTGACTCTGAATGAATGAAGAGAAGAATACCACCGACTTACTTAACTTAGCTCCTCTCTCTCTCTCTCTGTCTGGATGTAAGTAAAGCCAGCAAAAATGCGTAGGAAGATACGACAAATTGAGGAAAGTGCTTATCTGTCTAATTCATAGTATATACGTAAGATTTCATAGCGGAGATAAACGAGTCAAAAAGAATGGGGAAAACGATCCCGTGAGTGCAATTCAAATAAAAGTTACATGAAGCTCATTTGTGCATGTTAAAAGGGCTCAATAATCAGAAAAATGTTTTATGCCCGTTGCCAGGCTCCACGACGAGGCTACACTATACTCGCGTCAACCTCTGCTCTGTTTTAAGTTGCCTGCTGCAAACTCCAAACCTTGCCTTTTGTGCATTTTTCATTCTATTTTGTACAAAAAAGAATATTTCATTGTGCAGTTGTAAAAATAGCCTACTGACGACGAGGTTTCCATAGAAAACGTCCGCTATTTTATATTTACCATAACATGCAAAATAAGTATTAAAATTTAAAAACAAAATTGCGCTTTAATTATTTACAAGCTCAAGGTTTCCATTGA
Organism: Sinella curviseta; assembly: GCA_004115045.4. NCBI lineage: Eukaryota > Metazoa > Arthropoda > Collembola > Entomobryomorpha > Entomobryidae > Sinella > Sinella curviseta. The sequence continues at coordinate 18,148,133 of CM065489.1, read as the reverse complement.
GCGTGGAAAATTGACATTTGACATTTTGTAACATTCCGAATGATAAATGTATGCAGATGCATTGTTGAACAGATTTGCTTTTCGTTCGGATTTTTTTTTGGTAAATTTGAACACAGATCTGAGATTTTAAATCAGCAGCCGAGTTTGAGTGCAACAGAAAAACAAGAAGTTATCAGCAGCGTCCGTGATTAAACGGCAAAGAGGGCAAGAGCAAGAGAAAACCAACCTAAGAGTCAACAACACTGGCAACTTTGTACGCATATCTCTCATCCGAATATAAAAAACAGAGAAAGCAGCACAAGCTTTTTTGTGGAAGAGAGAATGTGTATGCATGTGTGAAATAAAAGCAATTTCCCGATATCCATCTTCAATTTTTTTCATCTTTCAACGCTTCTTCCTCCTCTTTATTCTCCGACATTCTGGCTTTAGATTTTTTTGTCGCAGCCACTATAATAATATTGTGTCACCACACCACAGATACACACTTGGCGACATTATGTTTGGACAATAATATATCCTTCCTTTTCTCCAATTGATAAGTAAAGTAATACATTCACAGTGTACAACCTAAATATACAGAGCGTCCCAATCCGTTTTCAGACATCCGCATGTTTTATTTTCTTCTCCAGAGAGAGAGAGAGGCTAAATATATATGCATTTCCAGTGTGGTTCTTTCAGGACGTACAACTTGCCTGCTTTTTCTGCCAGTTTTTCTTTTCCTTTTTGAGAGAGGGACAGTGACTTTTTGAAATATAACCGTGTAATAATGTACACGTTTAAAGGGCAGAGTGTGAAATCGAACGTTGCTGCTAGACAATACCGTAAAGATTTGATAACTACACAGAAGCCTTACCACCTCTTCCACCACGCCAGGACAACGACAACGCATAATATGTATTTTTTAGCCCTTTTCACATCAGAATAATATATTTATTCCTCTACAACACACACTGCCGATCTTCTTGTGCATAATCCAAATGTGTTGTCCCCCATTTGGGCAAGGTGCTATCTGAGAGCATGGACATTGACGGAAGATTTATGGACTCGGAGCAGATAGGGTAGTGGCCGTCCCCTTTTTTCTAAGTATCACAAAAGCTAAGAAAAAAAGCGAACGACAAGATGAATAAGAGAATGGGAAAATATCAAACGTTACTGGAAATAGTGATGAAGAAATGCGCAAGTTGCCTTGTTTTTAACGGACGTATTTACACCGTAGTGACGTGAAAAGATTTCGACTTATTGCCTTCTACAGCAGCACAATTTGCATTCATGATGCAAAAAATGGCTATGATCTAATCCAATCGTATTACCACGTAACAACTTTCCAAAAGAGTATCACGGTTACCGGCTTCCAAAAATAATAATGAATGCCATTTTTACTTCACGACAGGTGCAAAATATTGAGCGACTAATATAGTATTATCCGCGATAAAATATTCCCACATGAATATTAAACAAAAGAGCAATGTTTCAACTGTTAGTGCCATTCCATATTCTGCGCAATCTTAACCCGGAAAATTTATACCCCTTTCCATGCTGTACTCGAGGGGCCTAATGGCTATAAATGTGTTGTTAATTACATCCGTAGTGTCCCTTTCTGCGATAATATTTTGCAACATTTGAAATAAACGAGGGCATTTCAAAATAAGCATTTCCGCGTTCACATTTTCAGAGTACCGATTTGCCAAAAAACAATTTGATGCCAGTGCCATCGCATTAAATATTAAGTAAATGAGTATTTATGAAGAAAAATTGCTGCGCACACCAATTCAACCAAGGTGTAATGACAAATATAATGACAACATGTGCCATTTGTTTTAAATTGCCATAGAGAAAGGCGTAGTGAGCAGGCTTTCCTAATTTTTATCGTTTAAAGTATTCTCATCTCCACAGTAGTAGTAGTACTAGCGGTAGTATCAGCACATAACAAAAACTGGTCTGCTGATATGGAAAGCAATACAGGCTGGGCATAAAAAATAATGATGACACCAGCATCATTACCGCTGACATTATCATACATACGGTGTCCCTTGTGTAAAAATGTGACAATGTGCATTAAATGATCACTAGATGCCATCTTGTACCATAGTTGGGTGAGTTCATTCGAAGAAATCTCCATCCCATAAAATCCAAACGCACTGAATGCTTATATAGCTTCTCCGCTTGTTGATAACGAAATTAGCATGGCACTTTGTCTAGCTAGCAATATCCTTTAAATCACCGTATGACCATGGGCCAGTAAGTTGTGTAAGGGCAGCAGAAATGTCATTTTATTTTTTTTCTAAAGTATATACACACACACACAAACTTCCACCTCGATTCCATCCAAATGTGTATACGTCGTACATAGGATACGTCGTAAGATACATTTTACCCTGCTTTTTTATATTATTATTCCTTCTGTCCCTAAATATTTACGAACATTTTCTTTTTTCATTGTCATCGTGACTCATACCTCACAAACTGTGCATATCATTACACTTTTGACTTTACTTGATTTTTTTTTCATTTTCCCCTTTTCCTGCATGTTCCGTACTTTTTACTTATACGCCACAGAGCACAGCACAATAGATATCGCACATGTCCTCCAAAAAAGTATTCGTATGAATATAATATTTATATGTGATCGACTGGAAGTTTTTTGAGCTGAAGAAAGAGACGAAGAAGAAAAAAACTTTTTGAAATGGTTGCAATTTTCCTTGTGACGCCGGCTGTCTTGGTCATCGAATAAAAAATTGCCTCGCTGCGACAGATGTCAAAATGCATGCATGTATGTATATTTTTCAATGAACAAGAGAGTGTGAGAGAGGAAGCGCAGCTCTAAATATACTAATGTTATGCATAGCAGTAGTAGTATCGTTATTTTTCTCCAGTTCGAGACGGTTGTAGCGATACTTGGTTATACCTACACAAAGTGATGATGTGGTGGTCCGCTCCCTGTACATGATCCCATACACAAAAAAGCAGCAGTTTAGTTTGTTGTAGTGGACAGCAGTTTTTAATGTTTTTTGCTTCCTTCATGGCCATTTTCGAAAGTAAAAAAGTCATGGTACAAAACAATATCTTTCTCTCCCGTCGATGGGTTGATAGGAGAAGAAAGAACAAGAAAAAAAAGTACCGAGGGGTGAATGATGATGATAATAATAACAATAATAGAGCTGGACGAGGAATATCAGATAGGATACTACGACGACGGGACGGAGTATACAAAACTCCATTACTCCTCTACCACTACCTATGCATGTGCATTTTTTGCATATAGTAAATACTTTGCGTTAGTCACAGTCACAGAGTTTTTTTCCTTCGGTCAGTAGTCAGTACGTACGACACAGCAGCAGTGTATTATATAATATATTATTATATACATCCACGTCCAAGATTATGGAAGACATTAGATGCTCTGGCTATTTGGCTCTCTTTTCTGCAGACTCAGCACTTAAGTGAAAACTCGGGGTCTCCCCCATAGCCGATTTAATATTGCGTGAGACGACAAAGACGGCGAGGACGCGGAGAAGAGTCGCAAAAGTATACTTATAAAAAACTCCTTTGCAGCAGCATTAAATCCCAGTGCAGGAATGTCCTGCATAATATTACACTTTATGTACTTTCGGAGAGGAACGGCGGAGCATGTATCACAGTCTTACTTGAATTGTGTGTCATGTGAATGATATCGTGGCTATTTGTTTTGTTCTCATCTTTTCGACCTTTTCTTTACACAAATTTTAGTCTCATCGAAACATTTTTCGTTTCTTTCTCTTGTCCCGTCATGTATAAGTATACTTCCTTGTACACATACATAATTTAGCTGATATGCATTTTTTGGCAATAAACATGTGCGTTTTATGAGTAGACACTTGATCAGTAGTTGAGTGTAGGGCTACTACTTTTATTGACAATAACATAATACGATTAAACAAATTAAGTTTACCCTACGAAACTTTATACATGCACGCAGAAAGAAAGCTATATATAACAACTGAGATTGTATGATTATGTGTGTGTGTGTGCGTGTTCTTCTTAATTTTCTTTTACTTTCCTCATGAAAGGTAAACATGCATGAATGCGCCTACTCTCGCTCCATTAAATCATAAAAGGCGTAGTTTGTATCTGTGTGCTTGTACAGTCTAGGTGGTGGTAGCGGTGGTGGGAGTGGTGTCGGTGCTAAAGATGAAACGTACATTGGCGACGAGGTAAAAAAAACGCCATAACCTAATAATGTAAAGTTGGCATTTCCGATTCCTCATCCCATGCATACTATGTATTACAAAGCGTTGCTAGCATTCCTATATTTTCTACAGAAAAAAATATATCACCTAAAGAAGAAGAAGAAATCTTTCTCTGGCTGACTCGTTGAGAGAGAAGTAAAGGAAGGCAAAAAGTAAATTATTTTATTGACTCCTGCCATGAAAATTGGAATTCTCAGAGAAATTATCTCAAAGTGAGTTGGCATTTCCCACTTGTGCTGTATAGTGCCATCGCTCCCACCACCACTTCTTCTAGTACTACTACTACTACCACGTCATTATCATCATCTCCATCATCGTCATTATTATTATTGTTAGTTGTTAAAAAGCTGAGTAAGAGGAAAAGGAAGAAGAGGAGAAGACGAAGAAGAAGAGCGAGATGTGTGCTTTATGTGTGTATTCCTGTGTACACTATAATATAACGAACAAACACACACACAGCCCTCTCATTAACGTCTCACAAAGAGCCATTCTACTGTGTATATATATCACACAAGTTTTTCAAACTAAAATATGCCCATTAACACAGTGAGGGTCTTCAAACAACATGACTGGAGCGTGAGTGATTTTTTTATAGTGGAAAAAGAGAAAACTCGCCGTGAAATAAGCAAACGTAAACGACGATGATTTTTAGGCATTATTACCTAAAAGAAAAGCTCTTCCTTTTTCATGAGTTTCCTCTCCTCATGAGTAATTTCCTTGATGTTCTTCCCAGTATTTTGTGACTGTTTCCCTAACCATAATAATTCATAGATATAATATGTAAAAAAAAACTATGGAACTATTTGGTTTCGGTGGTAAAAGGTAGGTAGGTATATTTAGAAGGACGAAGACGAAACAAACATACAGCAGAATTACTTTGTCGTATCATTGCACTGGGCGGAAAAAAAGTGTGGTGGTGTGGCACAGCAAATAAAAATGGAAACCATTCATTTCGGCAGTTTAATTCTTTTCACTGAACACATATTTATTATACATACACCGTGGTTTTTATACCTTCTATGGGTTTATTTATCCTCCAAAAGCACCAATTCCTCATTCCCTGTATCATTTCATTTTATCATCATCATTATCATGCATGCATGTAACTGTCAAGTATTTCCTGGCATGCTTATACCACCATCAGTACTATAATTATGGCGCTTACAGTACCAGGTAGCACCACTCATTCAAATACATACTTAAATATTATTGTGCACCATGAAAGATAATCAACTTGCAGAAAAAAAGAATTGGTAATGAAAATATATTTTTATTTTCCTGCGTAATGGTTCCAATAGTGTGCTCACCATCAGTATCAGCAAACATGGGTGGATGGATATTTATTGGAAAAAATAATTCTATGGTATTGTTTTTAAAGAAAAGCGAAACCTGTTCTGTTCCGTTTGTTGGAGAGTTTGATTGAGGATAAGCCTGTAATGAATATCCCTATTTTGGGGGCATCAGGAAATGAATGGAAGTGTCAAACGGAGTGGGAAGGATACTATGGACGGGGTTATAATAAGCTTATGTTTGGTGAAAGGGCGAACGGCAAGTCTCATTTGATTAATTTCGATCAACGCTCTTTTGTTGATGACCCAAAGCTGACTAAAAATAGCGGCCACACTACTACTTCCTTTATATCCGTTTTTTGTGTATCGTATCGGTATCCTTCTCACTACGCACAATGCACTTATTGTGAGGAAAAAACTAAGAAGTGGGGATAAATAGAGTGAGGGAGCAAAAAAAGAAAGGAAACCGTTTAAGGAATAACGTAGCGTGTATAAGTATATTATGTAGTGAACATGTCAGAGATCATTTACGGCAATGAATCGTCTTGGTGGTCAGTTTACGAGGGCAAACAGAAGCGTAGAAAAGAAGGAAAAAGTAAATCGAGTCAGAGAGAATTAGAAAAAGAAAAGAGAGAGAAATAAAGGAGAGAAACATAGAAATCTATAGCCGGCAGACATTCTTCATTAATCTCGACACACAGTGAACTTTATCTTGACATGGTTTTTCTCACAGGACCACTTGAGCCCATTTTCTTTTTTTTCGGTGAAGAAAACGCAGCAAGAAGAAAATAATTGTCGATGGGCCCGATATCACACACAAGGAAAGGGCGGAACACCCTTTTGTATCTCCTTTTTTGCGGAGTCACACTTAACGAAGCATAATAACACACACACATAAGCACACCATCTTAACTACAAAGTAACGCACACACACAAAAGAAGAAGAAAAATATATCGTTTAGCTTGTTAGGAAGGAAAACAGAAAGATACACATAATATACGGACGGAGAAATACATCAAGAAACAAAAAAGGAAAAGAAAATAAGGATAAAGACAAAAGCTGCATGTCTCTTCTTCCTTAATTCTTGCTTACTTTCACTTCCTCTTCTCTATCAAGTAAGCAAAACTTTAGTGCAAAGAAAAAGGAAGAACTCAAAGAAGAAGAAGAAAAAAGAGTCAACAGGAGTAACCCTCGCGCTCAAGTCACACAGTGTACATTCATAAATATATACATACCTCCGTAACTACGTTCTCAAATAAAAAACTCAAACAGCACATCAAGCATCATCATCCACACCATAAACGACCGCAGTGTCACCATGATACTATTTATCCACTTAATATAATATAATAATAGGATACATGAAAAGGAAAGAAAGGAGTGACTCTTCCAGCTCTATTTCATTGTAGCACACAAAATTCCACCCGACTCTCACTTTTTTGTGGGATAGCCGAGCTTGTATCTCTAAATATATTTACCCCTTTATATTTTTTTATTATTATTATGGGATGAGTGTGTGAGCGGTGGAATGAATGTCTATGAGCACTACTAAAACTTGACAAGTGCTTGTGTAGTTGTACTTTCTCAAGTTATACTCGTTTCCGTTTGCGATTTTGCTCTTCTTTTTCTTGTGCACCGAAAACGACAAACTGTCTTTGCTCTTTGCTTTCCAGCAATATATTAAATTGGGGGTGTACTACTTTCCCTATAGTAGGATCATATATAATGTGTGCTTTATGTTGGTATAAAGTGGGAAGATTCATGAGATGTTGCTTGCTTTGCGTCCTGCCACAACCACCACGATGATACCTTGCTGCTACTTTGTACATAATATTATTATACGACGTCTATAGCCAAAAGTGTAGTATTTACTACTAGTGACAGAGATAAACATATGATGTGGTGTGGTGGCGAAGCCTACAAGCAAGAGAGCGGCCACATTTCACCTCTGTCACTTTCTTTTTTCCCGTATTATCATACTACAACTGGCTGTGTTGTATAGGGCTGCTCGGCTTGTGTCTCTCTCTATATACATATTGTGGGATAAGCTAGAAAGCTGTATTAGTTTAGAGGCACTTTCCTGGTGAAATAAATAGTCAGACACACAACAAAAAGCGAAAGAGAGAGGAAGAGAGAGAGAAAAATGTGTGTATTTACTAGGACCACTTCACGACTTAATATATGTATTACTGCCACTGACGACGCATTCATTTTTACACAACAACGCCCTTCTAAATCCTAACGACCAAATTATCAAGCCAGCGGCAAAGCCAGAAAAGCACTTTCACTCCTACAGTCCGTTCATTTCCCTTCTTTCACACTGTTTCTTTTTCTCACTCTCTGCTTTTCTTCTCTGAGACAAGATAAGAAAATCCTGATGAATGAAGACAACGGTTGTTTTTCAAAAAACGAGCAAGAGCAAAGCATGTACAGTACAGGGTAATCAAAACAACGACTTGAAGGAATTTCAAGTGTTCCCACGAAAGAAAAGAAAAATCAGTGGTGGTGTTTTTCCTGACGCAATAAAATGCTCGTAGAGATGCAGTCTAAATAAATTTATCCACCCTGTTTCGGTTTTAACAGGCAAGGGAACGTGTAACTTCTCCTTTTCTTTTCTCTACTTGATTTTTGGCCGTGGCAGCTTATTATCTGCTTATGAAACAAACGACAGTGCTTACGAGGATGATTATGAAAAATTGATAGTTTATATCTGTGTTAGCTACACACCTCAATTGCCTGTTTCAGCATTACTCTAAGTTTGCTTGTATGAATTTAGCTAAACAATCTCGTTCTATAAAATAATTAGCTGCTTCCCTGACTTTTAATGTTTACATAATAAGCTAAACAAAATGTTATACTATGTTATATACCACGATAGTTAATAAAACCAACGATATACGTGTATATTTATATTTACTCTCACACACAATGAATGTGAAACAGGTCTCATCTTTTGTCACTAGTCAATTTCCATGTCACTGCCTTCACTCATCCTACCATGCTAATTAATTGTTAGTTGTTAGAGTTCCATCAGTTTGATATAATAAATATACCATGTCAATAAATAAGCATTTCTACCCTAGCGATGTTGCTCTTGCAACCCTGCATTGTACATGCAGCAAAACACACTGAACAAATAGCATTGAGTGCATTCATCCTTAACGTTTCCCTGATCCATGATCACAACTTTTGAGTGTTAGTATAGGCAGATATAATACCTTCGCGGTTATCTATAATCTATGACATGGCCTGTCAAAAACTCACAAATCTTCAGTTTACTAATGCAATTATTATTATTTGTAGGATTAATAATAATTGTACCCGTAGCACATGTGGGGTTAGCAAGTGAAAGTAATCAAGGTCATGAACGTTGGTGAAAGGAAATTTTGTAATTTGGTCAAGATAAAACTAATAATAAGATGAATTTGTACTGAAAATGAGTCGGTTACTTTCTTAAATAAATGTTCAACGGAGCTACAAAAACTATGGCCATTAGCGCACTGACCAAACAAACGACGAAGGCAGATAATTATAAGTATACTAACAGGCACCTTACCACATGTATATGTAAATGGAATCACTAATTATGCACAGCACAATCATCATTTAGTGTATTAAATTTATTTTTATCACATATGCGATATAAGCATTACATACATACCTATACATACATACAAACTGAATAAAGAATTTCATGCCTTCCTAATTGGCTATTTGTCTTGTACTGCTGGTAAGTTGAAGAGGAACAAAGTAGCGGAAAACCTGCTCATTAAACGTTGGACTGTGCTCAAAAATGTGTTTGATGTATATAATTGGTAGATTAAAAGAATTTGTACGCTAGTAAATAACTAACTAATCGTTTTTTATTCAGCGTTACATAATACTACAGATCTGTATTATACCCCTTTTGTATCATCTGAATGTAGTTGGTGTTATTTTACCGTCTTTCACTGGTTCACTTTTATAATTCTTTGTGAAAGATGAGTCATTCATCCATAACAATACAATTGTGCAATATGTGGAGTCGAACTCTTCACAATTTATGCAAAATCATTATTCAAAAATGGGCGTAGGCGTGCTATGTGTGTACCGGTGGATAGATACATGATAATCCATAAATGTTTTGTGTTCACTGATCCATACTAAAACATAAATATGTAAAGTATGTGCTAACTACTTCTAGCTAAGTTACTTTTAGCTATCAGGCTACTCACAACATAATATATATTAACAACATCCATTTTGTAAGGTGTTGAGAATTAGAACTCCAGGAATTTAGAGAATTTTAACCTCAACGAAAGAAAAGCACTAAGCAGGGCTAATTTTATTAACGGCTAACACCGTTCATACAGGACTTCATAAGGCTGCTTCATCGGCCACATCTGCTTTGGGATTTACTTGAGGATGGAGATGGATTAGGTAGGAGTGCTTAGCTATTCCAAAATTAACATGTATACAACTAAATCATATACATATATCCATAAATACGGTAAAGAGAAAGTATCTCAATTTCAACCTGCTCCTCACGGAGCAATTCAGTTAATTTGTACGCCATCTACCACAATTCATTCAGGCGTAAACAGGTTCACGATTTTTATAGCCAAATATATTCACTGTTGTAAGTACTTATTCAACGGATTTTTTTATTCCCGTGTCAAACAATTTTCCACAATAATGCTACCTTTGGCTTTCTTCCCACAGCAATCAGATGCCATGTTTCTTTCTTCACCCCGTACATTTTCTTTTAGTTGTTGTTATTGTTGTTGTAAAATGTATAAAGCACCACTTTCGGAAACAAACGGGCATCTCTTAATGTTTCTTTGAGTGCACTACTTTCCTTATTTTAATTTCATGACAGTCTAGTAACGTTTTGTGAACCACCAATTGTATAAGAAATAAAGGTTTAAAAATCTTACCAAAGAAAACAGTCGTCTAATGCTTACTCAAACTAGTATACATTCATAGTGTTGAGTTTAATTTACTGCTCTCTGCCTTCTGCACTACGAACAGAAATTTTCAATTCTATCCAGCCCTGCTACTCTGACTGCTTTCACTCTGTATGTGTGTAAGTAAACAATGGCCCACTTAATTGCTCTTACACTTCTTTGCACTCCGCATAGAAAATATACAGGTTCTGGCTACCGCTTGGCAATCAACTCGCGCCCTGTGAGAAGGGTAAATACACTTTTCCTCAACACTTTTTTCTTGTTCTATTTTTTTACTTTTCTTTCACTCACTTCTTTTTTTTCTTCTCCTGATACATTTTTTTATTCTTTCCTTGCTTCGAAGAGGTTGTGATCGAGCTTTATTTGTAATTCAAAAAAAAAACTTTCTTCCACTCTAATACAACCCATCCTTTACTCACAACTTGACGAGTCACTCAGCCGAATGTGCTTTAAAAATGGTGGTGATAGCAGTGGTGGCAATGGTTAAGGGTGAGAGTGAGCAAAAAAAGTAACTGAAAAGAAGCGCAATTATACTTGATGTTTCCCCATACAAAATACCTTCATCATCATGATCACCCATCACGATCACACTTCGTACCACGACCACCACCGTCAAATAAAGAAGAGAAAAAATATGCAGACATTAAATGCATGCACAAATAGATGAGATTCAAGGGAGTGCGAGGAAGAAAAAAAGAAAGAAACAAGGAGTGTTGCTATTCCTTAATTTCAATGAAATAAAAAAATCAGAAACGCGTTTTCTCTTTCTCTCTCTCTCCCTATAATTTCCCAATATTTCAAACATATTTATATATATGCAGATAAACTCTATATCCTTCTCTTTCACACATACTGTCTCTACTCTGCATGAATACATTACCTAGGTAAAATAAAAAATACTGTTTTCGAGTCGCTCTCTGCACGTGTGATTCGTTTACTCAACGCTTTTATTGTCTCTGCCATGACAAAACTTTCGTAATTCTTATCATGGCTAAAAACAAGAAAGTGCTGTGGCAAGCCTCTTTTTTGAGAGTAGAAAAGAAAGGGCGATGAGTTTTTTTTGTAGGAATGTGGGGCCCATTCTAATGTGAAAAATCAACCTTCAATTTCAAATTGGGATGACACTACACCACTGTCAGCCGCATCCTCTCTTCTCAGTCCTTTTATGCTCTCTGCATCAAATAATACACACACACAAGTACACACATGGATGCGTGAAGTGCGTGCGTACTGTTTCCTAGAATATTAGCATAGATTTCATACATGTTTCGATATTATCATAACAGCATCGTTTTAGTTTCATGCCGTCTTGTTCCTTGATCCCAACAATCCTCTCACACACACACACACAATATGGTGTGCTTACTGTTCCTCAGATGTGATCAGTATATATAGAGCATTTGTAAACGAATCCAAGAAAATTTTCTTTACTCATCATTTCGATCACAGCTACACTTTTCCGAAACCTGCTGCTGCCTGTGTACTGCATCTGTTGAGATACTTATACAAACGAAATTAAATAACGCTAAGAAGAGAGCAATAAGTACACATGTGAATGCTTGGATCTTTACAATAATTTTGCCTTATTGTTTCAAATTAAAGGAATTAATACGTATTAAAACGTATAAAAAACTTTCATTGGTTATGGACAGAAAGATCATTGATGGAGTTACTGGCTGGAGAGTGAGCGTGTGCAGGCGTAAATTTATGTACTTGCACTTTTCTTTTGAAGCCTATATAGATACTCAGGAATTTTCAATTTCCTTGCGTTGTGAATGGGATATGATGCTGCTTAATATTATACTAGTGTAGATGATCAGATCATGATGAGGGTTGGAAAGAAAAACAAATCTTGTAAATTTCAAGATAACTAATAGGAATTCTTCAATACAGTGTGGAATGCAATCACTGCTATTAAGTGCTACGTCAATACAATTATTTATATGAAGTTGCCTAGCATAATGTTCATTGATTTCACTCGAGTCTTGAGTAATAAAATATATGAATATTGGAAGCAGAAGGGATGAGTTTAGATACATTTTTTGTTTTTTTTTTATTTGGATTGATAGGGGTTGGATATGTATGGGTGGCTGGGCACTTTTGACGATGAGTCCACTATTTCTTGAGAACATTTCGCTTACCAAACAGATGCAAAGATGAGTTGCAGTCAAGCAAAAGTATTCATTCACAAACAGATGTAACTCGGTAAACTTTTCAACATTTTCTTACTCAGAATAAGAAGAAAAAGCGAAACTCACCCGCTTTTTTCCTTTCTCTCCTTCTTCTTCTGCTCTGCCCATATGAAAAGGAAAAAAGGAACCAAAGTAAACAAAAGTTTCACATGAATATTTATTCAAAGTGTAACTGTGATAACAAACCAGAACCGACTGATTCTTCAGTTGAATGGTTTTTAAAATAAAAAATATGTAATGTAAAAATGGTCAGGATAAAAGGAAAAGCAGCTTGAGTGACGATGATGATGATGATACAATATTTGTTGTCCGCCTTGAAGATTTATGAAGTGGATGATGGCTTACATCGGCACTGTAGCTTATACAGATTTCTCTCATGTGTCCTTTCACTACCTAAACACATACAGTCCACCTCATCTTGACATGGGGGATTCTAATGTTGGTAAACAAAAGCAAAAGGAAAGGGAAAAAGCAAACTTATTGTCCATCCATAAACCAATCACTCATCCATATATGGTGATGAAACAATGGAGAAGCTGGGATAATCGAAAGGTACGTTTGTCAGCAAAAAAGTCCAGCTTTAGCCACTGTTCCGCTGAAAAAACGTAAATCTTGAAAAAGCTTATGTTTACATCATTTCGTTTTCTTGCTGCATAAGCTACCTCGAGCCTTTTAAAAATACACGCCTTGTACATAAGTAGGTAAGCACAACTGAAAGTGTGTGTGTGTGTGGTGGAAGGAACAAGGAACTTGGGGTTGATCTTCATATTATGTTTCTGTTCAAATGGAAAAAAGGGGTATTTATACGTAAAAGTAAAGGTAAGCAAGTCGAAAGAAGTTTGTTGATAGTTGTGTCGGATAACAATGAAAATGACATGCAGCATAGAAGCCACTTATTCACTAACGTCGTTGCCGACTTGTTCTCTTTCCTCTCTTTGTCCGTAAAGTAGCATTATTCTGGCAACTTTCTTACATATAATGCATACATAGAGAATGTTGATTTTTGGTTTAGTTTGGCTTTGCTTGGCTTACCTTTTTCCTTCTTTCTCTCTTATTTTTGAAGGGATGGCTTTTTTTCTTTTGGAGAGAAATTTAAAAGAACAACTAACAAGTCTGTGTAGCAAGCAGCAGTAAGTTTGTTAGTGGAAGAGAAGCACAAGCATAATATGCTTATGTATACATTAGTACATTTTCTCAAAGTCGTACGAAAGAAAGTAGAAAAGAAAGAGATGGAGAGAGAGAGAGTTTCGCTTCAAGTACTCGCATGATTGCTCAGGCGAAAGTCTTTTTTGCTTGCTTGCTTAGTGAGGAAGAGCGAGTCGGACAGAATGAACGATGTTCCTCAACTGTTTTAGTCCGTGAAAAATTAAATTTTTCATTTTAAGCTGAGAGAGAGAGAGAGAAAGAAAAAAATAATCTTAAGAAAAAGGCATCGAGCAGTTGTAGAGGCAGCAGTAGCAAGGGAACCCAATTCACGGAATGATAATTTTTACGGAATAATAAATTCCCGTGGTAAACTCATTTCTACCTCTTTCCTTCTTTCGTTGCCCTTCCATTCTTTCTGTATTACGCTTTTCCTGATTTACTTATGCTCTTTATTATTATTTTTATTATTGTTATAGCACACCCGGAGTACATACGCTCTACGTTTAGCGCTTGTCAACATACATAGCCAATGCAAATGCAAGTAATCATGTGTACACACTTTGTTGTATCCCGCTCTTCCAAATACTCTTCCTTGAGAAAAAATTCTGCAAAGTACACACAACTGTCTAGGTAGAGGACACACTGCCTCACTTCGTGAATATCCCAGATAGGCATATAAAATACAGTAATTCGTCGGTTAGGATATGCCTTTTTGAAAAAAGCAGAAGAATCAGGGGAGGAATAAAGTGAAAGAGGAAACGACACAAAAAAGTGGAATGCTCGACAAGTAGAAAATTATGCCATTCCTGGTTTACGTTTTTGCATTCTTTATCATTACCTCCGTTTTTCTTACTCACCTCCTTCCGCTGCTACCTCAGCAAATGTACATTGAACACACACACACACAAACTGTGAGAGAAAGTGAGGGAGAAAGAAGTATCGTACACACAAGTTATTTTCCCTGTGTGTATGTGCATCTTGCTAGAACTACAAAAAAAGGAGGAAACAAGAGAATGGGTAAAACAGATATTACATATTTTTATTTACATTGCTACAGAAAATGTGAGCACGGCCACATACCCGCTCAAATGCTGCTGCTTACGCAAAGGCTGACTGCGGCTTACTTTTTTCTGTTAACTTCCTGTTTTTTAAACAGGAGAAACGATATAAATATGCATATAATATTTATTATTATGCAGATAGGCATTTTACCACAATGACAAAAGTCATAAATACATTTAAATGCAAAAGGTAGTTTTTTTCTATGGACGCGGACACAGACAACAGGGAAACTTTCCAATGGAACTCAAGTAATTATTGCTGTCTTTGTATCATTCCATGATGGTGTGCTCATTATATATTGTAGGTCGTAAACTAGATGATTATTTTTTTCTCGACATAATAAATGAAATCACAAACTATCCCTGTTGAAAAATGTAACTTTTTAAGTGCGCCCGTGATTAAATCGAGTTTATAAACAGCTCAGATCCCAAAGCAATTATTGAGCCGCCCCTTCATCATTCCCGTGCATATATCCCATATTCTACCACCAAACAGTCGTTCTCATTGTCTTACATTTTCTCATTGTGCTTCGACTCCTTTATTTTTTGACGTGCTTTTTAATTATTACTTATATGTATTTTAAACGAACCCTCAAAAAATTGCTGAAGTCAGTCACAAGTCATTCAGATTGTTTCATTCTTTCATTTCTCCTTCTCTCTTTCTCATTTACCATTCGCCGTGGTGTGTGCGTGATATTCCCTTTCCTCTCCTCATTCAAAAAATACATTTGTAACGTTTTTTAAATAACAAAAAAGTGAGCAAAACTTATTCTCTTCTTTACTCTACTGCTGCTGCCTCTTCCCTTCAGGAAAGAAATAAGTCGCTCTCTCCAGAAGCGTGACGAAGATTCCTGCTCTGTTCGCATTTAATTCGTTCCCTCCTCTCTCTCTCCTTTCCCTGTTGTGTCGCATTCTTTTTTCAAGTATTGGTCTTATAAATGAGGAAAAGGAAAAAAGAAGACGGTGGTGGCACAAGAGAGAGAGGAACAAGACACGCCATTAAAAATGATATTGAGGAAAAAGGCACAAGGGAAAAAGTTGCCGTTTCGCATATTAATTTCCTATAATTATTGGCTAGAAAGTAAGGTGCAATGTATGCATTTTTATCGAGATTACTTTAATTATGTTTTGTGCGTCTCCCGTCCTCTTGTATACTCGTATCTCTCTATATATTTACCCATGTATAACAATAGCTTATATGAGTTGAGTTTGTAGTAAAATATATGGTTAGTTAATGCGCAAAAGGAAAGAAGGAATTACAAGAGAAAGTAATAATAAGATAGAAAGGCGCAAAAGTAATGATGTTGGTGGTTTGTCTTCTGTACCACTGCCATCGTCATCGTCGTCAGAAACAAAGATCATCGTGTTCTCTCTCGTAGTCACAATGAAGTAAAAAAACTTGTAGTAGTAATGAACGATTTAGCGGACTTTTTTATTCTTTGGAGTCACCACTACCACTATCATCATCATCATTGAGTCACCCCTATTTTTTAACAACGGGAAACATGTAAAATAAGCAGTAATAGTGGTGGCAGGAAAGGGAAATGCATCCAAAGTGGAGGAATGAACAGAGAAATTTCCCGTGTTGCGCACTGGTGGGTACATCCAAAAGATATAAACGTACATGTTACATGTATAAACGGACATGTTATATGCCGCTATCCTCCGATACACGAGACCTTCGCTTTTTTCTTTCAGATTTCATCTCCTATATACATACAGCTTTCTTTCTTGTTCTCTATACCACTGCTATAAAAGAGGAGGAGATGAAGAAAAAATTGCCATGAACTACATAATATTTATGCACCACCACCATTATATTATCGCGATACATGGAGTGATAATGATAATGCGTGTGGTGTGCAGGAGGAGGGGTACTATTTAGCATAAAACAAACTTGACTTTTTTTTTCTTTAAAAAAAGAATAGTCGAGGAGTCGTTGTGAGTTGACTGTGGAAAAAAATACATTTTACCTATCAAGTTATTATTGCTGCTGTAAGATAACAATAATAGCAACTGAAGCAGCAGAGGGCTGTTGTGTGTAAATGTGTGTGTGTGGTAGAGCCTAGAATGAGGTTGACAAGGACACCACGACAAGTTACTTTTTCTTTTATAAGATTTATAAAAAAATATTTATATCCGAGCGTGTACACGCAGTGAGTTTTGATATAGTGGAAAATACATCTTCCAGCCAGATAGGCGGAATGAGAAAAGAGTTTTTGCGCTAGACTTACCAAGAGGAAGCGAAGAAACAAAGCTACAGTAAACTTGTAGTAGGAGTTTTTGTTGACTTCGTCATTTTTCTTTTGAAACTTCTTTTTCTTAATGACGGTAATATTTCCCATCCGACACGACAGGTCATTAGAACAAGGGGAAAAAAGGAAAATGAGAGAAAATGCTATGTGTAAAGTTAAGCAACTTTGTCCCTTATAACTTTGTGCAGTAGATGTGCATATTATATGAACACATCCAACATAGTTGATCAGTTTTAGCAATGATGGTAACGGTGATAGTGGGAGTACATAAAAATGGAACAAAACTATACGACCTTCATTAATTGTAAGAAAATATTAAGTTATGCTTTAAAGCCATAAAAAGCACAATTATAGACAACGATTGGAAATAACAACTATGCATATAAAATACCGGCACAACTCTATGGCAGAAAATAATGAATTTGTGTAGGCTAATATGATATTATTCTTAAGTGTGCGTAAGATTTTCATTTAAGATGATGTGCATCATCACATTATCTATGTATTTAACGATAGAAATAAGATCTAAGAAACAGTTTAGTGCATAATGGTTGGGCACTGCATTTAAAAGTTGCATAACTCTGAAGAGTGCCAGATATGAAATCCATCTCCTGAAATGAGCAATGCTCCTATGAAACAGTTTATTTTTGACGTTTAAAAAAGTAATCATCACAGATAGATTACAAATTTCCATTTAAACCTAAAAAATGTATACCCTCCGGTTAGCGTTTTGTCCAGATCGGCGTATGCTTTTGATGATATTCCTACTGATAAGATCGCAGGATTTTTTTCTTGGTTTCCAGTCATCCTTACAAAACTTTTTAAAAATCAAGTTATAAAAACAAAAATGTACGTGCATGCAATTTCTAATGCATTATCATCAATATTCAAAATTGCATTGTGTGTTTTCTTGTGCTCAGATCCAGGAAAATTAAAATGGTGGGAGGCGAACCGAAAAAGTGGTAGACGGAGAGAACCTAGCCGGTAGAAATGTAAAAAATACAATAAGTGATAGACTTGCACTTGCTTCTTCACTAAGCTAATATTATTGTTACCATTTTATTTTGTAATTCATTAAAAGCCGAATGAGTTATTCTATCCGACGCAAACACAGTACACAGAAGAGGAAATATGTGTATACAGTCATTCACAAACAAAGTGGTAAGGCTGCTTGAGAGCCCAAGTCGTAGGGTGCCTTTTGCATATATTATTGGTACATTCGCTCTCTGAGTAATATAGGTAGGCTCAAACCAACCTAACGCTCATGGAGGAAACGGTTGCACAAACAAACAGGCTTAACTGCTGACGAAGCGACCATAGCTTAGCCATCAACCATCATCACCAAAGATGGATGAAAATCAGTAAACCAAAGAAAAAAAACCGTCGCTACAAAACGAAACGAAGCAGGGCACTTTTTTTTCTCTCTCTGTTAGTTTCGAAAAACCGAATGCAATTACGTCTTTGTTTGTTCTACAGATGGATTTCTAAGTAATATAAACATATCGTACAAACGGAGGATGGAGATGGGACGAGGGAAATCGCCTCCTGTAACACATCAACATCATCGTCATCATCATCAGTACAATATTCTCGTATACAGCATAAAGGACATCTAAATCACTTACTTGATGGATAATATGAATAAGTGCCAAGTACACAATTTTTAAAACCATATATAGTTACCATATATACATTTCTGTCTACGACTATTCCGAATAAAATAAGCAAACTCTGAAAATTTTCGAGTTTCCACACATGAAATAAAAATATTAGCTTGAAATATCAATATTTTAGTTTTAAATTCAAAGCGATGTTGTATTTTTTCACGATGGCTGCTTTATTTTTTATCACTGCTCCTGTTATTATTAATATTAATACTGTCTCAGGACTACTACCTTTTGATGCTCGAGTGCTTTCTTTATTTCTTAACATTTGTAAACTTCACAATAAAATCGAACTCTCGCGAAGGAAGAATACGCGTCAGACAGAATGGTTTATGTAAAATATTTTATTTACCATATTTATCGAGAAGAAGAATCAAAAAGTAGGAAAAGTATTGTGATGAGTTTGTGGACAAATGGAAGTCTAATGTTTATGATGCTTCTGAAACGGTCCTCATTAATAATTCAAAATGACAACAGAGAAACACACAACAATATTGAATAAAGTGGAACATAAAATCATAAGTAAACCACAAAATGATAAAAACTGTGTTGTGTACACAGTCACTCTCAAATAATATTAAGCATGCACATTAGTAATAGTAGTGTCCACGACAAAAAAAAACAACAACAACAATAATAATATAAAAGTACACATTTAAAATAAGCAAAAAGTTATATAGTGGACAATTATCATTATATTTTGAATATGTGTGCAGATAGCAGAACATCATAATACTTTAATATACAATGCTGTGACTATATATTGTCATTAAATAACCATAAGCTTGATAATATATCATTCATCAGGATTGAACAACTACCTCTTCTTTGTTTCTTTTTCTCTTGTACTTTTTCATCGCATTCATGTTTTCTTTGCTTTAAAATGTTCTTTTACTGTATCCTTACAAGAGGACAGAATAGTAGAGCTGGCTAGAGGACATCCGTCTCAATATTTATTATTTTCTTTGCTTATTTTTGAGCATCGTGCACAACAGTAGGTTGAATGGCAACAATAACTGAAAGTACATTAATGTTACCTCGTTGTGCAGTATACACTCCTATATTATGTTCATAATATGTGCATAGTAAATATGTCAATAAACTCACAACTTCAGTCAGCACATAAAATATTTAGTAACATTTAAACATAAAAGCAACCTGTAGAAGGGGAGAGTGGGGCTTGGAAAACGTACACGAATGGACTCGGCAATGAAAACAAGCACAACCAAACAGTTTTAGTCATTTGCACCTTCAACAACGCGGTGGAAAACAACAATAAATACTTGAGAGACCATTGTCTTTTCATTTCTCACTTGATGAATGAGAGTGAGTGTGTATGTGTGTGTGTGTTTCTACTGATTGAGTAGCTTCGCATCTAATGTTTGCATGAAAGCTAGAGAGAGAGAGGAAGATAGCAGTTGCTGAAATATATGACAAGAGTGAAGAAAAACGAAGGAAAATTTGTTTTCTAGATTCAGCAGTCAATATTCTGAATATTCTTAGAACTTATTGTGAGAGTTCCTATGGCAGCATATATGTATTTATTTGTTGCAAATACTAAAAATATCAGTATTTGTCTTTATGGCAAACTAATGATATTTACTTCGTCGAGCACAGCAGGTGTAGAGAATTTGCAGCAACAAAGTCCTACAAATTAGACACAAACCTATCTGAAAGACCGACAACGGCATACCCATTGCATTAGTTAGACAGACAGAAGGACAAGGGAAAACTAGGCAGAAGTTTCACGTTTTCATCCATCCCTTAATAACATAAACATTCGTTCATGCTTAACAAAAATAACAGTAATGTTGGAGGATGTTGATTTGCACGTTGTCCTATGTATAATATGTAATTGCACGCTTACAACCATTTCTTCGTTCCATCAACATCATCATCGTCATTCAACAACAACGTAACTATCTTTACCGAAAAGGAAGAGCGGGACAGGGTGCAGGGTATTAAAGGCAAACATCCAAAGTAGTACACACATAAATAGAAAAAACATGGCTAGCAAATGTGTAAAATACTCAAACGAAAAGAAAACACAACAACGACACAAAAGAAAATCCTAGGAAAATACCCGTGTGTTTAGTCTGAGAATACACATCAGCTTCATCATCACCGTCACCCTCCTCCTCGTCGTAATACAACTTTGTTGATGCCAGCCTGCCCAAAACTGCGCTGCTGCTAAGAAGGAGTAAATAAACGGCAGGGAAGAAGAGAAACGAGAGAGAGAGAGAGAGCAAAATACATCATTACAATCCACAGTTTTGTACAAACCATCACCACTATTTAGTCACCACCACCATCACCGCCGCCGCTACTACTCATTTTCTACATTATTTTCTGTTTGTTGTTGTTACCGTCTGCGCTTTCCACATCTATACATTCATTATAAATGGCTTGCTTCAAATGTCCATGACGGTTGGACCAACAACCAGAAATAAGTTTTTTTGCACTTTTGTTTGTACAATTTATACTGTGTGTATGCTGTGGATATATACGTATAAGAATGTAAAAGCATTGCGTAGGTAAACACTAGAATATAAAGCATTTTATGAGTTTTAACGTGTACTTGGCCCTGTCTTAATACATTCCATAATAATTATTGCCATCACCATCATTCTCAGGCTTTGCTTTCGTATCGGATTCCTGGTTGAATTGCAATAGAGAATAGGATGCATTCCATGTAAGCATAAATAAATAGGTAACAATAAAAAGACATACAGGATTTGAATCGGATCACACAACATACGACACTGAACTACATAGGTAGTAGGATATTATGAGACAAAGAACAAGCATCATGATGAAAAGAGAAATTACTCGCATGAACCCTTGAATGTCGCAACACAAAGTTGTTATGCTTTCTTGTTTTTTATTCAAGTATTTATTTTATTTTGTTTTGCTAAATTTCATTTCATAATGTACTCTGTTTATTTTAAATCATCGTCATGTATTGAAAGAGAGAAAAAATGGAACTAGACTAGACTTCAACAACAGGAGCAACATGAATATCTACTTCATGAGGCTTTCTTTTATAACATTTTCGTCGTCGTAACACTGGACTTGTGTGACTAAAGACAAGTATTTATCAGCGGCAGCAACAACTGACTGACAATAACAACAATGAAAACTAGTTTTGGGAAAGCCAACCAGCACAGACCCGTTACGTCACCATTTTCAGTAAAAACAATGATTTTAGACACGAATAAACATGTATTGTATTTATTTCCAATAATAATAATAATAATAACAATAAAACTAGTGTGCATGTACTTATGTATGTGTCTCTATTGTTGTTATTACAGCAACTTCTTTTTTTTCTCTCCTCATCTAGCAGAGACCCACCACAACCAACTACAATGCCATCACACAGACAGTGGCAGATAAACAGGATATTATGCAAGAAGAGAAGCTGTATAGCTCCTCTATTGGTATTTATTTTCCTATTCGCGCATTCATTCACTTCACTCTCTCCTCGTCTTCTACAAACATCATCGTCATTGCTGCTGTTATTGTTGTTCTCCTCGTCAGTGCCATCAGACAGACGGACAGATAAGCTAGGAGAGAGGTACGAGAGATAGAGAGAGGAAAGAGCCCAACAACGTAAATTGCCATTGCTTCATATATATTTTGCTTACTTAACACAACAACAAGTCCACAAGGATGTTTCCCTCGACAAAATGCTCTCTTTCGCTTTGCTCTCTCCGAATGTGTATACAATTCGCTTGTTATTTTAGCCTCCCTCCATTTCTTTTCCTTCCTTCACCATCATCAACACGATGATGCTGATGATGAAAAACAACAACAACAACTACCACGGCAGTGAAGTAGAAAACGAAACAATATCAATACATTCGAATGATGATGTTGATGAAGAGAAGATGAGTAGGAGAGAGGCAAAAGCGGCAGTAAACAGTAACCCTTTCTCTCTCTCCTCTTTCTGCATCTCTCTCACTCCAGAAATGAGTGAGCCAAAAAAACGGGAGGCTCATTGTAAAAACAACGCAAGTGTATAAATACAGTATTGACGGCAAACTGACTGTGTGTACGATAAAGCTCTTTTGAAATGGATGGATGTGATATGAAATGGGAATGTTGATGTTTGGGTTTGCTTACTAACATCAAGATCATGATGACGACGACATCCCATATATTTTAGTTATTCCCTGCTTATCTTCATCTATTTATTTTCTTGGATACACAAAAAGTGCATACCTAAAACTACCACCTATCTATTTTATGTGTAAATAACATTGCAATGACATGGGTTATTTATTATTCCGTGTGAGTAAATGCTCGGAGATGCATTGATTTCTGATTTTTATTTCTCGTCTCTTTTTGACAATAGAGGAGCACACGGAGCTGATTATGACTATCAATATTGCCACGAATATCGTCCTAGTCATTTTTATTATTATCACCGTTGTTGCTTGCTGGAATGTAGGCAGAAATGCAGAGAGCAGGCAAGACCTACCCATTCCTTTGTTGCTTTATCAAAGCACGCAGTCAGTAGTGAGTCGACTTGCTTTATGTTTATATTATTATTGTTATTATTATGCATCTCAATTCATCCATCTACATGATTGTTTGGTTTGCGTTGGAAGATGACGAGAAAAAAGAAAGTAGGCAGGCATGCATGCAATAAGGCAACAGCAACGCAACGTTGTTTCATCTTTCCATCTATCCACCGTGCGGTGTGATGATGATGTGATATTATTAAAATGTAAAGTAAACTGTGAAGCAGAAAAAGAAGAGTTTTTTTCTCTCTCTTTAAGTTTGTTGGATGTTAGTGTCTTTCTCTCTCCTTTTTTTACTGGGCTGAATAATCAGTAAGTGAGTGAGAGTGTGTGAGTGTGACTCATAGACAAACACAGACATTCTCTCTGGGTGATGTATGTGTAGCTCTGGCATAAATATCAACAAAGCAAAACAAAACAAATGGAAAGGAATTGAATTTTGTTGCCTCTTGTCCTTCCTCATCCCTTCTCTTTCTTATTATAACACTGCTCCTCTCCTCCACCACCACCACCATCATCACTACCTACTTCTCATCCTTGTCATCCTCCGCCTCCTGCTTATTTTCTAACTACGTAGAGAAGTAAGCAAGTAAATGGTATACATTCATGAAATAATAATAATAATAAAGGAGAGAAACAGTCCCCACACAGTGTAAACTAAACTTCCTCTCTTTCCTCTGAACAACGTGCATAATCGTTATGGTTGTGTGCAAGTGTAAAATATATTTTTCATAAAAAAACCTTTTGTTTTTTGTGTGAAAGCTGGCTTTTTGTTTATCTAGAGGGAGAACAGAATCTCACTTCAACAACAACGACGACGATACGATGATGTGAGGCAAGGAATTAAACAGACACCAACCGAACCACGCTTTTGCTTTGAGACGATCTGTTTTAAATGCTTTGTAACTTTACTTTCAAGCAAGCAGCTCACATTTCCCCAAAGCTACTACCAACTACACATCACCTACTTCAGATTTCTTAATAATTATGAAAAAATATTGAGGAACACACTTTTTCACTCTTCCGATAAACACTTCAATTGGTGCCACTTGATAATGTCCACCTGGGTTGGGAGAAAGACGTCGTTGGTATTTAGCGCGTATTCAGTCAATAATGAAGTTGTCCCAGCAAATTCTTGTGTACACGACTCATAAAACCCTTCGCATGCCCACGTCTTTTCGCTATTGTTTCTCTCTGAAAAGTATAAGCAAAATGGTGCAATTTGACAAGAAAAAATTGTTTTCCAAGATTACTGAATTTAGCTATTGACTCAATTGACACAAGTGGACACAAGGTCATTAAAAAAGCGTCACTTGATCATAAGATGCGCATATTATCATTCTTTCATACACATTTGCTTCATCTTATTTTTTCCTCTTGTTGTCATCTTTCAGACTCAACATCATCAACGATTATAAACATACTTTGTTGTTGCGGTTTATGCAAGAGTTCATGTAGGGTAAAGGAAAGCGGATAATACTTACTATACTAGGAATGCCAGCTAGCTACGCTTAGCAAAATGAATTATCCTTCGCAGAACGTAGAAATCGAAAATTTGAAAAACTTAAATTTGTACATATCTCAGCGTGCCCTCGATCTCGACAATTGTTTCCGCCGCTGCATATCCCAGATGCTTAATCTGCCCAGCTTCAAGGATATCACGCCATTTCAAAATATGACCTGTTCCCAGTCTATTAACCTTTTCCAGCATATCGACCCTCCCCTGCATATCGACTCTTTACAGTCTATCCACCCTCCCCAGCATATTATCCCTCTCCGTTGCAGTAAGTCTTCCACTTTTCCCAGCATACGTCCTATGTTTGCAAACTTGTGAACGGGCGCCTACATTGAGAACGGGCACCTGAATTTAGATCGGGTACCTGCATTTAAAACGGGCACCTGCATTCAAAACGGGCACCTGCATTCAAAACGGGCACCTGCATTTAAAACGGGCACCTGCATTTAAACGGGCACCTGCATTCAATACGGGCAACTGCATTTAAACGGGCACCTGCATTTAAAACGGGCACCTGTATTTAAAACGGGCACCTGCATTTAAAACGGGCACCTGTATTTAAAACGGGCACCTGCATTTAAAACGGGCACCTGCATTTAAAACGGGAACCTGCATTTAAAACGGGCACCTGCATTTAAAACGGGCACCTGCATTTAAAACGGACAACTGTATTCAAAACGGGCACCTGCATTTAAAACGGACACCTGTATTTAAAACGGGCACCTGCATTTAAACGGGCACCTGCATTTAAACGGGCACCTGCATTTAAAACGGACACCTGTATTTAAAACGGGCACCTGCATTTAAACGGGCACCTGCATTTAAACGGGCACCTGCATTTAAACGGGCACCTGCATTTAAACGGGCACCTGCATTTAAACGGGCACCTGCATTTAAACGGGCACCTGCATTTAAACGGGCACCTGCATTTAAACGGGCACCTGCATTTAAACGGGCACCTGCATTTAAACGGGCACCTGCATTTAAACGGGCACCTGCATTTAAACGGGCACCTGCATTTAAACGGGCACCTGCATTTAAACGGGCACCTGCATTTAAACGGGCACCTGCATTTAAACGGGCACCTGCATTTAAACGGGCACCTGCATTTAAACGGGCACCTGCATTTAAACGGGCACCTGCATTTAAACGGGCACCTGCATTTAAACGGGCACCTGCATTTAAACGGGCACCTGCATTTAAAACGGACACATGTATTCAAAACGGGCACCTGCATTTAAAATGGACACCTGTATTTAAAACGGGCACCTGCATTTAAAATGGACACCTGTATTTAAAACGGGCACCTGCATTTAAAATGGACACATGTATTCAAAACGGGCACCTGCATTTAAAGAGGGCACCAACGTGCACCTGGGTAGTGATTCATATACGGGTGACTGTAAAGCTCGATAAAAGCTTCGACGCCTACCGGGTGCTTATTTACCTACTTCGTACTTTAAGTGCTTCGTTCATGTAGTGCGAATAGTCTCCGCCAGATGCCATGTTAAAGTACGTGCGGTTTTCGGAAACAGTGGATATATACTTACTATATACCTATATAACCCATAATATGTTGTATGCTAATGCAGGCGGATATTGAGGCTATAGACACGTTCAGTTAGGTTGATAGTTTCTTTCATACCTACACTTCACCCCAATTGATACCAATGACGACAAAGTGATGGTGAGCCAGAGACCGGGCAGCAGTACTTGTGCTCTGACAGAAGAATAAGTTGAGGAGAAAGAAGAGAGCTGCTTATTTTTTGCTTATACATAATACACACATTCAGTTTTCATTATTATTACTTTATAAGGGAAAGGCAGTAGTATGGCCCGTCCTCGTCATCACCATCATCGTTATCATCATCACGATGACAAAGTAAAAGGAGAGCCAGTCAGTATTACCGACGACGTGGTATAGGTATTCCTGGCTCTACAGCAACTCTTCTCCTCTCTCGCTCGTTGGTTGGTACGCTGCTGCTGCTGCTATTTCAAGCAGAATAAACACATGACTGTTTTCTTTGTTGGGCTAAACTAAACAACCATGCAGGAATCTAAACAAGCCCTGCGTCCCAAATTCAATTGAAAGCATAACAAAATACATACGCCACGTTATGTACGATGATGATGATGATGACGATGTTGATAAAGTAGAAGAAGAGGAGCCTCTGGTGCACACACACCAACCAACCAACCACACAAGGCTCTGGGAGGAAAAGCAAGCAAAAAGCAACAACAGCCAAAACTTTTTTACTAATAGTAACAACAACCACAACAGCAGCACCGATGATGATTATGTTGATGACGATGATGATGGCATGGCATGTAGCATCGCTCTCGCAAAAACCTATCTTTATGAAAGCAAGTAAAAGCTCGCATGAGAATGTATGTGTGTGGAATGAATGGTAAACGGAGAAAAAGAACATAATAATAATCATCATCGTCCTCGTCGTTCGTACACAATTTGTCTTGTGAGCTTATATATACGTACATCTATAACCGAGTGAACTAGAAGGATTTTTGTGGAAGCTCATCATTCCCTTCGCGTTGCATAAACAAAGTAAATTGGATACAAAATTTCAAACTCTTTTCCTTTTTTTATTCCTCATCTTATATGCATACATGTTATGTCCATAAGGCTGCTGTTGTTTTCGTTGCTTGTTGTATATTTGTATGAAGAGAAGCACAAGGGCATCACCATGCAGGGTGGATGCCTACAAGAAGAATTGCGTTTGTCACTATAAACACGTATAAAAATGCGAGTGTGCAATGTGCACTATGGGTATATTGAACATAAATAGACTGTGTTGTTTTAGGAGCATGGAAGCATGTCATATTACAATAACACAAATAAAAATGCTGTACAATATTTTCAGAGGGATATGCAGACTGATGGTGGTGATGATGATGATGCGCCTATTTTATTTATCATGAAAAAATCGTAAAACGCTCGTTTTCCCCGTTTTGATATGGATCGTAGATTTGTAACGACACCGCAAAATTGTTTCTTCTCTCTGTTTATTGGAGGTAATATTGGTGTCGTTTCGTATGCAAATTATCTTCTTTTTATCATCATCATCATCGTGTGTACTGCCGATTTGTGGATAGAAAATCCAACAACAGGGAAACAAGTCGGTGTTAATCGGAAACATGCACGAAATAAATAAATATTTAAAGTGTGGCGTCCCATCAACATCGATGAATTATTAACTGAATAGTACAACAGGCAAGTCACCTTTTTGTGAAAGGGTGTCATGAATGACAATAGAAACAAGGAGGTTATATGCATGCCAAATCCCTCTGAAATGACACATGTGTGTAGTTGCTAACTGCCTTATAATAAAAGGAACAATTTACGTCAGCTAAATCTTGACTTGACAACTGTTTTTAAAAAAGATGACAAAAGCCCGATAGTGTGATTTTGGCAGAGCGTGCTTGATCTGGAAAAAGGAGAGCCGGATACACAAATGATTTTGCAATAGTCGGCTTTGTTTAAAAACCTGGCTTGTCCCATCTCTAAACAAAATAGAGCAGAACTCTTGTATTTGGCAAATGTGCGGATTATCAGAAAATGCTGCCTTCTCATAAAGATAAGAATTATGGCGAGAGAACCCCATTGAAATTCAATGAATTATGAAACTATATTTATTTATGCATACACTTCCACAAAATATACATTTGAATTATTTTAAACACCGAAAATCAATTGCAGATCAGGAAAACTTCTCCATTACCTAAACCCAGCGATTTGAATTTTTATTGTACAAATCGGACATACAACTACACATAAGTATTTCGGATGCTTTCTCAACTTCAAGTTAACGCCCCATTATTTTGTTCCCTCCTTTCAAAAGAAATGGGAAGAATAATACAAAAAAGTTGGAAAATGTCATCGCAAGAGACACAATGCAACATACCTATAATCCTTTACCATCGTCATCATACTTTTTGGTGCTTTCTGACAAGGGAAAAAAGAGCCGAGTGGAGACTGGAGAAGAAAATTTATTTTACAAAAGTCGCAGCAAAAGTCACTCACTAATCCACCTGGCATTTGTCATAGCATTAATTAAAATAAAGATGGAGATGGAGGATCTTTGGAAAAAACAAAAGGATGAAAAATTAGCTTCATTTCTAATTATAACTTTTCTGTAAATATTCGAAAATGTCTTTTCTTCTTCTCACCGTCTTAATTTTCTGTTATGGCTGTCTCCTTCTGAACAATTCTCACCCTCTCCTTCCTTCATTCTTATGTACAACTTATCTGTTTGCTTGATATTGAGTATTTTGTACCACACTGGCGATATATGCCACAGAGTTAAGGTGTTTCTCCTTGCTTATTGTATAAGAATATTTTTGGGCATGGAATGGTAGCGTAGTATATCAACCCACATTTTTATCTTTTTACAACTCTCATCGTCAAAGTAATCGGAGGAATTTGTAATAATAGAAAATGGTAATCTATATTACTTGTATAATTCAGAGAAGAATGGGGACAGAGAAAGAATGGCTGATGATGATGGTAATGGAAGAGAGAGGAGGACGACGAAGAGAAAGTAGTTGCAAAGAAGAAAAGACTCTGAAGGAAGGAATAGATAAAGAAAGAATAAAAGTGAATTTAAAAAGTTCGTGACATGGCAATCAGCCGCTGCTGCTCCCCAGAGACTACACTGAAGATGAGTGGCAGTTAAAAAGTCACATCATAATCACCTCTTCATTTCCTTTCGGTTTAACCCCAACTCCTTCTACTGCCACCATACACTGTCACCTCTTAAAACTCCTCAAAGTGAAAAGTGTAGTTCAGGTCGAATTATTATTATTATTTTTTGTTAATTTTAGTAGACAGTAGGAAAAGTCATAATGTGCCAATCAGCAAGTTAAATGACTATCACGAGTTTTTCTTGTGCAGATATGTATTTAGTTGCTATACTCGTACTGACTTACACGTGGATGTCCATATTATCCTGATTATAAACTTTTGACTTGGGAGAAACTTATTTATTTGTTCCCAATTTATTATTATTATTTATTCTAATGATATTCCATCTCTTTCGTGAGAGCATTTCCATTTTATGGCAAACGTGAGCAAACTTTGAGCTACTCAAAGGAGTTTGGGAGATTGTATGGCTGATGTAAAAAAGGAGGAGCAAAAATAACAACTGCTTACCTGGCCACTGTCTTCGAAATCAATGCTACCATTTGGCGTGTTTGCTGCAGAGGGTCGCTGAGAAGTTGAAAGATTAATGGCTCCATCACCGTCAGTGTCTCCGTCCATTATTGTGCCATTATCCTGAAAAATTAAGAAAAAAAGTATATGAATATTTTGTTATAATTGCCCATAGTAACAATTGAAGAATACCAAAAATTGAATGCAAGTACATGTAGTGTTGTAGCTGATAATTTTCATGAAAACGGGACGAGGATTATTTTTAACATTTGTGAATGTAAATTACGATTAAACTTTCTTCACATTGCCTACATAGATTGGATCTTTTAAAAGTAGTTCCAAGAATTCAAAAAATAGATCAATGAAGAAAAATGGTGTCAAAACCTATATATTTAAAAGATCTCTAGGTGGAACAATGCTACGTGCAAGTTGGTAACGATGTATGATTAAAGTTCATCTGCAGCAATTTCCGTGAATTTCTTTGTAAATTTTTCTTTTATACCAGGTCACAACTCCTCCATTTATCCCCTAACGTGACGCGACAAACAAAGAACCAATAAACAGTTAGAACAATAGAAAGCTCTTGTGCATTATGTAAAGCTAATAAAATGGACTCAATAATGAAGTTGAAGAAAGTGATTAAACCTTGTATTGAATAATACACTGACCTCGAATATAGGTAGGCATGTACCCAAAAAACCAAGAAAACTACAAGTACAATGAACAGAAATGCTTATGATTACGAAACAATGTCTTTGACATTTCATTCAGTTCAAAATTTCACAACTCTCTGTTTCTCTCTCTTTCTGGAGTGTGTTATGCACGTGAGTTGGATGAATGCTTAAATCAGTCGACGTCACAAGATCTAATTTACACACATTACATAGAATAATCTTAAGATATATTTGACGTATGCACACATTTACATTTTCAATAACTGTAGTTCATCATAAACATGTTATATTGATGGGGAACCGATATCTATCCCTCAAATATTTCAACCAAAATAACAACCGTATGCGTACCTTATGCGAACTGAAAAGTAATTCATCATTGTTTTATGCCAGAATTTTAAAATGGCATAAAAATGCAATTTGATGTTTAGAAATTTTAGCACTTTACTCCATCTTCCGCACCACTTCCTCTAGATACTTAACTGGCAATTCTATCAGTGATTTAACCACGATATGAGGAGGTGAGGGGAATCTCCTCTATCATTATTCTCTCCACATTACAATACTCTGCTCTGAAGAAACAATAACTTTTTGGCACATTCCGTTTTGTAAACTGTGATCTGAACGTACACCTAGTAATAAAGTAATAAACTGATGATGGTACGTTGCTACGTGTTTGTCTTGTGATAAAATTAAAATATAAAACAATAATAATAACAATAGAGGTACGTTGAAAACCCTAGCATTCATTTTTAGTATTCATCTGTAAGTAACAGCAACATCAGCACCAGTGAATTAAAATGTTTAAAAACAATAAGTTTTTCAAACTGCTTCATCTTCTCATGCATATCACCTTTAAATACTGCAGTAGAAAATGATACGATAAATTCAAATAGGTAGGTAAATAAATTCTATAACGCTTTAAAAAAATTGTTTCTTCTTTCATTCTTTTGATTCTGCCAGCTCACGGAACGTATTTTTTTCAAAAATCAAATGCGAAATGAAACAAAGTTCACTTTACTCTTTTCGGTCGGATATATACATTCGTATAGGTCACGTCACGCAACTCATGCATCTCTATCAAATGGTGATAAGATAGAAAGAAAAAATAAAGTAGCTCTATTCTACCACGATTCAAAGAAAAATGACGTGGTTTTGCTTTAACGTGGTAAAGTGTAAAGATGAGTAAATGCCGCCATAGGGATTACACTGTTGCATTCGAATAAATAACTTCTTGTTGATGAAGCCGAGGATGCTGCGATGTTCCTGAGATACCAGTGGGCTTTGAGAATGAAGGAAAAAGTGTGCGCGGTGCCAAATAAAATAAAAAGTTTAAGTAGCCATAAACATGTATATAATATTAGCATTATTAAGCAAGTGATGTGAAAAATCTGATATAATTTTGTGAAGATTTAGATTACTCATTTGTTGTTATTATTATTATCATAGCTGCTGCTCAAGAACACTTCATCATCTGTGCACACAGTAGTGCACTTCACGTCATGCAATTAAACTTGGCTTAAATCAGACATGAACGGATTTACTCGGCAGATACGTTTTGCATTCAACATAATTATATATGTATATTATTTTCTTTAGCGGTATCTTACCGTGGAATTCGCAAAACTTTAACAGGGCAATAATATACAAAAAATATGAACATTATGCTGTTGTTAAATATGTATTTTCATAGACACCCTGAGAAATGTGTGCGATGAAATGTGAAATGACATGAGAAACTTCCTTTAAGACCTGGAGAGACGAGCAATGAGCAGCTGCACTTGTAATCCGCATAAACGCATACACATTTCATTGTCAAATTAGCAACAAGCATGTCGTCTGACTGACTGAATCAGACTGCATCACTTGTTTTGAAAGAACATTTAACCATGAGACAGTGTTTGAAAACGGCAAAGGTTATATAACAAGCTGCGGCGATATGATATGAAGGACATTTGATATTGTGCTCGTGCTCTTCTCCATATTCTTGTTGTTGTTGTTATTTTGTTATCGCATAATTGATATTGAATGAAAAACAAGAAAAGGCTAAATTATATACGGCTTAGCAGTAAACGCAGTACATATAGTTGAGAAAGCGAAAGGATGGGTTTGTGCGGACAATAATAAGGAAAAATGCAATATATACCTACGTGTACGTATGCATATATGCTTGCTATGAATACGTACAGATATTTAATGATTATGATGACTGTTCTCTTGCTCCTGGCACAGATCAAACACGTAGGTCGCTAGATTAGCTCGCTTTCCTGCTCGCTGTATCTTTTTCTCAATGAATTACACAAACAAGGTTTGCAGCATTTTTTTATGAAACGATCTTTAATGATGATGATGACGAGGCTGATAGCAACTACTTACATAAATTTGTGTAAATACCTAGGTAAGCGTAGGTAACGAGCTAAAGTCGAGCTCAGTGGAGTAAACATCTTTTTTTCCAGCCTACCTATGTAGCTATGCAGCAGAGCGGCAGCATTCACAACAGCAGAAACAACAACAACAAAAATTGACAATGGCCCGGCAGGTATTTTCATGCACAAAAAAATGGCGAACACAAAACACGTATTCATTTTTTGCTTTCATAAGTACTATTCGCGAAACAGCATGAGGAATGGTGAGTATATTGTATAGGTATAAAAGAATGGTGATATAATGTTTCAGTATGGTCGGTCGGTATGTATGGCTGCAGGCAACGCTGACGCTAAATTGTTTATTTATTGTTGTATGATGAAGATGGTGGCTCGACGACGAAGCAGGCTACACAAACAGCAACCAGTCTTATCCAGCTCTCACAGTGTTAATTTAGTCCACAGAAACGATATTTAATGAGCAACACTTCAATAATATATAAGTAGGTAAATGATATTTATGGTAATGGTTGAGAACAGTCAAATTTAATGGCTGACAACATTTTTCTCAATTTGAAAAAGTTGTTCTTCTCAGCGAGTTTGATAGCTGATACCATGACCACCTCCACTGTTTATCACTTAAAAAACAAAAATTGACTAGATGCCTTTAAAATATCAATCACTGAAATGCATATTATATTTTGCCTTTATTAATAATATCCTCAAAATCTATATTTATCAGCACTTGAACCATTATTTATTGACTTGTTACCAAAATTGTGAAGACAGTCATTGATATTGAAAGCGTGGCTGATATATGATGGCGTTCAATTCAAATATTAGACTAAACTGACTATTTGATTATACGGTTGTTTAAGTAAGGTTTAGCAACATTTTATTATAATTGTTGATCCAAAATACATTCCGTAATAAACAGTCACGTAAAGATAATAAATATTTTATAGATGTTGGTGGGATGCCATAACGCTTAAGGTTTATTTATTGCAGTGCACAAATGCATTTAGCAAACCCGAAAAGTTGTATTTATTTAATGGGTCGTTCTAAAGATATTCTCATATCACGCAGTGCATCTTCCAATGCAATGGAAGGTAGTTAAAACAGGAAGCATATAACTGACATTATGAACTCTTCCATTGACCATTCCTATTTCTACGAGTGGTTTTTAATTTTTCTTTTCCTTCTCTCCCCATCTTCATCCACTAAATTGTTTACATAAATATTTGGTCTCAAGAACGACTTTCAACAACAACTGCGTATGACAACTACTCAAGGAAGTCCGCTAATTTTCACTTAAACAATTGCGGACCCTACACATATATATACATCCAGAATTTGCAACGTCCAATTAAGCAAGTCTTTAAAATATTGTCTCAAGTCGGTGTTCATTTCCATTTTTCCTGATCGCGTCATCATCAGCGCAGTGATTAACACTCAACTTGATACATGCGTGTCCAATTACTGCAACGTGTCAGCAGAAGTAACGATGCAAAAAACAGCAAATTTGCTCATTATGTGATTAGCCTTCCAGTTCTAGATTATGCAGGAATTAAATTTCACGTGGTTAAAAACATAAAATCATAATAATGTGCCATTATCAACATTATCACGGTGATGATGATCACCATCATCCTGAGACAGTTTTTATTTCATTTTAATGTGACTTATGATGATGGTTATGATATGCCATGCCCTTGTTTAGATTAACTTTGCTTGACAGCTTGTTTGTAGGGTACGAGTTCATTTCATAAACACGTTGTTGCGGCGGCGACGACACATTACACACAGACCCATATAACATATTACGTATATGAAATGCACCTCGTTATATGCCAACTTCCAGAGCCGAGACAAGAGCATGGCACAAGAGCGAGCAGACAGACACCAGCAGGTTTCCTTGAAAAACAGCATCAAAGTAATTATATGATGTTGTTACGTGTCGTATAAAATAAACTGTGAAAATTCATCATCACCGTTTCTCTCTAAAGCAAGCAGAGCGCTCATTAGTCATTATAATTCTATAACTTGTTGGACATATTTATAGGGATATGCATGTATGTGTATTTTCATAATATCCTCCAGTGTAATAAACGCTATAACATCACTCAGCAGAAATTATAATAATAATAATAATAAAAACCACTAGGACAAGTAAAACATGCTCTACTTGTGTAAATTGTAAATAAGCAAGAAAGCCAAGAGTTTCGTTGCAGTGAAATCGGTATATGAAACGAAATTTGATTAAATTGAACCTTCTTCGTCGCGTGGGTGACCATTTGGACTGTTATATCCTTTCAGTCTTACATGTTTAAGGTAAATTACTAAATTGAACAGAAATTGGTCACAATAAGCGTAGTTCGTATAAGAGCTTTAGAGTAATTTCTGACAAACTCAAACAGACGGTCAGACTGCATAAAGAATCTCAATAAGATGCTATCGCAGCTGAATAAAATAATAGTGATCAAATGCAAATACGCCAAGACCTGCTGTCGTTCCGGCCATTCAGCCTTGTCAGTTATTATCCAAAGTTTGTGATATGTACACAATTTTAAGTTGACTTTAATATTTTGTATTCTTTTATATTTTTATTCTCGTACCCAAAAACAGCATCAACGTCAAATCTCGTGAATCACATACTATTATCAGTACTGATATTATAATATTATGTACTATTTTTGTATGATTATACGGAACT
This sequence comes from Sinella curviseta, assembly GCA_004115045.4. Classification (NCBI taxonomy): domain Eukaryota; kingdom Metazoa; phylum Arthropoda; class Collembola; order Entomobryomorpha; family Entomobryidae; genus Sinella; species Sinella curviseta. Next base: position 18,112,394 of record CM065489.1, on the reverse strand, counting down.
GAAAACCCGACGGTGGAAAAAAAGGACCAAGACCATCATCATCGTCATGATATAACAACACGCATCTGCATTTTGTTTTGTTGATGTTTGTTTTTCAGTTTTTGAATGTGATGTGTGTGATGCATGTATATTAAGTACGAATATGAAATATGTATCGCGTGTGTCTTGACGACTCCACAGCCATTAGGCTACCGCAGCATACAAGGCACGATTTGTATGCATAATATCATCAAAAATCCTTACGATGATGAAGCTAGGAATATTGCTATTTGCTGCGTTACAATTCACAGACGCATTCCTTTCCTCTCTCTCTCTCTCTCTCTCTTGCTCGTGTAGGATGTTTGTGTTTGCCGTTTTCAAAGTAATAATAAACAACAGCGAATTCCCAAGGACTTGTGGTGATGATGATGATGTTGATGAGGATACGATGTTGTTGTTTTTGTCTCGCTGCTGTGCTTTTGCAGCCAGGCATATGTGGGTACCTATGTGATGTAATGATGATTATAGGACAATGTAAAATTGTTCGGCGTGGATTGGATTGAGCTGAGCAGAATTATATTATTAGCACGGTGTTGACGGGCATATGTTTAGCGATTTACAAAAACCACATTCTGCGATAATATTAATATTAAAATGAAACAGCAAAGTTGGTACGAACCATTTTGTTAGTTACCTGTGGTGCTGTGTTTGTAGATTATATAATAGTATGTAGGTATGAGCAATCAAGTTGGTTATATTGCTTGTGTTCATCCTGTGTATTATTCACGTGCGCTTACTAAAAATGCCAATAATAATGATTTTATAAACAACTATACCTATTTAGGCGTACTGGTTGTAATTACGATAATTACCGCACTGCATATCAGAGTGCATTTTATTATGCTTACAAGTGCTGAGAAGGAAGGTGATAACTTCAGTGCATACACGTCGTAATGCTAAATGGTCCATTCATTTTCGGTTTATAGTTTTTTAAGAAGAAAAAACGTGCTTGAAATAAATATTCAAATCAAAATAAGTAAATACTATTAACATTGATTTGATGATCAAAGTTGGTGAAGAGTAGTTAATCATAGCATTTTTCGTAGCATTGCATACATGTGGCGCTTTCCTATTTTATGTTGTTGCCTATGTAACTTGTTTACGTGTTGACTCACTGCGAAGGAAGATCGTATCTATATATTGCTCATATCCTTTCTATACTTGTTTGCAAGTACACCTGAGTCATCGAATATCTTCTGCTATAGTAATTATTAATTGCTTTGTTCACTCTCGCCAAAGAAAAACATGTAAGGAGACGGAGAAACTCACTGACAAACTCAAAATATGGGAATGTAAATCTCCATACTTGAAACCTCCATTTACTTTGTATTCCGTCTCATCTTCTAATTTCAATGTTTTCTCTGCATTTTCAGAAGAAATAAAAATACGTGACATTACAGTTTACATTTAAAACTCGCTTGGCTCTCACAACTCCTCTTCTTTATCCTTGCTTGTCCGTACAAATAAATAAACAAACAGGAGCGCATGCAAATGAGGGTAAGAAATGCACTAAATGTTCCTCTGGAATTTACAAACAAAGCAATAAAAATCATTTTATGATCCATACAAAGCACTTGTCTTTTTTCGAACCCTACCCCATAGGAAGGCATGGTTAGCAAGGCATGTAAAAAAAACTGGACCAATACACATTTCTCTTTGAGGAAGGATGAGTTTATTTCGAGAATTACCCATTTGACGGCAAAATGAGTACTATGTTACTAATAATAATTACTACTACTGCGCGTTAACAGAAGTCAAGTAGATATAGCTGGCATCCCTGCTCACACTTGCGTTTTCATGCAAAAATATCCTCAGTCATTCGTTAGAAACCGTTAATGATTGTTGATAATAATATGGAATAATGTAATGAAGTAATGACTATCTAATAAAGTGATGTTATTCAAAGCTAGTGTTGATCAAGTTGAAGCTCACTCAGAGCCAGCAGCCGTATGCATCCACAAATTTAAATGCCTGATACAAAACAACACAAATACGAATTACAATGTTATGTACCGTCGTATTTACGTGCAAATAAAAACAAAAGCTTGGCTAGCGCACGTTTTGTTTAGCTGCACGCTAAACAAAGTAAAGTGCACTAAAATTTAAGACATAATTTTCTTTTGTTTTTACTGCTCATTCTCTCATTTTTTACTACCACCAACCAACATTATTATCATCATCACTCTGTAGCAGCAGCATTCACAGCAGCGTCGTCAAACTTGGTTTGGATGCATCTGCTTTTGCAACAACAACAAGAGCAGCAGCGCAAGGAGAAGAAGAAAAGAGAGAGGAAAGAAACGTAAACAGAAGCGTAGGTATGCTCATCATGGAGTTATAGTTTGTAGGAGAAATCTACTATGTATAGCTAGAGAAACATTACAGATTGTGCGATTGCATTATTATTATTGGTTGCTTGTTTATCGTTTCAAAGCTTCGGCTTATTTATTTAAGAAGAAGCAAGAAGATTTTCTTGGAAGAAAAACTACATATCTGTATCTCCAGAGAGAGAGAGAAAAAAAAGGAAAAAAAATTGTTGATTTCTTCTTGCGTACATACACTGATGTACAAAATCATAACGGATATAGGATATCCAGGCATCATAATAAATATAACGAAAAACATTCCATCTATTGTATGTACATAGTTTTCTGCTACTACACAAACGCATAAAATAATGTAATGCATGTAGGATAATAGGTATAGTGATAGTGTTATTATTTTTATCATAATCATCATCATCATGATTTTTACACAAATATCATATGCCATCAGGAACGATCATATTATGCCTCGTTGTCGTCGTCACACTTTACCCTTTATTTCCTTCATTTCTACCAATTTCTCTGTGTGAGAACGACATCATCTCGCTCGTCACTTTTCTTGAGAAGTGTTCTACTCATCGTAAATATTGATATTCATAGAAAATGCCAGCAAAAATATAAACAAGCAACTACTGGGTGAACTAGTAGATAGTGGAGTCCCACAATAAATATGTATAGGTAGGTGGCTAGGTAGGTGTAGTAGACACGTCTTCTTTGGCAACACAACTCTTCATCTCGCCGTCTTGTGCTTTCATACATTACGCTTTTCTTCAATCCCTTCTCAAGAGGAACTGGATGTGCATGCATGAAACAACAACAACAGCAGAGCAGAAATAGAAGCAACAGTGTTGTTATCAGCAAGGAATCCTCTCTGATGCTGATAGAAGTGCTAGTAGTAGTGCAAAAGAAGGAAGACGCAACTAGAAGACGAGAGATGAGGATGAATATTGTTTTGCTTTCTGAAGACGAACACGATGATGATGATGGTGAAGGGAAGCTTGTTTGTTTTTGTTTGGTCCTCTATGAAACTCATTTAAGCTTTTTCTGTGCTCCTTTTCCTCTGGTGATGTCGCTTCCACCCAGTAGGTAGGTACACGCTAGTTAGCATTCTACACAAAATTTATTCACAGAGTCCAATACCCGCATCAGCATCGTCATAACAACTCTCCCTGTTGTTTATTACAGTGTGAATCTCACACGGGATAAATATAGAAAGGAAAACATAACACCAAAATCATCATTGACATTTTCTATCCTCCTATTTTATTTACTAGTCCCAGACTTCATGCACTTACTTTAATGTATATAAGTGGTAAGAAAATGACACGATGATAAATATGAGTAGGTAGGTATATGATTTGCATTGAAATATATCCATTGTTTTGTGCACTTTTGAAAATATTGTGTATGCTTCTGATGTTGCTATGCGTAAGAGTCTCATGGAACAAAATATAGAAAAATTCGCCTGCTAATAATAATAGCAATAATAATAATAATAACGAGTGTGACTGCGTTAACATGCGGACCAATAAGTAGCACGTCAACAGACACATCATAGATGGTTTTCGGTGATGATACACATTGGTTTTTTTTGAATGACGACCAGAATGATGATAGGGTTGACGAAAAAGACATTCACACACAACAGTGATGGCATTTTACCCAACAAAAAGGGGAAAACAAGAATAGTTGACGAGGATGATGAGCAAAGTGAAACGAAGCCCGCCGGCTTTTTAGTACATTATTGTCTCCTCCATTGCCACTTTATTGCTGTTGTATTGTATTGACGTTTGTTGTTCCTCCATCGCGTACAATATAATAATAGACGGGAGAGATAGTTATAATAGGTAGGTATTCACCACCACCACCGCCACAGTTCCAAGATAACGTAATAATAATAAATATGTATGTGCACCGTACAACATGTTCTCTTCATCATTCTCGTCGTCATACCATGCTCCTGTGTCACTTGATGTGTGTGTGTTGTTTTTGCTGCTGGATACTTGTGTATTTTCTTTTCTCTCTTTTTACTCCCTAGTGCCTCTCTATTTTCACCCTTTGCTAAACATCAACTTTGCCGGTAGCCATAAACTTTATAATATGAAGATCATCATGTGATGGAATGGAGGAGTTGAAGCTATTATTGCTTCACCAGCAGCATCAAAGTTATAGGAGAGCCCTGTTCTAGCGAAGGAAAGTGAGTGCAGAGAGAAGGCTGCGAGGTTTCAACAACATTATTATTAACAGCTTCGTCAACAATAACAGCAACAACGTCGACATCGACATCGAAACAAAACCAAATAAAAAGGGTTTTTAAACAAAGGCAATAAAACAAAAAAGCAATAATAATGGCGATGTGTCTTTTAGAAAAACAAAACACTCTCGCTGTTAAGAATTGACAAAGGAAGGAGAAGAAAGGCTAGGGTTAATAGAGACAATCGCACATGCAGTACAGTGCATCTCTCCACCATGCCATAATTGCATGCTGTCCCAGTCCAAGCACAGTAAAAAGATACATGTGTGTGAGAGAGAGTAAGTTTCTTGCATAATATGTAGAAGGACGAATTGTCTGAGACATCAACGTATGTAGTAGACATAATAAACTGTTTAGTACTCCAGACTCAAATTTCCAGATTTTGTTTAAAGTGCAAGGTTTGATAATATCTCATCACATCAATAAATTTTGAACGGGTTATTTAACAAAGACACATAAAAATGATTTCTTGTTACTCGCTAATTTCAATCTAAACGATTATTGTCGGCATAGTTGGTTTTAAGGGCATTAAACATGATGTATGTGTAGCTTCTAGTGTTATGTAGTAATATATTCGTTTTGCATTTGGACAAGTAAACAAGGTGGTGGGTTGTAGTTGTTTGTCTATATCCGAAGAATACGACTTCCCAGTGATTGAGGCATATTACCTATGAATTAAACAAAAGTGCTAAGTTGGGCAAATAATGAATCAAATGAATGTTAATCTTCACGCTTCTGTATATTTGATTATTTCTTGTCTACAATGCCACTCAACGTGGAAGAAAGATACAATGGCAACTTGATTCACATTGATTATGCATACTCAAAATCATGTCCTCCAGGACATTGAAAAGTCACGTGGCTTCTACTATTACTTATACTACTTGGAACATGGATACAAAGTTTGACAGCAACAACTTTTTGTAACATTAGCTAAATCGCAATAAACAAGAGAAAAACAAGCCTTTCTCAATCAAAAATCTGGACAAGATCCATCTATACACTGAACAGGTGCATGACTATAACACATCATCCCATCAACATCTGCAATATCAAATCATCCATCACTTAAAACTAGACAAGAAAAAATAAACAAAACTCATGGAACCGCCATCAAAAATATTACATGGATGGAGCAATACATTCCTACATACTTATTATTTTTATTTATTGTTTTAATGTAAATGCATTTATGATGGAACCTGTCCAAGAACGTGTTTTCCACTCATTTGTACGACTGCTGTGAATATGATTATTATTCCAAAAACAATAAATACTTACAATGTTTGCTCGTCGCAATAAAAAAATCCAGCAATTTTTCATGGAACCAACAACAGAATAGAGTAACCGAATGAGAGGACTCACTACCATAAAGCAACGAGACGTTACTAGTTTTTTAAACAGTATTAAGACATGTTGTTGTCGTAATCAATTTTTGTTGTTCTCATATCCATACATAATTTTTTCCTCTCTCGTGCTATCCAATAAATAACAATGCTTGCATAATCAGCTTTGTTGTCTGTTGTTTAGGTATACCAGGAGCAGAGATAATTTTTTACTGTATTACTAAACTACTAAACATACATACTCGCATATTTATCTCTGTTTATTTTTTCAATCCGATAATGACGTGTGACATGGGAACTGACTAGCATGCAAAATCCCAAGGTCATTGGACAAAGTAGCTCAGTCAGTCAGTCAGTCATTCCGCCAGCCAACAAGCCGAAGCAACCTTTTCCATCCAGAGAGCCAGTCAAGCAGTCTTCCATGCTATGTACCTTGTGCACAGCAAGAGAACCAGAGACTAGGTTAATATCGTCGTATCATTATTGCATCGCTCATGAACATCGCATCACGATTGCTTCTACTACCACTGCACAAGTATGTTAATCAGTGGAATATTACTTACACGCCGCACATTCACATTATTATAATAATAATGATAACTTTTCGCATTATTCACAAAGGCACATATCCGTACACGTAGACATTCTTTATAAACTTCCACATTACTTATTCGGCAGTACAAAAATATCCAGTTTGTGGTGTGTACTCTTTGCCAGAGCAAAAACCGTTCTTTTACAGCGTTTGATATTGTGTAATCACATTACTTTTGTAAAGGTTACTATATTGAATGATATACTATTTATGATACTGACTGATATGATAACATTTAACATTGTGCGACGACAACCAGAAAGAGAGAGAGCGAGAAACACCATGAAAAAATGAAACGAGACTGACGATTAAGAAACTCGCCTTTTCCATGGTCACATTCAGAATTCAAACACACATGCACCAGTAGCAACAGCAGGAAAGCTATGGAGTGCTGGCTGGTTGGCCTGGCAGTACAAAAGACTTGTCCAACAAACACAATTGAAAACAGAGACTGCGGCTTTATCATCATTATTATTATTACCAATATACCCTTTTCAGGTTGTTTGCTACTACTTTGTATTTTTATTGTCAAAAATGTATCTGCTTATTGCTTTCTGCACGTATACATGCATCGCCTGATATTTATTTAGTACAAACTTTGTGTCCATGAGAACAACAGATTTTTTTTGCATTATTGTCAATTTTTTTTTGTTCTGGTGGTGTGTAATCCTAAACGTTATACAACAACAACAATAATGGATAAATACATACCTTACTCGTTTTCTTGTTGCCACCAGTGCAACTTGTTGGTTCGTTATGCTAAGCTTCCATACATGTAATACGACTGTGATTGATCAAAAGGCTTTCATTTCATCCTTTTTTATATGTTCATCTCCAGAAGTCGTTCTTGTTCCTGCTGCTGCTAAGACGATTGGCATTGACATTGAAAAGATCAGCGTGCTAATATAGTGGAATAAAAATATTACGCCACTTACTTCTCTCGCAATCATCATTGCATTTGAAGCAGCCAGTCAATGTTCAGCAGCAGTAGCATCGGCTTTTCGTCGCGATGGAAACTGTTTTCTGGCTTGCTGCTGCGATGCGATGCTAATGCTTGAAAAAATGTAAGTCAGTAAGAAGAAATGGAAGCATCACTCATGTCTCCCTGACTGTCTGCTGCTACCACTAGCATCATTACCACGCTATGAGAATTATCGTTGAATCTTGAGGTAGATCATTTTGTGTCATGCCAGTAGTGTGATGTAGTAAGATGGAAAGAGAAAAAAAAACACAATTTGCACTTGCTGTTTATTAGCATTTTGCATTAACTTTTAAAGTGCTGTTTCATCCTCATAATGGCGGTTTTTTTGCACGAATGATAATAATATGCAACCTTTCATGTTTGTGAGTATGGTTGAATCATAATGGATTTTAAATTGGATATGAAAAAAATATCGCTCGTAAACACACAACGTTGTTGCACGAGACAGAAAATTAGGCTTTTACATGAAGTTGCTGTGATTGATATCGCAAATCCCAGAGTGAAATGATAGTAATAATAATAATAATAACTAATTATTTATTTAAGGCTTAAAATATTTATATGGAAAGAAGCACAAACTACATGAATGTGTGGTGCAGATTTTTTTCTATATTGGTCATTAAATAAAGGTGTTTTTTTATAAATAACAATGAAGAAGTGGAACAGCTTTTTATTATTAAAACATGCCATGTCATTTATTTGTTCGGTTTAATTTTTTTTCTTAAAAATCGTAGGGGATTTCCAGCTGAACAAACTTTGATGAATTATGTAGGTAGGTAGAAGCATTGTTTTGTAAGCACCAGCTACATACACAACACCGCGAACAAAAAAACGTTGTGTTTATTACAGCGGGTACAATCTGTTTGTTGGAGTTAATGATGCTTTGGATGTTGTGGTATGGCGATGAAGATGAAAACGCATTGTGTGGTTTATTATTTATTTATTGGGTATGAAAGAATCATGACTGGCACAAAATCCTGATGACAACATTTAACTTTTCTTTTAACACTGACGATGTAAAATTGTAGAATTTATCAATAAACTGGCTCTACTCTCTCGAGCACTGATTTAGGATTTGTTAATTTGTTCCCGTCAAGCCCAAGTCATATGTAATGTCCACACAGTTTTTCTAGTAACCCGTGCTAATAAAGTGATCATTGTAAACTATGCATCCGTACATAGGTGTGAAGAATTTTATTGCTACACAGGAAAAAGCCATATTTAATAAAATTAGTCAAACTACCTGTATGAATGAAATGATGGCTCGATGATGAGGAGGCAACAATTTATATAAAAAATGATGGGAACTCTATGAATCGCAAAAATATTCCAATTACTTATATAACTTGCTTTAAAAAAAGTCGGTCACGCTCAAGTTGCATTTTACAGTAGAGCGCGCTGGCAAAAACTATATACATAGACACACATATTTATATTAACGTTAAAACTCGCTCTTATGATTATTTTGCCAATGTTTTTAGCTCATGAATAGATTATTATAAGTATGGGCACATTGTTTAAGTTGACACGGGCTCTTATAAAAATAATATGTAGTACTCTCTTCCTTTTAAACATAACCGACAAAAATCGTTATATTGAAAATGTCTCATATCTTACATGCTTATTATTAATAAATAAGTGTACGCATATCATATACATACATTTAATATTAAATGTTGTATAAGCCCCTTACTTTCTTTTTATGTGTCCCAAGCTAAAATCAACTGGTTTGAGTAAACCTCACAAGACTGATTATTGGAAGAGTTGAGAGACAAGGAGAACTAAGCTCTAAAATTGTTAATAACAACAACAAGCAACGTCGCAGCGTTTTCCTCTAGTCCTCTCTCCAACCTCTACTACTCTTGCATTTTGTTCATGCAGACAGAGGAAACAAAACATTCATTATTGCTACGAAGGAAAGAGAGAAAAAGCTTCGGTAAACAGGGTGTTGTTTGTTGTCGTTGTGCATTATTTTTATGTCGCCGTCGTACAAGTAAAAGTATATCGTTACTTGAAAGGAAATGCCGTACATTGGCTCATATACGTCTACGGTCCACCATACAGTTATGCTTACATGATATAATATATTTTAACATATTATAAATAACCTGGTATATACGTTCAATAAATGTATGCACTACATTCTCTGGTTGTTTGTTTCTTCAACTTGTTACGGCTGGACATGACGAAGAAGAAAATTGGTATTAGTTCTTATGTCGAACAAATATGAAAAATGGAAGTTAGTTGGCCAGAGAAAGATGGATGATAGAGACAGAGAGATGCAATTCAATATTTAGGTACGCATGCACATCTTGTATATGTACTTGTACAAGCGTTGTGCACAAGAATAACCGTTGGGTCATCTTATAATTTGGTATATTTTGTTTGTTTGTATTGTTTATTTATTTATTATTAATATTAAACTTTGCCGTGTGTCTGCCCACCTACTTTTTCTTTTCTTTGCCATACAATCTGCTGTAGTAATGATGATGTTGTTGTTCTGCTTCTTATGATTATGGCTCCCATAACATAACAACAACTCTGCTATGTCTTCCGAATCCAACTTGTTTCTTTTTGTTTCGATTTATTACTGGGGAAGCCTTTATTATTGCAATGAGGGTGATGTGATACAGCAGGACAGGACCGTTATATATCCTGCTGTTGTTCAAATAACGACCACACCACAACTACTCGCAATCAGTCCTTTAGTCCAACAATGAGTTGGATTTCTAATATTAATGTAGAAAACGTAATCTATGCAGCAGTAAGTATGTATGCAATAGTGAGTGAGCAGCGGCAGCGGTAATGCTCCTGCTGGTTATTTTACTTCTCGTAGTAGTAGTAATAGTGGTGATGGTGGTTGGTTTGGTGCTGGAACTGCTGCTGCCTGAGCCATTTTCGGGATTGGATTTCCCAATCAATAATACTACTTTGAATGCACGGTAAAAACGAAAACTGCTGACAACATAAACAAACAATAAAACAAACAGTTGAGTAAAATCAATAGTCTCGCCAGTTAGATTGGAGCAACAACAACAAAAACAACAACTACCACTACAACTTGCAGAGATAGAAGAAAGAGAGGTGATAGGAAGGAGAGAAGCAAAGAGTAATCCAAGTACCATCGCCACCGTTTGTGTGTAGTTGTAGTAAATATATTCAACACACGGGTATAAAATGTATGTATGTGTGCAATGTTCATTATTATTATTGTTATTTGTCTACCTCCTGCAAGTACATAGGCATACACATTCATACATACATAATAATATCCTGTTGTTGTGTGTTTGTGCAACAACAAAACTGGTGCTGATAGGAAATGGACTACATTCATTCAATAATATGAAAGAACAAGCAAACGATGACTCGACTCTCTTTTCTTTCTCTCCAGTTCGTTCGTTTGTCCTTTGTTGATAATTCATATTATATTAATGTACTATTTTGTGCATTGTGCGATGGTGTCAGCACAAATCTAACTAGAGTAACTTCTGCTTGGCCATGAAAAGTGTAAGCATGTGTGTTTACACACACACATTGGAAATGTGGAAATGGTTTAGATCAAAATAACTACAAAATGTATTTACGTTGACATATAATGAGAAATATTCCATTTTACTGATAGAATGTGATGAGCAGCTCATAATGAATAATATTAATACATTTTTAATTTCATGCAACTCGGAGTATTTTCACGGGGAAAGTTGTGTGAGTGGGAGGAAAGAGGAGTAGAAAAAAATCATTAAAAATTACTTTCGCATAATATTGTGTGTATATGCTCTCTCTTGTGTTGTGTAAGGAGATTATTATAAACAACGAAAAAAACACGAAAATGTTGAGAGAGAGAGAGAGAGAAAAAAAGGCAAGAAATGGATACTACTATCCAGTAATATAATATAAATAATATAGTTCTCTCCTCTGCTTGCAACATTAATACGTTAATGCTTTCCGCTGAAAACTAGTAGAAAACAACAACAACAACACTGAACGGAGGAGTAGAAGTGGGAAAAGCACGGGAAAAAATCCACGCTTTTTTTGTCAGAGCATTATAAATAACTACAAAGAGAAAAACAACGCACGTAGTCACGTTCGCTACTTTTACTCCTACACTACTACAAGAAGCGCAGCAACAACGGCATGACCATAAACTACTTACATATTCAACGGTGCACAAGCACAACATAACAACAGGTAAGTCTGTTATAGGAATAGGGTGGACTCAGGAGCTGGGCCGTTTTTTTTAAAGGAGAAGGAAATGGCAAATAACAACAGCAATATATGTATAGCATTCTAGCGGTTGTGACATTATGACTGTTATTATAATATTCTCTTCTCCAATTTCATAGTGCTCGCATGGTACTATGCCTCTACCGGTTTTTTGGCTACTTGTGTGTGTGATGATGGAGTAAACGGGTTCATATTTATTATTATCATTATTATTATGCATATATGCATTCATGAACAGTCACAGTAGAACGGACAACGACACAACAATAAATTTATTTGGAGAGCACGAACGACTACGACTAATAATAATAATAACGAACATGGCAACTACTTTAGGAATAAATAATGATCGTTAACATAACAGTTACAGAGAGATAAAAATGTATGTAATATAACAATTAAAGCGAGAGAAAAAAAAGAAACATTATCAGCTAAAACAAATAATCAACATCCAATATTTCGTCATGCTTCATCATAGTCATCAGCATCATTTTCATATTTAATACTACAACGATCCCGCTATGTACGAGATCTGCTTGTTGCTGTTACAACATAATCATGATATTATTTATTTGATTACAAGTAGACAATAACATTGCACTATAAAAAATAAGTGCACAAAATGTAGGAAATTACTTTTGTTGATATGATAAACAGAGAAGCTTTTCAGCTGAACTCGTAACACACTTCTGATGAAATTGTCTCGCCGACATGTTCCACAATAGTGAGCATTGACTGTAATAAATTTAAAAATAAATTGACATACACACACCTGCTTGAATAAAAAATTACAGTGTGGAACTCTTAATTTTATGCGTTTACATTTGTTAAAGCTCTCCGTCAAGAATGAATTGGTCTTAACTAGTTTTAAATTACACAAATGTCCATTTTTTGTGAATGCTCAAAAATATATATTTATTTTGTTATGAACCATTAGACAAATGTAATTACGCCAAAGACAGTTTATCACCGCGCACTAAAATGCTTCCTGTTCAAGTTTCGTACTTTGCATTCTTTTTTTTGTACATTTGGAAAGCACATTGTAGATAAGGTACAAACAATATTCCAGGTTAGCGAATTGTGAATTTTTATCATCTAAAGAAATACAGAAAGCAAATCCGATTCAATAGATACAAATTAGAGTTGTTGTCAGCTATTCTTCCTAACGGCCATAATCTCTTATAAGAACATTCCAAAGATATGATTATATGGGATTAGCGCTGATAATAATAGCTTTGTTGAGAGCTTTGTGTACACGCTACACCCGTGAAAAACTGCATGCAGTATGGTTTAGCGTGAATGAATGCGATTTAGATTATGGAACGCCATACACAGATATTCAGCAATATTGTTTTAACCTTCATTTCTTGAAGAAAATGAACTGACAATGACAACTGAGATGCAGTGATAACCTTTTAAAACCCGTGGGGCGACAGCATTATGTAACATCAGTTCTGTAAAAGATTTTATTCTTGTTCCGTGTATTTTTGTATACTTCAGAAACGAACAGAATCAGTGTACTACTTGTGAAATGAAGTATGTAATTGATTTAGTAACTTTCTCAGCACATATACAAAATATTTTGACTTATAATAACAGCATTATTCGCCGAATAATTATGTTTAAAAATTACGGCTCAAACGAATATGACAAGCACTTGAATGTGAATGAGTGTACTTAAAATCCTCATCCTCTCCAACATCTTCAAATGGTAAAGTCCCTAATCACTAATCAGAAACAAGGTCAAGAAGATATGATGGTGATGATGAGATGATTATTTATGAATATAGTAAATACGATTATGATAATGAGGTTCACGTATGGTACTCCAATTTGTCATTATCAAATGCTCTCCTCATCCCAGTACTGTGTACACCTAGATTATGAATAATAATAACAATAATAATAATAACTTGTCAGAGACGCTGGTAGCAATTATTATACCACGCCACATTATTCGTCGCATTAACCCAGTGCATACAGTTTCCATACATATGAAATTGAATTTGCCATCCTCACCATCATCGACCGCCGCAACAACAAGTGTGTGAAGTTTTAGTGCTGTTTGTTGTGTGCGTTTATAGACCATTTACAAATAGTCATGTTACAAGTGGGAAGTGAGAGAACGGCAGGAATTAAATGTAGAATCGGAGAACAAAAACACGTTCCTATTTATATAGCACATTATGCCATAGACATATGTATAATATGTATATCTGTCTATGTAGTATGTATATTAATAATATACGGTCATACGTGTATTCTGCAACCGCTACTCCAATTACCCACTAACTTGTCCATATGAATGAACGTAATATAATCACTAGGTGTATGCACAACGCATATAACATGCTCTTATTATTAGAAGGCTGGTAAGCTATCAAGCTAAAAATTATATCTTTTGTAGCTCCTTCTCCCTCGCGTTGCAATTACAGCCAAGTTTATTCTTTCCCCTTGTTTCTTGCTAACTGTTCCATTTAATTGTCAAGTGTGTTACAAGCTCGATGGTGCTCTTTAAATTTACTTGTTTATCATTGTCACCATCGTCCTCATCATCATGAGAAATAAGAAGAAAATAATGAAAAGTGTATGAAATATGATTATGCATGGAATACATAAATGTATCAACATCCTTTGTCCATCTCCACACGTTCCACTCAGGTACATGTTTTTTTTCCAGAGACGAGAACGGAGCGCAAAATTTTGTACAAGAGCAAATAATCGACGACCGAATTATTGATATATTGTCATTGTGGCAATCCATCTTCCCCATACGCCAAATCGAGTGAGCATACTGCACTATATCTAATTCTAGCCTGTTTATGTGTTCCCACTTATGTACTTCACATTATAAAAGTTACTCATAAAGACAACTGTATTCATGAACTTGCATGGCTGTATGATATGGTATTCCCATTTATATATACTTATGCTCCATCAGCCGGCCTTGAAACAGCTCAGCTTATTTAGTTAGCATTAAATATGTACGCGGTTATTTTACTTGATCGCATGGCACATAGACTTATTGACATACACACCTTTTCATAAAGCAGAAATAGATGATTGGACATTAGTTTTGTTAAAAGATATTTTGGAAAAAGTTAAGCATGCTCGTCCATCACCAATTGTCACATGGTTTCTGCTTTCTCCTGATGCGAATACACTTTTTACTTGGCTATATATACATATGTATATTTTTTTGGATAATACAATCGACTTTTTCCGTTTTCTTCCATATATTTTCTGTTTTTACCAATATAGACAAATAGATTCTGAGATAAAAAAATATATACCTATACGCTCGCTCACTAGATTTCCGTCGATGGTTTTTATTTACTGTTACATTACTATTAATACAGCGATAACTTATCTTATTTATGAGGCGTTCGATCAACACTTTCATACCTTCTATGTCCCTGGACTAAGTCAGATAAACAGGCTAGTAGATACATGCAACTAAAATATTGCCTTGTTTTTTTTTTCCTTTCCATCTTCTAACCAACTCCTTTCCTTAGAGTGATTAAATCCCAATAAAATATTATCACTTGTTCCTGACGTGCTTAACACTTTTTCTCTTCGTCCTCTATATCGCTGGCTTATTAAATGCCAATACTTACCTACATACAAATATAGGGATAAAAAATGCAGCTATCCTCATTTCCTTTGTTTCAACGTTTGTTGCTTTGCACGATATAAACGCTTAAAGGAAGATGATTTCTGAAGGTAAAAGTACATATGCTTTCTTCCCTACTTTCCCTCTAACCTCTATCCAGAAATATCAAACGAACACACCCAGTCCATATTTATGCTGCAAGACATTTTTGGCTATGTAAAAATTGATACAAATGATAAAGACGAACGAGAAATGTAGGCCTGTTAAAAGTTTGTAATATGCATAGTAAACGCATGTTTCTAAGCATTACCATAGCATTCAATATGAATGCTTAGCATAATGCTATAAATATTGCTAACTTCTTGCCGCAACTCCAGTAATAGCTATTCTACTTTTTTTCCGGGGAAAGGTTTGACTTTCGCCAGAAATCGAATGATGGATAGAAGGTTAGTACAAACAAAACCCACCACCATATCACACTGTGAAGTACATGAGTTATTGTTTCTTTCCAATAAATGTTGAGTTACAAAAAAAGAAATTTATAATAATATGTACATACATTTATAATAGTTGTTGATGTGGGATAATGGTAAAAGAAATGGGAAAATAAGGAAAGGCACCGATTGAAAAGCATTTATAGGAAAGGGATCAAGGTCAGCTTATTCACTGCCTAGCTGAAAGTGAAATGTCAAGGAGGCTTCGTTTTTAAAATATTTGTCTGTCTGTCGTTCTCCCCTAAACATTCTTCTCTCCAATCCACACATAGGCATTTGTCAAATTTGAGTAAAAATGTATACTTAAATGCATGAGCCTTACGTAGTTTAAGCGAATTTGGTTTAGAAAGTAATATGACAACATCATGGATTTGCAACAATGCAAATGATACAGTCCAACGGTTTTATTAGAAGCTCAAGCTCCAGTGAAACATGTTTTCAGGTAACCCCACACGAAATGTAATCACTCATTGGCAAGTACCAATCCTCATTACGTTAAGGATATTCAGCTACGTCTTTAAACAGTTTACGTCTGTTGATAATTTATATGCCAGACAAGGAGGAGTAGCCTCTGCTAAACATAAAAAATCGCAGACAACAGCATATACCATATATACATATGTATGTATATTTACGCTTAAATATTTATCTTACAAGTTATGTAGCTTTAAAGCTACTCAAGTGGTCGTACTCCCGTGCATTATACGAATACTTATACTTGCTTTTAGTACAGGAACAAATAATATAACATTTCTTTTGTGAAACAAAACGGGAAATTACTTGCATTCGTTCTACCTGTTTGCTTTACTGTATGCAAAGTCCACGGGAACTACATATTAGTCCAATACTACCGAAACCCAGCTTTTACATATATTATGAATGCATTAGGTTAGTATTATTATATATTTAATCGTAGTTAAACATTGGAATTTGAAGGAAGAACAATAAATAACATTCAATGAAAGGCTATCCCACAATACCAATTGAAACGGTAAAACTGATCCTTTGTCTTCCGATCAATTCGTCACAAGGCTACCGTTTGCAAAATATAGGTTCGAAAAAACCATTATGTACAAGCGCCTCATTAACAACAGTCATCTTTAAACTTTTCAGGTCATGGTAGCACACCACAAATTAATTTTGAAAAGGGTTACTTTTCCTACGCGTAACAGTAACTGCCGTAGCCAATCACTTCATTGTGCTATGAATTACATATTTTTGCAATTAAAGCAATAAAAATGGCATTTCTGGACACTTTTCACCTTACTCAATATTAATACTATTACTTAAGATAATGAATATTATATCCCAATTGGCAATTAATACCTTTAAAGTGAATTGGCAGACTTGTACTTAGCCATGGAATCTAGTAAAATAATTTCGAGCATTTGCAACCACCGCCATACCAATATGAATTAAATATACAACGTAAAGAATTCAAGGACACATTAAATCCCTCAAAAATAATATTTAGCACAGCTCTCATGTAATATAGTACATATATATATGCTACGTTATGCTATAGAGATTACTATATACATTCATTTCATATAGATGGTTTTTTGTCTGGGCTTATTTGACATTTCACATATTATTAAATATGCTCACAACACGTTTACTATACTAAATGATAAGTACAAAAAAATAATGTAATGTATTATTGTTATTATGATTATGACTATTCGTGTACCGCTTATTGTTTTCTAGTAAGTAGTTCTTCTATATCCTTGCTAGCTTCCATACAAAAAATATTTAAGCATGACAACGACAAACCCACAGCCATTTAGAAAAACAAAAAAGCAGACAAAAAAGATTGGAGCTACGCGTTGTAAAACGAAAAAATAGTATTGAGAAAGGGAGAAGCAGCTGGCATCGATTTTAAGACCTACCTATATCTGTCTGTTCTTTACTCTGCTCTATATCGAGCCGCCCCTGAATACTTAAATTATGCCAAATGTAAAGAGAAAGCAGTAAACAATTTATACGTGGGCATGGCATTGGGAAAAATATTAAATGGATCGCTCTTTTCACAATGTACTTCCTTCTAGTTTAAACTTTCATGATAATCATAATTAGCACTTCATTACCTGGTTTTGACAGTTTACCACTTTACAAGCTTTTCTTTTGTGCTTAATAATCATGTCTACATGCTTCGTGTCTGTTACTTGTCAAGCCGATAAGACGAAAGTGTTTCAACTTCATTTTTATTGGTTTTATTGTGCCAACTATTGTCCCTTGTATGCATAGTCCTTTGACAATTGTTCGGCTTTTGTGGTAAAATGACACTAATTTCAAAATTCAAAGAAATCTGGCATTTTAGCAAGAATTTGAGCTATTATTATTACTTATTGGTTTTTAAATACATGACAGATATCGAAGTCAGTATGCATAGGTTTTTACACCTGATAGTAAGATGAATTAAAAGAAGTTGTGAACAAAGATTTAAAGTGTGAACAAGAAAAAACGTATGAAATATCGCAGTCAATAAACGTGTATTATCAAAATTACTCAGCAGCTCATACATAAATATTGCTGCTTCGATTGCTTTTGTCAGTAAAAGCTGTCTCTTGTGCCTGTCACCGTCGGCTTTATAATTAAGCGACACTAATGAAAAAAGTGTTTGCGTCAACATTCGAATTTGTGTCCTGGATAAATAGACACATACTGATATCGATTTCCTTTTCAAATTTTGGTCACTTTGTTATTACTAAAGCGAAGGGATTTAAAGTTCGTAACGCTTCTCAAACAACCAAGGCAAGATGATGATGTAGTAATATGTTGGTCTACTAAAATAAGTCTCGCGACAGATTACAAAGATAAAATGGTGGTTCAGTATCAGTATCAACGTGAAAGTTGCTATAATTTCGTATTCACGGTTCTACTTTTCTTCCTTCTCCTGATATACATGCGCAAATTTATACTGCTTGAAATGCAAAGTGTATGTGCTATTAAAATTCATTGTTTTATTGAATTTCATGCACATTATAATATGTCATATGAAAGTAAATGTATTATTTTCTATACTGAAATTACAGGCAAAACCTCGTTGGGACGTCCAGCTGTATTTTTATGCAGACACTGAATAGAATTCAGAATCTGCACGATTATAAGTTTGAAAATTTGAAATGGTGTAAGTCGTAGCAACTATAATGATGGCAAAGCATACATATTATGGTGTACAACTTTTCAGTAAAAATGGAATGATGAATGTTTTGTCTCACGGATTATGCTTTTTGACATCGTTGAACCCGTAAAACAAAGACAATTTCCTAGAAACACACCTACTTGCACTTTAGGTATATCTATTTCAATGCTTGGTAAATTCATTTTCCTTTCGGCTGTATAAATATAATTGCTCTACATATAACAACAATAATGCAAAATGATAGATACGATGCGATTAGCTTGTCAAAATTAAAATAAACGCCTTTTTATGAGGTGTCTGGCTAAACTGTTTTATCAAATTTTAGCAACTTTAGTTCAGATAACTCTATAAGAAAGGCGGCCAAGTTTAAAGGGTATGTTGATTGAATTCCCCAATTATTCGTTGAAACAGTTTAAATTGAGACAACTGTATAAGTTCCAGTAACTAACAACAATACATAATTCATATTTTAAATGTAGTAAGAAGAGCTACAGTACGCATTATCTTGATCGAAGTACGACATGTAATATTGGCCAATATCGTATATTATATTTTTGCTAATAAAATGAGAAAGATAGTAAGATATGCGAAAAAATCTATCAATAAAATGAATTTAAATGTGGCATTAGCTTTTTAAGAATCAAAACACACTTTCTGTCAGTCTTGAACTTCAGTATGGTAACTGTAACCATGATAGCTCACCAGCAGTTGCTTTAAATAAACTAACAGCGATAACATCATATTATTATGATATTATGATAAGCACTTTTATGCTATAATAGTGCACATATATTTCCATCAATGTGTTCAGTCAATTGACAAAAGTTGCAAGTATTCTGTCAGTCAGTATACCTTGACTTTTGCATGCATATTCGACTACATCATTTCTTATGCGTCATTATGCTAGTATTAAGACAAAACAAAGGGCTCTTTATGAAAAACACAAAAAGGAGCATTTTTACCTACCTAACGTAACACACTTATCATTCATGTTGTTCTGGCATATAAAGACGCACAACCGCAGTCTTCCTTTCTTTTCGTACAAAACAGTATAATATATTTAGTTTTGCTAACAAGAAGCCGAGACAGTTCATCATGCAGAAAGGAAGGATGGGGTGAATAAATTGTACCAAAAAAATTACGGTAGCTGTATTATATATCGTCGCCGTAAACTGACTTTATTCTATTGAATCCCCCTGTCTGTTGGAATGGATGACTACCCAGAGTAAGTGAGGTTTTCTCTGAACCGTCTTTCTCTTATGCATACAAAACGAATATCCGCGGAAACATATTTGAATGCCTTATACTTAAGATGAGCAAGACGAGTTCAGTGTGTGGTTGTTGGTTGTTCTTCGTTTTTTGACTTCTTGATAGCAGGCAATTCTTCATCGGAAAACTTATGACCATTTTCACACTTTTTTCTATAAATCCCAAACCGTGAGTTTTCTCCTTTTTATGTGAGCCATTTCAATGTACCATTATTCTACAGCTTTGAGAAAAGAAAGGGTTTGGCTCAGAATTAAGGCTTAGCCGTTTTGACGGCAGGAAAATCCACTTGTGAGAAGCTGACATGAGTTTTATGTATATCGTGGTCAAATTACAGTGCATATGCACAAATACATTTATTCCCTCTCTTGAGCGTATATTGGAGTAGTGAGTGTCCTGTTTGATTTTTTTTTCATTTCTTTATTCCTGATGTCTAGTAACCGATCAAGTAGAAACATTGGTCGCCAACCTACCTACTCACTTTGTCCACGATTGTACACGTTATATATTATATAGATTTGCAAGTTACATATATCAATCGCTTGTTTTACTCTTTTTCTATTTATTCAGTATGAATATGTGTGCCGAGAATGGAATCTCATTGAAAAAAAATCGACAAAAAATGCAATGTCAGTTTACTTTCCATCTTCCTGTTACCAGTTTGCCATCTTTTTACTACCACAAAGTAAATCAAGCAAAGGTATAAACGTATTCTCCACTCCATGTCATCCCATCAAAATTTATGAGCTTCACGAGAAAATATGCGAGTTAGGGGAACATTCATACCTATGTATTATTATTTCCTGCATCCCATTTATTTGATCTCAGCATTTTGTCCAATCAGATTACTTTATTAGGGTATAATAAATTTTGTTGTGAAATATTCTTCCAAAATTATCAATTTTGCTTTTTGAAACTGCAGAGGCAAGTATTTCATTTGGCACGTTAAATGCTGCTTTAAAAATGTAATGCTACACATATTACAGAAACGGGGCCAAAATGTATGTAGAAAAATGGCATTATATGAAATTAATTAGTTTGATAGCATCTTAAATTTGTCACACATACCGATGACTTTTTGCTGGTGACGGATCCACAGTCCTCTGTTGGGACATGCATTGAGGCGGTTTTTGTACGCGAACTCGTACAGGCTGTAATTATGATGAGAAATGGCGTGAATGACACAGTTTGACACAAGAAATCCTAAACCAGTCGTTATGCTAGTTGCTGGATCGTTACTTTTCCGAGTCAAGTGAAAATAATATTTTATTAAAAATATTAACAACACACGTGGTTTTATCCAAGTTCAAAAGGCAACTAACTCGATATATTATTAGAGGTAGTATGATGATATGCAGCGATGCTTTTTGTATACCTACATACAAAAATATTGCATGGTTTTTTTTCAAATCAAGTCTACGGCCTCAATGTAATTGGACGGATAGTTTGATAATTTTTTATATGGTGTACTGTTAAAATACTTCAGTTTACTAATCGAGCAATATTTAACTACCACCGAGATATTGAAAGAAATTGTCTCCTTTAACGAATACTCCACTTCACCCAAAAAAGCAGTCACATAACTTTACACGAAGAACACGTGAATATACTGAAATGATCGCGCACGTTGCCGGCTAATAATGCATACGTGGTGTGGCAACACCAGTCTATTAGCTTGCTCGTCTGTATTAATGACGGACGGCCGGTAATTGTATAGCCTTAATTCAAAATTTATACTTGAAATTGCTGTATAATAAGTGGCTATATAATCATTTCTAACAACATATAAACTTCTCACATATCAGAAAAACACTGTGTAGCCACGAGAGAAAAACTTTCTGTTTCTCCTCCAATCCATACAATCTGGTCAGTATAAACGAGAAATCAAGAATGAACCTGAGAGAAGGGTATATTTACTACCACACCAGCACAGTAACAGCTCATTCACTGTCTACGTGAGTGTTTTCTAAAAGAAAGAAGCAACAGAGAGATGAGCTGATTGAGAGAATGACTGCCTGTCAATCGGGAGAAACAGCACTGGAGTAGTGAGAGTCGGTCTTTCGCTGTTGTGTATTTTTACAGTTGTTGTTTTACTGCCTTGCTGCTCCTTACAACAACTCCTTGTTTTTCTGCTCAACCGATATGAAAATGCAGTGATGATGATCAGGACGACGAGGACGATGCGTTTGTTCCCTTTCCCTGATTCCTATTGCAGCTCTGCTGCCTCTCTCTTTCATTTTCCCCGTTGTGATTCGCTTTCTTTTTCATTCATGCCTTTCCTAGCCGGTGCAGTGCATGCTTTGCCTCATACATACATATTATCTGTTTTGTGTAAACCACACGACACCGTCTCTGCTGCGTAAGTAGGCATGTATATATACGTCTCTACATACAGTTTTATCAGTAGTGGCAAATCCGACAACACAAGTTCGTTCGTTGTTGTAGTCGACGTTTCTCAGATCCTGGTGAAAGAAAAGGAAATGGGGGACCCCAATGCACTTTGCGTAGGAAGAATGCCCCTCGTATACAACAACAGCATAAAAAATATATTTATATAATATACTGCTTATATGGCAGTCTATCTCTACACACCAATCTTTCTTCTGTGGTGGTTTGCTTGTCATGCACTCCCATTTACAAGCTCCTTTCAACAGTTCACCATGTGCAAAGTGAGAAAAGTCTTTGTTCAACAATCTTGTACACAGCACACTGGCACGCCAAAATAAAACCCTGTGTTTGCAACAGGATCACTGTTCCTGGTGAATTCGTAATGGCGATAATGATATTATTATCCCTAAACGAATATTACTACACGGACCAACAACAACAGCACTAGTCAGATAAACTTGAGTGACACACAGGTAGCCGTGTGCTGATAATAACGTTTCTGTTTCCTGATCCGTGATAGATATGGCCTCATGCGACAACCATGAAAACTTGGCACGTTCTTCACCAAAGTTTTTTTGTACGCTAATTTTTTTATAGAGTTACATAAATCCCTATATGTTTCTCTGCATTGACATTTCCACCTAATTGGTCACTTCACAAGAGAAAAGTATGGAATTGGGCAGTATCAAAAAAAAATTCATACAAGCCAAATATCTCCGAGCAACAACGTGGAGTCAAGACGAGAGACCACACGCTATACGCTACGCCGCTGTTATTTCAGACAAACAAGTTACAAAGACGACGGCCGGGTGATGTTGCGAAGAAGAGCGATGCGTTTAGTGTGTGTATCGAGGGCAAGCTACTTGTAAACTGGAAGGTTGTATAGAAAATACACATCATCAAACAATAACATGAAATGCATGCCATCCATAATGTGCCAGCTGAGCTAGCAAATGTAAGTTTAAAGCAAACGAGTGAGGAGGCAGACAGGGAACGAGAGAATAAGAAGAGGAGCAACAGCAAAACCAGTCAGTTTTTCGTTCAGCGAAAATAATATATGGACACATACACACGAGTAAAGCAGAGCTTTTAGCAGCGCTCATCATATAATGTGTGTAGTGACTTGACACAGACATAAGACCAAAGCAACACACAACAAAACATCAAGAAAATAATGAAGCAAAAGCAACAGCGGTTTGTGCAGCCCAAATATTAGTAATGCCTCTCTCTCTCACTCACTCCATATATTATATACATATATGGCAAGTACGTACGTACATAATAACGTTCAACTTGATTTTACTGAGATGGTGGTGGTGGTGGAGTACTAACAAAAAACTGTCTGTGTGACTGGTGAACGAATGGTTTTGGTCTGCTCCTAGTCATTCTTCCCAGTAGTAGTAGTGAGTAAAACAGGAACGAGCAGTTACTGACTCACATTCAGGAGCACAGGAGTAGTAGTTGTAGTAAGTAAAGTAGTAGGAGTTAAAAGAGGCACAACAACGAGCCGAGAGCGAAAGAGCCAGAGCTGAAACCATTCACATTCACACACAATACAAAACAACAAAAACAACATCAATCGTTCATATAAACACTATAATGGAGTAGGTGGTTGTATGAACATAGTATCCATATAGGTAGATGCAGAGGTATATTTTTGTCATGTTGGAAAAAGTAAGAGAACAACGAGGAGCCCCCACACAAGAACAAACAACAACAGGAGCAGCAGGAGAAACAACATTTAAACCATTTCAAGAGAGAGAGATAGATAGATGATAAAACGGGTAAAACATGGACATTTTTGCCTGGTTAGAAAGTAAAACGGTGATGATGTGGTGGTGGTGGCCTTTCTTTTTTCAACTCAATATGCATGTCTGCGTATGCATGTATATAATATGTGGATGTATTTATGTATTCTTGTGTTTTATCGTTGTTTCATAATAATAATAATGATGATGATGATGCCGACTTTGCTTGGCTTTTTTTGTACATACCCACCTTTAAAAAACTGCTTCTGTTGCCTTTTTCGCTATTATTTTCACATATTTAGCTATATTATTATTTCGTTGTTGTTGTACTCGGTACTTTTGTTTCCTTCTAGGAAGGCATGGCGCATACATATATCTATACACACTTTTAATGCATAGCCTTGTCATATTTCTGTGTAGGCACATGCTTCTTTGCCTTGGTTGTTGGCATCGTTTTGTTAGTTTTGTCATTATTTGTTCAGCGATGTTGTTGTTGTTAATGCTGTTTTGTTCTCGTTGTCGTGTCCTGCCTGCCTGACAGACTGATGATTACTCTCTCGTTCTCTCTCCGTCTCTTGTTTTGATGCTTTTACTCGTTTGCTCCGTTTCTGACCAGTTTAGTTCCTTCCTTATAGTAACTCGCATGTGTATGCGCGTGTTGTTGCAGCAGCACCTAGACCGAGCACTCCGTTTGTGTATGTATTAGGTATTCTGTATTTATTTACACTGTACATGTCTGCTGTTTATCTTGTTTGTTAAAAAGAAGGACACAAAAAGCAGAAAAATGGTTTTTAAAACAAATAAATGCACACATCATCCTGGTCGTCAACATCAACATCATCATCATTAAATAAATACAATGCTCAAAATTTATTAGAGAGAGAGAGAGAGAGAGTCAAATTTTTGTAACTCTTTTGTATTTACCATTTTAACCGTCTCGCTTTATAATGCTAAATTGCTCGTCATCGTTAACTGACTATAATGCTGTGTGTGTGATTGTGAGGAATAGTAATAAGTAAATAAACCATCATTCATCCTCACATCAAAAACATGCCTTGTACATGATTTCTGAGTAGAGAGAAAATTGACTGACAACGTAGACAACCCTTGTGAGTGGAGAAGAAAACGGTGTACTAGCATTTTGTTTACGTCCTGTTAAAAATTTCATCATCGATTCACATGGAGCAGCAGAAGCAGCAAGCAACCTTTGCTCTTAGTTAGTGTGTGTATATGCTTTTTTATTGTATTTTATGCTATTATCAGAACACGAAAATTTCATAAAACAGTTCAGGCTCGGAGCGCAGAACGATATAATATTGATAATAAATGTAAACATGTACTTTCATTAACTTGGCTGCCTTGTCTTGGTCGATTTTTTTTGTCTACGGGGAGTGATGAAGGTGGCAGAGGTGATGTCGCTTTGTTTTTTATATGAAGGCTAAAAATGATGATGATGATGATTGTAACAGTAAAAAAAGATTGCCACATAAAACACTTGTGTGTCTATTATAGACAATTTTCAGAAAAGCTTTTTATATCGCATAAACAAGTCTTTATGGTAATAATATACGACTTTACCATGCCATATCACACCACATGAGCAATAGAAAGGTAGAGAGAGAGAGAATGACGAATGTGAGCATGTATCTTTCTCCGGGTAGGAACCAAATCATTCAAAAAGCCCAGCTTTCCCATCACAAATACAAAATTTTCAGTTTCTCCCAATCACATATTTTAAAGTATGAAGCTTAAAATAAACGTTACATTAACTAGCTAAATGCTCGCTTAACAATGGCGTAGACTATCTCTAGGACAAGTTGACCTTCTTTTATTGTGGATTCGAGTCCAACTATATGAAAGTTATAGCCTCTACGCCACACTGAGGCGTTATTTAGGTAGAATGATAGGACGGTGCGGAGCAATAATAACAACAACAAACGAAGGTCTCCTGATTATATGTATTTTTGTTGTTTTCATCCTACTCTTTTTTTCTCCTGCTGCTTGTTGTTTTTTATTGTTATCGTTATGCAGCTTCAGTTCACTTTCCCCTGTGAAGCAGACTGGCTGGGTATTATGTGGAGGAAAGTAGATGGAAGAGAATAAAACAGGCTAGAAAAAATATATCGTGTTTATGCTGTTGTTGTTGTATCCCGGTATGTCGTTGTTCGTTAATGGGTATGTAGTAAGTGGTAGTAATAGTTGTAAGTAGGAGCGGTGCCCGACTTTTCAGTAGGAGGTAGAAAGAATCTGTATGTACGTGTTTTGCAGTTTGTTGTTGTTGTTTTTCTTCTTTTGCCTGGAAAGGGAATTATTCGTATGGAGAAGGAAAGTATAGAAGAGAGAGAAGATGGTCGTCGTCATGATCATAGGAGATGATATATGCCCATGATATATTATTTTGTTTACTTCCTTTTTTCCACTTTTCTCTCTCTCTCTCTCTCCGCTCTCTCTGTCTATCTATCTCGCCCTCTCACTCTCTTTTGTTGTTTGTTACAACAACAAAAATAATAACAAGTAGATAAAGAAAAGGAAAGCAGGCAGCTTCGGGCTTGAGTGATTTCTTATGTTGTTTTGTATTATTATTGTGTATATATTATTAGTAGTAGAAGGAGGAAGAGTTTCGCCATTATAAATAGTTGTTATGGGAACATAAACATATAACATATATATGTAAGTACATAAATTGTGAAATATTAAAGACGAGTTTTTTTGGTACATCCAAAGCAGCAGTAAATATATTATAAGAACGATGCACTTACAATGTGAGCCCTTCTCTTTCTTTTTTTGGATACATTTGTCATTCTTTCAGCATAAAAATACATTACATGCGGAGTTTGAGGCGAATAATGTGTGGAATAAACACGCTACCTGCTACACAAACATATTGAGTGTATGTAGTATACCTTTACAATGGATTGCATCACCATCATCCTTCTGCATAATATTTATTTTCTTTTGACTATTCCTTTAATACGATAAAATAACAATCGTAAAAAGATTTTGCTTGAAACATTTTTGACAGTTGCTTTCTTCGCTACTGCTGTGCTGCTGGTTCTATATTTGGTTGGGAAGATGAGCGGAATACAAGATCATCATCTGCATGATGATCATGATGTATCTCTCTTGATTTCTTGTTTATGCTTCAACGAGTATATAAATAAACAATCCAAAACATTTTTTGTATTCAGCAAAACTCTACTCAAGCCTACTTCACGTGTTCCTACAACGATCATATCAATGAAATGGAATATTATTTTCTGGGAAAACAGAAGTACTTACTATTAGATGTACGTAAATGCATACAAATATTGGGCTGTCATGTAGGTTCCTCGTGTTTTGCCAGAAGAGCAATGTGTTAGCAGCTGGATAGCAGAAAAAAGTATATTTTTGTAAATCTGAGCAGAGCTTCAATATAGGCATCAACACAACTTGTGAAAATTCAATTGCAGAGACAAAAATACTGCTACCGCATCAATTAGGAGCAATGAACACCCCCATAAAATATGGCGACTTAGGACTACAAACAATGTGATGTATGGAAAGTATGGTTTAATTGTTACGGTTACAACATCAGTTGAGCAATAATAATGGTAAAAGATTATTTTGTTTCAAAAGACGCCAAAATGTACGTAAAACAGTGAAAGGTAACCACATGGAATGGGGATAAAACGGAAGAGCACGAAACACAATTGCTATTCGAATGAGTCGTACTCCCACGACAACAATTGATGCAGCTATATAGCTACTACATAAACAGTACAGAGAACAGAGTACATTACACCACATAAAATCATGGCGTTACGTAACGACCACTATTTCCATGCTCTTTATTGATTCATTCATTGTAGAGATATACATGTGGTGATGATGATGATGCAATCGCAGTGGCAAGTGAGGTGGACAGCTGCACTAAGGGAATAACGTTATTAGCAGTTTAGTTGGCAGTGTAACTTGATTATATGGCACTTTAGCTACCATTTTCACCGCCATATATTACGTTCCAGTTGGATCATCATCATCATAACCACCATCACTACTACTACTACTGCCTCCCTACATAAAACAGTGTCGAGAAGTGGAAGAGAGAGAGAGAGAGTTATGGGGGCGGATGGAAATGCCTGTTTCAAAGAAGAAAGTGAGAAGAAAAAATATATATAAGGAAACGGGAGAAAAAAGAAAAGTGTGTTTGTGTATATGTATACAAACACGCGTGAAAGAGAAAAGTGAGAAAGAAAAAGGAGTTAAGTTGTTTTGTTGCTCTCAGTAGTCTACTCAAAAGGCAAGCCAACAAGTTCATAAAATTTATCTCAAATGGCACAATAACGGTTACTTGAACGGCATGGTTTCCAGTCTTTAACTGCATTCCTCCATGTGGCTTTTTTTGTAGCATTTCTCTTACAAGAATTGCTCTTATTACATGCTTTATAATACGCACTTATAGAGAGAGAGAGAGCGGAGTACAAAAACATTGTCGAGTTTATTATACAACATATCAGAATATACTTGTACAAAAAAAGGACGGCATCAAGTGAATAACACCAACTGACTTACTTCCTTTTTCTTGTAAATCTAAACAAGGGAAAAACAGCATTAGCTGGCTGGAACGGTACAATAGCAAGCAGTAAGCATATCGTCATGAAGCAATGAAAGTGAATGAGCTTGTATTTTTTTCTTCTCCGTTGAAACGGGACCAAAGTGAAGAAGACCTTACATTCTCCTTTTCTAGTTTTTGCTCCTCTCATCACCTCGTTCCTCTCCTCACTCTCGGCTTTCTTAATGCCTTTCAAAGCTGTTTACTACGTACTTTATACTCGTACTCAAAATGACAGCATTTTCCCTTCTACATATGCTCCTTGCCTTTGTCGACTCCCGATACTGAGCCTTTGCAGCCCTCTTTTCGCTGACGGCATGAGTAACTACTTACAAGGATCCAGACAGCGATAAAGCATTGGTGCGGGAGCCACAACAACCGAAACGGCAAACAGGAGCAGAGAAGTGAGTAGTGGTAACAGCTCCAAGCTTCACGCTGCACTGTTTTGTGTTGCTTTCCAGTCATCAGTTTATATGCACAACACAACACATAAGCTCCCATCATCATCATAGCTTGTTGTTTTGTTGTTATTCCTGCTGCTCCGCCATCCATTTGGCAAAGTGAAGGGAATAGTAGTGCGCTTGTGAGCAAAGACGAAACTTCTTCAACACTGCCGGTCTTGGTTTCCCCATGAAGCCATGGCAAAAGGAACAAACATGTACACCAAGCAACACAACAGCAACAACAACAGGTACTGAAAGCAGCGTAAATATTCGAGACAACATGATATTTATACAGCGTCTCTTTTCCTTTTCCCTTTCATTCCTTTCTTGGATTCCTGGAGAAGAGGAGACACAAACTTTTCCCCTTCCTTTCTTCAGACATCCACATAACATGTCTCTTTCTGTTTATCTCTCCGCTTTCCTGTTTTGCTGTTGTGTGGATGTTTTTGTTGATATTTCTGGGGCATGTTGAAGTCGTCTTTCTCACAATGCACAAACACCAATATCAACAAAGCCTTGTCTGTTTTCAAGCCAGGTTCTTGGTTTTTTAAATCCTGTCTGCTTTTCTCAAGTTGTTCCTTATGACACAACCTCATATTTTAAGTGGAGCCGGGACGATGCATGAATGTCTGTACGTTATTCATGTGGCTTGAGAGTATACAAGCAAACATAAATTTAAAATGAGCAGAGACGTTGTTTACGTTTCCTGACGAAAAAGTTTTCTCCTTTTTAAAAACAGCGATTTTTTTAGCCTAAGCCCCTGTGTTTCTTTCTGGATTGCAGCATACTTGTAAATCCATTTTAAAAGTAAATCATGAGTGAGATGATGTTATTTACAATGATTTACTGTACTAGCAAATATTTATAAAAAATAATATCAGCTATTTTTCTTATCCATTCGTTAGAAAGGTTCACTTGCTTAGATTCAGTAGATTTACTTAATTTTCTACCTTTCTGCTTTCAGTTTGAAAAGAATAAACAAGAGATACAATGAGAAAAGTACTGACGAAGCTCATTCAATTCTGAACCCTATAAACTTATTTCGTGGCACATTCATCCTTCTCGTCTGTTCTTACCGAGGGTAACTTTTTGTTCTTGATACAAAGTCAAGTGGGGATCATCATCAGTACCATCATAAGAAAAAGATCTTGGTCGTTTTCTTCGGATAAAAATCAGTAGTTCGGTAAACGACAAGTAGGTATTTGTGTATTTCTGTACATCCAAATAAGATCGGGTATTACAACGGTATCAGCATAAACATATTAAAGGAGAACGACTTCATACGAAAGAGTAATGCGATGAATGTAAAGGCGCAATGGTAAAAGAACAAACTATCTACTCATGTTTCCTTTTTGTTGAGGATTGCTTACTACGTGTGTGCCTTTTTTCCTTTTGAGTATCGTCCCAAGTCAAGAAGATGCCGACATCACTTTCCCTCTTCCTTTGATGGTCTTACTCACAAGAGGAACAAGAGCAAGTGAGTGAGTGAGAAAGAAAGAAGGAGAAAAAAGTCAACGCGACAATGTAGTGAAGGTGGTAAATGTCATAGAAAGTAATTCTTTTCTTCTCTTCAAAGCGGAAGTAAATGGAGCATAAGTGCTCAAATACCTCTTCTTTATCTACTTGATATATTATAGACCAATATCATATTATGTATATATATAAAATTATAGACAAACACGCACACACCCAATGGCACTGTTATATTTATGTACAAATTGTGGCAGATATTTTTTTCTCATCGCTTACCGCTCCTATATGGAAAGGAATAAATTGAGACATACAAATTCGCTGCTAAATGACAACCCAAATAAAAGCTGAGAACCTGCAGTACATTTTCTTTTTTTTTCTTTTTTGTTATGGCATCACTTTCTTACTCCTGTGCTGCACTGAACAATGGCAGAAACCAATATATCAAACTTGATCGTGCATGAGAATGGTAAACACATGACAAAAACCACCTTCTGCATTCTATGCACTCAATTGTAGCAACTTTTACCGGTTATTGTTGTTTGGATTTATTTATTTTCATCGTTTTTGAATGTGTATAATATATTATTTCTTTGTGGACTGTTCCATGCATGAAATCAAAACTACTTGTGGAGTTACAGCACAAGATGAATACTTATTCATATTAACCTTACATTTATCTTTGTTAGTCTCTATATCCATTTTTTGAATGCAAATATGTGTCCACATAAATTTCATAGAAACTGAAAATTGTTTAAATTTTAAATGTACTCTGTAGCGAACAATTATATTTATTTTTCTGTTTATCCTCCTCGCTAACTTGCTTCTTTGCTTTTCCAGACGAAACACTTGTCTGAGAGAGTATTATCTTTTCACCCCCTGCTTCATGCCACCCGTTTGCTCTTTCCCGGTGTAAACTTTTTCCCTAATGAAAAAGCCGACTGACTTATGGTACATGGTGATGATGGTAATGTTTAGGAAAACAATTCAGCCAGTTAGGGTTGGATATTGTATATCTGTTTACATAAGAACGCATGAACGGTTTCAAAACTTTTCGTAGGATCTGGCTGACGTTTGCTTTTATGCTTTACTGCTGCTGCTGGTGGAACGTGAAAGAACAATGGCTCTAAGAAAAACTTCATCTGATGGTGAGATGAGAAAAGCAACCCTCTTTACGAAATATACCTAGCTTGTTACTACATTTCCATAGAAGGTTATTATAAATGCTCGTCCATTCAAATTGATCACACTCTCGTTAGAGAACGGCGCGTTTCGATATTAATAACAACGTCAAACTCAACAACTCAACGACGTTAAGCCGGATGCCCGCATCCGTCAATGTTATCCCTGAAGTGAGGTCAGTTTCATCTCAACTAATTTAAGCACGCACCACCCGTGTCATTAATAAACTATTGTATTAATAGACATCGCATGTAAACAGTTATGAGTGACCCGACGGTATTCCCGAAATTCTGTCAATGTAGATAAATGTAGATGAGGGGTGGAACGACAAGGAGTCTTGATGCTTTAACTCTGATTTTATGCGTTTTGTGTTTGTATTTTCATGCCATAAGTTTAAACTTAAATGTAGCAAGGTGAAACACGAGGAGTAGACAGAGTTCCACACCACCAATCCTGATCTACAAATCAATGAGCGAAGAACTTTTTTTTGCTGCTTCTCAAATAACATTTTTAATGGATGCGAAAGAGTGAAAGACTTTCTCTCTAAAACAACCTATGCATCTTATTGGTTTTTTGCATGATGATGAGTATCCAGAATCCAGAGTCTGAGAGTGATTCTTGAAACCAATTCAACGCCACTACCCTCAAAACTCCATTAACACAGCATACAATTTTCTTCAAGTTGGAAGCATATTGAGTAAATCAAACAAAACATTTTTTCCCCTGAACTCTTCTCATCACTTAAATAAATCCTGATATCAGTCGGTGAATTTCTCATGGAAGAAAAAAAGAGGAGAAACTAATACACAGTAGCATACGCTGTGTCTGTGTTATAATGCTTTCATCTACATAACGAATTCAATCGTACTTTCGTGCACTTTGTCAGGATTTTTTACAAACTGTTCAGTTTCTTCAGTGGACTAAACGCAGAATTCATTAATGAATGATTTAGCAATGATGACGGATTTTTATGCATACAGGCAAACAGCACGTCGTGGCATCATCTGCATGAATTACTGAAAAAATGCATGGTTGTTTCATAACTAAAAATAAATATTGTTATACAATTTTGCAGCTACGTTACTGTATTTCCATTCTTGTTATTCCAAAACAACATACATAGGCGGCGAGTATTTCCCTACCGACGTTCCTTCTAAATTGAGACATTCATCTCCAATTTATGGATATGAATGAAATGAAACAACAGGGAAAACTACAGAAAGGGACATGCTCTGTCAGAGACTCTGCGTAAAGTCTTCCACAGTTATTAAATATACACGTCTTTTTCTGTAGCTCATTTTATGAGTGGAAAAAGATTTTATGACTTACTCGCTTAGGAATCTTGCTACGACTCTGACTGGAATCATAGAAAAATGGGGACAAGACTCTTTTCCTTTTGTACCCCTCTCATCATCCTCATCGTCGTTATCACAACCACTTTCTCGTGATGATATAAATACACAGTGCTTTTGCTATGTACATATTTTGTGATGAAATGTACACAAGATGCATTGTGAAGACTCACTTTGTGAAACAAAATAATATAAACTAACGCAAGCAGGAGGAAGTTTGGTGTACAGGAGGAAAACGAAGAATCATCATCTCACTCGTGGAAATGAGTGACTACTACAAACACCACCACCACCATCGTCATCATCATCAAGGCCATTAGAAAAAGTAGTGAAAACTAACAAGTAAGCTGGAGAGGAGGGAGATGGTGTATACGGTGGTGGGTGGTAGGTATATGAACGGAGGAGAAGAAGAAGAATAACAAAACGAGGCAAGTCTTTTTTATAGTGAAATACAAAGCTTGTAAAAAGTGAAGACTATCAAATAAGCTAACTACCTTCATTTAATGGTTCGCTTCTTTCTAAAATCAAGAGAAATTTGAGGAGTCAGTTTACTGATGCTTGCTTTCAGGATGTGCATGCATACAAGCATACGCGTACACACACATACAGGAAGATGGATAAAATAGATAATATGCATGAGACCCAATGGGTACATGGAGAAGAAAAGTTGTGTGCCAGCGAAAACTTTTTTCCTTCGCACTCTTCTTGGCAGAAGCAGCAGCAGCAGCAGTAGGGATGATGGTAGTAAGTCGTACTATTATTATTATTATTGCGTCGTATTATTATTATACCTTGCAAACAAAATGAACAGTCCTACATAATAGACCACATATGACTGAATTTCGCTTATTATTATCAGCATCATCGTCGTCATCATCGCGTCGTAAGTATGTATGCATCAATTCATTACCGTCCAGGGATACGTATACAAGGTATATAATGGGTGCATATAAATATACGTATAGAGAAAATAAAAGCAAGGAAAGAGAAAAGGAGTGGAAAATAAAGGAGGAACTTGACGCGATAATAGTAATTTTAATAATATTATTTCTACCGGTACTAATGTAAGTAAGTAGCAGAAACAGCAATAAAAATTCCTGTAGCGGGAGATCCTGTTCCGCTTTTACTAGAGTTGTACGCTTGGCATAAAAAAAGGAGAGGGAAAAGCGAATGGAAACAACAATAAAAACACAAAAAGTTGTTGGTTTGTTTCTTTCTCGGCTTTTTATGAAATGCTCTCTTTCCCTGCGAAGGAAAATAGAATATATGTATAAAATAGCTTTTTATCTTACCAATCTTCGTCATCTCGTCTTGCTGTGCAACGGTATGCACCGTGAAATTGCATAAATTACCACACTGCTCACTTTTAGTCATTACTTTGGTTATTTTTATCATGGCATTTACACGATCCTGCTTCCTTTTAAAAAGGAAAATAAGATGCGCTCACAATATTTTGATTGCATACTCCATTGTACTTTTTTCATTGTCGTCGCTTCCTAAAAATCCCTAAAGGACTAAATAAAATAGGTGGTGTAAACGATAATGATGCCTAAGGTATATATGCATATACATAGCTAAATTTTGTAGGTACTACTGCAACTGTTACAGCTAAAATTCTTTTTGACAAGTTTTGAAAGTAAATAGTAAATGAGCATATCTGAAGAAAAAATCTTTTATTCTAGTCTAGACACAACTTTATACTGTTGTGATCTGGCAGGAAAGTGATGCCAATTTTTTTTTAAAGGAGCACTATCCTGTTTATATACACACTAACGCATAAATAGTTTGGCAGTAAAAAAAGTAGTCTAATAACGCTGGTAGTTTTTTTTCACACAAACTTATTTTCAGATCATCGGGTATAGCAAAAACGGAACGAAAAGACGAAGAAAATAAGGTTGCTCTGTTCATTGTACACTGCGCGTGGGATAAATGGGGACCCATCTTGCGTTTGCGTTGGACTTAATGAACCGTACATTTGACACAAATGATCGGAGAGCCTGACTACCTGAGTAATATTTATAAAAAAGTGGTGCAGCCAGGGAAACGAACAATCGCCAAAGTATAAAAAATTACTCCAAGTACAAACCGAAGCACGTAACCTTCTTTATGATTATCATTGTTATTTCGTAAGTGCACCATATATTTTGTATCAGAAAAATACTTTGATGATGATCGTGTACTTTCCACCCCGACGAGGGGAAAGCTAGACAAGAGCAAGGAGGAATAAAAGGAAAACAACAATGAGAAATCAGGAAGAAAAGAATTCAAGTTTCACCGAGCTACCTACCTACCAATACACTAAAGCTATATGGTTATTCGAATCACTGTCGGCTACAAAAAAGTAAACGACCCACCGCTACCATAAAAATAGTTCAAAGCAGTTTATCACTAGCTGATACGAGTATCCATTCATCGTTTGAGCATGCATACATGTATACAACAGCTAGTAGCATGATTGTCCTTATTTCAGTGCCTCTATTGGTATACATGTAATAAATTATTAGGCACAGCGTTCCTTATAAAAATTACGTAGATGAGAAAAATGCTGAAATTTAATACATAAGTAGTACATACACCTATCAAAGTTTGATTGAGGATTTCTCCACAACAACAAAGGCAGCATGTGAATATGGAAGAAATTAAATAGGTAAAGTGTACCGACATAAGCATCCGTTCTATTGTGAAAAAAGGATGGCGGAGAGAAAACAGAACTTTATTGATTGATATGTTTGGAGATTTTTGCATCAAAAATGGTTTCGTACTTAGGTAATAATATTCCATGGGCAAAGGTAAGGAAGAAATCAACAACCAAAGTTACCACAAAAAATTCAGGCACTGATAACTCCTTTCCAAGTATGGTAATTTTCTTACGCTTCATGGCCAATTTATTTCACTGCACTGATTTCAGCGTAAACAGGAAATCTCATAAAAACAACATGTTTATTTTGCAAGCAAATGTTCTAATTGTCGGAGAGATTGTTGTTGTTTTTGATTGCGTGTTTTAGACCACAACACAAAATCATTCTTTAGTATTTGCGTCAATAAGGATTTGATAAAAAAATATCTTAATTTATATTCCTTGTGTGATGTGGAATAGCGCATGACGATGAAAATGTCAAGGAGGTAGACAAGGGATGTTGGAGGCAATTAATTTCAAAACAACAAACATCCAAAGAGGAATACAGAGAAGACAAGAGAACGGCACAGCATATGCACTGTGTAGCCATATATCAAGATATCATGCCAGTGTATACATATTATGTACTATGATTATTAATGACGATGATGGTGCAAGTCCAGGAGAAATGCACAGTGATGCTGATTGAGTGGTGAAGGTGATGGTGGTGTGGTATCAAAATGAAACGACTCTAGCAGCTGTACTCCATCTCCATTGCTTTAGCATCATTTATCTATGATACACCATTTTTTTATCCACGTCACTCGTCAAACTTTACTGATGCGTACGGAAAGCTGCAAGAAGAGAGAAACGTAGGCAGCTAAAAGTATAAAATAATATTGCATAAATAATAATAATAATAATATAGCAGCAAAATAATAAGGTGGCAGGAGTAGCTGTAATATATGGTATTTATGATGAAGTATGTACACGAAATCCTGTTGATGATAAAGTACAAAAAGTTAAGGTATTTCTCTCTTTCACCCTCTCAGCCAGTCAGTCACTCACTCCAGTGCCGTGTGGCAACGTATGTATTCATAAAAATGGGAGAGTTAATGTACTGTGCATCGAAAAAAGAGTAAGTTGAATGGTAGTAGAAGTAGCAGGAATCGGTATCCTATCATCTTTCTCCTCCTCCTCCTCTCTTCGTCAAGTTTCATTCTTCTTCTTGTCTGTCCGTTTTGTTATCCTCTGAAGCTCTTGTTCCATGTGCATTATATTTATAGCATTATTTATAACATTTTTACTATTAGCCTTGCTCAGTTTGTATCTCTTTCTCTTTAAGGAGTACACAATGTATTGGAATCGAAATGTGTATAAATAAGAGGAGAGAAAGAGAGGGAAAAAAGAACAAGTCGACACATCTGCAGATATGACAAGCCTTCATCTCTAAAATACTTGGGAACGATTAATGACTTGCCAACAACAAGTATGCATGCATGTCTGTTTTTCTAGGTTTTTCTGGAATGAATGCGTGCTTGTACGTGTGTTCACACCGTCTAAAAAACTGGCTTGATTTCATTGCTCTTCTTGGTATCGTTATTACGGTGATGTATGTATATATTAAATAAAAATGCAGCGAGCAAAAAACATCATCATTATTATTATCAATATTGCTATTATTATGCGCAACATTCACTCTAGTTATCCCACCATCTTTCACTTCCTTTCTTGCTCTTGTAGTTCATATTCAATTTAATTCCTTCAAAGACTGAGATCATTCAATGAGCCTATATATATGTATGTATATATATATATACATTTTTCGTATAAAACTATCATGATAGTTAGAAAATAATAACATGTATCATTGCTGGCTTGCTCACCACAGTAATTATGATGCTACTTCATGTTCTTATCTTTAATAAATAAATAATAAGTTATTACATGCAAATATGCATTCGCTCGTTGTGCAAAATTTCCCAAGTCATCTCAAACAGCACACAACTGTAATCTTAAAATGCATGCCAACTTGTTATCTGTAAATAGCCATGTAAAAAGGTGTACGATTTAAAAATAAAATGGCAATTTGTATTGCCACCACCACCACAGCCGCACAACACTGACAAGACAAGCCACTCATCCGTTAGATAAAGGATAAAGAGCCAAAATACGGACAGACAGACACTGAGAATCGGAGTAACAACAACCAACAATTCAAAGCGGAGAGAAAGAGAGGCAGGCAGAGACTAACCAGCTCGGAGAAAAATGGACAAGTCAACACATACGCAAATGGTGTGTGAACACGATATCCTTATAATGTTTTTTGTTGTTGTAGTGCGGTCTGGCTGTGTGGTAGATTGGAAAGAGCACGCGACAAAAGAAAGATAAACGGAGGAGTAAGAGGGACGGAGGAGAGAAATGGAATGAGTCTCCTATTAAAAATAATAGCGGTGATGCCACTCATGAGTTTTGTCAGCTTCGCATATCATGCGTTTATTTGACCACATGCACTTTTCCTCTGCTGTCATGATTACCTCAACCGCTGCTGCTGCTGTTACGTTACAACACCACTACTCTGGTAAAGGTAAAATCCACAAAATGCTCATTTTGTGAAGAACATGAGCAACATCATATATTATAGTATTCATATACATGTGCATAATACATGCTACCACAATTGCCTATTGTATTGTCTTCATCACACACTCATTCAAAGGAGTTTATTGTATTGCGTGAGAGTAAAGATTCACTGTCTCATGGGCACGGAAAAAAGCAGGAGCACATCATGATGAGAGGCGAGCGAGAGAAAGAGATTTGTTCTCATGACAAGAAAAAGAGGGGATGAATGCCAGGCCACAATTGCCATTCCTGGAAAAGGTTATTACTGCATTTTGTTGTTTTTACAAGTTCAGCTGCTTACTATCTGGAAACCACATCCGTCCATTGTGCTCCACACACCACCACCACCATCACTATATGGCCACTAGCACAGTACAGTCACCATTTAATTTTACTGCTTGTTATTCTTGTGCTCCATCTCCTCCTATCTAAATAGATGATGACCTCAAACAGCAAACACATTTGTACTCATCATCACGTCATTTATTTTATTTTACAACAATTATAATTTCGCCATATACCCTGTCACGCAAGTGTTGTTAGCTCAGCGTAGTGAAATAGGTACACACAATAATACGTAACTGAGCCATGTCAAGTGTTAAAATCAATCACAGGCTGCAGAGAAAAAAATGCTTATTTGAATGTTTGTGTGCTCTCATTTGAAATTAATTACTTTGTGATTCAGGAAAACATAAAAGTTCTAACGTACCGGTACGTATTACGTGTGAAACACCATATCGTAAAAAATGGTCTGTGTTATTATCAGTCATTCCACTTTAATTATAGTAATACCACGGCAATCAAATACCAAAAGCTTTTAGTGCCAAATTGTAATTAAATCCGAAATAAAGACGAACATTATTAGTGAAACTTGGTACTCGGGATATGCACTTTAATTGACCATCATCATTCAGTAATGAAGGTGATGACGACGCCGTCACATGCTTCATTCCATTTTATATAATTCAATTACGAAAACATTTCATGTTGACTCGTTGCCAAGTTCAAGAAATTATACTCAGCCACCAAAAGATTAAATCATGTATTCATAAACAAACATGGGCAGCAGTATACATATACTTTTGCTTATAATTAATATATGAGCCGGCATTAACAATATTGCCAGAAATATCGCCCAGACATACCCTACCACATTCCACACTTCATCTTACACACCAAAGCATTTTTGAAGATGAAATGTCTAACGACTAACACCGTTGCCAGCATGCATGTAAAACACCTTTGCTTACATCACGGGGATTATATTTCGCTAGTTTATACAGATATTCAGTTTAGAGAGATCATACGGAGAAAGGGATGCCGTATCATCCTCATTCGACTAGGATTCAGCGAGTGTGAAAGGTGAACACACGGGAAAAAAGGTAAAAGGCGAAAGAGAGCAAGTAAAGAGGGACTAAGAGTCAGATAAATAGAAGCGCTTTAGCTCTTCTCTTCTTCCTTCGCTTCTAGACGGATGATCTATTTTGTGTATTCGTTGTTGATGTTGATACCGATGATGAGTATGATGGTAGTGCCCTGCTTCACATCTGTCAAGTTGAGTAAACAGAGGCCAAATGGTCTCTCATCGTCTACCTCTCTTTCTCTCTCTCTCTCTCTCACTCGTCCTGTTATACCTACCAAACTAACTGAAACTAAAAGTATATTATGCTATGTTTGGCTCTCGTATCTGTTTTCTTGCTCCAAAACACAGATAAATATAGTACAGTCGGAGGATGATCATCATCCTTCTCTGATCAACAACAACATGATGAAACGTTACATACTTTGCTTGCTTTTATTTGTGCATGCACTGAAACATTCACCATTTTCCTGCTTTTCAAGTTACACGTTTCGAAGGAGACAGTGGGTGGTGGTGGTGGCCGCTAACTCGGGTAATTTTTTTGGACGGGCGGTAAAAAAGCGTTGTGTGTGTTGCTCTGATGCTAGTATGGCTGATCACGATTGCAATGAGCCGTTTTAAGTGCACACGCTTAGTTTACAACTTTTGCTTGCTAGCTTTCGCTAGATGAAAAGGTCAGAGATTATACGCTCCCATATAGAGCAGCTCATTGCCAGATAAAAGCAATATTGTAAATATAAACAGGGTAAAAAGTGTATTCATCATTATAATGTATAGGTAGTTTCGGTACTCTGTTGTATTAAAGGGCTAACGACATCTACGAACGACACTGATGATTTTGGTCAACCTGGTCAAAGTAGCAAAAAAATAAACGTTCCATCCATTTCCCTCTTCATCCACTTTCAGAGAGTACAACTTGCTATTTTTTTCTCTTTTACCTTTTCTCTTCGTTTGATGCTGCTGTTTCGACAAAATCTCATGGTGGAACGATAAACTACGATACAAACGACAAGACAAGAAGGGAAAGAGGAGGGAGAGGGAATGATGCAAGCTAAACTAAACATAGTGCAAGCGAAGGCGTAAGTCAGCACTCCAGGGAAGTATCAAGTGGAATTGAGAAAAATACAAACATGTACACAGAGTATTTTTGGTTGAAAGGAAGAGGAGGTCTACTACCAGTCTTGGTCTCTAACGTAAGCACTGAAAATAAACCCGATATTTCAGGCCCTATTCTTTCGTCTGGTAACAGTAACGTGGCACATAAATTATACAAAGTTGGGCGTATGTCTGTGCGTAGTCTTGGATGAAGAAGAGAGCAAGGTGAGATATGACAATTGACAGACTATACAGTTTACCAGTTTATAACCTGCATCATCGTCATCATCATCCTCCGATACACTTATATGTGTGGAGCGTTCCATGTTGACATTCGCTCCGAGCATATTGCTGTGAAGAATAAATAGCCGGAGATCAGTGTCATGTAATATTGAACCAGTGTTATGTATCTGGTGCAATCACTTGCTTTCACCCGATTCTCTTGCTTCCTAGCACTCCTCCCTGGTTATTTGAAATGTATGGCTCCATTTGAAATAACCTCCAATCCAGTACTAATTTTTGCATTTTATTCGCGAACAGTAACCTTTCAGTATGTTACAGTTTCAGTATTTGGTCGGTTCTGTAAAAAAATCATTTTCTAAACTCCGTAAGAGCTCTCAGGTTGTCTACTTTCTTATTTTTTTACTAGTTTATGTTTTAAAAAGTTTACATCAGCCTCTTTATAAGGAATTTATCAATTAATATAAGCTTTATGATGTAATATCTATATGTATATTGGTTGGCTACAACTAATTGCAGACAAACACTACAACATTTTTACTTCGAGTGGTTTGAAAAAAAATAATACTTTCTAATTTTCCCTTCAAAACTTCAGAGTTCGGAGGAAAGACTGTTTTAACAATAATCATTAAGAACTTTTAGCGGAAAAGGAAACATGGGATTTGTGCGTTAATAAACCCTCTAAGAATTATTTACAGTTTTGAATCGTAATTAATAACAGGAGAATACAGAACAAAGTAGAAAAAGTGAGATAATGGCTGTTTTCTAATTACTTGTTTCCCCGTAATACCCAGTTGTTATCGATACTTATAAAAAAGTTCAGAGGTTGTAACAATATGCGCATATCTACGATCTACACACAAATTACTTTCACTAAAGCATTTCTTTGGCATGTATACTTTCCTTATACCATAGTACGAGTCAGCTTAGTCTGCCCTTGTAATATATTTACATTCATTTGTACCCCCGTAAACAATTTTCGTAACAACTCATTTACAAGAAAAAAATCAGTCGCACAAGTTAGAGTGGGAAAAAGCACGACACTTGGCTTAATTAGTTAAAACGTCAAGTCATTGAATAGTACACGTGTACACATATTAAATTATTTTTCATGATTACTGTTTTACTTTCCATTCCATCCGCAGCACCTTCATCCCCGTACACGCAGCAATAAAAGGAAAAATCTCCGGTAAACAACGTAAATCACAATAACATAACCGGACACGAATTTACGGAGAAAAAGTTTCCTTTTTAGAAGAGTCATGTGTGTAGCAAAAACATTCACAAAATATTTCCTTTTTGTTGTCGGCAGGCCACCCTTCCCAGCTACCGGAGCTCACAAAGCGAGAAATAAAAAATATTTAGCGCAAGGATAGGTAGGGCGACAAAACCAAGTATTTAGCACGGCATCCTCGCCACTCGTCTCGCTCCCCATAGACAATTGTGTGGAGTGGAAAATAATGTGGATGTGCTTATAAATTAGAAGAAATGGAGAAACTATTTCGGGAGAAAACCAAACAAAAAAGAGGCGACGAACTAAAGGCAGCATGTAAAGCGAGTAGCAAAACAATTTCATCCTATTTCCAGTGTAGCAGTCTACGAGCTGCTGGGTGAAGACAACACTCATTTTTAACGGAATTATGGTATACTCGTTGCATGGCTTATAATATGCATGACGACAAGAACCGCAGTTATAGCAGTCCTGATAATGATGATAATAGTGGTATCAAGAACAACAGTGTATCATCAGTAGCAGCAATTCTAGGTAAGTGTAAACTTTTATGTAATCACAATGAGAGAGTATCATCCTTGTCATCTTTACTGTCACAGTCATAATATCATCATACCATATATACTGCAACTACTACAAGCTTTCCATATAGGTAAAATCGCGAAAGAAAAGCCAAGTAGAGCGAACGGAGGCGACAAAAAACATTACCGTGAAATATTTCATTGTCACCAGGAATTCCTCCTGTTTGTGTGAGAGCATAGTGGAAAATACAGCGGTTAGGACTTGGTGGTGTCATCCTCTAATTTCAACGCTAATTGATACAAAACAATATTAATATAGTTGAGCTCGAAAAGGGAATAATAACAAGCAGAATGCTAGACAGCGACAACGAGATTAGTGCAATCAAAAATTGTGTAAGAGTAAGCCTCGGCAATGTTCTAAAAAGCCTTTGCTGTTACTATGACGAAAGGTGTGAGAGAGAGAACCGTTTACTTCACACAACACCACAACTCGTTGTGTTGATAATAGTATTATTTTCGTTACGAGACTACTTTCGTTCGTGTTTGGTTAGATGCAGATGATAGGAAACAACAACTTGGTTTTTATTTTATCATCACTTTCTGTGTTTTACTACACACAAACTGGTAACTAGGACAGCAAGAAACAACAGCGCCATCAAAATTAACCAGCAAACTTATTACATTCCACTTGCTCGCACAGAACAACCCAGTCCAAGACTGGAGGGTAACTTTTCAGAAACTTGTATATTTGTAGCATTCGTGTTTCATCCCCATTTTACGAGTGTATGTATGTATATGAAAATCGGTACATTTTATGGTACCATCCCG
The DNA here is from genome assembly GCA_004115045.4 of Sinella curviseta. Lineage (NCBI taxonomy): Eukaryota > Metazoa > Arthropoda > Collembola > Entomobryomorpha > Entomobryidae > Sinella > Sinella curviseta. The sequence goes on along the minus strand of CM065489.1, from coordinate 18,068,430 downwards.
AAAACAGCAACATCACTTTTGTTAACATTGCAAAATATTGGGAACATTTTCCTGGAAATCTGTAAATACACCATACAACAAACATGTGAATATTATGTAAAAATAAATAAATTAAAACTACAGCGGAATTTAAAACACTTATCCAAAATTGCTTTAAAACAGGGTACTCCATTTTTCAGCATTGTGCAATACAAAGTAAACAAAAGGTGGTCTGTTTTCTCGTAAAAAAATCACAAAAAATGAATTGTTCCAGTCGTCGCATAACTAACAACTGACAAAGACTGACATCCCATCTGTAAAAACACACTTTGTTTTGTTGTCCTTTTATTGAGATTCAAGCATGGATATTTATTATTTTTAAAAATTGAGTAAATACATGTTTTGTTTATATGAGGGCTGTAGCTGTATGTAAACCCGTGTAGAAGGATTTGTGTTCACCAGCCAGACTCACATATTATACACGTATATTATAATGCTATGTACCTATACACTTTGCAATAATGCGGCAAGTGTTGTCAGTCGGGCAAGCGAAACGCAAGTGTGCAAGGTTGGGGCATTGCGAGACGCCTTGGCTTTTCTCTGCATGCAGCAGCCACGCACAGGCGAAGCGAAACTGTTATTTTAGCAGCACACACTGAAGTACTGCATCTTGGTTGAGTATACCACTCAACCCTATATATTTGGCGACAATGCGTTCCAAAACCTTTGTGTTTTATACGGCATAAAATCTTCTTTTCACATGAAATACCATCCGCCATACTCAAGTAAATGGTAAGGAGAAAGGCGTGCGTGCAACGTAATACTTGTGCAATTTTTATTAGCGTATTCCCTGCTAATATAATATATGCTTCACTTACTATATATCTTATTCGTGCCTCTTGGTATAAATTTTTGCGTAGAAAATTTGTTAGATGATAGTTTTATCGGGAATGCACTTTTTGCAACAGTGGGCATGTGCGTTACTCAGGTTCACCTGTAATTATTGCTCTTGAACGGTGGTGAAATCATAATTTCAGAATGGCATTTTTGTAAAAACTGACCAGTTATTTTTTCATATCTACAGTAACTTTGGAAAATTAGTAGCAAACTGCTGCATGGAAACGAAACACTGTGGAAGACCTCTTTGAGTTTACTGAAGATATGATAAAGTGCAATGCAACAACCAGCTTTATACTCGATTGCAAGTTCATAGGAGAAAATTATAACTAACTTTCAATGGGAGAATTCTGATATCATTCTCATCTATAGTGATGGTATTATTATTATTTTTATTATTATTGTATTGACAGGGAGGGTACAATATACCGCCATCCTCAACAATGCTGATGATGGCCTCCCTCAGTTTGTATTATCATTTGTACACAGACACACATAAACTGGCTAGCATTTACGAGATAATATCTTATATGCATGACAATCATTTCAAAAATAAAACTTTTGCTACTCCCAGCTTCTTCTATACTGCTATGCTGCGACTGCGATTATTGCCGTTATTATCATTATTATTATTATGGCCATGATTACCATACAAGTTCTTGAGCGGACCTTATGAGAAACGCTTGTGTGTACTTACAAGTCGTGTTTCACTGGTGAGCTAGCTCTCTGAAAGGAAGTAAGTAAAGCAATGTATAAAGCCATTGAGATGCTTAAACCAGCTACTTATATGAATAGCTGACCGTCTTTGTCATCACTCTAGTGGTAATAAACTCAGCAAGCTAACATGTAGCAAAGTGGCGGAGCAGGGACACGCTTAACATGCATCTTTCAAAATAGACCACCGTTTGTTAAAACAGAATGCATATACTTCATTCCATTATCAAGTTAGAACATAAAAACCAATAATCAGGTATCGCCGTTAAACGGTAACCGTTACGATTAAAATGTTTTCGGATTTGCATAACGAACACTCAAGGGAGTCGAATGATATGCCACTTGCCCTAAGTGATTTTAAAAATTTCGAAATCATAACGGTTTCTAACGGTTACCGTTGGCCGCTATGGCTGCCAAGCTTCTCACATAAAACGCTTGTGGTGACAAGCCGTTTATCGAAAACTGAAGTCCAAAATTCAAGACCATTTAAACAGGACCATTTGAAATCGTCGTAACCGTTAAAACGTAACCGTCACCTTCAAAATGACCGTAGATCTGTGTATTATATTGTTGGACGAGTCGAATGATATGTCACTTGCCATATGTTGTCATTTAAACAAGTTGACCTCGTAACGGTTTCTAACCGTTGCCGTTGACCTTTGGAGCTGATAAGCATGTCAGGCAAAGCCCATGTGATGACAAGTGGTTTGCCGAAAACAGAAGTCCAAAATTCCAAACCACTTAAGCAGGAGAGCATAAAATGTAAAATTATTTGAAATCGCTGTAACCGTTAAGCAGTAACCGTCAACCCCGAAATGACCTCATATCTATGTGTTATGGTCATAGACGAGTCGAATGATATGCTACTTGCTCTATGTTAGCCTTTAAAAAATTGACCTCGTAACGGTTTCTAACGGTTACAGTTGACCTACGTATTTCAAAATCACGCTGGACCCTTCTGAGGTGACCACCTATCGATTGCCGAAAACAGATTTCAAAAAAGTCAAACCGTTTTTGAGTTAGAGCGCGCACAGACAGACGGACGGACGGACAGACGGACAGACGGACGGACGGACATCTCGATCTTATAAAGTGGCTCCGCCACTTAATAATAGCTGTAGTAATATGCTTGATCATCATCATCCCGTTTGACTCTCTTCTACTGCTTCTGTTGTGCTGCTGCTAGCATCCACTACTACTTATATACTCTCTTCTTCACTGGATTATGTTAGGTCGACAAAGAAGAAGGGAATTATTATAGGAGTAACACTGCGAAAATAATATTCTTCTGTGCCTATTGAATGGCCTCTCCTGGAATATTGCATGAACTGGCACAGCACTCAAGGGAAATTAGACCCTCGACACTTGTCAAACATTTGGTCAAGAACTAACGACCACGACAGGGCTAGTCTAGTATACAACAGCACTACAACAGTCTGCTGCCATTCAAACACTTTGCAATAATAATAGGAAATATTCTTGTGTTTGCGAGTGAGAAAATGCTCTGCTCCCATATTCCATTTCCAGTCTACAATTCTCTCTATCGCTGCACACTGCGTTTCGGTCATTGGTCATAAGTTTTCTCGAAGGAAAAGTATCAGGGAAATGTTTCGGCTTATTAGTTACATCACATTCCGATACACATATGCATGCAGATAAAAAAGGAGCACTACAAATTGTCATGTATTGAAATTGACCATTATTGAGTAGTAGTGCCGTTCTTCGTAAATAATAACCATTATTGAAAGCATTTGTACTCTTGCTATCAGGGTAACTCTGCGAAAAGTTATAATAACTTTTATTAGCGGTACTTTTCCTCCATGAAGTATCAAAACGTTTCCACGACACTATTATTACCAAACATTGCAGTAAAGGAGTTTTTTCCAGAGTAATGTATATGATTTGGTTGAATACAGTGTTTAGAAAGTGACCACTACTACCATTCGCATACTACCGTACTTGTGATGAGTTTAGAGAGAGAGAGAGAGAGAGAGAGAGAAAGATGCCATTACTCAGGCTGATAAATGTCCACACACGAATAAATGCATGCACGTAATCTTCATACAAAAAGTGCACGTAAAGGGAACCATAAGCCTTATAGGCTTGTTTTGAGTGCTTCTCGTTGTATGTATCATTCGTGTCCATGTCCATTTTGGACCATTTTCACACTTTGAAAATGATCTCAATAAGCTTTACGTTGATTGATATGGTAATTTCTTCATCACCCTTTTTGCCCATTTCCCATGTCAACTGCTCCTCTACTTCTGCTTTAAAAAAATAGGTATACGTTTACAGGCACATAGTTGGAATTGCTTGCCCACTATGCCACCACCACCGTTACTACTTCTCGTAGAAAAGACATTTTAGCTCCCTGATGCTCCCACTCTGGATTCAACTGATAGCGCTTATCTATGCACACGACCAAGTGGTAATGATGAGTGTCGTCCTGCTTGTGGTCATCATTCTCTGACAAAGTACATTATTTTCATTTCGCTAGTATTTTTGTGTGAATTAAATGACATGCATGTACAGTATTGTGCTTCTCAGAGGGTGGCCAAAACATCATTTTATGGTAGTAAAACCCATAATATACCTGAGCTATCCAAATATGCACCAGGACAATCACACATTTTGTCTTGCACTTAAGCCTCACTTCCTTTCATAAAAGAAAGGCAGTAGCGGGGATGGATGATGATGCGTGAAATGCCAAAAAGCTGACAATGCATCCTCTTTGCTTGTTTTGCTTGCACATAGTCATACAGAACAATCGTGCAGCTTCCCTCACTGTGTGCAGTATGTAGAAGTTCAACTAGGTGATTGTAAAAATGGAAAACACATTTATATCCACACAAAAAAATGTGGAATTAATGAACCAATTTGTAAACACTTACGCTAATGCTTTTGGCGGTTACTAACGGAAGAGGAAATTGAGGGGTCAACGTTTTTAAGCTTACGTCAAAATGCCGTGGAGATACATGTAGCGCGTACGTGCTAAAGCTGTGTTTATCTTTCACATGAATAAACAACGTTAATGAGGATATGAGCGAGTTTCACAATTTCCCTGCTGTATGTAATGTGACATGGGAGAGAGATGGCCTGTTTAAAATTGAAAAGAAAACGGTTATTGTTTCTTCATTTTAGCGAAACAACGGTATGGAGACATAAAGCAAATCATCTCTAAACAGGTCTTTTGTGATTTATAACATTTTTCCTCTCTTCTGCTTATCCCATTTGCATGGATGATAAATATGCTGTGTCTTTTTTACATCGATCAAAATGGGCATAAGCTTATACAAATATTTCCAGAAGCCGTGTCAAAGCTGATCTACAAGTAAAGGGAGATATGACAGTTGCAAGAAGAAAATCTTGTAGATGTAAGGAAGTCACGAATCTTAACAAACGAATCCTTGTTTCCGTCCGTTTTTGTGATTTTTCACAGAGAGAGAGAACAACTGATGGTGGTAGCGATACACAAAGAAGTAATCAACATTTTAACGGTGTGCACCTTTTCAGAAAATGAGATAGGTACCATTTGTGGCAGAAGCGGAACAACAAAAGGAAAGAGAAATAGCGAAAGAGAAAGAGAGAAGGGGGAAGATTTACGAAATAAAATGTTTAGTGAAGAAAGAGAATCATCTTGCTACTTGTTCTTTGACTTGTCTTATTGCTTGGTACGCATATCTGTTTAGTTTTCCCTCTTTCTGTTCCTGCCATAATACTTGCTTACGTCTGCATTACAATTTCCTTGGTTCCATTTAATTGCTTTCTTGTTGTGTGCCTGTTTATTCAGAGCAGCTCAAGTAGTTTGCAGGGTGGTGTACCAAAAGAACCAGGAGTAGCAGATGAGACAAAGGCAATAAAAGTCAAAAAAACTACAAGAGGACGAGAAAACGGGAACGTCTTTGAACCATCAAGATGTACCTACATACGGACAGAGCGGAATGAGAATGTGTTACGGAAAACATCAAGAAACAGCCTTTCTCTCTTATCGAATGTACAACAACCTGGTTTAAACATTTGATTTCACCATATCAGCACCATTCCATCCAAACAGAGTGGAACTTTGAAAAGGTTACAAAGGATGTTCTCTTTTTTCTCTGCTCGTGGTAAAATTAAGCATGCAACTAATACACACGCATATAAGAGCACGAATAACACGGGACAAACCCTCGAGGCAATGTCTGACTTCAAATTGCCCTAATCAAGTCCACGACTTGGCTAATCAGCAAGTCAAGACGAGAATTTTGCTTCCTGAGAAAATTACTATCGTCTCTTGCATACCGATGAGGGTGTGCCGCCAATTAATTGCATTCACTGTTTCATTAAATACAAAGCATTTTTTTCAGTTCCCTTTACCTCTGTTTGGTATACAGAAGAGGGAGAAGAAACATACCATCATCACCAACACATTGTACTTAAGATAAACATGACCACACGAATTTGCTGTACCATCTTTTCCAAAACAATTTAATGTACTCGTACGATTGTCCGGAAAGTAGTGAGAAAGGGAACAAGGCAAGAAGAAGTTCAAAAACAATAATAACATTTCATTAATAGTGGCGTGAGCACGGGCAAGAGAAAATCTCCTTAGGATGAACTTTTGAAACTGAATCATTTTATTGCTACATCTGTCCCTCCGAAGAAATATGATCAACCCAAGAAGAAAGAGCACGCACTATTTCATAACAACAATTATAATTTTATTATTGTGTTCCACTTCATCTCTAAAACAATTTTTTTGTGTGGTAAGCATCCACACTGGGAAACTTCTTGTATACTAAACAAATACATGGTTGCACACAACCGTGCTATTAGGGTTCGTTGCTTTCTCCACACAGAGAGCGAACGCAGAGAGGAGAAAGGCAGAAGATGAGAGAGCGAGTGGATTTCTCGGGGTAATACGAGATTTGGTTGTGTTTACTCTATTTCCTTGGCAAATATTTCTGCTGACTCTGCAGCTCCGCCCCAATATACTCAAAAACAAAACAATCTTTCTTCATCCCTTTTCCTTTTCATGATACCAGCTTGCTGGGGCAGTGTGCTCAACTCACCACACACTCTGTTTTGCCCCTTGTTGTTATTTTTGTTTTCTTGTTTATACGCGTGCCGTATGTATGTGTTGTTGTTCTGTAGGGATGAGGTATGTGGGAATCTTAAAGGGAAAGTCCGCCACTTACCTCATGTTCGGGCTGAAACGGGTTCCCCGTACTGAGTGTCCACATTGCCCTTGACAGATAAGGTTTGTTAAAATTCTCTTCTTCAGAGATTATGGTTGTAATTATGGGGCAGCAATGAGAGATTGTCTTGTAGTTATCGTAAATATTTAGTAAATTAACTATTCAATATTTTGTCAATATTTAAGTAATTAGTAAACACGAATTTAATTAATAGTTTATAGTACACCTTAGAAACTTTAATCACACACCAGGGTTCACGATTAGACTATTACGAATGAATAAGTGGAAAGTTAGCAATTGTTCTAATTTCCTTTCATATCACTAAATATTTTATATCAGATGGTTAACGGTAATCGGTGAGATACAAGTATTAGTAATGTACCGGATAGAACTGTCACGTGTAACTAGTACAGCAGATGGATAATTGGCAATTATCCAAAATTGAGAAGTGGACTGATGATGATGATGATAATGAGCTGACGTGTATTTACGATTTTTTTCAATGTCACTTTCACTTCTGATATAATTACGGTATTTCATTAACATTAATTAAATCCGGTTCGTATAACACTTAAAATTAAGATGATTGTCCGCTGAAAATGGTGTATATTTGAATCAGCGTACTTGCATATGTACTGCAGCTGGAGTAATGATAACCTTGAAGCAAGTTGTTTTATTGTTGGAACGAACGACTTGAGTTATTTGCACAAGAGTGTTAAAAGAAAGCAGAGATGAGGAATCTTATTTTTCCTTGGGGCTGATCGCGACGTTGGAGCTCAGGGAAGCAGTTTATGACTTTCCAAAGTAACAACACATAAATAAGTACAAAAGTGGAGAGGATCCTGCTTAAAATAGGAGTTTCAGTGGTGGTGGTGGTTGTTTGTATGTTTGTTGTATGGTTGTGCGAGGAGGAGTAGTGAATGTGTAGAGCATCACAACATCACAACACTCATATATACAAAGTTTTGAAGTGAGGCCTCTTCTTCCATACAGGAGAACTGCCAAGGTTTTCAACCACCTTCTCTCAAACCAACAACACCAGCCGAAGTAGCATTAGAAGTGGTAGTAGTAGTAGTAGATGTTGTATGTGTGTAAACCTCTTCTGTTTTGATATGAATGAGAAAAAACTGTGAGAGAAGGAGAATCTGCTTGCTTGCTGCTGCTGCTTTTGCTGGAGAGAAAGAGCAAACAAGCAACAACACATAATATTATGTATACACACACATCTCTATAACATACATTCATACACACAAGCACACATTCACGAGAAAGAAAGAAAGAAAGTCGTTCACAACCACCACCGTTGCTGCCGCCACCACCACCTCGGCTCAAGTTGAAGCTGTAGTTGTAGTAGTAGTAGTATCATTTTATTGTGTATTCTCCGTCGAAGATCTGGAATTGGTGTGAAGAGGGGATGAAGTAGTACTTTAGTGTGACGTTCACTCCGACGTTCAGTTTTCCCCCTGTATTATGTGTGTATACACAATAAATGGGAGTAGTAAAGAAGACAAGAAGATACACAGGTATTGGGTCACATACACAAGCTCATACACACACAGCAAAAGGGGAAAGAGAAACGAGGGAAAGCAGATAGAAAGAAGCAAAGCTGTGTGCTGGCTGGGAGTAGTAGTAGCGGAGTTTAATATTGTTGTATACTACGTGCAATATCTCGACGAATGTTGATGATGCTGCTGCTGCTACTATGTGGACTACAGTTTGTAGATATTGTAGTTTTCCTCATATATACACTCAAAAGACACAACTCGTCTTGTGTATGTTAAGTAGTTAGTTTTTAGTGGTGGTGGAGTAGAAGAACACAATGCGTTTCAAGAAAGAAAACATGGGAGCAGGAAAACGTATAAGACGCAGCAGTAGTATATATCGTGTGATAAGTGGTAGTAACCAACATTCGTCGCGCTTTTACTCTGCTGTTGCTGCTGCTTCTCACACCAAAAAACAGGAATAAGAAGCAGCAGAGGAGAGGAGAAAAGAGGTAAAAATACAAAAAGTGGAGTATATGCTGCTTAAAGGAGAAGACGAAGCAGGAGCAGAGGCAGTAGTAGTATTTATGCCATGTAAACATATACATAATACTCTGCTTTATGTCGTGCTTTATCTCTTTCCAAGTGTACATATATGCATGATGCCATGAGAGACAGAAGGAAAAAGAAAATCGGTTTTAGTTTGCTTTCCTTTTCGAGTTACTGGTTTTTGTGTGTATACGACCATTCGTCGTTGAAGGAGAAAACGAGCGGCGGTGGTGGTGTAGTAGTAGCTTCTCACTTTTCTACCTTTTGTTCCCTTTTTCAATGTGTGCATGCAAAATGTGTATGGTGGTGGGAGTAGTAGTAGCGTTAGCTCTCATCCTTGTCGCCGTTTCTCGTCTTGTATTCTATATAGCTTGTCTTGGTCTCAAGTCTCAACACAATATTACGGGCTGTTTGCTACACTGGCTGTTTGCTACACTGGCTCTTTGCTACTGCGATACCGTTGTAGTTGTATACACAGACATACACAACATCAACCACACCACCACCACCTCCGTTTTTTCCAAAGAGCCATATTATTATAAATGTGTACATGAAACGGTATTTGTATGTATATCTGTATTTCTGTTTGAGTGTATAATGTCCTATTCGCGTATTGTATGGTTTTTGTGTTAAAGTAGCAGAGCGGATGGAAAAGGGAGAAAAGGAACATCAGTATTGAGCAGCAGATGGAGAAACAACATCACAATTTTCACCACCAACCACCACCACCACCACTGCTTCTACTCACCACCACACTACATCACAATGCATACATGTATATATTTATATAGGGATTGTGTGTTGCTGATGTGGATGGGGATTTCGGTGATACAGAAGTAGCAGTTGTGTACCGCTGCTGTAGTAGTATGTGTGTGGATGCTGTACATAATGTTGTAGGAGTAAGCAAAGCAAACGTAAGCAACGGCAAAAGCAGCAGTTAAATAGGGACGGCAACACAGCCGTTTGCTCTTCACTACATTTCCTAAACTTTATTTTCGCTGGGAATCAGAAAAGGAAAGAGAGAGAGAGAGGAAAACAGCCGGCTGCTCTGGTAAGTAAGCAAAGTAAAAGTTGTAAGTAAGCAAGCCTAGAGAAGAAGACGAAGAAGAGAGATGGCTAAAAGCAAAAGAGCAGACAGTGAGTAGTTCCTACTTCTAAACTTTTTTTATGTTCTGGGTATGCTTTCCTATAAGGGAATGTACGTACTACACGCTATATACTTGTCATCATCATCATGTAAGTTTGTTTTTATAAGGAAGCTAGATATTTTATTTTATAAATGTGCCTATTGGTAGTGGAGAAAAACAGCAAAAAACGTACAAAACTAGCATTTTTTTCATACATGCCATGCATACCTACCACATGTACACTTTTCATTTTTTCTCCTCTTGCTATCTATTGTCTTTTTCAATCCCCTTTGCTTTGCTCTTTGCTTACTGCTCTCATTGCAGTGCAGTGGTATAAGGTAGTCGGAGTCAGTAGTGGTGTATAAGTACACACTTGAAGCTTTTTTGCTTACAACTTTTGCTTTCTCCCTTTCTATCCTCTTCGTCATAAGATGAAGATAGATGTGGGGCAAAAGCAAAGTCTTGCTTGAGTGAGTGAGTGAAATGCTGCTTTTCCTTTCTTTGTCGTTGTCGTGCCTATGCATGTTCGTTGTTACTTGTGTACAAGCAATAATATAGATAGCACGAGTACTGGCGAGATGTAGAATGTTGTGCGGAGGAGCTACTTTTTCGTTAATGCCGTTGCTTGTTGCTGTGTGCTCTTTGCTTACTTTACTTACTACTACTACCACCACCACTACTAGCTAACGCTACTTCTTTGCTTCTTGTGTGTTGACGATCATCATCCTATAAATGTTGCTCCCTGTTTTGTTTCCATATACACAGCAGCAGCACAACCAACCACCACCACCACTGGTCTAACAGCACTTACAAACAATGCAGTGTCAGAAGTTACTGTTTTAACACGGGCATAGCGTTACAGTAGTACAGTTAAACTCTGAAGAAAGAACTGGCGGATGATGACGTTTTTGTTGCTTATGCTTGTGTGTATTCATATATATTTATGTATGGCTTTTTGTATGTGTGTGTATTGCTTGGGAGCGTACACACTCACACATATGTATACACACACACAAGCAAGTAAGCAGCTTTTTGTGCGATGATGATACACTACACACACACAAGTGCTTGCTTCTGTTTGCTGTTCGTTTGGAGGAATAGCGAAAGCAGAAGCAATAGCTATGCTTTGCTTTCTCCCGAGATGAGAAGAGAAAACGGGAGACAGGCGCAAGGAAGAATGTCAAACCCTTCCTTCCAATGAGAAAGGGCAATTACATGAGACGACTTGAATTGGGCACTCCTGCCGTTCCACTTACACCTCCACGGCCACCAATAACAACAACCAAACAAAACAGCGGCCGTTAAACTGGAACACTGTACGAGCAGTAGCAGTAGTAGTTAGTTGTGTTGTGTTTTGGAGTGAGCGACGAGAACACGAAGATGGGTATGCTGAGCCCTCATACACATACACACACGCTCAGAGAGAAGCTCACATGATGATGTACAAAATATCATATTGTATAAATGTGTGTTTGCTTCCATGTAAACTTATTATGGAATACAAACAACGATACACAGGAACACAAAAAACTGGCTGCAGAAGGAAAACTCACCCCGTCATCGGAGAAACTGGATCACAAACACATGTAGTTTGGGAATGTTGTTTTGGAAGTATACAGCATTCATACAAACAACGAGAAAGTCGTGGCTGGAGGGTTGAAAATTTCTCGAGGAGGATTAGTATGTGTTTGTATAGATGTTTTGCTGCTTATGTTTTTCTTGTTGTTGTTAGCTCGACGACTGGGGAAAGTTGAACCAAAAAGGATGCTGCTTTCATATTCCCCAGCTGTCCAGGGGTAACTTATCTCTCCCTACTCTACTCAAAGCTACGGCAGAGTTTAAATAATTAACTTAATTGTAATTAATTATCAGTGGATTGTTCAGGAATTTTCCATCATAAAAACATGCTACCCATTCTATATTTTCAAAAGTCCACTAAAATAAATGATTTTTGCTGCATATTATATGCAAGCCTGCACACTGCATCCAAATTGTTTGAAACCCTGGTTTCCCTTCTTTTTTTCTCCGAACACTGGTATTCATCGGCAATGGGAGCGCGACAAAGAATGAGCAGTAGATTTGCTAAAAACTCGACCTAAATTAAGGATGAGAGAAATGGAGATGGTGAAGACTGACCGGATAATGACGGTTGACTTTCTCTCTTTTGGGCGGCGTGTGGTTATATACGTTTTGCGAGTTTGACTTTACCATAACTTGCCATGCCGCGTTTTTATGCAACGAATTGAATGAAAGTGTGCTGCTTGCTCACTTGCTTGTACTACTCCCTTCTAGCGCTCCTCTCCTTCTGTAACCATTATCCTTTTCTCTGCATGCATGAGCAAAAGTGAGCCAACTTAAGTAAACTGGCAATGATGATGACGACGAAGAGGACGACCATGGTTAGGAGTGGTGGTGGTGTCAGCGGCAACCGTGGATGTACATTCATCGAAACGGTCTTTGCAGCGTCTAAACGTCATACACTTTCAAGAATGGGAGGATAATATAATATGCCGCATATATATGCCTACCTAAAAAGCTTATTATCCTTCCTTTCTGGTTACATTGTAACAATGTAGTCTCTGTAGTTTTATTGCAAACCCACTACTTCCATCATCCTTATCCTTCCGTTGGCGGATATTACACAAGTATATTATATCATGTATTGCGTAAATATTAGTTCGCAAGATAGTTCATATATATCGACAGACGCATGTCATTGTACATCAAATACCACATAAGTTTCGAAAATATGTGTATATTATTTCTAAGCCATAGAAATAATTTTTCGAGTTTTAACTCTTCTCTCCACATAGCTCTTCTCTAAACACGAATGATTATTATTTTTAGATTGGAAAGACGCGTCTGCACCTGTCCTACCAGGTAGTTTTAAAAATACGCAAATCACTCCACGTGTCCATCTGCGTTCTGCCTTTACTTTATAAAAAGAAGGCTCTATGCAGTCTGGATGGGTAGAGTGCTTTTATAGGTTTACTTCTTCCTTTTCTTTAGGCAATGTTTTTGTTCCAATTTAACAAGCCCTACTACTACTATTTTTACTATGATCGTTGTGATCATGGCCGTGATCACCACAGTTTCTCCAAGAGTGAACGTTGCTGATGATGAGAGTCACTTGTCGAGTCCTTGCACTTGGCACTGTGCACCCTGTGCATCCAAGTTTTTTTCCTCGGCTATAAGAAATCTTGTCATCAGTAAAACTATGATGCTATATTATTCCAATATTGGAAGGTATACTTTACGTTGCAGCAGCCAAGTGCGTGAGGACATAAGTACGTACGTACGTACGATAGCTCACAGATAAGTTTTTTGCGGACTAGGTTCTCCTCTACGCCACTACAATTGCATTGTGATCAAACTTGAGGAGCAAATGCAGGAAAAAAAGAATGGGGTATAGTGATAGTGCGCTATTCGCTCTAATAGATGCACACACTACTCTGAGCACAAGTTATATTATCGAGGTTGTGGAAGCTGTGAAAGTATGAAAGCTGGAGAGTTGGAAAGATGAATATGTACATAGCTTGCACACTACTTCTACTGCAGGCAATTGGTTTAGCATGGGTGCAGTTCGGGAAGAACAGAGTGTGGTAATGGGATGAAGGAGAGAAGAGGAGCATGAACCTTTTTACACTCAAGTACATTTTCATGGGGAAAAGAGGCGAGTGCAGTGGATTTTTTTCACAATCTTTTGACTAATGCACTTTCTCGAGGAGCAATATGTCTCTGCCATGTAGGTTGATGCAGTGATTGACATCTGAAACACTTTCTGATTTGCGCCAATCGCTCGTGTCATATTTTTACGATCAGCAGAATACCTTGTACTATTCATGGGTTTGAGGGGAAAGTTAGAAGCAGTAGTACCAACAGCAGATATTTAGATATTTTTTATCATATGCAATGCAATGTTTTTTTTATCAATGACCCTATATGCATTTGGAAGTTCAAACACCGATTTTCAACTTACGAAACGAATCATTTACAGCTAATGCATATACAGACGGACGGACGAACAAAAATCTTTTGCGTAATTTTAAAGGAGTTGGCGGCACTAGCATGATGAAAGTTGTTGTATAATGTAAGCCTCCGTTGCTTCACTAATGTGTAGTTTCATGAAATAGAGACTACACAGCCGTCAGCAAAATGTAAGTTTCATGATATGCATTACAAGGTGTACGTACATGTAAACAGAACTTTCTATAGAAAGCGCTTGCCTGGAATTTCCAAAGATAGAAATGAGAGCAACGAGGATTGTATGCAAAATTCGTGTAGGTTGGATAAAATTGAATCTCTGGTCTGGACTGGTTTTGCATCATAGCATGTTATTAGTATTAGTAGCATGTTTCCGTTGCGTTGTCGGGCGGATCCGTAAAAAGTAGGTCTCAGGACGCCCCGAGTGCGCGTTTTAGCAAAAAATGTTGCGTAAATGGAATTTAGTCCTATTGTTTTAGGTAAACTACTATTTTGAGAAAAATAATTTTTGAAAAGAAATACTTGTATATTTACTTATATTAGTCCATATACCAACTCATTGCCAACTTATTTGCGAATTGACTTTTAATGTTGTCGCTTAACTTATCGATTATATCTAGATTTCGTGTAGATTGTTGATTTACAGAACAATGCATGTTAATATTTATTGGATATTAGTATGTAGTCTACTAAAACGACTGTGTTCATCAATTGTGTCTGGCATGTCCGTGTGCAATGTTTGGTGTTACTATTAATAGAAAATTCTTTGTTGTTTGTGATAGTGCTTCAAAGATTATTCATGTTCAAGTCATCATCGTCAGTTACAAAAGACAAGTAAACAATATTTGGGTGGGAATGAGCAGAACTGATAATGTACGTGTAATACTGACCTTGAACTGACGAAAAGAATGAGCAGAACGAATTCGATGGCGATATGAGGCGACCATGAGACTGAACAGGAGATGTGCGAGAGATGTTAACTAAACAATAATGATTGTAAAACAGAGTATGTAAATAAGAAGGAGGCGGGCCAGAGATAACTTGCCATAAAATATATGTACATGTTCTTCATGACGAATAGGATAAACCAGCATTTGCTATTTTTGTTGATGCATAAATAAATTGTTCAACTTGTCTGCTGATAATGTACTGCCTCATGATATGATAATATACCTTGCTTGTCGCAAATACTGGGCAGACAAGATTATGTATTTACTTTGCCAGGATTTATACACAAACATGCTCGGTTGCATGTTGCGTAATGAGTGTAAAGATAAAAAATTGTTTCGTTTTTTACTTACCTATTTTACAGGCTGACTGGTCAAACAAACAATTTATTTCCAATCGTCGGGTCGTCTGCTTTCCGTTTTCTTGCGACTTTCAATTTCTGAAAAAGTAGACAAATTCATTGAAAATTATGAGAAAAAATTATTGTTTTGCATACTGTAAACTGGGTACATTTCTAGTTTCAATGCAACTTACACTACTGGTTTTTTAGCAACACCTTCTCTACGTGACTTCAAAATTTACAAATTTCTTATAAAAATTGCACCATTTTTGTTATACTTTTTAAGCATTTACGTTTTTCGCATAAATTGCAGAGATACACTATTTCATGAAAATGCTTCCCCCTTTTCTAGGAACACAAATCTAGCAAGCGTGTAAGGGACACGTGAACTCTCCATATAATAATCCATCGTTAAACAGTGTCCTCAGATAAGTAGCTGAAGATTTTCTTTGAATTCGGACCAACATGGTGGTGACGAGGTCGAGGCGAGGGTTGTGGTCATCATCATCATCATTAACGTTCTTAGAAATGAACAACCGTATTGGAAACATTTTCGTTGACCCAATGTAGTTATTGGATGACACCCAAAATCAATGGGGTTTCTGCTCAAAATACAAAAGCAGGATCCAAATTTTCTTCAAAATCTACATCAAGGCGTCGAAAGTAGTGTTTTGACGGACAGACAAACTTGCTAAGATCAATATCACCATTTAACGTCAGCTACGTAATAAAAATACAATGAATAGCAATGGCAATAAAAATCGCCGTGGAGAAAGTGTAATACTGAAGAAAAAGTTAAGGAGAATGAGCAATGGTCTATATATTTTATTTTTTACTATATTTTTTTCTGACTGGACACAGAAATTGAGGGAAAACCTTTCTTCCTACAGGATGGGAACCGTAAGTAAAAGCAAGTTTCGTAGAGGTAGCTATAACCTTGTGTCATTTCATTACTATATCCCACTCAGTAAGTGCATTATTGAATTGAGGTGTAGGCAGAGTGTATCGTCGTCGTGTAGATGTAATACATATAAAAGGAGATGAGGAGGGGATGAGCGAACAGCGTATCGTAAATGTCCTACCTTTTTGTATGATCGTATCAGTACAGGAAAATGCCATTTGTTTTATGATGAACAAGAATATTTATATCGGGCAATAAAAGGTGTCACATCTATTTCAAACTTTGGCAGAATGTGCAGTATCCCAATCTCATCGCAGCTGCCCCCGCTTGTATTGTATTTTTTGTGCATGATGATACAAAATACAAAACAGTTCGTATGTGACCACTACTTTTTATTTGTTGAAATGAAAGAAACTCACAACTTTTATGAAAGTTTCCTTTCCTCGAATTCTCGCTTTGCCAAGAAGAAACAGAAACACGTTTAAAGAAAATATACATAATGTCTTTATTCTCAGAGCTTCACGTTTTATGCCTTAACCACGAATACGCTCACATTGTCTATTATTCTATCGGGTTATCCTATAATATAAAAAAGCTACTTATTTACCCTCTGGCTATTGATTTTATTAAGCAATCTTGTACTGTGTGCAACTTGTCAACAAAACATACTGTTACCATACCCAATCGCTCCTTTTGCCAGTCTTGTTAAAATTTTGGAGCTTGCCGTTTGTTTTCCGCTGCTTGTTTTATTATGCTGGTTCAATGACTATTCTCATCGAGATACATATATACCGAGGCTTTTAGTGAAAGCTTTCCTCGACTAAATAAATACCGATGAAAACTTATTTCCTTCTCAGAAAAGCCAAGCCAGCAGAACAAGTGTCAATACACTTGCTCATCAGCAGCAGCACAAGAATGAGAGGTACGCAGGGGAGTCAGAAGAGACAAAATGTGTTGTTGCGGAAAATTAGTAGAGCAAGTGTTACAACCACGGGAAGCAAATAGCATTAAACAAGGTCGGTGGTGTGCATTCTTATTATTCTCGTCATCCATTTCAGGGAATCGTGCAAGAAGATCGAGAGATGATTATTAGAGAACACGGCAGCATGACAAGGTGGTAAATATTATACATTCTATATAAATGCAATGCGCACACAAGAAGGTAGTCTATAACAATATGGCAAGGATTCACAACAACAACAACTATCCTGGTAGAAATGATGTTGTTGGTATCGGCGACAGTAGGAAACGGTTCAACTTAGCGATTCTAATGAAATTTCAACATCTGTTGTCAAGTATTATCAGTAATTAGCATAAGATTTACTTTTCCGTGAGTAATGCACTTGTGGTACTCACTCAGAGTGAGTGTAAGCCAGTCAAGCAAAGTCTACACAATACGCCACGTTTACTCACTGGCGGTGCTAAAATCTTGTACAAGATAAATTTTGATTACACCGATGATGATTCTGCTACAAGCAGTGAGACAAACAGAGAGAAGAGAGAAGTGCTCCAGATTTCTCTCCAAAATATTATGTAGTATAGTTTTGTATGTGATGCTACTCTTCTACTCCTGGCAGTATCATTTTCTCCTTTATATTCGTGACTGTTGTTGAATATATTGTGTATAAATAAATAAATGGGACTGGCGGTGATAAAGCAGCGTCTTCCAACTTGTCTGCGGATGTGCCATTTAAACTGACCAAAATTTTGCCGAAAGTAAGGAAGCGGGTATAAATTGAGTAAAGAGGCAAAAGCATCGGAGCTAAAACCACTGACGCCATCTGAAGATTTACATGCAGTCAAACAATGTTCTCTGGAAGTATTAGTCATATTAAATGTATGCATGGCTGATATTTATACGAGGTGTTAAGTCAACACACTACTGAATTAAATAAATAAACTTGAAAGTTTCGAGAATTTGTCAACGAGATCAAGACAGTATGCTAAGTTAAGATGCTGGGAAGGAAACCGAGAGGATCGACAGTTGCCTGTTTACGAATAATCATGATGATATGTATTTACGATATGTTATACGCTTATTTACGGTTTTTGCCTTGGAAGCAAGCGAGTTGAGATTTCCTGCAGTTTAGCTAACAAGCTAGCCACCACAACGCTCTCTTCAAAACTCTGTCTGTCCTTGGCTTGAGTTGCTTGCGCTCCAGTTACTCTGAAGTATGACAACCATAATTTCTTCATCCCTCTTGCCTGACGATACACAAAGGTTTGGAGGATTGTGCTTGCTTGTGTCACAACCACAAAGGATTCTCATCGCCAACTGCTCTGTGGAAACGTCTCGCTGGTTGTTGTTGTTCGCTGCTATTATGTACTTGTTCATTTCATGTATTTTCCACACGTCTTTAGCAAAGACCTGTGATACGAATCTGGATTTAATCTTGGAGAGGTCTTCTTGCTATAATTCTTTTAATCTGCTTAGTTCATCTCTGTACTTTTGCTGTGTGTGCTATCATCAGTATCAATCATCTTTGTGTATCTTGACTGCTTACGCTTTTATTTTGTTTGTCTGTTTTATTTCACTAATGATACATCTGGTTCCCAGGCTAAGCTCCAAATAGGATTGCAGTGTGATAACATCAGTAAACTTGTCTTTCAGGAAGTCGCCAATGTTTAGGTAGAATGTTATGTAACTTTCTTACTTACTCGAATTAGAAATTGACAATGCGCTGTCGGTGGGAGTGCTAATGGAAAATAAAACCAATGAGTTCTGCCTCGCCATTTTAAAAAGCAGCAGAATCAGCCTACTAGTCTTATTCCAAATTCCGTTGCTCTGGTTGCATATAATGTTGTAGGGAGCTGACTTCTAAACCGAACTGTTGAAGTAACTATTTGAGAATCATAATACACCTGGTCCACTTTTTATATGCAGTAACATTTAACTTTTTTGATCAATTCTTTCGGCTTGATTAAAAACCAAGACAGTTAAATGGTTGATTTTATACTGCTTAATATTTCCAATATTGAGTCATTACTTTACTAACATGGCTCTGTACTTGATTAGAAAATATGTATGTATATGCCACGATGGGAATGAAAGACGTGTGCTGGAGGAAATTATGCGAATAGTTTCTCACAATCAACTTTAGCATCATCACCGTCTCAATTTAAGGTGATCCGTCAAAATGAGATGAGAAAGAGGGTGTAGCAGCAGATTAAGTGAGCAAGCAAGCAATATCTCCAGATGAGTTTTTCTAACGTCAACTTTCTGGAACACATTGAAAGAGTGCTGGGTCAGGTGATCCAACCAACAAGAAACTTTTTAAAACTGGAAAATTTCCTCTTAACGTAATTGCACAAAACAATCGAAGATCATCCCGTTATCATCATCAAGCTTATGATTATTACCCATATATAGCTTTTCCCTTTCAATCTATTGCATTCTTCTCCTCTCTTCCTCCAATTTTATACGTACACACCGAGACTCATCCTTCTTTGCGAATAGCGTGGAAGAAGAAACCCTCTATCAGCATCAAATGGCAATATCACTTTAACAAAAATTGCTACATACTCGAAAAAAATGCAACTTTATTCCTTCAACAAACATGAAATTATAGCAAGTTAAAGAAGGGAGTTGGATTTCAAGTTGACAATAGCAATTTCGTTTGTATGATACCATTCCGAAAGGTGATTGAGCACAAACGATACCATTTCAGCAAGTACGTACATATAACAACGCAAGCAAAAGGTAGAGCCCTAATTCCCAGCAACCGTCCTCTTTTGGAGTAAAATGCTCCTGTTATGACTATATACTTGATGCAATTGAGGGGTGATCTTATTATTGGTTCATTGCTTTGATAGGCTGTGTGTGAGTTAGTTGCATATACATAAAAAACTGATCAACTTTTTCTCCCGTTCCCTATACCCACCGTAGTGGAAGCCTCGCTCGTCTTCATCGACAAGAAGCATAAAAAAGTCGGATCACTTCTTGAACAATATCTTTTTGTGGTTAACTATGAACGGATGACGCTGCTGCTTATTGTATCCCTGTCCGTAGGGGTTTCATCCCAACAACAAAAAGTATCATGGAAGAATTTAAAAGAATGGAAGAAGCACACGGGATACAGCAACTAAGGATGACACGATAATAGCCGCCTGTATGTATGTGGTGGCAGTATTGGTTTTGGTGGTGGTGGTCTGAAAAAAGAGGAAAAAACGAAGCTGCTGTTGTGCTGAGTGAGCACTCTTTAAGGTCCACCGAAAACATTGAAAAGCTTAGGGAGGCCCATTATAGTGGACATTGTGGAGGCCGGTCAATGTAGCACTTCCTGAATGTTATGACCTATAATGTATGTGTAGCATTATTTAAAACTGAGCCAAGATACTATCTTCTGATCGTTTTGTTGTCGAACGGAGGAGAGGCAAACGAGGGAGAGAGATGTACAGACAGATAAGTAGGAAGAGTCTCTCCTTTTCGCTCTCTGTTTGTAGGTATCTATACTTATTTGAGTGAAATTGGTGATGGTATGATAAATACATATACATACAATGAACAATGTAGTATAAACTCTGTGTGTGGGTGATGAAAGTAATTCGGAGGCTTTATCGTGAGCCACAAGGATCATCGTTGGGATTGACTTTGGTCATCTCATCAATGCAAGATTGCCAATAGATGAAATTGGATGGCTGATGGGACTTTCGGCCTCATCTCAAGCTCAACAAGAGATTCCAGATTCCATAAAACACTACGGGGAAAACAACAAAACGACCGAGAGATACAAAAAAAATCTTTTCTCCTTTCATCTGTTTAAAAACAAAAAAACCATATTGTTCTTTACCCTAGTTCATTGGCCACGTGGGACTCAAGTCAGTCAACCAATTCATTTATATGATCGTTATAATAAGCCTTGACATCTTCCAAGTTTTACTACGGTAAGCATAAAATTATGAATTTGGGAGGAAAACACGACGTCTAAACAGGTATACCTTAAGCCTACCCTGCTTCACAAAGCAAGGAAATTAACAATGTATTGGGATTATATTCCGAATTGTTGAGGTTGAGAAACAAGCGGAGATCATTTTTACAGTGACAAAAAACAGTAAGTTGAAAATGAGCAGTATTCACCAAAGGACTTTTTCTGTACCGTGTGCTTTGAAATGAGACATTGGATAATGTTATTCTGTCAATATACGCATTTATTTTTAAATTACAAGCCATAAGTTTACAGCAAGTAAATAGCTTTAGTTTGGGTAAGCAAAAGCCAGACATTTTTCCGTGAGAGAAACAATAACACAAGTAACGTGTGTTGTTTCAACAGAAGATGGAAAAAAATGGTTGAAAAATTATTCTCCTTTTTTTCCTGGCACGATCTCAATTTTTTGTTCTCAGAAAAAAAAACTATTTTATTATTGTGTAATTCTCTCCAAAAAAAAGGTAGTGTGTGTAGGCGATTGCAAGAAAGGGAGTAAGTGCGGGATGAGTGAGTGAAAATGTACAAAAATTTCAGCAACTGTCAAAAATGAACAATGAATGTCCATTATGGTCATTCTTGCATATATGCCTTCTCATACACATAATACATAAAACGAATAAGAAATAAGAAGCAAGTTTCCCTTTTCTCTCTCCTCGATTCCGTTAAACTGCTGCAGCTGTGTACGTAAATGAATGCTTATAGGGATTCCTTGAATCATTTCTGTTGTCAATGCTAAAAGTGGTGAAATAAATAACAGCCCAGTGCAATAATATTATAGATACCTACTCACATTATATGTCCGTTTTCGTTGAACTTGTCTTGCTACTATATCTGTATATACTGTAATATTGTAGATTCCACAGGGAAAAATATTTGCCAGCCAACTGCTTCAAATGTTATTGTCTGATTGCGAGTGTCCAATACCCAAATCCACTGTTATTTACAGCTTGCTGTATATTCTCATCCGTTTAGTGAACTTTCTCTTTTCATTTCCCAGAAAGGGAACAAGAAACACTCAGTTTCCTATTGCGTCTTTGCATTCCCATTTAAACTTTCTCTAATGTTTGTACTTTCCCATATTTCCCGTCAAAGAAGAGTGTTGCTAATATTTATCAACATGCATTTACTTAACGGAGCTCCCCATATAACAATGTTCAATCCCGTAGTATTCCTATCCATAATACAAAATGTACTGCCACTTTTCAATAATTTTAGAATTCAATACAAATGTTTAAACAACTTAAAAATAGCAGCTTGTATGTTACTTCTAAATTGCAATAGAAAAGGTGTCTCTAATTCTCTCCAGCTTGTATTTGTGTTTTATATTACATTTAAAGGTGATGTCTGGAGAATTTGTAACTTTTTCTTATATGCTGAAATTTTGGTACCTAAAAAGCTAGAAACAAACTTTTTTTATTTTTCTATTTTTCCTGTGTTTTATTTTGCGTTACGTGCTCCTTTTTGTAAATAAGTCTGACAAACTTGAATAGTATCCACCGCAGAATGTGTGCTCCAATAATACAACCAAACGTTTTGACAAAATTATTTTTTCTTATATCAATATACGCAAGAAGAGAATATCTACATATGAAATGCTACGTAGGGAGTGTCAATAGAGCATTCCCCATAAATTTATTCATGTTTCACCTGAATTTGTCAAGACACTTTTTGAGGAAAATATACACACTACAATGACGAACTGTCGCGAACGAACAAAGAATACAAAATAAATCAGGTACAACGGGACTACTGAAGTTACGATTACGTATCCAATTTTGAAGTGTAAGGTAACGTCTCTCAATGGAGTCGAACGGTTGGACAGACAAACAGACAACAAAAGTATTAACTTGCTTATCAGTCATACGCGTAAGAAGAAGCAAAGAGAGAAATGCTCTCTTTTTTCTTGTTTGGTATGCTGAATGGGAAAATAAAAATGCAAAAGTATTATTTACTTGACGATATTAGTTTATAAAAGTTGTATGGGTGGATGGAACACATCTTGCTTTTTCATAGCAAATTCCCTTTTTTCCTGTTGGATAAGTTGAAAAGTGAGCAGAAGAGGATTCCGGTAAACCACATTGAAACACTATAATACACAGTAGATTTCTTACAAAAGGAAAGTCATTTTCTCCTTTTTACGTTTTTTCTATAGAAAAATATAGGTACAGTAACATTGTACAAAAGAGGAGAGAGGGAAACATCTAGAGTTAAGCTTAAGTTAGTAAGCTGGATAAAGATTTTTTTCCTGTACACACGCAAGTATTATGCATGTACATGTATGTATATTTATCTGGTTGTGATCTAAAGCCAAGAAGTTACCTGCATCTTTTTTTTTGAATGACTGACTGTTCTTCTGACACTACTCTTCTTATTGGGTTTGAGAGTTGAGTCCCTCTCTTTCCCTCTGAAATGTTTGCCAGGCTGATCAAATACAAATGCTTACTTTTGACTTTTTGTTATTGTAGAAAAATGTAAAAAGAAAGTGTTTCCATTCCACAACTTCTTTTTTCGGCTAAATATAAATATAAGTAAGTCACTCCGTTGCATGCACAGACACCCTTTCATTCTCCTCCAGTGCTCGCACATACAAGTCTCTTCTCTTTGCTCTCTTTCTTTCACTCTTTCGGCATCTAATAAACATTGAAAAACATTGCCAGAAATGACGTGCATATCAATGCACGGAGTATGCTTATCTGCGATATGTATACACAAAATAAGAGATTGATAAACGCTTTTTTATAGAAGAAGAAGAAGAAGGAAAGAAAAAGTTTTCAGTGTTGCTTCTCTTTTTCCTCATTTTGTATGTGTACGGGAAACGTCTTCCCCATTTTTTCATCTATACAAGTATATTAGTAAAGAGCAGCAATTTTGTTGCACCTTACTTTACGCACGTGATAATATATACATAAAGGCAACTCTTGCTTCCCCCAAAGTATTTTTTTCTTATATTCTTGCAGTTTCCCACAAACTAGTATATTTACACGGATCCAATTGGTTGCTTTTCTTTTAAACAATAGCAACTTTTTTTGTCTTAAACATTCCTTAAGACAAGCAAAGTTAAGAGGCTACACTTTCAAATCAACTACTTCATTGTTCCTTGCATAGGGTAACCCTTTCTCTCCGCTATATTTTCAATGTATCATAATAATAAAATCAATACATTTGTCAATTGAATCGTCGATTTTTAGAGAGAGAGAAAAAAAGTAACCATTTTTTTGTTTTATTTATTTAAAGAGAGCATAGAAATCAATATAAACGTCTTTTTAACCTTTTCCTTCCCTATTCAGTCCACGCTTACGTGTACTTGCTATATTGTATACATTTGTATTGCTTTCACAGGTAGACACCAGTACGTGTATTATTTATTATTATTAGAAGCCTTTGGTTAGATGAGTGTATCAAGGACATATCCTTGAAAAATAACGTATGTGCAGAAAAAGTAAGGCAATATTATAATGTATTTTTTTGAAATATTGTTTATCATCGTTTTAAAAAGAGTCCATTATCCAAGCGGCTGTGCCGACGGGCATACCAATAGTTATATATAAATGTAAAGAGATGAATGTATGCTATAATCATACAACAAATAATAGTCGAAATCAATTACCAGAGAATTGGATTGAATTCCAAGCACCGCTGATGCACATACGGCGAGGAAATAAGGGGATGTGAATTCCATATACATATATCGGTTTGTCTAAATGCATATCTGTGTCTTTCTTCCGAAATACATACACATTTTCCGCTTTAAAATAATATTATCATAATCGTAACAAATCATTGTTTCAAATGGAGGCAAAGTCCCATTACATCTTTCATCCTCTTGTGTACATATTTTTATTCTATCATAATAATACGTGATACAGAATTATGCCATCAAATAATGCCCGTATGCGGACATATCTATTTCGCTATTACGTAGTAATGTTTCTTCCTCCTGCTACTACCACTACTGGTGATGACAATGATCATAATAATAATAATAACAGCAGTAACGGGCCATCCCAATTTTCTCCCATTCATTCGGTCTAGTTGAACAGACAATAAGAGGAGCAAAGCAAGTTAAGCATTGTTTAGGTTATGTTTTGCTGTGATATAACACCCGTTTTTATGATCCTCTCAAGTACTCATACTTTGAAACAGCGAGGTATTTTACTTGACTACTTTATCTATCCCATGCCCTGTTCTGCTTCTACTGCTGCTGCTACTACTCTTCCCACAACTGCTACAATTTTTTTCTCAAGAAAAAATATGCCCCATAAAAATGTATGAGTTTGTATAGATGTGCAGGCAGGTTGCTTGGTGTTTGTAGCACAGCCAAGATCTGTTTTACCGGCTTGTACAGAAAAAAATTGAAAGTTATGTTGTGTAGTTGCTACTACATATATTTTTTTGTATAAGGAAATAATAGATATATTACATAATATAATGTTTCGTTAGTACTAGTAAAAGTGATGCTTTAGTAAGTTGTCCCACTCAGCTATAAAATTTACTTGAGTGGAGGAGGAGGACGACACACAACTTATCATTATTTTTTCTTCTTATTTTAGAAGCGCCTTTTCTTTTTTCCTTTCCAATACTTTAGTCGTTATATCTGATACTCCGACTCAGCATCCATTCAGATATTATTTTGCGGTGTGTTATGAGTACCCCGAGTTTTGCAGTGAATGGGATGAAAAATATATGAGCAATTCAAAACTATCATGTTTGCTTAAAAATGATACCCTGTAATCGGAGTAGAAGCAGCACAGGAATAAAATACCTTTTCACGGGAAACCTAGACAAAAAATTTGCTGTGTTGTTGTTGGTTGTGAAGAAAAGTGGAGTCAGCATTTGCTCCCTTACTTGGCATAGCGGTAAAGCGAGAGGTACGTATGAGGGAGCGATGGAATAAAAATAACAGTATAATAGTGATCATAATAATGATCGGTGTATTCTCTAACTTGTTGGGCGAACAATATATTTTGAAATAGAAAATATTTACGCATTTGCAGTGAAAGGCAACTTCTTTATACACCTACAAAATTGTACTCTACTCATGCAACTAGCTACCCTCTAGTTTCTGTCATCTGGATTGAAAAATGTAAGAATTGTTTTAGCGTCCTATTGTTTCTAGTTCTCACTGAAACCAAAGCAACATTCCGTTTTGTCCTTAAAATGTGTGACGTAACAAAAGCACAGCAGCTAAACTGATTCGAAATCTGTCACATGCAAAAAATAAGAAAATAGAATGCAGGAAGACGGCCATCTCCAAACTTTTAAATGAAATACATAAAATCTTATAAAATCCCTTTATTTATTTCAGAATAGAGAAAAGATCGGGTTTATGGCGGAAAAAAGTGAATGGGGAACGATGAAGTTTTATTTCGACAGAAAATGAAAGATCAGTGGAAGAAGTAAATGAAAGGTATATTTTATATGTATATCAGATAATACGAACGACTTTTTTGTATGTACGTGTAATAAAGGAGGTTACCTAAAGAGTAAAAACTGAGAAAAAAAGTTTATACTAATACAAGACGGGACTGACTGACTAGATGAGAGATCAAATAATTGTTTCATCAGTCCTATAATCCCTGCAGCGCATATAATTTAAGCTTGCCAGTAAGGGAGAATGAAATGAAACAATTAATGCCGTCATTTTTCCACATAGCTGAGCAAAATAAATCTGACTTTTTTGTACATCTTAATGCAAACACCCGCTATACTCTACTATTTACCACTCGTACTACTGTGTTAATGGAAAATATTCAGCATTCAGCAAGGCAGTTGAACGATGATGACGAGAATCACGACTACTGGTGAACGATGATGGCTGAGATGACAATGTCTACTATTTTTATAAAGTCGTTATGTATATATAACCCATAAAAAGAATTCTTCCGCTGAGCACACCGCCACCATCACTACTAACTGAATGAGCCACAATGCAATGCAGAGATTAAGACTTTATAAATATTCAAATGTTATTCATGTAAAGAGGCTAAGTACGCTTGGTATGGAGGACGGCATATATAAAAGTACATATTATAAAAATATAACTCGTCTAAGGTATTTCACTATTCATATATGTCATATCAACATCGTCATCAACATTGTAACTTTTTTATGCATACAGCCAGCAGCAGTAGCACTCACCACCGCACCGTACGAGTAGGTAGGTACCACCCAGTCTTCTTTCAGTGCACCTTAAACAAGTGGAATAATAAGTCAGCTTTTCCATCCATGCAAGTGTATTGGCTGGCATGGGTTTATAGCAGTACTTAAGACACTGTCTGACTCAATGAATTGCATACTTGTATATCTTGAAAAAATATCGTTTAGCTTCACTCGAGCATTTCATTGCTATTAGAATTTGAAACAGAGAAAATTATTAAAAGCTCGCTATAGGTAGGTAAGTAAGCTAGAGGAAACTTCTCATCCTCTTTTGTTTCTCTCTTCCTCTCCTACTTATCTCTACTTCAGCAATCATCCCAGAGTCTAATATCATTGTACATTTTATATTTGAGCAAAGTTGTTTTTTTCTGTTTGTAAGCACAAGTTATTCGTTATTTTATAGTTAACTTTGTACAACTTTGTTTTTAGATTGATAGCAAATGCACGAATAATATGTCTCTCTGGCATGGTTGCTATAAACCAACAGCTTAAATCCCCATTACTCGACGCCGGCTTCCGTTACCCTCACAGCAGAAGACAAAAAAATAATTAAAAGAAAGTCAATTACAAGAGAGAAAAAAGTTGGTAGCCTTGATATGCAGAAGAATGGGAGGGTAAGCCCAATGCTGTTAAATATGTATAAAGATCATATTATCATATCGTATAAAATAGTGGAGTATATAGTTCGGCATTCGGCACGACATGCCAATACCAACATGGATGAAAGGATGTGTGGTGGTGACGATATTTGGTGGAAGTCAGTCAAATACGACTGAAATACAAAAAAAAAACTCCCGAGAGTCAAGAAGAAGAATATTACAGTCGTGTTATTCAGCCCTTCCATCGTCCTATTTTCCGTTCATTTACATGATCGTCAGTAAAAAAGCAGGACCAAATGCGTTTTGCCCAAAAAATAATAATATGACTTTTGTTTTGTTCTTTGTCTTCTCTTTAAACTTTATCGGTTTCTTCTCCCTCGGATAGAATTTATGGGACCTCCTAGTGCCATTATTACTTTTACTTGTTTTATTCGGGATATAACTTGGTTATACGTCTGAATTGCTTTTCACTGCTTGTATTGAAGATAAAAAAAGTAATCTTCAGTAAGCGGATACACAGTTCACTAAAAGAAACAGTGTTGCAACTGTATTTATACAGCGTACAAACGCATACATATACAACGATATAATTTCAAATACACGTTTAAGAACAATTGGTATCGGGCTAGTACGTTGTTTTTAACGTTGAATTACTTAACGAATTTTCTTTTGACTCCGCCAATCCAAACGTATTGTCCGAGAGTGGCACACTCTCGGACAATACAAATGGCAAAAACAAATGTTAAACTATCTACAATTTTTAACAACTTTTGCGTTAATTTCAAATAAAAGTCTCTGGATTAAGTCAATAGCTAATATGTGGATTATTAAACTTGAGTGTGGTATCTGTCGTAGACAAAGAGTGCGCCATTATGTATTAATCCATTTCATTCATTTTTACACACATTTTCAAAACCTGAATAAATTGCATGCACACATAAAAATACCAAGAAATCTTTCATAAATATAATGAAATGGCGATTAGTTCTATTAGAGCATGCTTATACACATCGCAACTTATTGCATATCAGGTGCATTGAATGTTTATCTAACCACCAACATCTCTTATTGAATAAAAAACCTCTCCATACACTATTGTTCATCTTTGTTCTAAAACAAAGCTCCGGGCAGTGCTTTTGTCTCATTGAACGAAAGCAGAAGTATTGATAGCTCTAGGTCGGATGTTTTAAATTGCCACTTCTTCATAAATATTATTCTTAATATCATCATACACTACACCCGTTTCCATTTTTAAAATTCCATGATAAGTCGGTAAAGGTACACTTTAAAATTTTCAATCTTTCTGCTTATGAAAGCGAAGGGGGCAATTCCTATGTGTGTTTTTCCACACTGCAGGAGGGATGCTTAAGCCCACTTGTCACCGGGAAGTCAAAAGCCATTTGGTTGAATCTAGAAGCTATCATAACTTCCACCAGTGGCCACTTAGCATTTATCTTACATCAAAAAGATTATCGTGAATAAATCAGCAACCGAATATGATCCCATGTACTTTTTACAGCTCACATCAGAATTTCTCAGGCAAACCGTTCAACTGAACCTTTCCCTTGATTTATGTCAATATTTCTTTCCGTTGTCACTTTATGGTCATTTAGACAAAATAAAGTTCAACTTATATATTGTCTGTATTGAAGCCATGTATATGTGTATATATAAATCAAGCACAAATATACTTCAAACGTCACGTTGAGGAAATTACAGTTTTTTCTTATTTCTTTGAAAAATAAATTAGGGGAACCTCGAAAAATCATTTGATATAACCGGCATGTCCACTACCCCTGCAGTAGAGCAAAAAAAAATAATGCAAGGCTGCAGTGGGAAAAGGACAGTTTGAGAAAGATGCGAGTGGACACTACTGTTTTGGCAATATTCATATTTATGATCAAATACTCTCCAATAAAAAAGTTTGTATCCGTTTGACTGTATCAGGAAACACTTTTCCCGACACAATCCATGAATACAAAAATTTCCTTCCTTTTCCCAAACTGACCTCTCACTAGATTATTATTACGTTTATCGGCGCCAGCAGCAGCAATGTGTGACCAAGTTAACCGTGTTGAGTAGTCATCGTCACATATTATTACAGAAATACTTATATGGGAAGGGGGAAAGGAAGAAAAAAAAGTTGAGTCAAAGTGATGACGACGATAGCAATGTAAAAAAGCAGAGTTGGTGGTGGTGGTGACGGTAATGAGTATTCCGTGTCATAAAAGAGGTAGCCATAAAAAGCACGTGTGAACACACTACATAGCATTTTTTTCTCTCCTCTTTGTTCACACTTCATATAATACATGCATAAGCAGCAGCAGCAGTAGAAGTGTTGGCGAGAAAGGAGAATAAAATTATGCTCTTCTCCTTGAATGTCAACACCTGAGATTTTCAGTGAAAAAAAAGAAGGATGGAAAGGATGAAGTGAAATGGAGAAAAGAGAATAATAATATTCCTCCACATGCACATATTATAAGACCTCCAATAATATGCACACATGTACATTGAAAACGATTCTCATCTATCCGTGAAAATTACACATGCTAGTAATTTAAATAATAACAGTTTTTCCCTCTTCCTTACACTTCTTCCCTCTTTTGTCGTTTTTAAGCTTGCACACGCAGTTGTCCCCGTACATTAAGATCAGACACATTCATTCATACAACTGATGTACATATTGATTTTTATGCTTACTCAGGATGATCATGATATAACCGTGCTGATGATGATGACGACGACGAGGATGATAATGATGATATGTATATTTTACGTAATGCACATATCATAGTGTTTTCGAGATGGTGTATAAATCAGTTTTAGCCCGGATGGAGTAAAAAAGATGAAAGTGATATGTGGGTGCTTACGAGGAGGAGAAGAAAGCTCGCATGTAGATTTTAGTGTGTATGTGTGTGCATGCAAGAAATAAATAGTTATCAAACACACATAGCATAATTTATAATAATAAAATATGAGACTGAGAGAAAATGATGGTGGTGGTGGTGGCGGCGACGGAGGTGATGTGGGTGATCACCAGATTTGTAATAATATATTCCACTGATTCAACTATTTTTCTCTTATTTTCCATTTCCCTTCTTTTGAAGTGTTTGGTGTAAATGTCGTGCATACTTTATTTCAGAGAGAGAGAGAAGGAAAAAGAAAATATGGAAAAAGGGAGAAAGCTTTGCATAATGTTTCTTATGAAATGCATCTCTCTCTCTCTCGTAAGTATTTTGAAATGTCGATATTTGTATATCATGTAGTAAGTCTCTCTTTTCTCCTTGAGCCATCATCATCTCAACTGACTTAACTCCTCTTTTTGGTTGCGCTGTTGTAGCAAAACTTATGCATAAAACTGTTCCCTTTCTTCTATTTTCTTTGGGCTTCGTTTCCATTTTTTGCTGATAAAGACCCGGACCGTCTCATCTCTCCCAGAAGAAAAGACTGTACAGCTTAAAACAAGAGAAAACTCATAAATGTGTAGAGGATTGTGCGTCTATAGGAAAAATATATGATCATGAAGCTCACTGAAAATCTATTATACTTCTGCTACCGTCAAGCACACACATACCATCATTTTCATATCCCTACTCACTATTTCCTTATCCTTCTTTATTCTTTCACTCCGTACATATGACAGTGCTGCTTTCTTCTTTAATATTACATCTTGAGATTTGTACTTTCAGCTAAAAAGTTGGCATATGAAAGAAGAGAGAGAAAGAGTAAAGACAAGGGAAAAGAAAGAAGTAGAATAATACGGAAGAAAGCAAAAAGTGATGGCTATGGTGGTTGTTGGTGGTATCAAGAACACAGATAGAGAGAGAAAGAGAAACAGACAAAAGTAGTAAAGTAGCAGAGGAAGAGAGAGAGAGAGAGAAATAGATCTCTCCTTGTGATGTCACATCTGGTACAGCTCAACGAGAAGCTTATGCTCCCATCACACATCTTTCTCATTCTCCTTCGCTCATTTTAACGTGCATTAGTCCTCTTTCCCTTGTTGGTTGTACATCAACTTCACAGACAATAATAATATGTACGTGCGATGTTATGCATAACGAAATAATACATGTGAACTCATTCCCTCACTACACAATACTACACACACATTGTACTTTATTTGGATTTGCATACCAATAAGCAACAAAAATGGAACCATAATCTCAACAAAAAAAATGTATAATTTTTAGTTTGAGATCTTGGATCTTTAATATGCCTGAATATATTATTTAGAAATCGGTATCAGTTCCTGTATTCGTGCTCTGTTTCACAGAATCTCCTCCTCCGTTCAGAATAAAACATTAATGATACTTGCATCAATTACTATTAAACTGTCATTGGAGAAGCGTCTCTGTGTTTAATCAATTCTTCGCAAAAAATTTTGCAAGACGAGGTGGCACAAGAATAATATGCATACAATGTTTCATGGATTCATGCTAAATAATAACATTTTCTCATCAAGAGCAAAATATCTTTACATGAATATATTCCGTAGCAAATTAAAATGCTGTTTATTACTAAGAATTTATGGTAAATGATAACCAAGAGAAAAAACATCCCGACAGAGACGTTGGCTCTTCTACCTCATCTATCTTTTTGGAGGCTTATCATTTATATTATGGACGTAGTAAATATCACGGATCAACAGAATAATATTAAAATGTGTGTAAGCAACCAAAAACATCAAGCATCTTGTTTAAATATATCCTTATCCCTATCACCTCTGTTGTCAGCTAACCCAACTTTTTAGCGTCAGCATTGTACTTTACAAAGTTTGTCATCCGAAAAGTTTTGCCCTCAGTTGGAGTGATATAGGTACGGTATAATAAGCACATAATGTCGTTTTATCATGCATATTATTATTATTACTATTATACAGCACACCTGACTCGCTCAAAACAACGAATGATGAAAAGAGCATTTTATAATTTTGAAGGGTTTTCTTCTGCTTAAACTTGTAAATTCAAGATTCCTAAACACAAGTCATTATCATCATCGCTACCAATTTCACAATCATTATTATACAGGAGTAGGTACGAAGAGGGAAGGTTTATCAAAGGAAAAATTTTTCACGTAAAAGCCATTAAACAATCCCGAGCAAGTTTATTTTCTACGAAAATGATACACAGGAGAATGAGAACGACCTGGCTGCTCATGGCATGTTGTAGGATAATGCACGCTTTCCTTGCGCATCAAATCTGAAGAAACTCACCACCCATTACTGTCGAACTTTTGATAGTGTTGATGATTACCGGTTGGAGTAGGAGGAAAAAGTCCACATATCAGATTAACGTACCATGCATGGAAGAAAATAGTAAATTCTGCTTAGTTTCTTTATAAATGGCATTACGGCACATGATCATGTCTAAACCTCCTGATTTGCAACCAAAGTTCTTTAATAGGAGAGAGCACACTTTTTGTCCTATCACAAATGAAGAGGTCCAGAAGAATACGATTCGAAATATTTATGTGAGGAAAAAGTATGCTGGCAGTAGTCTACTTGTACAATTGGGTGTTTACCACAAGTCTCAAAGAAAGACAATAAAAATGTTCGCGTGATCGTAAACACTTTTTTTACCTAATCGCATCATTTTTAACTAGATTAAACAGTAGCGTTTCTTCACTTCCTTTTAATAGAAATTATTTTGTGCATTGTATATTTTGAAAATGAATTGCAGTCAGGATGCACTTGAGGAACTGCAAATAGTCCATCTGCTGGAGACATGCAAGCACCGAAGAGGTTCAGAATGAGGATAAGCGGAAAACCTTGTAATGGCATTCACCTGTCTTCCGCCTTCCGTATTGTGAATGTATCGTAGAAATATCAGATAGAGCATTTTCCCCCATTTCAATGAAAATCTTGCTCACTCTTTCCCTCCTCAGTCTGCCAGTTCTCTCTCTCTCTCTCCCAAGTTTAGCAACTGGCACCAAAAATCCAAAATGTCCCATTGTAATTCAATTTCCATAGGAGTATTATTAAAGAGGACATTGGGAGAATATCTAATGTTATTCATGCATAACCAATAATACACATTCATTTTAGCGAACCGAATGAAGAAAATCGGGCAATTTGTTTTCTTCAATTTTCTTTCCCAAAAATGTTCATTTCATTGCTCCTCTTCTTTTCCATACACAAACTCTCTATCCTTTTCTGATTCACATATCCAAAAAATATTCCTCTCATTCCCTCTCTCTTCTCACGCACATGGAGTGAAACGCAGTGTCTCTTCCTCTCCCTTTTTTCTCTCTACTCTACACTGACATTTTGATGTTTCTCTTCGTATTAGTATTGGAGTTAGAAATGTTGCCAGTGTTACGTGTGTAGTGGTGTGCATGTGATACAAATGAGAAAACACATCGTCCTCCTTCTAAACGTTGCATCAGTGAAATGAAAACTAAAAAAGGCAAAGTAAAAAGCAGAGAGCAGCGTCATTTCTAACTACTAGTTCGGAGCACCTTGTACATCCCCATCGTCCTCAGCATCATCATCATCAACAACACCATAAAGCGTTTTTTTTCAATCGTGAATGAAACCAGAAAGCAAGTTATGGTTTCTTCCGCTTCATCGTATTTTCCTTTTTTTAATAACAATCATCGCGCGAGGTGTGAGAGGGGAAATCTATGAGATTTACAGGGCGGCTCCCATAAGACAAGACCCACAACAGAATCCAGGGAGCAAGCTGCTCTACAACACCTACACAAACACACACAAAGACCGTCGCGTCGTCATCATCATCAGTAGTACTTCCACACCATCATCGCCGCCACAAAAAATACAACCTTACTCAACCACTGACTCTCCCACCACCACGGCCACAGCAAGACTTTTCTCTGTGCATTCTTCTCATTTCCTGTGTTCCGGTAAGGCGACAAAAATTTTCTCATAAATCAGCAGCCGTCTGCCTGCTTGCCTGCATGTGTCTTTGTAAAAGAGAGACAGTGGAAGGATGCCTGCTTGCTTGCTTACTTAGGCTTACAGGTTTCACGACGTATATCGCTTGGTGCAGAATGGAATTTTTAGGGAAAAAATCATCATCACCACCAATCCTATTTTATCGCTCATTATTAGCAAAATCCCTGCCGCTTATGATTATAGGTCTACAAATAATCTATGCATGATTGTATTTGTGTGCTAGCGTGCTGAAGAGTTGGCCAATTTTTAATTTGCAACCAGAGTTTCTTGCCCAACACGACCACAACCAGCTTCATAGAAAGAGGTGGAGAATAATAATATGGTGTGCTATAGTCTAGAAGAAGAGGAGATTCATATCATGCTATCATTAAATCATCTCATTTAACTTAATTAGTATAAACACCTACAAATAGTAACTAATCCCGAAATATTTACAACACACGTACATACTTGCCAACTCTTTCTCCGACAAAGGACACGTGTTTATTCATTATTTTACCATTTACTACGAAATATGACAGCCAAGTGTTGGAGGACGAGGGTTAATGCAAGAAGAAGCAGTCGAGTTCAGCAGCAGCAAAGACCCCACAAATTTTCCTAGCCAGACTCATGACAAATGACAAAAGTCAGCAGGAAGTGGGAAGAGATTCGTGCATGGAAAACATTCCACTCTACAGTTACGTGTTGGAGCTGATGATGCTAATGTTCTAATGATGATACAACTGCACCCTGTCACTTTTCCCTGGCTAATGTTGACGAATACATTAAATCACGCAGTTTACAAGCCAGCGTTAACCGGGATCACCTAGGCATGCAATAAAACAAAGCAAGGCAACGGAAATGTGTGACAGGGATGATGATGAAATTGTGAAACAATATCGGAAAAAATCTCAGTGTGTTCTATCCGGTTGGTCTAATAGAAAAAAATAATGATAACTGATGTTGATGGTGATGATGATGATGGTATGGTTATGGCACTATAAAATATGACAAGATCCGCCCCCAAATTTTATTTATTTGTTTTTCTTTGCTGCTTTTTTCCTAGTACTGTTGTATGTACATCAGTTCATACTACCAATACCAACATTATTACTGACGTGTTAAATATTTGTCACTCAAACGGAAAGTTTTGTGGCAGCAAAAAAAACGAATTGACTTTACTAACTTATATTTTTATTGTCGAAGAAAAATAGATTTTTTTGATGATGAGGACAATTTGTATTCAGAGTAGAAACTATGCACTGCGTAACGTGCTACATTCCACAAGCAGAGTTTAAAATCGTTGTGCACACAAACTGTTTCAACAATTTTATGCTGTTTACACATTGCTGACTGATGCGAAAAATCGAAACGATAGTTAAACTAGCCACAACGATATATTTTGTTACGCTTTTCAAAAAAAATTATGCACATCACCAAATCTCTCTGGCTCTATCTCGCTATTTGTATTTACTCAACTAGAATATTATGTGGATTACTTCAGGTTTTTGTAACTAAAAAGCATAAACAGAAATAAATATTTTATACATATTGTACATAAAATAATGTGATGTTTGTGTTGTAGGTCTCTAGATCCATAAAATGGAACAGGGTAAATGACATGGAAAAATACACGTTACCAAATAATGTTCAGAGAAGCAAACATTTGAAGCTAGTCAATATAAACGGAAGTGTTTCTAAAAGAAACATTGCTAAACATAAAGCTTTCCAGTTTAATGCTCATTGTGCACGATGATGATGCTGATGATGATTATGACAAATATTAGTTTACGAATTTCAAAGGTTTTTGACAAGTCACACAAACGTAAATTTCATTTTACCAATATCAACACCATGATCATCCGTATATTTGAAAAATGCGAGTTGCAGATAGGCTTATGTGGATGTAGAAGCCCGGCTGGTACCATAGATGCCTCTTCGTATTTAACAAATCATCCATTTAAATGTTCAACCGCCAAGGGAATTGAATATGTGCATATTAAGCTCATCATGTGTGCGCACTGTAGTGTCGTGTTGATTATTTTTATTATTATTTTATAACCACTTTATAGAGGAACAAATTGTTATTTTTATTTGTACGTTTACTCAAATGGCAAAGAGTTCCTCTCATCCTCCACCTCGTGCTCATCACATCATAATCAGCATTGCGGCAGCAATATAGCCATGATCCATCCTCATTATCGCCACTACTACCAGTAATCACTATCATCATCATCATCGCATCAGTCTTGTTTTTCCACTAGACGAGCATATCAAATGGCTCGATTTTGGCTTTTGCTTATTTCTAAAAATGCGACATTCTCTACAACCGTAATCATTTCAACTAGCTTCAATCATGATGACGATGCGATGGTGGTGGTGATGATCATGGTGTTTGTATAAACTTCAAACAAACACACCACATCATCATGCATCCACCCAAAAAATCATGAAGTTCAACATGAGAAAAATTGCTTGTTAAATAGTTGTGACGGTGCTGCTGTTGCAATGGTTCCCTTTTCGAGAAACTTGACAGCAAGTTTTTCGTAGAATAGAACCACCAAGATGGTAAGGAGATGTTTTTAGAGGTACTTTCCCGAATAATCATGAGCAACTCCAACCAAAGAACCAAAATCATCACTTCCCAGCTTTTTGTAAAAAATCACGAACCATGATGCATACATGCGGGCAAGGATAGTTTTTTTGTGTAAATATAAATAACATGTAGTATTTTTATTTGATGTTGGTGATAATGAAGAGTAGACTCATCGGTCCTCCTCTTTCATACTCCACCACCGCCGCCGTTGTCGTTGCCGTGTGTATTTTTCTGTTGATTGCTGATGATG
Source organism: Sinella curviseta (assembly GCA_004115045.4). NCBI lineage: Eukaryota > Metazoa > Arthropoda > Collembola > Entomobryomorpha > Entomobryidae > Sinella > Sinella curviseta. The sequence goes on along the minus strand of CM065489.1, from coordinate 18,030,915 downwards.
ACTATTATTATTTGCAGAGGGAAGGAACGACAAATAAAACAAGCAAGGTAACAGAGATGGTGATGACTGTGTTGTCTCTTCTATGGACGGATGATACAGAGTACAAAGACAGTAAAAACACAACTTTGTGTACTTGCTAGCATTTTTCATTGTTAAGCAAATAAACTGACTGGGAGTTTCAAAAAAATTGTCATCAAAAATATGCTTATTATTTTTATGTACTTATTAGCTAGCCCATACATATTTTAAACATTAACACAAGGACTAACAAAGTAATCTTTGCTACACAGCAAAAAATAATATGGTGATTATGTTTGTTAATGGCAATATTGTATGAGCACATGAAGACAAATAGCTGACTAAGCGAGGTGTTGACGTAAGCATGTTTGTCCGTCTGTCTGTGAGTGTGATGCACTCTCCTGTTCGCAATAGAAGGACCAATCTGACACACTGTTCCCTTCAGGGATTCAAATCAAATTGACATGGACAAGCGACCTATTGATTATGAGTGCATAGACAAGTACTGTATGGATTGTGGGAAATCCTGAGCGTTATGATTAAACTGGAAGCGTCACATCGTCTTCAGCTACTCCCATAGGTACACTGTTTCCAGCGGGTTCGCTGCATGAGCTTCGGTGTACCTATGAAATCGGTGTGTTCGTATTCTCGTGCACTTGACCATCTAACAGTTTGCCAAGGACATACTTCATACATGTACAGTCAGTTCATAACGCTATTAAATTCAATCTCTTTACTTAAATTGGGAGAAAGGATACATAACTCTAGTTTCCATGTAGTCAGTCCACTGGAATAACTTTTTTGTCACCATGTAGTAGTTATGGTGGTACATGGTTTGTGTCAACCTGCTCATTATGTCATTTTTGTCAGCATTACTCGTTTTATTGTATCTTTTATGAAAGTATTTATGCTGTACATGTCTATTTACATGTATCCATTAGTGACAGTTGACATTTTTTAGAATACGCTTTTGTAGCGTGTAAATAAGTAAAACATTTTGTCATCAGTCATCAAATCTTCACCATCATCACTAAACAGCACCGCCATCATCAATATCCTACTCAAACTTATGATGACCATCATCATCGTAAATTCACAAATCATCAACATAAAATATAAAATAAAAATATTTTTCGTAGGAGTCATCATTTTAGTCAACAAGAGGCAGATCCATCACATCACACAACCATAAATTATTTGTTCTTCTTGCTGACCATGAATATATTTTAATGGTTTGTTAGAATGTTGGTGGTAGAGATGGTACTCCTTTTGACAAAATAGTTATTGTTTAGAAGGATATTATATTGTTATAATGGAAGGATTATATATTATGGCTCCCTTTTCTGTATTCCACTGATCGTTTAATGTGATGTGTTTATGTATGGGAAAAAGAAATAAAAATGTTTACTCTTTTGCTGACGTGGCTTCCTTCCATCCTTCTCAAACTCTAGAATCAGCCTACACCACTACCAGTCACTACCGCTTACATGATCACATCGAAAAGAGAATGAGATTCGACTGAAAATGCATCAGGCATGTTTACGTAGTGACTTTTTTACTCTTCTGCAAAGATAAATATGATGATGACTTATCATGATGATGATGATGATACTTGGCCAGTTGAAAAAGGAGAATACTTGTTATTGTTTGCGAGAAAAGTATTATTGTAGCTCCGTATAGTAATTACTTTAATGTGGACATTCTTCAAAAAACAAGTTCCAAACTACCATTTGCAAGCAACCACCATCACCACCACAAAAATGGGGAGTGTAGTAGTACTTGTTTCGAAGCCAAGTAAAATATTTTGGTGGAGAAAAAAAATGAGAAAGAAGAGTTTGCAACTTTTTTTCGGGATGAATTGTGTGGACCATTGTACCACCTTCAAATGTTTCATTCCGGAGATGATACTTTTATACTTTCCAATAATTTCTGTTGTTGCTACCGCTGCTACGAATGCGAGACTACTTAGCGATGGCAAGGCAAGGTAATGTTTGTGAAAGAGCGTGTGCATAAACTATATTTTTGGAATATTTGGAGAGAGAGAGAGAGAGGAAGAGGAGCCAGTAAATATATTAAAGTACAAGGAGACACACACAGATACAGCGGAGAAAAGTAAAATTATAGTATAGAGTTTCCTCTCTATTTATGTGGAATTCGAAAAGGGAAAATGTAAGTGGTGGCGGTGGTATAATGTTATAATATGGAATCATGGATGGTGATTGTAGATGGATCCTGTTTCCAGGTTTTCTTCGTGTTCGTCTTCTTCTTTTTGGCCAGCGGACGAACAAATAGCAATAATCATATTATCTCTAACATCCTAAATGTCTCTCTTTTGGGTCTCGCTATGAATGGAAGGAAATTGTTTATGATTGCAAGTTTGGCTTCCGATCCCATTACATATTGGGCTATTTATTGTGCCCAGGCGAGGAGGATCCTTCTCTCTCTCTCCTTTTCCCTTGCCTTGTTTCCTTTCTTTTTCCTAAAGCTTTTGGCTTTGGTCATTCTTTTCCCCCTTTTATCCATGGGCTATATCTTGTATTATGTTATATTATGTGACATTACGGTGAGTGTGATATGTTTTACTTAGCAAAAATCCGAGGAGGAAGAAGACGAACCAGAAGAAAAGAAAGAGGACCATGATCGTCGCAGGGATGACGATGATGATCATGACGACGGTGGTGGTGGAGAACACAGTGCAGAGATATGACCGACCTTTACACAAAATACTAGCAAAGCTATTTATACTGAAAGAGGATTTAGTAGCTGCAGTAGTGGACGGAGAATACACACAAATTCTTCTTCTTCTTGAGCAAAACGTTTACTCCTCTCTCAACTCACATTTTACGTTTAGTTTCCTTTACAACAATAAAATATACTTTGTGTAAGCAACCAGCGGCTGCTAATATCATTGAATAGTTGGCCGCTGGTTGGCTCCCGTTATCATTATTATTGCTGCTTCCACCGGTTTAGGCCAGATCATCAGCCTGCATATTATGTAGACTATACATATATCTACTCTTTATTTGCTTATGTTCTATTATAATAAGCGGTAAAGTGTACTTATTGTCAATAATAATAATAGTAATAACAATAATATTCCTAAGAAATTTACCTTCAGGCTACCATAACAACCATTCATGGCACTTTCCTCCATTATTCGCACTGTCCATTCATGAATACAGATATACCTATACACAAAGTGTTTGCCATGATGCTGTATATTATTGTCATTCCATTGCCGCGATGCGGAATTGTGGATGGTATTTCTGGGAAACAATGTTATTAATATGATTATATTAATGTATTTCATAATAGAGCGAGATGCGATGAAATGTTTGTTGAAATACAATTGTCCACGTGCTGTATTCATATCACCATAATATCCACTGCTTTCTATTTTTATCTTTCTACTTTGTAGAATTCTCTCTGTATTCGCTGTACCTATTTAACCATAACAACGTAACCCAGTCATGTTTTAAGACATGCCTCGTTTGATTGTGCGTGTTATAGTTGAAGTAAAGGAGCACGTAGTTACGGACAGGGAGAGAGAATAGGCACGGAGGAAAAAAATGATTTGTCTTAAGTATTGACGTAGCTTTTTGTGCTCCATGTTCTGTTTCTGCTTACCTTTCTTACTTCTAAATAGAAAAGCACACAGCACATCATCATCGTCATAAGCCTACTCATTGATGTATTATATATTATAGTGTATTTTCTCTTCGTCTTCCTCTGCCTCATTCTTTTTTTCTTCTTTTCCTCTTCCCGTTTCTTCGTCTTATGTCAGTGTTCCTGCAAAACGGATGATTGCTTCGGATGGTTCCGATAAAACTTGGCAAGGAGCAATAACATAACAATGGGCAAAAAAGGACGAAGAGACGAGAAAAGAGAGAGAGCTGTGGCGAAAGTAAACGGTAGTAACATATGATCTTCATAAACCTGTCGTCCGAGAAAGGTTTGCAAAGGCTGACACGGGAAACGACTCGGGCACATCCCGAAAAAAAACTTTTATGACTTTTCCTCTTTCTTTTTCTCCTTCTTATTTTCTTACTCTTTCCTCATTCCTTTGCTTGCTTACTTTTACTTTTCTTCTTTTTCCTTGCTTGTATTTGCCCTACAACGACTTATTTTTTCAGCTTCTCCTCTTCTTCCTCCTCCTCCGCTACAGCAAAAAAACTATATTATTATATATGTAGGTATTTTATATGCTTATGTACAAGAGAGCAAGAGAGCAGGTCCTCGTATTTCTCTTCTGTTTTTTACATCTTATGAATCTTGATAACATAAAAAAGTACATGCATGTTTCACTTGGTGAGAGAGAGAGAGTTCTTTTCATGTTGTGTAACTTAACGCCTCTTCCATAATAATATTATGAGCCTTCTCCTTTTCTCTCCCTATCACTTTTCCATTTTGCTTTTCCTTGCTTGCTTGTTATTATTATAGCCAGTTAAGTGGCACGGTGTACAACAACGATGCGCTCCTTCCTTTTTATTCTGTTGGCTCCTTTTCCTCCTCCTCGTAGTCGTCGTCGTCGTCGTCACTGGAAAAAAGTTTACGTGTAAATGCTTTTCTGGCCTGCCCAAGATGAGTATAAAGAAAATAAAAAGCCAACAACCCTATTTCACTACGGCTAGTTCTAACGCCGTTACTTTTCTATAGGCAATGTATATAGGCATGTTTTAGCATGCATACCAAACGATATAACCACTCTTTCACTCAACCCTTTCGCTTCCCTCTCTCTCTTGCTCGTAACAGCCAGTTTTTGAACAAAGTCATGAATACGTGCATGTTTATAAGTATTATTATGTGTGTGGCATCATCATCTGCCTCTTCCTCTCTCCTTTTTCTTCTCCGTCCTCGTCGTCGTCGTGGTGTCCTGTATACTTTTTTCCTATCTAGACCACAATTAATTTTATAGCCCTCGTCCTTGTCAAAACCCATTAAAATCAGACACACTCACAACTACTTACTCGTACACTTGACGTTGACGTTAAAAACCTTGTGTGTTCTTTTACCTCCTACCTATGTACTTGCCGCACTATTACCAGCATAATAACACCTACACCGTAGCAGCAGTCTTGTCCATGTACATGTACACTTTCCGTGAAACTGGAGGAACACAGAAAACAAATAGCTTCGTCGCTGCAAAATATTCTTTGTATTCATGACTGCAAACTATTTTCCCTGGTTTACATTTAATGGACGGGAGTGGTGGGAGTGTATGATGCACGGGCTTCGCAATAAATTGTCATTATCATTTCTCTGGAATATTTTATATGCACACATGGACTCATGATATCCCATTCTTTAAACGTGCAGGGCGTATTTAGTATTGTAGATCCTTGTATATCTTCCGTGTGCATGTATTATACATGATGAAATGAAGATGTGTGAAACAGGTAAGCCTAGCAATCAGACATGTCTTGTTTACTTCTTACACGGGGCAAGATAATTCATTTTCTGCATTTTATTAGCGACGAGGAAAGTCACGGAGAATATACCAATACAAACATGCATGCCTCCGTTACTACTACTACTACTTGTTTAAAAGTGTTGTTTATGTACCGGGAATGGGAATAATAGCCCACTAACCCCAGTAGTTACAAAGGGTGTGTTTAATTGTAGAGTACACACCATGACCACAAAATTTGACGTCAAACTTGAAGGAATGAAGGAACAAATGCCACTTTTCTGGAGTACAGTAGCAGTCAATAGACCAGAAAGATGGGCAAAGTTGGCAGCACACAAAGTTGACTATGAAGCACGTTTGATGTGTACACGACACAAAAAGCGAGAAAGTCTGAGGAAAAACTTTTCTGATGAGGTTAGTGGCTTGCATCAAAAAGAAAAGACAATGAGAAAGGATGTGCTCAGAATTTTTTGCATATATTTTTGATTCCATCGTTGACTTTCCTACCACCATGGGCACAGGCAAATAATAGTCATTTACTCGGGAGCGGTAGTGACGGTGTTTTGGAATGGTAGAAAGGCGAATATTTTTTATTTTGTATGCTTTCCTCGTTCCACAATTATTTTCATTCTGCTTTCTTCTCCGTTGGAATGGAGGTTGTCTTCTTCTCACTATCCATCCACAACTAAAATGCTTAATTATGTAGTATTTTTGTGCCGGGACGCTCCTCCACTCTGCTACTCTTGTTTTATTCACGCTGTTTATACGCACAAACGTACATAAAGCAATTTCATTTGGTGTGTGATAAGCACAATAAAGTAGATGACTAAAAAGGTCCCCGGAGACGTTATTTAAAGTAAAAAGAAAGTAGTTGCGGTAGTTGTTATTGCGATTATGATAATAATATCTGAAATGGATGATGAAGAAAGTAACCCCTCTCGCCATCGTAGCAACTTTTGTGTGCTTGGCGTGTGAATAAAAAAGTAGTTGGAAAGCATTTGAGCATTGTGACGGGCATGCTGGTGATAATGAAAGCTTTCGTACTTTCTATTCCCACTAAACCATTTAGCTGTTGTCAGTGTACAACTGTAATTAAATCTGAAATTAGATTACGACATACTTACGAAGCAACGCGAAGAAATCATTGCATGTCCCCCGTAACCATCCAACTACAGATATTCGTCAACACTCTCATATAAAAAATTTAGCGGGCATTACCAACTGGAGAGCTATAGTTATTTTATTGGTGTTATTATTTCATTCATTCCATGGTGATTATCTGCATTCAAAGATTTTAGTTTCAAGAATTTAAAAGTTCCAAAATTAGGTTTAAAGTTCAAAGTACACTCAATACAGTGGACATAGGTAGTCCTTAAATGCGGCATTATGCTATGTTCCCATGTCTCAAGAAAAATGAGTATTGAAAAACGTAAATCCTAAATATATATAAGGAATAAATAAAATCGTGACTTAAGTGCGCACATGATAACCCTATATTGCTTTCTGCACCATATCCTACTATGCTGAAAAGCAAAGTTTAATTTACGAAACCAATCCACATTGGGTTACAAAAACTAATAATAAAAAACAAAAAATAAAATCAGCAATCGTAGAGCACTGAAGAAAGGGAAAGATTGTTTCTTTTGAAAGAGCCCCTTTTCGATTCGTTCCAATAAACATACTAGTTTGGCATGTATAATTAATAATTACTCAAACATTGGGTAAACCCTATCGTCTAAAATATCTGTTCCTTCCATTTATTCTATAGATCGCTAAACTCACATATATGCGTACAGCAGTATCAGAATGGAAAGAAGAATAAACTTTTTTTTACTTTAAAAAGAAACCTCCTGACTCGCTTTGCATGTAAATTGAATTGCGTCTTAGCACGATGATAATTTAAAAGAGCCGACGATCTCTTCCTCTACCAGACAAAGAAATAAAACGAAACTATGAGTGCAGTTGTATGCAAAACGGTTATTGGATACGCATTGAGACGGCATTAGTTTTCTTCAACATACGGTTATTCTTTCTTTTTAGTTTATTTCGTGTCGATATGCTGAAAGAAACGCATATTATACGAAATATAAATGTGATTTTTTTAGAATGCCAAAGCATTTAAATGAAATAATAATATAAATATGAATCAAAGTGATCATCATCACAATAATGCAGTGTGTACATTATGTCTGGATTTTGGCAAGGGTGTAAAAAAGGGAGTACTGGAAGATAGAGAGGAGGTATGGAGTGAAGTAATGGTGAAGGGAAACAGGAAAGAAAATGACCAAAAAAGCAAAATAAATCCCGCATTGTTATAAAGTAGACTGTACAATAGAGAAGGAAAGCCGCAAGGACAATTGCAGAGACAAAAACGCAAAGAAGTGGTGGTGGCAACAGAAGCCAAAATACCAAGTAGCCCTGTTTCTTTACAAAATACTTTTACTGACTGTTTCTCATCTCCTCTTCCTTCATCTTGTTCGTTTTCAACCAGGCACACAATACCAGCAACACACAAGCCATTCCTATCGTTACGGCTATTATATTATTATTATTCCAGGCCAAGACGGGAAAAAAGGAAGAGCAGTAACAGCAGCAGCAGTGCAGTAACGGAAGAAAGATCACCAGAAAAGAACCAGAAGCCATCATCATCGCCGAACAAGAAGGTAACAACGGATATTGCATTTATCATCGCAGCATTCTGGAAATGAAAATGTTAAAGGGAAAGGATAGAGTCATCCAGTCACAACTACTGCGGAGATAAACTGCTTATACGTTTTTATAAATACTGTTGTACGGTTTGCCACCACTACATAACAAAATACTTAAGAAGTCAACGAAAGATGACAAAATACACCAATAATAATAATAACAATGTTTGGTTGGTGGTGGTGCGTTGTGTAGTAGCTTCTATTTATATACTCATATAGCATGCAGTCACACTGGTAGATATTCTGGATACCAGAAAATATTGCAATTCTTCTTGTGCTCTTCTTTCAACCTTTTTATATGCATGGAAAATAATTTGTGGCGATATATATTTCAGCTGCATCCCGTGTATTTCCCCTCTTTCTCATCTTTCTTCTTCTGCTCCCATTACAACTTGCGAGAAACCGTTTCAAAAAGCAAACTTTACGTACATTTATTATACGCAAAAGGTATGTATAGGAGGGATATATAAGATGTTGCTACCGCCGTTACTTTCCCTTTCACTCTGCTCGCCCTCGTAATATATTTTAGATATAATTGTTTTCAAAAGAAATTAACGAATACCACTCAAATATTAGCCATCGGAAATGAATAACTAGACCAGAGAGAAAAAGAGAGAGATAGAGAGAAACAAGCTTTTTGTTGCAGTTGTTGGCATCGAAAATGTTTTTGTTGCGCCTTTGCTCCTCTCTTCGCCACACCATTCAGCTTTTTCGCTGTTTAGAGATAAATTACTTTAAGTGCTTCAAGAAAAGATGTGAAAAGATGGTCTACCACCACCATTCACTCATACAAATACAGAATGTAATAATATTATTATGTAGTATCCTAATCTGAACCCTACAATATATGCTTATACCATTATCCCAGTATTCAAAATATACACTTTGGGTGGCTGTTGGCTACTCTGAAACAAGTAACGTGAACATAACCCTTCTTCCCTTCTCCGCCTTCTTCTCATCGTCTTTTACTTTTCCTTCTTTTTTGTGCCTTACCAGCATCAACATTTTACAAAGACACCAGAAAGAATACAAGATAATAAGTTGCTTGCCGCAAAATACAAAGAAGAAAACCATTCAAAAAGTGGTGGTGGCAGTAACCCTCTACTTTAGGGTACGTGCTCTCTAATGTAATAAGTCTTTCCTTGCCAATTCAATGTCCATAATGTGTATTCTGTACCAGTAATATAGACCATAATATTGTAGACAAAAGTATTAATGTTAGAGCATTCCTCGTCCCTTTTTCACAAAAGATGATATTATTTTTCATCATTTCATCATCGCCATTCTTCATCGGTGTTGTTGTGTACTACCGCAAGGAAATAACCATTAAACGGATCATTATCATTGTATTTCTATTCCTTTCGCAGGAAATTTCTGGCACACTGTGAGGAAAGCAAGGAAGCGCTAAGAATTAATTACTAAAAAGAAAAATGATGCACCTTTGGATTGAGTCTCCGCTATACAATTAAATATATTTGAGGGTTGAATGATAGATAATTTGCTACCCCTGTAATGAGTGTACTTATCCCATTCAAATTTTCATCAATGTCATCTTTAATATAATATTCGTATTTTTTCCTATTCGTATAAAAATTCCACGAAAACAAAGTTGTAAAAGCTAAAGTAGGTGCTGTACTTTGACTTCCTCGAAATATGATTGTAAAAAAGAAAGTGGTGAATCATATACAACAGAAATGCGAACATTCATACAAATATGTACACGTGTAGTGTACAAACCGCATTATTATTATTATTACTATGTTTACGCATTGTACCATGTTCTTATTTAGATAAAAGGTTCTCAAAACTGCCCTCTCCATTCGGCCAAGATTATTGCTCTTTCCTCAGTAGAAACTTGGCTGTCCTAATGTGTGTGCAGTATAATAAATACGTTTTATTGTAACAAACAATTGCGAAGCAAGGGAGGCAAGTTGATACTCATATTATTATTGTCTTGTGTCTTTACAACCACCGAAACGGCTAACTTTACTGCTGCCTCCAAATATTGAAATGGTTGATTATAAAGGAAAGGAGCTTATTTGTTAGCGTTGCGGATGCACATTTATGTATATATTACCCATATCACTTTGAATACGGATCTACTTTCATACTTAAATGAGAATATTTTCTTCTCCGGTGATTGTATATAGCGAGAAAATGGGCAGAGAGGAAGAAACAATAACAATCTCCAGTTGCACTTTAACACATCAAAACTTCTTATCCATATATCTGTTTTACTGCTGTTCAATGTGGTGAATCAGCGACTCTGCCGCCCTGGACAATGGACTATACACAAAAGGATGATTCTCGCGAGGAAAACTCGTTTTTTAGTTGGTTGTTTGTATTTGGTAGTATTGATCGGCGAGCAGCTCACAAATAAATGTAAATCAACATGGGAGGTAAGAGAGAACAACAAGCGAATGAAATGGACAAGAAGAATAAGTGTGTAAACAAGGGTTGCAAATAAAAGTAATATGTATTTATCTACGACACGCACCCAGTCATCTTCTTACTAGCTATATCATAGCAGCAGCAAATAAGATATCAATAAAACTTGTGTATATATATGACATCCTTGACCGATATATTACTAATTTAATATGATATATACCTTATAAAGAAGATAATAAACAAGTATTTATGTGTAGTCCAGCTCATGAAGACAAAAATGAATTCTATATTTGTTGGGGAAATCATTCCCAAGCCGTTTTTATTACTTCCCTTGTAAACTTACTTGTGCGTACTGACACAGCAAAACGGAACAACATTCTGTAGATCTGCGAAATGACATTTTATTTGTAGCATGACCCCAAGAGATTTTAGAATATTGAATGGACAAGAAGGGTCAGCGTAGCAGAAAAAAAAGTTGCTGAAACTGATACTGAAACAAAACTCAAATAATTTCTGACAAATTGAAATTTTACAGCGACACATCAAGACAAGGCATTAGTAGAGGGAAACCTGTTTTTACATTTCAAATGCTTATAATTTAATTGGTAACGCTACTGCGGTGTAAAATGTACACTTTTCCAATGTAAAACGCGATCTATTTCGTGAGTTGATCGAATAATGAATAATGCATTTCTACTGTTGTAATTTATTTACTATTTCTGTAGTCTGCAGCATGGAAGACGGCGATAAGCTAGTTCATACATCATATGCACTCTAAATATAAATAATGTTATTACTCCATTTTACATTTTGTCTCCCGTTTTATTTCATTTTTATACTCGCATCACGAGAAACATCTCTGGCATACAAACTGCGAATAAAAAACCCTGACAACATCCAGGCATGCCAGATCCACATAATCATGTCCCATCATGCCTTGTTTCGTTGTTGTTAGCGTAAAATCGTACGTGAGTCATAAATGATTCTGTTTATTGTCGCAATTGAGTCATTTAAGAAAAGCAAGTGTTTTATGTGAATTAAACCACAACAAAACAGTTGCCGGAAAATGAAATAGAACTTTCATGCAAAGGGTCTGGTACGGAGTATTAAAATTCCGTACTGATCTCAAACTCGCAGAATTAAATATTTTTTTTGTGTATTCATAAAACGGTAAGAAAGAAAAGGTTTTTCTCTACACTTTTTCATCAGCAGCAAAAGCATTCCACGCTGCTTTTCGTTCCAAGTTAGAATGCCATGGTGTAAATGAAATTGTGCTGGGATAAAAGTGAGAAAAAAAAAGAAAGTGTGGTGGTTGTATGGCGATGAATGATAGCGACAGGAGTACCAGGAACAATTGCGACTGGCGCACGTTACTTGTCTTTTATATGACTAGAATAATTTCTATTGTTTTTCCAACTCCAACCTTCAAATCCTGCAAGGCAAATTTCATGTCACCGGTTGACTGATTTTTTTCTTCTCTCAAGTTAAATAACACTTTTTGAATGAATGAATAAATGAATGAAAACTTTTTTCCAGGGGTTATGATGAAGTCAGAAAAGTCACACATACATAAATACATAATAGGTACACATACAATCAAGCATACATCTTCTTCACTACCGCCACTCGTTTCATCCTTAAAGCTTTTCAAAATGAATGAGTAGAGTCACTCCAAGTTGACACTTCATCTTCTGAGCCGTCTCTGATGATGATGTAGTGAGCAAAGAAAGATACAACAAGAAGAAGGGGAACCGACAAAAATATCAAGAGCCTCTAATATGCTACTCTACTACATGGTATAAAATGCTGATATATAATAATATGTAAGGAACCTTTGTACATTTTTTGCTTACATTTTAGCTCCAGTTGTCTCGAAGAAACACACCACTCTTCAGCATAGCTCCGTTTTTTCTATGATCGTTCTTTTCTGGCAGAAGTCACTTCTTCTCTTGACGAGAAAATCACAAGAGAACCGACTTATGGGCTGTTGATTTGACTTGAGCAGTAAAAAACGGCGAGAGAATTATAAGAACAAAAAAGAGACACAAGACACACAACTAGTATTAGAGCCACCACCGCTTCTACAGTTGTACGGCTTAAGACAAACGACGGGTGAAATGAGAGACAGGCTAATGTATTTTCTGTGAATAAAATGAGTCACTCGGGAGACCTTTCCTGTATTATTCACATACACAATCTAAAACACCAGACTTTACACACACAGGGAGAAAGAGAGGAGACACGCAAGAGATAAATATACACATATTTTTATACACTCTATCCATCCTTCTCTGTTTTTCTTCTTCTTTTCTCTCTCTCTCTCTCACGTCATCTTACTTACTCTTCCAGTTTTTCTTCGTATTCCTGCTCACTCTGACTGCATTGTTCTTCTTTTTTGTTTAAATACGCTAGTACACTTGGCAATCTAGTTATATATTATGAAACATGTATAAAAATCGAACAAAAGGGTTCGTCTTCTATCTTGAGTTTTTTTTTGTTTCACACCTTTGGGGTACTGATTTTGATTCTAATGTGGTAGTACATATTATGCTGGAATTGTTGATGTAAGAGGGAACACTTGAAAACTTCACAAGCAAGCGGGTTGCATAAGGTGGTGGTGATACATTCCTTCATTGAAGCGAAAGTGTATGGAGTCTTTTGCCAACTTTCTTTATGGTAATGTCACACTCTTTTAAACAATGAATAAAGACATTTATAGTTTTACTCGTCGTAGCAGCACACTACTAAAAATTGAACGGTGGTGATGATGGCGGTGGTAGTAAAGTGGCGGCGGTTCTGATAGAAAGAAAGACGAGAAGAGTGAAAGGTGATGGTGGCGGCGGCGGTAGCATTATGTAAGCATCCGCTTTTTATGTTTCTTTATCTACTTAACTCTCTTGTCGCATTCTCGTCGTTTTTTACCTCTTCTCAGCTTCTTTCTCCGGCTTTTGTTTTAACAAAAATCACGCTAAAATGCTAATGCGTAATAAGTACGTAAACGGATGTTGGATCTAACAAGAAAGATAATACTTTTTCTTTGCTGAATTTTATATACAAAAAAAGGAGAAACGTTTTCCCTTAAGATTTTTTATTCCTTTTCACATAAAAAGTCGACACTGGTGATGATGATAATGTTTGTGAGGGAACGAGGTAAGGAAAAAGAGACACACATAAAATTGCATTATCATTTTCTACCTCCTCCGTTATCCGTCCTCGTTGTGTCGTACACATCAATAATATAATCCATATCATCAGAGAAAATCTTCTATACTCTTTTTTTGGCAGTGGGGAAATAATGAAGAAAAAATGAGTGGATAAACAGCCAAAAAAATATGCGACAAGAGGAGGATGAAGTCACAGAGTACAATATATAGAGAGGGATTTACAACCCCCTTATCTCTCCATTACACAAGCCCAACAACACTTTTTGTCATCTTCACTGGGCTAATTTGAAAAAGAGGCTTTGATTTTCACTCTTGATACCAGTAGTAGCGGTAGTAGCACGCAACGGCAGTCAGAAAAAACAGAAACGAGGTACAACCGGCAGCATCATTCCTGCACTTTCCCTTGCTCCTGTTCATCAGTCTGGTAGAGTTACTGTCAGATTTTGTACAATATATATCTGTTTGTCGTATTCGTATTGATACCCCCTGTTTCAGTTGCTGGTGCAGCCTAAACTTCCAGTCATACAAACTTCAAAAAGCTTGGAAGAACACAGGCAGTACTACATCTTGTAAATGCCTCGCTCACTCAACATTTGTCACTATTTCCATTCTCTTTCTTTCCTTGATTTGCTTGATTATTCCATCAAAATCTTTGTAGTTTTTTGTTGGCTTAGATAGTTTCGTATTTTCACTTGTTTTCATCCACAGTACTCCGATTGTTAAAACATGTACAACCACATGTCTATTTAAAATGATCACTCACTTTGTGATTTAAAGTCAGTAATACGATTAACTTTATACAACATTGAAAGTTCACTTTGGTATTGCCAATTTATCACTTGAAAGTTAATATACGATGATTATGTTTCTCAACTCCAAGTCTCGCTTCTCCCCATATCTCATGTAAATCGGTAAAAAAAAGGTTTCTTCTTATATGTTGCAAAGACGATAATCAGAGTGCATATGAGAAAAGACCGGTAGCTGCTCCACGCTCGTCAAAATGTCTAGTTTCCCCCAGGGTCAAGGCAGACAAGTGAGAAAAGGTGATGCACACACAAAGTATTATTGTATACATGCATGTCGATGTACAAATGTGTTATGACTTATGATGATGAGCACGACGACAATAGCCGACTATGATAATAATGTGGTAAGTAATGATGATGGTGATCGACAAGGAGATGATGATGATACGTACATATTATTACATCAGTGTATGTATTCTTCTAAAAATGCTAAATACAATGAGACAACAAGAAAAGGGTAACAGCAGGAGATCCATGCACCTGTTTTCTCAAGTCAAGCCAAGCTCTTCTTCATCACAAAGGCCACAGCCGAAAGAATGGACCCAGTGCTGCTCGCTCATGATTCATGATGGTGATATGGTGAAATGGTTAGTACAACCGCAGCAGTAGGTATATAAATGTTAGCAGGTAGGTAGTCAAATAGAGTTTGTTACGCCAACTAATATGATTATTATATAGCATACCTACAGAAGGAGGAGAATGAGAAAATAAGAAGGATTTTTTTATTATGGCGATGATAAGAGGAGTTGAGAAAAAGCAATTGCAGTCTCGTTGCATTAAAAAGGAAAGACATGGTTGATGATGAGCTAAAATAAGAAAAGAAGAAGTACAGAGAGAGAGATGCCACGCTTCAATATTCTTAATATTAGAAGATGTAATGTTGTAGCAATAATAACAATAATAATTTTTCAAAGGTTATAAATGTATATATGCGCCGTAATATTTTTGTATTTGTAATACCTACGCCGAAGCCAAAAGTGCATAAAAAGATTTTTCAGTCTGCACCGCTCAAAGACAGTAGTAGAAGGGGAATAGCAAATAAATAATATCGCAGCAGCATTATCATCAGTGGAATGCATTGCACACACAAAGTATATGCATTTGGGAATCTGATATATTTTTTAAGCAGCCTTAGCATAAGTTGCTTCCTCCTCTGCTTATCGTTTTTGTGAGAAGTGTTAATTTCATTTATTATGTGCTTTCAAACTTCGAGTATACGTAATAGCAGTACTTTTTTATATTTCACGCAGCTTGTTTTACTCTCCTTATGAAGATGATAATTGAGAAAATATTGGATTTTTCTTGGGATAATGCAACACAGTCATCTTGCCAACATTATCCACAGTTAGGTGTGGCAATTAAAAATAATAATGGATGATATGCTGCCCTTTTAAAAATAAGTACAGGTAAAGTTAAAACTCAATTTATCCAATTTGTATAACAAACTGGAGCAAAAATATTAATATTTTACGAATCAAGTGGGTAAGTTGATGTTTTTTATGTTCCAATTTAAAGCTATTAACCTACTTTTACTTTTTCATGACAGGTCATTGCAAAGCTTTTCAAACGACCTCCGACAAGGATATTCGAGAAAAACACTCATCAAAGTTGTTATTTAAACCTTGGATTTGTCGTGTTACTATGCAATATGCACTTAATTTATAAAACAAACCCCTTGAAGATGGGAAAAAATAAGTTAGCTTGATTGATGCCTAATTATTTCACTGAAATTCTCGTGAATAGCTAAGAACTGTCGCCATATTCATAATTAACAGTGTTTTTATGAAATAAAATATGATCATCACCACGTCAATGTCATGTCTTGTCGCAGTTCAATTCAAGCTTGAGTGGAATACATGTTTTTCTCTGGAGAAACTATTCTCACTACAGGAATGCGCGTTGCATAAAATTAAATGTCAACTTTTTTTTAAAGCCAAGAATAATGTTGAGTTTATTGCAATAGCGAAACTCTATCCTATGCACATAAAACATCATGACTGGATGGAATGATCATGTTTTTACGACGACAGGAAGTCAAATTGCAGCAGTAAATATTAAAATGTACTGACGTGTCTTTAAATCACACTACATTTTTATGATCAAATGATAATTATGTATAACTTACAATTGAGATTCTTGGAAAACAGGATAGGTATAGGTATATTAGCTAGTAAAAACGTCTGTTTTCAAGTATTCAAGTATCAAACACTGGACTGGACATCAAAAACAGATCACCTATGTGATAAAAGCATATTCTGTATTATGGGCAAATCTAGGTATTAATTATTGCTTTTATATAAACGTTCGGCGGTAAGAAACGATTGAAGTTACAAGATAATTTATGCTGAGAACCTCATGATCACTGGAAAGAAGTTTTGGTACACAATAAGATGATTTGCTTTTGTTATTCTCATTATTACTATTATAAGTGCACTGGCGACGTAATTTGATAAAAATCCAGATAACAACAGACAACATTATTTGATACTGTCGGCATTATTAATTGCACATCCCAGTTGACAAACCAAGAACATGTATGAGCTCTGCTTGCAGTGACCTCGATAAAAAATGAATAAGCACAAACATAATAACAATAATAAGAAGAAGAACATAATTTAAATGCTTTGTTTAATCCTAGCAAGCATTATTTGCATGTTTACGCCCCCGTTGGACAACCACTTGCTTAATTATTTATTAATTCCAATGATGATTCAGTGTCTAATAAATAACCGCAGTATACGGACCGCAATATATCAGATACCTCAACAGAAGAGCAGCATGTTATATAGCATGTTAATACTATCATCAAAATACTTCATCTGTGCATGCTCATCATTCATTACCCTGATGCTGATCACTGATCACGTCTTCAACTGTTTGTTTTGTGACGGGTCTGGTAATTTTGACAACCTTAAATTGTACATATCAGCAGCGTTCGTGATAACGTCACAACAGGAAATGTGCCAAATACTTAAAATTCTTTAGAAATACTTGTGTCAAATACAAATTAGGAGCTTATGTCACTTGAGAAACAGTTGTGCATAAATAATGCTATGCACCATATTGAAAAAAGATGATGATGATTCCTCAAAAGCTGTACAAACATTAATAGAGGATTAAATATTTCCTTCGACGCTTAACATGACTCAAACATGCTTGATAACCTTCAGATATATGCTACCACGTGCAGCTAATTGGGCAATAGTGATTGTGTCATCACTTGTTAAGCATTGACAAAAAATAAGTACGGCCAAGTAATCCGATATCACTTACAGAGGTTTCAGGGCAAAGCAATTTTTCCAGATACAAGAATTTTGACAGAGAAAATCGACAATTTAAAAATGACCTTGAAATGATTTTTGTTTCTACTTATTTCCTCTCCTCTTTGGCTCAGGCAACAAAGTAAAAGAAACAAGTACCAAATACCAAATTCCTCTCTTTCTGTCTCTCTATTTGCAATTGGATTGAGTACAAGTGCAAGTGAAGAAACAACATTGCTCTGCTTTGCTAAAAATGTTTTACTTACATTACACACTACTTTACCCACATGCCGCTGGATATAATGTGATTTATGAACTGGTGGATTTGCCAGAGTTACGGCATAAGCAGCACTACATTCTACAGGGATGGATGGATGACTGCCTGGATATAATACATTAAGTTTATCCGAGTTTTAAAGTAACTAGTCACATACGTAATAATGGAGTGGTTGTGGTGATATTCAGAAGCAGTAGTAGTAGCAGGAAACCCTTTTCGTAAACGTAAGCCTCTCTCTCTCTCCCTTTATGTATGCATATTACCTATATCTGTGCAAGAGGAGGATGAAGATGGTTGTGTGGATTTCTACCCGTAAGCTGTATTCTTCTTCATCGCTCTTTTATTCCAGTTTTTTGCCTCTCTGGTGAGTAGATAAACATGCCATTGTGTATACAGTCTAGAGATTCATTTGGTGGAACATTATTATAAGCTTCCTAAATAAACGGATGTCTCCTTCGTCTTGCCTTTTTTGAATGAAGACAACTTGAAGAAACGGAAGAAAGTAAAAGAAATGACACGGAGATACACATAAGTTTAGTATACTTGAGGAAATGGCTTTGCGGGCGCTTATACCCTAATAACATCACACACTTTGCGTAGAAAACTGCCAGCAGGAGAGATATATATTTATGCAAGGACTCCTCCGTCTTTCTTTAGCGGAGCGAGAGGATAAGTTGGAATGATACACTAGCAGAAAGAGAGACTTGCAACAGTTGCATTTATTTCCTGACATTTCCCCCTTAACCTCCGAGCAATATATATGGGCATAATCTGTAATCAAATTTAGTACAATTGTCTTATTGCAGTCATTCTTCTAGGATTTTATGGCGTGGAAAAGAAGATATAGAGTTTATTTTGTGAAACACTCCAAGGCAAAAGGCGATATTTTAAAAAAGGGTGTACAAAACTGCGCGAGACCAGTACAGTTATGATGATGGAGTTACCACCACTACTAGCTTTCTACATCGCCGTCACTAAACTTTGCGCTCTTTTATTCACAACACAACCCACTTTTTCTCTTTTCTGTACTTTTCAGCATATTATTATTGTTATTATTATCATAACAACAATGATATTCTTATGGGCAATAGTCATATTTGTGCAAGTGCTGGTGCTTTGTTTACGTCACTATCCATTTGTACATTTATGCATGCGCAGCAATGTTGTGGTGTGGATGGGGTGGGTAAAAATTTTGTTCTCAGGAATCAGGAACAAAAATATACAATATAATGTACAAGTCTGGAAGTAATACGCGACTTTTTATCGGAGAGTCTTGTGTGTGCATTTTACTGCATGGGTAAAGTTGAAAATTTGTTTTTTCGTACATTTTACTCGGAATTTTTCACGCTTGGATTCTTTTGCAAGGAGGATTCCGGGAAAGGATACCAATATTATGCACTAAATTGTAAGTCTGGTCGCATTGTTGGTTTTTTCTACTTACCAAAACTTTTCTGTTGGTATAGATATATACATATGCACAAACGAAGCTTGTGCTTATCTTATAAATGAACAAGTTTATTTCCTTTCCATTTCCGCAACACATGTTGCTTTTTTCTACAACTCAAGTGTATAGAATTTACACCTCTACATGTGAATACTTGCTAGGTATTAAATATATCGTAAGTTCCATATTTACAATTCTGTGATTTGGTTCGTGTATATTTGTGACAAGTGAATCCGTCTTTTTTATTTTTCGATTTAAACTTGTACAAAACTTTGTAACTAATAAGCGAAACAAACATGCGGAGTAAGAAAATGGACAACTTTCCTTTGCCACCTTTGTCCATGCTGGAAAATCACGTAAACGAAAGTGCTGCCATTACATTTCAGTGATGAATAAGTCTCCCCAAGTTTTGAATACTGGTTTGTCATGATTCGACTTATAAATTTGTTTATAATTTACAAGGGCAATAAAAATTTAATGGTATCGTAATAGTAAGTCATTTTATTTTGCCGATGAAATCTAACATTGATTCTCATGTACCTATTATTATAACCATCATAACAGTATATAGGTATGTACAGTGTGCCACATCACTTACGTACCTCATGTATGTATATCTCCTTATTATGCAAAAGGTGTCGCGTTGATAAGAATCTACGCGCAAAGATTACATTTTTATAAGGGAATGAATGTCTACAACTACTGTGTTTCTATTAATGTCTCACTTTAATGTCTCGCTTATGTACTCACCATAATCATCTTCTGTAAATAGTTGATGTCCATTTTAATAAATTTTTAAAAGTTCCTTACGCACACAATATTTAATGTTATAAATATTTACGTATTATAATATACCTAGAAACTCTGTTTAATGCGTTGTGACTTTGTGACGTACTCAACTTATCTGGTATGACGACATAACACTGCATATCTTTGAGTTACATAACCTTATTAACATTATTACATCCATTTATATTCATTCATGCTGCTTAAAGGGTAATAACTGCTATGCAGAGTTAGGTTAAGAACCCACTTTCTTCATCCAACCGGAACAATATTTCTCCATAAACCACTTACATGTGCATAAATAAGTGGCACTAAAAAGGCTCAGAGTTGAACTCCACTAAAAGGGTTGGGACCAACCTGTTTCACTTTTTGAAAAGTCGTTAAGTGAACCGGAAATCTTGGATAAATCCTCAGGTGGGCTACCCGTTCCCATCGACAGAACTGTGACGAGGACGCGACTCCAAGAATTCTTGTCCCCAGACACAATACGCCCTTTCGCCTTCTTCCCCATTTCCATTTGAACGACGCATGAAGCCGAGATGCTTACCATTAGCATTTATGTAAGATGTATTTTAGAAAAATAGTGTCGTTTATTGGTAGCCGAGGCATTCAAACTATGACATTAAAGTATTAACTCTTTAAAAAGGTGGATTTTCAGTACAGGGAAGTAAACTCTCCGAAAAGGAGAAGACACTATACTGAGATGGGTATTGTTTCATGATGACGAGAAGAGTAGAAATGCAAAACATTTTATAACTGGTGAACTTGAGCATTTTTCGTGAAAAAAGACATTTAAAGGATTTTTCTTGCTTTATGAAATAATGCAATACAACTTCAGCGATGCTCATTTCACCTTACTTTCGATATAGGTGTTATGCCGGATGTAAAACCGTTTACCGTTCTAAAACTCAAGAAGTTTTGCTGCTTGTCATGGGAAAATATTTTGAAATTTATTTTTTGAATAGATAGACAAGCGAAAACATTTAATGATCAAGCTCAAGAATGAAAGGCACATGCATTCGAAAAAGATCATTAGAATTCATGTTTCTAAAAACGGGTTATACGCGCATGCCATTACAAGAATCTTTGCACATCAATCAATCTGTGAAAAAAACTGGAAATATCAATTATCTACAGGTAGATCGTTAGTCAAACTGTTGATATTGATTAATGAACTACTAAATGTGTTTTGTCTTACTAGCTCGAGATAACTCTTAATTTATTATAAGATTATATTAACCAGAACTTACGTTGCTGTGTATTAAGAATATACAGCGCCACAATCAGCGTTAAATTTTCACTTCGAAAAAACAATATTAACTAAATATTATGCCATTTCCCGCTAATATTTACATGCAATAAGTGAGAAATTCGTAGGATTTCTTCGTGGTTTCAGGAATGCCCGCTATAAATTTCTCTCGGTTGTTTTTATTCCAATCACAATCAAAATAGTCGTCCGTAGGATGAAAATCAGAACAGGAAAAGAAATACGTTTGTGGCACATTTATAATGAATGTTACACGGCTACATGACGTACACAATGAATGAATATTGCTTTTATATATCGCTTAACACCGGTGCTCATGATGATGACGATGATGATTCGGAAATCGGCACAATATTTCTCATACTTTTTTAAGGATCACCAAACCGACACCATCGTCACACCACCAATACACGCCCCGTGTAGTATAATATGTATGTTCGATGGTTGTACTTTTCGTGGTGTCGCTACAGACAGAGTGGGATAGAGGAGAAAAAGAAACAAAGTGTGCCGTTTTACAGATCCCTCATTCAGGGAAAATATACAAAAATGGTTTGGATGGAACATTACCATAAATCAACTACTACTCCTCTGTCGCTGACACTCAGGTTTGTACTACGAAAACGCATTGGAGAATGGGTTTTGGAAATTACTTTAACTCGTAACGACAACTGTCGCAAAATTTATTAGCTCATAAGATCTCAGTTCAACGCCCATTTTGAGACCGAGAAGAACCAATAATATGGATATTTATATATACATGCCTATACAATATACACAAATATACAATACAGAAAAGTATAGAAATATTTTTTTGGAAGTTTTTAGTCTTTTTATGGTTACGAAAATTTTAAGATGTTCGGTGGTGGGTCGCCCGGATTGCTGTCGCTACTACAATTGCCCTGCAATCTTACTGTTTTCTCAAGGAATACAATAGGAAAGGAGACAGTGAAAGGAAGGAGGCATAAAAGTATTACAAAATAAGTTTTTTTATAAATTATTCGGCAATTTTGAGAAGCCAAAACAGGCAGTATTTATCCCTGCTTCTCTTCACCCCACTTGTAAGTGCTTTTGCGTCTACTAAATGTCGTCTTCAGGAGGCAGTTTAGAAAACGCTTGGAATTCTTTTAAATTAAGCTTTACACAAAAGAAAATCTGGAAAAGCATCATAAAAGCAATATGTGTGCGTCATTGTAATACATTCTTACACACAAACAACAGCTGTATTGGATTTTTGCCATACATACCTTACAACCTTTGGGAAACAATGGCGATGGAGTCTTTGACAAGGTCTTACTAATATGCACATAAGTGATTCTTAAATGCCATGTTAGACTGGAAATGATTTGACGATGATGATGATGCCCAATGATCACGCATATAAATGTTAACACTAATGCAACAATCATGTAAGTTTACATGCCCTTGTAACAACCTTTCTTTACTTGCTTGCCTGTTGTCTTCTCGCTTCGCCGTGTAAATATGAGATATTACAACATCTATAAAAAACAAGACGAGCGAGACGTAAGCGAAGTCATTCGATGAAAGCTGCGAGCCTATGCACAATATCTCTTGGTAGTAATTCGATCCTACCTCATTTCTTTTATTTCTTTATACTTTGCACAATTTTACACACTGACACAAATTATCCCACAAATTATTTTTTCCCTCAGTGGTTCATCCTACATTTTAAAGTACAACGGTGTATGTCGTTGTATTAAAATATATGCTCTTCATTCCGTACTACATCTAATATTTCATTGATATGGACAGTTTGCATAAATAAATGTGTTGTATAACAATTTTTATTACACTCTTTTAACATGCTTGCATAACAGCGTTCCCATATTTTATCAATAAAAACACAATTTTAGGAAGTGGTAAATCTGTTTTGTGAATGAAAATAATACATAAATATGCAATAAACCTTGCTTGCTCGTCAATACATTTCATTTCTTGAACCTGGGTATAAATATATTATATATTTTAAACAGCTTACATATGTGATGAATTTACGCAGAGAGAGAAAAAGACAACAACGGAAAGGAAATGCCTACTTAAGCACAACTCATGTGAGGAGTAGACTAAAGATGCCCGTTACATCGTTTTCAAATCATTTTTGTGACAACTTCACAAATATTTATTTAATTATTCCCGAAGGAGATGTGAGTATAAAGTGCTCAAATATATTGAATGTTGTACGAAAAAAAACACTTTTGAGGAAACATTGGTGGTGAGGAGGGGTATAGAGAGGTAGTCATTTACTATTATTAGTACAAGTACACAATATTATGAATGTGTTTATGTTAGCGAAGAAAAAAAGTTATTTGGGCGATGTGCACCACAAACAAAGGAAATGGAAGCTTACTTCTCACAACAAGCTAAAACGCCGAAATGCTTGAGTGGGAGGAAAGAAGAAGGATGTTTGTGGATTCCATCTGTAAAAGTGGAAGAACTCCGACAAATATTATGAGTAAGCAATATTCAAACAAAAAAAGCAGCAAAAAGCCTCTCTCCACTTATTATTATTATTATTAGTTTACTTATTGTCTGTAAAGTGTACTCAAAGACAACATCACATGTTTATGAAAGGACATAAAAATCTGACCAGTTTTAGTAAAACTACTAATAATAGTAGTGGTAGTTATAACGAACACTAACAAGTAAATAGAGTCCAAAAATCATGAAGATAGAAAATAGAAGTGACTTTTGCTGGTAGGAAACGGAAATGCTTGTAGCTCACAGCTCCTCAAATTCCACTCTTTCTCTCTTTCTTCTTCTCATGCAATCTTCCTTCCACCATCATCCCCACTACCACTCATTTCAAATGTACCACAAAACAACAGCAATACGACATCATCATCATAGGCAAACGTCAACATCCTACTTACCAAAAAACCACCAAAACATACAACCGCCACTGCACTGACAAATTTTCCATCTAAACAAAGTCAGTTAAGTATATGTTCATTCATACTATGCCTCTAAGGACACTCCACTTGTCCCCTAAAGATATTACCGAACAAGAAAATTAGTTGGTATTTTTAATTTTTATAGTGTGGTGGACGGACACAGGCAGAGTACACGTTTAAACGGTCTTGTGGTGATACCCCTTTCCACTCTGGGGTTTCATAAATGAAATGTCCTTTTAGATGTGTTGGTATGTACCATATGAACTTTAAGAAACATGAGAAACCTACAACCTGCATCCATTCCTTTTGCCCAATTTTATTTTATTGCCAGAAATACACAACAAGTCAATATAAATAAATACACATACATGACATGTAATTGTCATAGGAGAAGCTTTTATAAGAAAAAATTGTGTGTTTGTAGTAAGTATAACTGAGATACAAACGGGAGAAATAAAAGGGCATTGAGTAAGTCGAAGAGATCAATTTTAATGATGGTGACTATTTTCCGGTGTCTGGTTTCGGTCTGGGAAAATCCTGGACAGCCTCATTCACCAACATCCACCACCACACACACAAAAATCACGCTTGAAAACGCTGCTGCTGGTTACTACATTTTTGTTCTGATGATCATGATGGTTCAGATGGCTCGTTGACTCATTCGCTCATATTATTTAGAAAAGGATAGGTAAGGTGCACGCATTTGGTGAAGATTTGTATATAAGTATTTGTGTGCATATTTCGGGTTCACACAAAAAAATGAACATAATGTTACTATGAGAACCGATCCTCTTCGTTTGTAAGAGTAGTAGTAACTTTCTGGCTGAATAGGTAATGAGGAAAGGTCCGCTCCTTTACTTGTATTAAATATCCTCGTGGTCATTCATAAACACGAAAGGAATATTTTCCTTCCTTCTTTAAAAGACATATATTTTTTTCCTAATGATGACCAGACAGTTGTATACAGCAACTTATTTTGCTATGGGTTATTGATAGAATATTAACAGAGGATCAACCTGACAAATACCCACAATATGTGGACCATTTTTACAAACAACTGTTGTTTCTTATTTTGTACATGTGCATTGATCTTGTGAATAAAAAAAATTCTTCATTGAGATGTGTTCATCTTGGCAACAATAAATAATATAATCCTGCATCATGAAAATGAGTGCTTGACCCTGGTTCTCACGCCGCCGACTACTTTCATGCACACATGCCTACCTACTTAATACTTTCCCGTCATCATAATCTACTGCTCTACATGTGCACGCTATGCCAGAAATCAAACCATCATCGTCTCCTCTTTCATCTCAGCTACGCTTGATTTGAGGCTGAGCTGACCCAACCAAAAGGCAACATCCTTGCTGTTGCAGACGAACGCTAACTATGAATGATAAGTAGGTATTTGATTACTCCCCTTTTTGAAAGGACAATATAAATAACTTGACTTCCTTCCACTTGTTGGTATGCAGATTACACATTACGGAGCCCTTTTTAGATGCCCGAAGCAAAAAGAAAAATAAATAAATAATTGCCAGTAGTGCGTTGTGTGTTCCAATCATCATACATCTTAAGTAGAGGAAATTAAGTCCATTTATGTCCGCAGTTAACATTTATCTTGGCAAGATAATTTATATTTAAATACAAGAAAGTAAAAATATAAATGGAGCGGATAGCTCCATAAACTATTCAAACTTATTTATTTTTAGTGAATCGGATTTACGGAGGAGAGCAAAGTATTTTATATGATGCGAAAGATTACATAAAGGCAGTAATGATATGTATGACAAATGGCAACGTGCTACATAAAAACAGTTCATGCTACCAAAAAAAACTATTACCTCTCTATTCCTTCTGGGACTACTGTTTACAAGACTGGAAATACGTAGGTGGTTGTTAAAGCACAATTTACGTACTATTGCCATCTTTGTAGCGCATATTGTAAGGAAAAAAGCAAGTAAAAAGTGCTGTTGTGATGGTGGTGATGAAGGTGCTGATATGCAGTTCTCCACATTTATCAGAAGGGTAGGTAACCGTGGCGTATATAATAATATACAATGAGACAGGATTGATGATTGATGATAATGATAAAGGTTATCCGAAATGATGTTGTTTTTTTATCCTTCCTCCATTCTTCTTTTTTCTGTATAAGAAACATCAGCAAAGTATTCAACAAACTTTTTTTTGCTGTTATCTTTCACGATAATATTTATACGATCTTCCAGGATAAAAAAATGTAACAATCTTGGAGAAATTTAGATGTTCTCTTCAGAAATTTTGATGTGAGATGCACTGTGCATTATAACAGCAGCCGAGTGGGTATATTATAGCAAGTAACGTATATACACCGACGATGACGAATGAGATTTCAAGATACTTAACTGCTTATGCATGTAGTGAAACAAGTCGTGTAACAACGGAAAATGGTGTACATAAAACAACTATTTATTTATTGGAGTTTTACTTGCGTTTGGAACATTGCGTTTGTTTGCTATTCCGTAAAGGTTATCTTGGTTACCCCATGTACTGATGAGCTACCACTACTGAGGTCACCAGAGGATTCCAAAAGTAAATGACTAAAAGGTTCATGTAAAAAGGGCAGAGTGTCTGGAATTCAAGTACAAACTGGAAGCTTAACGGAAACCACTATCATCCATACATTTTATATGCAATGCTATGCATTATTCTGATGCTTGGCATGTTTTTAAGATTTCTGAATGCAGAAGGGTACACTGTCGTAGTACACTTATTTTGCAGTATCCAAAATGGAATAATGGAAAAATTTGATTAATTGATAGGTAAAAAACAATAACTTTTGCTTTGTATTGACTTATACACGTTTTTTAAAAGATTTTCGCTGTACTTGTTTCCATCACACTCCGATTTTTACACAGCTTAATTAGATATTTGGCAATATAGATGAAGTGTAAAACAGTGTAATGACTGCAACAAATACGTCACCATTTTAACTTACACATTATACAGTACATAAAAAACAACCCTAAAATAAATTATGTATTTTTTATTTTAAAAATTAAACTCTGTTCAATTCTTGACGTTACAGAATAAATCTAGGCGGCTCGATTTTTATCCTTTCATTACTGCAGCACATGTACGAGTACATATATGTAGTACATTGTCTGACTGATTGTGAGTGTATTCTCTAGAACCTTATTGCTATTTGGAACATTAAAGTTGCTTTAAAAAGCTAACAAAAAGGCATAACATTTAACAAGTTTGATTTCGAAAGGAAAGGTAGAAGAAAAATAAAAATAACAATAATGTACTTTGATATGATATATGATATGACCAGCGATCACGATCATTTCTCAGCATCATTTACACTTGGCTGCTTTAAATCATCAGATCACACAGATCACTACTATTCCGTAGGTATATAAAAGTAGCCACGAACCCATTGCCACTACATACATAGCACTTACTTGCGTACTACACAGATAGCACATTATGTACCCCAAAAACAATTCAGCTTTAACTTTTAACTTGACTGTTGTTTTTTCTATGCATGTCTGATGATAATGATGATATTGTGATGCTGATATCTAGTTGATAATTTGCCACTCCGAAATTTACTAACCTTGTCCATTAAACAGGTAAAAAGGAGCTTCTTTCTTACCATCATCATCACCGGATCCAAAAAAAAAGTTTTGAAAAAGTAATATTGTACGTCTGAAGATTATTGTTGGAAGGAAATGTGAATTGTGTGTGTGTGTGCATTTATGACGCTGATCGTATAATGATTGCATCACCAAATTTTTCTACTAACTCTTTTCCCTATCACCTTGTTTCTTTGTAGATCAAGTTAAAACTTTTCTTCTGAACAAGAAGATTGCAGATGAGTGAAACTTTTGCTGTACATCAGGCTCAAACATAAAACTCAGGTTTGGATATACGCCTGAAGCGAGAAAGCCTGGAAGTACGAATAAACATAAACAGGGATGGAAGACTGCCATGTTTTAATGACTACTGTTATCTCTCTCTTATCCAACTGCAAAATAAAATTATTTTTGTTAGAAAATCCCCTTTATCCGCTGCATAATATTCTCTCTCATACATTTTTGGTTGGTACGGCACGGTTCACTTGCTTCTGCAACTTTTAATTTTCATTATTAATTGATATTTGGGACAGTGCCTTGAAAAAAACACCTGGGTACATACGTATGCACATCAGCACTTATCTCTTAGGTCAGTGTTTACTTAATTATTTGTTGGAGAGAATTGCATAAATTCGAATGAATATCAAATATAGAGCAATTAATTTTATCTACAAACCCGTCGTAAAATATTCTTAATTTCAACAATTAAATTAGTTTTTCTAATAATGAAAAACATATATTGCAGCTACCTTTGATCCATTTTCTCATTTACATATTTATTTACTTTTCCTCAACACCACAAAAGTACATGCTCTCTGAAGAAAAGATTGTGTTTTACAAAAAAGCTGGGTCAGTTTCTCAAAAAAGTAATTTACTTTTTTATCTCTATATCTTCTTGTAGCTTACATTTATGCAAATAAAAGTAAATTTAACCTGAAAATGGACTCGATAATTTTTAATAATAATGTATGCAAAAGGAGAGGAACAAATACAACAACAACAACAACATGCACCACTTGACACGAGCAACCTGAGGCGTTCTTGTTGTATAGATAAAATTCATTCTTACATATTACATATTTTTTGGATTGAAAGAAAGGAGCTGAGGAAATGAAGCCATTCGGTGAAGTTGATGAGTAATATATCATGTTGATTGTGTTTTTGCTGTTTGTACACCACCACACAACTCATTCCCACATGTAGGGCTTCCCATTTTTAATTCATCTAAACTCATACATGCATCATGCAATTATATTATTGTTGTTTGCCTTAAAGGAGGCTTGTTAAACGTAAGCCATATTATTGTTATTGCCATTATACAATTAAATCTTGTTGTTGGTTATCACTCAAGATTTTTGGCACTGGGGCATTTTTTTCTCGTCACTTTTAAACACATTATTAGATCCACTCTTGGAGTCAGCAAGATTTTTCATTCAATATAATATGTCGACCAGCTCCTCAGCAGTAGCAATTCCAGTTTAGTTGTACCTTCTTACATTATTATTTTTTACTAGTTTTATCGTCATCATTATCGTCGTCGTGTGTTTCCCTTGCTGTTGGTGTGATGCCCAACAACCGTGAACCCTGAAAAGAGCCATCATCAAATAATCATCATCAGAGAACAACAACAAGAGACGAGCAACTTATTACATTAGCTGGTGAAGGTTTACTTTTCTAATGGAGAGGTAGACTGCTTTTTCTTCTAAAATAATCAGACTCGTACTAAAATCCTGATTCTGATCCTGGCTGGCCTGCGCCTGGTCCAATTTGATGAATGGATGATATTACTGACAGTAGTGAGTGGTGTACATGTACATAATAATATTTATTTTTACAATCTCCTTGTTTACGTTCAACTACACGTCGTTGTTTGTGTCTGCTTCCTTTCCACTTTCGTCCCTCTCTCCATCATCCTCTCTCATCTACATTTACAATCTTATCAGTTTCATCAAGATGAAAACGAAAGGACCTTTTAACAGCTGTCCTATAAAAATTTAACGAGCCTTTTAATTACATTAATGGTCTTGATTTTCCATGTACATACATATTATGTTACAAGCTACCTACATGCATAGGTATGCATAGAAGTATAATGTAGATATTGTGTAGGTATTATCTATCAGAGGAGGAGGAAAGAGCCAAAAGATTGAATGCAGACCTGATGTTGCTTTTGTTGTGTCTGAGTCTGTTACCTTAAAAAAGTTGCTAATAAACTGGATTAAATTGTGCGAAAACCATGGCGTTTCATTGTTGTTCGAATTATAAATGCACACTGTTTTGTAATAAATTCCCCAGGTAGTACTCGTCATATTTAAGTAAAATTTGTTTTAATTTAACTACCGGAAAATAGAGTTGAAAATTCTCCATTCATAACTTTTCAACGCTCAAAACATTTTTTTCTCATTTTCGAGTTAGTTTTCAAGAATTGTTTACACGTACGATATGTAAGAACGTAAGATATTAAGT
Organism: Sinella curviseta; assembly: GCA_004115045.4. Taxonomy (NCBI): domain Eukaryota; kingdom Metazoa; phylum Arthropoda; class Collembola; order Entomobryomorpha; family Entomobryidae; genus Sinella; species Sinella curviseta. The sequence continues at coordinate 18,000,392 of CM065489.1, read as the reverse complement.
TACTAGCGCATATTTTAAGAATGAGTACCTACCATATAAAACATACCATCGATACATAATAAGCAAAGGAATTTCAAGAAGGCATAGTTTCATTTTTGCAAATAAATTGCAACTATTTTTATTCCTTTTAGTAATAGCTCAGAACATCCATTTATCTGTCATGTAATTCTTCTGCGAATGTTTTTCGTTAACTTACGACGACACGGTCGCGGACGAAGCATGATAGCTGCTGCATGTAACGGAGATGATGATGTACAAATGATATATATTATGCGGAGCTACTTATGTACATGTACATAATAATGTGAGTATAAAACTGCACGGAGAACAAAGCAGCATCATTTGGTGGAATGATTTACGATTCGTCAGGCGAAAAAGAAATGGATCGTTATTACGAATCATGGTACATTACATACCATAGCCTTATCTGAAATATTCGTATTTGCACCCAATAAAGAAAAATCGCCTTTCTGCAAATTATTTTAATGACTCGAAACAATGTTTCCTCTGCAAAAACGAAAAACACACACATCAAGAGAAAAAAAACCATTACAGCCAATTTTTATTGTATTAATGCTGTACAGTAGGTAGGGTGCTGGCAGAATATTGCAGTTGTCGAGAAAACATTTTCGTATGAGTCAGTTTTTTTCCTCCCAGCCAGCCCAACACACACTCGTCAGCAGTAGACGGGCGTTTTTTTCTTGTCATCATGTTCAACCTTTTTTCTTGTTCACAACTTTTTTTATTGTCTCTGAATGTTTTTGCGGTTTTATTATTTACACTTACACAGGTTTTCCGCTGCTGCTAGCGCTTCGTAATTTTTATGCATAAATTTTAAAGCTCACTTCAGTGCTACCTTGTTTCAGCTTACTGCTTCATCATCATCCATTCTTCCATGTAAAGGACATTAGCGAGGAATCTACAGAACAACTGGCAAACGGCAAGAATGAAGAGGGAGATGGACAAGAAGAACGAGTGCAAAATTGTTGATGCTTGTTGTCTGTACGGCTACCAGTTTTGATGGAGTAACAAGTAACAACGAGAAGAATATATTTGTACAAATTTCTGGGTTTTTATTGTCGTGTTTATTGCTGTTACAATGCATTAAGTTGGAACAGCCAACCAACAACTACGACACCATGCTAGGATATTTGCAAAAATGATTTACATACACTTAATGTCCAGAACAAACATATGTCCATATAAAGTGGTTAGACGAGGATAATTATTGTTTTCTTATTACTGAAGAAAAATGTGCAATGGGCATTTCAACACATCAATACGGCCAAAAAATGTATGAGCAAGAAATTATAAATGTTGTTTTGCTATTTATTAAAAATAATTGCCGTACATCAGTAAACAGTACAAATTTAGGAACAATACATTATATTATTTAATACTAGAAGGAAAATAGCATACCTGATATCAAATGACATTTAAGACTTTTATAAGAGCGTACATTTTAAAGATACAAAGGCAAGGACCTGCTCTGCAATTAGAAGTCTGAGAAACGGGAAGGTTTAGAAACTGGCTATTTTCAAAGTTATAAGCGACTTTTTGCACAATTCCCGGTTCGCTAGGTACAAAATAAGCGCAATAAATATACCCACATGTACATAGGTACTCAAATTATGAATGAGTTTACTCGTTGCGATGACAAAAAATGGCAATGCTCTGCAAAGGTTCACATGACATTCCCAAGATTTATCCCATGAAAGACACAATGTAAATGATTATTATTATTATTATTTGTGTGTAAGGTGAGAAGTAATAGTGGTATACAATTGATTGATTGTGAATTGATGCGAGTTTTGTGGTATTTTTAGGAGAAAATTGCATGAGTTCATAGTCCTAAAATGTACGAGTACAACAAGCCATTTCTGGTTTGTCATTTGGTATTCCAATCCGACGCTAATCATCACACACCACCACATCTTGTGCTTGAAAAGGTTTATGATTTTATTTTTACGATTACTGTTCAATGGATTTGCGTCATTTTTTCTCAGTGCAGTTATCGTAAATAGATAGTTTTCAACTGTCGTTGACATCTGCTGACTTGTCAATAGCAGAAAAAGTGGAAGTTCCCATGGTTTCAAAATAAAAAAGGTTATAGTAGAATATGTGCTATGGGAAAATATTGACTACCTGCACAAAACTATTTTTCAACTTATTTTTGTGTTTTTGGTCCATTAAAACTTAAAAATACATGTGTACAGATAGAGTGTAGCATATATAATCTCATATATTATGTACACGTATGTATATCTGAATATGCAAACAGGACGCGAAAACCACAGAAAAACTGATATTTTTATCATGCTTCGTTGAAAACGGATTTTTCTGTGTGTGTGTGTACACATTTTTCAATACAACGTACGTACACAACAGTGCATAGTGGAATTCAAAAGTTAATAAGAATATCAATTCTATCGACTTGTTGCTTTTAGTCAAAAATGGGTGTGAAATGTGGTTGTCGAAGTGCCAAAACTTCTATTTTTTCAAATGAACTGCTCATGTATTATTACGTGCGAAAATAACTCAAAGCTTGGATGTTTAATATTTTTTACAAATACGAAGAGATTCTTCAAAGATTGTGTGAAAAGCTCATCATCACTATACCACCTTTACGTTTATCATCATCATCATCACAGCAGCATACATGGTCCTACGTATGTATATCTAGTTTCCTTTTGTATTATGCACCAACTCGAGCTTGTTCTCTGTTTTTGAAGTTTCATTACTTTTCTGACTTTTGAACGATAAGTTAAAATTCCGAAGAAAGCACTTTTAGTAGCTTTGCACTAACGATAACATTTAGGGAATATTCATAAATCATGAGAGTAACAATAAGTGTGCAGGGGATTGAAAGTAGAATCCGTAACTTGTATTTTTAGCAGTAAACTTTAAAACGATTCAAATCTAAATCAAGTCAACATGATCCTTTTATCAATTTCGTCATCATCATCATTCATGAAGCTTCTGTATTCATACAGGAGCGAAATGGAATATTACGCCAAAGCTATAAAACCAACTTACACATCACAAGAATTTTTTTTACATAAGGGCATTACCTTGAATAGAATTTCGATACATGAATAGATTTTTTTTCTGCAAAAACAACCCGCTTGTTCTGTACGCTACGGAACGAGAACAGAGATGCAAACCAAAGATCATCTTCATTTCCCCGATCAATACGGTTTGTGAACAAAGTGCAACAACACATTGTACACTGTGAATTCTATATTTACCTTAATTAATTAACCTCTAGCGTAAGACTATTTATTTCAATTAGGGAATCTACCACAAACTACTTGATGAGGACGGTAATGATTTGATATTTTAAATTGGGCACATGTAAATTCTTTATTAGCTCATTAAATGATACAATGGACTGATCAAAAATAATATGTTTTGTTACACGTGCCTTTATCTCATTCTGTGCACTGTAGCATTTATGTACGCTCGGACATTGCAAACAATCACAAAACTTATCACCAAATCAAGCCATAAAATTCGGGGGATCTATAATCGTGCTGTTCTCAGGTTTGTTCGCCAGCTTGGCCCAACTAAATTCGTGTCAGATAGGAGAGGGAACAATACAAAATCAAGCTATTAAAAATATCATGTAGTTATTTTTGAACTCCGTATACACGGAAGGTGTGTGTTTTCCTTAACTCTCGGCAGAAAGGTTGATCGAAGAAACTGTTTAGTAAAAAGGAAGATACTGGAAACGTGTAGCAAACGGAGATATTTGTCTTAAAAAGAAAACTGTTCATCTTCACTTCCCTTAAATTTACAATATTTTCGCTTTTATTCTCTTGTAATCAAATCAACTTGATGATAAATAGGTAGTAGAATTGTATCCGCTGTTCAACATTAGGACGAATATTTTCATGCAACATAGAAACAAAACAATCTTGTATCCTAAAAGTAGGGGTAGCAAGAAAGAACGAGTAGCATCAACAACACCGGAAATGGATTTCATTTCTCAGAGTGTAAAAGTCAGAATGCGAGGATGTCCTTGTTGCTGACGATACAAATGAAAATATATACAACTTTCCGCAATATAGTTAAAATGACAAGTGGTACTGCTGCAAGCCATCCTTCTTCTACTCGTTGTCCTTATCATCATCATCCCAATTATCGCACCACGTTCCACCACTACACCCCCTAAAACCTATAGGTTTGCAATCTGGCTATGTAGGCAAGTGTATTTATGGTACATCATCTCGGTTAGCAGAAACATAATTACTACATCCACCGAAATAATTATTCGGTAGTAACAGCACAGTCAACAGTAGCAGCTTTGGTGTTCGTGAAGAGCAATAAAACTGAGGCCGACATTTCAAAAAATGAAGTAAATACTAAACGAAGAAGTACAACGAGTCAAGAGTATATTTTGGCATTGTCATGATATGTAGCACAACAATTTCGAATAAGCTAAAACGCCAACAGCAAACATACCTACACGACAACTTATGGTAATGATTGTGTATATCTTGTTGGTAGATCAACCAACCACTAATGTCCCTCTACCCTCTTCTCTGACAATTTCTCTAGTTGACAACCGCAACCGGGTATGTTTTAATGCATTTGATATGCATATGACTTGGAAGGAAAACGAGGCACTCAAAGAAAGCACCGCTGTTGTTGATGCTGCTGGCTGGCAGCATCGAAGTCACACCTGGAAAATAGAGCAAACTAGACCAGGCAAGTCAACTTGTAAGCAGAACAGGGATCAGCAGTACACCAAATGGAGGATGGAGAGATAGAAATGGATGTTGAACAAGATATATGTAGATGCAAAGCAAAGTCTTTCATATTGGTATATTGTGGTACATGTTTCTTTTACAAGTCCTACTTCTACATGCAAGTGAAAATTGAAGGAAAATTATTTGGAAATTATATGCAACTGTCTCATGTTTTTAACTGACTGAGTGAGCAACATTTGTATCTTATTAGCTACCATATAGTAATGGATGAAATACTTGTTTTCGTGTTTTGCCATCACTAAAATGATACTTAAGAGTATTGCTGTTATATCATCAAGACCAAGATCACAACAACAACACAGAGTAGCTATTTAGCAGTTCCGAAACATTCAATTTTCTCGGGAGCTTGTTTTGATGATGATGACGATCAAGTAAATGGAAGCGGTACAATAGAACGTGCTGTCATCGATTTTAGCATAACCGATGGAAAGGTCACAAGTACGTGAACGAATTAAAATCTGATTACTCGAAACACATTGAAGCAATTGTAAAACATTGAATATTTGTTAAACAGTCAACATCTTCCTCGATCGATTTTATTGACCATGTCCTAACAGAGCAACTCATTTCATCGTTTATCTTCTATTGAATTTATGAGGCTCATTAAAAATTACAAGAACTTAGAAAAACATGGGCAACACGGCATTAATACTGCGGGCTGATAATATTTTTCATACGTACATATGTATGTATATAATCATTCATCTTCCTTTTATCTGACCCCAACTCAACAAAGATTCTACCACTGGGGTGGTTTGAGACTACATGGTGAAATGAGCCACTACCTTAGTTGTATGCCAAATAACCATAAGTGCACCAAAACAAGATATCTGAAAATTAATATTCGCATTTTACCTTTCAAAACATTTATTCTTTATGTAGGTAATTGACGATTGAGTAAGGAATAAAATGATGTCTGACTGTACACAGAGTATTAATAGATACAACACTTTGTAAAAGCAAAACATAGTTCTGGAGATGATCCACAGGACAGGAAATGAAGTATTACGTGGCATACATTCTTGTTGGAAGCATTGAGTGAAACTGTATGTATTGATGATGATGGTGATGATGTAATCAGCAAATAACGCTACATGTTTTGAAGAAAAGCTTTTAAAGGTCGGCCGGATCCGGGTTAGCCATGCATATAGAATTAAAGACATGAATGTTGCATGTAACAAATAAATTAGATAAAGGACATAACATGATGCCAGGAAACTACTCCTACCAGCTACCTACTACCCTAACCGATGGGCATATTTTATTATTATGAAGCGTATTATTGTTGTTATCAGGTATACAATATATCAACAACCGAAAGTGGCATAGTGGCATCACACAACTCTCGTGACAAAATGAATAGTGTGTAATGTATACACGCTTACGTACACAGAACAAATCACGGTGTGCACGGAAGACTCTGTTCATACGCACGCATAGGCTTAGCTTCTGTTCAACATGCTGGCGCTCTCCTACCGATAATGCGAGTTTGAGTCAGTCATTAAATCACTCTTTTCACTCACTCAGCTTTGTCAGGTTTTGTGATGAAAAATAGTGAAGGAAGGGTTTATAAAGTTGTTTGGCTCACCAGTCAAATAACAGCACCATCATCACAATGATCTTGATGATAGCATGTTATAAATGGTCAGCGTGACATATCCCCTAAATGTCAAGGTGTATTGTGTGATGTGGAGTTCGCCAGAGTAAACAATACCGTTTTCTAAGGAACAAAAGAAAGCCATAGGAAGGCATTATATGCGTTTGGAACCTGCTGCAATATGCCATTATTTCCTAGATGATGTTTTCAATGGCTCGTTGTATACCAAAACTTATTGTGACATAATGAAGAAATGAGGAACGCCATTTCCAAACCAATTTACCATTGAGTCTAAAAATTTGCACAGGGTTGCAATAATTTGTATAATATCGTATTTTTGCACCCTCATGTGGGATACTGTTCGCTCATGTGGGATACTTGATTCAACGTGAAGATTTGGCAGCAAACAATTGCTCACAATATTTAGCGGTTTAAAAATACTGTAAAGGTTACGTATATGCATACAAGGGATTAATAATGCATGTCACTAAACATTAACTTGTTGGAAGTTGAAGTACAGGAGCATTTTGAAGTAGCTTCAGGTCAAATTCTCATACATACTACGGAGCACCCAACATTATTGTGGTACTTCTTTAGAGTAATGTGTATGAAATTGTTTTGATATACACGTGTATTTATTTAAAATATTTACGTGTAGTTGTTGTATTTGGAAAGGATTAATGTTTTGATGATCGCTAATCTACACACATTTTTTCTCTTGGCAAAATTATGTTTGTGGAAATAAATGTTATACATAAGTCCATGCATAATAATATTATGTTGCGTTTCTCATACGCAAAGCATCCCAAATTGTTAAACACTCGTAAATACTTAAGCTCATATTCTAATATTCTAGTTAAGATGAGGAGCGGTTTTCTTGGCACGAGCGGCTTTTCAGTTTGTTCGCGCATATCTAATCTATCACCTTGTTCAATTGTGTATGCTATAGCACATTCACAATAAATCAGAGCGATAATTACAGAATTTGCATTTATAATCCATATTACAAATTCGAATAGATTTTGTAGTCCACAAAAGTAAACATACAATGACTCTTTTTTGCATTCCTGTTCATATTATTATGGTAAAACACACGAAAGTAAGAAACTCACTCTGTATAAGAAAAAAAATAAGAGAAAAAACTTTATTTTACTTTTATTTTCATTCTTGTTCCCACTTGAAAAGCACGAGCGAAATGATAAAAAACGTGTAGTACAGCATGCACACGTTCTTGGGAAGTAGAGCAACAGAGCATGCACTCACTTTTCAATATACTCAACTTGCACTGAAACAACATCATATCAACAGCAAACCATTAACAATTGTAGTATTAAATGTGTACGCGTCCTTGATAGGATTTTTACACAAATTCATAATGTACAATGTAACATCTTATCATTTTTACTGGGTGTTCTAGAGCTCCTTCTGCGCAATAATCCGCTTCCATGATTGGAGTAAATAATAGATACCTAATTCTAATCCCGATTATACTTATTATTATTCCACAGGGAATGGAACAACATCATTCTTATTCTCTTTTCACCTTTACATTATCTTTCCATCCTACATTAATGAGAGTTACACTCCTCCTTCGTCGTTGTTTACTGATGGCGATACATGCATTCCCAGCACACCAATAAGCAACGTGATTGAGCTACATACAAGGTATAAAAATAAAGTGAATTTATTTTGCGTTACATCGTTACCTTAGTCTGACTTGCATATTTTTTTGCGGAAAAGTAGCACGATAAAAATTAACCTTCAAAATCGCAGTTTAATCACTGTCACATCGAGTTTGTTATCGTCTCTATTTATGTATCCATTTCGTACACAAAAAGAAAATAATGTCGACACAGAACAACTCGCATCTCTTTGACAGGCCCACAGACTACCCTTTCACTACTTCCACCTAAATCTACCAATCTATCTAACAACAGTTACTTAGACTATATGTATGTTTCAAGTTTTATACTGCTGTTTCAGCATTGTTATCTTTAAAGAAAGTTTCGTCTTACTGTCGGCAAATAAAAAGAAAAGAGATAAAGGACACACGAAATAATACAAAGGCAGTACATGCGTTATCCCTGTCTCTTTTTGATAGCATTATGTAAACCCTAACAAGATAGAGAAGAAAATAAGTATCAGGATCACTTTATCCACAAAAAAGTGAACAAACAAAACAATCCCACTTGATATTGTGTAGTCCATGTAATACGTACACGTATACAGATTTTTGTCTCCTGTCAATTCCCTTACTCAATTCACATAAATTTCCTTTCATCCACCACCACCACATACTCTTCCCTTTATTCCTTCTTTCCCTGTTTATCTTCGGATCCTTTTGTGTTCCAGGATAATAGAAATACAATTTTTTTGTCGACAACACTGAATTTTCCACTGATGCTCCTGCTGCCGCCACTGTTACCGTCACCTTTTCTCCATCACATCACATCACTTTATTTGTGAATCAAGTATTCCGTAAACAGGATAAAAAAAGTCACAAAAGTCAGGAAGAAATGTAATACAACAAACCTACACACATGATATATTTGTCTATCTGTTTTATATCTCACCTTTATATTCTCCGTGAATCAGAGCCTCGAGTTTTTATGCATGCAAGAATACTTTCCAGCGACAGAAATGCCTTGTCTACTTACCTTTCCTTGTTTATTGCATATCAGGAAGAGAAAAAAGAGCAATAATGCTTCAGTGAGCAATTTTTGTGGATCAGAATAGTTTTGACATAGAGCAACGGCAACACATTGGAATTGTCAAAAGTCAAAATCTGTAGAAAAGTCACTTGTGTGATGTACCGATTCCTGAATGAGTCCCATGTGCTGTACACCTTGAATCAACTTCAACTGTCTTTTGCATCACCTCCAATTGTAAAGAAATTCAACGAGGAAAAGACACATTTCAGTTGAAACAATGTGTCCTATGTATGAGAAAATTACCTGTTTGGAAGATTTTCTCTCAATACAAACAAACAAGAATCTATACTCAATTCATTTAAATATAGTATGCCATGCAAATGCATATTTACAATGCCTCTTTTTATATAAAAATGTAGTCCACAACTTTTTGCAATAAAGATCCTATTTCACGAGAAACACATTCGTAGTAAAGGCCGCACGAAGAAAAAACATTTCTTTTCCCATGTCTTCGCCAATACATAAAGTCTCGCATTTTTCCAATACCAATATAATTTATTTTCTTGTACTCATTTCACCTTCCGGTCAAAGTAGACATCCAAAAACATCTATCTATAGAGAAAATAGCAGGGAAAGTTAAGAAAAGATTGATGACATGAAAGCAGAAGAGTACACATAAGACTTACATATATACAGCAGACAGCTACCAACCTTGACAGCCGATAAAATAAAAAAAAGTACATAAATATACAAGGAAAAGGAGATAAATATTCGATTCTTGGTAGGTTTGTTTCAGGGAAGAAGGGAAATTATGTTGTAATATTGCGCAATTCTCTCTCGGTTGAGGATAACGTGACTGTAAATAGTGGGAAGGGTGCGTGGATGGATGATACCACTGCTGGGACAACAACAGCAGCGGTGGAACATTTGATACCGATGATAATAATAATATCATGCGGATTCCGACATCGGACTTGATTCTTTCGTTGCGTTGTTGCCAATGAAATATATATTGACTTTTAGAGTTAGACCACATAGTCTATTTGTTATTATAAATATGCGTTTCCAACATATATAAAAGCACAGTCATGTCTTGTTTACGAATGAAAAAAAAAGTTTGAGAATGCTCTGAGAATTTTTATGCATTATTTATTTCTTCATGCACAAAATAAACAGTACTTTTAAAGAAATCTGACGTTCTGAATTATAATGGCATTGGTAAACGTGCACGAAAAAATGATGACTTTCAATTCAGTCCTGCTTCTCTCCGGATTTTTAGCCACTGCATTGTATTGAGTTCTTGAATTTTATTGTGTGCTAGTTCCCTTGTGTATTCTACATTCTGAACCTCCTATATATGCAGTTGTCTATCATGTAGATTTCAACACATCATTTGTTATTATCCTTTCAGGCATCGCACTATTCTTTGTTTGAAATGATTCGTCTACCTTTTAAGTAGGAATGCATATTAAGAATCAACATACGGAAGCATTGATACAAAATAATTCTTAAGAATCAGCAAACAGTTGCGAGTCTGATTGGTTCAACAAAAATCTCTGTCTTTGTACATTTTTGTTCTTACAATTCCAGTTAAATAAGACAAATGCTAGGTGTCTTATCGAGAGGCCATAAGAGTTTCTCAAAAGTTTATCCAGATTTTTATAAGAAAAAAAATCAAGTGAAGTGACTGTCTAAATAAGTCTTACCCAAAATATTGTTTATTTACATATGGGGTGGTGATATGATATCTTAAAAAAGGTAGGTACCATTCTACACCAAGTAATCCCAGCTTACCACCACCATCATTCCACCGTCATCATCACCCACCACCACCGCCACTCCACCACCATTTCTCACTTTCCTATTGATATCGATCCATTTCCTCAGGAGTATTCCTATCAGCCTTATTTATGCAGAAGGAAAACGACATTACATTACCTCCATGAAAAATAGCAGTCAACAGCACATGAATAATCGTCTGTACACCATTTCATATGAAGACAAATGAACCAAGTGATTGCTCGCTCTTCTCTTTCTTCCTCTTCTCGTGACTTAACAAACCGTAGGTGAGGAGAAAGGAGCCAGAATAATAACGCGTATAAAACGTGTAGGCTTGTGTATGAACGTTATGCTACCCTCTTATTTTTTCAAGTAGTGATCACTAACTAAACTCTCATTTCCCATTTATGTAGAACTATATGTGATATAGCTTGCTGCTCTGGTTAGAATTTTGCAGAATACGTCGTGATTTTTTTTACAATATCCTCTTCGTCCCTCCCTTTCTCCTACTGTCTGTCTGTCTTCTTTCTCCGTTATAATTTCCATGACTTGCAAGTAAGGGAATGATGACTATACTATTAAGTTCAAGATGTGTTCTAAATTCATCAGTGATGATTGTATATGTATAGCCATCTAAAATTCTCAATGATAAATACAGACAAATCATATTGAGCTGACATTATATTTTAAGAAGCCATTGAAATAGTGCTTCACCTTGAACATCTTCCCATTGAAAATTATATAGCGTGATGCTGAATAGCTGGATGGAATACTTTTTCCGTTGATTGCAAAATTGGTTACCGACCTCCACCATTTTGAATTTCTTGTAGTAATTGTTTCCTTGACCATCTACAGATTAAACAAGAATCAAGTACTCCATAATGAAATGCTCTCAACATGACTGAATTTTGTTTTAGCGGCTCACCAAATCCGAAGTGTGATCATAAAACCCTGAAATTTGACTCTCCTGGTTGTGCCTCAATGACTAGTTTTATTACTTGGTACAAAATTTACAAAAAAAAATTTTCTCGAGCAATACTAGGAAAGTTTAAGTAGGAGTATAAGTCCCAATAAAAGTGAAATGCACACACACCTTATAACAAATTGACCTGCTTTATCATCAGTCATCTCATCACCTCAGTAATACCACCGCCTGAATAAAAAGTCGTTTTGTTAGATGCCCCGATGAATGATAATAAAAAAACATAATAATAACAGGGTGAAAAGCAGAGTGCTCGCATGTGCATTGAATCATCAAAGGCGAATAATGAGGAATCAAATACCACGACTAAACTGCTACTCCATAATATCCATTTTCATTACTTTTATTAGCGCTATTGCAGGCATAGCATGATGCACACACAGTCATAAATATTATGACTTACTAATTATATACAAAATATAGTTAGGATACATAAAGATGAGAAGCGTCATTGCTTAAAAACTTGTAACAATTTTTTTCAACCCTTTTCACGTATGGTTCTATTGAATTGGTTCAGTAGCAGCACCGCGCTGCCATAACAATAATAATAATTATGATAGCACCCACATAATTTTAATGAGTCTGACTGATATGTACATAGCACGAGCCCCTGTGTTCACGTCAACTCCCACTAAAGTTGTTTTATTTTATTTTAAACAAAGCAGACACTAGATACAGGATTACACAGCTTGATGCACAAAAGCGATGCACACCTACTACTAACTAGCCCTGGATGGAATATTGATATAAAGTAGGTATAATATTAATATAGGTATTTACAAAGTGACTGGTGTTATTACCGAGGAAAAGAATACATAATACAATATTATTATGTAGTTTGTTTGCTCGAAGTACAGTCACACGGTGATGAGTTGATGAATGAGGTTGCTTTCTGCTTGTATTTCCTCTGCATGGCTTCACTCGTAAAGCAAAGCGTCACCTCCTCTCATCTTCATCATCGTATCATATCATATCACCATCGAACAAAGCCTTCTGTGTGTTTCAAGCCGTATAAACATTGTGCATGGTTCATGTGCTCCCAACTGGATGATGAGGTGAAGATGATGATCATCATGATGATCATTATTTTGAGCCAAACCAAACTACATACATAGATAGGTGGGTTAATACATTATTTTACTAGATGATGCTCATAAATGTTTGTAATATACACGCTTCATGGTGACGATGATGACAACGGTTTTGACTGATGTGGTTCTGATGATTATTTCGTGTGGAATTTCATGCATATCGTTCGATGATGGCTTAAAATATTACAATTTTGGGCTTCCTTCAAAAAGTCATAGTATAATTTGGTTACCTGAACTAAAGTGCCGTAAAAATCGAGTGTACCAATAACACATGTTATTTCCTGCATAATATGCATATTCTTCATCATGAATGCTCGGATGAGTGAATTAGTATTATTATTATTATTCAACTCTTTCTGCATCAAAATGTTTAGAGTTTAGCGAGAAGTACAAATTTTCAGTTATATTTATTTGAATACTCGTGAGACAGTAAAAAAAAACTCGTTTCGAGGCATTGTGAATGAACATTCGATTTTATTTTATAAAAACAATGAAATATCCTCTATTACCGGTCTTATTGCATATTAAATATAAAAATTCTAATAAACACAGCATAGATAATTGGCGATTATGCCATTTTATATCATCCGCATTAAATCAATGGAAGCGCAACGAATGCAAGACAATTATGATTAAATTCATTAAGAAACACATTGTATTGTAGTCATTGTGAGGATGCACTCTGCAACTTTTTAAAATGCATTTTATGACGCAAATCCTTCAAATTGACTGCCGAAAATAACAGTAAAATTTCAAGCTCAAATCGCAGTTTTACGCGAAAATTTTAGTACATATAAACCGTGCTGTTATTTATTGATAATATTCTCATAAAGCGTTCTTGTAGTTTTACTGATGATTTTAGGGTTTCCAACAAAAAACATGTATGCGAACCTTTCACCTTTTCAAATACATGACATCTAGTGTTGAAAATTGGAAGACTTGGAACAACCTTAACGCTTTTCTATTTGTATTCATTTCCTGCTTCTTAGTTTCTTTTGAGAAAAATGCTACTTTACAGTAAGAAGTGTTAAATTGGGGTTAAGCGAGACTGGTTGAAACCCAAATCGTTAATGCAGCTTCAGAAGGCATGCATTTACTAACTGTATTTTTTTTAAATATCATAAATAGACAACAGACAAGACAAAGATGTATTATTTCTATCTCGATAGCATTTCCAACGCAAACAACCTTGCACGCAATCTTTTCACCTGGTATTAATGTAATTGTTTTTTAGTAAATCCCACTCTTAATTCAATTTTTCACCTTAAACTACCTAATAGCCGTTCAGCACGTCAACTCAAAAGTGTTAGCTAACAGCATGCACAACAGGATTTTTGACGTTTTAACCATCCGATGGAATTTGAGGCTGGGTGGAGGGTGGATACCTACAACTTACAAGAAATATGCTACACAATATTTGTTAAATATGTAATTTTTATACTTAATTTCAGTCTAGGAAGAAGTATAAAAACAAAAATTGTTATCTCGATCGCTCCTAATTTAATTTTACCGTGGAGAAAAAATGTTGTATTTATATAATACGACTTGACTCACGGTGATCTTTATCTTATTTGCTTGTTGTTAGAATGATGACTTGGGCTTTACGATCTTCCAAAAGTAGAACTTATTATTTTAATACCACCTCGATCAGTTTTGTGATTAGGTATATTTTTATTTTAGCGATTACTCTGTCTGAACGTCACAAAGCGCTAATATGTGGATATTTATATAACATGCTCAGTTGCCCTTTTGCACATCTCTTAACTGTTCATTCATCTACCTATACGTGTTCAATCATCATGGTTCGCATTATTTTTATTATTATTTTTATAGACGAAAACAATGCCGTGTGTATGTTCGATATGATAACACATATCTCCTTTCAAATGTTTCTAGGTGCACCGAAAAAGTTTTCGAGTTGTTGGGTCATTGTTGGGCATACTAGTCTGTTGGGCCATTTTACCGATCGTTTTCATATTAAATGCTCCTCAATCTACTTTTCACTAATTGGATCGTAATGCAGCCGAGATCGAATCGGTAATTAATCAAAGTGAAATTTTTGTCTTTAAAGGTGACACGTAATAATAAATTGACAACATGTGTCCGTGTATTTGGCTTTATTCGCGCACCTTCCTTACAATCTAAAATAGTTCACAGTTTTTAGCACCAAGATTGAAGATACTTGCCTTGTTACACTTATCAAAATCCTAATTATATTTTTTCAGATAATGACATTCACAAATTCTTACTGCGGGTGGATGAAAATATATTTATGTTGGTGCTAATTAGAGAGTATAGATATTATGAAGTAACCAAATGTGAGCTACCCAAAACACACATCCTATTCAAATATGTATATACTAAATACAAGATTTCTATAAGTATGGAATGAGATGCTTGTTGTGATAGACATCTTGATCTCCTACGATTGCAGGCCGAGCACTTCAACATAATTTAATTGTTTTTAGCATTTTTCTTGCTTCTAAATATGAAAATCTTGTTGTTTTACAGTACAAGATGATATATATGGAAACAATGGCGGAGAAACGATTTCATACATGATGTACCACTGTATGTACCTTACAATTAGATTGGCTCAAAAGCGTGTGTGATCGTTATTTTAATTATCATAATATTTGGAATTATCTGATTCCTTGCGCAAGAGACAGAATTATAAAACGTTAAAGGTATTCCATAAGTGATTTTTATCTGTTTTTTGTGCTTACGATATTGGTACAGAAACAGGAAAACGGAAACGTAGGATTTATGCGATGTACTTTGTACGCTATTTAACACTTTTATCTTCCCATCAGTCTGATAAATCCAAACCGTGCACTTGGAACATGCACACACAAAAATCAAAATCTATTTATGTTGACGTTCAGAAAGCTTCCTTATAAATAAAAAAGACGGGATCATCATCATGAATAGGTAAGTGATGTTTGTGCAATAGAAATGTAGGTATGCACAATATAGTATAGGGAACCAAAACCATATAGGTACACGTAATGTGTATATAGGTATGAAGTCGTTTAAATGTAAGCATATCATCATGCTCGTCTGCCTGCACTCACCTTTAATCAAGGCAGACAACTTTGAGCATGAGCCTTGTAATGAAATAGGATAATTTTTAAAGATAATATTTTGAGAGTAGATTAGGAGCAGGATTGGGCGAAATAAATCGACTGAGCTTTTATCTCCTCTGTCGTCTGTGGTGTGGTTTAATAAGATGCGCGGAGAGGAGAAAATATGGTATTGAAATTATAAAAAACAAATAAAAAATAGAACTGTAATCATGTTGCAAACATGTGTACTTATTTAATGCATATTTCAAAAACTTTTAAAGCTACTTTACTTTCCTTATAGTTAAGTCTTGTTTCGTGTGTGCAAACCAATCTGTGCTCTCAATCAGTTGCAATTTCCCTCAACTGATAACAGGCGTTATTTACTCTTTGTGCTCTCCTGAAATCAAAACTGGTAAAGTTATCTTTTTTCATATTATATGAAACAATAAGAGGTTTATTAAAAATCAGTCAAGTCAAACAGACAAGTTTAGACACCATCGGAGAAGAGTGTGCTGTTATGGAGCTGACGAAAGTTCTACATGAAATGTTTTTATTTTTATGTACTTTTCAGTGCTTGCTGGTAACAGAGGATAGATATAAAATGTTATAGACGCAAAACCGAGCTCGTGTGCTGAAAAGAAAGGGAGAGAGAGAGGCTGCCTGCACACTGATAAGACAAACGTAGACTGGTACAAAATTTTAGAATAAAAAATAAAAATAAGAAACAATAACCATTATTGCCTTGTAAAAATGATGAAAAATAAGATTTCTTGTTGATTAGACAAAACAACATGCTTTGCGCATACAGCGTAGGAGGTATATACCAACCACCTGCAATTACATTTTCCCCTTACAATTACCATATTATTACCTACCATCATGATGAACAAAGTATGTGCGTGGTGTATGTAATCGTAATGATGATCGGATGCTCGTCAGCAAAAGGGGCCAATTTTTTAAAAACATGTTACAAAATGCAATGCCATAACCGCAGTGCACAAGTAGCGGAAATCAAGTGTATGAAACACTTGGATATTCTGAACATCCATGACCGTGATTAATGACCAATATTGTCAATGTTTTAATCGGCATTCCAATTTCATAAAAAATTTATAAAATTGCATTTTTATAACTTGTTAGTCTTATGTACCCCAAAACATCATACGTTGACTAAGAAACCTAAAATTCAGTACTATTCTCGCTTCTAATTTATTGAAGGATGCCCTGCACTAATTTCAAAGACATCAACCGGACAGACACTAGAAAAACACATTTAACATCCTACGCTATAGTTATAATAATTTTTATGAAGTGTTGATTGGAGATACTGTACTAAACAAATAAAATTCAGATTTAGAAAAAATACAGTAACAAAGTCTCACTTGGGAAGAAAGTGTTGAGAATCCTGCTGAATTTATTGTTAATTAAATACGTAGTAGGAAAATTGACTATCTACAGAATTGTGAAATGAGTTCGCTTTATACCAGAGTTAAATGTACAATCTATTTTTCAACTTGTCTAACGAATGGCTTCATTTTCGGGTTTTCTTCGTCCCTTGTTCACAATGTTCTGTAACTATTACTACTGCGATGCAGATGTGGTTTCCTGATTACGACAGCTTAATGAACGTATGCGATCCTTGCGTGGAAATAAATATACACATGCCATACATGCATGTATACGTGTTGGAGATTCTCCGTTTCACGTTATCATTTGATTTTATGATGTAAAGCTTGGCATAACACCATAGATCACTTCTATGTAAAAAAATTATGCTTTTTTATTTTAACGCAATGTATCTACGAATCATTAATCTTACACTGTTATGCCATAAATATTTATATGCAGTTTTACACCTCGGCCGCCAAAGCTGCCAACTCATTGTTATAGCATTAATCCTTTCAATATTGATGCAGTACTTTAAAATAAGTATTCGCTGTCCGGAACTGAATTCTTAACTCTGATTTTAACAAGAGAGCATGTCCTTATTGTTCTATCAATGTCCTTTTGAAATTCAGATCAGATTGAACAGATTAAAACTTGGTACTGAAACACCATAACCGGATCAATTAGTGCAAAGATAATTAGTAAGCAAACGTTCAAGTAAACACACTAGCCACGTCGCTCAGATTCGTTTAGATTTGCTGGATATGCTCGCTGGCCAGGATAATATTATCCAAGTCTTTTTTTTTTCATTTACAACTCTACAAGTATTGCCATTTTATACGGGTTTTTAATTATGTATTTAAATAATGTGAAACAATTGTTTGCACGAATATTAACGTAGTTTCATTTTCTCTGTCCTTCTTATATCCTCTGATATTATTAACTTACTCTGACTGTATTTTGAAAAGTGCTTCATGCAATGTCCTCATAGACATGGTTTCTCATTCATGTCTTTTCCTTCATATCACTGTCACTCGATACGTTGCATTGTTTCTGTATTTACTTGGCAACATCAATTCTCATAATCGGCACAATCAGCTATATACGTTGTAATATTGGGCAGATATAATAAATTGATTTAAAGTCATTTAGCATAAAGTAGTAAAAAATACAAAAATAATTAAAATATGCATTTAATAACTGGTTATATAGGCTGTGTCGTGTTTGTAAATAAAATACTGGATTTATTATATTCAATTGCAGAATAATATGCATTTCGTGGTGTGATGTGATTATATAATAATAATACTGTCGAAAGATCCATTGCCAATCATTGCTTGCTGATGACGATTAGCTTAATCATAGAAAAATATTTGCAAAAATATCTCTGATAAATCTAATTGTGTATTTTGGGAATTCATAATTCTCCTCAATCCGCTATAAATCCGCTATTGTGCATATTCGCTACGGAAATAATAATTTTGTATTTTTAAATAATTACAATTACAAAAGCACTGGAACATTTCTCTGCATGCGTCTATTGTAACAATGGTGTACTCTATGTAATAATAAAAATAATAAGTAACAAAACTTTTGGCTCCGTAAGTCTAACTAGTTAACAAATCCCTATGTATATTAACAGAATAGTACACTCGTGATTATCAATTAAAAAAAGTATTGCAATAATTAAATACAGGCATATCCAGATTTGAAAGTCAGAGACGGTTTAAACAGAGAGTTCACATTCCCTCATGCACGATTCCTTACTGGGAAAGTTTTCAGTGCTTCCAGGACAAGTTATAAATGGACGACACTTTCTCATCAAACTGTCGTAGTAGTAGCGAACTATTTCATCTTGACAGGAGCGAGGTGTGGAACCTAGATTGCATTTTGCAGGGATTGGTTGAACGTCGAAACTCGAAGAACTGACAATCTTTTGTAGTCCTGGAGCACCCAGTGAAATAACACTGCTTGCTGACTCCGGATTGCTTGCAACAGTAGAATTATTAATAAAATTCTTTGTCCTTCCTGTGTTACATGATTGGCGGCATTCCTGCTCGCTTATAAAGTTATTTAAGTTCCCTGGAAGAAAAACATAATGCCCCTGATGTTTAGAATGACCATAATCAGGTTAAAAATGTAGTCAGCCATTTAATAATAATAGTACCTTGGCAGCCTCCAAAAATAAATGGACGACATTTACCGACGCTTGTGTCAAAGAAGTATCGTAGGATATCGTTTCTACAAGGTCCTGAGTCTCTAGGCAAGCGACAAGGGTCACTCAGTCCAGGATGCAGTTGACCAAACGTTTGCTGAGGAGTTATTTGTGGAACCTGAGGACTGAAACCTGGAAATGACGAAGGTGAGAACTCGGAAGATGAATCAGGAGAGTATTGAAGCGGACTGTTGCTCTGAGCAAATCCTAACGATGGACTGCTAAAACTGGGAGAATTTTGAAATGGGTCGTTGCCAGACCCAAATGGATCACTGAGAACGTTGCAACTCTGCGTTGGCCGAGGCTGACACGTTAATGAAGTGCTACATTCCCAGCACAACGAGTCATATATGACATAATCTACAGGATCACTTTTAGGCCCATCAAAACCGTAACTAATTCGAACACGTAACAGTTGTCTGTTAATAAATGGATAATTATGACGTTATGATTACATGCATATGGGGATATTAGTGATTCCAATGACGGCTTTCTCTGTCTAATATTTTTAAAATACCGAGTTTTCTCAAGACCCTCTCCGGGAATATAAAAGTTGGCCACTTTGGCATCATGAATAGGCATATCAGGAATGTCGCAGACAATAGATTGATATGTTAAAAGTCGTCCGTTTCCTGTAACCGTTCCAGTGTGACTCGGTACCGCTTTTGCGTTTTGTGACTTGATTAAATAAGGCCAAAATTTATTAACAAAGCAATGAAGAAGTAATTCAATTGCAATAGAAAGTATAACGTACCCGATACACATCAAAGTGACATTGAATCTTATTATGCTCCGCAAATCTTTCTCCCCATACGAGAACCTCACTACACGCACGATTCCTGATGTCGCAAGCATCCACGAACCCAAGTCCTGTCACTTTCGGTGACACATTTGTATTGACAGAACAATCCGCACCAGAATAACCTTGGCTGCAGCGACAAATTCCTGGAATGCACATAAACATACCAACGCTTAAAACCTGAAGAATAATCATATATAGTGAGTGTATAAATGGAACTAATGTTTCAATAACCGAATATGTACCATGGTCGCATGATCCAACTTCACTGCAGTTATTAAGACAGAGGCTTGACAAGATTGATGATGGGGGAGTTCCATGTTGTCTTCCAAGCTGAGGCTCCCATGTGCTCAAATTATGATATACTTGATATCTGCAATTCCATCTTAAATGCTCCAAAGCATCGTGAGTCCAAATTGTAGATTTTGAGTGCTTTAACATATGTAAGAGTTTTCAGTAAACTGATTCCATAGGAAACTTTATAAAAGCAGAGATTTTTGCATCATTTTTGTTCATAATAAAATGTATGTAAGTACATACCACCACTTCATTTCTGCAGGACATAATATGAGCCTCGATATCAACTTGTGCAACATCTCGGCACAGTTTTGTGACAGGCATTCCTTCAATCAACCCCCTGCAATAAACTTCCGCTGCATCCTCCGTAATGTCTCCACTGGATTCCAGTGCCAGTTTTAGTGAAGTCTCCCCTTGAAATATGGGAAGAAGAGGAGCTTCTGAAGTTTTTAAACCAAATTCTTCCCCATCATATGTAAAATCCTCCTCCTGGAGCAGGTCTATTAATTCATTAGTAATATCTTCTCCACGTGGATCAACGCACTGCACGGAGGTACACTTGTTTGCCTCGGCGTCTTCTTCGTTTTGCTCAGTTTCTGGCTGGTAGTCTTCGTATGGAGATGAATGGAATGACTTGGCCTTTGGACGAAGTTGAACATCATTTTCATTTTTTAATCCAGAACAACTACAGTGACCAGGACTATACGAATCTTCTAATTGGGATTCGTCCTCTTCATTTCCATCGTTAGTAAAGGAGCCCACAAATAAACTTTGCTCCGTTGACAATCTCCAGGACTTTGTAAAGTCATCGCAAGTCGAGGTTGTGTTTGGATTTGGGGTGCAAACGACTTGTCCTCGATAAGACGAAAAGTCATTGGACCTGTCTCGGTCAAAAGAACCGCAGAGGCCACTTGTATGATCCATATCAGAAAGAGAAGCTTGAAGAGAAATGTAGCGCAAGTTTGGCCCAAGATTGAGGCGAGTACCCGTAGGAAATTGTATCTATAAATTATAATATCAATGATGTAGATGGTATTTGGAAAAAATATTAAACATGCACAGTGAAAGCAAATAAAACTGTAATTTTTACCTGGAAACTTCGTCCTTCGTCCACGCGAATGATTTTAGGTAAATGCTGCAATTTAGCCGGTTCAACATAGTTTCCATCCAGCGTATAGCTCCAAAATCTCATTTTTCCGGTGGTACAAACGTCAGCAGCGAGCATGAGCTCTCCAAATCGCATTGCTATTGCACAAGTGCATAACGGTAAATTAGTGCACTTTCGTCGATGAATTTGTACTTCATAAGGAAAGTTGGAGTGTTTGTACAACACAAATGTCCCATCGTATGTGTTTTTATATTTGACACCGTCGAAAGTTTGAATGTAATCACTGACAATGCACTCTTCGAAAACATCAGCTTGTTGTACTGAAACCTGAGAATAAAAATCATGACCAATTTTCCAATATGATAATATGGCTTTCAAAAATGGGAATGTGTGGTTTGACAGGAAAAAAGTTATTGAGATGGATAACCTCTTGTGTTGGCAAAACAATATCCTGCCAGCGTGGAGGACTAGATTCAGCAGTTCTGACTTCAATTAAAACAGAGGAAGGATTTTCATCTGCATCCAAGCCACCAAAGAAGCCGTCGTTGACCGCCCAAACTGGAATCTTGTGCGTGGAGTTCCATTCATCCGCGCACACTTTATATTGACATGTGTTCATGACAACCTGAAACAAGGGATAGATGGAAGGTAATTAGTCCAAAATTCACAATTAGTGTTTTTCCTTGTTTCTTGTATTTATTCTGGATTTCTATGACTTTCTAATAAGATACCAAATCAAAAGCATTTCCACCGGCGCATCTGGGGCCAGATGCTGAAGCGATTTTAGTCGCAATGTCAAAAGTTAAGCAACATTCTTCCTCCTCTTCTGGCTCTTCCTCCTCTTTCTTCTCCTTCTTCTCTGTCTTCTTTTTTTCCTTCTTCGGACAAACAATGGGGATTGTTGTCTGAAACTCAATATGTGCTGGTTCAGATCCTACAGCCATAAAAATAGCCATACTCATGATTTTATCGTGATTCAATTAAAATACGATTAAGAAATGCTAGAACATTCAAAAGATAATTCCACCTTCTGCTGCAATCATATTTGAAGGAGATAGTAAAATAACACCAGTATTTAATGGTGGGCTCGTTGAGGGTGCAGTGAAGGTATTGATGGTAGTGTGCTTCGCTTTAGCACGGCATTGTAACTGTAAACAATGAACATATAAGAATATATTTTAACTAGAAACAAATATTTGCAGCGCAAAGAGCAAAAACATGTCTTGAAAAATGCATACAGTTTGGCCCACTGCCCATTTGTCTTCTTTCAGTAGCCCCTTGTGCTGTTGCAAAAGTCCAAATGTTTCCGACTGAATGATTTCATCATCCGCTAGCCAATCAACCTGCAGGGCCACCGTTTCCGGCACCACATGACCTCCAAGCGTTACGTCACAGAAAAATTGAATTTGCGAACCATCTTTTGACAGACCATACGACACTTTCGTTTCTAGTATGTCAACTGGAACTAAAGGTGAGGACAGAATTAGCCGCACAGTTTTTTCAACATAAATTTTCTCAACACATCAAATATAATTTACCCAAAGCATTATCTTAGTAAAAAGAAACAATTAAATTTACAGTGACACGGCGTGTATCCACTATCGGAAGTAAGACCTGCGGGACACGGAACCTCGTAACCTGCACAATACGCTGATGGACACGCAGGTGTCGGTTGCAAGTGATACACCACAAAATCTGTGCAATTCCTCACCAGCATGGGCAATTGCGTGGTGCAACAATTCCCTTTCACAGATATACACCCAGTTGCCTTAACCACACCGTCGGCTTCACCAGGAATAGAACCTGCCAAACAACAATGTTACAATATTTAACCGTTATTAATTATAATTAAACCTGTAAGCGCAATCACTGATGCTACGTTGCTTTTGGATTTACTCCTTTTGCACTTGTTTGAGATAGGTTGTCATTGTTGCTTTGCTACGGAACGTAAACCCAAGCCATGACAACACAGCTTCATCTTTCGGCCAAAATGCCAAACTACTTGCGTGCATATAACAAGTCATGATCCTATTCGCATCCCAATTCCCATCTCACTTCACGTTCTTTAGCATCAACAAAGACGCTCAGCTCGTGACAAAGCCAGCTTGACCGTTTCCTGTCGCAAGACTTTTACTCTTATCAAATCAGATTAACGCTCTTCAGTTTGGAGGTAGTGGGATATTTAAACTCACTCAAGCCAACTTCCTGCTGGACCACACTCAAAATAATTCCTTATAGGAATTACTACTGCTTGAGAGAGAAAAAAGTCAACTGTTCAGTCAACAATTTTGCTAATTGTTAACTGGCGGCCGTGCTGAGGTTTGCTTAATTGCGTACTCAATTAAAGTGCTTTCACGTGAAATACGGATAGTAGTTAGTTTCTAGTAGTTTTGTTGACGATTGAAGCAAACTATTGTAATATAGTGTACATTTTGTGTTTGCCGTTATTTACATCAGTTCACAAGCCATTAAGGTAAGTTACGATATTATACTTGGCACTTTATCTTTAATTCGCAAATAAGGGCAATAATGTGTCTTCTAAGGAGACATGTCACGGTTGAATGCGCCGTAATGGTGCATAATAATTTACTTCTGGTTTTAAATCGTCATTGTAGTCACTAAAAATGACCAATAATCATAGTTTCATATCGTAATCCATCCATCATCATACCTAATGTCGACAACTGGCTTCATACAAATGGCATATAAAACAGTTATTTGGTACGTTCAAATGTATTTACTTAAATTGTTTGCGATTAGCAATTTACAATGCACTCTGATTGGCAATATATATTGCCTGTGACAAATGATTGTCTGCCGTTCCTTCAGCTGACATTATGTAAGCAACTAGTAGTTTTTCATGTTATCATCCAGTATTTTCTGATGTAATGACGATTCGTCGTCGTGAGAACTAACAATTTTACATTTAACGATTCTTTTAAAAAAAATTGCATCTTCGTCGCTGAGTCACATGAGTCATCTTTCTAGATAGGCACGTAGGGGCACCGTCAGTACCATGATGAAGTCAATGGAACCTTGGTGTCAGCCACATTCATTATACTTCTTCTTCATCATCTTTCTTTGTCATCGGCGAATGTTCTAGAAGTTTAAACTTCATTACTATGCATTGGGATGAATAATAATAATAATGATGACGATAAAAAGGACTTCAATGATGTTTTTCGAGAGAAGCACTTGTTTTCAATAAACTGCTGCTGGTGTGTGTCTAATTTGTAATGATCGCATGTTACCTTCTCTGTCATGCCATAATTTGGGGAGGGGAGACCAAAAGCCAACCACGCGTTAAAAAAGATGCAAGAATCAGTGAACGATGTCACAGGCGTTACAAAAAACGCGTACCTGATGACGTGGATTTTGCATTATATAAAGTATATAATCTAACTATCTATATAGCAACGCATGTATCGTCTTAAGTTCGAAGTTAAATATTAATATGCGCATATTAATAGTTCAGTTTTAGCATATCACTGAAACATTTAAAGCCCAAAGTCATTTGAGTTCATTATTAATTACAGGGAGTAATAGACTTGAATTTGAAGTAAATACGGGTTAATTCAATTTTACATGCATTTGTATCGGGTCGGTGATTTAGGAATTTGCAATGTTTGCACTTTGTTGTTGTTGTTACTTCACAGTTCAACGGTAGGTAACTATAGGCCGCGATCTTGATGTGCATGATTTTTTAAGTTGCAAAATATTATGTCAGTACGACAATATCTGTGCGTCTCCTTATTCTTGATAATCATTGATTAGGAACTGAGGACTATTGGATAAGTTGTTCCGTTCCTCGCCTCCTACTCCCATTATGTTTACAAGTTTATCAGAAAAATGTAGACGTATGAAAGTTAAGACTTGCGTTAATGAAAGTTGAATGCTTTGCAGAGTTTTAAATGCTTCTGTTCGGACTAGTAACAAAATATTGTAGAAATTGCAAATAAGATTACTAACTGTAACATGGAATGAAGTTTTTAAAAAAATTCTCGAAGCTGACATATTTTTTTGGTTCAAGCGATAACTATGAATTACGGAAAGCCGGAACCGAAATATTTAAGATGTGATGTCATCATTATGACTCTTAGAACTCACCTTTCATCCATACTGGCGCTCGTGTGCCGCAATAGTTAACACCTGGACATGAAGTGGGGATGGTGTTTCCAGCCAAGGACTGGAATCGGTACCACCCCACGACAAGGTCACGATCACATATGGCAAGCTCACGGTTAGATCCTGAGCCAAACCTATAATTATAGCTTCTTCTTGGCTCACTGTTTATGACACGGTGGTAATTCGGATGGCAAGGGTTCACTGTTTGTCGAGCGTGTGTGTTGCTCGGCACATCGTCATGGAAGTGATCATCATAAAATCTATTCCGACTCCTGCACAGAACAAAATACTCAACACCATCAATTACCACACTTCAAATTTACGAGTATCACTTCAAATTTTCTTTCCACAGACTTTGCGTTTCACTTAATTGCTTTACACTCTGATTTAAAAAAATAAATATGATTTTTTCAAACAAACCTCAACTGAGAATTGGACGACACTAGAAGATGAATTAGAACAAAAAGAAAGCACAATTTTGAAACGTCATGATCCGCCATGTTCCATTTGAAACTGACGTGAAGCGGAGGGAATCAACAGAGTAGAGGTAGCTCCATCAATGAAACTATAATTATTATTTTCACACCATTCTCTTGAAAAAAATATTAAGCTTTTGGCGACCACACAACTCGAAAATCACCGCACATCAGCTTATAAAAATATATACACACTGAACAGCAACAATTTAGCAATGAGACTATTAAAAAGAGTGTTTCCTTTTCCTGTGATAAATTGTTTAAACTGATGATTTGATTATTTAAGGAAAGGAAACTCAAATTGTATTTTGTTCGCACTCTATTACTGAAAGCATTAAAAACACGAAAACTCACGCTCACGTTAAAAAATTGTTAGAGAGAGAGAGAGAAACGTACTGCCTGATAGTCTGATTCTGATTCGTTTTTGTCAATACTTAAATATTTGACGCGTACCCACTTATCAGCAGACATAGACGTTTATCAGACCTGCTCACCGTTGCAGTTAACCATTTGAAATATTATCGCTTATATCTAGTTTCGTTTTATTCAGAAGGGCTTCCACATCTCTTTTCTGTTCTTCTCGCTCAGGCAGTCCACTTGTATTAGCGTTGGTTGTTAAAAAAAATATCCTCTTTGTTCGCTGACAAGTTGCAATAATAGTATAACAGCAGATGTAATGAGGCCTGTTTTATCACACTTTTCTGCAAAAAAATATGCTCGTGTCCCAAACACACAAGCTACTGCTCTGTCACAAAGCAGAATAGCGTCTTTCCTCGGATACAATATGATACTGATACATGATGTAGTTGTGACGTCTGAAGTAGAGGTACTCAAATCATTGCAACTGAAAAAAAATTATATGACAAAATTTTGTGGATTATCATGAGAATTGTATCTGAATCTGGCGATGTGTGTTATTTTTTGAGAAACAGATTAAGGTAAGTGCAAACAAAAACAGCAAGATAGGCTAAGGCTAAATTCATTGTTCAGAGAGAAGGAGTCATGATATATTATTATTATTATATTATTCTCGATTGATCGTAATCACTAATGCCTGAGTTGTCATGAATGGCTCGCCGTTTTAACAGGTAGGAAAGCTACATGAAAATAACATTGCTGCTGTTCTGAAGAATGAAGAAGGTTTTCCAATTTCTTGAAACAGAAATTATGGTTGGCATTCAATGTGACGCCAATGGAATGCTAATTGTCAACGCATATCTGCCGTCGTGTTATGCTGGTGACTGCGTCGTATGTCTGTCTCTGTCTGTTCTTGTATTGAGGATAATTTTTTTTGACAGAGTGTGTCGGCATTCTGATTTGGCAAACAATAGGGAAAATGTTTAGAGAAACATTCAAACTTCAAAACTCGAAAGTAAGCTAGGTCGCACATTATAGTTTGAGGCCTTCACCACAAATCTACAAAATATCCTAGTGCGACTTCCGTGCATCCGTTCATTGGTAACTGTGGATGCACACGCAAGGCATGCGAAAGGGCTTTTGTGAGCGAAGATGGGGATGGAACTATTTTTCAGAGGACAACATTAGCCTACGTAGATTATAAATGTATAACCGCAAAACGATCTCATTCACGGTGGATAACTATAGTATTTGGTGACCACTTGATGGTTGTAGTAGCTTTGGGATCATTTGCAGGAAGGTACTGGGTACAATTAGTTTTAAAATATCTCAACCGTATACCACAAGGTCCAATCAGTATTTTCGAGTCTATTGGAAGCTTTCATACGGATTAAGGAGACGACACGAACGAAGATATCCATTGAAATCGCATTGAACGCTTCGTCTTTTTTCGTCCATTTGCCACTTGGTTCCATACAAAAATTCTACTAAATGTCAAATGTGGTCGCATGTTTTGTTGTTTGTACGTACTACCTACGGTCTGATTAGGTGCATTTTAGTTCATGCATGTACACACGTCATCAATATTTTTCTTCCAAATATTCCTTCGATGTTTTGAATCGCGCCTTTATTCTTGAAATATTGTGAAGTCTCTGCTTATGCAGATAATATAAATATTCCTGGTGCAATACCAGACGTTTTGCATACCAAGGAGGCAATATGGAAATTCATTGTCCTCATCTCTTTTGTCATTTTATGATCCAGATCATGGATCTTTTACACAGAGTAAATGAGAGCCAGCGGGTATAAAAGGCCCAGCAAAGGCATCATCATGACCATTGCTATACTTACTCTCATTCCGACACTTTGTTCGATGAAACTGTCTTCGTGACTTATTTTCCTAAGTGAGCATTTCTCCTTAGAAGATTTTTATTTTTATATTTTCTTGGGAACTTTGGAATTCCTCCTCACAGAGATGCTTCCAAGTTCCCGTCTCAACACACCCCAAACCTGACGCAGTTAAGTCATTTAAACGCAAATATTTGTTTCACTCGTCAATTTATTTGGCATTGTGCATTACGCATATCCCAGTCTGACGGCATTTCATGCATGGCCTATGGCCGTACAGGAGAACCACCACCCACACATACATACCTAAACGTAAAAGCATAATCATACCTACCACGGGACCTTTCAAATTGGGGGCTCAACCGGGATACTGTGGTCAGACGATTGCTTATAAGCAATAGCTAATAAATAGTAGCTCTCTCTAACCTGCTTTGCATTGCTAATTTAATTATTACTAAAATGGCAAGCAGACGTAGAGGCCGAGCTGCTGCTGAAGCAGTTGATGACGTTGAGGTAGCTGGTGCTGCTGGACCTGTACAACGCAGCCCAGTACAAAATAATGCTCAAAATATAAACATTCCTGTGCCACCACCATTACCAATCATGGCACAAATTCCTGTCGCTCAGCGACCCCAAAACCAACCAAATCATGAGCTGCATGATAACATGCAGAGAATGCTTGACTTGCAGCATAATGCGATTCGGTTATTGGAAACTAACCATGCGCAAGCTGTAAACGTAATGCGTGACAATAATAACGCTCTCATTGCTGCTATTAGGCAGCTTGGAAATGCATTCCAGGCACCACCGCCACTGCAAATGCCTGCAGCCAATGTACCACAGCCGCCACCTGCGTATCATGTACCAAATGCAAATGGCAATGCCAATGCAAATGTCAATCCAAATAACAATGGACAACGTACGCACCACTTGAAAACAAGTGACATAAAAATCCCAACCTTCTCAGGCGCAAACGATTATAAGACGCCTTATGACTACTTGCTTGAATTGGAAAAGTACCAAGCAATATTGGGATATACAGATGACGAGATACTGAACAACGTTATCCCATTGTCATTAACCCGAGAAGCATACCAATGGTATCGCTATGAGCCTCAATTCCCTTCAATGGGAAATTTCAAACGTAGGCTGCGTAATGAGTTCCAAGCGCTAGGCTATAAAGCCGATTTAAAGCGGGAACTCGACAACAGACACCAAGGCACAAATGAGCCTTTGTCTTCTTTCATACGAATCATTATCGATTACTATGAGAGGATAGGAGATCAAGTTGATGAAGCTGAGATTCTCCAACAAATTAAAAGACTAATGCACCCAGAGTACAGAAAGGCTCTAATTGGTATGCAAGTGAACACACTTGCTCAATTAAAAACTGCGGCTGCCGAAGCCCAGGAACTTATAAAGAGCTATCGCTCATACAAACCACCGCCGTTAAGCGGCAGTTTAGAACCTTCCTTAGCATGGAAGCCCATAATAAGCGGAGATACGCCACCTACAAGTACATTGACTAGTAATGTACAATCGGTACCTACATCTCCTAAGCTTCATATGGCAGCAGTGGACCCCTACTCCTATTACCACTCCAGTCCCAGAAGAGTAAGGTTCAGTAGTACCTCTAACCCTGCATCACCACAGGGATCAAGGTCACCTTCGCCTGGGCGAAGTAATCGTTGTCATATATGCAACGAATCTGGCCATTATGCAAACCAGTGTCCACAAAGACACAAGGCAGGTCAAAAGAAAAGCGATGGGTTGTTATGCAATGACTCTGATGAGGAGCTAACAGCCATTGCCCTCACTCATAAGGACAAACGTCCCATTATTAATGTAGAACTGCTCGGCGAAACCTTTCCTGCATTCCTGGATACAGGATCATCTCTTTCTGTTGTGGGAGATGAGGTCATAAAGACCATCCTGCAAAAAGGAATAAAATGTAAGGACAAAATGAAGACGATTCGTTTTCTTAAAGGTGACTATGTAACCGAGCAAAGTGTCACATTAACTATTGATTTCGAGCGAGGGTCTCGCAGACACACATTTTATCTTGTGCCTGGCACCATTAAAACGGTACTGCTAGGCCGAGATTTCCTTGGTCCAGCACAAATTAATGTGCATATTGGTGAAGGCGGTTGGTCAGTGGGAAAAGGAACCAATGAAATCCTTCCATTCATTCCTTCACCTAAATCACTGCTTGTCGATGAAGACCACTTTTGTGATATATCCATGAATGACATGCTAATCATGGATGATTTTGAATATCCTGCTAAGGTTCTAGCAAACTGGGAACATATGGATGACTTTCCACAAGACAAAGAAAAAATCAATGAGATTTCTTTGTTTCCTGGAACTGCCCATGCATGTATTTCGGCACCCACAACGCTGAATCCCAATGAATTGCATGAACTTCAGAATATGTTAATAGAGTTCTTACCTATATTCACGAAAGCTCCTGGCTTATGTACTGAATACGAGCACACGATCGACACTGGCAATCATAAGCCAGTCTCCACTACATTACGGAGCATGTCTCCAGGCAAAAGAAAAATATTTGATGAAGCTTTCCATGAACTTCTCAAATATAATATTATCGAACCAAGCTACAGTGCTTGGTCAGCTAATGCCTTTGTAGTTCCCAAATCTGACGGAGGGCTCCGACCTGTCATTGACTACAAACCTATCAACAAAATTACCACTCCAGATATTTACCCAATCCCAAGATTGGATGACATGCTTACACAACTGGGTCCATGCATATACTTCACCTGTCTGGACTTGGCCAAAGGCTATTTTCAAATAGCCATGAAGCAGGAAGATAAACCAAAAACCAGTTTTATTTGCCATTTCGGCAGCTGGCAATATAAAAGAATGCCTATGGGTCTCAGAAATGCCCCAAGTACATTCATGCGTTGTGTGGACAAGGTGCTGGGCCCTGTAAAGGGAAAGTTCTGTGCAATATATTTTGATGACATCTGTGTGTTCTCAAAAACTTTCAATGAACACTTGTCACATTTGCATGAAGTACTCACGCTTATAAGACAAGCTGGGTTTACTATCAACCCTGAAAAAGTCCAGTTGTGCCGTAGTCGCTTCAAATACTTAGGGTTCATAATAGAACCTGGTAAATGCTATCCCAACCCAGATAAAGTAGCTTGCCTCAAGTCCTACCCAACTCCACAATGCACCAAAGACATACAAAAATATCTTGGCTTTGTCGGATTTTATCGACGGTTCATACCTGAGTTTGCTAAGCATGCAAAACCGATGACTGACCTTTTGAAAAAAGGAAAGAAATTTGAGTGGACACAAGAAGCTGACAAAGGCTTCAATGCTCTGAAGGAAGCTTTGTCCAATTACACGCTTTTGTATCTTCCTAATATGGACCATGAATTCATAGTCCAAAGTGATGCATGTGATTACTCCGTTGGAGCTTTATTGATTCAAGAAATCGACGGCGTCAGACACCCAGTCTGGTTTGCCAGTCGCACTCTGAGACCCGCAGAGGTCAATTATTCTACCACTCAAAAAGAAATCCTGGCAGCGCTGTGGGCAATTGAAAAGTTCAGGGGATTTATCGAGTACAGTCATTTCATACTTGAAACTGACCATCAAGCCATTAGCTGGCTGTATAAAATTAAGGATCCTTCGGGCAGATTAGCCCGTTGGTTCATGAAATTTCAAATGTTCGATTTTGAAATAAAATACAGAAAAGGCGACAGCAAAATAATGCGAGGTGCTGATGCTCTCAGTCGCATTCACTTTATTCTCGCCAATGAGACTGAAAACGCCACCTTCCTGACAAGAGAAGAATTAATTGCCGCTCAGGACAATGATGCTTATCTGAGTCAGATAAAAGGATATTTGGCTAGTGGAAATGTGGAGGAGATCTCTATTCCCACTGCCGTCTTACGAGACGCTAGCGAATGTATCCTTACCGAGGATAACATGTTAATGAAATACGTAGGTAGTCGAGGAAAGCCTTGGGAGAGAGATAATCTCTACTGGCGAGTATGGATTCCTGACAGCTTGAAACAGATTGGTAAGAATGTTTCATGATGACAAACTCTCTGCTCATTTGGGTATTAGAAAGACCTTCAAAAGGCTAGAGCAGAGAGTATACTGGAAAAACCTACGTAGAGATGTACAGCAGTATATAAACCACTGCATTACGTGCCAAAAATCTAAAGCCGCTCGACTTCCCCCAGTACCAGCAACGACTTTTGCTGCTGATACTCCGTGGTCTTTTTTGACGATTGACCTTATGGGCCCATATGCAAAGGGCAGTAACCAAACAACACACCTTTTCTTGGTGGTTGATCATTTCACACGGTACGTTGAAATTTTTCCTCTGAGAAACACCAAAGCAGAGATAATAATTAAAAAGCTTTGGGATATTTGCATGCGATGGGGAGTACCGCAATGTATTTTGTCTGACAATGGTACTCAGTTTACCTCCAGACTGTATGAAAGTTGGTGTGAGTCACTCGGTATTCGTAGATTTTACATATCTGCATACCACCCACAAGCCAATCTTACGGAACGTTACTGTCAAACAGTAAAACACATGATTATAACGCTCACTGAGCAATGCAAGCAATGGGACAAGCATTTGTCCGAACTTGCATTCGCAATTCATACAAGTGTGAGCGATGCAACCAATTTCACCCCTGCATATGCTAATTTCGGACGGGAGCTGAGAACTCCCTTCGATAACCATATTCAAATACGGTTTTCAAATTATGCTTGTGTGCAGGAGATCGGTGACCGTCTCTCTACAGTACACAATGTTGTAAAAGATGAGCTTTTAAAAAGCCAAGAGCAGCACATAAAATATTATAACGCAAAGGCCAAGGCCAGAGTATATAAAGTTGGCGACTTGGTATGGCTCAAGACTCACTTTCTTTCTGATTCTTCTCGTGGAATAACTGCAGCTTTGCTGAAGAAACGTGCCGGGCCATACCAGGTAATTTCCAAAATTTCTGATAGCGTGTATGATTTAATGGAAATGGAAACAAGGAGCAAAGTTTTTAAGGTGCACATTAACGAGTTGAGCACATTTTTTCCTCCACTTAGTCAAAATGGAGAAGAATACCAACGAACCGAAACGGCATGGAAGAAAGTACCAACCAAGGATGAACCCTTACTATTTTCAAATGCCAATGTTTCCTCCTGGCATGTTCCCTTGGAAGGGATACCATCGTAATCAGCCAAACCATACACCATTATCTCCTGACGTCTTAGCAAAAAAGCAGCAGCGCACTGCAAAGTACAAATCAGGAGAACTCCAGCAACAACGAGCCGAAGGTCCATCCCGTCACCATTCTTCAACCCATGCGCATCATATTCAACAGAGAACTGTTATACGTCTGCGCGACGTAGAATCACAGACGGATCCCGTTATTGTGCTGCCACAACCAACTGTGGACTACCGTCAACTAGCAATTGACGAAGACAAAAAATTCAATAAAAATACACATAATCAACGCAGTGCTCTTGCGTTACAAGCAAAAGCCAAATTGGCTCAAAGCAAGATTTACGCTGCGAGGCAACAACAAATCTCAACAGCTTTGAAAGCTGCAACAATTCCAGACACCAAGTCCCCAATTCTTGGCTCATCAACAGCTCGTTTCCGCCCCGTCAAATCATTGGATAAACCAGCAAGAGTTGAGACATCAACATCTTCAAGTGATGACGCTTTGATGAATGACCTTTTCGGAAGTGAGCCTGACCGACCTCCTACACCGGGAAAAACTCAAGAAAAATCATCTATAGACGAAAACCTTCTTCTCGCCGACTGAACAGGGTCCCAACTGGCTATGGA
This sequence comes from Sinella curviseta, assembly GCA_004115045.4. Lineage (NCBI taxonomy): Eukaryota > Metazoa > Arthropoda > Collembola > Entomobryomorpha > Entomobryidae > Sinella > Sinella curviseta. Next base: position 17,966,008 of record CM065489.1, on the reverse strand, counting down.
ATCAACTTATAAAACCTGGGAAATGGTGCAGTACTCAACCTCTAATCTAAATCTTAACAAATTTAATTATGTTCGTTTATTATTTCAATTATAATTTATGAAAATCTTATACTCTTTCAATAATGTTCGAGTAGTTTTGCAGTGAAGTTATATTGTATTCCTTCATTCATTAGTTCGTAAGAATAGTTGTCAGTAAGTTAAGCACTAAATATTTCCAATCCATACAAATAGCTTTGTAAAAAATATTCAGTTAATTTTCTTTTCAATAAATCATGATATGATTTATCGTGTGAAGGGGGAAAGGGTGTGAAGTCTCTGCTTATGCAGATAATATAAATATTCCTGGTGCAATACCAGACGTTTTGCATACCAAGGAGGCAATATGGAAATTCATTGTCCTCATCTCTTTTGTCATTTTATGATCCAGATCATGGATCTTTTACACAGAGTAAATGAGAGCCAGCGGGTATAAAAGGCCCAGCAAAGGCATCATCATGACCATTGCTATACTTACTCTCATTCCGACACTTTGTTCGATGAAACTGTCTTCGTGACTTATTTTCCTAAGTGAGCATTTCTCCTTAGAAGATTTTTATTTTTATATTTTCTTGGGAACTTTGGAATTCCTCCTCACAGAGATGCTTCCAAGTTCCCGTCTCAACACACCCCAAACCTGACGCAGTTAAGTCATTTAAACGCAAATATTTGTTTCACTCGTCAATTTATTTGGCATTGTGCATTACGCATATCCCAGTCTGACGGCATTTCATGCATGGCCTATGGCCGTACAGGAGAACCACCACCCACACATACATACCTAAACGTAAAAGCATAATCATACCTACCACGGGACCTTTCAATATAAATGATGCAAAAAAACGCAAGATAATCTCGGTCGTTTCTTCAGTTACCTGGAATATTATCTGTAAACTTCACATCCATTAGAGATGGAATGCAATTACAGAAGTCGGGAAAACTATGGGCTTCTGTATTTCAATTTGTATTTAGCTTATGATTCCATGAATTTAGAGTAAAAAGACTTGGTCAAGTGAAATCATGTGTAAATCCACTGGCTCATCATTCATTGAACATTTTATTTTTAAATCCAAGTTCTCAATTACAATTACATATTTCAAGGTTAACATTAACATTGGAGCATGTACATACGTATCACTTTTTGCTGCAAATATACTCCGCGTTTGCCTCAAGAAATTGCCCTGATTGTAAAAAATCAGTAGTTGTAGGTCCAAGTATCTATCTCCTCAGTTTTGTCATCAGATCTGGATAACTGGACTTACCAGGGCTTCAAATCCTGGCATATCTCCTATTTGCACCTGCATGTACCCAAGCTCCAACAAGCAAGCGTTGGCGATTTTAAAGCATGCTTCATTGGATTAAATTGCTTTCGCTTTCATTCCTGAAACAATTTAAAGAATAATACATAGAGGTATTAAGCACATTGCAGAGATTGTATGAAAAATTGTCATGTCATGTGTATTTGCATTTTATTTAAGTGTAACTGCGTGAACTAAATCCTTCATTTTGCTTTGAAAATCAACATGGAAGAAAACAGTACGCAAATCGTTTTTACAGATATTTTGATGATGAAGTATGCACGCTATTTTTTACTCTAACAACATAATTGTCATGTTCAGAAAGAACAGAGATGGCTTAATAGGATATTAAGGGAAAATGAATCCGGAAACAAGTAACCATGACATAATGTGGTGTCTGCTGACAAAAAAATTTGTTCAGTGGTTTCATGGCAAATCATGTACATAAGTAGCCACAGTACTTCAAAGTGTTGTGTGCATCATTGTAATGACTTTTTTAACGATGACTCGAATGCATTGTGATTATCTTTGATTATCACCACCATCGTTGCTTGTCATTCTTCACCTGAAATGGTTACTTACAATTTAGCAAACACAACCAAGTGATTGCTTTGTGGATTTCTAGAATTTACCTGACTACTTTGCCTACTTTGAAGATTTTTAGTTTTTATTTGTATAAATGTGTTGCAGCAGCGCAGCTACAGTTTGCAGATGAAATCGCTGCAATACTACAATAATATGAAACGAAAAGGAGCGATTAGGAGATGATACAATAGTGTACCTATTTTACACTTCCAACATGGCCTCGTGATTGGAATTTTTGTGAGATCACTGATAATTCTCGAACGTGCGTGAGTGTTTCAAAACATGCGTTGCGTTATAGTTACTGCGTGAAGGGAACATGCGTTTTGTGTACCGTACTCAAGTTTTGAGGGGATTTGCTGTTATCTAAAAAGAGGCGATGGTATGAAAATTAAGTGCAAAAGCTGATGATCAATTTGTTCATGCTCATTGAAGCTTATAAACCTAGTAATTTGTTGTCGGTGGTAGTTTAGCAGCAATATGCATGTATATGACAACGCACAAATAATAATAATAATATGTAATTTTATACTGAAAAAAATTAAACAAATTTGTTGCGCATTTGTGTTGCGGATAACGTATTGACATCAATGAATGTCTTCATAGTCAATTGATTTCCATTACGTTAAAAAAATGTTTTATGCAGATAGAATATTCATGCAAATGTATTCGAAAGTTGACTCGCAAAGCTTAATGGATGTATGTATAAGTAATATAAATTGTAAGTTTGTAAGTGTAAAACTACTATTATCTCTTATATTATAGGCATATCTGAAACTTTTTTTGGTTCTATCTGTCCCATACGCCGAGATAAAGTTGCAAAAAATGATCGTGGGGTAAATGGACCAAAAATAAGTGCAATAAGTGTTGCCTGCCACGGCGCTGGTTGCATTTTACTAGTATTTGTACAATGCACTTACCTCCAGTCAGTCAGTTCATATAACTGGCAACGGCAACAATTGCATGCATACTAACAAATAACAATGGGTTATGGTGCTTGTGCTTTATTCGCTCACTACTACTACTACTACTGTACCTTTGTAAATTCGTAAAGATTCTTCACTGCCATATTATTCAAAGTCAGAGAGACAACGGTTAATGTTTAACTGTGTCGGATGCACCTTATGCAGAATTAATTGATTTGTCATGCTCACGACGACAGGGTAGCAAAGTACAATAAAAGTAAGCGCAGTCGTAGTGCAAGTCTGTTTTAAAAAATTATATCGTTATCGTCGTCACTAGAGTCGAATAGGCGATATCCTTTCTCGAATTATCCTGTAAATCAAATAAAAAATCTACCAACCATGTATTGGTTGTTGTGAGCGCTTGCTATGCTTATCTCGTGTAGTTTAGTATAAAAGTACATGAACCATTGCAATTTCTGTACATTATTGCACAGTTTCTAATAATTATCTCAGAAAGCTTTGTAAAAGGGGACTAAATTGACGGATGTGCAACAACACATTGCAGTCGTCACAATGCATACATACTTCAATAAATACAAAAATTATGTGCTTTCAGAAAGTATAATTCGGCTAACATCTAAAATAGGTACATGTAATTGTACTTTTAAGTTTCAAAATACGTCGTTTTGGTGCTATGAGGTAATAGGGTTTAAAACATGTTTAGGGGCAGAGGGGAGGAAAACGTGTGTGCTATATGACCAATGTCCACCAAAACTGTCGCTGTGTGTCGCAATTGAATTTCACCTAAAAACTGCATAATCATTTGTAAATAATCGCTGGGCTGAATTTTCCAGTTTCAAAATGTCATTTCCTCTACTTATAATAGGGTTTAATTCAATAATTTGCACATGTATTTTCTGATTTTATTTTTCATCGGTGAGATGCAGATTTTAAAAAAACTCTGCTGAGAGCGTCGATACTCGGAAATGTGTTTTAATTGGGAAAGTTGCGTTAGAAATTACGCCAATTATGCTATTAGGGCAGTACAAGAGAAGGCTCTGAATGAACTGGTGAAAGCTGAAAAAGGAAACCTCAGAAAGTACGAATGGAATAAACCAATATGCTGGTGCTTGAAAATCGTATGTGTAAATATACCAAGATTAAGACGCTATTTAAGAAATGATGAAAGATAAATGACAACCTTTATCCGAGTAAATGAATGAATAAGAATTCAATAATTTTTACTACTTGCTGCGGCTGGTAGGTGTATCATGGAAACCCAAAACGAGATTTAAATCTGGCTTTCTCTAAAAGTATTGCTATTCGGAATTTAGTCAATTAGATCATCATCTAAACAATTATGACTGACAGTTGATAAAATATGTTATAAAGCATGAAAAAACAAGTAGGTATTAAAAGGAGAAAGAATAAAATTATTTGTAGGAATTACGAAAAACTTCAGAAGTTTTACTAAAATCGTAAAACCGCAACTATTTAGGTATTAGAATTCGCCTTTTTATTACAGGACAAAATAAATTAATATTTTATTATCGCAAATCGACATTCCTTTAATATCATCCACGTTAAAAATCTATAAAGCACACTTGCAAAAATATTTAATTTTCTGGCAAACACAAATTATGGTGATTACGGAAGCTTGTTAAAATTAGTAATTAATAGTGTGTTTGTTTATTAACTAAATTAATTTTACTGTAAAATAGTTGTTTTATATATAGCCGTGTTGATTTATGTTTGTAACAAGAAATCAAAAACTTTTTAAATCGATGTTGAGTGAAAACGTTAAAAGTCATTTTTGGTTTTTTATGTTATTGTTATTGTCATGATTTTATGGATGGACACGGAATACAAGAGTTAATGTGTTAAGTAAGCTTGCAGCAAAGTTTTCATTCCCATTCGTAATTTTTTTACTACATTCAAACCTGTCGTGAAACTTTAATTGTGATATACCTACTGGTACGTGAACTAAATATCTGTATTTTTCAAACGTTCCCATTGTCCGAAAATCACATCTCAGAAGTCATGGCCATTTTTGGGGAAATATACTTTGAGACATTCTCAAAACTAGTTTCATGAAAATTGAATGCATCACCGAATAAGTCAAACTCTGACGACTAAAATACACATGATCATCTTCAATGTTGAAATTATGTCAAGTCTGTCCGCATTCTAACGCCTGAAACAGCTCGACCGTTCTTTCCAGGAACAAAGATATATGCTATATCTTATCTCATTCAGTTTCAGCCAAATCATTTCTATCCCTGCCTGGGGGAGGCTGAACTTTTCATCTCATTGTTGTCTTCTAAACGCCTGAACAATTTTGACTTTGCGTCCACGTATATTTCAAATGTCGTATCCAACCAAATGCGAAAATTGAGATGTACTCTATGCAATACGCACTTTAATCATATTGTATGGCAAAATAATCCATCGGACTGAAAACTTTACTGATTTTGCTTTAAAATCCTATTTCTTGCTCCGACAATAGGTTCCGGTTTATATTTGAAAGTGCACTAGCCGAGTTAGGAGCCTATCTTGCCGAATTCCTTCAAAACTTGCAATACCTACCTTGCTTAGCAAGTATGGTTTCTTTCTATTGATTTACAGACAAATGCGACAATCATTGTGGATGGTAGGGGTCAGGGGTTCAGCAAGTATCCATGCAGTTCGCTAATGCATAGATCACTTGTTGTAAACTGTTAATCATCTCTAATTGCGCCCCTTTGCTTTGCTTACTTGCGGTTTATCTTGCGACTTTGATGTACATTTCCCTATTCATCATATCAGATCCATGTAGCTCACGACAATGTATTAACATCGCAAAATACCGTAGTTAAATAAATAAAGTATATCAACAGAAAACCCACTGTCAAGTTAAATTGGTGCAAATACGTTTGATTATAAAAACTGATATTTTTTTGCTACTATTTATATATCTGAATTTAATTTGTAAAAATCACTTGTTCTGAATCTTATTAAGGATGACAAGATTTTTTTTGAAAAGGAAGTTCGACTAAAATAAGGCTGTAAACAATTTTCATATGTTGATAGTAGGACTTAGAAAGATCGTTTATATACTCTATTATACTAATTAATTTGTTATTATGGAATTCACTCTAGATTCTTTACGTTGGCGGTTGTGAACTTTGTTCCTTCCAGTGTTTATCTACTATCTTTTTCACATGAATAACCGATGCTTCCTTGTCTCCGCTGACATTTTCAACCCGGTAAGGCGGTGATATAGTGACTTCGTTAAGCACAATGATTTTTTCTCCATCCCAGTTTACATCATCAATGCTAAAAATAGCACACAATACAAAAAACAACCTTGTCACTTGTCACATTCTCTGATGCATATTACATGTACATAATATATTATTGCATAGCTTAAGGAGTAGTTTAAAAAGTACGTACGTCTTCGTTATTGTTAGAAATAATTTCCGTCCTTCCGGAGCAACATCAGCGGATAATGCACGAATTCTCGCTTTTTTAAGCCCTATTGATTTCATTCTTCGTTTCTCCAACTTTGGAAAAAAAATCATGATTAAAACATGCACATTATGTTTATATTTATAACAATTATTCAATTATAATATAACATGGCATTTTATTTAATCACCTTAGCAAAATCAATGGCTTTCAAAGAATCAGCCGGAGCTCCATCTTCAATGCTTAATTTTTCTATGCAGTCAACGTTGATAATATACATATCACTATTGCTCGACTTTCCGTTGGAGGCAGGCGATTCTGTAAGTTGAAATAGTACAGTAAATATATTAGAACAGATAAAACAATGCTGATAAGGTTAGATGCGGCACTTTTTAATTGATTATATGACACTTATATTTTTTTATAAAAAGAAGCCGATAAGGACCAGCCAAAGTGGGCGTTTTCACTTACTGACAATTAATAACCGAGACGGAGTGTGAAACGCCTGTACTTGCCCCTCGACCTCGCCACCTTGATAACGGCATTTAATATAACTTCCAACAGTGAGATGTAGATGAGCTTTTTGTGACAAGTCGGCGTTTCTGTCGTCTGCCATTCTGATTGTTGTAGTTATGTATGTACTGTTCGGTTTAACAGTCTAATTTATCTTGCTTATGTCTTTATATTTGTTTTAAATTCAGTATACGAGGAACTTTCCCCTGCTGTATTGTTCTTTTTTCACTAACTATTAATAATAGTACTTAATAATAATAATATAATAATTATATAAAATCTGCTCTACTAAGCAGTTCGTTGTTTCATGGGTATAAAAAAGTTATGAAAACGCTTAATACTATTGGTCTGGTATCACACAAACACACACTGGCAACCAACTACCTACACACACAAGCTTACCAAATAAGTTAACTGTGATAGCTATTAAAATAAATAATACTAAGTAATTCCGATCTAAATCATTGAGGAAATGGCTAAAGGTGTACCATTTTTTCTTTAGATCTTTTCAGCGAATGCCTCCACTCATTCGCCTATACCAGATCAAATTGACAGAAAGACTTGTACTTTGGATATTATTATTTGGAAAGCTATATAATATGCGATGATTGCAAAATAATATAAAAAAGAATACCGAGTAAAATGAGATGTTGGACTGAGGGAGTACAGAGTACCTCTGTGATAATATAATTGTTTGTTGTTTGCCTCTGCATCTATAGATCTACACCTGAGTTTTTTAACATGTACTCTGGCTATCTGGTAGACTCGGGGCGAGTTCTATCTTTTCAATTTCCCACAGTTTCAGTTATCATCTCATCCCAACTCAGTTTTTCTAATTCTGCTTCGGCCCCTACTCCTCTGCTGCAACGAAACTTGCCAGCCAACAAAGGCCAATATTCACAAAAACTGCATCTCCTCATGATCTAGAGATCTCCAAAGTCTTCGTTCTGTCTCTATACTCGCAGATATAGTAAATCTAGCTTAAATATTGTGTACGCAAAACGCATACCGGCTAATCATGCAATTGTGTGAATGTGAAAATTGTCTGTTAAATGCATGCCGATGTTTTGCTTTGTTCAGCAGCTATAGCTAGAAAATATGACAGTAAGCAAATTAGTTGGATAACTTGTTACAATTGTAGCAAATTAAAATGGTAAAAAACTCGCTGAGCAAGCATTATTGTTAAATGATGTGTTTTAATGGATCTGCCCAGTTGTTAGAGGTTGGGTTTCATACTTGTACAAGCAATAATTGTATCAACGGTATTGGCTGTAAAAATGAAGGACCTTCATGGAAGGTATGAGAGAAAGCAAATATGAATGTTGCATATGAATATTGATAATGAACGGCACAATGCGCCATAAAAATGGTATATCTAACAAAGATGCCAGGCATAGGCTTATTAATGCGGAAAATCATGGGGGTGATGGGTAGGTCATAATGGGGTCACGTGCTCGCGAACTTACTTAGCCTGTCTTGAATAGTTATATTGAAATCGTTGCGACATGCATGCCATGATCTTCCACACATGTAATAAATTACGTTTCCTAATAAACCTACCTTGTCGTTAGGGTTTTAATATACGTAGGAGTATTTCGTAGTTGACACCTTTAGAAACAGTTAAAGGTGCATTTTTCATTGGCTGGTGTTATTCGAAAGATTTCCTTTACTCTCCATGCAATGAACCAAATAGAATACACAATTTTTTTCAGATTTTGCATACACTGTGGCAATGATAAGTAAAGTAGTCGTGAATGCAAATGAATTTAAAAAATACACCCTATGCATGCCAGCAATACAGCTCTACTGATTGAAGAGTAATGGCGCTTTAGCTTTAGTTGTAATGGGTTGAGAGTTTGAGTTCCACATATTTAGTGGTATATGGACAAAAAACTGTTGTCGATTTCTGTATGCAGTTCAATTGTTAAATGGCTGGGTTATGTTTTACGTATGTCTTTTGAAGTAAGTAACGTGTTTTTATGAATTTATAAGTGAATATATGACAAGAGGCGAAACAAGTTTTTACTAGGTATAGAATTGTGACGTGTTGATGAAGATAATTTGGATATGTGATCGTATCCATTTTTATTCAAAATGATCAACATATAGCTATTACAGACAGCAATTAATATTCTACGTTTTTCGCAAAAGTAAGCCGAAATAAAACTTTAATCTTTCTCGTTTATTATTTCCCACACTTACATTAAGTATCAATGCATTGGTTGAATATTACTTAAACTAACAAAAAATGCAAACATTTCTTAACTCGCTACTTAAATAGCATGCATATTATGCGTATTATCTTTACGTTGTATTTATTCTGTAATAGAAAACTATGCTGTAGTAAAATTGCATTAAGCATTAAGAATAAGAAAATTAAAGTTTCCCAGAGAAAAAGGCAACTAACTATATCTACTAAGCTAATGTTAAAACTCTGGGGGTTTACACGAGTGACGGATTTTCCACTCAGGTGGTAAAACTTTTACTTCCTAAATTATGGAATCGAGTATACATTTTTTTATTACTTACAGTTAATTATAGTATTTAAGATGGCTTATGAATATCTGTACTTGTTAAGTATTTCCTATAATAAATCTTTACAATTTTAATTTCAGTTCAGTTAAATAAAAAAGATTTCAACCGCTAATATTTAAGTTAATCAAGTAAATAGTAGCAATCATAAATGAACGTAACAGACATAAACGGCGTCGTTAGCTTATGACGCATGTATGCTTCCGTCATCCATGTCCCCATGACTTCTGGATATATCCGATTTGTCGTCGTACTCCAAATCGCCTGACGACTCCTTCTTTGATCGTTTCTCCTGGCTACTACTTCTACTATGTCCTATGCTGTCCACGCTTGGCTCGCGATCACTATTGTCCTTTTTCTTTTTCTTGCTTTTCGACCTCTTCTTCTCATGACTGTGACACATAAAATGAATGAATAATTTTTTTTCTTTATCAAATATATCATACAGTTGGTTAGGAAACAAGCTGAAAAATGCTGTGACTTACCTAGGAGAGCGAACTTTCCTTGAATGAGAACGGGAGCGAGATCGACGTCGTTTCTTCGATTCTGTTTTTGGAGACTTACTTCGTCGTTCTGATTTCTTCTTGTCCTTCTGGTTATCACTTTCGTCCTAAAACACAAATCAATAACGATAAGATACGGGACAATGAATATATGTACCTAACCTAACTTATAATCGTTGTATCACTTTGTTGAACTCAATTTACCCCATTCTCCTTATGATCTTTCTCCTTAATCCTGTCCTTCTCTCTATCTTTATCCCGATCTTTATCTTTCTTGGATTTCTTCTTGTCATCGCGTTTCCTGGACCTGGACCTAGAACGTCTGGAACGGGACCTGCTGCGGCTTCGTCTAGATCTGCCTCGGCTTCTTGACCGTTTCCTACTGCGACTCCTCCGTCTATCCCTGCGGATTAAAACAATACTTCTATTTCTAAGTTTTAAACATACCCGTAACCCTCCACCGCTATATAGTTGCTAAAATTACCTTGACCTAGAACGCGATCTCTTAGCTTTTGAACGATATCTATCACGATGACGAGAAGAAGAACGTCGACTCCTGGACCTCGACCGCCGTCGACTTCTGGAACGAGACCGCCTCCGTCCTCTTGATCGGGATCGTCTGCTATGAGATCTGCTTCTGCTTCGGCTTCGCCTCTTTTCCTTCACGGATGGAGCAACTGGAAGTAAAGAACAGAACATTAAAATTATAGCATTTCGTAAATAACCACACTGCACATTCGTACAACACATGCAAACACACTATGCATAAATACAAGGCACATTATCTAACCTGCAGTATCCAGGCCGTGAGTGAGAAGGTTTTGGGCTTGCCTGGACATGGCCTCCTCAATCTCTTTCTGAGCAGCCTCGTTGGTTTTTGCTTGCGGCTTTATAATTGCTTGCGTGGCGTGGTAAACCCTAGACATAAAAGAAAGGTATTAGAACCATGTCACAATAAAATGATAAGCTAGAGATCGTGGACGTGTGGCAAAGAGTTAATAATACTCAGTAGTAATGAGATGATTCCCTCATCATCCTGTCGTTCCAACAAAACTTACTCGTCAGTTGTTGTTACCAGAAAATGAAGAACAATCAAAATTAAAAATATGAGATAGATGGGCAATGGATTGGTTTGGAACAGTACTCACTTCTACGTGACTCGCAAGTCAAGTTAGCTTAAGAGAGAGGTTGGCGCATCCGCCTAGCAGCTATTCAGATTGTGCCTTTACACACACAGAACAAACAAAAAGAAACGTAGTCATCACTTAGAAGTTTTAAATCACGACTCCGGATGAACTTAAATCATTTTAGGTAGGCTGTTTTAATGTTTCTTTAGCCTTCACATCATGTTTAAAACCCGTTTTCCTAAATCTAACCATTGTATTTACCAAGCACAACTATTGAGAGCCAAGATCTTTCAATCGCATGTGATTTGCCGCTCGTCCGGTTTCCCAGGCAAGTCCTTAACTGAGGCTCCCCACAACACTGACATACAGAAAAAAACCAAAAGAGAAGCCGTTTCACATTTGTTCTATATATGCCATAAAAAATTTCAACAAGTGAGAAGATACAAACAAACTTAGAAAGGTAGACATTTAAAAACAAACTACTAATTGATAAAGCCCAAATTATGGTCGTAATATTTCTCTAGTGACAAACGGCCCAGCAGTATTGGTTCATATATTTGGCTTAAAGACGACGTAAGAATAGATCAGCTATTCAACCAGAAGTGTAGGGCCTTTGGTTTGCGGGACCAATACATGTAGAATTGCTTTTCACAAACATTTACGACGAATTCAACACATGAATAGCATACTATTTAATTTTAATTAAATCTTTTGCTGCTTCGGCTTGTAGCGTGTATTGTTTCGACTGCTTCAGGAAAACAAACTTACTTACCTACATCATGTGCTGAGTCTAACTCTTATTAACTACATAATATATAAATACGACGCCTCTTTTACGTCAGTTTTTTGTCGGAAGAAGTATTTTCATGAAAATTATACAAATGGTATAAAATGGGCAGTTGGTCATTATCCGATACTAAATCTATTGTACCTTGAAAGTTTAGCTCAGCTAACATGAGGAATATTCTCTAAAAGTTAAAACTACAGTAAAAAATAATAGGTACTATATCTTAGAAGCGCTGAGAACATAGGAAATAAACAAAACAAGAAATGAAAATTAAAAAGCAGCAGAAACTGAAGCCAGTTTTGAAGAGCCGTAAAGTTGTAATGTTCTTCCTCTCAGAGAGTCGCTATATAACTACACAGGATGTTGTAACGCAGAGGCCAAAAGTTAGATAACGCCGTAACTTAATGATGATATTCAATGTAGGTGGTGAGTGCTTGTTAAGAACCAATGACGCCCATCGTATTAACTAACCGATCACCAGCACTGGGAAAGAATGGGCACTGAAAAATAAAAAGAATGAAACTCCGAGAACAGATTATGCATATTATGCGCGAGCAACCAGAATTGAAGTGCCACGGTCTGGTAACGTTGAGCCTTGTATAACGTCCAACGGTAGAAGTAAGAAAAACCGGTCGCATACGAGTAACTCTCAAAAACCCACATAAAAACTGTATTGCCCATAAAATGAATTAATTTTATGTACATCCATGTCACCCTTATCAGACAGCCTTACCTGATCATTTTGTCGCCAATAAACTGCCCGTTGAATTGCAACGCCTGGAGAATGGCTGGCTGATCCGAGAATTCAATCAACGCGAACTTGAGTGGGTCATTGTCCCTGGTACAGAAGCGAAAGTACTTTACTTCTCCGGCCTTGGCAAAGAACTCCATTACATCTTGCGCCGTCATCTAGAAAAAGTAAAATGTGCATATTTAATTACTGCGTATGCCGTGGGATGTACGATGTGACATGTCAAGTTCAAAATGCATCCTAACCCATTGTCTTTGTGCATGTACATCTATATGTTAATGCCTGCAGTATAATCATGAGGTTCTCATTTAGCAATACCAATAATCCATGTTTGCATGACTTTCAAATGTACATTTATAGGAGCAGCTTAAAGCAAACACCATGCATACAAAATTGCTCGGTTGCAAACATTCAGTTGCGCTTTCTCATAGATCAGATATTTAGTTAGTTAAATTTAACGCCAAGATCTGCTTATTTTCCCACAATGTGTGCATTGGGATTTGAACACCTTATTGCGTTGTTAGACAGAAAGTGCATTAGTTAATGTGCACTGAGTATTGTCAGTGCTCAAACCAACTAATTTTAAACAAATGATGTCATAAAAACCCAGTAATAGCGGCCATTACATATTGACCGGTATTACATTATTGCCAGATTTTAATTTCTTGTGTACTTGGTTTTTGCACAGTAAAAACTGACTCTTTTGTCTTTTCAAAAGGCTATGCATATTATATAGAAATAAATATACTTACATCCGCAGTGATGTTGCAGACCATAATAGTGCGACGGATTTCTTCAATTTTCCGTGAATCCACTGTGGGAGGAAGGGGCGGGTAAAGTGGTAGATTTCTTTCCACAAGTCGAGGGTCCTTTGTTATAACCACCTGAAGAGGGGGAATTCCTTCCAACTGTAATATCAAAACACAATTTAAGTAAGCATTTTTCCGATAAAACTTACTTACACTTCGTACAATACTGATTTTAAGTTACTATTATAAATGCAAACCATACCTGACTCGTAACATGCTGCGGTAGTTTGGGGTCGGCAATACCAGGAAGAAGGGAGCCACTGGCCAAAAGTTCTAAAGCCCTCGTTTCATCCGGAATATCGCCTAAGACAGATAAAAAATCGAAAATTATTGAATTTGATTTGTAGACAAGAATTTTAAGTATATTCTACACCGTTTCGGTCATGATATTTCACTCATAATTATAATTAAGTAAGACTACCAATAGAAAAATGTTTTTGTTTGAATTAATTCTTACCGTCCAAAAATGGGATGACGATCAATGCTCTATCAATGAAAACCGTATTGGTAAGATGCTGAGCGCTTCCAACACTCGAAGAATCATAAAATTTCACAAAGCAAATTTTTGATTGAAGCTGCAAACCAATGTCTCTGTAAGAAAAAAAAACGCATCATAAGTATGTGTAAACCAAATATTCCAACTTTACAATAGCATACAAATGCACAATAAAACTATATAATAGTAACTTACACAGTTGGGTATAGACGGAGGTCATCAATTTTCCCCACATAACCAAACAAAGCTTGCATTTGCTCTCGGGTGGCCTGGGGAGCAATATTAGCGACCTGGACAACTTTGACGGACTCCTTGGAATAGCCTTTTGACCTACTACTTGAGTATTCTTTACTGCTGCCATGGTGTGAGGTGCCATTTCTAACTGCTGACGATCGACTACTACTCGAAGGGCTTCTACTTCGGGAGGACCTACGGTCATTATTATGAGGTGGTGAGGGTGAATCCACCATTTTAACAACTTTTCAACAAAAAATACACGCGTACTTTTCTTAGCGTTTTTATACCCGACTTATCACACTACTCACTCACTACAACCCTCGCTCAACAGTGAGGGATTACAACGCTAAAGCATAAAATGGTCCAGTTAAAATTATCGACAGTAAACATTTCGATTTAAAATATCAAGTCATAAATAAATGCAAGTTAAGGTATTTGTAACCAAAAATATATATATGTCCCCGTAAAAAATGCTTTGTTGATTTCGAATATTTTTTTTCTTTGTACAAAACAGATTTGTAAATGCAATTTCGTCGTTTCAAACTGCTTCTTCTGAACACTGTTCCTCACTAAACAAAGGTTAGTCTATTAGCTCCAATTACTAACTCAATTATAATTTAAACTAACCTTTGTAAAAAACCATTATACTATTTTTTTTCTCAACGACGACCAAGAGCGGTAACCCCCCTGTCTACTTTCTTTCTTCAGCCCAGAGAAGCTATAATATAGCCGAGTTGTGTAGCGTGAGCAGTGAGCAAAAAAAAACGCTATAAAATATACATTAGTGTTATTATTAGATTCATATAACATGCAGCACACTTACCAATACCCATACATTTCCCCATAACATTTAGCAGCACAACGGATGTATAGATTGCTGTACGCCTCAGTTAAGGTCCGACGTATAGCCTTATCCCTGAGGTGGAGGTATAGAGTACATGTTATTTAACAGAAAAGAGAAATAAGAAAAAAACATTAAAATAATATACTTTTCTGCGGGTTGGTTGGTAGAGTAGTATACAAAAGCATTATAAAGTATGATAGTGAATTGTAAAGAAGGCTTGTCTCAGAGAGTGCAGTAGTAGTGGTGAGCCATAAGAGGGTTCAACACAATCAAAAGGACAACTCTAGAGCTATCCATGTTATTATATTCCGCAGATATCTTTCAATGTTGTTAACAAACTTGGCCTTTTTTGCACGACGGGATTCATCTGCTGCTAGTCGTCTCTTCCTATTCCTGTTGTTCCTCCTGTTCCTCTTGCGCCGCATTTCAAGTCCAGTCCCACGAATACAACCAAAAAGCTGGCTGGTTGTTGGTTGGCTGTGTGGCTGATGATTTCAAAAAGGTTTCAACTTTTTAACTGTCTTGTACTACTCTCTTCTCTGTTACCGTGCGTGCTGGACTGGAATATAAGCTGTTGTTGTTGTTCAAAAGTTCGGCGCAGTTTAAGTTCAAAAGCGTCAGAGGGCTGCACTAGAACCTAGAACGTCGGTTCATGTGAGTCTGTAAACAACATGATAAAAATAATTAGTAAATAAAAAATTAGTATTTTTTTTCTTTTATGAATGGGTAAATACACACTACACACACACATGAACTTTTAAAAAAATATGTAAACACCGACACCGGATTCAGAAAAGAAAAAACAACTTTAAAAAAATGCAATATTTTGATGGCCTCAGCATTTCACAGTCTTCTCCAGATTAGCACTTTTAGGAATTCCAAAAAAAAATGAACAGATCATCTCGGGTGAAAATGTAAACATTGATCTTTTTTCGGATGTTGGTTTCGGCGGCGGATTTTTGGTCGTGTCTTGTCTTGGTCTCCCGTCGTACTACTTCAATGCAACTTACTAGTACACAGTTTTTCGGTCTCTTCTTTTTAAATACAGCTGTGACATCTTCTCAATTACTGAAAAATGCACTGTGTAATTTTTAGTACTTGCAACTCAACTACCCATTTTTACATCCCCCCCTCTTTCTCCTCGCTAGTCAGCTTTTTTTGTGGGTGTTTCTTTTCTTTTCTATGATCCGCCTGCACTCACATGCTTTCGGCGTCGCGTCTACTCTTAAAGCCGAATCTAGTGAGAGTATAAACACAAAGCAGCTGAGCATCGTTTTTGTGACTATAGCACGTGGCGTTAATAAATATAAGTATAGGCTACAAGAGCAGTCAATCACCTGTCAGTGACAGGCTGTCACCTCACCACGAGTCAAAGATTTTCGTATCATAGGTCCTAATAATAATGTGGCATTTTTAGTTTGATTTATTTAATTGTTCTATTGTGTTCTTGTAGAGAAATATTAGACTGAACATTATTTCGGTCAGGACGAAAGGAAAATTGTTGCAATTTTCTCTGCGGTGGAGGCTGCTGCTGCTGTTGAGTACAAAGAATTCATACTATTGGCCAAATTACATCACAAAAAGGAGACTTAAAGGATTGGATTCGCATGATAAAATGGTAGGTACTACATAATTATAATTTATAATTTATAAATGAGTGCTACAGGTTCATATAAAAGACGCTTGGTTGCATTTTTCATTTCGTTCAATTTTATGTTATAGGGTATGATTTTACCTATCGGGTCAGGCCTTCTTAGGAGTCAACATTTCTGTTGACTCCTAAAAACCGTCTTAAGTGTTAACAGCCCTGCTGACTCCTAAGAGTTATGTGTTAACATGCCTGTTAACACTTAAGAATTATGTGTTATGTTAACACTAACGCTTAGGAGTCAACAGGGCTGTTAACACTTAAGACGGTTTTTATGAGTCAACAGAAATGTTGACTCCTAAGAAGGCCTGAACCCGGTAGGTAAAAGCCTACCTGTTATAGAAAAAGGAGGTTCGGAATCGGAGGGAGTCAGGTGACAGTCGTAACCCTAATACTGGGATTTTGTTACCAAGGCCTGAGTTCACTTTGGTTCCAGTGAATATTCCGTATAATATTCATTCATGAATCATGTCATAACTTCTCACTCGTAACATTCGTTAAAATAACTGTAAAAACGAATACATAATCAGCATAATTAATAGAATGGTTTAGATTTATAAGCGTTGTCTTATGCATAAACTATTCGCATACTGATTGTCAGTCATTACTATTACTAGAACTAGAAGTCATTAAATCGCAACATTCGTTCGTTGGCAAGTCACTTGTCACTTTCTAATTAGCAAGATTCTATTACAAGTTGCAACCACACCTGCTTCAAATATGTAGAAATCTCACACCGCCCCGAATCCTCTGCAGACAGAGCAGAGGTCCGCTCGGGCCGACAATTTTCCCAACGCTCGCAAATCAAACCGAGTCTTCTTGCACTTGGATTTCGGCTTGTCAGTTTTTTCACACCATCATCATCATCATCTCACGCACAACAATACACACAATACAAAAGACAACCCTTTCGCAAGTCAGTCGGCTCGGTTTGCTTGTATTTTTTGGAAGAAGGTGTAAAGCATAAAAAGTGTTGTTTTGGTGGTGCTGCATGACGCATTGGTGTGGGTGACGGCGACTCTTGTTTCTCGCAGGAGAACTAAAGCAGCAATTTTTGTGGATCTCCTCTTCTGACTTTTCTTCATTATCATCACCGAACCAGCATAACAGTAGGACTGGCTGAGGAGGAGGCGGAGAGCTAGAGGATAGGTAATTATATAACAACAGCTCATCTGTCTCTCGCAAAGAGAAAAAAACTGCCAATCTACATTCTGCTCCTGTCGATTTTACCACTGCTGTAGTTAGTAGAACAGCAAAAGGCAATAATCATTAGCTAGCGGCATTGTGGATGTAATCAAATGAATGACTTTTGCTCTTCATTCCCCGCATCAGTCTGAAATAATATCTTCATAACTCTTCTAGTTAAAGAGGAGAGTTGTATTTATTACACACCTGGTCTCATTTACAGCTCATGGTTGATTACGTTACTTTACTGCTACTATCAATATTACCATATTCTCGACGTACTAATTATCAACATAATATTGCTCAAAGTGGAAAGTATTAACTTGACTTGGTAGTAGAAGTTTTAAGTAGAAAGTTAGTGGTTTTTATTAATGGTAAGGGAAAGCAGACTGCCTGTGTGTTGGAATTGATTGGTAATCAGCTGGATATTGTATTATTGGTGTGGTGGACGCAATTTAATTTGTGTATGGAAGAAAGTAAGGTGGTTTGTTTTGATAAGTTAAAGTACTAATTAAGTTATTTTATTTATTTTAGGCTTTAAAGGAGGAGGAAGTTCCGCCGCAACCCCCGAGCCCTTGGGTGCAAGTTTGTTTCATTGATCATACATATTGTTGTAAGCCGAAGACATGCAAAGGTCATGGTGAAGGAGTAAAAAAGCAATAGATTTCTAGATTGTGTATTGTGTCAATGGTTGGAGATATCAGAAACAAAAATAGGAATATCATAATAATATTGTTATCATATTATATACTTTAATGATTGTGTTACTTTAAGCTAGCTTGATACTGTAGGAAAGTTAAGAAGTGTTCCTTTCAGCTTTGTGATTGTAAAGGTTACCTACTATATTAGGAAGTTGTTTCTCTTTTGATTGTTTATTTATTATTACGTTTTTGATAATCAGTAAGTTTATCTGCTGTTCTCTGAGTGACGTGGCCTTTCTTTCGCAGCGTGCTTTAAATACAGAATGGAGTTAGTTAATCAGCCTGTGGTGATTGACAATGTAAGGAAAAGCAAATACTTTTTAACTCATAATAAGCATCTTTAATAAGTGGAGTTACCAATGGCAATGTATTTTAATTGTTTTTAGGGATCTGGTGTCATAAAAGCAGGTTTTGCTGGGGACCAGATTCCAAAATGTCGATTTCCAAATTAGTAAGTGAAATAGAAGGTTTATATTGTTCTTTACTAATTCTTATAATAGATGAATTTTAACTGAGATTTAACGTTTTATGATAGTGTTGGGAGACCAAAACATGTGAGGGTTATGGCTGGAGCCTTGGAAGGTGACCTTTTCATTGGACCTAAGGCTGAAGAGCATAGGGGCCTTTTAGCTATTAAATATCCAATGGAGCATGGTATTGTTACTGACTGGAATGACATGGAGAGAATATGGCAGTATATTTACAGCAAAGACCAGCTTCAGTCCTTTTCTGAAGAGGTATGAATATGATTCATATATTAAATATTAAATACCAACAAGAACCATGCTAAATATGTTTAATGGCACAATAATGACCATGCATTATATTTGTACAATAGCATCCAGTGCTGCTAACTGAGGCTCCATTAAATCCAAGACGAAATCGAGAGAAATCAGCTGAAATTTTCTTTGAAACTCTTAATGTTCCAGCCTTGTTCGTGTCCATGCAAGCAGTTCTCAGTTTGTAAGTTTTTTACACTTGAATGAAACAAATGCATCCTACGTCAATAGAGCGTCATCCTAAGTTAAATTAATTGACAATTATTTACTTTCCAGATACGCTACAGGTAGAACCACTGGGGTGGTTTTAGATGCAGGAGATGGTGTGTCACATGCCGTTCCAATCTACGAAGGATTTGCATTGCCTCACAGTATAATGCGAATTGATGTTGCTGGACGTGATGTGACACGTTATCTAAGGTAAAAGTTTGTATGAAGTGTGCATTGAAAGTTTTCCATCGTTTAGTCTTTACTGACTCGACTCCTGTTTTTCAATTGGCATTGTTTTTAATCCTTAGGTTGCTTTTGAGAAAGGAGGGTATCAATTTTAGGACATCCTCTGAATTTGAAATCGTAAAGACCATCAAAGAGAAAGAATGCTACTTATCTTCTAATCCATACAAAGAAGAATCTAGTGATGCAGAGAAAAGGGTTTACAAGTTACCGGATGGTAGTAGTTTAGACGTAAGTTGTTTTGAACAAAGATTATACTGAAGTCGTAAATACATGAGCAAGTATGGGCATTTTTGGATGTATTTAAATATTGTTTTTGCAATTAACAGATTGGTCCGGCACGTTTCCGAGCTCCTGAGGTACTCTTCCGGCCAGATCTTTTGGGCGAAGAGTGTGAAGGAATGCATGAAGTGTTGCTATTTTCAATTCAGAAGTCTGATTTAGATCTTCGTAAGATTTTATTCCAAAATATAGTTCTTTCCGGAGGATCAACATTATTCAAGGTGAAGTATTTCCAGTTCCAACATATTCTTCTTACTTCTACTTAATTTTGATAATGAAACAGCTGTGTATAATGATCGATCTATAAAAAATTACAAAATTAATAACTTGAAAAATAAAAGTACAATATTTGATTTTTCTTACTCTATACAGGGTTTCGGTGATAGACTTCTTGGAGAATTAAGAAAGTTGGCGCCAAAGGATGTAAAAATTAAGGTATATTTTATAACAAGACTATGTATCATTAAATAAGATCGCTGCTCCTCCAGAAAGTAGCAAATGTCATTTTTCTTGATATCTACTAAAATTTGTCTTTTCTTTTCTAGATATCTGCCCCTCAGGAAAGATTATATTCTACTTGGATCGGAGGGTCCATTCTTGCATCTCTGGACACCTTTAAGAAAATGTGGGTATCGAAACGGGAATACGAAGAGGAGGGACAGAGAGCAGTTCATAGAAAAACATTTTGAACATTACGTTGTTTGTTTAGTTATTATAGGTTATGGGATTTTAATACAGTATTTAGTGGGCAGTTACTGATGCAACATTGTATGTAGGTAAATCAAATTTCACCATGTTTCTTAAGTTGTGGGATCGCCATTTTTTGTAACATTACCCATTATTTAACTGATATGTTTACAGAATTCTAATACTTATTATTATGAACACATGTAATTTAATGCTTTTGTTAGTATAAAAATTGTACTATGGATTTCACAGTTATGTAAAGGCTTCAGAAACGCATTTCTCACGCTGCAAATAAATTATAATGAAATGTAATCCAAAGCAAGATCCGAATATTATTGAAAAGAGTCAAGGCACACTGGTACGTTACGCACACTTTGCAAGACAACAAAAAGTTGGGATGGCATTATGCGGGGATGTATTAGTAAAACACGACATGCAAAGGTATGTTCGGTTACCATTTATTCAAACAAATTACTAGGTACATACATACAATAATAATAAGTTAGAGTTTTAATTACTAAAAGTAGCACATATAGGTAGGTAATAGTTGCCGTTGCCATACGACGTTAACACATCTGAATCTCAAAATGTTAAACAGTACAGTCCTGTTTCAACAAGGAATGGTATACTCCTTAAAATTACAATTTAAAATTTAATGCAACTGTATCACAAAAGTAAATCTTACACGTGTCTATTATAGTTTCTTATGTTGTATCTAACACCGAAACCGATGTGAAGTGAACCTTAGGGATTATTTTGAGAACAACACTAATTGTAAATAACGACTTACTTGCAAAGCTAATATTCTTCAGCCATAATTAGCGCGACTAGAGCTGACCATCCTGTAAAAGGACGACAGCCTTTTCCCTGTCCAGTGGTGTCATCGTACTGCTCCCATATATAGCCAGTCTTGTAGTACTCCCCAACCACGTTGGAAATTATGTTTTTACGTAGTTTGGCATGAATGGATTGAGCTAGGATCCCCGCAGGCGACGTCACCTGAGAGTAGCTCTTTAAGGCCTTTAGTGTCAAAAAGTTAATGTTGATCCAAATTGCTCCCCTCCAGTAGGGAGGGTCGTGTTCAGTATTTCTCTTTTGATATATCGGTGCACTTGCTGATAGGGATCTCAGACCGTAGGGTGTCCAAAGGTGATTAGGATCCTCCAACTTTTCAAGAATGGGAAGCAACTTGGGTGAGTCAGGAGCAAGAATCTGGAGACTAAAGGGAAACAAACTTCCATAACCAAACATGTTGACGAAACCGTATTCCGGCGGTGTGAGGACGTAACGAATCTTTTCACGATTTTGGTGTCGGGCGCCAGGATTCTGGGGAGGGTACTGCAAAACGACATTATCTGAATGGAGGCCGTAATCTGCGTAAGACTGCATTTCTTCAGACCAATGAAGCTTATCGAGTAACTCTGGATTAGTCAGAGTATTGTAGGCTTCTACGTATTTGTCATAATCATAGTCTAGCTCTAAAATTCCGGCTAGCTCCGCCATTAGCTTGGAACTCATTGCCATCCAGCATCGTAAATCTAAGTGACGCTCATCTGACGTCGGGTGCGATGCACGGGGATAGTCGTCAAGACCAGAGGGGAGAGTTTTAGGATTTAATTCTTTGAGAGTTGTTTCATTGCGTCCTCTCCATCTAAAGCATGACGACAAAAAATAAACTCTATACCTCAATCCAACAGCAACTCCAATTTGAAAGATGGTGCTATATACTACCTGTAGGTTGTCGGCTCATCACCAATCTGTGTCCTATTTAACCACTGGTACCAAGCTTGCAGACGAGGCCACATTTTTTGAAGGGTTGTATGATGGGAAGCGAGTAACCAATCCCGGTGACGTTCAATGAGATCAAACAAGCCCATTATTAAAGTGGGTGGATTAGCGACTTCATTGCGTTGAACGACAAACTCTTCGGGAACACGGCTCAATGCTTCCTCGCCCAGTATTTGCTCTCTGGGAATCCAACCTTCTGTGTTCATCAGGTCAAGCCAGTGGGAAATAATGTCTAGTGAGATTTCTGGGTTCCATTTGTTTATCAGGAGAAGGTGAAATCCTTCATCCCACAAAAAGCCTCGAGGGAAGAAACTTCTGGATGGAACACCAGTGTACAGGCCTGCATTCCAATAGGCAACCGGGGCAGTTTGGTACGGTCCTAGTACTTTCGAATGACCGTAGAAATAGCCAACACCTCCAACCATATTGCTCAACGCAGCTTGAGCAAATTTTATGTCTGTGGTGTTGAGTCCTTTCTCCTTCAGGTGGAACTTTGATTCGAACTTCTTTTGAAATTCGTTCCTAAACATTAACAACAATATTTAACGATTATAATATGCTAACGCATTGAAAGTTAGCAAGTATAGTATTTAATGACAATTACCTAAAGTGTGCTAAATGCTCGGTATAAGCATTCCCTGAAAGTATTCCTGGACGGTCGAAGAAGCTTCCAGATTCGAAAATGACATCTAACGAAAACCTGCCCTTCGTATGAACCTGTATTTTTATTATTAAATATTAATACGTTTTCAACTTCTGTTGTTAAAAAGCTAAATCACGTAAGTACATAAAAGTGTGTCATTTATCTTCACCATGTATATTAGTAAATCAGGGTCCGTGATTGCTCCCTTTTGGTTCATAACAAATAATGGTCTACCAGCATCATTTCGTATTCCCAAGTTTGACAGAGCAATTATACTTATGTCATTAAGAGAACGAAGCTTTGTACTGAACGTGGACACAGAAAGTGGTTGGCTTCCATTCTCAAAGCTGTAAACAAAAAAAATATGGCAATCACTAATTGTTATCATGTTGTATTTATAATTTTGTTTGAACATAGAGGAGCGCTACAATTTCAGTAAACAACCTACCGAATAGCGAAATGTCCCAAGTCAGTGGTAGATCCTCGCACGGACGTTAAGTCTCCATTTACATTGAATTCAGGCACCATTTCCCCTTCCACACGGCCCTCTTTTGCCATGTAAAAGAACAAAACGGTTTCATCTCCCATATCCTTTGAGCTAGCCTATATTATTACGGGAAAGTAATTAATTAATATTGTTTTAACAATGGTAATTGTAACATTATGGTAATGAATAATGTATTCATTGGACATGCGATATTCGTACATGGGGCTTCAATTCTATTCGGGAGGTCCAGTCTCCACCATGAGAGCCACCTGAGCGCTTTACAAAGGATGTGACAATGTCCAACCGTTTATCCAAAATCTCCTGAACGCCAAAATTAACTCCATCATGTTCGACCCAGCCGTACCGCCGTAATTTGTCGTCTTGGGAGCACAAATGACTGCAACATGTAATTTAAGTGAATAAAAACTTCAGATTTATAGCATACTCCAGTAAAGAGAAGAAAGGTCTATTACCGAAGCTGAGGTCCTTCAGTTTGAATGGTTGATGGAAGAAGCCACATTAATCCTGTAACTAGGGACACAGGACTTCGATGCTTCATTCCAAAATACACTCCTGGACGATAAGACCCCCAGAAACGTTCAGGCACATCTAGACCAGATTTTTGAGTAACCTACAAATATCCAGAAATGCATGTCTTTATAATCTGTTTATATTCAACTTGTAGTTTAAACTCCAGAATTTTGTATGAACCTTATCTGCTGCCAGAGGAGTATGAACTCGCGTTTGTTTGTACCCAAGATAACCATAATACACAACAAATCCGACGATTCCAATCAGGGCAGCAACTGACATTACCCTAAAAATGCATTCAAATAGTCAAATTTATCAATTTGATTGTTAACATATGGAGTATGTCCTATAAAATGAGGTGGAGCAATACCTACCTGTTCAACCACCAACCGTCACTATCAGAGTTCCTGTGACGCGAGGATTGATGAGATCTGTGATGACGTGAGCTTCCAACTTGGCGACCATTCATTCTATTTCTTGGACCTGACTTATTATTATAACTATAGACTTCTTCCGTTGGCGCCTCCTCAGTTTCTACAGTGACTGGTTTTTTATTCTTACGTTTAACGACTGCATTTACATTAGAATTAGATAGGGCATCACCTTTGCCACCACTCTTACCGCTTTTCTTTCCCATGTCGCAATCCCTCCTTCCTTCAAAATTATAAAACAGACATGCATTAAAGTTCAAATAATACACATCTTGTGCCAATTCCAATTCGTAAATGTTGACGTGGCTCATCATTAAGATAACCGACTTACTAATCCTTCAGCACATCCGCTACATACAAGTTTCAGCAGAGTCCCGTATCTCTCGTTGACATTTCACGCGCTCCAATGTTACGCCTCCACCTCCCGTCAACGCAACTACATATATGCACACCTTAAACCCGGGCGACAATGATTCAGCCTCCACCACTCTCACGCCTCAACCTATTGCACTTAGTTAACAGCTGCCTACCAACCGACTCCAAGTTACTAACTGCGAATTATTAGACTAGCATGAACACGCATGCAAAAAAATATTCACAACCAACTTGTCAAATTGGATCCACCAGTTGTTTAGTAACATAAAATGTTATACGGAAAGTCGGCACAGGAGAACACAACCAAATTGCTAGAACTCTGGACATATGTGAACAACAAGCTGCTCTATCCGTCTGGAACTAAATATTGATTTATACCGGGTAGAGAAATTAACTATATTTTTTTTGTGCATGAGATGAGGTGACCTCACTGTCTGTGTAAACGAAACCACAACCACACTCACAACAACAGCCACACAGCTTTAAAAAAAACTTGTTATTGGATCCAACAGAAATGGTTGGCTTTTGGTGAACTATAATATAAGCTGTTTGTTTACCACTCAATTATGCAGGCTTGCCTGTTACATTTTCGCTGGACGAACTCTAAAAAAACTACATGTTATGTTTATGTTGCTGGTGGTCAAGCCGTGTTCGTGTCCGTGCCGCTGCTGCAGTGACAACATCTGACGATGCAGTGTGGTGGCGGAGGTGCTGGTCTCTAATGTGTTGGTTGAGTGTGCTTCGAGTGTGCGAATTGCGATGGATGGATGTGAGATGATGAGATCAAGTTGTTTGCTTGTTGTTGTTGATCGGCGGATGATGGAAGATCGCAAGATGTACTTCTTTACTTGCCATTGCAAACTAAACAACGCCGCACTGATCTGATACGACATTTTCGTATTACGAGTCATATGAAAACAAGCGTTGAAGCGTTCTAAAACTTTGTCTTCGTTTTTGCATGATGACACGAATGGCTCAAACGATGATGATGCCATATGCATTTTGTTTTGTTTCGGGTTTCAATGAGCTTACTAAAGGATTTTCGTGCGTATGTCGATTTCCGGATTCCGGAAAGCTATAAATGTCGGCAGAGGTGTAATCCACTAAAAAATAGCTGGAACGGGATTTCGTATTTTTTAATATGTCTAAATTTAATAGTTGGGCGACAATGGCAATATGCATACCTACATAGGTAGTCTAGTAGAAGTTAGTAATGATTTTGCATTTTGATTGAAACATGTCAATTTGAAATACCTTACACATTAACCACAGAATACAATCATGAACATGCACATGTATTTAAAGGTCAAGTATTTATTCCGTATTCCGTTTACTTATGCCGCCAACATTTAATTGCGTGTTCCGGCCTAGTGGAAGATAGTAATAAATTTTGGCGTCATGTCAGATAATGCGTTTTCAAGACGATGCATTTAAAGGCGGAGAAGGCAGCATGGGAGCATGAATTTTAAAAGATAGGTGCATATTATGCAGTGTAGTACAGACTCTAACTACTAATACTAATTTAGTAGTCTACTATGTATAAAGAAAGAACCTTGAGCAATTAGGGGTGTGTATATGTACGTTGTGGGGATAGCACATGAAAAAAGTTTCAATTTTTACCGGATGTTATTTTACCTTTTTCATTTGCAGAAACGTAATTTCAGTCAGGATAGTGGTCCTATGCCGTAGGCCATAGCTGAACAGTATTTCAAAAGTATCACATATATATACGCTATATGCTTTCACCAATTATTTTTATAAATTTGTCAATTTGTCCTTCTAAAAATTAAATGATAAACCGTCCTTGGAAACCATTTGGTGAAATCTTTTATATTGCATTGTTCTGATTTCCTCGTCCTCGTTTTCGACATCAATTGTCGCAAGAATACAATGCAATACATTTTATTATTTACAATGCAATGTGTTTTTCGATGAAATGAATTAAATCCCATCACATTCATATCAAATCATTTTATCCATTTTATTTCGTTGGTCGACGTTTCAAACTCATACAACTCAGCTACTAAACTACCAGCAGTGAGCACATTCTTCCTCAAAGTAAAGTTCAATTTCATCCTGTACATTTTGTCCACTGTGCAGAATTATAAAAAACTTGGCTAAATTGTTTTACAGCGTTACATGAATTTCAGAACGAAGAGGATAACGGCAAAATAGGTAAGTGCAAATGGGCTAACTCGTTTAACAATATTTAGAACTCCATAATATATATTGCAGATTATTATTATATTAGACAGATAAAAAATATATAAGAAACCAGCTACAGGATCATCATGACAATGAAATGGGAATACATACTAAAAAATGCTTCATTTTATAAATAAAATACTTACTCTCTTTACTCATTCATATACACTGAGATACTTTATACTGCGTGTACAACGTACATTTTTTTTGTTCCAACGCAGCACTTTGCAATAACAACTTTAAACGAAGCAAAACGTTGTTTAGTTGTTTCAAGTATACTTGCATGGAAATTGTTTCATTAGTTTCGTCAGATTGAAACTGAAGTTTCTTTCATGCAGTTGGAAGATACTCTCTTTTCGAAGATAAGCTTCTTCATGTAAGAACTCTTTGTTTTTATTTTTAAATAGTAATATTGTAGTCGCACCACTAATTACATGATTATTATACCCCATGTATGTACTGTAAATTGTAAACCTTGCTCTAATAACAATATAGTAAATGTGCTTGGTGCAGTTGTCTGATAAATCCCCGTGTGGCACAATTGGCACGACTCCATAAATTGAGGCACATAGCCCAAAAACGCTCAACAAGACGCTCAGACGCAGACGATGACTAAAACAGCCACGACTACGACAAATACACACACACAAACTCAGACGACATGGGACAAATCAGTATTTCTTTCTTCACACTCACAAAAAAGCGAACGACGAAAACCTATAAAGTAGGGATTTATATTACGAGTAACATTAAAATGAAATTGAAACAAGCGTAGGTTACTAAAACCTTGATTATTATGGATCCGCGAAATCCTCTGATGGCATCCATAATTTGTTCTTCGTAGAAAACCTTTATACCTACGTATTTATCGAATAGGTAGGTAACTTAATTTTGTTTCAGTGAGAAAAAAGTTTTGTACAAAGAATAAAAAACATTTTTTCTTCTTACTCTAAAAAAGTGCTACAGCATGCAATGCATTAGTTTCAAGAAGCCCCTATAATTTTCATACAACTCTATCTTCATTATCCTTCAGCATTTATCTGCTAGTTAAATTCTGCATTTTCGTTCCTCCTCCAAAATAGCTTAAAATATTTCACTTTGGAGGAACCATTAAGGATTTTAATTTTAAGTGCTTCCAGTTTTCGGTTATATACTTAACATACGACATTTTGAAATGAAACTGTTGTAATTGTATTCGAAATTCATCATTTGTAACGTGAAAGTGTGAGAGTGTTTTACATGCAATGTGTATATAGGCAACATATAACTAACTGTCTTGAAAGAAATAAGAAATATCGAGATCGGATAGACAGCCATAAAGCCATAATAGCCATTAAAGTTAGACTTAATTTTTTTTCGCCAGTCACAAAAGTGCATAGGATTTCCAATCTAGTCTTTTCACGTAGTTTCAAACTAGCATCCTTCATAAATTTTGTTCGTAATTCGTATGACTCTTATGGATGCATGTATGATGTAGTTATGGTTATTTGCAAAAAGAAACAATAACGTTACACCACCTTTCATTTTAAAACTGCAATAATAATTACTATAAATAGCTCTGCGTCTAATTCAAAAAGCGTCGGCAGTTAGTGGCAGTGAGCATGTAAAATGTAAAGAAGCAGCGATCGACCGACTCATTTTCTCGAACTAGAGCATCATCTTCTTGTGCTGGCGAGCGCTGCTGGAGGGTGCTTTCAAGCTAGCGCATGGTGCATGCTGCAGCCTTGCTGCATGGTTTTTTATGGGGATCCACCACCACCACCGCTCCACCACCGGAAATATACTATTTATTTATGGTGCTCAACGGACAGACAGACAGTCACACACTCACACGTTCAGTTTCCCAAATGCAGAGTGAGGTAGCAGCGCAGACTTATATCATATGGCTCGAATTGATCACACGTAGACGTAGTAGTAGTTGTAGTAGTAGCCATACGTAAAAGATATACATTTTACCCGTGTGCGAACATTTTTCTAGGAATAATCACAAATTATTTTATAGCCACGCTACAGGATGCTTGTGTAGAATTTAAATGGTTTCCAGATAAATACATTCATTGTTAGAATTGAAAAGAGAGCATCATGTGAGTATGCACATAGTTGTGTGGTTTGTGAGTGTGAAAGTGAAATAATTCATTTTCTAGACATAATATACATAATATATTATTTTTGGTTCATGAGTACAAGTACTCTGAATCAACTTGCTATCAATGATGTTTTCTTCCTGGAGAAGCAAGGGTAAGAGTGAATATAAATCCTTTCTTATATATATTGCACAGATTTTCTTCTTCTTTTTTTGCTGGCTTGGTTAATAAATAATGTGATTGCACAGTATCGTGCAAATTAGCAATTCATCACGAATTTGTTGCTGTGAGTTGTGCCGCCGCCTCGTCGAAGAGCAAGATGACCTGCATTTTTTGCTTGGTTGTGGTAGATCCGTGGCTACGATAAATGCCTACTAAATATTATGCTATAATAACGTGTTTAGGAAATGGAGATAAATGTGTGGAATTCATGTACATGCCTATGTAAATATATAGGTAATTTAACGGACAGATCAATCTTTTTGATCGGAGTATAGCGTCAATATTAAATCAATTTACTCTGAGTGTCGTAAAGAGAAATATATATAAATAGCCAATCAGTTATTTCTTAGCTGCTTTATGATGCACTTACCAGTAGTATTCCCTAAAATGAGGTATTTTGATTGTCTTATCCGCACATCCGACCCTACGGCGACGGCAAGGAAACGAAAATAATACACATAAAATATAATTATACAGTAGAAGAGTAGCTGCAAGATTGGATGGGGGTCAATAATGTGATCACGGATTATAACAAGTATGTATATATTGCTGGGTAAATAGAAGTGTTACGAATAGAATTCCGTGATGCCTTATTGTAAAGCACCAGGTAATGCAAAGGTGTAAGGGCGACAGTAATGAAATAAACCCAAAACTCACAAAAATGTCAGTCAGAAAAGATGGGCTGCAATGAACTGGCAGAACATTGGTTTTGTTGCTATTGTTGCCTATTGTGGCGTTATGCAATAAAAAGAATTCCACTTGGTTCACTACTTGCTGTAGAATGTTATATTATGTATGTAGGTGGATGAATCTAAATTCAGTTTGTTTCAATAATGTTGCATGAAACTCATGCATTCGCTTTACATTTCATGTATATCTACCTATGTAGGTATGCATGTTCATGGTTCATAAGACTTGATTTTTTCTGAGGAGTAGTTGACCATTGTCCAGATGGTCCAATTACCACTGGTTCGCCCGCCACGTCCGTTCATGCATATCCGTTCCTCAATTTACGCAATCAAACCATTGTAGACAATTGCAACAGCAAGCTAGTGGCGGCTAGTACTCCGGGTCCGATTTTCTGATAATATTTTGGTGGATTTGAGTTGTATTTTATGTGTCAGGTAAATGAGAAAATATTATGTACCCAATATGTATTCAGATATACTACTGGACTGATACAATCGTCGAAAAGTTGAAAACGAAACAGAACATTTCATATAGCTAATGACATGGTTCAAAACTCGAAAAAAAAACATTTCCAGTTGCATGTTTGTCTGACCGGTAAAAAACCTCCATAGTTTTTAATAGTCCTCGGGTAAAATTGCATCCGTTTTTAAGTAAGCTTTTTGAGAAATAATATGTACCATAACAAGTTGAAAAAGTCGTTTGGATGCTAAGTCTAATAACATTTTATGACAATGACTAAAGCAATTCATATTAATTAATACACACAAATTTTTGTTCATTCTTTATGATCCATATTCCATAAGCTTTCAAGAAGTTAACAATGATCCTTATTTTCAACAACGAAATATATCACACGTCACATCGTCCAATACTTTGCTGAGATTTCAATGTAAGAGACCCAAAATTGAGGCCTTAAATAAATACTAGTAATAAAGCTCATGTAGACTGTACAAAATTAGTTTCTCAAAATATTTGGAGCATAATACCTTTAATGCAAGCATCCTGGGAGGTACATAAAATAAAATCATGTCAATAATGAATAGGCAGTGAGAAATGGTGCAGCGTGCAGGGTACATATAGCAGTCATAGGTTGACATGAGACATGTTTACATACCTAGCTTAGATAATCAAATTACCATCGTCAGGTAAGTTGTTGTGAATATGCGACAAAGAACCAAAAAGGTATATGATGTTAAATACATAGGAGACATACTTACCTATGCATTTTAATCTTGTCTTCAACGGAACCAAAAGGTTTTTGTTCTTGAGTTAATCTTTTCACTTTTCACACAGGAGCAAAAATTACTCTTACTCTTGACAGGACTCTTGAGGGGCTGCATTAAATTAACTGTCTTTGACTGACCATCAGACGTTAATACCCTGTCGTCTTGGTTTTGACTTTATCCTTCCGTCAAACTATTGTCAATATTCATTAAACGATTTGACTTTATAGGTACTATGTATACACGTTGTCATCTCATTAAAAGTACAAACCAAAATACATATAAGTCCATTCCTTCTACCTGCCTACATAAGATGTCAAAGTCTGTAGGCCAAATAGTAACTGAATAGGTAATAGTAATTTATAAACATAGCGGAAGCATGTCAGGTACAGATAATATGTATTACTTGTAGAAGGAGCTATTTCAGATACTTTTCTTTCCCCTTATAAACTAAATGATCTACTCATACCTCCGCCAGAGTCTACGTAAACATTTCCATCCATGAAGAACATTAAAAGTTAAAACGATTTTAATGCATATATTGTATCCATTTGCGGACAGTCCGCTCGCAACAGTAACTTTTGTTTAGTTTTAATGGCATGCGCATGTAGCATTCGTAGTTAACAAAACTCGCAAAGTACATGGCATTGATTCCAAATGATTCTGATTATACATGAATGCATATTACCAACTCCGTGTACAAATTATTTTGTTAGATATGCAATGCAAATCATTATAGATATGTAACAAAAAGCCAACCATTTGACATACATATCCTTGTTTTGGTGAATATGACCAGGCAACGATTTATTGGACTTCTTACGGATCATATAACGGGAACTAAATCACTCATGTTTCGGATAATATTCAATATTAAGCTGACTGGCATGTTGTCGCCAACAACCATAAAACTAATTACTGGAATCCCATATATCTATTACCTTCGTAGTCAGTTTTTCAGCATTGATTTATATTGGGGCACAGTTTTAAATCCGTGCTTGACAAACATTTTTAAGTGCATTAAAATGCTCGCACAAATGTCTAAAATCGAAATATGGCATATAATTGGGTGAAACAATTGCAAAATATCGGATCATAACTTGACTTTGTAAGTAAATAAATAATTAGTAATAATAATATTTAACAGAATCGTAATAAAACTTGTAACCATAGAGTTGTTCTAACAAATTTATATGTAGTTGCGTAACTTCGTTTCATTCGCAAATATTATTAATTAATTACTTATTTATGAGCAAACTATTTCTTCCTTGGCTATCTCTTTCTCGTACTTTTCAGTTGATTTTCCACACACAATTTAATGAAACTTTAATTTTTAAATATTTTTAAGTTAAATGGTATGTGTAGTAGCAATAGCTTTTTTTATAATTTCGTGTATTTGACATTCGTTATGACTTTTTAATTATTATAATGTGTTGTAGGAAAGCGGATATAAACTTTCTTCCTCCTTACCACTCCACTGCCATTTCTGTGTTCAATAGTTGTAAACTCTACATTTCACTTCTTGGTTTCTTTAAGATGGGTGGCTCCTCCAGTCGTGAATCAGGTAAATTTGCTTCTTTAAAACTTATTGTTGTTACGTATTTATGTATATGTGCTTGGATTTGCGTAGCAGTAGCAGGTTTTTCTATTTAGTATTTATATGCTTGCATGTTTTACTTGTACACGTTGTTGATGCAATAATAGATTTACTTAATTCAAATTTCAAATGGTAGACATTTCATGACCGCATAGCAGTTTTGCAACATAATTGGCGCATTAAAATTCATTTTCGCTACTACACATGAGCCTTCAGTACCGGTAACTTGATTTTATTGTTAAAGATTATGATTAATTCTGGGTTAAATAGATTCTAGAATTCGCGTCTGTCTTGTAACTGATACATATGTAATTAACTGCTGTAATCTGGATGATAGTATCTTGCTTCTTACGATGCAGAAACAAAGCTTGTTCTTTAAGTGGCATGATCTATGTCATGATTTAGTAATAGGATTAATAGTAGCAGCACTACCTGTGTCGTCCTGCCATACCGTCCATACTTGGGTGCACATTTTCTTCATCTTTTGATCTCGACTTGACTTCTCATGATGTAGGATGCTAATAAGCTTCGTCGAATGATTAAATTTACTTTAGAAAGTCAGTAGGACAACGTCAACCTAAGCGCTGTGTACATACAAAGATCACGGATGTAACGTTTGCAACGTGATATTTTCTCAGGTTTTACTTAAATGAAAGACATTTCCTTGCTGATATATATTTGCGTTGATAATTTATTTACTTAGAATGACAATAAATTAAACCTTGACTGATATACCTCACGGACTATTCGAGCTCTTCCTACCACACACACACACTAGCTAAAAGCGTTGCTCATTGTTTGATGAAGTGAATAAATGAAGTTTGAAGCGTCTGATTAATCTTTGGTTTAAACTGCACAATTACATCATAGTCCCTTATTACTATTTTTACTACCTAACTTAACTGTTAAGTGGAGGCAAATTATTCAATGGAATGGTACAGATTAGTCTAGATGAAGTCTTCATTTGAGTAAGCGAACTATTTTTTTAAACGCAACAAGTACATTTTACATAGGTAGTCCGGGAAGGAATGCACTTAGGTATGTAAATAAATATTTTCCTTGAATCCCTGCGGTTTCAACTTCTTATCTTGTACGACTGTTAGTTCTGCCACGATATGACATATAGCAGTGCATACTTTGAATTATTGCTCATTAGTTAAGATTTACGATAGGCTGTAATTGTAATTACCCATTACCCGCGTCAAAATTAAGACTAGCGGTATGTACAAGTTACCATCCTACTTCAGGTTGCGATATAAAAAGCATGCCTATATTTAAAGCATGTTGGATGATAAGAGACACTTTAGAATTGTACACAATAATATTTTCATGATAAACTGTGTGAAATTGCATTTGTGTCCAAAGTGCTAAGTGGTGCTCATTACTAGTTGCGATGGTTAATTTAATGCATTTATCATACTTTTAAGTAAGCATATTTTGATGTACTTTTGCATTCTTTAAAAAATAAATAGGAATTATCACAACTTGTGTATCCTATTCGGAAATGGATTTTCCTGTTGACAAAAGTCTGAAATAACTCTGCTATTAAGCGTTCCTTGGACCAAAATGTATTTTTTGTTGCAAATAGCTTATCTCTGATAGTTACAAAGTTAGGGATGTCAATAACGTGCATCTGCTTCTCTGTTTCAGAAAATCTACAGCGACACATTACGTAGATGGAAAAGCATACGTTATCTTCATGATTGATGCTTAAACTTTCAAGCTGCACATTTGTAAGGCAGGAAGGAAGTAGTAGACTAATAGCGAATATATGTATTGCGATTAGTGTTATGTCACTAAATTGGGAAAAAAATGGAACGTCTAAAAAATTGATATTTACTGTAGTTTCACATAGCCCCAGAATATCTGAGCTGGGATTTTGGTGTGGTGTCATTCTTGTCGATATCAACCTGTCGATTCGCACCAATTACAGACATAATAAACCTATAAATGGCCGTTAAAATTGTTAACATTGGCAAATTATTTGAATGTTACCATAATTATATAGACAAAGACAACCTGTACCTTTGAATCCTCATTGTCGCTCATCCTGAGCTCTGCTGCTAAAAATCTGAGATTATATTGTTTTAATGTAAAACCATTTGCATTTAAAAGCAAAGTATATTTACATGCCAGACAGACTGAAATGAGAATCATGAAGGAGTACTGCTTATACACTTAATAAAAAGCTAAAATGCAAATGCCTATCATTGATTTTCAGTTGGCAACATCTGTGTGTCCCCTTATGGTTGTATCAGTGAATATTTTGAGCATAGGTAATATTCTTTTGGAATGATTTCTCATATTTTGCGACGAAGATAGCTCAAGTTCTGGTGGCACTGGTGTTACAGATCATTTATATTTGTGAGCCAGCGCAATCATAATGGATTACAATCAGCATAAAATCTTTAATGATTTGGTAAATCAACAATGAGGCTTGCCATATGTTATATAGCAAATTGGCAATATTAGCAGGCATTATCATTTTGGGCGCCTTCAGACAGTCTTCTCGAAAGTGTAATCGCTGTCGTCGTCAGCATTTGTTCCAATTTTTATAAAACTCGGGATGAGTTTGGTTTTGCATAGAATGTAAAAATTCACCGACTGACGACGAAGACACTTCATCGTTCCTAGTATATAAATGAAAAGAGAACATGCTTATGTGCTGCTCTGCTCCGCACTGTTAGAAAGAAAAGGAAAAAGTGATGCGACGGAATAAAAATGAAATATGTAATTCTATTTTGTTCAACCAAATGCCATTATGATTCGATTTTTGTAACGAAATGTCTATGTGCAGACTTTTAGTAGGAAGAAAACAGAGAGGAGCATGTGGTCAGAGTCATGACAGATAAGGCAAGAGATGCAACTGTTTACATTTTTCAATGATAAAAGCATTTGAACTGAACTGAAAGAGCAACATCCAGAACGCAAGTCAAGTATAGCAGATGCTCTACTTGTACCTTCATCAGGTCGGACACTATTACACACATGACGATCTTTTTTCCAATAACCTCCCGACTCCCGAATCCGACTTAATGATAACATTAAGACATACATATGCGAATGGCTGTATGGTCATCATTCTCCTCATGCTATGAAGTAATGCAAGAAGAAGTCAGTTAGTCAGCCTTTTGCTTTTTTCTTGACTTATTGTGTCTGCTGCTGTTTCTCTGCATTCATATAGGTTGTTGGTAAGGTATATACCTATAAAATATTCATTCATACACATAATTTTATATTGCCATAATAATGCCATAGGGTTAAAATTCGGCAGATTGCTTGCTAGCACGATAAACCATACGAGTTGCCTAACGATAGAGATCCCAGATGATCATTTTTGGCCCAGCCAAAAACCAGTCAGACGCATGTCGTTTACTTTTACTTAAGATGCGTCGGCAGCTGCCACGCGACCAACCTGGTGTCTACTACTGCTTATTAAATGTGTGTAGTGAACGAGCGATACATCTTTTTTTCATGATGATGATGGGCCCTCTCCAGTTTGGCTGGTTTTGTATGCAGCACGGAAAGGAGATCAAATCAAGAAAAAGAGGAGCATATGCTCGTCTAAATGGGCGAAAGGACGGGTGGAGTTGAAGCTGGATTTATATAATGGTTTATATGTATTTGTTACTGGCTCTTGCATGGAACATCTTGCACGTTTTCTTGTGTGGTGAGGTTGCCCGTAGTCCAGTACTTGAAATAAATAACCAATAATAATAAAAATGATCTTTGTTCCTGACAACAAACCGCGCGGTCCCTTCAAGAAAGAAAGGCATCATCATAATAACAACTGCTTTGCAGGCTCCTTTTTTCTCTCTGGTGATACATCTGCTGTTCTGTTTGTGTGAAGCGTGATCTTTTCGGTTTCGGTGTGTGAGGTGAGGTAGATGCATGATGATACATACTTGCAGTCATAAAACCCAAAAAAGAAAGAGAAAGAAGTCTATGATGGCATATGGTAAATTTTTTCACGTTACTGCGAAACTCATACTTGAGACAGCAGGCAACACACTCTCACCGTGTTTGCGTCTCCTCCTCACACATTCAAAATAGAAATCGAAATGCTCAAATATTGGTATAAATTCATCATGTTATGCATGAACGTAGATGCCATAAATTCATAAGTTTAAACTGAAAAAAAATATTTTGTTAGGTCATCGTACCTTTCTGAGAAGTTATTGCTATTTCTCTATACTGGCGTACTGGCATCCACTCAATGTTTATATCGCAAAGCTTTTATTGATTATAGTTATTGTTTAAGAACGGTTTTGAACACCGATATAAAACTTTTTATTACAATTTTCTTCAATTGCATAAGATATAGTACCATGTACTCATTTAAGTACGCTTTGTTCAATATACCAGTTTTAGCGATAAGAAGAACATGCCATTCAGTTAGATCTCTTTCTTCATTATATCGACCATCTTCTGCATGCAAGGGATTCGAAGGGCCTGTTTAAAAATTAAAGGGAAGGTCACGTAAAATGTAGAGGAACTTCCTACTTGCCCTGCCTGCCACGTGCCGTATAACTTTTTCTGTCGCACTTCAGTTTCCAGGTATATATGCTATACAACATGGTACAGCCACACACCTGGCCTGGTCTTTTATTATAACACAGGATATTTCAAAATTGAAGAATACATACGAGATCTCTATATACTTATATGTAAAAGCTGTATTTGCACCCTCTCCCCTTACGCGTCCTACCATATTGCAGAGGTAGAGAACAGGGATATGCATTTGTTGCACATTCTCAAATTCATCATTATTTTTGTTATTATTATTGTACATGAACTACAGATGAAACATACTTTTACTGCCTAGCTGACCGTCAGCCAGCCAGCTCAGAAAAAAATGAAAGAGAGAGAACCGTTTTTGTTTAAAAGGGTCCCTTCAGCTGAGGGCAGCAGCAGGAAAATACATCTTTCATTCATTCTCCTGCTTAGCACCATATGCTTTTCTTTTTTGCTTCGGTGCGGATGAAGGGAGAGATAAAAGCTCTTTATATTCCTTTTCAATTGCACATTTACATCCTCACCCTCGCAGTTGATTCATTCATTCATATAGCTCTATGGAGAATATAGGAGCCCATATGAATTGATCACATTTTCAGTTTGTTGTTCCCTGTCGCTTTGTCAGATCTCAGAGGTCCCAGATCCTTTTAATGTCTTTGAGGTCAATAGACAGGCATAAGCATCGAGCAATAGATCTGTATGGACTTAAGATGCACAACAAATACTGCTGGATCTGGAGTTTAAAGGCTCTTTGCTTTCTATTTACTTATAGTTTCCGTCCATATCTAAATGCATTCACATGTGCAAGCTGTTTCGTCTTTCCTTACCTTCCAGCTTGCTTTGTTCAAACATCTTTGATCTTCTGAATAATGCGTATCCATATGATCTCATGAAGTTTAAAGGGATGCGTATAAACCCTGCTCATATGTGTAGGTAAAGGTAAGAAATGAAGGGAGACCCTTCCGTGTGACCCGTGCCACATGCTATTGTAATATGTGAGCCATGAAGATCTTATGGATAAAAAATAAACCATGTTTATCCTATTAGTTACACATAAGCTAAGATTTTTTAAAAACCCGGCATTTAAAATTGAATTTTTAAACTATTTGGCATATATAAATTCTTGTCGGGTTTATAATTAAAAATGTTCCTATGTACCTACCTACATTACATATATTTACCATGCAACGCAATTTTTATGGACGTAGAAAGGATATATACTAAATGGTAGTACAATTCCATTGGGTGTCGTAAGTTTTACTTAATTTTCAAAGTAGTAATTTGACTATTACTAAATTTATATCCCTATATCTTGAAATGCAAATTCAGAACATTTGAACTGACATCGGAGTTCCTATTCCTATGATAATTTCAAAATCGCTTGATACTGGACACATGTTTAGGACTTGATAGGTCTAGTATTCACCTACAATTTCAGCCGGATCCTAAAGCCGGTTTTCGAGAAATCGCCAAAAATGTTTTCACGGAGTAATTTTTTCGAAAACTGTAATTTAGCATGGTGAAATCAAATGTAGGGAAGACTCGCCCCTGTTCAACTTTGTTAATAATCTGCCGTCAGACGGTAGCGACCAGAAATGAACGTTATTTGCAATCAGCCAACGATATGGCTACAACCTTAACAATGTTGCACATTAACCCCATCAACTTATTCGGCCCCAACAACATATTCGTGATATATTGATAATAAAACTTTCATTATTAACAAACAGCACAACCTGTACTTAAATAATACGTAAATAGTTTTAAGGTGTCGTTTTTTGGTATTACATTTGTCAGGTTGAATCCCACTGTTGACGCGTGCCTTATTGCATTGCGCGTGTTTCATATTGCATACATGTAATATTATGCAGTGAACTCTTAGAATGTATGTATGTATTTGGTAAGCAATCTTCAAAGCTTTACACAAGGAAAAGTCGTTTTTTTTACTTTTAAAAACCATTGCTGCGTTTAGCATGTTCAGCATTGCAAATCGGAAATGAAAACTTACATGAACTCTTGAAAGAACTGCTACACTATTTTGATACAGCTCAGAATTACATAAGTGCCAAAAACGAAACTGGCCTCATCCCACATTTTCAAATTACTTCCATTTAATACTTACCACACTACATGATAGCGATAAGTAATAACCTGGGGAATTGCTCGTTATTATTATGTACATATCCGCTTATTCAAGTTGTGATGGGCCTGCCTGTTTCACTCTGTTTAGCCATAAATGCTATTTTGTGTTTATCCAGCAGAACAAGAGCAGATGCAAAATGAGAGAGAGAGAAAGAGCAATTCAGTAAAAACCGAAAATTTACCGTACCGTGATGACGATGATGGTTTTGAATGAATCTATGATTAAAACCTTGGGGTAGCCAGTTGTTTAAGAAATAAGCAGATGTTTTAGTTTTGTTCAACAGCAACGGCCACGCGCTGGTAGTTACCCTACTATTTCTGCTGCATCCGATTTCATAGAAAAACGAGAAACACATACATATATACTGGCTTCTGTTCATTGTTGTAATCGGATGCGTGTTCAAAATTTCATATGGATAGGGGTTGTTTTTTGCTTGCACTTCTTTCTTTCTTCACAACAACCAACCAACCCTCTGGTCTGTTTCCTCTCTGTACCTCGTAACATGAATAATGCTTCACGGCACGGTGGTGGTGGTAATAATGCCGATGTTTCTTTGCTTCATACTTGGTGAAGCCTGCCATATCGTAATCGTAATACTCACTGAGGTATATTTCCCTTCTTCTACTCGTTATGGATGACTGTAAACCAGGCAGGGAAGAAATGATATAAAGTTGTTTCTGTGGTGCACATACATACATACATCTCATTGTTATACGGCGCCGTATAAAGATAACTTGCTTACTGTTTAGCAGAGATGGATGGGTAATAGGTAACAGCTTCCTCTTTGCTCCTCATGATTCAGCTGCCGTTTCTGCTCCTCTTTCTTCACTAAAGAGACATAAACATTGGGCTTTCTCATAGTTTGCATCAGTTCGAAGCGAACCATCCGACCGAGCTGAAGGGTCTCTAGTGCACAGTTAACGTATCCCTGTAGATTCATTCATTTTGTATGAAACGGAAAGTGCGTTGCCGGGGTTGCTTCAGTGTCTCTCTGAAAGGTACTGTGGTATTATTACTGCTGACGTGAAATAGTGAGTTCGTTGATTCGTATTCATATCGGATAAAACTGTTGCCACATTACAGGCATGTAAAATGGATTTTTATTGAAGTCGTCGTGAACAAAGTGCTGGTTTGTTGAGGGAGCTGTAAATAGCTTCCACATATATGTAACTCTCATAGTCTGATTTGCAAAGTCAGAAATAAGTTGTTTTGTCTCTCGTCAGTATAAGGAGATAGTGGAGTGTGTCCAAAGTTGTTTATTGCTCATGTAATTTTATCGAGTTTGTGAACCTCTTCTCATTCGTTTGCGTGAGAACTTGCGAGATTTTTACATGGCCTCTGCTGTGGATTACTCATATTTGGAGTCCTCAGCATCTTCATCCTCTTGTTACAATAAAACCAATTCCGCAGAGTTGTACGATACCTGTGGTGGTGGTAGCCGGCGTCGTAATATGGGAGTTTTGGTGACGGGGCCTTGGCCTATGAGCCACGAGCCGATTTACGATCGGCCTGCCAGTGGTGCAAGTGTTTCGCTAGCGTCTTCATGCTCGAGGAGATCGGTGAGAGAGAGCAAGGACTGCTTGAATTGTCACCATCATCGGAGCGAATATCATCAACAGCCACATCACAACTGCCATCATCAAAACCAGAATCTTCGTCAAATTCATAATAATAATGAGGGCTCCTCTTTGCGAAATGTTCGCCCTTTCTCCGTTCCGCCAGCACTGGGAATGATGAGCAGTGGATCTCTTGGCTGTAGAATCAGTAGTAGTGATTCTAATCACATGGAACTTATGCCATTGGGCTCAAATTCGCATCATTCGACCATTCCGTCCAGAGCCACGCTCAATGATCTTCATCCGGCCTCACCGCCAACTTGTGTTCCTTGGTTGAGAAAAATGAAGGTTATCAAGAAGATTCAGCGAAAAATTGGAATCGGTTAGTATCTCACATTTTACTTTCTCGTCACAACGGTAGCCTAAGTAAAATAATCTAGTTAAAAATACCAGATTTATCATACGATTGCATATTATGGTCATGTGTGGCGGAGCATAAAAATTTACGTATCAAATTCACAAGTGAATATTTAAAAACATTTAATTTGCCTAGATTTTTATGGTAACTTTTATTCTGTTGAAATCAGATATCGTCTTACTGGTCATATATAAAATTGCATGCTTAAAATATACTATGATGATGTGTCATAGTCGAAAGAATTACTCTGTAAAACGACCTTCTCTTTACATTTTTTTTATATTTCACGAAAATGGTTGCGTGATTGCATGTCATGGAATTTTCATTTTCTTCTAAACGCGAGTCTCGTAGTCTGACCACAACATCAAAGGAAACGATCGTAATTGTATCATTGGTACCAAATAGCATAATTGAAGAATTTCTTTTCTCAAAGAAGTCATAACATTCATTTCACCCAAGCAGCAAGCAAAACTGTTAAAATTGTGGCAGCATTCCAATCCAAAAGTCTACTTGTTTCCTAAATACGTTCACACAATTCACACAAAGGCACATTAAATTCCAAAGAAGGCATTTTAATGTATTCGAATTCCAGTAACAAAAGCAGCAACAAAGGGGTGGGTAATTATTTATTCAAAAAAATTAAACAAATGGAAATGACTGAGGTGTGTAATGTTGTATGCTCTTTGTCTTTTGGTTTTTTAAACGCTTTTACTGCCCTTTTCTTCATCAGCAATAATAGTATATTTTTTCAAATACATACATAATATTTTTTTACTGCTTCTTGACGCGTTTCGTTTTTTTACTTGGGTTAAACTTGAAACAACATTCCCTGCGTTATTTTTTAAAGAATGAGACAACAAACTCAGAAACCATTTCACCGGAACCGGATTCATGGATAGGGGTGCTTGCTCGTTTGGAATAAGTTGAGCTGCTGCTGCTTGCTGTTGTGTATCAAGTACATACGTCAAGAAGACAGGGAAGACGTAGTAACGAGTAAAAACGACTTACTGAATGACAATGAAAATTGTGTGTGTGGTTTTTTTCTTTCATGCTATTATAAGCAAAAGTATAATATTGCCTCGAAGTCGTAGTCATTTATGGAATCATGTTTCTACATCATTTTTACACGCATGGTGCACACACACTACAAGGTAACAACAGCATAATGGCGTATTGCTTTCAAGATGTGTGCCCGCTGCTCGGTATTGAGTAGAAATATTTCATGCCATAATCAGCCATTACATGCCTGTAGCACTCATGTCAAATGCAGTTCCTGTGTGAGTTTTGTGCATCTTTTTTCCTCTCAAAATAAATATCTATGTTTTAAAAACACCCAGCAGAATTATTATTTTTTACGAGGGTACGGATGTAGTGTTGTTAAGGGGTAAAAAAGTAACATTCACTCGCCAAGATGATGATGTTCGAATAATGCTGTTATGCGAGATGGTGTAGGGGGAATTGTTTGCATTAATAAAACATATTATTATTACGACTATGATGAACTTGAGAGGAATCGAAAGCATTGACAGTTTCTTAAAAAAGGCACAGAGAAAGACGTGAAAATAATATATCATTATTATTACTATTACCACTATTACTTTGAGTGCATCATCATCGTCATTGTCGTCATCACAGGAAAAGGAAGTTGAAAGGATGTTCCTCACAGCGAGACTCCCTCCTGTTGTGTGTGTGTTTGCGTATTTACATAGTATGCAGTTATAGTTGTTTGGCTCGCTTCTTCTCCCACTTCTTGTTCTTCTGTTCTTGATAGTAATTGCATTTGCTTCTTATTTTAGCAAAGGGCAGCAGTAGCAGCAGCACTATCATCAGAAAAACTACATACCTAATCATAATAATAATAAAACTGAATGTTCAAAATAAGGTACATCCGTGAAATGGTAGTGGTAATGTAAATATATTAGACAGACAGTGTCTGCAAAGTAAAATGTATGGTATTGCTATTATTGGTATCATTATCAAAAAACTAGAGAGGCAAAAGAGATAGAAACAAGAAGAAAAAAGTTTCTATGAAATATAAAATACGGGTACGCTTCGTACCGTGAAGAAAAGCTCACATCCTCCTATGCGAGCGAGAGAACTAGTTCTCCCAAGTGTGTATCCCATCATCTTGTCAAATATCGCCTTTGCTACCCGCACTAGCAAACGCTACGCAAGCTCTTATTCTGGCATTTCCTTTAATATGAAACGCTTAATGGTACTAGTTCGTGGTAGTAGAACGGTTATACGTATAAAGAGTGGGCTGACTGAATGCTGTTCTATGAATTCAATGAAAGAAAAATCCCGAATGAATATGCTATCTAAGTAGAACTAAAGTTGTAGGAGTAGTATGCAATATATCATGGGTTTTATGATGATGATGATGAGGTGAGGGTAGGAGAAAAATGCAGGATACGGATGATGGGCATAGAAGCAAAAAGTACTAACTAAGCAGCTCTGGGTTCTAGCACGCAACAAACTATTGAAACGTCAAACCCTCCGGCCGGTTGCTTACCACATCCACTTTCATCCCCCTCTCTCGCACAGACATACTGCCAGCACAACAACAACTGCAGTTTTTTTGAGTT
Organism: Sinella curviseta; assembly: GCA_004115045.4. NCBI lineage: Eukaryota > Metazoa > Arthropoda > Collembola > Entomobryomorpha > Entomobryidae > Sinella > Sinella curviseta. Next base: position 17,921,913 of record CM065489.1, on the reverse strand, counting down.
ATCAGCACAAAGCAACACTGACAGTAGGGATATCATCATGGATACTACTCTAGATATAATATAATGAATTGTGCTTGTTTATGTTATATGTGTGTTATCTTGCTATCGCATCATCACACACACAATAGCTACTGCTGCTGAAGCGGCAGCAACTGCTATTTCCAGCAGCAGCAATCAACAGACAAAGCATCCATCTATCTGACAAAGGTTTTTTTCCCTTTCTCGTGATATTGTAACACCTACGCAGCACAATAAATACTCATGCAATATATAACAATGTAAGTCGCTTGCTGGAGTTTTCTTGGTTTGGAAACGTATGCAAGAATTAGTGAAAAAATACTGGTTCGTGATAAAGAACTATGTGGCTCTTTTGTAAATTCCTGTAATGCCTTTAAGAATAAATGCGATGTTATATGTACTTGGTGTGCACGATATACATTGTTATATACGTAGATAATAATATAAAAAAGTTCGTATAATGTCATGGTTAGTTTCATTGCACGATTTAAGCTGTTTTCGTATTATAGTCTTTCCTTCATTATGACGTAAAAAGACGGAGCGCAGAATTTTATACAAAGATTGAAAGCAGCGCTTGTGGGAAAAACAAGATCTGCGTTTCTCTTTAAAAACGATACAAATCATGAGCTGCTCACAATTTTCTGAATCGGTCCTTCATCCGGTCCGGCTGCAATTACTATCTAGGTACATATATACGTGTGTAGGGTATTATGCATAGTTCCATCTCCCGTTTATATGTAGGTATACACTACTGTACATAAACAACTACTTGCACACAATCATTAAGGCATTTTTTAAAAAGTGCTATACATAATTGACTGTATATGCACCTATACAGTAAATTCTTATTATTTCATATATACGTAGGTATGAGTACATAAAAAGCAGCTTTTCATACAATAATAACATGATAGGTTGGTAAGCATTACTTTTCTCCAGCCAGCTTCCGCTGCGCTGCGTCTTCACTTCTCTCAACAACATCATCATCGCCATGATAATCGATGAGAAAAGTTGCACTTTAAAATTGTCTCGATAAAAAAATCCATTGTATTTTTTCCCTGCTCCTTGGGAATATGCCCTTTTTCGTTCTGCTTGCGGGCAATGTAATTTCACACATGATAAAAAAAGAAGACGTTCGTCCGTCCGGTTGTTAAAAGCATGGAGACGGATTTTAAATGATGATTACACAGCGCAGCGTATTAAAACGTGTTCATGTATTGAATGAAAAACGAATGTTAACACTTTACACCCATTATTTTAGCGAATTAGCTATGGTTATCAAGATCACTGAATTCATGTGTAAATGTAGACTTGATGCTTGCATGAATGTATGTATGCTGTACATTTTGTGTACGTCTAATTAACCTCGATTTTTTTTCTTTTTTGTGTTTACAGGAAGTCGAGGAGGAGGAATCTCTCCAAATAATTTACCACCACTGTTGTTCAATAATGTTCATGGGGAGAATGTTACCATCAGTCAAAACGGTGCCGTGGCGAAGCGGACCAATAGTTTTTGTAAAGGAATTGTATTCTCCGACCGTGCAGTTAAAATTAGCGAAAAGGTTTGCCTAAAGTTTGTCGAGCTGTCAAAAAGTTGGAGCGGAGTTCTTCGATTTGGATTTACTTCCCACGATCCATCCTCATTACGAAATGGGCTGCCAAGATTTGCTTGTCCTGGTAAGTGACAGTGGAAAGTCACTGATGCGAATGAAAGAAAAAATGTTTTTGAAAATCAATCTGATCGTCCATGCTTTGAGTTTTTCGCTAATAGCCATGTTTTCATTTGTCATTTTTCAGATCTTACCTCAAGACCTGGCTTTTGGGCGAAAGCATTCAGTGACTTGTACGTGAAGAAGGACTCTGTTCTTTACTTCTATGTTAATGCCGCGGGTGACGTATACTTCGGAATCAACGGTGAAGAGAAAGGTCTCTTTTTCTCAGGCGTTGATACCCGTGGTCCTTTGTGGGTGCTTATTGACATTTATGGAAATACAACAGGAATAGAATTTATCGGTAAGTAATTACTTCTTAAACGTATGCGTATATACTGCAAATGAAATTAAGATCGCATAAACGTTGTATCCATAGCAATTCTGATAATTTGTCTCTTAATTTTTCCAGATCCACGCTCGCAGCTAAATAATTCTAGATCTAATGTTAGTGAATCTCAGGCTCAAAATCCTTGTTCATCATCAGTTTCATCGGAACCTGCTCATACACAGCCTGCCGTCTCTGTTCAACGAACTAGCGAAATAAGCAAGTCGTTTTCAGCCGCAATTGCAAAATCAATTTATTTATTCCCTAACATTGTTGTGGATGTAGACCATTTTAACCCGTAAGTTCAACAAAATATTTTTTATTTAAATTCAACTTGATTTATCATATTATAACATTCATACTTGAAAATCCGGACAATTATTAAATGTGTATATGTTTTTTATTTTAGATTAACCAAAGGTCCACACGCTGTAGTTAATGGTTCATTTGCAAAGAGAATTGAAGGAGAATATTGTAATGCGTATGTCTTTCCAAATCAACCACTGCGAACTGGTGAAACTGTTGTTATTTCTGTAAGTTTATAAATTTATCTTCATATAGTCACCGAGTTTATTAAATGTTTGCAATATTTTATTAACTTTTTTTCTCTTTCTTCACCTTTGGCAGATTCAAAAAGTCGATATCGCTTTCGCTAGCTCGATGGCATTCGGATTAACCTCTTGCAACCCAAAAGAAATTAGTCATGTTGGATTTCCTGAGGACGCTTACCGTTTAATTGACCGTCCTGAATATTGGGTAGTTGAGAAGGACGTTGCTAATTCACCAAGTCAAGGAGACGTACTAGGATTTACGATAACACCCGATGGACAAGTAGTCATGAGGAAAAATGATGAAACACCAAAAATTTTAATGCACGTTGATAACTCCGTTCCACTATATCCATTCTTTGATCTGTATGGTACAACTACTCAAATCCATCTTGTTGGAATCGTTCCTTCTACCTACTATCGGCCTCTACCACCACTTCCTACGCAAAGTAAGTATCAAACGTCTGTACAATTCGCACATTGTTGCTTACAGCCAAATATGCTCATTTTATTTATTTTAACCGTCATTTTTTTGTTTTAGCTGGTAGATGCAGAACTGAGCTCCCAAGAAGTTCTTCTATGCAAGCCTCCTCATCGCCGTACACGTCTCTAATTAGAAATGTTCCTCACTCAGTCAGTGCAGTTAGTTGCTCTCCCTCCAAGGTTGGTGCTTCATCTTCTCACAGTGCAGCTACACTTGCAGCAATGTCGTCCAACGAAAAGAACACTGCCATGTATGAGACGCTCACTGTAAGTTTCCATGCAAAAATATATGTAACCGTCACATAATACAAATTTCTCCACATGACATGAACATTTAAGTACTCAAACTAAATATGACTTTTTTTAATTTCCTTTGCAGAAGAAAGTCGGTGGTTTGAATGTAAGTTCTGCTACTCCTCCATCTCGTGATCCTCCAAACTGGTCAATTGAGTGCGTGGCGTGCTGCGAACGACCTGTTGATAGCGTGTTCTACTCGTGTGGTCATATGTGTATGTGCTACCAGTGTGCTGTAGAGTACTGGAAAACCAAAGAGAAAGGTTGTTGCCCAATTTGTAGAGCTACAATAAATGATGTTATTCGAACGTACAAATCCTAGATAAATCGCAAACTAGTACTATATATCAATATTATTATCGCTTAAATATGTACTAAATAGTGCAATCAGCCAAAACAGTTACGGACGATACCTCATGAAATTCATAACTTAAACAAGATCGTCGGAAAATAAAAATTAAATAAGTGCGACATTTTGTACCCTTCAGTACAGCGCTAAGATTTTTTTTGCAATAAACTGACTTATTATTACTATTAATAATAATATTATTTCCATTAATAAATCATGACCGACCATGGTTACAGTAATTACTCGTTGTCGATCCTCTTTATTAACTACCGGAAGCATGAAATGCTTATAAAGGTAGTTATTGCGATTGATTTGTTTGTCTGTCTGTGTGTCTGTGTGTCTGTATGTCTGTTAACACGATTACTCCTGTCCAAGATGACCGATTCGGCTCAAATTTTGCATGGAGGTAACTTAGGGCAAAAGTAAGTTCGCTATTGATTTTGAGCTCCCAGGCTCAACCCCCAGGGGGTGGTGGTGGGTAAGGTTTAGGTCCCCCATACTTCCTTATGGACAAAAAAATTTTATTTGATTATCTGATAGAGAACTTCAAGCTGATCATTTTTTGTCGTGGCACGATGGGTCAATTCGATAAACTCCCTGAGTGGTGGCGCCACAACGGTACGAATCGGTTAAGGGTCAAAATATATTATATCGCAAATTAATTTAAACTGCACGAGAAGAGTCTAGGAATGTGAAATGAGTATCCCATTGTCAAATTTTACATGTACTACACTTCCGGTAGTTTGTTATTTCGGGTTTACACCCGTCCTAGTTATTATTACTTTGCACTTGTTCTCAAAACTGTGTAAAAATCAATACTTTCACCAAGGCGTTGGCTTCACACGTTGCATTTTTTATGTACTTGGTTTTCCAGAATGCATTCATCCACACATTCAATTTAACATATAGCTGATTGTCAATCAAACAGAAGGTGTTACATGAAGCGTTCCAAACAAAGGTTTCTTGTAATATTTAAACACGACAGTAATAATGGCTACTACAGCGATAGTAAATAGTAGTGGTAAATTGATGTAGTCATCGAATTAATTTTGATAGCACGTTATATCGTACAACAGCAAAAAATCTCATATTTAGGCTCAAATACTCGCTCAAACGTAAAACGAATTTCCAACTCAGCCTGACAGATTCCACATAAATTAAATGGTACTGCTTGACAGAAATATACACCCACTGTACATATTATATTAAATATAGAGAACAAATATAAATTATGTGTGTGGAATCATAGTATAATACATCGGAGCATACTACGACAGTTAATTTTTTGTCCATTTGTTAATTCTGTTGGAAATCCAAACAATTTTCTAGTTGAAAACTTTTGATCGATTTTTATGGTGTATTACGTAGTCGTATGAGCAACAGCGAGTATTGGAATTCTACTGAAAACCTTCCAGTTACTGTACTATCATTCATTCGATAGCTTTAAAATAAAAAAGTTGTTTTTCCACAAAATTTGGAGTAATGTATCTCACGCGTATTTTCAACTGGAAACACGAATTTCAGATTACGTCACTGAAATAAAATGGATATTTCATTTTATCACTTTACTACTACTTACTTATTTAAGAATATGAATTTATATTTGTAATTCCAATACATTCTTGAGCCGTCGAAGAGAAACATGGAAAGTAGAACATCCGATTGCATTGCAAAATAGAAATAAAATTTCAGTTGCGCACGTGACCACTGACCACTGATTGATATGATATCAAGAAACGGTTATAAAAATGAACCCCGTAACAGGACCATTTCCAGCGCTCCCTTTGGTAAGTACCTAAGCCGTGATAAATACATGAATGCGTCATATACATACGTTCAATCTGTGAGAGTTATTTATAGTCTTGAAAACCGAGGAAAGTAAGTAATAAGTGAAAGCGAAATATCAACAAACATTTTATCATAATTTTCTTAGATTTAGTAACTTTGAAACGAATTTCACCGCAAAATTAATTAATCAAAAACATCGAGAGGATTATGGTCGCCTAGATTTCTACAAGGCATCTCGAAAATGACACCGCTAGGCATGTAACATTATTATCCCTCAATATATCATGTCCCTCATGTACGAAAACAAATGTATATCTCCATTAATTCTTGATATTACATATTGTACGGCTCCAAGGAATCTGCTACATGACTGCTCGATTTAATTCTGTGAAAAATCGCAATGTCAGTAGCTACTTAATCCGAATGTATGGGATAAACTAATGCTGGAAAGAAGCATAGCCCAACTCTACCGGCAGAGGCCTTTTTGTAAGTACCGGAGAGCACATTGTAGCTACCCCTTTCGCAAAAACATATCTATCGACCAGTTTCGCTAATATAGTAAAAAGTAGGGACTCTATAGTTGAACTTTGAACTAGGATCTTTCACCTTTTTGAAACTTCCTATTGAAGTACCAATTGCCCGGCCAAATATGGTAGGATTAAACGGGCAGTTAAGATTTAAAACGGTATTATTTAAAGTTTTTATATCGAATTTCTCATTTGTTCTGACACTCGTCATCATATAAGTGGATATTTTTTTTCGAAACTATGGAATCTACCCTAATAACTACAGTTTGATTTGCAATCGGCGCGGTATTTTTTGACAAAACTTAATTTGAAATCTTTAATTTATATTACCGACTGTGACCATGTAGTATTAACCCTTCAACACAAACATTCATGAATCTGTCAGAGAGTTAATTTTATGAGGAAGAATTACATTTGTCATTCCGAACGGTCAAAGTTCGTCGTGTCAAGTTTAATTGCAGAATCTGCACTCGACTTTGCCCAACGAGTCGACATACATGCCATATATTATATGATTTTCGCAGTTGGCAACTGAAATATGCCCCCTATAAACAAAAAAGGGCTCCACTCTGCGCTGTCACTTGATTGAGTAGCGTCATCTAGCACCTACGTGCACAGAATTGTTCCTGGCTATTAACAGTATATTATGCCCTTCTCTAAACATCCTGTTTGCTCCTTTTAGTTTAGCAGAAGAGGGAACGGATATCCTATTAGTCGGGTCACTTCAGAAACCATTTCACAGTTTGATTTGATACGTGAACTCTTGTAATAACATTAGTCTGTGAAGGAAATGGAAAGGAACAGTGAGAGAATTGGTATCAGAAAGTTGCTACTTTCTCGCAACGCTAAACTCAATGTCCATCTTCCCCTTTCTTCGGGTCGGGTCCCTTGTACTTTGTTATATGGACCAAGCAGGCAACAACAAACATATATTCAGCAGTTGATATGGTGGCAAGTGGCAACGAAAGCAGCAAAGTCACTATGGCAATCCAGGTATATAACGTATGTGTGTCACTACGAATATGTTGCAGTGTGAATATGTTGACGGACGACAGCAATTTAAGAGGATTTTTGAAGGACTGTCGGGCTACGACTCATATTGTGTCGCTCTGTTAATTTCACAGTTCTCCCGTATCCACTTCTACACTTGTTTGAAGGTTCGAATGAAACTTCCGTTTTATTTATTTCTAGTTACCTGTATAGTGTATATCAACGGGGGAAAATGCTTTAACCTTAAGAGAAAGGAAAACTAATAATGAAGCAGCTATAAAGTTTGTGGCAAGTGAGCATGTTTGGTATTTCTTTTATTCTTTTGCTTTATTTCAATAATTAATGAAGTCGAGGTAAATTGTTTTTTTAAATTCCATTCAATTTCCTATTACGTGGTAAACATAAATAACTCCGACACAAATATATATGTGTAACTCCTACACACATTACAAAAGTATGGAAAAATCCCTTTCACCTTTAACAGATATGAGAAAGGATTTATTTGGCTGGCCTCCTACACGTTTCCGTTTTCTACACAAACTTTTGTTTCCGCAAAGAGATTTCAGCTTTGTAAATTGTTTTCAGAATTGAGACGATGATGGACGGCAAAACGCGCAGTAAATCTTAATTAGGCGCTGCATGGTTCATTGAATGTGTACACTTTGTTGAATAAAAGAATGGACTATGCAAGAAATCCCTGAAAAATAAATGTAAACCATAGTCCTTTCTTTATTTAGGAACCACTTGTCTTTAATAAGTCATTTGGTTACCTACACTCTGATGCTCAAGAATTTCCTTAGAAAGGGATTTCAAAGAATCTATGCATTATTAAGTGCATAATATGTATTTAGCCAGGTGGAACGAATACCAACTAATGAAACCAATCCTTTATGCCTGTTTTCCCATTTTTAGTTATTTTTTCAATCGATTCTCTACCGTCAGATCTTTTGACTGATCGTCGATCGATAACCAATAGCCCACTTAATACGAAGTGGTACTCCTCTCTAAATGATGACCTTCGACACTCCACTCTTCGACAAGTGGGTGTTATATGATACATGCTGACTGCTTTTAAACTACATACGTTAGAATCGTAACATCGTGCAAGCCGTTGATCTCATGCCAACTGGCTACTTTTTGTAACAGTTTGCAATGAATTGCTTAATTTGAAAGTGAAAACAATGTTAAAGGGCTGCAGTGTTAGCTGACGTATTGTGTTTGAACAGAAAACTAGTTTGAGCTAAGGACAAGGAGAGGAGAGATTGACTCGTTTTCTTCTTCTCACACGGCTATCCTGTACCGCATTACGACTAAGGCTATCTTGATACTTTTTTTCAAATTACATTGCTTGGATGGAGGAAGTGAGACAATTGTTTTCCTTTTTGGAATAATGCTAGCTCAGTAAACAGCTTTCCTGTTTGATTCGTGAATGGTATTGTTTTCGAGAATGTTTTCACTTCAAATGCTGCTCATGATTTCATAATTCCATACTTGTTAGCTTGTACATTTCTTTCTGCTGACACAATGACATGGCAAAGTTCCGGAATGAATGTGGATTGGAGTTCAATAATTGAACAAGTTTCCCTATCTCAGAAAGGGAATAAAAAATTGCGTTTTCGCTCTGTTGCCCCTCAAATGAATTTTTTACTAGACTTATTCCTGTCGAAGTAATTGTTTCGAACTTTTCGCAGAGATGAAATGACGCATTTGATGACATGAAAATATCTCTGTATATTTGTGGAGTGCATATCAGTCAGTATTACTCACCATGGCGGGTTATAATCTGTATTTTTGTCATTGTTTGGTCACTAACAGTGAAACTGCTGCGAGCTCAGCATTTTGTCAAGACAGCAGCTCAACAAAACTACAATGAAATTGTAACAATGATTGAATCGAGACTTTTGTTCTATACTTTTAGAAACCTCTGGAGGCATTTTTTTCTGTTTAATGTTCTGTATATATATGCTACTTTTTCATCTAATGTACGAGTTTTCTCTTGCAGCGTAACCAACAACCGACCAATTTAAAATATCTATATTTGGTTAGAAGGCAGCAAGCGCATGTCGCATTTTCCAGTAACGATCACATACTTCCAGTCATATCATCATATATAATATGAGCAGCGTGTACGGTCTCGTTTTGTTGGCCATATTATTATATACAGAGCAGCGACTCATTCCATATTTTGTGCCCTTCATGAGCAAGTATTGGTTCTCTCGGCAGAGCAAAGCAAACTTTAGACTGAAAGGGAAACAGCAAGGATTTTTTTACCATGCAAAACTTATCACGGAATGCAGCTCTCTTAGCAGAGCACAGACCGCTTTGGGAAGTTTAGCAGAGCAGACCTAAACAAGTGTTCAGTTCTTCTGGGCTTCTCATCAGTTTTTTTACATACTCTCTCGGCTCGCTACAGTTTTCAAACACACTTTTTTCACTCTCGCCATAAGCACCAGCTCATAGGAAAGGAGTAGTGTCGTGTGTGCAAGTTCAGTTCCATTTTTGCGGTTCGTTCCTTTCATGGAACGATTTTTTTTCTTCTTTTCTTGAACGAATCCAGTGTTAAGAAACTAGCTCACCTTTGACTTGTGGTCGCTTGTATATTTTTTTCTCGCCGAACGGAAGCTAATTTTTCAATGTCTGAACAAAGTCAAGACTCTGTGTCAATACAGGAGATACTTACCAGCGAGGAGGTTGTGGCCAAGTTGCTGTGTTGTAAAAAGGCAGGAACTACATCCACTCGCCCCACCATCATTTGACTAATTCCTTGTGACCTATTTCAACTACATCCGTTTTGTCACTGTCTCAGCGCATCAGTTGGCGAATTCTTCTTATTGACAGGAACAACGCCTGTCTCCATTTTACCAGCTCCCAACTAAATCATACTACTGAGGAAGCTCTGAAAACTTGCAGAAAAAAAGCAGGCTACTGGGAAAAACTGCATTAACTTTACTTTTTCTCAAAACATTTCGTGGTTTTCTTGTGTAAACCTCAGAAAAACTATCAGTACGAAATACATACATACATGCAAAGAAAAGATTTTCTTTTTCTTTAGTTATTACCGTTGTAAGATATGTGGGAAAACTGTGTATGGCCCTGGTGTAAGGTGCTACATTGATGATAGACGATAGTAAAGCTACAAGTGCTCTAGAAAAATTGCTGGTTGTGAGTGATAAGTCTTATGAGGAGGGAGAAGGGATGCAACAGTGGTGAAAGAAAGCTGTAGCAACATCATTAGCATTGTTTAACTTTCTCTTTGGGGAAAAACCGAGCCACGGTGGAATGAAGTATGACAGGTGGGGCGAATCTAGACAATCGTCAGAAACAAAACAATTCTATTCTCTCATTCCGCTGAAGTGAAGTGATCACACAACTCAAACCCACAGTAATTTCCACATGTTGTTTGTGCACGTTTTCCATCATCGTATCGTCAGTCAATCAGTTTCTCCAGTCACTCTCACAAGAATTCCCAAAATACTTCAAATTTATATACTTGAAATCTGTGTTAAAAAATTTGATTTTCTTCGTGTACTCGACACTATGTGGAGGAGTTTTCTCTCTTGCCGCACCTACCACGCAAAATGTATTTACAGAGTCAAAAATGATATAGTAAAAAGCAATGTGTTTTTTTGTGAATAAGCAAACTTTTTCAAACTGACAAAACCACAAACAAACAGTCAAAACAGCAATTGAGGTGACATTAGTCTACGGCTTTCTTTTAACTTTTTTTTCGCTCATTGAGAGAATTGTGAAAACGAACATTTTATTGGTGTTCTGGTGTGAGTTCTGGCTATTTCTGGTGAAAGGAAACGTCAAGACTTGTCCAATTCCCTCTTTCATTTTAAATCTTCCATTCAATTTTGCGTTTCCTTCTATAAAATTTACATACAACATGCGCACGTTGTTGTTGAAAAGTAAACTTCTTCCTTGTTTGACTAAAATACAGTGACATGTTTCTTTGACACGTCATGTGTCGGTCTCTGAAAAGCATGTTGTGATTTTTCATTTTTCAAAGTGTATACACACCAGTTTTACAGATTATTCAACTCAAACTCAAAAACATAAAGGGAAAGGCAATACTTTTTTGGTATCCTCGTGCGTTCGTCACTGTTCTCACAATCAGTTATATAAGCCTGGCTGCTCTCTAAAAATCCATTTATGCTTCAGGTAAAGAAAACAGTACGCAGGTTGGCTGTGCGAAACAGCGTGTTTTATTCCCTCTGTACCATTTTTGTAATCAGCGAAGAAAAAGATGAAAAAGAGGCAAGACAGGAGTGATCTCTCAGTCAGTGAGAAGAAGAATGAAGTGAACATTGGGATTATACAATTACTCGTACATCACATCGCACAGTGTTTCATTCCGACAATGGTATATAGCCTATAATATGGGGTGATGATAGTATGTAGGAGTAGTAGCAATAGCGGTACTGGTTCTGGATGAAGGAGCAAAATCCCACAGAGAAATTTGTCTTCATCTCTTTAAAAGGAACATCTGCATGTAGCAATCTTTGCTGACTGATTTGTTGATACTACTTCTTCTTCTTCTTCTGTCTGGTAGCAGTACTTCTTGACTTCATGAAAATCCAGTATATAAAGTGAAATCACTGCAGACGATCCACACATATACACTGGCTACCAGCACTAATAACTAACAACTTGTAAGTTGTTCTGCGTAGTGAATAAAGAAGATGTTGTATAACATTCAGATAGATAGATATTTACCTATGCATATTACTCATGCATTTTTTATCACTACACTACATAGTATACGTTTTTTTCTTCAAATTCCATATTATTTTCTTTTTCTTTTCTCACTTCCACAATATCTTTCCAAATCAGTTCTTTTCCTATCGGCTTGCTTCATCTTTTTTCTACAATAGGACGAGTGCTAATTTACACATACCTACATACAGAAACCGACATGGTACATGCAATATTCGCACTGATTCTATGAGAATGGCAAAAACTGGAACGCAAAATGTGAAGCGTGAAGTAAAAAAGGTGTATTTTTTTCCTTTTTCTTCGACAAAGTATGCCTTCTTGTGAAACGGGAAGGAGGAATATAGTCTTCATTCATTCCCGTTAGCTTTATTAAAAAAATGGGAAGTGAGCAGGGAAAAAGAACAAAAGCATTTCTAAAAGTATTGACATTATCTCAATATGTTTATTCGGCCAAGTAAAGATTGGAGATACCAAGTAGGAGGACTGCGTGCTCTTGTTCTACCACACATATAACTCTTTCTTTTTCCTTCCTTGAACACTAAGCCTTTTCTACACAATAAGCGCGAAAAGAAAAGAATGAGGAGACGAAGAAGAAGAAAGAAAGAAAGTTGAGCAGCAGTGGTGGAAGTGGGGGTGACGATGAACGTCGTGATACTACGCTCGTCTTTTTTTGTATTATTGGTCCGAGCATGGCAGTGTAATGTAAAAGTAGTAGTAGTAGTGGAAGTAGTAATAGTAGTAGCTTGTTGTCAAATGGAACTCCAGTTCAGAAGGAAATGTCTTTAAGCTATGTATATCCTCATTTTTGGTTTCACTTCTTTCTCGAGCAATAATAGTAAGTAAAGTTCTCGCATGATTATGCTGGCGTTCCAGTAAAAAAAGTATAGTTAACAGAAGAAGTAGACGGAGAACGACACGCATCCTTCAGTTATACTTTTTTGTGTACAGACGAGAAAGCGACGATCCGAAATACTTTGTCCTATTACTGCTGTCATTCAATGAAAAACCAATTTTCTCCTAGAGCAACGTCTTATTTGTCAGAGAGCACTTGCTCAACCTTTGCTAAGCTCTGCACGTACGTTTGCATTTATTTTGAAAGAAAGAGAAAGAGAGGGATAACAACGGAAGGAAAACGGATAATATGAGAACGGCAAAGAATATGAGATTATGTCTATCTTTCGTGTTATTATTACTATCATTATTACGGAAACAAGAGGAGTTGCAGCAGAAAAAAACGGAATGAGCGTCACAACGTGAAATAGTGCGTGGAGGAATCTATTGCTTTTCTTTGCCCTTTTCAACGTGACAATAAATAACCGAGGAATTTTTCGCCAAAGAGGGAAAGACAAGACAGAGCAGAATATCAGACGTGCTCAAAATCAAACACATATAGTCATTTCAGCAGACTGGGATCATATTTAGTTTCATAAGTTTATACGTATTTGATTGGTACTATTAAAATATCTAGTTGCAGTCTGATAGGAAAGAAAGCGATAACTTTTTTATCACACATTCACCCCGACAATTTTATTTTGCCTTAGAGCGTAATAGTACTGATTTGATATATTTACCGTTTTCTACGAATATGAGAAGAGAAGCTATTGAGTGAATCGTTTAAAACATTTTATCACTATAGTCATTTCCCAGAAGATATAATGTATGTCTGGCTATTCAAATCTCAGCATTAATGATGTGATGTCGACAAATGTACATTGGAAATCACAACTTGTCGCACATGCTCTTCCTTGAACTCCATTCATCAACATGCAAAACTCTTCCTGATACAGTGTCTTGAAAATGTCCTGAAGGCAAGAAAGATTTCGCTTGTCGATTTGTGAGCTGAATTCCAAAACACGAATGAAACATGTTAACATCTTCATTGTTAGGGTTGTGCATCACGATTCACAAGGTTAAGAAAGTAGGAGCTGGGGTAAAATGCGAGCTTTCTGTGCAAAAACCCGTGCTGCCGGAGGCCTCGCATTTATGTGCTTACCAACTTGTTTGCAATTTGACACAAGAATTTGAATTTGTCTAAATGTGTCTTTCAACGGAAAACATCAACGCATTTCTCAAAATTGTTCATATAATTTTAACCATGATCATCAACATGGACATGGCAGGGTACCAGCACATTGCTGAAGAAAACTGGAGATTGACCGAAAGTTACCTTAGAGAAAGATTTAGGCTGGTGGTGAAGGCAATGACATTAACATTGACGCGTGAAGGAGCAATCTACAAAATGTGATGTCACACAACATTTCCGCAAAGAATCAACACTATAGCAAAACCACCCTCATTCCCCTCCATTTTCGAGTGCAAATAACGCTGAAATATGTAATGTACCAGCGAGAATATATGTCACGTATGGAGACAAAGCAAAACACTCTCTACACAATTTCTCCAGTTCACTTTATTACATCTATCATTCTATCCATTCTGATATACAAAAGTACCAGTCACGTTCCAAGCACGCAGAGATACGTGATCCAGAGTTTGTAGACGACTTATTAAGGGTTTGATGGTTTAAAACATACTGGGAGTAGCAGTTTAAGAGGCACTTTACGAAGTTAATGAAATTAATGGCCAGTTATTTCATTTTGTCATTAGCGCTATGTAAGGGTTGTCAGATTTTAAACTACTATCTAGCACACTGATTTTTCCCTATGAACATGGAGTTTCTCGGATCTTTGATTTTTCACATTTTGGATGTACACATTGTTTTCGTTTATAGGTATTTGTATCGACTTTGACCTTATGCAGTAAGCGATTTAGGGTACATAATAATGAGTGGATTCAAGGTGAAAATAGACAGGCAGAAAGCATCAAGCAGCTAGTCCAGGATACTGAACTATGTTACACCTTATGTGTCATTTGTCATTTACGTTTGTGTATCTCTATGTACATATGCTGATAAAAATTAACCATACATAGTTCTCAAGTGCTTATTGTATATATAATATTACTATGTCACCTACATTGTTTTTAGTTTCGAATTTCAGACTGCATCCTTGCATATAATCACAGAAATGTAATGTAACATACATATCGCACGCACGAGTAACCACAGGAACATGTAGACGGCATAAATAGAAAACCCTTGACATCTAGCGTGTACGATATTTTAATGGATGGGAATTATAATATGTGCATTTTATTATGAAGTTGGATTCAGTTTGCATGCTTAGCATTCAATATTATTTACAGAAATACACGCTACAATTGAATTTAAACTTTTTAAACATACAAAATCCCAATAGAATTGAAATGATAATTTTTTACAATCGTCATAATCATGGTAAACATAATGTTTATCAATCCAAGTTGTGACTATACTTGGCATGAGTAGGAGCACGATATAGCAATCCATGACAAAAAATGTTTTGCTTGTTCATCGGTTGGTCGCATCTCGCAACCAAGTGTCACAAGTACATAAACACTTGTTAATTTTCCTATTAATTTAGGAACATTAACAGGAAGTGAGGCGCATTAACAGTCATTGTGTGCGTACACGTTGAATATTTATCACTACTTATTAAAATAAATAAACTATATGGTCGGCTCCTCACCATAAATCCAACTTAACTTATAGATAAATGGTATGTAATTGTGATTTATGAATTGTACAATGGAAATTCAATATCGTTCCACTTGACACCCCTTTGCAGCTCCAGCTTGCAGGAGCAAAAGATTCGCTCTGTCAGCCGCATCCATAATCGAATTGACTTTGTTGGGCTGTTAGGAAGGATTTGCTAGCTGGAGTTGAAGTGGTATCAGTTTATTACCCGTGTTTCTGCTCGTTTTGGGGAACCTGATCTCTGTCTACCGCTATTGCTACTACCCTACAATGTAATAAATGGTATCATCTAGATAACACGGCCAATGTTTGTGGATTAACAACTGACCTTGTAGAGTAAATAATTTGCCAGTTTTTTAGTAATGTAACACAGTTGAAATACTTCTGCTGATGATTATGATGGGTTTACAAGGATGTCTCGAACGTCTGCAAATGAACTTTCATAATAGATAGAAAACATCATTTCGTCACCTGCCGTCAGCTATAATATGTACATACAATGATGTCGACAAGATGCGAAAATGAGTCGCGATTTAGCAAAACAGCATTACGCAATGAATAAACTTTCCGTGAATGAGAGACTAATTAAATATAGTTTTTCCTGAAAGTTGCTACACTTTTTGTGTTAGGAATGTGGACCGAAGTGGCGATACATAAAAAATATGCCGTGATGTAAAACGCAATTATCCAGCCAATGGTATATACTCAAGTGTGTATTTTATACTGTAGTTCATTTTTAATGAAATCTGAATAAAATTTCACGTGATTGCAATAATATATAAAGTTGTGATAGACACGTGAATAATGTCAAAAATAATATTTGAACGTGGGTTTGTTTTGACATTTAGGCATCTCAGTAACTCAATAAAAGATTTTCTCCGGGTGGGCAATCAAGACAAAGGTACGACGACGAGTGAATAGTGAAAGTAGACGTGCGGGATAAAAGTTAATCATTGCAAATCCTCTGACTTTCGACAATTTGGATTTATCTAATAAAGCTATTTGTAGGGGGATTCAATTCGTCTTAAACTTGAGTAAATGACATCGTGTTTCATTCCTGGATTTTTTTGTGTGACGCTTAAAGCACAGCAGCGACGTTTAATAACTTTCCCGACTGTTTTCTGTTTTACTTGACGCGTTGGCGTTGAGCACTTCTACGAAGCTCGAACGCGAAGTTATTAATCAACTTGTGCGTTTTAGCTCAAAGTTAAAAAAATAAAAGTCGTTCTTTTTATTCCATTCTTGGAAACAACAACAGCCGAGTATTATCCTCCTTTCTCCTCAAGTCGTCATTTCGTGTAGTTCGAAGGGAAAGTCAGGAAATAAAACTCTTCAACAAGAAAAGAGGATTCGTCTTGAGAGGAAGAAAAGCCGTGGCAGCGAGAGCTACGAGCATCTCCTGTGCTACTATATTTAAAGATAAACTGGCTACTTTACTCTCTGTCTCTCGCTCTTGATGTGTGTCTCCTTCTCAAGTTCCCTTTCCCATTGTTATTCCCCTCGAGGAGGATTAGTTACAGTCACATTGAACCTCCACATTATACATATGCATGTATGCACACACACGATTTACAATTGACTGGAACCAAAACAAAGTTCAACGCTACCCGGACTACTAGCATTTTTACATGTGCCCATTTTATCCACCGTCATTACTAATGCTTCCAAAACTCCTCAAGACAAACGGACAGAGCATCATCTAGAACAGAACAAAAGTTAAGCTTCCATCCGGCGCCATACTCATCCTCAGGTAAATTCCATGCTAAACGAAATTTTCTCCCTGTAGTTGAGTTGCTCCTTTTCCCAAAATAATGTATAAATAGATCATCGCATTTCCATTCCCACATAATATGTATCATCAATTTTTGGCATCGTACCACATCAATAATATCCAGTTCGTAGTAGGCATAAGTGACGTGTGCCATTTTCTTCCTCTTGGCTGAACAAGAGAAACATACTGTAAACATGACTTACAATTTAAAACAGGAATGGATGCCCACTTAAGACAAAAGGAATGGGAGGAATTGTCTGAAGGAAGAAAGAAAAAAAAAACATTTTCTTTCTAGTAAAAGAATCATAGTGAAAGCAGAGCGGCCTCCAAATGTGTGGGAGCGAACGACTTTAGTACTACAACAAATGCCATGTCAAGTAGCGGAGAAGTAATGGCAGTAAAAAGCGTATAAAATTGCGTATCTATACCGAAGGGAAAATAAAAAAAGTAAAAGTACAATAATAGCTGAAATGTATGCAGCACGTACGTACGACTATGTAGACTTTGCCAGGAAAAGTATGCTTTTTCGACTATGGTATTTTATATACACATTATATATACTTGTCAAAGTCTGCTATTACAATGCACACAGCAGGGAAACAATAATATGTGGAAAACGCATTTTCCTTGGTAAAGAAGTAAACATTAAGCATCACCAGCATCCCATCAAGAACACTATTACATGCTACACAGCAGTCAAGAAGAGCCACTTCCTCATCATCATCCTGATCTTTGTGAAGACGAAGTGAGCGGCGGAACAATTTCTTTACATGGGTATTATACGTGCTCTATTGATTCCTGTATTGAAAATGATTCTATTGCAGAAACAGGACGTGTATGTATATGGTTTCCAGCTTTAGCGATTTTTTCGACAGAGACGAAGAGACAATAAGCTTAGTTCAACAAGACGCCATGGGTATTATGAGATAGTCTCTAAAACAGATCCGCAAGAGTATGACTTGATTGCTGACACGGTCTAACACACTTTTTCAGATGTTCTGTTAATGTTGCTGGGTGGGATGGAGGTTTTCATAGCTTTGGTTCAATTTCTTTCCTTCTCATCATCATCATCATCAGTCAGTCTCACCGACTTGCAGGCATGTTTGGGTGCATACAGCAGCCGAAAGTTAAACTGGCCGTGTTTATGTGTGTACATAATGTTGGTAGTCATGGCAGTAATGCGAAATATCCACTAATATATTATGTACATGAAATAAATGTGTGTAGGGCGGCGGGTGTGTGTTTGTATTTATATTCCTATCATTCTTCCTTCCAAACATGTTTGACTGACTACTCAACTTACAACAAGATGTAATTATTCAACAGGGCCTCAAACAAGCGCCATTATGACTGCGATTTATGGTCTGTTGAAACACAGAGAACATTATGTCGACAACTCTTTTTCAGCATGACACACACACAACTGTTCTTGTACTACCTATATGGGGCAAACACTACTACTGTAGCTGTTGTTACGGTAAACATACACAGATTGGATGCTTATATTACTAAAAGACTTGGAGCTTTTCTGCAGTTTTGCTGCTGGTGGGCCCGTTATCGTATCCTTTTCGACTCGGTAGTTCTGTCATTTTATCAAGCAAGCAAACAAATTACCGTGGGACTCTGATGTGCACACATTAGCTTCCTTGCTGAGTAGGTAGATGCATAATTAGTGCATTATTAAGCAGTGAAAGTTAGCATGTACTCACTTTATGTAATAATTCGACATTTCTGACTGTCTGCCTGAATACTGCTACTATGACGGAAGTTTCCATGGCTACTTTTACATTTGTGATTTAGAAATTTTTAGAAACTGATCCAGGGTGGAAAATCATGTTGATTTTCTACCACAGAAACGTGTAAGGTGGCCAGGAAACTTCCTTCAAATTAGCAAACATATTTTGATTTACTAATAGAGAAATCGAAACAATGTAAACGTATGTACATAATTTACCAACTCCAAACTAAATTGAAATGTGGGGCTAAAATTTCTGTTTAAATTTTCAAAGAGATATGCCTATATGTATTTTTTCTAAAGCACTTCTTTCGCTAATTCATTAAAACCTTCTATTAGTAAAGTTTTATTTCGCTTGTGTTCGTAAATATAGGTATACACCTACCTACAATGTCTATCATGATATTATATGATAGGTACCTGAATTGACAAAAACGACTGCATTACGTAGCAATTAGCGTTTATTATTTGCATTATGGTTCATGGTACGGAAAATTTGTATTTGAATTCGAGCATACTTTTTATTGCAGTATGCTCAATGTTATGCTGTATATAGAATACTAAAATAAGAAGCCATTTCTGTTCCTTTTATCCGGTGTCTTGCTATTGCTTCCCTCTCCGTTTTGAGCATTAGTACAAATATTAAGTCGTTTTGGCTGGGTAAAAAACCGCAAAGCAAACCAGCAGTCAAGCGTAGTACCTATTTATAATACATACCTACCTATCCATGCAGTAGTAATAACAGTTGTAAAATAATTTATAAAACAAATTAAATAAAATTCATATTTTGTAGGTCTACATTCACATGTACTACATTACTGGAATAAGTGCATTTGAATGGAAGTAGGTAGTTATGGAACCTTGTCTAGATTTACCCCTTGACATAAATCAGACGCAACTCCTACTGTTTCATCGTTTGGTAATGCTCAACTAGATGCATATTAAGCTATAGGACTAACGGCAAGGGAGCAACTACTGAAACAAAATGTTAATTTTATTACTGAATCTCCGTAAGAACCCAAGTAAAATTCAGTTTCTGAACAGCGGCTGGAAAAACAAGAAAACCCTTAAAGTGTTTGTTGTTGTGTTGCACAAAAATGTGATTGTTATATGTGGTGTATTTAAAGGTAAATACGCTACTATAATTACAGTAAGCATGCAACTGAAAGATGCGGTTGTTTCCTAGTTTATATGCAAGAGAGAAAGCATCTTTGCTGATGATGTGGAAGATGATTTTGTAGCTACAAACACCATTGCTCCTTTCACGCTACCCAAATTAACAAATAAAAATTGTTTCTTTATGTTGTAAATGAGATACTTTTGGGCGGCGTTGTGAGTGAAGAAGCCAGAATCAGAGATAAAAACTGAGATAGAGGTAGATAAATAGACTAGAGAAAAGGCTTGTGATGGCGTTTTCCCATGAAAACCCACTCATGTAGAACCTACACACATAAATACGCAAATGCAAAATGATTTTGTCATTTAATGACTGTGTACCAGTTCTCCATCTCCCTGTTATACGCCGCTTGTGCAGCAGCACTCCAACCAATCGCTATAATTGTTTTTAAGGCTTTATCAGGTGCACGTTACGTTATTAATGAAAGTAAACTTCAATGCTCTCACTGTTTCGCATATCATTTCAGAGAGTGAAAGTGATTATTTGAGCGTGTGGCTGTGGTGTGAGTGGGAACGAGCGAGAAAAAAAGCGAACAACGTAATAAAGCGCTGTTGGCTTGTTCCACGGAGGTGTATGTGGGCTCACAAAACGGCAGTGAACAAGTTAATTACTGCTGCATCAGAGAAAAGTGTGCTGTAAGAAAAACAATATTACGGAAATGGCGGGAAAGTACACAAACTTTGTAAAATCTTTCAACTTTCCTGTTTTTAACGGCTCTTTCACCTATTTATTGCCGGGGCTTTGATACATAGCGCACGCTTGTAGAACATGAGTCGCGGAACGGTCTCCGGCAAAAGATAGATGATATTTCATTGAAAGTTTTTCATCAACATGAAATGAGTGACAAAAGGCCGTTCAAGAGCGCTCGTTACTCGTTTTACTAATTATGCGCCAATATAAGTATAAAGTGAGTGTGTACAGAGCAGATATTTATATGACAAAAGGAATGTCATAATGATATTCCATGGTGCGAAAAGGCACGTCGTTCATTTGGCTTTGAAAATGAATAGGCAACTCTTCCCTCCGCTTTCATGACGGTGCGTACATAAATTAATTCACATTAAAAGTAAAATCTCTTCCTCTTTCAGCTCTTTTTTCGTCAAGTTAGTGTGATCTTCTAAAATGTTTTTGCCAGTGGTGTCGCTCCGCTACTCTTTTCTCGCTTCTTGTTCCAAGTTTCAGCCTATCCCGACGAATGTATTTGCATTTTATTAAAAAGAATCTGAAAAGGAGGTCCCTGAATTTTAATTACTCGATAATCGTGCTACTTTATAAGCGTTTCAAATTCAAATGAACCTGGGAAGAGTTACAAGTAAATACTCTTAAAACAGTTGTGACATTGAGACTGACTGACTTGAGTAGTCCAAGTCGAAAATATGAAAGGGCTTAAAATGTATTATGGAAGACGAAACACACACACCACCTGCTGCAAACACAATGCTAGAGCCAGCTGTACATACAGTCAATTTAAGCCACTTTCAAATATAACGGAGGCAGTGTACAAGCTTTTGGCAAATCTAAACAAATTCCACAAAAGTTTACAAATTGATTCGTAATGAGAGGTCATGACCAATTCGTTCCATAGGAACCGTCGTGAAAAGAAGTACAAAATTTGAAATAAAAAATTCACAGGCTCAAAATAACAGGTTTTAGGTTTGCATTTGGCAAATGTTGCATGTAGCCCGAAAAATGTCCTGGGCAGATGTCAGACCATTTAAGCAGCAGTGACAATGTTCAATATTCTGATCACGTATGCATAACTAGCTTATGTAAGAGGAAAAGTGAGTATGTATTTTTACGTCAATATTTTAGGCCATATTATTAAGCCATAAACGGTATATTTAGCGACACCATGTTGCCAATTACCACCACATCATATGCCCATAAACTTGCATATTTTATGATATGTGCACGTCGTTTTAAGAGGAAACACTTTGTTTATATTCAATATTCAGTTGCTGTTGCTATAATTTTCTTATTACTATGCATGTGGAAGTCATTTTCGCAACAATTGATCATTGCTGAAGTATACCGGATGACGAGAGCGTTTTCTAGAAAATGAAAACGTTGCAGCATAAAAGTTGTTATTTTATGGGAATATGAACACCATTCCAACTCCAAAATGATCCTCGTTTGCAGAAATATAGCATACCTTTAGCACTTCTATACTAGCGCGTGTACAAGTTCTATTTTGTTGTATACATTTTAACGCAAACACTTAACCGAAATCCCGTCTAATTGTAAATTCCGGGGAATTTACTACTGTTCAGTTTTAGTTCCGCCGACAAGTTCATTTGGTCTAATCGTAAAAAGAATCATATAAGTGGCCGAATGAAAAAATTAGTTTCTTGTCGCAATAAAAACTCTGAATTTTTCAATAAAGCAGCAGAAAGGAAACTCATTCAATTTATTTCCCCTTTCAAGCAAACTGATAAATCAGTGTTTTCCAAGAATTTAATCAGATTGATTTTTATTCATTGAGTTTGTATTGTGTTTGATGGTGATTAGGTTCTCTTCAGCTACACAAGTATTATCAATTCATTTTCTCGACTTTTCATCGTTAAATTAGGTTTAAAAAAATCAAATCATGCACGCATCACTAATTTTTCTCTGCGCTGTGTGAAGTACTAACTGTATTACGAGATTTTTATGCGAACCTTTGAATCTTGAACAAATAGAAAGATATTAAGTCCTTTTCCTTCTGACTACTTACGTACTTTCCCCGGACTAAATTACATATATAACTATACATATATACAGCGTTCAATGGAATATGCATAGGCATGCGTGTGAAGAAAGATAAAAAATTTTTGCATCAGCTTCATCAATTTCCTTTTTTTCCTTTCCCTTAAAAATATCGACGTTTCCTTGAATGGTGAATTATCACAGAGCTTTAGTTACAACTGGAACGAAGAGATAAAATGCATCCACGAACCGCCAGACATGCTATGTACTTATATGAAACACATCAAATAACCCATTCGATACGATATACAGAGTAATTTCCTCACTAGGTATGTATATGTTCATGCAAATACATTGCAGAAAAAGGAAAAAGTGTCAGGAGAAGGAAGGAACGGGAGGATGAAGAAAAACGATGAGAGTCACTTCCACTACCACTGCAGTAATGACACACCATATTCCTAAAACACGCACTCACACATATTTTCTTTCTACCTCCAGCAAGCTCTGCTTTACTGGTGTGTCTTTCACCCTTTCTTTTTTCATTCGTTTCTTGTTTCTTCCACTTTTTTGTCAAGGAGATAGCAGGCACATAGGTGGAGAGAGAAGCGAACTCAAAGATCAGTTGAATATTATATAACTGCAATGCCACTAACTCGGTATTCTGCTGCTATGATTATTGCTTCGAATTTCCTTTCTCCTTTTCGTTTTGGCTCACTCCGTTCTCCCAGTCAGCAATAATTCAACAACACCAGCAGCAGAATCAGCAGAATAAGGAAAACACTAACCAGTGCTACCGTTCGTATCCACATGAATAATATATAAGAAAAGCGTAATAGAAAACCAACAAAACAAATATATATAGCAAATGGCATATAATGTACATTTTTTTACTATTTTATTCATTACCTTTTTTCCATACCCATTTGCTCCATATTTATTTATTGTTTTTGCTATATTTCATATCCACAGATAAACGAGGATGTTAAGATGGGTAAGTACCATCCAACATGGCATAATTATGATAAAAATATGCAGTTGATATTGTATTGGTTTCCGCTGTTTGGGATTTGATTAAATCTGTACGGAAGCTGAACACCATACAATGTAGGCTGAAACGAGGGAAAGAAGTTGAGAAGGAGAAGATTACAAACGAGAAGAAGAAAAACATAGGTAGTAGTTGTAGGGAAACGAGCCGTCTGGGGTTTGCCTGTCAATCCTTCAAAATAAACTTCATCTTTTGTACGAATATCCATATTATCCACGTGGTACACTACTTCAAAAATAAAAGTACATGCCTATTAGTATTAAACAACTTCAAAAAAGAAGAAGAAAGTGACTCCGCAAACCTTATTACAACGCTTAAGGCACAGCGCCAAGAAAACATTGACAACGTTGCCACGTTTGTCTGTCTGCCTATCAGCACTTTCCAGTTGTTTTTATTCAAGAATATGAACTGTTAATATTCAGATGTGGCATATAAAGACATGAAGTGGCTCCACTTATACGTAAGTAGCATAATATTCCATCACTCATCATATCATCAAAACCAAAGATTTACCGTAATCATTTATTACCAAATTCATTAGAGTCAATTCTCACTTTCTTGGCCATTTCAGCAACGGATTTATGAGCGCTCTTTAAGCAAGTATTTTAGCATTTTACTGCAGGGAAAATGCAATTTGAGGAAAGTTTCTTTTTAATGGATTCGTAAACCCATTCTTCCCGGTGACGTTTTCCTCTCAATTTAAAAAAAAAACTATTTCCAACTTTTATTGGCACTGCGACCATTAATATTACTCTTATGGAATAGATGAATGTATATCTTAGCAATAGTTTGTTTGTCATCTCTGGTAGTTTAGTGTAGGTAATGTACACAGGACGCGGTGCAGTGCTCTCCTATTCGTTTCACTACTGCTGCTTGTTTGATGTTGGGATTGAGATGCTCTTTAGTACTTGACGTTTTAACAGACTTTTGTGTGTTTTAACCCTCCTGCTTCTCTGTCAAGTAAGTTCCGACGTCCATTTAAAGGAGAAACTAAACCAACTTATTTTCCAAACTACCATCTAAAAGAAATTGTTTTTATCAAAGGGGACAAAACAATAACATTTTTGAGAGATTGTATCCTTTCCCGTCAAGGTGAGGAGGTACGTACGCTGAAGGGGGGTACTAA
The DNA here is from genome assembly GCA_004115045.4 of Sinella curviseta. Classification (NCBI taxonomy): domain Eukaryota; kingdom Metazoa; phylum Arthropoda; class Collembola; order Entomobryomorpha; family Entomobryidae; genus Sinella; species Sinella curviseta. Next base: position 17,897,047 of record CM065489.1, on the reverse strand, counting down.
TGTATCTTGTGCAGCTTCATTATTATAGTTCATGGAAAGAGATTTCGAAGGAATTACGAAAGTTAAGAGTTTCCAATGAAACGTAAGCTTTTTGTAAAATACAACAAGCTCATCTGACATGCGTATATATCGGGTCATTTTTTTCTCTATTCATTCCTTCCAAATACTATATGCTTACTACATCGTGGAAGATTTATACTACCACTTCATAGGAGGAAGCTAGAATTTCCCGAAGTAAATACATAATAATCGATAAAAATAGACAAAGGTATTATTACGACTCTGTCGTAAAATTGTCGCTAATTTAGACCATCCAGCTACAAGGTACACAAAGGAGTACATTTTTGGGAATAAATATATATTGCTATTTCGATGTCCCAACCATTTAACGATAATAAAAAAATATTACAGCAGTCAAGTATAAATTGCCGGTTTTACGGAATCCTATAAAGGTCAGAAGCCAGTATATCCAAAACGTGCACAAACGATACATATAAAAATACGTAACTATAGTGTCTTAAATTGTGACTTGAGACTGAACCTCGTATACGTAGGTATAGCTCTATGAAAGTTTTTTATTCGCAAACCGGCAAATGGGGCATTAAGGGATTACGAATCCTCTTTACTTCAGCATACCTGCCGTATTGCCTCAAGAACTCTTCACTTCCAGACACCAGCCTAATGTAAAAGTAGGATATTTAAATGATAATAAAAATGGATATGAAGACGGGACCAAAACAACACTAAAATTTTCATTTTATGTCTCCTACACACTTTATACTTCTGGAACAACTTTATAATTTTAACAAGCCTTTCGTCTTTTTATTTATTTGCTTGCGCTGTGCTTATAAGCTCCACGAAAAATGATTGAAACGTACAAACTCGTAGAAGAAAAATAACCTTATTATTATTAACTGTAAACACCGTCAGCACCAGTCGCAACAATCCATGAAAATGTCTTCCCGTTCCTCCAAACGAAGAGTGAAAAAAGGAATTCCGAAGAAAAAGAAGTGCTTGGTTTTGCAATAATAATAATGTTGTTTCATGTAGTTAGTAGCGAAAAGAAAAGCAGGTACGTCGACTTTTTTCTCTCTCGACTTTGTTTGTGAGAGCATAAATATAAGTAAGCGAAAATGCGAAAAAAGGAATTTTCATGCATGACTAAAAACAAACGATGCGAAATAGGGAAATAGTGAGTTTTATTTGCTTATTCACCTTCTTCTTCTTCGTTTGCTTAGATTCTACTTGCTTTTCAGAACGCCGCGCGCTGTTCAGGTGTGCGCATGAAAACGGTTAAGTTAAAAAGGAAGTGTTTTCTTTAAGCTCTACGTATAGGAAAACTCATGTTCAACGCCAAGGAATTGGGAATAAAGAACGGAACATAATAATGTGTATAGGACGGATAATAACGAAATCACTCCTATTCCAATTGAGGTAGAGCGAAAGGAGTGGGAGAGGAAAAGAAACACCGTCGTGAGTACTTCTGCTTCTTTGCATTATTCCAAACTGAAATGTTTATTGTTTTCAATATGTTCTTTTTTTCGTTTCGTATTACCATTACCTCACCCATATTGCATGGTTATTACAACCGAGTACGTTTTAGATAGATGACTACTTTAGAATGAAAGTTTGTGTTGCTGTGTTGCAATTCACAATATGTTCCGATTATAGTCTGATATAGCGTACGTCTGCTGTATGTATGCGTGCGAGTGTGTCGTTCAGTGTTCAGAGCGTTTGGCGGAGGAGAGCAGGAATGCGCTGAAATGGATTCGTAGGTGATTTTCGAGGAAACGGAAAATCCTCATCATAAATGTGTAAATATCTTGTCGTAGATCCGCTTATAAACATGACATTTTTTGACACCAGAATAAAACGTATCTGACTTTGACTTGTATCGTATTTGTATTTTATTCGCATACAACAAAAGCAACACCGACATTACACGCAAGTTATGACGATGGCCTTTATGATGACTTTTTCCATTACTCCATTCTATATGACTTGACTTTGTACTTACGCTTTGTGCCCGCCCGGGATGGCTGAACACTCGGTTGAATGCTTATGTTAAGAAGTAGAAAACGAAAAAAGTTGGATTTACTTTGGAATTTTTATTTTGCAGTGACAATACAAGTGTGGAAGAGCAAGGAGAGCAGAAAGCAGAACATAACAAATATTATATTGAATGGTTCTCGATGGTCCCGTTGCCAGTTTCATATCATAATAATATTCTCTATCTCAATCTGTTGAAAAGATAATCTTCTACCGACGTGACATGTTGTGCATGTAAAATGAAAAGTATCACCCGATAGACTTGTTTAAGATTTTATCCCAACACATCTTCGTGTGTGTGTATATGCTGTATTGAAATACTTATTCTAATTATAAAATGTATTAAAAATGAAAGCACAATGCAACTGAAGCACTCATCCCATTGCAACAATCATACTGTCTCAGGAACTCAAAAAAGTCCCCGTTTTATGGCAACGCCAAATCTGGTGATTTGCAAATAGTCTAAAAAAGAATGAGACACTGTGGATGATCCAAAGAATTACAGTGAAATATTTTGAAGTATAATGTTAGTCAACCAATTTTACCATCACTTTGTTGACAAATATTTTTTACGATTATGGGTATGCAGGGAGCATTTTGTGAAATATTTATCTGAACTTTTATTTTTTCAAATTTTGCTTTGTGTAAGACCCCTCAAGTAAGCATTTTTGCAACTTGGCAGCGACATTGTTCTGTCAGTATTGCTCAGACAAATTTTTAACAATGTAGATGTATACAAGGGTAATAATATGATACCGATGTACATGTGCACTGAATATTGCAGTTGTAAACCATGGCCGAGTACACAAAAGGGGAGACGAGCATGTATGTATACATATAATTTTTGGAGCCAACCAAACGTTGTACGTTTCCTTCCGTTGAAATTTGATGTATAACTTTTCTGCAAAGCTATTTGTAAACACAAACGCAGACATTTTTATGCCAAACTTTTCAAGTTGAATGTTGCAAAGTATCAACAACACTATATTCTTGTAGCATGTCTCGGCACAAATGGCTTGCTGACATCCCATGAATATACATTAGAAGACACAAAGTCAAAAAGGCACATATTATTAAGGTACGTGGTACTATTTATGCTTAGTAGCATCCTGCACGGCGATGACGAGAAAGTTGGAAAAAATCATAACGCTACAAAATGCATGGCATCATGCACAAAGTAATTCGTCGTGACATTCTGACAGATGAAAACTTTCTAGCAACGTTTCATCCCCTTTTCACAGCTTTCATGATATGACCTGTTTAGCGACTTTGTATGTGAAATCTTTCCGCGCACAATTGAGCGTACTTACACTTACGGTGATGGTTAAAGTAAAACTGCAGACTTATTTTTTAAGATGTATTAATGTTTGTGTGTTTGCTCTGTCGCCGTCACAGTGATTATAAAAAATTCTTTTTGTGGGCGAACTTTAATACGGGGAAAGATTACTGGAGATTTATCTTGGACTGCGACCTTATTCTTTTTTCCTCAGGAATACCAACAAAAAGAACGAACGAAGAAAGTATGAAGAGGTATGGTTCAGGACAGGCCTAGGGCATATAACTTTTAAGGAAACGGATTATGAATTCCTAACCAACAGCCGCTTGCTTTCTGATGGAAGTAGTCAACTGACTGCAGAGGCAGCGTTATGACGGTGGTTTAAGTAAACATGAAATGATTTGTAAGTATTATCCTACCACAAAAATGTCTCGTGTTTTTAACTATATCGTTGGAAAACGCCACCAGCGCACATTTATTTATGTTCCTGTCCTGTCACTAGTCATCTCAGGGACGCGTAAGCGACGGGCAATTACTACTTTGACGAACATGTGTCGTTCGTTAGGGTATCTATTATGGCCTTAAGTAAATATATAATAATATGTTCTTTGGTGAAAACACGTGTATGTTTAGATTATAGCGTCAACACGTCATGTACCCAAATACCTTTTATTTCGATCAACTATAACCTATTTGCTGATTATTATTGCTAGAAAATTTCAGTATATTCAGCAGAGCATCCATCGGAAGCTACTAACTAGCGTTAACTGTGAAAATGTTTGTTGGCTAACGGTGTAATATATTTATATATTTGTTGCAGTTAAGGACATTAAAAATTACATTCTTCCATGTGCACTTATCCGTTTGCTGCTGTCATGTAAATTGCGAGGTGACATACGGTTCCAGCCAAGTAATTTACCGGTCCATGCGTTTATATCAGCTAATGTATTTTGCGTTCTTTAAACGGTGTTTCTTATTTAGCAAAAATTTAGCATTAGGGACAAGTAATAAGAACAAATTATGGTAAAAGGTTAACTGCAAAATGAGGTTAGGAAAAAACTAGTGAGGACAGAAAAGTTTGTGATGGAAAAATTAACTTACCATTATAGTTTGTTATTCTAGGTGCTAGTTCATACTTGGGACCGCATATAGCTGTCGAATATTCGCAGCGACTATGGGTTGAAATCTTCCTTCAGGGAATAAGTAAATATGCTTCCCACGTAAAAACCCTCTGTGCAGAGAAACACGTAATTTAGTGAAAACGGTGGTGCGTGTCTTATTGAAAAAATTACCCAAATAAATAAATCGTCATATCCTGTCACTGACTTTCTAGTCAGCCACTTTCCATCATACATGGAAGCCATATAATCGTCATTTAATGTATTTGCTTAAACTTTCTTGAAAGAAGAAAACTTTCTTGAAGAATATTAAGTGATTCTAGAAGCATGGGCCTCATATAATGCTGGCTTTGGTTTGTTTGGCTTTAAGTACACTGTTATGTAACTCCATTTTGTTTTAGGTAGCTTAAATCTTTACTTTACCCATTGTATATGAATCAGATTGACATATTGCACCGATCAAGACTTTACTAATCTCTTTTATGTTCCTCAAAAGCTTGAAAATACAAAGCACCGAAACGGTTATCACGGCACATCCCTATTCTTACTGCGTACGAAGCCATGAATAGCATATAACACGTGTATAAAATATACGTGTTATATCCTGTTCATTTGTTTGTCTGTTTAAATTTTGAGTTTTAAACATTTTTTGCATCGAGCATAAGTTATATTTTATTTACACCGTCAATCGTGTTGAATATTATTGGAAGTGGACGGAGCGTACTATATGCAATGCAGACAATTTTTGCACGAATCATATCGCTCACGTTCATGACGTGAGTTGTTATTTTTAAAAGGATATATAAATTGCTAATAATATCACATATTCATTATGTTTGTCCACATGTATTCAAATATGGAAATCAATTTCCAACCAACACATTTGAGCTGGCAAAATTTTTATCTTTAGCAAACAGTACATATTTTATATAATAGGAGTAATGTACATATACTTTGTACCACAATTTCTGCTAGACATTAGAAAAGTCAGTAATAGTCAATGAACATGAGAAATCAACACTAGACGGCTTCGGCTTGCTCAACAAACAGTTTCTTCTTCTGCTCGTGTTGTCAAGCAAAATGAAATACTAAAGAGTAAAGACGCCGTTTGCACTGGCGTCATGTACCTTTTTACCTAGAAGTGGTGTCACAGTCACCACAATGACAACAGTAACCTATGTATCTAGATATCTGTTGTACTCGAGTGTATACATGTACACTATTACATGTGACAAATGAGTGTGAAATTACATATAATATTAAGTGGTAGAATTGTACATAGTATCTATGAACTTGTAGAAGGAGTCAAGTAATATTACTATTATTACTACTATTATTATTATATGTACACTATAAATAAAATGTTTTATGGTGTAGAAGTGGAGACGGAAAGAGTAGGAGGTTCATCAGCATCATCATCGTCGTCGTCGTCGTCTCATGCAAGTGGTATTAATCCCAACAGCCACTCGGTTTCACTCTCCCTGTTCCCGTTATTAAAGAAGACCGGCCAATTTGCATAATCATATTTTATGTCAGGTTTTAACCGCCACTGTTACAACTGCCGTCACTTTGCAACTCTTCCACTTCCTCTTATGTTCTTACAAACTGCAAACAAAGTGAGTGGTATTATATTACTACTACTACATGCTTTACATCTAATAGTCAGTGCGAGAATGATATGACACATACGGTAAGGTCTCTCAAAGGATGTCACATTACTGCAGCTTTTACTTTTCTGTTCGCATTACACTCGACACTCACTACTACTACTGACTGTATAATGTGTGATGTGATACTCTGAAATGATGCACACACGCGTTGATTTAACTATACAGATTATTATGTACATTTATACACAATGTTAGGTCATCATCATCATATCAGAGTTACTCATCAGTTTTTTTTCTGGAGGAAGCAAAATGTACCAAATTGCTCATGAAGGAAGGAAGGAAGAAAAGAAGGGCATTATACGCTGTCACTTTCCCTCATTACGTTCACAACCTATTTAATGCTCACACACTTGCACATGACATTATTATTATGATACGCTCATCGTTGGCTTGGTAGTCTACTCGTCTGTTGCTTCTCCCATTCATTCCTTCTTGGCATGATGTTGATATGATCTCTGGAAAAGTCTCCATGAAAAGGAAAATGAAATTGGTAGTGATGGGATCGTGACCGCCTTGCTGAAACTTGCACTTGTTCAACAATACACGAACGAACAACATGTATTTCAGTACTTACTTCTCGTGTTACAAATATGAGATTATAGCAAGGAGGAGCAGCAGTAGTATTAAATTAGATAGTTTTTCTCCCGTTTAACTTGTCCTTCCTTTCACCTTACTTTGTGTGTACATTTCGGGGAAAAGGATGGAATTAGGCTTTAAGACATGAGATCATGACTAATGCCTACTACAAGGAACACGTCGGGTTGTAGGTCTACACTTTTAAGCACCCATTTAACTACTTAAAAATTGCCTTGCCATTGTAAATTATAATGGTGGTGATATAACACCTAGGTTTACATAGCCCCTCTAATATAAATTTTATGTCAGGTATTTAAGTATGCATGCATTGTAGTTGGTAGTACGTTTGTCCAATTTCATCCGGAGGGTGGAGGCTGCTATTGTGTCATGAATATTTCATCAGAGAACAGAAGAATACTTCTCAATGAGTGCATATTTATGTCGTGTACGTACATGACATTTAGACAAGTTACTAGTACACAAAAACACTGAGTCTCAAACGTTTCCGAGAATTTTCTCACATTTTAAGCCAGCCCAACTGACAATGAAAATCTTTTGTTATCTTGAAACCTGTTATAATCATTCTTTACATAAAATGTGTATACAATCATAATAAAAAATAATAAGCCTTATAAAAACAAAATTAATACCTAGAACGAAGGTGTATAATTGTCTGAGAATAAATAGTGTATTATGTATCCCTTGTTGGTATTATAACTTTAACAAGTTTGCAGTTGTGTGTCAGCTTAATGTCAGGATTATCAGAACATTACAAATTATTGTTGAAGCTCTCGCACTGAAAGATGTTACGAAAATTAATTTTAATGATAAAGTCAAGGTTTATAAATTACACGTTGATGCTGCTGCTTTCCACGACTCTACCCAATGGCGACGGCTCATATAATTAATTACAACATAAAGCTATGAAGTGTCAACAGTAGTGCCAAGGACAAAGGAGATATATGCAGACCATTCACCCCTTTCGAACGCTCTAACAATACACCGCGTCATTGGAACTCATTGGAACGTCATTTGGAGTGTTTAAAAACTCGTAAAAATTTGTATTGACACATGTTTGTCTTTATTTTATTTAGTTAGTTGTGTAAACGCTAGTGTGTGCAAACAAAACGTATTCAGAAATAGAAGAAGAGCGAACAGACTCGGTCTTTACATACATTACATGATTAACTGTTTGCTTTTCATCTGCACTCACCCAAATATGATTTCAATCACAGATGGGTAGATACATAATTGATGTCTGTACAACTTCCTCTCCCACTCCTTTCTTTCAGTCCATTGTTACATATTTTCAGGTTTGGGAATACCAGACAAAATCTGCAAAAGGCGAGAAATATATAATGACACTCTGCATAATGCCAGCCAATGCTCTGCTCTCCTTTCATTTCTTTGTAATTTATGTGCAGTGAATGCTGCTCAAACGTTGTTTCTTCTACTTTCATATTGCAAAAATGTCTATTAGTTTTTTTCTGCCTTATTCCTTCTATTTTTACTGCCACCATTATACTTTTTATATTTTTTTCTTCAAACTTTTAGTGCGCATATTGTTTGAATGCAACTTACTTTTACTGCTCACCCTACAACTACTCTTCCCGTTATCTACAAACTTGAAATTGTTAGTAGGTATGCCATTATTACTATCATATCAAAACCATCATTGGTTCAACCGCGATGATATAGGCCCGATCCCGTGCACCTCTATAAAAGTAACAATTGGTTATTTTTGCAATGTACATAATATTGACACTATATGACATTTTATGCATTCGGTGTCCGTGGTAGCGGCGGCGGCGGTGGTGGTGGTGCTTTATCATCCGCGTCATTGAGTACTTCATGCGTTCTTTGTGGCCAAATAGAGAGTGACGAAAGAACATTTCTAAGGGAATATAAAAGTTGCTGGAAGATAAAAATTATGCTTCACCAGCGGTTATGTTTCGCTCAAGTTTTACGTGCATCTCTACCACAAAAATCTAATTCTGATGTGGGCACCAAGAAAAAATACACTTACTGTGCTATTATTGCCATCATCACCGATAGAAATTGAGATTGGAATAAAAAAGGAACAAGTGTGGCATTTAAATAGATGTAGGTGAGGTATTTCCAATTGCAACTTTCGCCGGAAGTAATGCGGGTCTATAAAATGTATATGCATATTGGAACATGCGCATTTATATGCCATATTATTTAATTTAGATAGTGAAAATGCATGCATTAGTTTTATGGAGGCGTATATTGAAGTATTTTTTTGCTTGATCTTCATTTTTGGTTGTATTTTTTGTTGGACCCAAGCCCATTGTAATAAAAGATCTAACATGCTGAGAATGAGGACCATTGTGGTGGGCCTCACATAAATATACCTACTTGTGTCAGCATTTGAGTATGCTGCATAGCATGTAATTCTATTCTATATATTTCGTGAGTGATAGCAGGACACGTTTTTTGTTCCATCGTCTGATTCTATTCTATCCATTATGTTTATGAACAAGGAGCAATCAACCACTGCTTTTGCAGCATTTTGATTCAAATTGCCCACAAAGTGAAAGAAAGCCACAAAATATACTGAATATATAGAGTAGGACGGAGAAAGTAGATGATAGTATGCAAAAAATAAAAGAGAAGAAAGGGAAAACCTGAAGTGTGAGCATAATAATAATGTAGAAACATTTAGAGAAAAGACACTCTTATTATAATGTGTGGTGTAAGTTGGTGTACCTATTCTTCTCCCTCACTTGTTTTACTGAAGTAACTGCTGTTATTCATTCTTTCACTTTCATACGTGTCATATTTTCTACAGCAGTGCCTGCCTACTAGTCGAGTAAGAGTAATAAAAACTGCGGTTCGTTTCTGAAAAAGAAACACAGGGAAAAAGTATGACAGGCATTTAACAAGATACAATCTCTTTACTTACTTCTTTCACATTGTATGGAAATGCTCAGAAAATAAACAGAGTTGTGAATGAAAAATGACTGGAATACGGCAACTGCGGTTGGCACAAAAATGTATTACGGACGTTTCTCTTCTCTTGACACAAAAAAAGTTTTCTGAAAGGATGTGTGGACAAAAGACTTGGAGAGAACGACGGGATAGAGATAGCCATTTGCCATTTTGAAGATTTCTGCCTGATGTACTGCTAATAATATTGATGTAACTGGTCACCACACCACTATACGCGTACAATTTATGTAAATTATAAAAGTAAAATGCGTATACAGACAATAAACATTTGACTGACGAACTGACAGGGTCCATGAGAGTAGAGCAACCATGGATGGATATAATAGACGCAAATCATTTCCGCTGTTTCCTCCGTGAAAGCTATAAAAAAGTTGCAAATGGGAAAATAGTGGGCGGAGTTGAATAAAACGTATGGACTACTATATAGTGCAAGTGAAAGCTGTGTAGCAAACTAGCAATGAAGCCAAAGTGATGAGCAAGCAAGTAGACATGTCTCCATGTCTGTGTATCTTAATGCGTACGTTTAGATAATGGGAACAACTTTGTGGTCATGGTAAACATGCATATATCAGTACATGGTTGTTTGTTACGAGATAATGCGAAATGAACTTAAACGCAATTTATATGATTATCATCGTAACGCTCGGATACTATGGTTTAGCTGGTTGTCTACTGTTTTTGACTGCTGGTTTGTAAGGGCAGTGGTGTGTGGTGTGCTTGTTAGTTACTGGATGAATGGATGATGATGAACAGTGAAGAGAAAGTTAGATAACATAATGCCTGTATGTATACATGCACGACAGGATGTTGAAGCAGGAAGGACTTCTTTTTTCACTGTTTCTTCCCTGTCTGTATACTATAACATTTATGATGACGATGCTATAACCCCATGTTAATGGTGTTAAGTTACCATAAAGTGTGTCAAACCTTTAAATGTACTCAATAGCCTAACTATTGATTTGCGCACAAGGTTGTTACTGAGGTACTCCACTATTGGTGTACCGCATCCAATATGTGGCTAAACGTTTTCACTTCTTCAATAAATCATGCTACATGTAATATAACTGGAAAAGAAATAATCCAAAAAAGTGATATTTTCTTCTCCAATGTTTCAATAAATCATATTAAATTGCAGCATGCTAAAGATAAAAAAATCAGAAACAGCTTGATTGATTCCTGCAAAAATGGTTAACCCTTTTTTACAAAATGTGGAAATAGACCAATTGTGAATTGGGCATGTGTAGACTTAAATTAAAAGATATTGGCAGGTTGGAGGTCTAAGAAAGCAATTTAAATAGTCGCACTGAAAGACTCTCGCAAACTGTGATGTTTCAGCTGAGGGGTAATTGAAGTGTCCGCATTTTAATTGACTTCATTGAACTGACTTAAAATATTCTGTATACTTAAACCAAAACGAACAAAACTTTATTCCTTCTATTTTATTTTTGAAAGTTGAGCGGAAAAGGTAAAGGTTATGCCAAACCACTAGATTTGATTGAGGCTTCGTAACAGTCTCAAGTCTGCTAGTTTTCGCTAATTAGTTTTTAAAATGTTATCATTTGAGGCGATTTTGGAAGTTCCATGTTAAAATTTTCACCCGCCTGATTCATATTTTAAAAGGTACAGGATCAGTACAGAACAAGTGCAACTTTCATGAGCCTAGGCGTCATCAGGCAGCATTTCAATTCAACAATATATTCATTCCCAAGAGAACGATATAATTGAGACAAAAGAGTACAATGAACGTTACGAATTTTTATACCTGGATGGTGCCATTTGTGTTGTGTTACCACACCACGTGTTACATTGTTCTGACAAATTCTGAAGGACAAAAATATTACTTCTACTCGGTTACACCGTTATTCTTCAACGTACGCATGTTTTCAAAAACATGGGGTATCACAAGCAGTTGACATAACATGAACATTGTGGTAATGATTAGGAAACCAGTAAAACTGCAGATACAATTCTTGTGTCTCTTTAGTTTATTATAATAATCAAATAGAAGTCAATGGTATCGAATAAAAATAGTTAATGCGGATTGTTTTTACTCATTAGGTTACACATTGTATAACACTTTTCTGTTTGGAATTTATTTATATCCAGCTGAAGAAAATGAGTGACAGATTAATGACAAGAGCAAATACGTCATTATCATTCTTGTCGTACTAGCTCATGGCAGTAGGATATCTGCTCCTATTGTCTGAAATATTTAATATTCTTCCACAGGAAGACTGGACGTATTTTGAATAACTTAATAAAATGTCAATATAAAGGTCGTCCCTTATTATATCATTTGTTAGATAAAACTTGGGATAACGTTCTTGGCCTGACATTTTGAAAATCCTGTGGTGGCTGTCAAGTTTACATGTTTTCTCGGGAATCTGACGGTGGTAACCAAAAATTAACCCGGTAGGGTAGACTGACTTTTCTCTCAACCGTTTTCTCCATTTTTACTTTCTAAATTGAATCATTAAATTAAAAAGGTGCTGCATGGTTGCCCGACAAAATTCCAGATTTGACAGTCAACACAGCACACAGAAGGCCATCACCACATGCATGCATGGATGCATGCATTGTAGTCTCAAATTCCATTAAATTGATTTTCCTTCTAAAAAATTTTCAGAGCGAAATCATGGCCCATGATAAACGTAATATTTGCGCTGATCAGACGTGTACACTTTTTTTTAAAGTCACAAGCACTGCTGTTTGGCGTGCAATTGCAGACATGACTGGAGTTGTTTGTTGAGCACAATTCCGAACAAGAAGATTTTTTATCAGATATGCAGTCACAAGGACTACGAAATAGTATTGTGTAACTAACAAGACTTTGAAGTGAAACTAGAAAACTGTTGATGGCACACCTGTCAACTGTCATGTCGTCATCAAGGAACGTTTATAACGCAATAAGGAAAAAGTGTGCGTCTTGCCTGGCTGATGCATGATGCATTATTCTCCTGTCAGCTATCGCATGCTTCAATTCGCCACAACAGAAACCGCGTGAAAAAAACACCAATCAATACGAACAGTATCGGATTCTTATGCACCAAAAAATAAAAGCATATTACATGCATATTATAGGCTGTCAGTCCTCCTCCCACTATCTCGTCTCCACTCTGGGGAACAAGGTATTTATAAAACGAAGGTCTTTGTAAAATACACACTCTCTCATTTATACTCACACATCATGGTCTAAAATTAGAAGCAAGGTATAAAGGACGAGGAGAGAGCGTGTTTGTTTTACGTAACATTTTCCAGTAACATATTGTCTCCATGGACAATGGCATTTAGTTATTGTTATTTCACCACCACCCATTCCCTCTGAAAACAAGTCGGCACTATTGTTATCTTAAAACGGCATACTGCTACCACCATACATGCTTTGACATATTACAACAAAGAGTTGCACGCGCGTCGTCGCCCATCAGCAGCATGGAATCAAGAAGTTCTATTGTAAAAACTTTTTTTTGTCAAACTGTCAGATTTTTGAGATGATAGAAGCATCATCATACTCAATTACGTCTTATACTTCTTGATTTTATTATTATTTACGACGTGGAACAGAAACACGTCAACATCACACAGAAAAAACAAGTACGTACTGCATTACTACTACTACATCATTCGAAATTTGTAGCAAAATGTAGTTTATTCCGAATAGAACAATGCCAGCCAGCTCTAAGTCGGTATATCACATATCCTGCCTATTTTTTCTTGATGAAAATAATAGTGAACTAGTGTATTGTATTCAATGTTCACCTCTACTACTACTACTGCATATGACGTGAAAATATCTAAATAGACGTTTCCGTTGTTTCACTCTCCCTTTGCTACTCTGTCACTCTCCCTCCACTCCACACACTACTGCATATAGGTACATTTTAAAATGTGATGTCTCCTTCTTGCCCACTATATCAATATCACACATTCATTGAATATTTATGTTTTGTCATGTTCAAAACATATTGTTTTTTCTTTCACTCTTCCATCTCTCTCTCTCTCTCGCCCTCTACAACTCCTCTTTCCTTGTCTGTTGAAAAGGTATATAATATCTCTCCTCTTTTACTACAACACTCTCTTGGAATTTGAAGAGTTAGAAAGAGAAACATTTCCCAGCGGAATACACACACCATTTTTTACTCATGCAGCACGTCGCTCTTGCAATATTTACTGCTACATAATATTCGCTTGACTATATCCCCCCTCTCTTCCCCATTTTCGTTCGTATTGTGTATCATGTCACTTTTTTATTTGCAGAATGTACGCATACATGTAGAGTATCATCATAATCATCATAAATGTAGAAGAACGTACTACTGGTAAAATAAAATAATAATGTTTCCTTCCCCCTTGAATGTTGACTAATATTCTATTTTCAAAAGTTGGATATTCTTTAATTCACGTATACATGCCTACCAAGAGCAAAACATTGTATTTCACAGGAACATGCTAATATAAATATTTGCAAAAATGGCAGCAGCAGCAGAAGAAGAAAGAAGGAAAGTTACGTGAATGTAAATAAAACCCTCGCTTGGTGTGTGTGTGTGTGTGTATCTTATAAAAAATCCTATATTATTACAGCAGCATGTTTGAATCAACACACATATTCACACCCACCCAACCTTCCTCTCAATTCAAGTTTTCTCGTCTGATCTCATTGTAGCACTCGTATTCCCGCATCAAACAGTTTTCATCATCAATTCTGTTGTGAGTCAAATGTCTGCTTGTCTGTAAGGATATATATTTGCTTGTTTGCATAATGTTACACAGAAATGCCAGTTGCTACATAATGTACTTCAGTTCCTGAGCGTCTCAATAAGCACGAAAATATTCTGCGGTAGCAAACGAAAACTTTACGCCGATAAGCTCCTGTGCGTTGCTCCAATTATTTTAATTCATCTAGTGATGTAACTACTTATGTAACATGCAAAATAAACTTGTCCAGCTAAAATGCACGCATGTGTGTTTTATTGCATGATAAAATAGTAAACATGTTCAGATATATATATTATGCTATTATGACTGTGACTCTGGTTATACAACTCAGCTATTAATTTACTTTTACATTTTAAACACATTCATCTCGTACAAGCAGAAACTTTGAAACAAACGGATCTGAAAACGATCCTTGGGTAGAGCAATTGCATTAATAAGACTTGGTATATTAGTGAACGGATATTTTTTATGGGAACTTTAATAATTTAAAATTTAAATGTACAATGTACTGTTTTCAACAATAACAGTTTTCAAAATCATCATCAGATAATTGCAGACTTTCCCAGAAGGCAATCCTCTCAGAGAAAATGTTTTCTGATAACTCTGTATCAATATCCAATTTATACCATTTCTCCAATCCCACTTCTGACTGGATGGCTGGAAAGTTTCGCTCTGATCCATACGTAGCGCTTGGAACCCTGATTTATCGAAAGTTGACAAGAACAATTCAAAATTATATGCTGTACGCAGATATTTAAATTTATATGGGCAAATAAGTAACACTTCATTAACAGACTAAGAAATAGGATGGATAGTAAATATTATTTTTGCGTACCCATCTTTAATGAACGACGCCCATAGTTTTGTGACGGACTTGGAAACTTCATCGTGTACGGGATCAACACGTACTCGTCGAAATAATGGACTAACTAACATATCCAGTTCTGCAGCATGTGTGGCATCTGGAATATCGATTTTAATTTCAAGCATAATAAGTAATCACAAATTTCTTGAAGAATGGGATATACAAATATCCGTATTCATAATATTACGCTTAATCTAGTTCATAGTAGGTAAAAGTCGGTAAAACTGTACCTAGTGAGTAATTTTGATGTAACTCTTCCCATCCGAACTCAATTCCTACGAACTAATACATATAATATCAAAACATCCATCCATTCAAAATTACGTTATCATTATTTTATCAAAAGAAATCAATAATGGATTTCTTTTATAACCATACAAACCCTTTAGAACTGGTTATGTATATTATTTTTGCAATTTACCTTATTGAAGGTGTATAGGTACGGGTATGTTGGAGCAAGTTTAGAATACAAGTTCATAAAACGAACAGCGGATGCGACAAAAAGTCTGTCTGAGTACAGGTGTGACAATTGTGGAAAAGTAGTGCTGTCGTTCAATGAAAATCCTCCAGATCCAAAATAAAATTCTTGTACTTTGTTTGCGATTTCTTCTAACTGATTGGAAGGTGCTTTCTCGTCAAAGTAAAAAGCTCCTGGAGCCACGGCATTAAAATTTTCTTGCAACTTTTGCCTATCAGCAACTGCGTATGCGGCACTCGAAAACAGCAAGTCTGCAAAAATATTTTGCCAGTACAAGAGGCAAGTACATTTGGTGCCATAAGTGACATCACGAAAGGAAAAAAGATTTTAAACTTACATGACGCCCATAAATATATGCCTTCCTCCTTTACAACGCCAGTAAGTAATGGAACTTTTGTGATATTCCCAGAAGCCAAAAGTTGGTAAGGGCTTTCAGATAAGAATGTAGTTGATCCATCTCCAATTAACGGCTCAACAGTGGGTCCAAATCCAGCGATAGGGTCTTCAAAGAACTTTATCGTTACATTTTTAGCCAGTTGACGCGGTGCAATTGTCTTCGCAGGCACTGCTCTTAAGCACTCAACAATAGCGGCTGTACTGCTGGTGTCAGTGCAATTAAGATATTCTGCTAATTTTTTGGCATATCTTAATGGCTTCCTGGTATACGACCAAGGGTCCAAAAATGTCCCACTTTGTGCAATGGCATGACGGAAGAGTCCTGGACAAAGTGTAATATAATTTAGTTTCAATGGGCCTGACCGTTCATAATATCTTACTCTTTTCATACAACGAAAATCTAACCTCTACTCATTTGAGATGCCAACAAGTACGTAATTGAAGCTGACCCAGCAGATTGCCCCATAATTGTGACCTTATTTGGATCTCCTCCAAATGCTTGAATGTTGTCTTGAATCCATCTCAATGCCATCACTTGATCCTAAAAGGTATGATAAAAATACTGTTCATACAATTTCTGACCTTGTGATTAAAATCAATAAATGTACAAGTTTTAGTGCTAGTGCACCTTTAGACCATAATTTCCAGGCGATACTTCATCCTCAGTACTCAAAAACCCTAAAATTCCTAACCGATAATTTATTGTGACAAAAAGTATGCCCTCATCAATTAAGTAGTTGGGCCCGTAGTTATCTCCAGCACCTCCTTGAAATGACCCTCCGTGTATGTAAACGGCTACAGGAAGTAGCGTCACGTTCGAAGACGCAATCTATAAGGTGCAACATGACAGTCCAAAACCAATGCGGTATTATTATATCGACTTGACAGCGTATTGCCATTTTCAGAAGGTTTACGAAAACGTGTAAGCGATGGCTTACCGTTGGGGTGAAAACGTTGAGGAATAGACAGTTTTCATTTCCATGGTTTTGAATGTCATAACAAGGAGGTCCAAATTCTTTGGCCAACTTTGTGCCATTCCATGGTTTAGTCTCAACTGAAGGCTAAGGGTAATTATTAGGCACAGCATAAAATATTATAAAAATATGTACAGTCATACATCAACTTGTACTATATATCGAACCCGTAATTGCTTTGTCATGAACTTGGAAGGAGTTCCAAATAAACAAACCTTAAACCGTTCCTCGACTATTGCGTATTGTATTCCACGAAACTGATAAAACTGCTGGCCATTTCGTGACACTCCGTCATAGGTGCCCTCAATTAATCCATGTTTTACTTCTACGATTGGAGGCTCCTGGCTACGTATTAGCACTCCACTGCCTATAATTTGGAGCAATACAATTGGAAACAACTTCACAAAATGCATGATAGTTTGCTATAAATGATTTTTCTCCTGAATTTTTAAGACACTACTGGTAGTCAAATTAAAGCGAAATACTTTAATGACCCAATGAGCCATTCATTCATCCAGCAAACGTCAACTGAAAGCATATCGGTCGATATTGTATTAATTAAAGGTAAGCTTAAAATAAACTAATGTGCTTTAAGTACAGGAAAAGTAGCGTACGAAAACAAACTTCATATATACATCAAAGTAATTTTAATCCACATAATACGTAATGGAAAAGCATCATAAGTGATAATAACGAAATATGTTTTTTTTCAAGATAAATATTTTTGAACTGTATTAATGGATTAACAGCTTAGTTATAATTTTAATATTTAATCCCGTTTAATACACTATACTGTACCAAAACATCGCATTATTAGACGAATTAGACGAATCAAGAAACATTATGGGAGAGAGACAAGCCAAACCAAGTTTTCATGAACAAACAGATACCCAAAAAGTTTTCGATTGATAGTGGCATTGTGTAATATACGCACTACTTGCAATGTACTGTATCTGTACATGGTTAGACAGCAACGATTACGTGAATTCATAAAAATTGGTTATGGCTAACATTGAAAACCATGAGTAGTAGCGATGATGATTGCTGATAATTGATTATAAGTGTGTTTTTGTTGCAAAGTACATCAAATGTACTTACTATGTGCAACGACAGTGACAGTGACATCGGAATTACGGACTCATGAAAATAAGTGGGCAAGGATAGTTAGTATTCTCACTTCAGAAGTACTTGTAATTCTCATTCTGTAACATTATTTTCTACCAAATTGTACGCACGTACGCACTCTTATCAAGTTCGTTTTGTGCTTGATTAAATTAAACAAAACTAAAGTCGAATAAGCACTAGAAACTTGAGTACCTGTATAGAAAATCAATACTAAATGGAGTAAGAGATGTCATTAGTCATTAGTCCTAGTGTGAAATTGCTAGTCATATGCATACGAAAACGCTATGACCGGAAACATGCGTTGCCCAACACAAGCTGTCACCATCCAGTAATAAAATGAATCTTTCTTGCCAACATTTTCGTCGTCCTTAGAGTTGGCATATACCCGATGCACAAAAAGAAGTTGGGCCTGATTCCGTCTTGAGTTGGCTACACGATTCGGGATATATTATGGGCTTGACGCTTTGAAAGAAATCGGGGTGAATTCGGGAATCCGAATTCGGCCGGAATACCAAAATTCGGCTTTCCACCCCAAAACAGAATCAAAGCCGAGCACTTGCCGCATCTCAAATAACGGTCCAAATAATTAATAGTGCAATTTACAATCACAATTAATGTGTACAAAGCAAACAAACAAGAGCTTTTATTTCTTGACCACATTAATTACACAGAATAATTTATGTAAACTAACCATTCAGACATTAACTTACGAATTAAATTAAACCCATCAATATTATAAAGCGAATCACTGTCAGAACAGTATATAGATGCTTTAAATACATACTGGTACATACACAAATACATACCTATTACAACTTATAAATATAATACATCCGTTATCATTAACAGTACACTTGTTATTAATATTCATAACATGAATACATACTCTACATTACACTATGCAATAATGGTATACAAATAAACGAATTTTCAAATGGCAACCTTATGTACTTACATAGAATGCTATCTTCGTTGATTGACATGCTAATTGTGACAGGTGAATCCACAAAATAGATTCCTAAAAGTGAGCTATCGAAAGGGTAAACTTTAACATTACGTTTTCTGGTATATACTAAACACTCGTAATTATTCCCTAACAAATCTAGGCGCCTAATAAGAAGAACAATAGTATTATTTCTTAGCATAAAACAATTATCACCTTGTTTATAGCTTAACACAATGCCAGAACTTTGCTTTTTAGAATTATAAAGGTTAATTAAATCGTTCTCGATAATCCTCTTCGCAACCTGTTCTACAAAAAAAGAATGACTATGTACCATACGCTTTATTGTTTGCATGAAGCTTTCAAACTTAAATGTACTACATGTTTCCAAGTCCCCATGGACAAGAGCATCATCGGCTAAATGCTTTAAGCTATGAACATTATATGTTATAAATTCATGGCCATACGCCCGGCAACACTTTTCCACAAATTTGTCAAGGAGTTCACGTGCTAAATTATTCCACCAGGTATCATTACAAAACTTGGACAACAAAATGAAAACTCCAGCGTGCAACAGTAAAAATATCTTTAAGTTTTCTTTCCCTAAGATGGAATTCATTGCAGGAAATCCTGTATATAATAGAAAGGTCCTAAATTCAGTACCTTTGAAGTGGTCAATTTCCTTTAAAGGTCTGGGTTTTCTTTGAAAATCGGACGGAAAATATCTAATGAATGCTGATAAATTACTCGAAATATTTTCTACGTCTCTGGATCGTAATTTATGAGGTACGTGCCCTTTGACCCAAAGTCGAACAAGTTTGCGTGTCACTCCTAAGCACACTAAATGCAGATAGTCCAACGGGAATTGTGAAACCATGTCGATTTTTAATTGTAAAAACTTGCTCATGCCTACATGGTGATCTTCATGTTGCCTTTCCCGGAAAGTTATGTCTGTCCTTGCAGCACCATTTTCTCCAGAATAGACTACCCTTCCTAAATAATCACCTTCGATATTACATCTTTCGCATCCAAAATAACTGTTGTGATTTTTTATACTTTTTAAAAAGCTCCTAGCAGGAGCATCAGCCAATACTCTAGATATCTTGAATGTTAGATTTGCCCCGTTCCAATCAATTCCATTTTTTCTAGCAATGAACAGTCATTAATAAAAGTTTGCAAAAAGTCACAGTTTGAGGGTTTTGATCTCCCAAACCAGATCCCAATAACAAATGGATACTTATTAATACATTGGTCTAGGATACCTAAAACAGGCCAAAATTGATTGTTATTACTTCTACTGATTGGGATACCATCAACACCAACAGATAAGGATATAATTTTTGTACCTTCCTCTAAACCAATGTGTACTCTCGTTTGAATTAATTTTTTTATATCAAAATATACGTACGAACCTGAACTAATTTTTATAGCGTTAATTTTATATGGCGTTTGCATTAAGGTCCTAGGATCCTTTGGTAAATTAATTTCCGGGACATAAATTTTTAAAATTGTTAACAAATCTCTAACAGCAAAATGTGTTACGTTATGCTTGGAAACCCACCGTCTTAAGTCTAATTGTATATTGTGTACTGTTTCATTTGTATCGTCTTTCTCAATTTCTAAATGTAAGTTGCTATATAAATCTACATTGTTACTATTGCTAGAACTACATAATATTTGTTTGTTAGCGCTACTACTATCTATATTTAAAATACTACTGCATCCATTGTTGTTTTCAATACTTGACGAGGCTATTGATTCGTTAACCCTAATGCTGCTAAGAAGGGCGTTTCTTCGGTCCTGTCTTCGACGCTGTTGGCTTCGTTTTGAGTAATGGCGTCCCCTATGGCTAAGCATTTTAGATTTCTTCTCTGCTCTCGTCCTCCGGCCCTGTCCGGGGCTCCCTTTAACCAATCCCGAATTGCTTGATTTATCTCCTCGTTCGTAGCCTTTTCTCCGTACTTTGTCTGACGAACGGTTTCTATAACAAAACAAGACATTAGTTTTAAAATCGCCAAGAGTTCTGTAAATTGGCCATCAAATCGCATTTACAAAAAAGACCTTACTGTAAAGAAGCTTTAATAATCCCTTCGGCGATTTATCAGAATCAACAAAACCAGCAGCTGACTTCTTTCCTTTCCCTGTCAAACTCAAAAGTTTTGCAAGATCGTTCGAAATCAAAGTTGCTAGTAGTCGTTTAGTAATGCTCCGTATATTCTTTCCACCGACAAAACTTAAATGACAAGCCTGATAGTAAAAAATACACACATTTTTAACACTCATTTCAAAACTCAATAATTACCACAAACCCCAATATTATTGGTTACATGTTCTTACGTATGATGAAATATGTTCTTCTGTCAACCACTGGTTGAAAGCGTCAAAATCTGGCAAGCTCAATAACGGAATATTTACTGGAAACTCCAGTTGTGCTGAGTGGGACGTTGCTGTTTCGGCTGATCTGCGTAATAATTCGGACTGGTTGTCTAATATTTTTACTAGCTGATTGGTCACCAATTCGTGAAATTCTATAATTAAGGACAAAAGAGCAAATACACGTTTAGAAACATTTTGCTGAAACGCATTATCAGTTTTTTAAATTTTTACTACAAAATTTATTTTATATTATTACGTCGTTGTTCGTGTTTTATTTGCTGTATATCAGTGTGAAGTGACTCTAAAGTTACATTGCATCGAATGGACTGATGCTGCGATTGATCCCAGGATAGTCCTGTAGTGTTAATTTCAGTGGGACCTGATAAATAAAAAACAGTTCACATCACGTTAGCAATAATTACTTTATATTGATTAATATGAATATGCGCAAGGGCCTACAAGTGTCGTTACCTCTCAATTTGATTCTGCTTTTCTTTATGTCGCTTGCCGTTTGTGCAGGGGGATTGGTGTCAGCTGGGGAAGCACTAATAGAAGATGGTCTTTTGTATGTAACTGGTAGAGATTCTTTCGTTCCATCAGCCGTCGAAAGCGTCAGGGTTGGGTAGGACACCAAACCTAGAATTTTTAGAATGAGCGAAAATTAAAATCAGTCTTTTAAGTCAACAGTCAAGTAATTTTCCACTTAAAATTTTTTTCCACTTTTTCCAGTCGAGTTAAAAAACATTTACCACTTAGTTCATTTGCCGAAATCAATGGAGCGGATCCCAGAAGACTTCTCTTCGGGTAGCTATCGGTAATTGAAATTAATCCTAGACTGCTGACAGATCCAGAACCATGACTACCGCTGTCACTCTCAGATATCGACCGCTTTCTGTTTCTTGGTCGTTGGCTCGCGGTGACCCGTCTGCTACGTTTCCCCCTTCCAAGATCTTCGTCACCGGTCGTATCGAGGTTATTGTTACCATTAGCGGCTTTTACTGCTGCAGCTCTGGCTCGGTCATAAGAATCTGGAAATTTGAATCCATAAAACCCATAGGTATTTGATTCATTAATTTATAACCCTATTTGTTTATCGATGGTATAATTATTTATAATTATGACCTAAGATTAGTATTTTAACCTCTGTTATGACTCACCTGATGTTTTGAGAACCTTACAGTTGAAGCTAGTCCATTTAATGTTGGAGGGAAAAGAATGAGCTTTTACCAATGACACAAATTGATCACTTTTTATATTTTCAGGCCAGTAACATTTTTTGTTGTCGTTGGTCAGCCATTTTGATGATACAACTTCAATTGAACTTTCCGTTGGAAAATGAACCACGCAGTAAAATGACATTTTAATAACTCAACGAAGTTATGAAGTACATTTAAAATTGTGACAAAACAGAGAATGACTTTTACAGTTCTGGTCAGCCCTGAGATAATAAATTGGGTAATGAATGAGAAGAAAAGAGGTAGTATTGATGCATTGCAGGCACATTTCCTGTCAGCTTGTTCATGAAAGCACACTGCATGGTCTGTTCTCGTTCGCTCTCATTCGTTTTGAGACACGCGCACATAAAAATGCAGGGCACTCTAATATTTAATATACTTATGTTGTGCGATAAGGTATGAAGGAATGTAACATAAGTGAATTCGGGCTGCATTCTGATTGAAGTTGGCCAGTAATCTGTTCCAATGTCGGTATCAGTTCCGCAAACAGGAGCATGGGCCGCAGTCCCTGTAGATTCCTCTTGACATATATTACTTTGGCGAATTAAATTCATTCGATTTGAACTCGGCCTGATATATGTTCTACGGAAGTCTAAATGCCAACTAAGAATCGACACACTGCCACCTTGGCCAACTCTTTTCTGACTTTATTTGTGCATCGGGTATTTTAGTGGCATTAGATAATATTGAATGTTTGTGTGCACTAATATTACATGAGTCATGTAAATATGTATAAATAAGTCTTTTCAGTGACGCAATGCAATACAGAGGAGTAGATATTCCAGAAAAAGTAATATCCATATACGAAGATTTTGATCTGCCCAGGGAAACACCCCAGTGCCAGTGTTCGTTGACGATAACTAAATATCTGGAATCTACTTTTTTTTTGCAGGTGAACAATCCTGCGTTGGCGTATTTACGTAGACAATATTGAAAGTGACGTTGCAAATCCTGAAAAATACCTACTGTAATTGTAATTATCAATTATGTCTGCACATACTAGTAAAAAATATTATTTAGGTTAAAATTATTTTCGTGCAAATTTGAAAATTTGAGTCGAGTTAATGGGTACTGAGCTGTACAGCAGAACAAATACACGATAATGAAACCTCCGTAGTTTTAGGATAGTTTGCTTACTACGACGATAGTGATACTAGATCATTTTAGATACATCTGTTACCATTAGTGAGTGGGCGGATTCGTCATTCATCTATTCTAGTGATGTTCCCATATTTTTGATCCAATATTTACGTTTCAGTCACATTCGTTTTCACGACGTGATTTGCATAATAATAGGGATGGTTGGAGACGTGCTGTTTCCTTTTCATTAGTTGGACTAAAAAATTCCATAAGAAATAGAAAAACATAAAGAATATGTTGGATGTATGCAACATGTAACACAAAATTTAAGTTCTACAATATCCTGTCATTAATGTGTATTTAGTTTAGTTGGTTTTATTGCATTGCAAATATATCAGGAGCGCGGATGGATGTATTATTCTTTTGTGTTTTATGGTAGTAAATGCATTAGTAAATGTAGAAAAATGCACTCTTTAATTGTGTTTAAATATTCATGCACTATGTGTGCTTCCTAAGTTACATCTCAAGGTCGTTGTGGTTATCTACGTATGTGCATGTGTTAACTATCTATTGAGTAGCCTGCACTGCATCGATAGCATTCGATGTAGTTGTTAATAACAACTTGTTATAATTGTGTAACCATAAGTTTCAATGAATAAACGAAATCACAATGGAACGGAAAGCATCTCTGTTCTTCTTCCGAAAGTAGTATGTTGGAAACAGGCAATATAAAAAATGCATAATATTATCATGTTGGTAAGAAATAATAAAAATGCGAGATGATATTCAAAAAAGGTTTCATTGCCATAAAAATTTTCCATATTGCAAGATTTACGTTGTTTCTTGTGTATGAATTTATTGGGGTACGGTATAAATAAACATAAACAGTTGACGTTTTCTTTTGAAGTTGCTCCATTCCTGTTTGTATGGAATGTATCGATAAAAATATCAGCAAAAGGTGAAATTCCAAAAAAATGTTATGAAATACTGAATATACAATGACAATAGTTCTATCTTTGCGATTGTTAGCATATCAGCACAACTCATTCAATGTCCGGAGAGCAAAACACTTTGTCTAGGTCAAAAATACCGGAGAAGCGAGAAACATTAACATTGAGTCGAGGACATGTATCTTACATAATAATTTTCTGCCAAGTTGATTCGGGAATGTCAGTAACAAAGGCAGGCATGAACCAATTTGCATGCTGCCTCAGTCTTGTTTGTGACCTCGTAAGTGATACAGGGTAGCATGATTTTTAATTACAGACATCTTGCTTTCAAAGCTATGCAATGAAAGAGACAGATCGGGATATACATTCGATTCGCCACTCGCAAGTGTGATCTGAGTGGTCTCAAGCTTCTTTTCTCGTTTAAATTACACTGAACTCTTAAACAATATATTAACCTACACGTGACGTTTCAATATTTTTAAGTTATTATGTTTGTAAATTATAAATTGTAATTATATGAGCGGAAAGAAAATCAACTCAACGACCCCGTGATCTAATTTTATCTACTTCAATTATTGTGATTACACTACATGATTTATGTTATATCTCATGGCAAATTACGTACATGCATGATTGATGATACTCATATCATGAAAACAACATAATGTGTCATAAGCCTTCTGGGCAATCATCACGTTTTTGAGCCATCAGCAATTTTGAGTGTTTCTATTTACACTAACCCGATGGAAATAACTTTTATATAACCTAATTGATGGTGATAATACTAGCCACTAACGATCATGAGAATGTTATTGGTAATTGTATTACGCAATTCCATATACGTATGCATGACGGTTTTGTAGCCAATCAATATTGCCTGCTCAAGTCTCACTATTTACTTTCTCGTTTTCCCGTTGTATACATGTAGCATGCCAAATGCCGGAAATATCACATTTTAATTATATTTACTATTCCAATACACAAGTTCCAAATGGAAGGAATGAGAATATGACTGTGAAAGGGAAAGTAATAGTAATGGTAATCCCATTAAAGTGTACTTTTAGCATGTTAGACCGCCCTTTATTTGGGGAAGCAATTTTGTGCATACAGGACAGGTGACACCGTGGAGCTTTGCGGATGATTTACCGATAATTACTAGTCATAATACATTTTTAGCATTTCATTAGTTACTAATCTTGAATGTATGCATTGACTAACGAAATGCAGTTTAGGTAAACAAAACGAGTTCACGTTCATAGAAACGTATTTTTTTGGATTCACCGGACAAGCCTGTTAATAGTAACAGCATCGCGCTGCCCAAGTTGATGACGTCAGCGAAGCTTTTCCCTTAATTATTGTCAGTAAATCTTGTCAGTTGGCAGGAAAAATAGTTTAGTGAATTTGACAGTGTAGTGTAAAGAATTGTGAAATGAGAGCAGGAGCAGACAGGAGAAATATGGACTAATTGACTTTTATAAAGTAACACAGTAAATGACAGGAATGAAGGTTCATTTTATTTCATATTTTTTTTTAAAGCCATCAAGGCCCATTGTCTCGGATGAAATGTGGTATATCCTCCCATACAAATAGGCGTCCGCCCACAAGGTTCCTATGAACCGGAAAAATGCTTTCCCCAGTTATGCCATTGATCATCAGTCAGTCTGTTAGATCTGTCCAGTTTTGGCAAATTTCATGCTCGGCCACACAAAAAGTTGGGCTAGCGCTGTTCATAATATGCTCATTTTTCATGTTTATTTAATATCGCCATATCATCGGTGTACTACTGCCCATTTATATGACGTTCACTGTATGACGATGTATATCCGCCAACACAGTTCACAATTTTATGCTTTGGTGCACCAAATTAAGCTGGCGACCTCAGCTAAAGGGTCATCATGACATGCCAAAAACAAAGCGGCGAGCTGAATGAGGCCCCCTGAAGCTTTTTTGAAAGAAAAGTGGTGGTAAAATTGTTGTTGACATTACAAAGAAATGCGAGTGTAATTATTTAGACATATAAAAAGTTTAATATCCTCTATAGCACCTCTCCTCTGGAGATAACACCTCCACATAAACAAATGTCAAAAGAGACTGGAATGATGTAGTGCTTTTGTGACTCCCCAAATTAAGACGAATGAGGAAAAGGCAGTGCCACCATTTCTGTTTTTCTGTACTGTCCTCAACAACAGGAGAATGTATGTACTAGAAAAAATACTGTGAGTTTATTTTGCCCCTATTCTTATTCTTATTCCTGTCATGGATACTTTCTCTCCGTGAACCTTTGTGGTGGTGGTGGAAGGTCATTTTTCGGATACTAAGTGAAAATATGACTGGCTATACGAAGTTTATGCGTTTCCAAGATGGAACTGTCCACACATGTAAAGAAAGGCGAGTTTTTCTTTAGTCGACATAATAAATTTGTTGTCAGCGCCAACACATGTTTTCTATATTCCTGGAAGTTTGGCTGGGATGGTTTGTGGACCTCATGTTTGACGATTCCAGTTTTGATAAGTTGAGACATTTTATTTAAAAAATGTTGGCAGAAACGTGGTGTTACCAGCTACTAATACTAATATGTTTGGTCCCGGAAAACCACTTTATCTCGCATCGCGACGGCTGGATTTTCTCTACCGCCACTGAACAATCCTGTACAAAATCCCATGTATAGTTTGCATATAAATCTGTTTGAAATTCTCATCCCGACTTGTCGTTTTTATTCACTACTATATCGCTGTCATTCTTTAAACATTTCCACTTCCTGTTTTCTTCGCTTTTTGCACGTATCACTTAAAGCTGCATGCATGTTTGAAGATGTTTGTTGCTATTGGCCGGGTGGTTCAAAGGAAATTGAATGTATAAAAAATAAAGTGTGTTATTATCTATAAATAAACTGTCATCGTCAACTTAGAACACAATTATAATCCGACGTTGCCGTTTTGTAGGTTACGTTTTCAATGACACTGCAAAAAAAGAAACTGATGATGTTATGAGAGATAAAGTGTAGGCAGGCACGCGGCAATTTATGGAAGCAATATTTAACCATAAATCCGTTTATCGTAAACATTTAAGTCGTATTAACGCCCAAGAATCCTTTTTCTGTAAACTAGTACAAATATTTCCCAGTGCTTACACCTAATAGTCTGGGCTGTTTTTACTACGAGCAATAAAATAGAGGATGTATGCACGATTCAGGATCATGTATCTTTTAGTTAGCTCATCTTGCACGGTAATTTCTTTTTGTAGGAGTTATTTCATTTTATTTTGGAACTTTCCTGTCGTCAGCCATAAGTATGTATATGTTTAAAATGAAAGTGTCTTATCCATCTATTAAGAACGAAGCAGTTGTTGTCTACTTAAAACTTTCGTATCCAGAGAGCTAGTTGGAGAGAAACTTCATATTTCATTCTTCATCGAACAACAGAATGACACTCTACATATTTGACTAATTTACTTGTGGATGCTAGCGATATTTTATATTTTTCAGTTATTTAATCTTTGAATTAACGTATAAATAAATGTCAATTTTCCACCCAATGGAATCATCAATCTATCAATCATTTTGCGTAAATACGTAGGAATTTTTCCAGTTTTTAAATATGAAACTTTTGAACAATTGAAACAAATGATCAATGTTATTTTTATTGGTGGAGTGAGTCGTTTATATGACAAATAACCAGAATTATATCGCAATTTTCCAAAATGTTTAAATAAAAGATAAGACGATGTAAGGATTTACAGCACCAAGGGAAAAACTTTTTTCTGGAGCAAGTAAAGGTTTGCAATAATAATCGAGTATTTCTCTACTTCCTGTCAGGCTCCACCGCTATTATAACGAGCTATTTATATGCACACATAATACATTAATAACAATAAATTTATACAGAAAAAAGTGTAATGGCATTTGTTGCGGTAGCTATAAGCAAGTGATAACGGAGCACTAACAGCGACGCAACAGAGTGGCGATGATAATGTAACTCTGAAACAAAGCAGAAGTTTCGCAGAATCGCAGCAGCAGCAACACTCAAAAGCCAGACGGAAATCCTGTATCTTCCTCAAACACACAGTTTTTCTGCGTTTTACGTCTTCATCTTTTATCCCTATAGCTATAGTTTCGGTGCAACCAGTATAACCTTTTGAAAAATGGGATTGGCTTAATGTTTTATGATTTTTAGATTTGCAAATCTTTCCAACAATATACGTTTATTCCACATAAATTCGTGTAGATAAATCAACAGAAAAAGTTTACACGATTTGCAGCTAGTCATCATCATTGTATAGCACCTTGGATGGCAATATATTAAATTGTTTTGTACATGACACACAAGTTCAGTTTGCTGTGTTGTTAATAGTTTGTGCAGTACAGCTCACCTTGTTGTGTTGGGCTTGGTGTGTATGCAGGTATGTATGTATCTGCACACACATGTCGGCTGCGCCATGAAATGAAATACTGTGAAATGCTTGTTTCCGGAAA
The DNA here is from genome assembly GCA_004115045.4 of Sinella curviseta. NCBI lineage: Eukaryota > Metazoa > Arthropoda > Collembola > Entomobryomorpha > Entomobryidae > Sinella > Sinella curviseta. The sequence goes on along the minus strand of CM065489.1, from coordinate 17,867,776 downwards.
AGGAAAACTTTCTCTGAGCATACTTTTGTGAGGAATTCATTCATGCAGAAGCTACTCCCAATCAGTAAATACTTTCAAATAAGCTGTAGAAAGAACTGCGTTGAGCCAGCCACTTGAACTATTGCTTGGAAAACAAACTTGAGATGATGGGTAGACAGGCATACAAGTAAGTGTAGTAGAGGCACAAACTATAAACTAACATTTATTTTCAAAAGAATAAGAAGAAAGAGCAGACATAAACAAGATAGAAACAAAAAGTTTCCTTGTTCAACTCTTTTTTATGGGAGAACAAGTAGTTTGCTTTTACGATCTTTTAATGTGAAGCATCTGTTCTTCAAAATGTGAAAGGAGCCCTGTACTTGCTCACGTTTTTAAAAAATAACGGTTTACGTATTTATTTGTACTTGCACATCAAGTAGCAAAACAAACGGCAATCAAATAAACGAATCAATCACACTCCAAACTAACGTTTTTACTAACTTGGAAAATGTCTTAATTACATTCTTCTGTCCAAAAGTGGGCATCATATGCTTAACATCTCGTTACCAGCTCATAATATTTTATCATCATTCAATCCTGTACCATTTTATGTAACGATTGTGTGATATGGAAATAAGGCAGACGTGCTATGTAAGTTTTTTTTCAAATGCTTATGGCGATGTGGATTTGATGGGGAGACAATGCAATGCTAGTGCAGTTTTAATCGGAATAATAAACCTACTGAATAGCAGTATAGCTGTAAAACTACTTTTGCAAGACTCGACTCTTAACTTGACTCGTATTTCAATTTCAATCCACCACTACATGTGTAGTAGTGTTTCCCACTCAACTGACACAATAATATTGGTATTATTGGACGAAATAATATTTCCCATGCAAATTCAATTTTATGTCATTTTTATTACCATCCTCGCCAACAGTATGTTAGGAGGGATATGAACGAATGGAACGTACATGACTTATTTTTCTACAATAATAGAGGAACGAAAAGAGAACTTTTCGCAAAATAACAGTTCTCTAAACGATAAAGTAGGTATAGAATTCACGGATGTTTCCCCTTCTCATATATGTCCCTCATATATAGTTTGCTTGGAAAGAAAACCATCTCGAACAATAAATTACACGGGTTATTTATGGTATATTAAAACTATTTGCGTTCATATAGAATAGATTACCGCCCCTACCAACAACTTCTTCATAGACAAACAAAACTACTACTGGCTTCTTTTTGCTGCCCGCAACTTTACAAGTAACTCATCAACTGTACATTTCAAGTTTCCCAAATAGCATATTATAACAATTTCCTGCATGCATAAAAGCACAATAAAATAGGATCGCATAAAATGAGCTCTCAATCGCTCCAAAATTGACATGGTATAAATATAAAATAAACCAGTTTGGAGCCCATCAAATAATACTTTTCAATGTTTTTGGCAGTAGTTTCGAGCAGTTTATTTAATATGTACGTATTGGAAATATCATTCATCGCCTTTAGACCAACAATATCATCCACTCTAGCGTCACTGTCGCTGCTGCCATCACATGTTTTGCTTGAGCACAGTGACATCAATAGTTAATGACATTTTTGTGTCTTGAAAGAGGGACCCCATCTGCAATACAAATTGGATGACACAGCAAAGCGCTAGCGAGGAAAATAGGCACCTGTTATGTACAAATATGAGGATATGAAAATATGACATGAGTAAATAAAAAGCTTTGGGATTCCACCGGCGCTGATGTCGTCTCCTGGATTTTCGCCTTTATTGTGACCGTCGTCCGTCGGGATACACGAGAGTGTAATTCATATGTGGAATATCAATGTAATTGTCCTGCTCACAATACACACCATTATGTACATGGTCATTGTCGTCAAACTCGTCAGCGTCATATATACCTATATGTGATGTGCCATTGCGCCACAAAAATAGCCCGATGTCCATTCGAATGGAATGGAACGTTACAATATGATATGCGCTTCCTTTTATTTCCAATCTTCTGTTTAGCTCACTGAGCAAAATGGACAAAATGCCCTCACGCAAAAGCATCCTACCATATCACTACGTGCTCAAATCGTAAACGCGGCTTTTATGGAGAATATCACAAGGAATGTGCGAAATATAGAGCGTATTTATCTCTCCAAAATCTATTTTCTTTTTTCTCCAACTGCATTCATAAAATCCATATCATATTATATTGGTACTTGAATCACACACAGCCACACAACTTGTCTTCTTCACTCAGAGTGACACTCGTTGGCTTGATATAACTAACTATAAAAATCGCCTTTGGTGCTTGACTTGACTCTCCGCGTCCCACCCCACCGTCATCAACATCAGCATTATCCACAGTGCACACAACACACACACGTCCACCCTGTACATTTTACATGCATAATATTATGGGATTTTAAGTTGGTAGTAAAAAACCGTATGGGGACGTAAACGACCTCACGTAAGAATAAATATTCATTTCTACGAATGTCTTTACATCTGCATTGTCCATAGCCATGCCGTGTACATGCCTTTCCGTATGGTGGCAGTAAACATATTCCAACAACTCGACTAGATCCCGTAATCGTACGTAATAACAGTAAGAAGTACTTTCTCCTATGGCTTATTCCACTGCCGTCGCTTCTGTGCCACACTGCCATCAATGCTACTACTATTGCCACACAAAGACTGCTGCTAGTTCTAATGTCACTGTTAGTAGTAACAGCGGTAACATTAGTGGCAGCAGTATCTCTCCGTTTTACAGTCTGATTTATTGAGTCTATTTCACGGTATCAATGCGTATTTGCATTGTAATAATAACAATAATTTTTCTTACGAAACAGCACAAGTGAGCTAGCACACAGTTTGGGTAAGAACATAAGGATCTCTGTTTCTTACGGAGCAGCGGAAGTGCCAATGGTACGGTGGTAGTAGTGGTAGCAATATCAATATCAGAGTATTTTTTTGTGGTGCGCTGGGCACGGTTATGCAAAGACCTCTCCATTTATTTTAAGGGATGAGTAGGAGTGGCATCCAGTTTAAATTTTTATGCTAATAGACTCCTCTTCCTTTATTGTTGTGGTAGCTAAAAATGTTCTCCGCATTCTTTCCACTGCAGTAATTTTCTCGCAAAAAGCATCCCGGTTCGCCCCAGGTGTGACATGTAATCTGCTATTTACGATGACGGTGCATTTGAAATTGATACTGCATTTTTGAACGCATAATATTGAGAGCGAGTGGGTTTGTTGAGTAGATTGGAAGTGAGCAACGTGTTCGGGACAATGGATTGGGTGCAAAGAAGATGAGAGATAGTGTTCCCTCTCGTTATTGTGCTTTCAAAAGTTTCTAGCATTATTTATGCCGGAATGCGCCATAAATAAGTGTGCATGGAGGGGGAGGAGGGTGCGCGGTGAAGTACTGAAATATTCTATTATTGCAAAATCAAATATCTACTGGAAACTGCCAATAAAGTGAGTTACGAATGAGCAAACTCACCTTGAAAATGATTTAACAACATGCTATCATTTCCTACTTTTGTTGAATGATGACGGGCAGGCAAAGAGGGAGTGAGGAAGAGAGAACCCGCGTAGAATTAAATTAGTTTTTCAGGATGAATGATAATTTTATTGTAGTCTAGACTTTGCAATGAATCGTGAAACAGGAGAGAATTGGATGAGCTACTGGCATGATAGAGTCAATATTCATGGCGGAACGTGAGCGTCAATTATTTCAACCTCCCTACACAAGCCAATATAATCATACGAGCATGTATGCACTCTTCTGCTAGAAAACGCTCCTTTTGCCACTTAAACTGTCGGCGGCGCTACTCTGACTGCTGCTGAGAATCTTCCAATTTCGAGTAGCGAGCTCATGACAAGGTCAGTTTTCTCCAAAAATTCGATTAGGATTTTACTCATTGCATCATTTCACTTGCAAGATATGTATAATATGTGCACGGTACATTACATCCCACGGGTCGTAATGGTGGTTATATAATGCGGATATAACATGTATGCATCCTTTGTTTCTTTTAATGTACCTATCAATCATCCACTTTTATATATGTTATTTTGCTAAGCAGTTGAATAATATCTGTTTAGTAACCGAAAAGCGCTTAACCTACCACCAGATAAAATGTATTACAGGAAAGAGAACTTTTGAGGATTCATACACGCCTAGTTTCATCATCACATGTTAATTTTCCCTTCTATGGATACGTCAAGTTGAGAAACAGTAGCTATTATCTGCTATAATCTGCTAACACCACCATCATCATTGTCCAATCGAAAGCATATATTACTAAAAACTAGCGTTTCGAGCGCTCGGCCACCAGCAGCAAAACGTACGAAAATGCAACAGCTTGAAAATGCGGGATGCATTCCTATTGTTGCTTTGGGTGTACAAAACGAAGACTGCTGTGGAATACTACATCCCCTTCAAGCCCCTTTTGTATTTAAACCCATTATCTATTATTATAAATTTCCCTCGCCGTCCGCCTTTCCGGTGGTGCATGGAAAGAAGTGAATGAAGAAGGAAAATGTTTGGTTAATTATTTGACTTTTCTAAATAGTCGTTCGTCGCTATTGTGCTTACGTTCATTTACTGTGTGGTGTGTGTAGACTGCAGACATGTGGTTCCTCGTCTGGAATAACATTACTTTCAGCACGTACAGATATTATTACCAAACATCGAAGAAATTAATATAACAAACCCTATAAAAGTAAGTCTTATTCAATCAAAAATTAAAGTTATAATCACTACCGGGATACGGTTGGGGCATCTTCCAGAACGGCAACCAAATTCAGGCAAAATTGATTTCGTGGTGTAGCAGTAACATTACCGTTGTGTGTATACACTGCTTATTTCCTCGTATTTTGTATTTCCATTGGCAACTTGTGGAGATGGTAGAATGGAACAGATGAACGTGAGGAAGGAACTCACCACCGTGCCATGCCCCTGCTATTTGTGTGCAAAACCTATATGGTGCTACTTGCACAATAATAATTATCAGGGACAGTCACGGATTCCATCAGTTAATTGATAGTCGAATTTCGTGGGTGATACCATTTTGGTCTAGTAGATACACTTTGTTGGCGCTGTCGTGTGTCCTAAATATGTTCTAAAGACGTGTTTGTACTGGAGTGTTCTTAAAAGGGAAGCTGGCTGACACCATGAATTTTCTTACTAAAGAGATAATGTATATGCACGAGGGATCAAAATGATCATTATACTAGCCTGGAGAACTAATGTCGGCTTCTGTTTTGTATCGGATCCCCGAATCACGTGCCTTCTCTTTAGGTGAAAGTGGGGAATACTTTTAGCATCATCGCCATCATCATCGTAAAGATAAACCAAATTTTCTTTCCTTCTGAGATCCTTAAATGAATGAGACACTCAAGGTTGCGCATTCCAACTTCAATAAAGTGTATCCGATGATGATTATGGAGCGTAATAAATGTAAGTTCAGGCATGTCCCTTTGTTAGCGTAATGCCCCATAGCATGCGTGTTGTTTATTGATAGAGTGGTGCTAGTGGAATCGAGTCTGTATTGTGTAATGTCTTCTAGACTCGCGCACGGAATGAAATTTTGCTCCTGCTATTTTGACTTTCTCTTGTCTGAAGATATTTCGTGCAGTTTCTATTTCCCTTTCTGTATCACCAGAACAAGCTCATTTGAACGGTTGGTTTTCACGCTGGCTTCGGAATGATAAATTTGAATGCATTTCCAAATTAATATTACAGTTGGACCATTTAAGAAGTGTATTTGGTTTTTATTAAGGTATCAATGTCCATTTCGTCCATCTGCACTGATTTGCCTTTTCGTCTAAAAACCCGTCAAAATTGTGGCTACATCATTTCAGCTGTAATTATCCGTTTGCTTCGTTCTTCGTCATGCTTCTACTTTTTAGATTTTGAAATAATAATACACCCCAAATGTTGTTCGTTTGTTGGGTCATTTATTTTTGATGGCGGAGAAAGTGAGTGAGTCTTCTCACTTCCTTTCTCTTAGTAATCACACTGGAACTCTGAATCATGGATGCACAATGATCTACGCCAAACAACTGATGGATATTTGTTGTTGTTGCTATTTCGTCAATGTACTCCTTCCTTTCACAACACAACTAAGTCCATTATCATCAACTTCAACTCCTGGCTTTTTTCTTACAACAACCGACATCCACCACATAATATTCTATTGTAATAATCATAAAAGTAATATACAAGTAGGTACAATAATGCACCTTCAGTAAACAATTTACTCGACGACTAGCAACAAAAAAGGAGGCAACCTTATTTAGTTCCAAAATCAGAGGAATGTAAAAAGTGATATTATATAGGCACCTTTGATGCTAACTTATATTTTCGTAGGTGTATAAAAAATTCCTGGAAAAATATAGCGCCAGCAACACGATCACCGATGATATGCTTTCATTTCTGTTCCGAAATTTTTTTTGTATGCTCTTGACTACTTTTACTGCACTCCTTCAGAGCAGGCATAACAGCAATAAATTATGTGGGTGCCATTCATAAAATTACCCCATTACCCCATCAGTTTTCACTACTCTCCCATAACATTGTATTCTTCAAGAAGGAGTGAGCCGACGCGAGTGAATGGAAAAGAGGTCGTTCATTTCCAAAAAAGCATGCTATTCGTAGTAACATTGAAGGCACGAGAAACTATATGCTCACTGCAAATAACAAGTTTTTTTCAATGTCATTTTAACAGTATTTTCTCGCCTTTGCTTTTCTATGAAAGACTAAATTTAATATTTAAACAAACATCCTTTGTTAATTATTGTACAAATTTCTTACTGAAAAATGAAGTACCGGACAGATTTATTTACATACACATTTATACATATTGATGGGCGCAATGATTTCATATATCGTTTGAATTCCTCCAGCAACGAGCCAATAATGATAAGTTTTGATATTCTCCAATAGAAGAAGGAAAATGGCACTATCATCGTTGAAATTCACACTGTGTACATACGCATACACAATTCGCCGTCCACAGCCACCATGTTGGCTAGGGAAATTTCGTTCGTTTATACCGCCAAACCATCGACATTGTCATCATCATCATCAGAATGGGTTTCGTAACGTTGTAGATTTTTTATACATACATTAAATCCACATAGGCAGTAAAAAGTTTTTTTTATTCGTCGAAGTAAATTTTATTCAATACATAATTCAATTGGATTACCCTTCCATGAAATACTTGTGCAGAATTTGTTACCACTTTGCACATTCCCTCTCGTATCAGATCTCCACTTGCTGCTGCTGCTGTGCTCTGTCAGAACATTGGGATCTTATTTTTTTTAAGAAGTAGAAAGAAACACAACATTTATATCACATAAATACGAATCTGTACATATATAAATGGCAGTGCGTTGGCATGTAGTATCTACTACTACTCATGTGCTCTCATGCTCTGTTGATACACATGCACTGCGGTTTTTGTTGTGCGAAAATGCTCTGTGTCGGTGGTAGTAAGTAGCAACAGCACCACCACCTCAATTTTTCCAGTATCTCAAGAAAAAAAATTCAATTTACTACAGCATTATATTATTGTGCAATCTATCTGATCTATTCCGGCCGCCGCAATACAACCACCACCACCTCGAAAAAGAGCACGGGACTCCTCCTTAAACACTGAACGCAAAATGGTAAATTGGATACCTGTAATGATATTTCCCTGTTATACCTCTAACCTCCCCTAAATCAATTCATCAGGAAGGAATAGAGTTCGTGTATATATATGAACCATTTAAAATGCACACCTCTTGTTACTAGGTATACTGTTTTCTCCAGATTGACTACTGCGGTGTTGATAAAAACAAGGAGTCGTGCCTACCGTGTCACTGACATTGCTACAGTATGACTGTACCATGCAAATAGTACAAATAGAAAGCACACAGCCAATTTTATTTACCTTTTTTGGTAAAATGTAACTGTATTACACATACAGCACACATAACCAACATTGCCAATTATTGGCAGCAATGACAGATGCGTGGAATCGTAATTTATTAGCGAAAAATGATATCATCATGTAAAGATAGTTCATAAGCCAATTTTTATTACTAGTCTTTATGTTACCTTAACCTGTGAACGAACACATTTTCAATTTTGATGGAATATATTATTGATCTGACAAAATCATCCAATTTATTTCTTTTCCCCTTTCATCATTCCTCGTATAACGCGAAGCTCGTTCGCCTAGACACGTGATACCGGGAACTCTTAACCAAAAACGAAGTATAAAAGTTTCATAGTTGGTTTTGTTCTGGCCAAGGTAAGCGGCAGAAACGGGGATTTATTATTGTGCTATTTTTATCGGTTTCTTTGATACTCCGTAAATAATTCATTATGTACACATTCCCCTCTTTCTGCCTTCATACATTAAAGAGCAAAAATGTTTCAAATTCTTGAATGAGGAGGACTGGTGTGTGTGCTGTCTTTTCTCCAAAATGGTTGCAATTTTACGAGTCGAATTTTGTATTATTTGTAGCACGTTGTTCACCGCTTTTGTCGGTTTGTATGTAGGTAACGAGCAAGCAATAATGTAAATTGAATGAATTTAAGGCGACCAACCGGCCAGTGTGTTATGCTAAGGGCATTTCTCTACTGATGTGGTTTCTTTGGCTGGATGTTCAAAGAAAATCGAGGAGATGAGTGGAGTAGTGGCTGTCGTTGTGTGAGATATTGCCCTGGTTAAAAGTTTCGAATGCCGTAGTTTTATTAGACTGAATTTTAAAAACACTGCCGTCTAGGCTTAGCCCTGATGCTTATCCCACGACTAGTGCGGAGTTCCTCAAAAACTAACAAAATCTAATGACCTCAGATGCCACTAAAGTTAAAATAACCTTAAACAAACTCCCTGATGAGTCAAGTTATTTTACAGTTAAGTTTTTATTAATTAGGAACTACTTTTAACAAAATTAACAAAATGTTAAAAAGCTCAGGTCAGAGCACAAAATCAAGTAACAGAAAATTATTGCTTCTTCTTTCTACAACTTTTTTGTACTGACTAAAAAATTGTACTGGTCGCTTTTTCCTTTTGCTGCATGTTTGCTGCTTCTTCCCTCCAGACTGCTTGTCGTTCCGTTTCCTAAAGGAGAATTGGAACGCAAAGAAAAACAAGCATGCACAAATTTAAAAATATAAACAAAATGAAATGAACATGATGGGGCAAGTTGAGATTTGCTTGATGATGTCCGTCGACATTTCCGGCCCCAAATCTAGGGTCCTTTGGGATCCTGGATTTCCATCCGTAGTCCGAGTGGGCACAGCTTCGTAACGGGTCGCTTGTAGACCGTCGCCTTCCCTGTCGTGGGATCCTTCGTCGTCACCTCCACGATCCTCACTTGTCCGTTGTCGCCAGGAAAGATGCGGGATACGTATCCCCTCAGCCAAAGGTTCCTGGGCAGGTTCTCGTCCACGAGGTAGACCAAGTCGCCAACTTGCATGGGATCCACAGCCTCGTGCCACTTGTCTCTCCTCAGCAATTTTGGCAGGAACTCGCGAGTCCATCTCAGCCAAAACTGGTCAGCTAACAACTGTGCGCGTCTCCATTGCGCTCGTAAAAAGTCGTCACTTGGGTCCATTTGGGCTGGTATTCCTGGTCCAGTAAAAGCGCCGCCTCTCAAAAAATGGTTTGGAGTTATCGGCTCCGGATCTGCAGGGTCGCATGATACGTGCGTCAGTGGTCTGGAATTGACCATATTCTCCACCGCCTTCAACATGGTGAGCAACGTTGTATCCTTGGGGTACTTCTCGTGGAGGATCGAGCCCAAACATTTCTTAACTGTTTGGACGAGTCTCTCCCAAGATCCTCCCATATGTGGAGCTGCTGGTGGGTTAAAGACCCACTTAATCTCGTGGAACTTCCCAAATCCCGTGATGCGGCTGAAGTCCACCAGCGCCAGGTTCTCCTTCAGCTCCTTAGCAGCTCCCACAAAATTTGTCCCGTTGTCGCTGGTGATGAGGGAAGGACGGCCGCGAGTGTCCACAAAGCGTGAAAGCGCTAACATGACCTCATCGGTTGAAAGTCCGTAGCAAACTTCCAGGTGAACTGCTCGAGTAACTTGGCAGCAAAACAGCGCTCCCCACCTCTTCTCGTGTCGTCGTCCGACCGTTACCGTAATTGGTCCGAAGAAATCCAGCCCCGTGAATGAAAACGCGGGCTGGTTACTGGATAATCTTGAAATGGGGAGATTTCCCATCCTAGGAGGAATTGGTTTTGCTCGGCGGAGGCGGCAAACTTGACATCTGGTAAAACTGCGCTGCACTGCCTTCCTTCCTTCGGGAATCCAGAATTTTTGGCGCAAATTACTAAGCACCGTCTCCACTCCCTGGTGTGCACATTTCCTGTGCTCAAAGTCAATGATCAGGTCCGTTATGTAATGTTTTGGAGGGAGAATGACTGGAAACTTCACATCTTCTGGAACATGAGCAGCTCCGATACGTCCGTCGAGACGAAGAATGCCATCCTCATCCAAAACTGGGTCCAGGCGCAAAATTGGGCTCTTCTTTGGAACAGAGAGCCCTGCCTTCAGTGCTCTGATTTCGACTCCATAAGCTTCTCTTTGGGCGTAGCGGATCAGCAACTTTTCTGCTTTCACAATCTCGTCACACTGGATCACTTCCATCTTCTTTCCGTACTTCCGCAAAAAACAGTATGCAAAACGCACCACTACGGCTGTTGCTCGCAGGAGGCGGAGATATGAGGAGAATCTAGTCGGCTCTGGTACAAAGCGCTGTAACTTGGTCAGTTTCTGTGGCTCATTTTCTTCTTCCGCTACCACCACTGTAATCATCCCGTCTCCTTGGTCCTCTCTTGGAAATTTTGAAGGATCCTCCTGGAGAAAAGCGGGGCCACTGTACCATTCACTATCTGGTTGAAAGCTGATCTTGCTTTCGTAACGTGTCGCCATGTCTGCCACGTTGAGTTTAGTTGGCACCCAGTGCCATTCTGCTGCGTTGCTTTCCTCCTGGATCTCGCCAATCCTGTTAGCTACAAATTCCTTGTAGCGGACTCCAGTGGAACGAATCTGACACAGGACTGTTCTGGAATCTGACCAGAACCAGCGTGAAGAAATGCTAATCCTGAGCTCCTGTCCAATTGTAGTCGCCATCCGTGTTCCAAGTACCGCAGCTTGAAGTTCCAGTTTTGGAATGGTCAGCTTCTTCAACGGGGCTACTTTTGCTTTTGCCCACAACAACGCCACGTCCACATGATCTGACTTCCGAATACGGAGGTAACAAATGGCAGAAAATCCTTGCTCGCTTGCATCCACGAATGAGTGGAGTTGGACATCGTCGGCAGAATTTAAATTACTGGAATATCAGCGTGGGATCTTGACCGTTGTGATTTCTTTTATCACCGCCAACCACTGCTGCCATCGACTGTTGATTTGGTGTGGGATCTCGTCATCCCAACCAGTTCCACATTTCCAAGTGTCCTGGAGGATCATCAGTCCTTTCACACGAAACTGGGCGATGAATCCGAGGGGGTCATAAAGGGACATGACCAAGCTACACATTTCCCGCTTCGTGGGAATTTCGCCATCCAGAACACGCTGCTTAACTTTGTGGAGATTAAGTTTAAAGGTGAAGATGTCTTCGCAGGGATCCCACCACAAGCCAAGGACCCTCTCACACGCAGTTTCTTCTTTATCCTGAAGTCCTTTTGCTCCTTTTGTCTTGAGGTCTTCCGGGATAGATCCAAGTACCTCCGGTGAATTACTCATGTACTTACACACACGGAAACCGCCCGCTTCATTGATCTCGCTGATCTGGCGGCGTAGTTCGATCACTTCCTCCACGCTAGCCCCACCTGTCAACGCGTCGTCGACATAAAAATCTGTCTTTATGATGTCAGCTGCGTGGGGGTACTTTTCCTTAAACTCGTCCTGATGAAGGGGAAGAAGTAGCTCCAAAAATCATTACCTCCATTTGGTAATGTTCCGCGGGCTTGCTCGGATCTCCGTCTCTCCACAGAAGCCGCTGGCTGCACTGGTCCTCTTCACGAATGTGTACACGGTGGAACATGTCAGCAATGTCCCCGGTCAGTGCGATGGAATGAACACGGAAGTTCATCAAAACAGAAGTCAGTGGCCGGATAAAATCCGGCCCCGTTAAGAGCTTATCGTTGAGAGAGACTCCATTCGCTTTCGCCTTGGCATCCAATATGAACCGGAACTTGTCAGGCTTGTTCGGGTTTATTTGCCCAAAATGAGGAAGGTATTTTGTGTTTGGAGGGCGGGTCGCTGCTGCTGTTGGGGTGAGCTTCTTCATGTAGCCCTTATCCAAGTACTCCTCAAACTTGTCCAGATATTTTTGGCGAAAAACTGGATCCGCCATCTTCTTTTCCGTGTACAGCAGTCGTACAAAGGCATCCTTCTCGCTGCCAGGAAAGGTCACGTTGTCTTCCCTCCAGAGGAGCCCCGTCTCCCATCTTCCATTAACTTTTCTTGTCGTGTCTTCCAAGATCTTCCAGGCTCTCTTATCCTCCAAATTGCTCCCTTTCCTCTTGTGTATCTTGACTCCAAAGGACTCCGTTGTGAACCATGATTTGATGAGATCGTGGAGATACTCATCTGTGGCCTCTTCTCCGCACATGGTTGTGCTGATGCTTCCGTGCCCCGGCTCCACGTCAAAGTTTCCGGAAACTGTCCACCCGAGAGCCGTCCTCAATCCTACTGGATCGCCCTTGGACCCGCGAACAACACGGTTAGGAAGCAGCAACTCTGGATTGTTGTTGCCAATAATGAGCTGAGGGATAACTTTCTCCAAGTCAGCTCCATCGACTTTCCTTAAATGCGGCCACGACTTCTTAGCTTCCTTCAGGTTAAAGGAGTATGGCTTTATTTTGATTGTGTCAACTGTTACACAATTTTCTACGCCATGATAGCGTGCTCCAGAAAAAGTACCTGCTGCTTCCAAGTTAACCTTCATCGCGTCCTTCACAGTAACTTTCTGGCCATTTATTCCGCTGTAGCTGTAGTCTTGCAGCTTTCCATCAAGTCCAAGTTCTTCGGAGAGGGATTTTAGGATGAGGCTCCGCGTTGCTCCACCATCCAACAATGCATACGTCGTCACGTAGCCCGGCTCATGACGCTTCTTCAATTTTACAGGGATAATTTGGAGTGGTCCATCCACTCCTTCAATAATTGCCACGTTCATGGCTCCATCCGCTGCTTTTCCATCTGATACTGCTGTTGTAGGAGTAGGATTTCCATCTCTTTTGACACCGTCCATGTCATCCTTCCGCTTGTCGCTTTTGTCGGAATGAAGTAGCACGTTGTGCCAGTGACTGCAGCCATCCTTCGGGCACCTTGAGGCATCTGGACACTCCTTTGAACGGTGGCCTAGATTTAGGCAACAAATACATGCTCTAGTTTCCTTCACGAGGTTCCACTTTTCCTGCATGGGCATCTTCTGAAACTTCCAGCATTTTGCCAACACGTGGTTAATTTTGTTGCAGGCTGGGCACTTGACTTTTCCTCTTTCTTGGCTATCTCCAGCTGCAGCGTTGAATGCTCCTGGAGCTCTTGACCGGCCCCGTTTCTTCTCCTCCTCCTTGGAATCCGTTGGGAGTTTCGGCTTTACTGCCATGATAGCGGCGTCAACTTTCCTTGAGAGCCACTGAGAGAAAAAGTTGAGGTCTGGCTTTCTCTTGGAGTCGTCCAGTAACCACTCGTGCCATTGAGTGCGCATTGTAGCAGGCAGCTTCCCCACAAATTCGTTTACGAGCTGCCTGTTGCACATATAATCATACTGATTATATGAGCAAATGTTCGTGACGAGGGCGTCGATCGCTGTTCCAAAGTCGATCAGTGATTCCGGTTTTGCTGGATCTGGAGATTTGGTGGCTTTCGCTCTTTCCACCAAATAGTCGAGGACAAACTCTGGTCTTCCGAATCGCTTCTCCAGGTTTTCCCAGATTTTATCCATATTCATGGAATTCGCCAACAAATGCTTAACGGCGGCCAGTGCATCTCCAGTAAGCGAAGTCCGTAGTCTGGTAAGGTTCTCTGTAGCCTCAAATCTGTACTTCCTAGTCGTGCGTAGGTACTCGCTGCGGAAGTTCTGCCAGTCAGCCGGGTTGCCATCAAACTTTGGCAAATTCTTGTCGATGGCGTTTTTTACCACCACCTCACTGTTGTGCTGTCCAAAAGCTTGGCCAAGTGCACTGACAAGTTGGCTAACCACATCTCCACTTCTTGCTTGATCCGCTGGAGCCTGTTGCTCATGTTGTCGTCGTCGTTCTGGAGGGGGTGAGTGGTAGACTTGCGGCTGATGAGGTTTGCGTTGCATGTGAACTGGAGGCGGAGAATAATATCCGTCTTCCGGTGGTGTCATCTGTCGTTGTTGGAAATGAGAGGAGGTAGTAGGTTCCCAAATGAATCGCTGTTCTGCTGCTGGAGGGTGGAGGCTTTGTTGTTGTTGTTGTTGAGAAGGAGGATTTCTTGGCGCTGCGTTCATGTTCAAATCAGACGAGCGTGCGTCCTCAAAATGGTCATTTTCGCTTGGGTGAGTGGATATCAGGTCTTCGTCCACTCCAACCATTTGTTGAAGTCCACAGGATCCTTGTCCAGTCCATTTTGAGATCCTCTCCTGCTTCTCCGCCTCATTTTCTTCTTCGATGGAAAGTGAGCCGTCTTCTTCGTCACTGGACAATTTTTCCAGCTCTGCGTCACACCTGCTGTTGATGGCTGTCACCTTCTCTTTGTAGCTATTTTCAATAGCCTCCAGCTCGGCTTCCAAAATCTCCATGTTGTCTTCAATTTCCTCTATTTCCTTTTTCAATTGTTGTCCTTCTTCTGGAGGCGCGTCATCCTTCAAATTCCCCAATTTCCGGTTGGCTCGTCGAAGGTCAATCTTCAACAGCTTCTTTTTCTTGAGTTTATCGGCGTATTCAATTTTGAGCTGCGCCACTTCCTCATCCCGCTTAGCCTCCAGCTCTTTCTTCATTCTTGCAGATCCCTTGGAAGAGGTGGACTTGGCGGTGATCCTGGTCATCATGGGGGCGGCTGGTTGAGACACTGACTTGGTAAGGAATCCCAGTCTGTCTGGTTGAACTCCTTTCGTGGCCCGCTCACTGACCCTCTGTGGCACACTTGTCGATGCGTCACGATCCATTTTTAAACAAAGAAAGTCACAATAAAATTAATTTTCCACTTTTATTAACTGTTTTTGTAAGTATTTTCAACCTCTCGGGTTTCTAGGCACCACAATGTCGTTGTGTGAGATATTGCCCTGGTTAAAAGTTTCGAATGCCGTAGTTTTATTAGACTGAATTTTAAAAACACTGCCGTCTAGGCTTAGCCCTGATGCTTATCCCACGACTAGTGCGGAGTTCCTCAAAAACTAACAAAATCTAATGACCTCAGATGCCACTAAAGTTAAAATAACCTTAAACAAACTCCCTGATGAGTTAAGTTATTTTACAGTTAAGTTTTTATTAATTAGGAACTACTTTTAACAAAATTAACAAAATGTTAAAAAGCTCAGGTCAGAGCACAAAATCAAGTAACAGAAAATTATTGCTTCTTCTTTCTACAACTTTTTTGTACTGACTAAAAAATTGTACTGGTCGCTTTTTCCTTTTGCTGCATGTTTGCTGCTTCTTCCCTCCAGACTGCTTGTCGTTCCGTTTCCTAAAGGAGAATTGGAACGCAAAGAAAAACAAGCATGCACAAATTTAAAAATATAAACAAAATGAAATGAACATGATGGGGCAAGTTGAGATTTGCTTGATGATGTCCGTCGACAGTGGCGATATAAAAATCTGAAATGCTCACTTCGTATGCAGACCAAGTTTCTTTTAGACTCTCTCTTTCTCTATCCATCTTCTTCTTATGATCATTGAAGACTATGGAGATAGGAGCCATTTTCTGGTTAATTCAAAGAGAATCAGCAAGAAGGATTGAGACTGCGACTGTGATGAATAAGGAAAGAAAGAAACTCGGTGCTGAATACATTTCCCTCCCTCACATGTTCAACGCGTGTTCACACACACACAAATATTAAGTAGGCATGTACTGCACATCAACCAAGAAAATCTTTTGTCTTTGTTTACACGGCCACCTTCTCTCCTGTTATTGTAATAAACAAATTGAAACAATATATATATATATGTATCTGCAGGCATATAACTTTCATGGCATTCCTGGAATGTACTTACATGAGTGAGGTCGAGGAGCACAAACAAAGGTTTATTCTTCAAAAACATTGAGATTCATTGCCAGTGAATTTATTGTCGGTGTTGAATTTCTCCTTTGAATAATGTCTACGTTTCATAACTGACCTTGCCTCATAACCTTCTTCTCTGTATCTATCCAAAGTGTCTTGTTCTTGCTTCACGCAGATATATTTGCAACAAAATATTTTGTACCCTATGCGTACCTACACATTTAAAGTTAACTTTTGATGTGTGGATTTTAATCTCTTGGACTTGATTTGCAGAATGTATTGTCAATAATCAGGAACACGAGAACGTATACATGTTGTTTACATGATTTTTCCCATTAACAGACAACAAAAAAAGTTGAAGTAAAAGTTTGGGAAGAAGAAAAACTCGTTTGGAATGACTTTACTATATTCATATATATAAGTATAGATAAATACATATAAATAGTTTTGTCGATTTTGTTTTCTGGAAAAACAAAAACACCAAAGATATTTTAATTACCAAAGGCAGGCGGAGGTGTATACGGTGGAAGAATCGCTGAAAGATGCACATTTCCTTCCTGAGTACTTACGTTTCATCTATAGAGCCAAGTCCAGACTGAAACTAATATTGGGACGTACATACATAAGCATACGAGTGTGCTGAAGCGAGATGAAGGATTGTTCTGTAATCCATTGTTAGAAGAACGGATTTAGAAAGAGAAAGGAGCTCTGCTGCTTCTGCTTATTCTGATGATTCTCATAACAATAAAAGTCGTTTCTATTTCACTCTCATCTACATCATCGCTCAACTTTGTTTTTTCCTGAGCAGCACTAAACGCCCTCCCGTTCATTCCGTTTCCTTCTTCTTCTTCAGCCGATGATTGATGCTTTTCAGCTGACGTGAGGAAGGTGATTCACAGAACGTTTCTTGAAACGAGGCTGATAGGAAATGGATGAATGTTTGATGATGATACACAGAGAAGAACAAGGGAATCTTTTTTTATCTTGCGCTTGCTATTGATATTATTCTTTTCCTAAAACGCGTCTCGCAGACAGACAAGCATCCTACATATTTGTGGCAATAACTAATCCACAAAAGTAACGTTTTATTTTACATCTCTCTCTCTCGAAATTTTTCATGCCGAGGAAAGACGTACATCTTTCAGTGAAGTAAACAAAATGTAAAAATGCTTAACTTGACTTATTTAGTAGCATTTGAAATAGATTTTTGTATATCAATGTGAAAATGTTTTTTAGTCAGCAGACTAAGTATATATACGTTAAACCGCATTTCGAGTTTGTAAAATTATCAAAGAAGAGGTTTTAAGCAAACGGTGAAATTATGCATGTACGGAAGGAACTAAACATACAAGTTTTCATCCTCTTCTCCAACTATTTTAATCTTTCAGAATAAATCCGTCATTGGCTGCAGTTATAACTTTTTGCATGGCTGGTGAATGGTGTAGCATCTACTTTTCTCTTGCTTTCCCCACGGAATTTTTACACCATTTCGATACCAATGTGTACATATTTGTGATTCCTGTGCTGTGTAGTTGGTTGATGGGCACCGTATAACGAAGAGGAAGGAGAAAAGCTAACATAGCATCATCGGATCGTTTTTTCCTCCTTTGTAGTTGAAACTTACTTGTCTGCTTATGCTAATACACAGACACACATACGAAGACGACATGTGACTTTGTGGAAATGCAATGCAGCAACCATAATAATAATAATAAAAGTAGTATAGGGTTGTGGTTTGTTGGCTGGGAAAAGGTAAAGTAGGGAAAATGTTTTTTCTCTCTAAGATGCTCTGCTGCTGGCTGCTCATATGCTTGCCACGTATAGCGTCATCATCTGGAGTACTTATAACTTATAACACGGCAATTGTTAAAGTAGACGCGATAAAGCCAGTGATGATGACGATGATGCAGGTGCTTACACACTTGGATGAGGAAAAGTGAAAGGGATGGAGGAATGTAATACAGGCACTTGATAATATGTAAAAAGTAATTTCCTCAACTCCATTCATATTATATTGCTAAGCCGATTTGATGAATAACCCATTTCGCGATGCGATACTCTTTCTCCACTCCATCATGAGGAAAAAAGGAGTTATATGACTAACTGGTGGTGTGAGAGAGGGAAAAGAGCTCTTTTGCTTCCACCCTCTCCTTTTATTCGCATTAAGTAAGTACATTATTGACACTAGTAGGTTGTTAGCTGCTTCTGCCGCTGGTGCTGCTGGGTAAAGCCAAATTCGACAGCAATGAGGTGGCATGCATAACACAGGTCTCTCTCTCTCTACTAGAGTAGGCGGACGCATGAAAAAATCATTATGGGCTGGTAATGGTTGCAATAGTGAGAATTGAATGGTATATTTTTGCGTTTTTCTTCACAAACCGCTTTCTCCCGTTTCCACGTGCTTTCTCGTAATGCAAATGCAAAATTAATGTTGCTTGGTAGAAATGGAATTGCTACGACATAATGTAAATAAATAAACTTTAAATGTAGCTGTAATAGTTTAATATTAACATGTGCAGACGTGCTAAGTATGTATGGGTGTACAAAACGAGGTAGGAAACGAGTGTTAAGATTTATTCGTGGCAATGCTTGTAACTGCGTTTCCTTCTGGGATGGGGATCATGATAAAGTTGTACGAATGCATAAACTAGCAGTAGCGAGTGCAAGGTAAGTAGAAAAAACTTACATCTTACACCACATGAGCAGGCATGTATGTATTCTCATAGTTGATGCAAACGTCGAGTTAAAAGTGACGTAAAGTAGTTTTTTGTACTATTATAAGTACTATTTATATTGCATGATGATGTAGTACGTCGTTCCATGATTGCATAGTGCTATTTTCCTTTTCGGAAAGGTGTACTTTCCCCATTCCGCCAGCACATGACATTACTTTCACCACCACACACCATCCATACAGTGCTAGAATTTGCAACTTGTTCTTTGAGTAGCGGCGGCAGCTGTGTGGTAGTAGCCTTGTGCGTTCAATCTCCTAGTTTTTGTGGTTCAAAGCATTCAATTTCTTCAATTCCCTCTCTCTCTCCCTCCCTTCCCTCTTAATGCAAAATGGCTTGGCTACTCGACGTTTGCTTGCTTTGTGGGATGGATGCTTGATGTTGTGCAGATACACACACATTCACAACAGAAGAGAAAAATAATTCCAACACTGTATAAATACCCTGTTTTCTACATTGCCAGAGTTATTAGTACATACTTATACATACATAGGACCTTATAAAACCATAACACTTTTCACATCAGCAAAAAAGGAAAAGTTTGCCACTCACTCCATCTCTCCCGTCCATGGAATCGTTCATGTGCTCCTACTTATACCTGGACACAAATTCTGCACTGTGTTGTTGCGTGTGACTGTGTACTGCAAGAGAGAGAGAGAAAGAGAGATTTTATTCTGGCTCCTAATGCTGCTTTCTATATCTCTTTCTACTTACCCTGGGTAATGATGGAAATGTAGTAGTGGTGGTTGGACCCTGTCCCGATGGTCTCTTCTCCCTATTTCTCTCTATCTCCATCTCATGTTGTTACCAGCGTGCGCTTATCCATTTTCAGTAATAATGAACAGGAAAATCAGTTACTGTCGAAAATCCAATTCCATCATCATCGTCGTCATCATGTTTCGGATCTGAAGGATTCGTTGTAACAAAAGACTTTTATACATACCTCTATATGCCCGTATATGTGGATATCTCTCTTGAACACAAAATAAAGTTCCATTGAAGTTCACTCTTCATTTCGTTTTCCTCTATTTTTTTGTTTTAAACATACCAGAGATTATCAAGTTGTACATTTATACAGACAAAGTAAATTATTTATCATGAACTGTCGCTGGCTTGACCGGATGATACAGATACATTTCCGTACTTTTCATGTATTATCTACAACCTAGAAAGTGACATATTCGTTTGATTCTATTGAACGAAAAAATGATGGCATGCCATATTAACATAGCATCAAATTGTCTACGTTAATACTGTAAATTGCCCCAAATCTTCCTTTCCAATGTAGGAAGCTTCGGCTATGTGATTTAGTTAGTAATGATCAAAGCGGTATACTATTAATAAGTCCGTGACAAAGTAAAATGCTCAGTAGCGAAAGTAAACAGAGGGGCAGAATAGGAAACAATTAAGCTGCAATCCCTGTAATCTTCATTTGATCTCATCACCATCATCCTCTGCCGAGAAAGTTTCAGGTTCTGTGTATATACTTATTATTATTTATCCCTATTATTATTATTGATATTGTATGGATTTGTTGTGCTTTGGGCACTGGGGGAACTGTCACAACGAATTTCGGCTTAAGGGGATCGCTTCTTCGGATGATTCGTTTGCCAGCATTTCATAGTCAAAACAACAATAATCACAATATGAATATTAATATGAAGTGCACAGTTTTCACTCTGTTTGAAACAAACTATTTTCTCTGGGTTCTTTTGTTTTTTGGTCTGCACCCCATGCCATGACTCAACCGTAGATTATGCTGCTTCCGCTTGTTCAGGTGTTCAAATTTCCCGTGATTATATTGTTGTATCCCTTTCTCCCCATCAATAATAATCATCATAAAAACTCTCAACGGGGCCACAAATATTCCAACTCTTTGAAAAGACCTTCTGGATCCTGTTTTTTGTGCACAGGTATTTCTATTCCCCTTTATGCTCCCTTCACAAGAATCCATCATAATCCATCTAGTTGATTATGTTTTGGCTTCATTATCATGAAAATGATACCTACCAAAGTTTTATATTTGCTCAGAGTCCTCACTAAAGATATTAATTAAATTTACTGGAAATCCGTTAGTAATTAAGTTGGCTCGTCCCATATAAAAAAAAACTTTCACTCCACCAATTGGGCGTAGGGAATGGTTCCGACATCAATTTAATAACTTTGGATACATAATACAGTCACAGTGCTGTACGCAGTTGCTATTTTTATATATTATTATCGTCATTATTTTTAGTGTGTAGTCAACCAGGTAGAGTGGGTGAGTTAGTCATTCATCATTTCGAGGTGCAGTTTCACTTTCCTTGACTAGATTTGACACAAACATAAATCATTTGCTTTGGCGAAATTTGTTTTCCTTTCTCTTTACATTTTTTGTCTTATTTCGATTTCGGTCATGTGTATGACAGAGATAAAGGTAAATGTGTAGTAAGGTAAATAAGGAAACAGATGAGGTTTTTGACTGGTTCTTGAGAAGCACAACATGCAAATGACACCAGCAGCGCAACAATACTAATAAATGATCAAATGTAATCCCGATAATAGAGTCTGTATGTAGATCTCATATATTTAACCTTTTAGGCACTTACTTGGGACTTGGCCTAAACTATACATACGGAGTAGCAAAACTCATCCATTTGTTTTTCTCTTTTGCTAAGCGCAATTTTCCCACATTTTCAATCTCCCAGTTGTCAATGTCAAATGTAGAAGGAGTAGAGTGAAAATTGTGGGTGAAAGGCTGGAAACCTTTCGAATCAAGGCACATGTCGCTTGTGCTTGTCATAAACAAGCGCACATATTACATGGAACCCTTATAGCGCCTCTAGTGTTGATTTTGTAGTACACCTAATTGTAAGGTGGTATGTATATAGTCATCTCCCGGGTATATCGAGAAAAAGGGAAAATTCGAACCAGAAGTAAATCCTCATTATTTCAAAAGCTACAGTAGACTAGCAAGAAATGTAGTTGAATAAGTAGCTTGAAACTATATCTTGTCAGGAGGATAATCAACTTTGTTGTATAACATAATACTATGTTCATACCTCTACATTTTTTAGTTACAAAATGAAAACCAGGCATAGGAGGAAATTGTTAAGATATTATGTTGCTTTTTATATGAGTCAAAGTGAAATTGACTTGGTTTTGTAGTGTTGGAGGACGGACCTTGCTAAATTTTGCTTCGTCTAACCTTTGTATATTATGCCACTTGTCTATTGCAAACTCTAGGATACGTAGAAATGGCTCAAGATTTTTTTCTCTTTCTGGCTTTGACTGCAAAAAATAGAAAGAGTAGTGATTTGTTTGTTTCCCTGTGCATGCGTTCATTTTTCTTATTCATTCACATCCGTCTCATTTTTTTCAAATATTAAAAATGTTGAGGAATACAGTCAAGACATTTCTCTGGCTCTTTATCATGTTTCTTCTTGAAAAGATATGGTCAAAAGACGATTGTACTTCCTCTTCCTTTTTTCCTTAGCCATGCCAATAGCATTCTATTATTCTAATGTATGTACCTATTCACAATACATAAAAAACATTACCATCATCATGATGAAGATGAAAATAATATAGAGAATTCAGTAAGCTGGCACATATCAAAGTAGCGGAACGGACGAGCTAAAAACCACAGTAACAAATCGTAACTTATTACATCGATTCTGTACTGTTTAAACTTGCTCCCTCTTCATCAGCAATAAAACTGAATTAGTACATCATTTTCTCAGTAGACATTAATCAGTTTTAAGTTAGAAGTATATACAATATTGCAATTGAAACCTGTACCAGATTTCAATTTGTCATGATGCCTTTTTAACAACAGACAGACAGCATTAAGGTGTCTCATAATAATGGCTCAAGCGAATGCTGCTCAAGCTCACTTCTACTTGATTTTGGAATGCATGTGGATAAATAATGGCGATGGAGAGAAAACAGACGCGACCATGGAGGAGAGAAAATGTTCACCAGATGAATTGCTGAAAAACGAAGGATGTGTTTTGTGGTATGATTTGCATGCATATCTTGTAAAAACGTACAACAAAAACACTGACTGAGATGGGACAGAATAATAATATTATTAATAACGTATAATAAAAATAATAATAATAGGAGGTTATGTATATTTTTATAGCGCAACATAAATACACGCATGTGTCCATTGTTGACTGTACAATGCTATACATGTGGACACACAAAATACAAAAAGCAAGAAATAGTACTAAATATAACTGGCAGCGAAATATAGGTATAAACCTATCCGTTTAAATGAAAAAGTTTTGAAGCCAAAAAAGATGTATTTCCAGAAGGGAAATTGAAGGCGGGGTACTGATAATCAAGCTCATATTAAATAGTTATTATTATTATACAAAGGCTTTTGGTTGGGTCCACATATAATACATATTCACTAGCCGATAGGTATATACTTTTCACGTCAACAATTCCTTGCAAAAAAATGTTTTTAAATGTAATGTTTTCTTTCGAGTACATATGCAATCCTCTCGTACTATCAACATTATAATCCCACACTCTTTCGTCTCAGGCAAACAGTAATAACGCCCATTCTATCATTATTACAATTCTGCCCTTCACACGAAATATATGGTTGGGTAAAATAAGGGAGCCATCCACAAAAAAAAACATATACGTATGCATAGTAGAAGTTTACTGTGTAGCAATTCACGTACGTCGTGTCATACAGAAGATGAATGATAGCATGCAAGCGGAATTATTTTTATTATGCTGGCAAGGTATGCATAATTGGTTGTTGTGGCACGCTTCAGAATAAAAACAACTCACAAAACTCATCTACACTCAGTGTGCATTAAAACTATATTGCTCTGAAATACGAGTCGCATTTATGTTACACCACATTGATGCATGCAACTTATACCCTTCGCTAAGGTAGTATCAGGTTACCCCGACGGTGAAATATTGACTTATTTCCGTCCGAGTTTTCTACTGCTTCTGTTGCTGCTACCAATCCTCGGGGTTCTTTTCTCTAGAAGCTGAGAAGTGGTGCTGTATGTGATGATGATGTAAAACAAACGCCCACCATCATCATCTTACTACCACTGCTTGCTTCCCTGTTAATTGTATAATATGCGTTATATAGCCAGTGCCTAATCCTTTTGTTCGTGCGTCTGAACTTCCTCCTCTTCCAATGCGCTAAGGTGTTTCCTCTGGATGACCTTCTCCAGGAAAAAATTCATTATTACGCGGATGGGTACCTGGAATATCCATAAGGAAGTGCAGAGAAAAAGTAGGCGGCCGATTACAATGTTGTTGCTGTTGATGGTGATGGCAACGGGAATACGAGAATAGCCTGGGAACATTTATTGGATAGATACACTGTAGTAGTGTAAGTTGTAACCGTAATTTGTTGTTGACGATGGGAGAAACGTTGAGACTACCGATTCCAACCGCCGTTACTCCCGTATAATGGTAACAGTATTCGCAGTAAATAGCGTACAACAGAAGCTCCTATTCTTTCTTTTCTTTCCTACAGGTTACTACTATTGTTATTATGCTCGTTGTGTGGGCTCTAATAGCGAGTCTATAAAATCATCGCGTCCGTCTGGCTGTCCAGTAGCAGTTACTTTTTTTCAAGAGGCAAAAAGATTTTCAAGTGGAACTAGCATACCATGAAACTGATATTGAACACGATTGGCAAATTACAGTGAGCTTGGCCTCTTATGTTGTTATTATTACAAGAGTTTATTATTTTATGGATCAACACACGCACTCACCTGCCAGGTAGTATTATTTACAGTAATACTGCCATCATTACAATTATTACGGTAATCATGGGTGTCATAACATGGCCATAATTTTCCTAAAAGTTTCCACATAACAGAACACACAATCATGACGGCTTCTTTCCTTGATCTACTGAGTGGGAGGAACCAACCGTCATTATTATTATATGGAGCCAGGTGAAAGCAAATAGATGGAGAAAAGGAGAAAATAACATCGATAAATATATTAATAATAATAGGGATTTGGCCTGTGTGTATTTACTTGTTGTTTGTATGTTTTGTATGAAGTGGTATTTAAGAGGGTAAGTTGCAAACAGGTCGTTTTACATTGTAGTTGTACTTTACTCAGGTTTTATGGTGTAGAGTTGAGATAAGTAAAGTTTATATTATTTCAAGCACTGAAGCATGTGCTTATGTATACTTAAATTCATATATGCTGATTAAAACCGAGTCTTGCGTCCCGATATAGCGTAAAGAATGTCGTGAAAGCGGAATAGGAAATCATACAATCGGAATATATCCGGTAACGAGCAAACACCAAATCTTGCCAGTTACAGAAGAAACTGTGTCCAAAATTTGTTTACATTTCTCCGCTTATCCCCTAAATCTACGTTTATTTAAAAAAGAAAATATTATAAAGAAATCTGTAATCGCAGCCATGGCTACCATAATCTTGTGTTATATAATTTCTTCTAAGACCATGTTCCAAGATAGATGGATAAACCAGATAAAGTATTTGTTGCAGCTGACAATATCATTTGCACAAGCATTTGCATATTACCCTTATTGTTGTGATATAAAATGCCTACAGCTTTCTTTTGCATAAAACTGGTTAAGGACACATTAATAGTTGAGTGATATGAGCAGGTTGGAGTGTCATGACGAGATTTAAAGTTATCAACAAGTGAAACATACATATTTCAAAAATTCCAAGCCGTTGACCAGGAATGTTTATAGAATGACAAACATACGTAGATATACATATCTTTGCATGAAGTAAAGAACATTACTTCCTCTACGTGACCTTTGTTACGCTATATTACACAGTGTGTGATTTTATCCACCTACCAATCTGAATGCAATTTCATTCTGTTGGTTTCCGTATGCACAAAAATGAAGTTCATTCGCTAATAATGTGCAGAGCTTATAATTTTTCATTTTATCTCATCACACTCCGCAATGATAGGAAATGAATCGGATACACAGCCAGAATTTGCCGTTTGTAACCTTGTGATGCTGCATGCGATGACTCCAATGGCAATGACTGTGAGTTTGTTACTTCAAAAGTTTTCCAGGAGTTTAATAATTGACCACCCAAGGGACTTTCCCTGCCCTAAGCTATTTCATATGGTGTAGGTAGATCCAGCTACACAAGGATTGGTGTTATGCATTTCAAACGTTACTTAGGTATGTGTCTCTGACTGCAACATCTCAACACCATTTCCACTAGTGTGAAGTCTTTGAGGCAATTTGTATGTGTCGTCAAACTGAATAGTGCTTAATCACTACTGCCATTGTGCACTGCAGTGTACACTCATTTCATCACTTTTCAGATTTCCATCAACTTGTGTGGTGTATACATTTCATACATGACAAGAGAATGAATGCTTTCCGTCAGAGAGGGACCATAAGTTTATAACAGCAGCGACCTTTCATCCTGCTGGCTATTCCGGGAAATGACACTACAGCTAGTGGAGAAGAGGTAGTAAATTTTGCACGTGCATCACAACCAAAATATAGAGTACATAGATACATCAATAATACATATTCATGTACAACATAATTCAGTTGGAAATAACGGATGGAAAAACTACTGATGATCCACGGTAAAAGCCACGCTTACCTACAGTCAGTTTTTAGCTATAAAACAATGCACCTATTTTCCTAAGGTGGAGATGGAAATGCTGTGAGCACAGGAAAATGAAAAAGTATAGTTCGAACTGACAGCGAGACAAGAAAAGTAATATTTCAAAATGAGCAAAAGATGAGGTGGAAAAAGGGAAAAGACGAATTTTTATCTGGGGTGGTGGCGATAGTGGTTTGGCTGCTGTTGACATGACACAGAACATCACAGTGTCACGTTGATGATTATAATGGTTAGCACATTTTTTCCTATTCCGTTTATTAGACGAGTATCTTAGCAGGTACGTAGTCAGAAAGGCATGTCGGGAACAGCTCTAGTCGAGTAGCAGGAGAGAGGAGACGAAGAGGAAAACCGTTTTTTTTACATTCCACCAACTTCTCAACAGACCAGTTAAGTGGACAGCTGGTGGACACTGGTCGGAATACCAATCAGTAAAAAGAGAAAGAGAGGAGAGAGCATGAGTAATTGAAGTGAAACGTGCAGCATAACAGTCACTTTTTATCCGTACACATGCTTTGTCATCTTATCACTATCACACAGACTTGTACTTGTACGGTTGAACTGCCGTAGTTTATATATACGTACAACATAACTAGTCATTGTAATGAATGTATATGAAACGAAGCAACTTGTGCTTGTACATACAAATGTGTTCTGTCGTTGTTGTTACCCGTTTATGTATTTATGTAAAAAACCATCCTAGAAAATTTGAACTTTCTCCGATGTTATTACAGAACACAGCAAAGGAATAAGAGGAAACAGTTTTATCTCGGAGCCAGCCACACAATATTATATATCGTAACCAACAACCAACTGATATACTGCATTACGTGGTTTTTCACAGTGCACATACTTTCTGAGAAAGTTCATTCGATCAGTTCGACAAAAAAAAATTCTGTCAAGGCTTCTTCTTTTTGGTCGTGTGGAATGACAACCACAGTGATTATGGTGGTGGTGACCTTCGATGATATCAGTAATATTCGTCTACAAATTTATATAATATTGACAATATGTACGCTGGGTTTTGGTGCGCTGTTCAAGTTGTATTCGTTTAATATAGGCCAAAAATATATTGTACACAACGTGCGTGCCCTGCATGCAGTACATCGCTTACGAAATAGTTCAACGCGTTCGGTTTGAAGTACTGACAGATAGCCACGTATTTCTAGAGTTGGAGTCATCATGGCTGTGAGCATTATTTCGCTTGACGACATTTTTGTCTGGGACGATAATAACGAAAAAGGGATTGCACTGAAGGGGGTATTGGTCCAACGGCTTAGAAAATAGATTGCCAGAGCATTCTGCTAGATTTCTCTCTATAGTGTACGGACGGGCGAAAATCCATATTGCAAACGTGTATAGGATAACACGTAGCCGCCCTCCTCCTCTACTCTGATGACAAACATTTTATGTTGACTTTACAATAATAACACTTCATTTCTTTGTGCATGCGGCTTTCATTGGTGATGAAGATGGCTTTGTGCTCAAAACAACTGTTTGGGTTGATGATGACGAGATGAGAATAATTCTTTTCGTCGTTTTCCTCTCCTTTTGTTTGTTTGTTCTATTCTATTTAGCGAAAGCTCCTCGTTTCAAAATTCCAAGCCACATTTTTTGTTGTCATTCTCTTCCCATTTCCTTTCAAATTTCGCCAATGTGGATAGCTACATTCAGTGATGTTTAAGGGAATACGATAATAGACTCAAGAAAATACATAAATCCTTAAAGAGCTACGTTTTCTTGTACTGCACCTCTCGTATCCCGACGAGAAAATGACTGGCTTTTGGTTGTAGCCTTCATACTCCTGTCATATTATGTATTCCCCAGTGACCATAGTAACTGAACTGAAATGTATATCGTACAGACACTCGTTACAGACAAGACACAATTGAATGTCCTGCAAGTCTTTATTTATAAAGGTAGGTCTTGCATCTTGATGGTTACGTTTTCGGAGAATGTCTGGATACTGATACGTTAATAAACACTACATTAAATTACAATCCTTGTGCTCCTGCTGACTTGAGTCTTGAGACATTTTCTCTAGTCCACTCACATTCGTCGGTAGTGGTGAGATGTGGAGTATAGTGTTGCAAGAAACGCGCTGTTTGCTTATGTTGCGCAGTTTTAATATGATTTTCTGTGCCAATCCTCTAATATCACATAATTTAGATAGGTAGAGCTACATCTAGGTGGTTTATTTAATTAGGACGTTATCCCATATACTGTTATTTAATGCAATAAACAGCGACAGCAAATTCTTATGAGTTTTCTCCTCTGCGAAGAGAAACTGCTGACTTTGGTCGAAATTGGAAGAGCTTTTTGAGCCAGCCTACCTACTTATTATTATGCTTCCACCAAATATATATGTCTGCACATGTTTGGTAGTGATAAACGGCCGTATCAGGTTCATCTCTCCGAAATACGACGACGCTATCTTTTCATCTCAGTCATGGCTCATCATCATACGCAAATTGTGAGAAACTCAACCTTCCAGAGTTTAAGTTCCTCATTGGTTTTTTGATTATGCATAGCTGCACACGGAAATAAGCAATTCTGCTGACAGATAAACAGTCTATTGAAGCGTTTTATGACTTGCTAAATGAATAATGATGGTAATTAGCTTCAAAGACAAGTTCCGGGAATTGGAATGGAGTGAACGAATAGTTTGCTGGATTTTTGGATGAGCTTACTTGAAAGAAGCTACAAGGAATTTGTAGTATATTTCATGTACCTTCTCATTTAAGGCATACCCTTAAATAAATACATAAGTGACCTTAAAATTGTTACAAAAACATTAATTCCGTAGATAGCATGTACGTAGCCTTGAGGAATTTATTAATTTTAAAGATCAAAAACTACATGGTTTTTAACGAATTCCTTTTGCGATGCATGATGACTGTAGATATATCAGGATTACACTTGTGTTGTAGCACCACTTTTCATTTTGTCCATGTCATTTCCCGTACTTCAGTACCCGTTGCATCCATGAATTTGTGTTTGTCGAAATGAAACAAGTGTCTAGTTTAATCAATTCTTAGACATGAGTTTGTGTTCTCATGTTTGTCATTTCCTGGATTTTAATGCTGCTTATATAATAATTAGGTGATACCATTACGTGATAGCAGAAGGTACGTTCTCATATGACTATACACTGGCTTTGTAAGTTTAAATTTCAATGTGAATAAGAAAAAAATGCAAACAGAAAAGGGTAAAAAATATGCGCAATTTAAGGAGAAGAGTGTACGTGCCGTACCGGTTGCTACACCCTCACAAAAAGAGACGAATGCATGATTTAAGGTGAAAGTGTTTGTGTTTACTAAACTCTAAGTTCCGTATGGGTTACTTCAAAGCAAAGGTGAATATTGAGTAGGGGTTAAATTCTACCAACCCATGCAGGTGACAAGGTGACGTTAAGTGTGAGGTATGTTTCTTCCATATTAAAATATAAGGTTACTCACTAGTCAAGCAATATATCATTCCAGTTATGATTAATAACGCATGTTTATGCTTTCTACACTTACTAATATTCAGAAACATACTAATTTTAAAGCTATTCACACAAACTACAAGAAGATCGGATATGTGCTTTGGTAGACCCTGCGTCATATGCACATGACATCGAATAGTAAATAGACAGACCTACAGCAGCAACATCTTGAGTGCGACATATTTATCTTATCTGGCAGAATTTATTTGCCGTAACTAAACTTACTGTATCTGCCTATTTTCCTTTCTTTCCGTTCGTTGAGCTTACCTTTGACCTTTTCAATCCAATTTACATTTTTTATCTGTGATTAATTTTTAAAATGAAAATTTTGGAAGGCTGAATAAGTGGATGCTTCCTTCCAGAGGGAAGATGAATCGCCTATGATTTAGTACAAGGAGGTACGATATGCCAGAGGAAAAAAAGAAAGTTTGTGGTTGTTTATTGCTGTTCAGGTAGTAAAGCAAGACAAGCATGTGATGCGATGACGATGGTATGCTGGAAATCACAACAGAACGTCCTAATTCTAAATAAAAAGCTCCTTTGCTACTAAAAGCTATACAGTCTTTCATCACTAGCGGCATAAAAAAATCTGCCTAATGTTGCATGATGTTATGTCCCTTTCTTGCGTAACTTTCTTTTGCTGTGGGGTTTATTCAGACCTCCCACAAAAGTTGACTAGGTATTCAGTTTTAAGTTTGGCAACAGTTTTTATTGAAGTTGGAACTGTAAAGACTTACACACTAAAAATATGTTTTTAAATTACAAATTCGACCAGTTTCAATATGTTTGCCCTAAGCAGAGCAGTTAAATAAAAATCTCTTTCATTCTACAAAATTCAAACATCAGCTTCATTCGCTTTCCCGTTTTGCAACGTGTGCTTCTTTGAAACCGTTACGTGTTCTACTATTCGTGTGGGTGAAAGCAGTTTGGGCAAGTAGCTTGAGAGTTAAATTGAAATTGTAATTTGAGAAATAATACGCATTATGAGTATTATGGCATGACAGATAATGTTTGCCCATTCGTGTAGTTATGTGTTGAGCTAATCATGTTTTCCGATGAAGTCTGCTATTTAAAATGTTAATCAAGCTACCTGGTATGCTATAATGACAAGATTTCTATTCATCTGCACACTAAATAAACCTATATTTTAGTACAACTTCTGCAGTATTTACTGCCTAATTTTAATTAATTTGCTGACTTCTAAGTATCACAAATTGCGCTATGGATAATACCATGTACCATTATTATTTGGAGTGTAAATAGTACATACTAACAAATTCAAATGACGCAAGCAGTATGAGAATGGGGATGTCATTCAATTTTGCTTTGTACGAAAAATGTTGATATACAGAAATGCTGTTATTGAATGTCTTAGCGCAGCGTGTGACTTTTAATTTAAAATCTCAATGGAAAAATATCACACGTCAGAATCGAGGGAGAAAAAGACCTTTCGTGAGAGGGAGAGAGAAAAGGAAATCTGAAGGACTACCGATTTGGCTCCAGTCAGCGTGTATAGCATACATAATAGTTAAACATACTATGACATATGTATTCCATTTATAGATCAACTCATGTGACCGACAATTTTCTTGACAAATAAATAAACGCATGAATAGTTCAGCGGAAGAGAAAAAACTGATTTACTTTTCCCAATCCCTTTCAACATGACATCGTTATTACTTTGCTGAAATTACTGTGCCGTCGACAAAAGTTGCATTGTAAGGTGTAAAAATAGTCGCTACACGAATTTCTGGACTGTTTTGTAAGAAAAGTTACTGAAGCTTGATTACGACTGGTATATTTGACGACAACTTTATTACAGGTAGAGAACACGTGTACCCGTTTCAATATCTAGGTACTACTATAACACACTCATAATAATAATAAATGTCAAATACAGTCACATCCTAGTAGAAACTCAAATTATCAACATCTTTCGTCTGGTAATGCTAATAAAAGCGTTGATGATGACAGACGCCTCCAGCAAAAGAAGTATAAATTAGACTTCATGCGAAAAGTAGCACGCGAAATGCGCGACGGGATTCAATGTTCCATTCACACTCTTGCTAATCCCAGCGTTGTTTGAAATGATGTGTTTCCTATCTGACAGTATGTTTAGATAAAAGTATACCTTTCTTCCTGCACCTTTGTCCCTGAAAACTTTATTGTTGATGCAAATATCTACACAAACAAAGAGACATGCTCGCTCTCATCATCCGCTCTATTACTGTCTCGGGTCTTCATTTGGACTTTGGACTGCTGATGCATTATTTTTTGTGCACAAAGGAGTCGTAGTGTAAAAGAAACATCTATATGTATGATAACTATAGGCCCACTTTTGTTGTCGGAATGACGGACCTTTGCAGGGTTTCCCAATTGTCCTTGTATGCTAATGGAGATCCACACCACTTAATGGAACAAAAGAATGAGTAGATAATTTTAGGTAGGTACAGATGGTACCCACACGGTTTGCAGTGTGACAATGAGAAGTATGTTTGATGAGGACAATGAAGTCGAGCCAGAACCGGTAATACCGCAGGAACAAGATGTATTTAGACTTTTCTAACGTTACTTGTTTGTCCTTTTCCCATTCACATACAGGCTTGAATGATAACGTATACGTATCGGTACAACTTTCTGCAATACATTTTTTAGAATGGCTTTTGACATTTGTTCATCTGTCATATTTTTCTCCAAAAGGGTGGACAGATATTTTTCATTAGGTAAAGGCTACAATGTTAATAAAAACAGTTTCATATGGAATTGCATTTCGTATACATATAACGTTTATGCGATGAACACCTGCGGTAAATCGTTAAAAGTATTTGTTGTTGCCACGATACTTCCACTACTGCCTTACTACTTGCTTATTATCGTATCATAGCTATAATATGTCTTGATGATTTTCACTGGAAAGTGAAAGCTAGATTTCATCAGAGTGAAGGCCGTCACCAGCAACAACCGTAGTTATTCCTTATCATAGTTTTTCATACATATGTATCTAGGTATATTATCTTGTTATTTCTACGCTTTCTCGATGGACACGTATATTAGCTCGAGGATTTGGTATAAAGAGAGTTTGATTTGACTTCAGGGGTTGTAGGACAAGAGCAACTTGAATGAAACCAGAAGTGTCTGGGAGGAAGAATAGTGATTATGTTTGGTCTATCTTATTCTATTTGGTTTTAAGTGCTGCTCTGTTTAGTTACGCATGGCTAAAATCCTTCACCGTTCTAGTATGTCTATAAAAAGACTATATATTGAACAAGTGGGCAAGAGGCATATAGGAAAATGCGTATTGATTTAGATATAAAGTTACACTGCAGTCGTCGTCATATACATTTCCCGTGGTTGCCTTTGTAAAAGTTATAGTTCCAGCTAGTCGTCTCTGGGATTCACAGAGAGGAATGACTGTTGGGTTTCGTACTCATGTGACATGTGTGAATGCATAATTTGGTAATGATCGGAGAGAGCACATTAGTTTCGCTTCGGTATGTCGCCGCTAATAATTTGACGAGGAAATAGAGTGAAGATTGGACGCTTGATTTGTGGTTGAAGTGTCCCCACTCACCTTCCTCACAAATACACACACACACAAAGTGATAGAAGGCGCAGACAGTTTGTTATTATTAACCACTTACGTAAGTACTTGTTAATATCGTACATCGCGTCTGTCCTTCAGTTCACTCACGATGGACGCAACTTCAAAACAAGCTCAATTCAATTTGCTTTGTAATGGCTTTCTGATCACCATGGTTTGGTGACGATTGAAATTGGGCAGATAGGTTAATAATAGACATCAACTGCTAGAAAACGTTAACGCTTATAACGTTGCTAGCACACGTATAACACGTATTTAGCATACAATATTATTGAATCAAATTAGTGGCATTTGAAAATATTCATCACTTTCATACCGGTGTGCTATTGTCATTTTAAAGTTACGCATCAATATTTTTGTATTTAGTATTTGACCCTAGTATTTTAGTCGATAATGAATACTATACCGCTCCATTCCGCAACTTTAAACCATTCATTTACGTGATTCCACCTCCGCATTGTCGCAATTTGTTCCATAATGTCTTAGCGGAGCCCTGCTCTCAATTCACTGTTAGTGATTACCTCACGTACTGATGAACTGGTTACTATTGAAGTAGATGGAATATATATGCCTGTCTGTTATTTATTTACAAAATTGAGTGTATAAATAAGTGATGCACAATTTTGGCTCATTCATGATTCCCACTGTTTTATTTTAGTACACATAGATAGCTTTGTTCATCAAATAGAAAATGCGGAGAGAGTCGAAAAGTTCCAAGTTCCAGCACACAATTGAACGGGGAAAGTAAACAAAGGGAGACCACGTTGGTGATCGTCTGTGCGCGAGGAAGATTGAGGGGAATGGTGCGGCATAGGATGAGGTTTTCTAATGAAAGATTCAGATATTTCAATCTTTCAAAGCATCCTCATTGTTTTCGTTGGCCAACCATGCATCCACTTAAATGTTGATTATCACCATATTACGTGAATGCAAACACAGATCTGGGGCAAACGTAACAATAATTGTCATTACAATAATCAAAAATTATTATCCTATAATTATCAATTAATTAATTGTTGTCCTATTCAATGAGCATATTTAACTGCGGCTGTTCCTAAATTCCCTGAGTTGTTCATGGGAACAGAGTCATATTTTATTTCTCTACAATTACTGATTGCATTCAGAGTGTTACGAAAGAAAAGCTAGAAAATTTCTTTCCAAAATGCAAGTTAGATATTGGAGTACTGGCTACGGCCTCTATTTTGAACAAATTGCGAGTGGATTCAACAAAGTACTATCTATTTATGAATGGCAAAACTTGCTGCTAATATTTTCTTTCAGATGTTAGCAAGCAGGCAATAAATTCACTGGTATAAAGCGACAAACTTCTTTCATACTTTATAATAAGTGAGTAATAAATTATCTGAAAGATGTCAATTAATCTTTAAAACTACTTTAAATATTAGTTTTCAAGGAGATTACATCCATTACCAAGTCTAAAATAACAAGTTAAGTAGTGTCAGTTTTGAAGGTAGTAAACACAAATCATGAAATTGATATTTAACTGCATCACTTTATTTTTACCATAAGATACAAGTTTATAGGTGTAGTAATGGCTTATTGATTACTTCGAGAGTTGGAGAGGACGATGAAACATTCAAGGTTTACTATGTACGGGAACAACGACAACCAATCTTGGACCGTGCTCTTTATTAAGTAGTAAAATAGTTAATAAAACATGAAACAATGTATTTTAAATAGAACGCCGTCCGGACGCGTCCTCCTGTAAATAAAACAGGTTAACACACAGAAACAACGCCACAAGAGGCCTTTCATTACCGTAAATCACAACAAGTTTCCAACTTTTCCATTTATCACTCGATTGTTTAGCCCACCATTCACTGTGCTACGTATAGAATACAATTGACAGCTTTCGCATGCATTTCAATTGACGCGTCGGCGTTTTCTTACGATTCCCACTAAATCATTCCACACAAAGGGGAATCCAGCGTTTCCTGGGAATACAGTGTCTATTGACTGAATATGTGTGCATATATTGTTGGACAAGGAACGACAAAGTCGTTCAATCACAATGGTTTGGTGGATATTAGGACACCATAACCGACACCATCCACCGCCAGCCAAACTAGGCCAACTCAACCTGCCGTAACGTTTTGTGTTTGTTACGCGTAACACAATCCTCTGGTACGAAGTAAAGCGGCTTCTAGGGGAAAACAAGTTTGCAGCCGTCACATGCACGCACTTCACGTGAAGTATGTGCATTGCGGGAGAAAGTAGAGCTAGAAAGTATCATAGTACAACTTACAACAGTATACTATACAACATCTGTCCATATGACATTTATGTATACTTTCACCAAGTCCCATGAAAAATGCCACACCAACGAGTGCACTACGGTCGTTGGCTTTCTCTTTTTAAAAATAGGAAAAGAATAGAAAGAAATGACAAAGACTTTGAAGCATGTGGCAAGGATCCAAAAACTGGAAGCTGATGTCAGCGCGGAACACACTGAACTATAAGCATTCGAATTGTTATTAAATTCATTTTTAAGTGTTCCACGATACACAACTCATCATAATAACAATATCAACTGTTTTATGACATCATAACTGGCTGGGTAAGGACAGGAAAGATGGCGTGTTGTATTTCGTGCACGACCACCATTGCCGTCGCCGTGGCAATAAAAATGGATATTATGAAAATAAGAAAAAGAACGTGTCAGAGTAATATGTTGTCCATCTTAATGTAACAACTTAATTTCAGCATGTCACACGCTGAAGGAATTTCTCTCTCCAAAAAGATCACCACAGGAATATTGTAGTTTGTTAGAAAAATAAATACTGTGAGAGAGTCACAAGTTTTTAGTTGAAATGCTGTGATGCATATTTTCATTCTATTCTAGACTGAGGCTTGGGAGAAAACACCAAATGGAAGAGTTGAAGAATGAGGCATAAAAGAAAATGTAAATACGCACAGACCATATACCCTCCACATTCTATTCACCATATAGACTAAAGTGCCAAAAGTACTAGGCGCATTCACATAATTTATTCGTATAGGATAAAACTTTTGCAGTCGGCTGCAAATACGAGTGTCTAGTTTTGGATTCCTCTTGTCATAAATTTCCAACTAGTCAACTTTTTTAGTTAGTTGTTGGGATGCATTAAAAAATTGTGAGTTTGTCTGCATACTCATCTCATCATTCTATCTCAGTTCGTTAAAAGGAGAGTGTTCCACACTTTCGGCTTAGAAAAAAGCACACCATCCATATTCATACTGCTAAAAAAGATGCTCCCAACTCTCTCTCTCCCTCATTCTGGTTAGCTCCTCAAAACAACGTGACAATTTCTCAATTTCTTTACTATGATGAGATTATATGTGCCGTGGAGATGCACGCAAAATATTATTACTCTACTCGTTGTGATCACTAAAGAAATGCAAAGTCTTCATCTTCATCTGGCCATACAATTTCCCGATTCCATTCCATTGCCAGATTGTTTGAGGTTCATTTTCCTTTCATGGTGCTGCTGGATAGTAAATTATGTGTCATTTTAACCCGAAAGGAAAGAGCTCATCACCACGCCAGCCAGCAGCATCCATCTACATCCATCCCATCACTGCCATTCCATCATCATCCACCCACCCTACCAGCATTAGTGCTACATTATATAGGGACAGAATGCATTGTAGTGGTGATGAAACAGCACCACACATCTCTCCACTACTCCTTCGCTCTTTCATTCTCTCACCCGGAGTTGGTATGCCTCCCTTTCAAGATTTTTGCTGATGCTGTTGTTGTTGTTGCTGGTAGCGGTAGTGGGATTGGTGTGCTTGGCATATTACTCCCGGTTCGCCTCTTTCTCCATAGAGAAAACTCTAACCTGGTCTCACTTGATAACAAAATTATCTGGAGCTGACATTATGCTCGCAATACCCCTGCTGAATTATTTACTACCAGTTGTTTCGTTGCTACTATTAGCACCATGATGATACACTGATATACTGTTATACAATCGCTAGTTCTGTATAGTATGCCTATAAGGGGAACCAGAGAGCCGTTTTATATAATGTAACTACGTATGGCCAGCCTGTAATGCATGTGTCAGGATATGCAAAATGTTGAGTTGTAATGAATGAGAATATAAAAGAGTAGAAATGAAAGTTACTGATTAACATGTAAGCATTGGTTATAAAACATGTGATTATTTATGCATGTATCCATCAATTTTAATATGGATAGACATCGGATACTTCTCTGAGCTTAGCTTTCTCTCTTGTTCTCATCCTTCCTCTCTTTCTCTCTCTCTCTCTCTCTCTTTCTATCGCTGTCCTACGCATGATGTCGGGGCCATTTATGCACCAGAGTTTATATGAGCACAATAGGTGATAGTAGACAAACGTTATGTTTGCCCATAAACATTTGGGCTCTTGTTAAGGTTTATACTTGTCCATATTTTAAATATAGGAGAATGTGTTGTTTGGTGCAAGGTGCTTCTCAGATGTCATGTGTCACCAGCTTGGTTCTTTAGTCTTGACATGAGTAGCAGCGGGACAAAAGTGTGTTCCACCACTCATTCACTCTCTCCTTGCGTTACTTTCATCTACATTTTATAGCTGAGAAGGAAATAGGATAACCAGTTGGTTATTCTTGCTTTTCCCTGTCTATGCCAGTAGGAGTTTTGTAGCGTCTCCTCTTAATTGGAAATCCTAATTTTGGTCGGCAGAGAAAGGAAGGGAAGAAACAGAGGATTCTATGAAAGGATCACTGCTCTGGCATACGAGTCAGTGGTGGAATGAATGAGAATTGCCTTTGACAGTGGTGGTAGCATGGAAAATGAGAGAATGAGAGGAAAAGTGAAAACGAGAGAAAGGGAGCCACAATGATTTCCTACAGCGCCAGAGGACTACGACGACTTACTGAAAGGCTATGTAAAAATGATAATGTTAAATAAGGCACATCCGGTAAAGAAGGTTACTATTTTATCTACCAGACAGTCGTATGAGCCTTGATGATTTGAAAAGTTAGTTATTTCAAAGTATGTTTACGATAGATCATTAGATCATTTCATTCGAGTCAATACAATTTGCGTGTTTTATGATTAGAAGTGAGTTCATGTAATTACTTGGTAAACCACCTAAGTGTATTACGCTAAGGTGCGTATGTGTACATGCATACATATTTAGGCACCTAAGTATTTACCAAAGGTTTTTGCCTTTCTGGAATTAATTTTCCGTTTGATTTCTTTGGTTTGTAAATCAAATGTACAGTTTGATATCTACACATACATTTTCAATACTCTGTTCGCTAGAATATAGCTTAATGTACAAATTTTTTACCGTGCTATCGGAGCATGGAAAGAATGGAGTACCTTTGAAAGGTTACCTTTATACCTATTATTTACTAATGTTAATTGTCATTTTGTTAACTGTTTTGTTTTATTTTATTTGCAAATTTAGTGCCTTTAATTACCGTATGTCCTTTACCCAAATGTCATTATAGTACTTACTACCATTCATTTGCGCTCAGGCAGTCTTGTGAAAACATTTTTTGGCTTCTGAAAGCTTTCTTTTTCGTAGTGCATAATATAAGGTAAGTTTTTGTGAAAGATGAAAGGTATAATCATCATCAACACACTACCACCATCACGACGTTAAAGCTAGTAAAAGTGCTTAATATTAAAATATAATTAAGTGTGCAACTATATGCCACTTACTATAATTATTAGTATCGCACACACACGCTCCCGTGCTCAGCTCCCCTTTTTCGCCCTCGTCTTAATCCATTTTAAGTTTTCTTTTCTGTTTGAGTTTATATATGAAAATCCGTCAGCAATCGTCTTCACTTATGCACATGGGGATAACATAGCAAGTTATATGATAATATGGAAATCTTTTCACTCTGGATAGAGACAATAGGGAAAAATCTCGACTGTCTTAATATCTGTCTCAAGTTGCCAGCTGATGAGGGACTCAAGAGTGAGGAAAAATAAGTGAGCGAATGGGCAGAGAAGAGCAAGATGTTTTATGCGTTTGGGGACTTAAAATGGATGGATGAGTGGGATCACTTTAAAAAGTGGGTTTTCTTTCCTCTGATTACCCTGATTTTCCATCATCATTATCATCACCCACCATCATCTGCTATTGTTTGACGAACGAGTAGGAAATTCTCAAGGGAATTCGCAAATGTGATGGGACCACCATAATTTTCTTGCTAATATTATGTCCTTACTGGAGTCTATGCAAGAAGAATGTTTGTGTGCGAGAGAGTGAAAGAGGATTCTTCTTTAATGAACTTACTTTTCACTCACTCTCTCTCTTTCTCCATACCTCTCCAGCTCTGATTTCCTTGTCGTGATCTAATTTGAAAATTAAAATGATACGACGACTACTCATCTCTCGTACAATTCAATTAGTTCAACTTGATTATTCTCCAGTTTTCATTGGCTTGGTTGGTTTTCCAGGAAAAAATTTGGGATATATATGTATATATGCATTAATATTGCGTAGGACGACGAGGGCGCAAACAAGACGAGAAAATACTCTTGGGTGTATGTATAACTTGCATTTCAACAAGTTTCGTTTCTTCTACACTGCCTCTTAATCTTTCTGGTTAGATATTACGTGGAAATTTCATTTCCCACATAACAAGTTCTCAACTCATCCACTCCATTTCCGGAATGTTGATGCCTCAACCCAGCCGTTGTAATTTGTGAAAAAAATATACAAGACACACGCAAGGAATTAACTACAGAAGATTTTTAGCCTCAGAATTTTTCCACGAAAACTTTTATTTTCTCATGTTATTTTTTTCATTGTTGCCCCAAAACTGTCTACTGCACATTTGGAGACTTCCCTGTCTCTTTCATGTTTCATCATCATCTTTGGCATAAACAAGAAGAAATTCATGAAACATCGCAGAGTAAACCCCACTTGTCGGCAATAAAACGCTAAAAAATTGTAGCATTAATAAAAAAAACAGCAATGAAAATCCCATAAATCTTCTTTGTACGTTATATGATCGTGCACATGAATGCCATTTACAGATGACCGTAATGGCGCTCCTTAAAATGATTTACAAATTTGTAGAAAAAAACGACTTTTGAGTCATACTACCTACTTTGTTACTTTTTCAAGATCGAGAGAGTAATACCAACCACCACCACCATACGGCTTAAAGGACCGATTCAACTGGAAATATTTTTTTATTTACTTGCTTTATATATACTTAAGATGATACATACCTAATACGATATATTTGTGCTGCAGAGTAGAACAACATTCCATTCCACTCATTGCAAGGCATCCTGTGGTGTGAAAACGTGGTGTAATTTATCGTCGATTCTGGTGGTGGTCCCATTAAAAATACTTACAACGTCTATACTTTTTACACTGCTACCACAGTTTGCGCTTTTCTCGTTTGGCTGATTTAGACGAATATGTGGTATATCGAATGTGTGTGGTAGTGAAGATGAGAAGCCTTGAAAACTTCACCCACTGCTACCACACACAACAGTAGTATGTAATCTGTGCAAGATAAATTAT
Source organism: Sinella curviseta (assembly GCA_004115045.4). Classification (NCBI taxonomy): domain Eukaryota; kingdom Metazoa; phylum Arthropoda; class Collembola; order Entomobryomorpha; family Entomobryidae; genus Sinella; species Sinella curviseta. The sequence continues at coordinate 17,826,646 of CM065489.1, read as the reverse complement.
TGTATCTGATCGTGAGACTATCTTTTCAGTCAGACACGCATTCCTGTGGCTTCCTATTGATGGTTTCATGGAACATTTCCTTTTACCTCATCTCAAATAAATAAATAGTGTAATACGGCTTTATAATGTTGCGCATTTCTAGTGCTGTACAATGGAGTTGTACGTATATGCATACACATGAAGATGTGGTCTGTATTCTAATGCATAAAATATTATGCGGGATGTATTTGTACAAATTTTTATCAATCAAGAGAATGTGAAAGGAAGCTGCATAATGGCATTGCTACGTCGGCAACACAACCACTTATTTTATAAAGACATGACAAATATGTAATAATAAACAGATCTACCGTTTCAATTTCACTTCACTCAGGAACGATCTTTCCCTTTTATTTATGGTTTCGCGCATCTTTCTTCAAGAACCGTGGAAAGAAGGAGGAATGGCGCAACAATAATAATGCTGCTTTTTATACAGTCGGTGAAGCAGAAACCTCACAACAAACGGATTTAGAGCGTGTACGATTGCATGATATATATGTTACGACACGAGAATAAAAATGTTCCAAGATGGCAACTTGTCTTATAGGCCGCTTCCCAATATTTCGCCACGGAATAGCCCTTCCAGTGGAAACCGCATTTGTTGTTGGCTGGTTGATGTGTAAGTTTACACAGTTTTTTACACATGCATAGACACTGGATTGCTCTTTGAAATGAAGTTTGTGTACTTCCATTGAAAAAAATGGAAGCAGAAAAGGGACACTTGAAATAGCTGGATATTCCGTAGTAGACATGTTGAGCCCATTCTATTTTTGTCTCTATCATTTTTATCCCAATGTCATAAATTGCGGGGATCAATTCCGTCATTATTTGGTTACTGTTGACGTGCTTTAGTATTTTTGAAGTAGGCGTATAGAATTTTACCATTTCGCCTTTTTGTTGTCCCCTAAATCTTTCCGTCTTTCCTCTCTCTCTTTCATTGAGCGAGCTGGAAATTAAGCTTCCCCGTTACAAATTTGACTTACAAGTGGGTAAACAATCCATAAAGAGCGGGGATAAAGTCTAGGATATGATTTCGATGCAGAATACAAACAAGGAGCTAAGAAACATGAGAAGGAACACTTTTGTTTGTTTGGTATTGGTTGCTGGCAACTGGTAAGTAGTGTGTTGACCCCGGTTGTACCCTAATCGTGCTTATGTACTACCACATCATGAGTCTTAAACAAATAAGAGAGAGAGAGAGGAGAAACGCCACTGGCTCTTTACCACGTTCTGTATGGGAGCTCCTTTCCGTATGGGAACACAAAAAATTATTACATGACTTTAATTTCATTTTACATAAGAGTAAAAAAGTGAGATGAGTCAAGTGCACGTACACACGACGACACGGACTTGCTTCTACACCCACTTGACGACAGCACACAAAGTGTTATGGTGATGAGCACGATCGAGACGACGACATTTGTTGTGGCTCTGGGGGTAATGTAGAATAGGGATCAAATTATTTTGTTGCTGTTTTCGAGGTTCATGTCATTTATTCCATAAACCAATAAGGATATCAGGTTTTTCCCAACTCGGCGGTTTTATTCATTTCATTCATCATTTATTCTAGTAATAATTGGTTCATCGGTAGAGGATTAGGACTGAATAGAGGTCGCGAAGATATTTTCTTGGAATTACTGACAAGAATGAACTGAATGAAATCCCTTCTCCTATTACAATTAGCGTCGTGCTGACTGAGCGTTGAGACGTCTTTATGTCATTAATATTGAATCAGAGCAATAAATGGGATGTATGGACGACGAGCATGACTACAACGGCGATAATATTTTGATACATTTTTTCTCGTTAACATCCCTATTTTATGATGCCTATAGCTTCCAAAATGAATTCCTTATGTCCTCATATTGGATTTGTTTCTTTTCGAGTTTTCCGACCGAGTCATGGCCATGACAAAAAAAATATTTATAAACTTAATATGAGCAACTATTTTAGTTTTTTGTATTGTTTCCTGTATTCTATACACTCAATATCAAATAAATAATATTTTATTTCTCTTTTATTATAAAGCAGTTTGCTCTTTTTTCTGTTGCTCAGAACAGTTTTATTGCTTTACTTTTGCTATTTGTATGGGAATACTGGACGTGCTGACGCACTTTCTCTTTTTATGATTTCTTAAGTGCTTCCTTTTAATGCACAATATTTTTGTCAGAAGTAAACAAAGCATGTATTTATACTAGCAAACAATTTGTCTTTTGGTTTTCCCAACAAATTTCATACACACGTAAGATGCCCAAACAACAGGGCATACAATTTTTGCACCAAATCGATCAGTACCGGAGTAGATGTAGCCTTCGAGTTTTCCTATTTATACAAATACGATTCAAAGAATTGCCTAAAATTACTTATGTCGCCATGCATCCTGTTTTCCACTATGTCATCTTCCCTATGCGGTCATGCAATGACCATTTTTTTGCTATGAGTTAGAGGGAAATGCAAGAAACTAAAGTGCATGGATCAGGTTTCAACAAAAATATGTACTTGTCTACTCAAGCAAAAGAATGTGTTAGAATGTCCAAGGTCTGAAACAGAGACAAAAAAGTAGAAACAAAAAACAAGGCGAGTACATCTTTCTTTATTTTGCATGTAGGACATGAGTGGTAGGTATGCCTTTTTTGTAGGATCACGGTGCTGTCACGCTCCCACATCATGTAGTCATCATCGTGTACGGTTAAATTCCAAGTTTCAAGACTTGTAGTATGTACTCGGCAACAACAGCGACGTACAAGCTATTTTTATCTATTGCCATAACAATGAGTAGATGTTCTATATTTATTTGTCAAGTGGCATTTATTTTATAAGGGCATTTTTTGTTTTCGCAACAGCAATTACAGATAATTCCTAATTATATATAGGCACCACACTCCTCGGATTATGTAACCGACAAAAGTTGATAGAGATCATAGAGGACACACACATGGTGTCTCCATGTGTGTGTGTCCTCTATGATGGAGACGCTAGCCAATAAAATAGTATAAAAATAGTTTCTCCATTTCCTTGGCTAGGCTAAAAAGTACATAGAGTAAAGACTTCCGCTTCTTCGAAGAAAGAGAGCATGAAAATAGAAGGAATGACATAAACAGTTAGAAGGGCTACCAGGAAATACACAACACTAAAATTAAGTATAAGCCGTCAAAATGTACGACAACGGACGAGTAGCCAAGTTCAAAGTAACTTTTCTCCGCCTTTCTCCCTTTCTTTCGTCTGTTTTTCCATTTTTCACTTGCTTGCCTGCTCCTTCCCTTTGCTATTCTTTGAATTCTTCTTTTCACTTTACGTCCATATCAGCTGCACTAATTTCTACTCTTCATGGTCCGTTGTGGTTCGCCAGAAGTAGGCAGGAAAACAAAGGAATAGAGAATTTTCGTAGCGACCCTCTACACATACCTACTAAAGTGAGTACATAACAGACAGTTGCAAGCAACAATTGCAGTATGAAATGAAAAGTTAGTGAAAGTGTCACACTCAACGCCAACAATAATGGCACGGTCTGTCAGATAAAGAAAGTTTCGTTCCATGAAATCTTCATATAGTCATCAAAGCATAGCTCATATACATACATGTGTATGCCCTTCAATTTGCTTTTGTTGAGCTACTTTCAAACCACACACATACACACACACTTGTTCTTACTTTTCCTCATTTGGTTGCCTAAAGCGAGAGAAAGGATTTCTCAGTACACGTCAGCGTGGTGGTGGTGGATGATGTGAGTGTACAGGATCTTGGTAGTCATTCATATTACTATTATTATTACTATTACTACCATTATTGTTATGGTACACAAAATCAAGTTTTGTTTTCTTCTGAGGCGCATTCAGTCAATGACTAAAGGCGCGCGTTGCCGTGTTATGTAGTGTGTGTGAACGCGAGGCTAGTAATAAATCTTCATTAGGAATGAGGCTTTGCGGGTGATGTTGTCCCTTTTATCACGACTTTGTTTTTCTCGTCTTGTGGTGGTGCGTGGTGCAGAAAATGTATACATTTCGCTGCTAGTGAGCACAAAATAATCTGCTACTTGTATTTATAAGGGAAGTGAAATATGAGATAATGCTGTACACTGCGACATGCTCACACTCACACGCCCTTCTACCTCGCAATTCGTCGTATACAAAAAGTAGAGAAATTTATGCATATATGCGTTCCATTATGGACATGTTTATCCATAAATCTGAACACGGGGAAAGAGAAAGTGTGTGAAAGAGTGAACGACTGCATTTTGTTTTTAAAAAAGTTTTGCGTGGCCTGTCACGAGTCTTGGTGGCGGTTGTAGCTAGAGCGGTGCTGATGTCATGGCATTGCTTTTGAGATTTCCAGAGGTGAAAACAGGGACGAAGGTTGGTATGATGGGATCTATGGCTAGTATTTATATTCCACGCACCGTATAACACGTATTTCGTGTACTTGGCTGCTACTTTCTCCGAAAATTGGACGCCTGTGGCTGGGTAATAATATATATTTTGATTTGGGTACACGGAAAATTGTATATGCACACGAGTGAGTGAGTACGTTGATTCAATTCTACGGTCGTGGGCAAGCCAGGCAGTATTGTGGAATATATTGCTAGATTATTTGATAGATTACTGATGTTGGAAAGGAAACCTGAAATTGGAAGAAACATGATTTTCCACGTTTTCAACGGAAATGGAGGCCACCTTACGCCTGGACGTGTGCAGCTGGTACTGTTGGTGACCAAATCTGTTTCATCTATCATCGCTAAATGTGTACATAAATCGTACATTTTATGTTCGCACTTTATTGTCACCTCTACCTCTGTATAGTGTGTAACTTTTGTGACTAAATCATTCTTTCCGGCAGGGGAAAGTTCACTCATCTTCTTTTCAAAGTTCCATTAGCTCGTGATATGTAAAGTGATATCGGAATTAGTTGAGCATGCTTTCGCAAACAGTTCCTGGGGTACTCCGCTGCACAGAATAATAATGACAATGGCATACGTATATATATGAAAGAGACATGCAATTGGATAATGGTTAATCACTTTGTCAATTAATGAAATTGGTTCGCAAGTTCAAAGGTAGTTGAAAATTGTGAGACGGGAGATGTATTGAATAAAAATCGATTCCACTCCATTCTTAAATACCTACCCATGTGGAGAAGTACAAAGTAGTAAAATGGCAATAACATGGCATCTGCCATATTGTGACATAATTTATGTGACATATATGGTTTCTTAGCTGGCGCTTTAAGCATTCTTAATGATATTGCCCACAGCCGCAATGGAAGTATCCATTTAATTTGAATCCTAGTGTTTTCGTTGTGAATAAAATATCATGTATACATATAGATATGCTAGTACAATGACGTCGTCAAGCAGCGCAACGATTTGAGTCAGAGTGTGTGCATCTCGTTTAATTATTCCATTTCCATGATTTCAATATCAATTTGAGGAACTATGGTAAAGTTGAGTGGTCCACAGAATGGCACAATTCTTTTGAAAAATGACACATAATACATATATATTCATATTATCATATATTTCGCAACATGTGCACAGTTGTGGCGTACACGATATACATAGCTACACATATAGGCAGTTATAATGATACTGATGATGACATAGCTCATAAAACAAAAGTAGGTGCAAAACTTGGTTCATAGAGAGAAAGTTGCCACGAGCAAGTTTGAGTTGAGTAATAAGAAAACTGTGCACAAGCAAAACGCAAAAAGGCTCTTAATCAGGCCTAGCAAAGTTGTTGAATGAATGTAAAACTTGAAAAAAAAAGTATACGGAAGAAAATGAAGGAGATGTAGAAGGAGAAGAAGCTGACGACATGATCATGATGATGGCACCACGAAAACCTTATTTACTTCAGGCGTTCGACCTCCTTGCATTTCGATTTAAATGAATTTACACAAGAAATTATGAAACGCCTCTTGCAAATGAGAAGAAAAAAACTAAAAGCGTGAAGGAAACGTGCTGGAAAATACAGGGTTCTTCAAACTAACGAGCAAATATCGTCACCTGTATCATCCTTTTCGATTCAAGTGTATACATGTTCCAGTCCATGGCGCTGAAGGCGTACAATGGATACAACTTTCACCTGGCTTCTCTCTCTCTCTCCATCTTACAATTGGTAATCTTGCACACTGAAAGTTATCAATTTTCCTATCCAGGATATAATCAAGGCCCAGCTCAAAATTGAACGGGATCTCTAAAACATGATTCTGCTGCAATCGTATATCTTTTTCATATTTAAAAAAGATGAATTGATTGGGTACTCACAATCCGTCGTCAATTTAGCTACTCCCTTTTGGATCTCGTTTGGCTGCTCCTCGTCTAACTAACAAGCTAACCATGGACTCACGTGCATACATATTACATCAAAATGTGTACAGTTGATTATTCAAAGAGAAAAAAGATGAAAGTCTCTTCACGTAACTTACTTTTTTGCATCAAAATGGCTTTGAACACTGGAATATACGTTCAAAACATATGCACTGTGGCTTATCCATGTTTTCTTGGCTGAACAAGGTATGCACAAAGCAAATTACTCACTGGTAACGGGAAACTTGCTATAATAGTCTTCACTATTTTTGATTAATATAAATATGTTGTGCTGGATTGATTGGGCGTGATCTAGTGTCATTTAAAGAACAACATTTTATTTTGGACTCAAACGTTTATTAGCCATATCAGCACTTTGGTATACATGAAAAATTTCCCCTAATCCTTTAACAAATTTCTAACAAATGGTTCCATCATTTAAATGAAGCAAGTTTCAATTTATTTAATGCCTTAATTTAACTGCATTAATGCCGTTTCCAAATTGTTATTGCTACTAGACTGTGTGGTGGGGTGAAGAAAGTTTTACAATCCTTAACCTATGTATGGAGGTATATAGCACATAGGTTTGCCATCAATCGCTCGACATGACAATGTAGAATGTTAAAGTACCTAACCACCAATAAGATTACCAGAAAGATCATACCTTATATAACGATTACAGGGAAAAAGCTGACAATAATAAAAAAACTTCCTTCACCCTAACAAAATTTTCGTCCTTTCCGTTCTGTTCTTATTTTTTTGCCTATCGCACATGCACATGTTTTAATGGAGAAATTCTATCGAAAAAAATGAAATAGCTACTCTCGCCTTCCCTTTTCCACTCCATTAGCGTTTTTCTGGCATGGGCGTTTTGGGTGGATGCTCATACTCGTATAACTGGCTCGTACTTTTACCGAAGGCAAATGAAAATCCCATACCGGCTGCTAGCCAATAATGACAAATGAGAAAAATGCTTTTTGATATGCTCCATCAATAAAACTGAATTTACGTCATTTTTGGTAATAGTTAACTGCATCAATATATCTCGGTTTTGATTTGAGGCACATATCGTACCATAAACCATATCCGGTTTTGTACAAAAAATGTTGACTGTATAAACCGTCAGGATAATAATAATGGTAAGAGGGTTCAATTTGAAATTGAGAATAATGTAGATATCGCCTTGGGTGATGCGATGTCGATTTCGCATTCATGGACTTCCTCAACTCCATGGTCCCTCCATGCACCACATCATTTTTCCATAAAATGTCAGGATATCTGTTTTCTTACAGTGCAGCCACTTACATTGTGCAATCTCTCCGAGAAAACTAAAAATAGAGGGCTTAGCCCCCTTTTGAAAGCAATTTCTTTATACACTAATTCCATCGGACAGAAGATATGCCCACATCAAATTTTACATGGTTATATGAAGAAAATAAATAAATGTGGAGCATCAGATCAATGGCGAGACATTCTGTCGTGGGGCGTCACGTTAGAGTACAAGTATCGGACGCAATATTATACAATTCGAAACAAAAATGTGCATGGAAGATTGGTGGTACTACAAATTGTGTGTAGTACTGCCGCTACTATTCCTGCTCACTAGACCAATTTGCTAATGGAACTTTCTCCGAAGATACATAGCAACGTGTATTCTCTAAAACTTTCTACATGGATGGATGCATGAACATGAAAGGGCAAGCAAAAGAAGAAGAAAAAAATGTTTTTCTTTCTGTGACACAATCATTCAATACAGTCATGTATCTAGATACCATTTAGGTATATTTTATCCATCGCTTTTCATTCTTTTGTATCGGAGGAGGTGGCAGTGGTAGAGCTCGCACAAGACAAGCACAGCCACCAAACATGTATATTTTTTGCTTATCTTACTCCCTAAAAATGAATCTGTTGTGAAACAGGAGAAAGGACAAAAAAGCCAAAACCCATTTTTCACGTAACAGTCATTATTACAATTTGTTACCTTTTTGCGAGAGACAAGATAAAAAAACGTTTTTTGACCGCTATTGTTTTATAGGTTTCCTTTATCTTAGCTTAGGTTGTACTAACATGTATGGCTACACTATTTCATTAAGAAGTATCGCTAATGCATTCTCGGTGAAGTTTTGTTTTTCGCAAATGTGTAGGCTGAATCTGCCTGTGTTCACGTGAATTTTCTGGAACATCAGCGTGTTTGCCTTTTGTGACTTGCGTTGTCTCCAACGCAAACATCACAAGTGTCTGTTGACGAGGAAAGTCTTTGTAGAGTCTTTATAGAGGTTGTCAAATGCAAAACTGTTCTGATGGTTTTTCATTCTCATCATCATAGCGACAAAAATATGAACATTAAACATTATAATCGTCTGATGATGATGATGTCGTTCTCGAACTCATTTTTCTTGTTATGTTACATACCTAGCTGTGTTCTCTGTGTTGTTGTTTTTCAGACTCCAAATCACTTTTCATGGGAATCTCTAATGGCTCTTTTGTAGTTTTTCTTTATAATGGTCAAACTACCTCTCCTGCAACAGCTACCTGACTAATAACAAAGTTTAGTGCACACGCCGTAGCTACATAAAGAGGTCTATAAATAAAAGTTTCCATCTTTCATTAACATCCTGGATCAATCCTGGTAAGAAGGAAATTAAATAGTAGGCCATCGCCACACACGACGGAAGGAGTTTTCAAATGCAATCCACCATCACAATTTGTGTAATTATTTTAAAGCTTATTAGTAGGGCCGTCTTACATATTTAAATCGTATTTACAGAACTTGTTAATTACCCATTTTTCTACAAAAGTAATAAGATTTGACAAGTTTGCAAACTGAAGCCTGAAACATTAACTGGAAACGTCATATTACAAGCGTCGTGAAACATTATTTGCCAACCATTCCATAACGGGAACTGCCCGTTAACAATTATTGTACAAGGACAAAGCTGTAATTAATACCATCTTGCTTCATACTTATTTATTCAAAAGTTACGAAAGGGCTCAAAACTATAACCATGTCAAGGAATGTTTGTTGCTGAAGTATTAAAATGGCTTCGGAGAATGGCATTCCCAATTTGCACAGCTTTTTTCATTATGAAACAAAATTAAAATGAAGTTCAAAAATTGGAGCAAAATGACCTGCACAACTTTGGCAGGAAAGCACTGTCATATTTCCTCTTTCAACCAAATTGCCAGGCCATTTGAAAAAGAAGGGCCAGGCAATAATGTTTTATTACTCGTTTACTTCTCTTAACTTGAGCCATTTGTTATTTCAACTTATTTATTCGATGAGCGTTCAGTCTACCGAGAGCAATGGGCCTCAACCATAATCTCTCCGATGGAGCAAAAGTTCGTAAGTTATGATTAACTCTGAAAATTAACATTTTTGTTCCCATTCATTTCCGTAATAAGTAATAAAACATTAGACCATTTATGCAGACATAAAAAACTTTGTGTCCTTCTTATTAATTTTTATTATCAAAGTATTTATATTAAAGTGTGCCCCCAGGCCAAATTGTTCGAGGTTTTTCACAAAACGTATAGGTATCTCTCATGTTCCTGCCTCATTTTACAAAAAAATACTTTATGAAGCCAAAGAAAATCTTTGAAAAACATTTTCCTTCCTCCTGAAACAGAGAAGCATTTCATTTTGCCGTATGAAAAAAGCCTACATATTTAACGATTTGGAGGAAGCGGAGGCGCTTTTTATGTCGGTCGCATTTAATGAGTATTTTCATAAAACTCGTAAAAAATTAATAAAAAATCAGTCCTCCTTGGAGAAGGTATAAACTATTTCTGCTCTGTATGCGAGCCCTAAGCCATTTTACATATTTTCAAAGTCGATTATATTTACAGTGAACACAGGGATGTATCACAAACACATCAGCTACGCTTTCATTCATGGGACACCCTAAAATATTTTAATTTAAGAAGCACCTACTTTGTCTGCATGAAAGACTATTAATTTCAAAATTAGAAAATTATTTTTCCAACCGTAGCATCGAGCTCTTAAACAAGCAGTGTGCTGCGATACCTGTTTACTATTTTGGGATTCGTGAGCTGAAAATGAGAAGAATAATGTTTCACTGGCGGCCCACTTTGGGTTTTATGATTTCAGTGTCTATATGGATAAAATACTCTTTTGACCTACAAAAGGGTCACACACGTATAGATATTTATTATTAACCTACTCGAATATTTCTCCAGTTTTTTTTTCTGAAATATTTTATGGGCAACATTTGAGTTTATTCTAATTGGCAATAAAGGAAATATATCAGGTAACAGGCAGTTTCCGTTTACAAGACCATCATCATGATTGGATAAAATTGGATTGAAGTCTGGTGAAATATGGTCCTCTGGACACATCGAACGGTGTCCAGAGAACTGGGGAATTGCCAGCCATGTAACAGCGAAGGGACTAAAAATCTGGTGGAAAGAGCGCATCCTGATTCAAAATCTATTGTTTCTCTCTTCTCCTCTACTCGCGTCAATGATTATTCTGTGTAAAGACTAGTGAGAGACATATTTAGAATGGTAATGTGTGGTAGCTGTGATGTGTGTATCAATCTGGATTATAGCTGCAATAATGGGGTCACCGAGATAAAGCTGAAGCGATAAAAACTAAGCATTGAACATGCCTACGACTTCAACCCTCTTCTTAACAAATTGCTGGGATGAATCTCCAAGGAATACCAGTTTGGAGCGACACAAGAGACGAGAAGAAACTGGAGACAGTGAAAGTAGTATAGCGCACAACTATATCAGCACAACTACAGATTACATTTTATTGCTACCTTGTCTTCCTAAATCTACACGACAACTGTGAGGGCTGCTACCTGATTTGAATTAAAAATCAGTTTTCACTATTCTTTACAAACTTTCATTTATCGAACACAATTGGACGTGCTGTTCGGAAATCTTGAATGCACTTCAATTTAAGAAATGTATTCCAAGTATGGAAAGGGACAAATTGAGAAAAGCAAGTATTCATAATGCTAATGCTAGCAGAACGATGAAACATAATGCCATTTCGCTACACTTTCTGGCCGTCCATCTTCTCATATGACAGTTCTCGATGCTACTATTAGGTTTTAGAAAGAGAGATATAATCTGATAAATCTGATTTGATAACCCGCAGTGGGAGAGCGACACAACAAGGGTATTCGCACAAGAGCACAGTGAAAATAGCAGTTATACCCTCAGTGGAAGGAGTTTGCTAATAGTCGTTAATGTAACAACATGGCTTATCGTTTTAGCATTTATAATGGCAATATACATAAATTAAAATGTGCATGATGGTCGTATATTTAAGTTAAATATTGCTATAGTTGTAACTTGTAACGTTTCAGTTTTCATTGATCAACCATTTATTGTACAAATTGTTTCAACGGATTTATGTATGTAGTTTTCACTAAAGCACTCTTAGCAAAAAATGTTCTACTTTCTCGCGACTTATTATCGTCAGCATAAAATCCTGTGGAGCGGCAGAGAAAAGAAGGGAAAAGGAATTGAAAATTGAATAACACGTTTGTTTTTATATACACACTCACTCAGCAACTTGGCATAAAATCTTTCAAGCCCATAATCCGAAGAAATTGAACCAATAGAGAATATATAGAATAAGGGCTTTTGTGGGAAGTGCATTTCCCTGAAATATTTTTCTTTTATTACAAAAAGAAACACAAACCATAATAATACATCCTTTACCTTATTTTCCCATCATCGTCATTCTCCAATGCAATTCCTCGCTTGCGCTTTCTCTTTCGCGATCTTTTTTCTTGAGGCATTATATATACTCACTCATCGTCAAAGACTTTGTTGAAAAACCACAGGGGCGAGTGAAATCACGATCATCTTCACCACCGTCGTCATCATCCTGCATAATATAAGCAAAGCAAAGAAAGCAGCGGAGAAAACGTAAACGAGTGAGTGAGCACAAAATATAAGAATAAGGCTGACTGCAAAGACGACGACGACGACAACGAATGTGAATGATAAGGAAAAAAAGGAAAGAAGGAAGCAATCTGCATTCAAATCAAAGCTTAAGACTTTTGATGGTGTATAAACGGCGGCGGTACCAGTACTGTCGGTGTACTCTGCACTGAATTCTTTTATTGACTTTACTCACCCCACTTTGCTTTTATTCTTTCTTCTTCTTTTCTACATACACCACTTCACTCACATGCTTCTGTACGACGATGTACTTAGTCTGTCTTTGATTTTCCTTTCTTTTTTGTTTCGATTTCTTTTCATGCATGCTTCGCATTTTATTATCCCGTTTTTTTTCGAAGAGAAAAGGAAAAAATAACACTTCGGATATTTATATCTACATGTCTTGGGATTGTACCTTTATATATTTATGCATGCATGACGAGTGTATATTTCATGTCGGTTGTGGTTTTCATACACGTCACACACACGTACATCATGCTTCAGAGGTACACGCCATACTTGAAGAAGAGGATTTAAAAGCAAAAGAATGAACGAACAAATGACATGGTGGTAGTCGCTATTATCCATAAATAAATATCCGGCGTATAGTATTCGCGAAAATCATACATAGGGGGTAAACGTGCATATCAAATACTTGCTTTAGAATTTAAAAATCGGACCATAGCACAGTTTCCATTCGAATTAAGACCTTTAGTGTCAGTCAGTGTTGTAAATGAACTTCAAACGGGAAAAACACAGCCAAAACCCAGTACATGATTGGAAAGCATGTTTTATTATAAATAACAGATATTTGGTTGAATGCTCACACAAACCTGTCAGTTCACTGGCTCGTCCAGCATACATAAGCCATGCTAATAATCTTAAGTAGTATTATGTACATCAAACTACTTTATCATCATATCTCAGACCTTACCATCACCGCAAACTGCTTCAGTCATTTTTTTCGTCAGTGTATTGGCATCTATATCACATTTTGTTAGACGGGAACTCATAATAATATGCATTCCACTTCCAACATTATATAGGGTGTAGGCGGATAACTTCGCTTAAGCCATTCAAAATATAATATTGATGGATTGAAGCATCTTGAGAGAAAAATTAAGAAGGAAAAAAAGTTTGACAAGAAAGCAAGTTCCACGTAACAAGAGCAAGGAGCAACGCAGGTTTCCTTTGTCCCCTGCGTTTTGTGTATTATGTCTGCTGTGATTTGACGAGAGGCGACGTACCTTCCTCGTCCCTGCATCAGCGGAGAGAGGGGAAATATGAGTTATATACCGTTTTTCATCCGTGGATTTACAAAATACATTCATCTATGTATGTGTATGTTAATAACAGCTAACAACGACGAAGCTTACCAGTTTCAAGTATTTCTTTATTGCCCTCTCCGCTCTCACAGTCTACGTGTAGGTGCCTTTGCAATTCGCGGTATACCCGAGACACTGTGAGTGACTATTTTCGGTGGGAAAAGGTCTCTCTCCTTTCCTGATTTTCTGTTTTCCTTTTCTCATTTTGAAAACTCCTTCAGCTATTGTGTAACTCAATTTTTGAACAACATACATGCCCACATAGATGTATATACAAGGATGGGATCAGATTGAGAAGAGGGAGGACTTAGCCAGAGAGCAGACTAGAAAATCTGAAACGATGATGACGCTGCCGTGTAGCGACACAAATGCTCGTAGTAGTAGTCTTGTACATTTTCCCTTATTTTGCTACCATAACAGCTTTGCGTAACTTTTGCTTTCTACCATTTTGTATCCCTAATGTATACTTATTACTTGTGTGTAAGGTATTTTTTGAGAACGAAATAAAGTAACATTAATCAATGAAGAGGTAGTAGTGGTAGTAATATGAACAAACGAAAATGGCAAATATCTTTCGGTTTCGTTAGCAAAGATTGACTGTCATTACCAGGAGCCTGTGGCAGTTCTAATCCCTGAGCAACAAAGGAAAGTGAAAAAAAGGAATGAACACGAGAAAAAGGGGAAGACCACAGAAAACGAAGAAGGAAACTATATACCCACTCAGCTAGTGTGACTCTGACTAAAGTCATCTCTCGAAAAGATATCTTTGTCGTTGAAGAGTTTTTATGCTTTTTCTCCTTTATATCATCAGCATCGTCATCATATAAAGCCTGCTGTCACACCCATTACAATTGCATAAGCCTCTGCTAGAACTTGATTTTTTGCTGGGGAAACACGAGAGAGAAAAAAAGGACGCAAGAAGTGGTGAAAGGAACGGATTAAAGTGAACAGGCTTTTTTTCTTTTATTCCACTTCTGTCTTGCTTTCTCCACGCTATTTTTAACACAAGACTGCGTGTCTCTCTGTGTGTTTGTACATACGTATGTATGAAATGTACGTCTTTCTTTTGTTGGATGTGGGGAACAATTGTATGATACGTTCACTTGAGCAGCTTGCATTATTGCCTGTGTAACAAGGATATGAGACGACAAGGATTCCTTTCAGTGATGGTGCTGATGCTCTTTCTCATTGTCAATGAGCAAGCGACTCAATGGACTGCTTATATAATTATAAGTTTTTAACACGTTCTTGTTTCATAGGTTGTTGTGCACGGGGAACGCACATGACCATAATGTAGAGAACGGTACATAGTTCAGTCTCTTTTACGTAAACAAGAGTATACAACACGAATTTTCTGAATATTACTTTTTTGTTGGATATCATCACATCAATATCACGGTACGATCACTCATGTGCTCAAATCAAACTGATGACAATGATGAAGACGTCAATGCGGTAATACCAGAAAACACAAGGGCTCCCACACGTTGTCAGAAAAACTGAGGAATCAAATGCTGCAAAACAAGTAAACATATATAACATATTATTTTGTTCAGGTATTTGTTCTGGATTAAGTGGGACATAAGGAATATGGTAGGGATCAGCAAAGCGTATAATAGTGTGAGAAACTTTCTACTTGTTCCTCTCGGTCTTTTATCTGGAAGAGAAAGGAACAGAGAGAAAAACGTAGTACATGGCATGAGAGCGTATTGAGGAGGGATAACCAGTTGAATCTTGCCAATTCCACAAGTTGCTTAAGTATTTTCCTCTCTTCACTGATTAATGGGTATGGAGCTCCTCAATTGATTTCGTAACGAATTTGGAATGGCTTACCATGAAACTAGTTTGTGCCGGTTGAAATGGTGCGTTTTGTTCAACGATGGCATCTCCTAATTCGGCACATGAGAAGTTCGCTCATGACATTTATTACATTTGTTTTCAAGTGAATATTATCAGCAACGGTGGTTAAATACTTGCTTTTCTCATAAATTAATCTACCATGGGCTCCCGTGGTAGTTTATGTGTGGGTGGGTAAATGGTAGCGAGCTATGTATAATATATATTATTTATGTACATGATGAAAGTATGATTTTTTGATGACTTGCGTCTAATGAAAACTTTCAGAGTGAAATGGTGAGAGAGAGAAAGAGTAAAGCGTCGCAATTATCCACATCGTCATGTACATAAGTATAGTCGTTAGAATTTATGCACTATTTAGTTCATTCACTCATTTTCACCGACCACCGAAAAGAGAGAGAGAAAAAAAAGTTTTGTGTGTGCACGCTTGAGTATAGAGGAGTTCGTTAGCTGGAAGCTCGAAAAGCACCTAACAAATTCCCATTGAATGGAAACCAACTTTTGCCATTTCTCTTTTTCTTTTTTTTCTTTGTGAAGTTTGAAACTATTCAAAGAAAAATAGAAAAAATAGTGAATACCTTTGAGCTTTTCGCCATATTGTTACAAGATATACAGACTTACACTTGAGCGAGGCGAGTTTTCTATCTACAGGCAAAAAGTCATCATCACTTCATCATCTACAACATTACCAATCGAAATGGTATCCGAATCATTGTTACTTACTACTAACTTGATGAATCAACTTTACCAAAGATAATGCGAGACGTATATATTTCTAACGGCGATTGCAGGACTTGTCTGCAATGTCTGGGTATATGTATATGCTACTGAGCACAGCTCTGGTCGAGTCGTTTTTTTGCTATTTGACTGCCTGTATCCAATTCGTATAAGAAAAGAAAGTTGTGAACACATGCCTATTTGTGTACAGAGCAGAATTCCAAATGCTTTAGCATCGATTGCAAAGAATAACAACGAAAAAAGGAGATGCTTCGACGATTTAGCGAGAATGTATAGTTTTGATTGGCAAAAGTGAAACTTTCGACAAGACACTTCAAGGTTTATTGCCAAAGAAATTAAAAACAGACACGGCGTTACGTATTCACTCATTGTATATTTTTTGTCTCTATTCCTATCTGGTTATATGATACTTCTAATTTCATTCCATTCCAAAAATATTCTATTCTCGTGGCAAGCGATCAGATGCATTTTTTTGGCAAATACATGCCTGTGTATAAAATACAAAAGGGGTGAGTCTTTTATTTCCAATTAGAGTGCATGGAGAAAACAGTGCGCTTGTTCAGATACAATTTGGATAACGGGTGGCATTACACGATGCGTACGTCCTGAATGGGGTTCATATATCATTCATCACGTTACCCATTATTGCATACATATTTAGATGGTTTCATTTATCATAATTACATTTTCATGTTTTGCCCAATTCTGGAAATCCTTTGTCACGTTGTATTTCTTTTTGTTTATCCTACAGAATGGAGGGTTACGGTAGAAGTGACGGGATGATTGTCGCCAGCAGTCCCTCTTCCACCACTTCCTCCACCCTTAACACCATGAGCAGCAGCGGCGGCAACGCAAACAACAACTGGACTTGGGAGTCGGGAGGAAACTGGTCCTTAAACGCAAACGATGCAGACAGCATTAACGACTTGATGAACAACAACGGTAGCAGTTTGTCAGGCGATGAGGACGAGGATGATACTTTCACGACCGTCTCACTTACTTGCATTGGTAAGGAGAAAATTACATTGCCATTTCCTTCTATTTTATGATGACGTTGTGATTATACATACTTTATTTAACCTACGTGTTGGCGAGACTCGTTCTTAAGTAAGTACTGCTCCGACCATAATGTTTACATTCTAAATTCCTACTATTTGTTTTCACATTTAAAGCCATTTTGTTTTGCCACCACCCTCTCTCTCTCCTACCACTTGTTATGAAACGTTTGCCCGTTTTGTGAGTTTAATAATCTGGCAAACTCATTAGTGAGTGAGTGAGAGAGAGAGATGTTATGTGACGATTCCATGGGAGTACGTATACCCGTTATCTCTTGACGACGGTTCTCACCGTGAATTGAAGTTGTTATATGTACTTATTTAACCAACTAGAAATAAACATTGCGAAGGAGGTAAATTGTGAAGAGATAGCAAGTTGAGACGATTTCGTTTTTATACTCCCCCTCTTTCTCTCGTGTTACGTCTTTCTCTCTCTTTCTCTCATCATGCTTACTTTGTTAAATCAAGAAAATCTTGGGCAAAATACTGATACACACTTTCCATGCAACTTTTAAAACTTTATGCTTGAGGACTCACCTACCATTAGAATATTTATGGCGATGGTTATATGGCGAACCCTTCGACCTCCTTTCTTCCATGCTACTATCATCGTCGTCTTTTAGAAAATACTGGTTTCACGTTTATAAGAAACATGGGGAAAACTTTTTTTTTGAAAAGTTAAACGTATTTGATACAAAAAAATCATGAAAGCACTAAGCATCTGTGTATGTTCCACCATCCCAATCATGCCTTTCCTTCTTCCTTATGTATGCATGTAAAACTTTGTTCCTTGAATTTGTATCATACACCACTACAGTAACGAGTTTGGCTGTACGCTGACTTACTCCTAAACCGTTTTACAGTTACACTTGAGGAATAGAAATTGGAATCTCACAAGAAAATGCTCTACCCTTCTGCTTTATGACATTTTCCTTTTTCCTCGTTACTGTACCAGTTTAAACGTCTTCCTTCTCCTGTTTAAATAAATGAAGACCGAAGACACAAATTTTTCTCAGTACAGAGTTTGGATGGAGTTAATATTTTATATGGGTGCACCTTGTACTTATCTAAGGGAAGCAACAAGGGTAGTGTGATTTTTTGAAGCCGAGGTGAACAAGCATCGAATTGCGTTTCTTCTTGTAAGTCATCAGCATGACGTGAAAAAACGAAAAAGGATGATGAGACTTGTTCCTTTAGGGACTGGGGACGCTTGGAGCTAAAACAGTTACAAAATCTCATTCACAGAATGTTCCACGCTTTTATAATAACATGAAGAAATGGCACTGCACTTACGCAGTATGCACGTAGCATGTATAGTTTTGCAGACATATCTTCCTCGACGCAAAATAGAAAAAAATAAGTAAACAAACAAAAAGGAAAACTGACAAGAAGAGAGGAAGAGTGGGTGAGGGAAGCAGGCTAGTGTATAGAGTGACACAGAATAATCGTATAGGGAAGTTGCTACAGCAACGTGCTCCTTATACTGACGATATCGTACACCACATAAATTTGCAATGAGAGGAGAGAGGAGATACGAAGAAATAAGAAATAGGAAAAGAGGCGGTAGGCAGATAAGATGTGAGTGGAAGAGACGCAGGCATCGGAATTCTCATATGAGTTGCCTGCTTATTGACGTAGCAAGAGCTCTCGCCGTCGCTTTTCCTTTTTTTAAAATAAAATGTTGCTAAGTTTATCCATTTGTATCACAAGTCAAGAATATCTTGTTTTTACAAGATAATCGCCAAGTGTCTTCTTTGAAGATGGAAAGAGAAAGGGAGGGAGGATCTCAGTATGACGGAAACTGGAATGAATAATATTGGTGGAAAGTCAAGTGTATTATGTAGCGGCGCTTGCATAAGCTTCTCTACTGTTCATACTGCTGAAGTAAAAAATGGAAAATGACGGCGGCAGCGGCATCCCAACAAAAACATATATCTACATAGAAATTCCGCCATCGTGTGAAATAATCTACTGGGGAAATCTATTATGGCACATATTTTTCCATTTACGTACTGCTCTTGCCGTATGCCATTCCGACTGAAAAGTGGATTCAAACAGAAAGTGAATATTAACTTGTTCTGGGAGCAACATGGGCTTGTTGATGCTTTTGCCTAAGAAAAAGCACAAAGCAACTGTTTGAAGAAGGCCGATAGATGATGATGCTTGCTCAGAAAGAGAGTCGCTTGGACTACGTTGGTTTTTTTTATGTTGAGATATGGATGCTTATTCTGCCAAAGTAAAATTGCAGTGTCGAATTGCCTGCCAGCATTATTATTATTATCATTGTTACTTTTAATGGACACAGGCCTACAGTCAAGCAGCAGGAGAGGAAGCTCAACTAGAAGTTTCAAACTTGATGATTTATGACTTGACTTGTAGACATTTGCATGACGAAGAAGTCCTCATGTTGTGCTACTATCTCTTGCTATCTATGTGATAACAGTTGCGACCAAAGCAGCGGTGGCACAAGTTCATCGTATGTTTTGTATTTGTGAGTGCTTTACTGTGTCAGGATTCATGATGCTCCGACACAAGATGGTTTTCACACGAGCGCATTTAATAATAAAAGGTAATGGAAATAATAGCAAATATTCATTCATGGATTTATATTTGTATCGGCAATTTTATTTTGTGAGACGAACGTCTGCTAGAATCATCAAACTTCAGTTGGAGCGGACAACGAGATTTCATAAACTGCATGATATTCTGCTATTGATTATGACTTCGTGTTCACTTGCTGACTGACTACGGGCTGAGTAAGGGGTTTTCCCCTGATGTTGGTGTTTCTGTGGTCAACTCAAATGTGCCATTCTGCTGGCACGGTTCTCTTCAAACACAATCAGATATCATATATGAAATGAAGCAAAAAGTGAAATTGGCCGTGGAAAGTTTCACCAACAAATACTATATCGTGCATGTAGAAAAACTTTCCTCTCTCTCTCTTTTGGTATGCACGTGTAGTCATGTATATCATTATGTGTGTGGTTAACGTGCCGAATTCAGAACGCTATCTAAGTAGTCATGCTGTTTAGAGCGGTGGGATGTGATCTTTTTTTGGGTGTAAGGTTACTTACTACTGTCGCATTGCATTGAAACCCATACTTTTACATAAATATCATCATTATTATCGTACTAGTCACTGGTATTGTTATTTTGCACAGATAGTGTTTTGCAACTTAATAGAAATAAGTTTGAGAAAATCTCCTGCTGCCCCTTGTGTCAAACACGAATGATTTATTGCGGTCCACTCACACAACTACACATGAATGAATATATATTCGACAAAGAAAAAAGAATTCGGCAGTCAAACATGAGTAATGTGAGCCAATACAATCTACAAGCGTCCGCATGATTTACATTGAAGAATGAGAATGCAATAAGGAAATTTATTTTTCTACGTAAATAAATAAAGAGACTGGCTCAAGGCTGATAGTGTACGCCTGGACAACTTTTAAATTGAAATGTTAAGTTGTGTTTGATGCTGAGGTTGATAGAGACGCGTATACCGTATAGGCATGTGTACTTATTTCGGTGTCATGACGTTCTCATTATGTCGACATTCTTCTCAAAATTGTACGGACTGTTTATACAACATGCTGTGGCATTTACACAAGGGTGCAACTTTTTTGACGAGATGGAATGAAACTTTTTTTATTTTGCGTGGTTTGTACGCCATTGTGTTCTTGATTTTCTTTCACCGTCGTCGTCATCACCAGCTACCAGCGCTCCACACTAATGCGTGGTCTTGACTTATTTTCCAGCAACTTACTTTTGACTTTGCAATGAGATGCCCTTTGGCGTTCCACCGGTTCCATGACAAGCTGGTGCTGTGGATGAAAAAAAAAACATGAAAAAATCCAGTCAAGGCGAGTAGTCCGTTTGGTGGTGAAGTTCCCGTAACTTTTTTTGTGTAATGATAGCAGGTGGGCATTTCCTGCTGTACAGTGAAAATTGGAAAGAGTCCGCACACAATCTGCTTAAAAATAATACTAATACAGAAATAGAAATCAATGTATCCTTAAATCCCTATTCCGTTTCACTATACTATATAGTCATGCACATCAACGACAGAAGCAACCTCGTATACTTTTTTGGCGTTGTGCCTATACGCATTTATTTACCAAACTTATCGCGGTTAACACAACACGCTCGGCTAAAGCCAAATTTGTAACGGTAGCATCAGAGAATAAAGTAATTTATTATGGATCAATATATTCATGAACATTTTATATGGCATAAAAAGTCAAGACCTGTAAAAAAATAAAAAATAACCTTGTTTGTAGGCATTCGTCTTTCTCTGGTCTCTGCAGAGCCAATAAGGTTGGTAGTAGGATTCTAACGTATTATAAAAAAACACTAATACTTTTATTTGAGAAAGCAGAATGCAATGAAAATGGGGATGAGGACGGTATTTTTCAGAGCAGCAGCAACAAGACTACGAGTGTTATTATTTTCTATTTTATGAGGCAAAGTAGATGATCTGATTTAGTCTGTGTGAATTTTCCCGTTTACCAAGTACAGGTGGAACAAGTACGTAGTGAAACACCTTGAGGCAACGGGAAAGTGGGTAAAAGTATGAAAGTATGAAAGTTTTTTAAATGATATCTTTTTTTCTCGTGAACGTGGAACTGTTCTGGAAGCACTGCTTTGTGTGTAGTGAAATGATTCTTCTTGATTTTTCTTTACCCAACATTTTCCTATACTATCTACTGACTGTTGTAAAGTAAACTTTCTTTGCATGTTATGTTGCAGTATGGGCTATTAGAATGAGGATGAGGGAGAGAGAGAGAGAGAGAGAGAAAAAATATGGAGTATGACTTTGGAGTCGGTAGGGAAACCTTACGGTATTGGCTCACAGGTTGTTTTCTCTTGAGAGAAAAAGAAAACAGGAAAATAATGCATGCTTTAAACCTTCGACTTTCGGCTTCTTTTACAACTTGTAAGCCCTTGGAGCTGGCTACTAGGAAAAAAGCAAAGAGACTTTGTCAGTTACAAAAGATAGGATGGGAAAATTTATGGAAATCCTTGTGTTTCTGTATCAATCCTTTTAGGCATTCATTTGACTACAACATCCATGTCCTAAGTGTTAGTAAAAGATGATTGGCTGCATCAGAAGGGAAAACTGAAACTTATCTTTTTTTACCTTTTGAACCCTTTCTTTTTGTCATCCTGTTAGTTTTCATCTGTATATCTTCTTGGCATTCACAGCGAACCTGATAAGTTTAGAGGTGGCTCCAAGGTGTAAGTGGGCAGGTGGTTGAAAGCAGCAAAAAAATACGTAAACTTGTATGTGCCTTAGTTGCGTATACAACCGTTTCAATATTTTAAACAGTATGAAACAAACTTCTGAAGAAGATTACCTATATTGTATATAGGCATATCGCTTTATTTACAACACAACTGTATACCATCAGACTACGGGATATTTGTTTACCGATTTCATTCATTAGAGCGATATTTTATAGGTGATTTTTTATTTAAACAGGAAATGGTGATGAAAGGCTACTTGTGTTTATAGCATACCATACCGCCTTACATCGCATTCATCAACTTGAAATGATTTTTTGCAACGGAAATTATTAATGGAAAAACTTAACCTTTTTCAAGCAAACACCTAAAGCCAAAAAGCACATGTACGTGAGTAAGTTGTTTGCCCTTAGAAGCTATCCCATATAATAAATTCTCATTGCTTAGGTTATTAAGTAGTGAAAGCTGAAATTTATGCGAATGTTGTGTCTGTCGGTCTCTGTGGTTACCAGAGAGGCTCGATAAGCTGCTAGGTAAATCTTTTACAGGTAATGATACAGAATATACAGTAGACCCATTTTAGCTGAGAAAAATACATGTTTCAACCTTGTAAGGCAAACCTGTGTTTGAAACTTTTTAATCAGCTATTTAATATATGATCTACTTGTGCTACTTTATATACTCCAATGTTCGGCGTATTTATATTTCTCATTTCGTTATAAAGGGGTCTATAGTTCATCTCTTCATTTTGATGTGATTACGAATTAAAAATATATTCTAAACTACGCCAGTTCATCTCCAAATGTTGAACTCTTTAGTTTGAGAATGTTAGGTTGCTTTATAGAGACAATTTAGCACATTAAAGTAAAGCATATTCTTCGATACTTGAACATAATGAGCCTCCAAACTCAGGATGTATTCATGGTCACACTTTCCTTTACTTGATGAATGTATTTTTACATTAATTTACAATTATCGTTGTACGCATTATTCATTTACATATATGTTTCTGACGTGGGAAATGTTCATCATGTCATTCTCTCCATTATTATGTTAACAATGGGGAAAGTGAATCCTTGTAATGTCACTTCAGACAGCGAGAGAATTTCTAATGAATTTTTAATTTTCATTTGGAAACACATTATTACTTTTGTAGGTAACTATAAGTATCTCTTGCTTACCATTCTATTAATATCATCGTGACACTGATAGTCTGCAACAAAAGGATGATTACTGGAATATCTAACATCTTCGGGTGTGTGTGTGTGTGCCGTCGATGTTGCTACTTTTATGTACCACAATGAAACCATCGCAGCGTCTTAAACTGTATAGTCGCATCATTAAATTTGAAGCACACACACTTCCAGTGACATTTGTGGATTTTTTTACCACAGTATGTAGAATGAAAAGTACAGGGGCGATGCATTACCACACTGCTGGTGACACTGACACTGCTATGTATGCATGGTTTTCTCTGGGAATTTTATTTTGCACTTGTAATGCTTTGTACAAAAGAGGTAGCATTAGTGCAATCATAGTTGTCTCCTCACATCATTGTGTGTTATTTACATACATAAAACATTATGCATCTGTTCTTTTAGGCCTTTTCTATTAAAGCCATCAAATGCAATAAGCATCATCATCACGATTGTACTTATATGGCCGCATGGCGGTAAGTAGCAGGATTTTTGTGTGCCGTCTGCATTATCCGTCATCTTATTTCTCTCTGCTTGTACTTTCGCCAACCACAGCGACTATATAGTATCATCCGTAAAATTATGACGAGGACGACCATCGTGGTGATTCTATTCTACAACTTCATACCAACACTAAACCATGGCACATAAGGCACTCTGTCTAAGACCGACTTCTATGACGACGTTACAAAAAGACAAAAATGTTTTACCACTCCTCTGGCAAACTTTAACAACATTTGTAAATGCGTGCTTGCATATGCTCATACCTACTACATGCATGTAACATAATATTAACAGACGTTTTCACTGCCACGCAACCAATATATAAGCTCCACTCTCTTCTCTCACAAAAGAGATTATGAGAGGAAACGGATGGAAAAAAAAGAGAAAAACGCAGGTACTTCACTTACATCTCGCATCCATCATACCTACCATAAAGAAAGAAATGAGAGAAGAGCGACGTATATTTTTTTCTCAAAGTGTCTCCCTAAAAGTACGTACATTTCACTGTTTTTTATTTGCGTCGACGACGACATCCATGAAGTCGGTGGTCTGGCCCGGGTTGACTTTCCCCCACTGATTTTTTTCTTCCTCTCCTCGTTCATATATCTCAATTTTCTGTTTACTCTTCCTCTTGTAAAAGTAGATTTTCCCTTTCGTCAAAAGTACTATATATACATGTTCTGCTACTACTACTACTTGCCTGGATGTATGCACTATGCACACACCACCATAAACACACACATGCTACTTGACTACACAAAAACTTTTTTCTTGTTGAAGTGGATGGATAATACCACTTACTCCATCCAAAAACATATTTAGTCGTTTGTCCCAAGTACTATTATAGGATATCAGTAGACGGAACAAGAGAGATAGTAATGTAAGTGCCTGTGTATATGTGAAGCAGTAAATAATGTTGGTGCTCGGCCTTTAATATCTAATAATAATATATGTTTGCAACAAGCGGCTTTTTACTCAATCATCACTCTGGAGCATCATCCACCTCAGGTATATTTTATATTGCGTACAGGCATAAGTAATTTATGTCCGTGACTACCCGCCTACGTCTCCTCCTTAATTCGGATCTTTATGACAGGAGCATAATGGAATGAGCATATACACATGCAATTGTAAAAAAATTCTACCTTCTGACGATGATCGTGGATGGTGATGGTGTTCAGTTTCAATGTAAAGCTACACGCGAGGCTTCTTTCATTACTTGTTAGAGTGAAAGGTACTAGTCGCGCTTGTTTGGTGCACTCCGCTTTCAAAAGAAGCAAGGAAAGACAATATTATGATTTCTAGTTTTTTTTGATGACGTTGAATCCAGAATCCAGTTTTTAATTTTCGAATGTTGGGCAAAGCAACACGCACCTGTCGTATACTTGTAATGAAAAGGTAGCCTTGTTCTTGCCCGGTGCACAAAAATAGATAAACTTTGGTTGCTCTCTAGAGGACGCATATTTTTCAGTTGCTGTACTACAACAAAGCCATCTAGAACAAGGCTCATTAAAATATATGTCCCAAAACAATCCACTGGTCTGTAATATTTCTAGTGTCTTATGAAACTAGAAATGTGCCGTGCACTTCCAGTATAGTCCAAGAATGTAAAATATGAAATCTTGCAGTTGGTCAAAAAAGTGTAATAATATCTCGTGGGGAATAAAAACAATGACCAGAGCAAGGAAAGCAATTTCTAGTTTTTCTCTACGAAAAGTTGTGTCACATTTTTGCCGATGGTTCCAAGAGCGTTTGCCTAGAAGTCTTGTGAATGGAATTTGCTTTTTAAAATTGCAACTGGGATTAACAACGTCCTTTCACGTACAACATTTTTGTTTGCTTTTGACTGTTGTCCTTGTTGTGTATGCAACAGCCGAGTGCAAAATGCTTCCAATCTTGTATATTCATGGTCCACTCAAAGCCCACGCCAAAGAGTTACTGCATTATGGTATTACGGCGTGTTGATAATATTATGTAATTCAATGTGCATCTGTAGGGATTTTAAACAAAAAAGTATTGTCTTATTTATACTTCAAAAACAAGATATTCTGTAACGTCAGCAACAAAAGTAGACCTGTGCGAGATACTGTCATTTGCATTATACTCGAGGACTGAAAATATGCAACAATTTACTGTCGTTATCAGACCCATCACAAAAATGGCGCTTGGAACAGAGCTCAAGGTAATATGTCCCTTGCACTCTGCAAATGTAGCTGGGATGAGGACGAGGATACTATTCATTACAGTGGCCTTTTTTGTCTGACGATGAGAGGAAAATGAAAGTTTCATAGCAGAAAATTACAGAATATTCGATGACAGTAACAGTCCACGGTTTTATCCATAATCCATGATCTCATTGCCTTGTGAATGCTCTACGTAACGCTCTAATCCATTTGCTTAGTATGGAAAGGGTTTAAAAAGGATTGCAGACTTAAAGTGGAGTATTATGAAAGTTATTGGGTGCGACTTACAAGGTAACCCTGTTTTGAGTTGGTTTTCCTGCATATGTACAATAGAACATGCATGAAAGGCGTATGTATTTGCGTACATCTTATCTCTGGATCTAAATATTAGCGCATATTTATGTTTTCACATCGACATCTCAGGAGCAGCTTGGCGTAACTGGAACAAAAGGAAAGTAATAATATGCCAGTTCTTTACATACTGATATTGTTTGCTTCAGTAAATAATGCTGCCACTAGACAGGTAATGAGTTCTTATTGTTAGAACAACAAACTTAGATTCGCTGCTCTGTTCCCGGCTAGAGTATTAGTTACTGATTACAAACTAATCATTGTTTTCGAGTGGAGAAAATGGAGGGTAGGCGGTGGGAAAATTAGAAACGCTGGAATCAGTATGTTGAAATATCCAAGCTGTAATGCAAGTTTGACCATTTATTTATGCCTACCATAGTAAGAAATTACGAACACGTTTTCTTGTGGGTGTGTCTGCGTCTACCTCAACGACGGACGGTGGTACAACTCTCCACTCATACACCATAAAATGTATGAAATAACCTTTTATTCTCTTTCTTTCTTTGTTTTTCTATCAAATTACATCTAACTATGCTTCTTAACTGTACCCTGGGGAATAGAGACGGTTTAATAGACCGTTTTATATTGCCTTTCCTTCTGTAGTAGCGCGTTCCATTCTTTATCTCATATTTCCCTTCCTCTCCGCTTGCCCTTCTGTGCGGAACGCTGATACCGTTTTTATAGTATTCACCTGAAAGCAGTTCTTTATTTCTTGGAGAGTGGTATCTAATACCCGCAGCATGTTAACTTTAGAGTTGTACTACTTGGCACATTGTACATGTTCGTTCAAGTGGATCTATACACAACAACAATAGTAATAAAACAACCGCAACGGCTTCTCCAACTCCTGTTTGTATATTTTCTAGTAATACAAGAGGATTTGGTAAAGCATTGCATGGAAAACTTTGGTGGAAAAAAGTATGTCAAAATATGGTTTTTACGGTGCACCGAGTTTCGTTGAGCCCATATATACTCTTGTCATCATTATTCTCGTACAATTGTTATTAAGAGTTTAAATTAAGTACGCCAAATTCCACAAGGTTGAAGGTCGGCTACGTGTTCGAAAGTTAGCCTACTAGCACGGATAGGCTGCAGCAGCGAAAATGTACAACCATAGGCGATTGCAAGAGAAAAACAATGTCACTCGAAAGGTGATCGTGATGAAACGTTACAGTTTAAGCTCACGTTTCAAAGTTCAACGGCAGCAACATCCCGATATTTCATGACCGTGAGAAGAGATATGACTGTAGGACAGGGACAATTCTTTTCCTTTTCTCACCATTCTTCCCTTTTATCTTGCTTGTAATCGAGGAACGTGAATCGAGCTTAAGGTAATCCTATCAATACCACCGTTTCTTGCGAAGAAGATAAAGAATGACGAGACGAAGAAATAGTACGACACACTCTTTATCTTTTCTCAGGTATTTTCTCCTTGAGCAAATTTATCCCCTCTTTTTCTACGAATATCTCTAACTTTTAATACATACATTTTCTCTTTTTGTACGTGAACAGTAAAGTTGGTACAATGAACGAAGTAGAAGAGAAAAAGGTTCTTTGCTGATTTCTTAGCTTTTCTAGTTCTTAGAGTTTATTTTATTCTAATGCGCCATCTTCACCATGTGCGTATGTATGTGTCTTAGGCTTTTGGTGCAAATACAATATTGAATTCACACAAGCATGAATCTTTTTATCATCTTACTCAAAACCAACTTTATTATCCCTCTAGAAATATTCCACTTTGTTATGTGGATATTATTGTTTTCAAAAAAAAAACGGAAAAAACTAGTCATTGTAGTAGTAGGTTCAGAAAGCGGAAAATTACTTGAAGGGATTACAAACTTATATCATCATTGCCCGTCCTTACGTACATAGAATAAGCACAGTCTTAGTGGCGCATTCATTATAATCTTCAGTTTAATATGCGCATTAAAATACAAACGTAGATTAGTGTGAATGGCTACATAAAAAAGCTTAACAGAAGTAAATGAGCACGCTAGATTGGATACATATATTTTATCGAAAGTTCACACCCGCTTGGATTCCAACTTTTGGAAATAATGTAAATCTCGGAAAAACGTACACAGTATAATTCCCACGTTACGCGCGTTTTTTTCTAGAGAAAAATGTTTATCATGTAGATAGCAATATGTAAGCTTTCTCAAATATCCTTCAAGGATTCTGACGACCATCTCCATTAAATTGAAAGCCAATGTGCGTAGTAATTCTCTGAACTATTCATTTGGGTTTGCTGAAATTAGTAGCTACATACAACTAGACATTAATGGTACTAACAATTTGTTGTCGTTGCGACACAATAGTGCCCTCAGTGTTGCATAGTCATTCATATATCTTTTCACGGCTACTCCTCCCCGTTTATCTTTGCAGGACCAGGTTGTTTCTACGCACGCTGTATGAAAAAGATGGGTATCATTTCGAAACTACTCTGTATACAAAACAGACGATAAGAAAGAAGACATCATCATGAATGTTTCCTTTTAGGTACAGTTTACGTTCACGTAAGGTTCCAAGGATCTTTCGTTTGTCCTTTTGTTGTTCCTATTGAAAGCATCTACCTAGAGTTTTTTTTATCAAGGAGATGAAACGTGCTCGCCAAGATGAGAAAGTTGATGTTGATGATTGAGAGTTGCAGTGATAGTAGGAGTAACAGTGGCTGCATCGGATGTTTTCAGCGTGAGACTTGTTGTTGTTGTTGGAAATGTTCAGCGTAATTGAAAGAATTTTTTCCACATGAAAGAGGGCCATTAACTCAAGATTGAAAACAGACATTGAAAATGGAATGTGTATATTATGAAACGTTTTTATGTACGTAACATGAGGCTGGCTATAACAGGTATTTTAAAGCTTACCTGAAAACATGCCCTGATGTTGAATTCGCCAGTGGAATATACAAGTTGTAACCACAGCGTCATCATGATGGTCTGCGCAATTAAACATTCTGGGAGCGATAAAAGTGCCAAGTTCACAACGACGAGAGAACATAGAGCAGCTCCATTTGAGGTTTATGGTTGCTAGCAAGTTTCTCAGTGAGTTGTTATTAGGTAACTGATTAGTCAGAGCAGCAAAATATGTAATAT
The DNA here is from genome assembly GCA_004115045.4 of Sinella curviseta. Taxonomy (NCBI): domain Eukaryota; kingdom Metazoa; phylum Arthropoda; class Collembola; order Entomobryomorpha; family Entomobryidae; genus Sinella; species Sinella curviseta. Next base: position 17,796,833 of record CM065489.1, on the reverse strand, counting down.
TTAAAACTATTATAAGACAAATTTGTCCGTTCGTCTGTTAGCACATTCTGTTGATTTGAACATTTTCTAGAAATATAACGAAAGAAAAGGGATAACCCTAGGTCACTGCTTTGTGGGATTTTTCATTAACATATGCACCGCGATGGATTGTTAGACATCAAATATCAAGAGGATTAAGAGTCATTGCGAGTATGGTAACGAGGATACTGATCATGATCCTATTCGTCATTATTATCATCATCCAGATCAAAAGATGATCATGATCCCGTTTCTCGTAATTTTCATCATTCCCCCGGTAGGATACGGCGGACGGTCCACAGAATTATGATCAGCAGCACTCATTCATCAGACGAGTGCTTAAGTATACTTACTTATGTACTATCCCTGCTTACAAACGGTTTACTAGAATCGTCTTTCAGTTGTGGCAGTTTGGAGGAAGCAAGTAGGTATGCTTTAAATGCTTTCAAATTGAGATGGAAAATCACCGTGTGGTCTTTGTTAACTTTTATTGTCGATCTGATAACCTCCTTTTTACTCTCTTTTTTGTTCTTTCCCTTGCTTGTTTGCGTATGTATGTGTGTGTTGTGTTCTGTAGGATTACTCGTGAATAGATGTATAGATATAAAAAGTATGTTGGATACTCAGAATTTCAGCTCATGAATAGATGCTCTCCAGAGGAAGATATAATGGATGACTATGTCTATAACAACTTGCGTAATCCAGGAAAAATATTAGCATCAACTCCTTATATTTATTTCCATCTACGTGGGTAAGCATATGAAATTACCTGGTGTAATATAAAGGAAGCGTACCCCATCAACTCCATGCAAGCTCCCCTCCTTTCACTTTCAATCTTACTTTAAGCAACTGTGCAGACACATACGAGCTGTGTTTGAACCTTGTTGAGTTCTCGATCCAATTCTCATGTTCAGAAATAGTTTTGCTTGTCTTTACTCACTGCCAAGAAAACTTTGCAGGGATCGCTTTTCTTCTACGCCAATTAAATGTGATGCCTTTATTAGCATTTTTGTTGGGACGACGACAGTAACATGATAAAGCAAGTTTTAATTGAGGCTCAAGCTAAATAAAGATTATAACCCAGGCATCAGTCCACTAGTAGTAACAAGTGAAGCTCCTAGTTCATTATAATAATGTCGATGAAAACTTTCTGCGTATTTTTTTCATGTATGTATGTTCAACTCTTTTAGCATCGTTTGCCGAGAATTGAAAAAGGAGCACGATAAAATCCCAATGGAGCATTCGTATCAAAATCAAATTACCGCAACAATAACAAAGACAAATAACCCAAAGGGGTATTGCCACTAGTATAATATAAGTTATCGTACTTTCTACTTTGTGAATGGTGAAAGGAGCATATAAAAGTGACATGCACGCCGACAAGGTAAATCATATGGGAAATGAAAACTGTAGTTTGGCACCAAGTGTCACTTCTTCGATTGGGTGATGGCGTTCGTCTTATTGTAGCGCCATCCGCTGTGCCAAGAAGAGAGGGAAAGTGATTGTAGACCTTAGAAAGTTACAAGCTTCCTCTCTCTCTTCACTTATTACTTTCGTGGTTTTCCCTGACATACATACAAACGTATTTACATGCTTACATACAATTACGTAAATAAATTGCCTGGGAAAGTGAATGACTACTTGATGTATGTATTCGGGACAGCAATAACACATGGATACATGCAATTTACAGGTTATTATGCGTTTTAGCGATTGCTACAAGTAAAGTTTTTTTTATATCAAATACAAACATACATGCATGTACATCGTCGTGATGATGACTACTACTCTTCTTGCCATCATCAGACAATAAGTCTAAGAAGGCTTTCCCACAAGGGACAGAAAAAAACCAAAAGGGAAGCTGCTAGTGATATAGGGAGATGTTTGCACCCACAAGAAGTTACATGCATTTGTAATGTTTATCTTTGAAAGGAGTATACCAACATTGCCATTTTCTACATTTCTATGCCATGTGGTGGCGGTGGTGGTGGCAGTGGCACATAATAAGTTACAAGCTGACACGTTAACATATAACTCTCCTCGCGTTCACCACTTTTTCCTCCCCTTCTTCGTCTTCTCTCTCAGTCTTAAGACTAGTTCATCCTCCTGGTCGGCCTCGCAAAAATAAGGATTTGTAACCACATATTGTAGAGGTTTGCCGTTTTTCCTTTCACTCACAGTCAGCTGTATTTTGGTTCGAGATGGAGGCGTATAGGTTGTAACGTCTTTTTTTGGTAAAGTAGCCTGTCTTGTTAGACTGACGGAAATTTTACAAGTCGATGCTTCAGAAGAAAAAAAAACTTTCTTCTTCCATTATTTTTACAATGCAATATAATATAAACCTTGAGAGGGAGAGGCTTGTTTCCGACACTTGAACCTTTCTCACTCACACACAAACACTCTTCACAATTTTCCCTTCTTTAATGTAATCTAGTACAGGCTTACTTAGGCAGGGCACACAACGGGAAACTTTTTTTTTAAATATTTTTTATACTGAAGCATCTGCTACCATAACCGTTTAATATCTTGTGATGCTTTGGTATTCTTTGGTATTCTACATATGAAGTTACATGCCTTGGCTCATATTTCTCTGGGAAGTTTCTTCTTCACCACTCCTCTAACCTCCGGCAAACAGGAACAGTACGACGGACGATTCATGATCTTTACAAAACTCTGCTACTACTGCTCCTGCTGCTGTTGGCAGTGATGATGCTGAAGATTAGAATCACAAACAATTTTTTTTCAAGTTGGCCATGTTGTTTTTCAAACTACTTATCGACGCTTGTCAAAATATCGAGAGAGAGAAATGTTGATGTTGGAAGAACACTTGGTCGAAAGATGTGAAAACATGTAAAAAAAATCTTCTCAAAATCTTACTGTACAAGTAGCGGTTTTTCTCATGCTAATGACGGAAATACTTTTTTAATTCAGCGGAAATTACTTTCACCCTGTTTCACCGAGGATGGTTTTCAGTAGGTATGTAGAATGGTTGGCAGTGTGAAGAATAGATTGGTATTCATGGGGCGTTTCTCTTTAGTTTGATATATATTTTGTGCTTCAGTAGGTAACTAAGAGAGCAAAAAAAAGTTTTCTCCAAGTGATCCTGTCTTATTTACAAGTTTTACTTATTGTTGTTTTGGTATATTAACTATAAAGTTACTATATACTTACTGTGTAAAATCATATTTCCTGGGAAACGGTATTGTTTAAACAAACATTGAATGCACTAATGGACAACATCATGCTAATCAGGATTTTATAGTGCTTCATTTAAGAATTAGACATGAGTCATTAAGGATTTCTTCGTAACTCGCAACCGTAGAGGAACTATTTTTGTATAAACTTGACCTGCAAAATAGACAAATTTGCCTTTCATCGATTTGGTAAAAATCGATCGTGATATGAGAAAGATAACATCATTGCAGCTTTAGTCTCGACGCAACAAAATCCATAATACAATTTTTTTTGCAGTGTCAGTGCCAGCACAACATCGCAATACAATGTCGAGTGTCGGCTCATTTCCCTTGAAAGATAGACGAGTTGCGCGAATGCCACATGAGAGGTCTTGATATCGACAGCCCGGATTTCTCCTCCTCCTCCTCCAGCTTCGGGTTTTTCAATTTTCATGTTGAGATTTTTTTAAATCCCGCATTATTCATTGGTATGGAAGGGGTAGGAGAGAAAGGAGTTTGATTTTCGTGATGATGAAGAATGTAATCAAATTGGAACATCAGGAATTCGAATATTAGCAAGCGGCAGCGACTCACATGGGAGGCAAACTTCTTTCCCGAATGGAAGGAGAAAGTGTATAAGACGGAAAAGATGGATGAAAACAAGAAGATCGTAACTTCAAAACAATGCACTGGATCTATAGATAATATAATAAATAGTACTACAAACATATTCATTAAATTTATAGATAGCTAGTTCTTGTTCTACGCTTCTATAAAACCCATCCGAACGAGAGGAAAGCGGAGAAAGGCGCAAGACATCACTCATGCATGTAGAGAGGGCAAAAGTAAGTCGAAAGACGAACAGGCGCCTTGTTATTACTATTATTATTATTGTGTTTTACAAACAACCAAAAAGTAAAGAAAACTTGTCATGGAACGTTAAGTCACAGAAATTTTACGTCTTCTGATGGTTCCTCTCCATACGTCAGGTTTTTTTATTCTATTTTCCTGATAATAGAAGGAATTACGCAAAACAATGCCACTTGGGTTTGTTGACTTTCATGAAAGTCTTCAGTCAAGATTATCGCATAGACGAAATAAAATGTATAGGCAAGTTTTGTACATCTGTAGACATTTGCCGTATTCGCTCTAGAAAGCAGAAAGAAAGGCATCACATAAAAAACTCAACATGAGAACTATCTTCCAATAAATCATCAAAGATATCTTAGTAGTATTAATAATAATAAAGGTAAAATGTATATACAGCAAAGTGTCATTCTCCCTCCAACTGTGTGAGCTTTCCTACAAAAAAGTTTGTCTTCTTATAAGCAAGAACAGCTTTATCAGATTTAATATGCACAAGTCTCTTTCTTCTTCCAGATTTTCGGCCCGGTGCAGCAGTCACTCATTTCTCCCGTCGTTTCCGCAATTTAATATGCATGCATGACATCAATGTGCATCAGACAGAACCAAGAATAAAATATCATTATTATGATTATCTAAACACCTTGCTGAAATACTTGGCCCACCCTTTTTTACCCCCGCTCCAAACAACTTTCTCTCATAGATATCTAATTAACTCTTCTCGTAAGACTGTTGTGCTTCTTTCTCTGTTGTTCCTGAGCCGACTCATGACTACGACACAACTCTTTGGTTTTTTTGGGTGCAAGTCTGTGTCAGCCAAGCGTAAAACATACTTGCATGTTGCTACTGGTTCAACATGAATTATTAAGTTGCCAGATACATGGCGTGTAGGTAATACCGTAAATACCTACACTCTTGCATGCTTAACAGCTCACGTTTCTACATGTTAAGAGGAAGCGCACTTGCACTGTCTATAAGCCGCTTGATGATAGGGAAAGTATAGCACTTTCAAGCTGAGTGGAATCTGGATAGGTGGATTTAGCATATTCATGGAAAACGTGAGCAATTTATTCACTGTCTAAGTTACTTACTTTTACTTCCTCCCTCACAAGTCAGTCACTCACTCCCTCAAAGAACATCAAAATGAACTCACCTCTCAGCTGGTTACTTTTCATGTCCGAACAGTTGTGAAACGGAAAACTTTTTTTTGTTGTAACGGGCGGTATGATGTATACGATATGATATGCTGATGACGGTATAATGGCAAACATTTAATTTCCATTCCTTCTTTCGGATAGATAACAGACAAGGATAAACGCTACTACTGGTTGACTCCCAAATGTGTACGAGGCACGGCACGAGTACACAGGGAGAAAACTTTAAAATGACTGACGACGGGTGAGTGAGTGTAAACCAGAATTTACATTCCATAAAACTTTTCGTTTCAGCTTGTTACTTAACCTTGGAATTTGCACTTCACATTCGCAGGGACTGCTCCAAGGCCTGCTATCAGAGAGAAGGAAAACTCAGGCATCTACATTCTTTATTGAAGTACATGGAATTTACCAGAGTATATGAACCGAAAGTTCTATTTTTGGTCCCTTTCTGTCTGAGGCCAATATACTTGTTACTAGTCGAGAAACAGCAAACTGGGCAAATAAATTCCAACATTACTTATGACGAAATTCGAAACATTCAAATTGTGCAAAAGGCGACATGACTGTACTCACTGTACTCAGAATATTGCCTGTCATATTCATGAACCTCTAATCTGTATATGCATGACCCTTTTAAGTGTTTCCACTGCTGCGTGGCTTGACCAATACAAACTAAGCGTGCTTATCATTGCGACCTCTAACCTCACGTGTGTCATGCCCACGTCACAATAATATCTTGTCGTCACACTAAGATAGATATATCTCTAGCCAACTGGTATTACAGTGTACATTTTGTCCAAAGTTATGATCGTCATGAATCAATACAACCTAATTTATACACAGTAAAGGAAATTATGCATACCAAATCATTTGTCGACATGTAAATACCTAGTGCCCAGACATTTCAAAAATAAATTACGAAGCTTAAAACTTCTCTGATAGGAGGATAATTCAAAACGAGTTACAGGCGTGGGTGAAATGACATGCGTGGATTGATTATTAATTGTGTAAGTAAGTGTATTCCATGCAAATTGTGTATCCACTGTTGTGAGTCTTCAGCTTCGTCTTCCCAGTAAAATAATGAAAGAGCGAAGGGATCTGAAGAACAGACTTTTTTAAAGATAAATTTCACCATCATCATATGCTATCATGAGTAGATTTACAGCATCAAGAATTCTCACTTCCTGTGATGCGCACAAAAATAAGCATAAAACGCGTGGGCGAAAATCTTCATGAACGTATGAAGGAAGTTAATATGGAAATTGTTATTCTATTTTCTGCAGCAGAGTATCAAACACCGTTTATACTTTAATAACAGAAGTGATGGTAGCGTTTATCGCCAGAATAAATTGACAGCAATCTGGTTGAATCACCAAAGTTTATGCGGTTCTGGTGTTCACATGGCACTGTTTTTTATGCAGACAACGTTTCATTCTTCTTTTTTGACAGATCCTACTGCTGTTATAAATTATAGTATCCGAACCCTGATAGGCTTTTAAGACATTATGACAACAAAGCTAATAGTAGCTCCTCGTTAACGAAAGCTCATATTTTCCTGCTTTATGCTGCACCGCCCTCCGCATTGATGGATAAAGTGACTTGTCGTTGCCAATGTACTCAATTGAAACGAGAATGGGTATTTTACCTTTTAAATTCCCAATTTAAGCCTTTTGAATGGAAGGATGCAGAGGGAAATAGTAAACAGTTATGCAGCAAAAGCACGTAAAGTATATCATGTATTGATATCACAGATACGCGTGTGCATCATAAGCCGCCTAACATCATTACGATCTACTTATAATAATCTTGACGGACTATAAACATGAAAAAAGCGATATACCAGGTATACCACACCTTACTGCTACATCTACGTACACTAATGAGCTATTTAAAAAATGATGATTTCGTTGATCGTTTTTAAGTTATCAATTTAGAACAGGAACTTGGTACACTAACTGCTATAATGTTTCATGTAAAACTCTCCCTCCTACTAGATTGCGTCTGATTGATATTAATGAAGTTGCTGAATTGAATCTTGCGGAAAGTGGAATCATGGTCCAAGATGTAATTTAACGTGTAGCATGCTTTTTAAGGGAATGGTAACAAGACGGAGGTTGTCTACATGATTTTCCAGGAAATTATATTTTAATTTAAGGCTATACTGATTAAATTGTCAGCGCTTCTTGGCGAAGATGTTATCTCCGTGTAGTGTGTGTTGACTACACATTTTCTCAAAGGTGTAATCGCTGAGCTGAAAGAAAGTTTTAGAAAGAATTTGTTACAACATCGTCTCACTACATCCATGGCTATGACACATAATAACCACCATAATCACCCCTTTCTCCACTGCAACTGACGGAACATGGGATAGGGAACAGGAGAGAGCGGACTAGGAGTCGACTAGTGGTTGGTTTGTGATGACATGTAATAATTTATTTTGGGAGCGAGAAAATGCGAAAGCATTACGCTTTCCTACCTATGTTATTTTTACAATGACTTCCCAAGTGACAACGCTTAATTTTCCCGTGCTAATCTTACGGGAATATACAATTGTTTACCCCAAGCTTTACAGCTAGACTGCAAGCTCACAATGAGTTATGAGTTTGGACGAAATTCTCGCTGGGTGGAATTTCCACGAGTCAAATATTTTATGTTATGTAAATACAGCGTATTGTCAATGAATAGCCCAAGTCAAAATATTTTGATTGGTTGGTGGTGAAAGCAGCAGGGGAGATAAAAAAGTTTCCAAAAATGGCCACTGACAATTGAACAATGTTTTCTTTCAAAACAACAGAATGTTGACAGATAAATTTGTCATTCATAAATCGAACCCAGTTCTTATTGGTTACATTAATGGCACAAGTAAACACAAAAAGAAACCGCATATTTACTTGGGACATTGGCATTATTTCTTAGAAACATTATTACTATTACAGTTCGTTACTATTTCCAGCAAATATTCGTCAGAACAATGCTTATATGAGATAAACTAACTCAAACAATTACTTTTTTCGAAAAGACTTAAAACGTACGGATATGATAAAAGCATAAAAAATACTATAACGTCAGGCAACAAAGAAATGTAGGTTTAGATAGACGCTTGCAGTACTTTGTCCCTACTTACTTTAATGACACAAATAATTATGGATTTTGTTTTAGCTGAAGTCGAAACTGTATACATATTGCTGAAAAAATTGACACAATTTAAAAGAGAGTTTTGATATTTTTTCGACTAGTTCATATTTCCGAGGAAGAAATATGTAGGCGTATAGGAGAGGCTGCCTAACAACATGTAGGATACACTCACCATTCGTTTTTGTCATATTATGAGATGGCCGATGATGCTGTTGCTAACATGATCAAACAGGGATGCAGCCAAGTTTGACAATATAATTGCGACGTTACTTGTTCTTTTCAACAAAGTCTTTGCTGTGGCTAGCACCGCTACAAGTAGGAATACATGCAAAAATATAGTTTTCGACCAATGGGAACGTTCAAAAGTATAAAATTCGCTGTGCTCAGTTCTTCCCTTTTCTTTGTAAATTAAATAAATGCCAAGTCAGTTATGTTCCCATTCAATTATTCTTTTGCTACCTCAGTTCCACAACAAACGAGCTTACTTTACAATTTGTTTGAGTAGGAATAAAGTGCACATCCAACATCTAACGATCGTCACGCACTCCAATGGTCCATGTTGCTTTCCACATGGATAAACTAAGAAAAGTCTGAAAGTTGTCTAAAAGTCTTTGTACTAGTACATATACCTATGTTTCTACATTTATGGATGCATGCTTAGAGATTTTAGTGAGGCGATGCTAAATGATAACAGCAACAAACATTTCTCGCTAGCAAAACCTGCCTTAAGATGTTTACGTCAGCCGTTTAAATAAAAAATACTTATTTCTCAGATTTAATGGTGTGAAGCTGAACATTTTTTATGAACAATGCAAACTGGAAAACTGTTAAAACTTGCAGCCCCTTTTCTAACAAACCTTCTAAAGCTTATGTCAATATGCCAACGTTATCGGTCAGCTTTAATGAAGTTTGGACTATGAAATAGTTTAAAAAAGAATGATCATCTGATATTGCGATAAGACCCGTTCCACACAAACTGTCTCAATATTCCACCAGCCATTTTCACCCTACTTTTTTTATTCTCATTTCATTTGTGTAGTTTCTGTCGTAATTTTCAAGTTGAAAATTCCATTTGTAAAAATGACTACTCAAGTGCGTGCCTAATCCACAAAACTTGACATTTTAATTCTTATTTACAAACGAGGAGTAGTAGCAAGCAGTGCAGTTAAGCTTGGTAAGCTTAGCTTACAGACAGGAGGAAAGGGAAGAGGGAAAGCTTATAAGATTCTTTCTGAAAACACTTGAGCTCAGGAAGAAAGTGGTCAACAAGTTTGCGGTGACTGGTTGTGTATTGTGTGCATAGGAGGGAGCAAAGTTTGCAAATGACAAACAATAACAGAACTATCAAAACTTGAACACATCTAAACTAAACAACAGCAACACAAAAAAGAATAATGTTCACCGTAAAGCGCCCACATATACAATATATTTAGATAAATATTGTTGGTTGTTATGTAACAAACAATAGTCAAGTAGAGTACCCTTCAGTCTTTTTGTGGCGGTCGGTCGTCGTAGCGGTGATGACGGTTATCCGTTCTCCCTTCAATGTTTTCTCTTCGGGTACGTATTTACCTCCTTCAATAAAAATTTTGCGGGCCTCAAAAGTTAAGTAGTGGTTGTAATCGTACACGCATACATTTGTTGATGTCATCCTGAACAGTCTACATTTAATCCAATATGTTGTCTCCTCTGGAGCATTGGTACAGCTTTAAAATAGAAAAGTAGAAAAGCAAAACTTTTTATTATGATAATTTAGTTTGAAAAACTTTTCAAGTTTCGCCTTCTGGTGCTCCTCTTATCATCATTGAGGTTTTTCAAGAGTTGACAATGCACTTTGAAAACTACAAACCAGTCATCAGCGTATCGTTCATTCCTGTACAGCTCTGAGCTCACACAAAATACAAATTCTCGTAAATTCTACACAAGCGAATTTTAAGGAATATTTTTCTATAAAAATTTGTTTACCGTAATCTTGAGCATACTAGATCAGCGAGTTTGTTAAGTTTTATATTTTGCAGCTACATAATATGTACCTCTTGCATGCCTCGTAATGTTTAACCTTCTGAAATCCTTAAATGCGATGTATCCGTAATTGTATGTAATCGGTCGTAAATGTACCACGAATTGGATTTTACAGCCAGTTCCATTTGTACTGTACACGACGCGGTTAAAATATCGCCTAGCCACAGACTTGGCCTTTTAGCTACAGAAATTGCAGAGAAAAAGTTAAGAGATGTAAATTAATTTATTGTAAGAAGGAATTACCACTGCATTATCCTAACCCCCATTCTCTGCACTTTTAATTCTGCACTTTTAATTGCGAAATTCTGATTTAGATGAGAAAGGAAAAAAATGTAGTGTCCTTATTTCAGCTTCGTATGTAGTAGCATTTACTTACTAACTTTTACCATGCCGACGGAACAAATCTGTTAAAATTTCTCAAAGTAGTCGGCGCACTTCGAAAGCATACAAATGAGACTCTGGCATACCAAGCTGTCTTATTGTTGTGACAACGAATCAGTTCAGTGTCAGCAGCGCTCGATGTAGTTTGTTACATGCAAAGATTTAAGATTTTTAAAACTTAAATTAGAATTTTCTCTCTCCGACATCCATTCAGATTGAATGTGAAAAAGTTACAAAAAGTAACGAATGAATGAGCTAATTATGCCTTTTTCTCTCTTTCTTTAAAAAAAGTTGCTTATACGCTAATATTGTGTCATTAGATACATGCTAGTTGAAATAGTAATCGCTTATCGTCTTTCACACAGTATCTGTGGTGTTATATGACTATGCATGCTTTCTTCATATAACGTCCAAGTAAGATGAGATTTCGTACAGAAATCTGACCTTCACGAGGGAAATATGAACATATAAAGGCAGTACTAATGCGTCAACTTAATCCATATTAATTCCATTCCTCTGCGTTCTCCCATTTCGCCTCCTTTTTCCTTCGCCGGGTCGGTTTGGTGTCGTTGAGCTCTCTAGTGCCTATTCCCTGAAATATAATGGAACGGAATGACACGGGAGAAAAGTCTTTCACTCCCTGCATGACAACAGTGTGACTGCTTTTCTTACGTCACGTAACATAAATACAAAGGATCGGAAGCGTACAATATGCTACTCTTGTAAACTGCTTAGTGTTTATACGATTTAAATATTTGCCTTCCAATGTTGTTCCTTTTAGAGGTGAATATGTTGATAAAGACACAAGATGTGTCTTGCATTTGCAACGCCAATTGGCAGTAATTTGGAAGTTACGTCGCGAGTCAGATATATGTACATATATGGATTAGTATGCAAGTAGCTATACAATTGCACAGTTGAGAAAACAACTTTTTTTTCTTCTCCCATTCTCTTTAAAAACTTTAAGAAAGTAGTGAGATTGAAAATGAAAGAATACAGAGGAAAAACGAAATAATAGGCAAGATTAAGAGAAAGTGACTTTGCAATTGGTGTATATTTAATAGTACGGAATCCGCAAGCAAGGACTTGCATTTTATATGCATGCATACATTTTTATATAACTTTAAATTACTTGTAGCAAACTTGTTATAGTATGGACATAATACATCTGTATCCTTTTAAACTTGAGCAAATTTTCTTATCAACTTGCTCAGATTTACGACTAAAGTGATGGATTGACAAAGAGAAAGTGTAAGCAGAAAAAAAAGTTTTGAGTTGAGATAAATTGCAGCGGAGAGAGAAAGCTCGTTATTTTTACTTGCTTCTGTATACTTTTAGAAAATACGACGAAAAAAACTAGAATTAAGGATGTTTAAGTTCTCTCAGAATTAAAAATAAAATAATTAATTGTCTGGGAACGTGTAAAAGATGTAGTTTCATGCATTTCCGAGGCACTATAAAGTGGTTGTTTACTTATGAGTCATAAGTTATGAGAAATGCACATTTAGAAGTTTCAAAATATACAACTTTTGCCATTTGCTTCTACATATACTATACATATACTACATATTATTTATATAAGTCTTGACTGCCTAGCTGATTTGTAAAAAATGCTTGAATGTGGAGATAAGGTGAAAATATAAACATCATGTTCACTTAAGTTTACTAAAAGCGACTTTTTCACGTATGTGTTTTACTGGATCCCAGCTAATTTTGTATAAAGGAATGGCTAATGGCGAAACTATTAGCCGCAAGAGAAGACAATTAAATGGCTTTCAGTGGGATGATACGACGGTGGTAGCAAGTGTGTTTAAAAACTGATCTTCACTTATCAATAGTATTGCGTAATAATGGGTACAGGAAGGGGAACCTAACATCACTGAATTTTATCAGCACTTTTTTTCTGAGATGAATACGAAGAATGCATTCCATGTAGAACTGAAATATCCTGGCCAGATTTACTCACGCGCTCGGTATTTGTCCTTATCCATCTTACAGTATCTGTCCAATGTGCCACATGCATTAGAAATTGATAAGATGCCTTTATGGGATAATGAGAAAAGAGAATAACGATTTTCTCCAACATGGCTTCATTGAACTGCTGTACGCATCACGGTTTCAAGACCGAGAAATGGTCTCAAGGAGAGAAGAATAAGACGGTTTGCTAAATTAATTAGTTACATTCATTAATTCAATGGATCGTAATGAAATTATGTTGGCATTTTGTCATATCATAATTATTACGCAGAATTGGAGAACGAATGCCGCCATGGTGAACATGATTCCCAATTGTCCAGATGTAAGATATATGCACTTGAATTACAAGCACGCAACATTGTATCATGTATATATATCGTGTTTCTTCATCATCGGAAGCTTGACCAAGTTTCGATTGTATTTTTCCAAGAAAGGTTATTAGCGTGTAACTAAAACTCTTGTCTTCTTGGACAGCGTACCGCACGCAACTCATCAGAGATGAGTCAGATATTATGTTAAAATACAATTCAGCTGTTAGGCACGCTTCATTCTCCTGGTGGAGGTAATGCATTAGTTATGTTCTTTTTTATTTGTTGCTTGCAGGAATCTTTTTGTCTCTGATGATCATCACGTCGATCGTGGGAAACGCTCTGGTGTGTATTGCAGTGGCAACGGAACGGTCGCTGCGGAGAATAGGCAATCTATTTATTGTATCCCTCGCGATAGCGGACATGTTTGTGGCATGTCTTGTAATGACTTTCGCTGGAGTTAATGATCTACTAGGCTACTGGATTTTTGGCGAGCAGTTTTGTGACACTTGGATAGCGTTCGACGTTATGTGCTCCACGGTAAGTTGTTCGTTATAACTAGGTATCTATGTACATAGAACTATGCATACAAGCCATATGTAGCGAGTGGGCGTGTTTCCAATCTGCTAGAAAATCTCTAAGCGTTATACAACCAAGGGATAATATGCGCATACTTGTACTTTTATAGTAATGATTATATGTTTGCCAAAAATTTGTCTGTTGGTATTGTTAATGAAAAGCATCAGTTGCTTCGTACGTAGCGATATCCATACAGTAACTGTGCATTATTAACGTTGTTTTTTCTGCCATACAGGCATCCATACTCAATCTCGCAGCAATCTCCTTGGACCGTTACGTGCATATCAAAGATCCATTACGATATGGTCGATGGGTTAACAAAAGGAGCATTTTGGGTGTAATAGCTGTCGTGTGGATCCTCGCCGCTTTGATTTCCTTCGTTCCGATTTCATTGGACTTACATCGAGCTGATCAGCCAGAAGAGCCGCCGCCGGACATAACAGAATCGGAACAGCAGCTGCCAACATGTGCACTGGATTTGAGTCCAACTTATGCTGTTGTCTCCTCATGCGTCTCATTCTACCTGCCGTGTTTTGTAATGGTTGGCATATACTGCCGTCTTTACCTTTACGCCAGGTTAGGTTACCAAAAATTCATTTTATTGGATTGATGCAAATTAAAATTCCATGCAAAGTTTTAGAGTTCCTGTTGATATTTCGTAATACATACGAACGGTTTATTAACAAATTTTCTCAACAAGAACGGATATTAATTAACATCGGAATTAAGGCAAAGAGTAACAAAAATACGAAATAAAAACATAACATCAGACGTTATGGTGACCGTAAAAGTACAAAACAAAAAATTGGGGTTTTACAACGAGATGTACATACGTACATAATTTTAAGAATACAACATCAATTTCTAATATATGTATTTAAACAACCCCTTCCCAAGTAGTGAAAGTCCCCATTGTGGAACATATTCTCAGCAACTAGGCTTCTCTCTTTGGTCTTCCTGAGAAACGGATGCTGAAAGATATCAACAACCGAGATCCTTCGATGTCCGGGATGGACGCCTCGGTCCGTCACGTGCGAAAACCAGTCACGGAGCACCTCCTCATTATCCACTCCATCAGCAATGACCCTCGCGACTTCAGCTCGTTGGTGATCAATTGTGGGAAACCGGTCTCCGTCCCTCAAGACGCTGGCGGAGTTGCATGGGTTACCATAATGATGCGCACAGCGGTTGTTCAGTTGCTGTTCACTTTCACCGAAGTAACAGGTAAATGTCTCTTCTTGTTCACACTGAAGACAGGTCCCAACATAGACAGCATTTCTGGTTCTACAATAAGCTCTCTTTGTCAGCTCAAGTTGACCATGTGGCCCAAGGTCAACGATCGGACTTCGGCCTACGAAATTGCACAAATCACAACGTGAATCGCAACATGGAAAGGTCCCTGGACCCAACCATCCAATCATGGCGTTGTGATTAATATCCTCCACCAGTCCTGCAAATAATCAAGAAATTTTTAAATGTACAATTTATTTATAATTAGGACATGTTATTCAGTTTAATATTTTTCAAAGGGACAAAAAACAATACGTACGGTAAACGCTTGCCTCTAAGCTGATCCTCATGTTACTTGTTATTCCGTAAGGCTGACCATTGAAGGGGGTATCCCGGTGGAGTTTGAGCATGTTAAGCTTGCCGCCTGTAACATACGTCAGCCTTATCTTCTTAAAATCCAAACTACGTATCAGTCTAAGATATCCCCTGTTTATAGCTGACTCGCGGGCGTTCAAATAAGTGGTCATCTGAGTGTGATTGGACGTCATGAACTCCCATAGGCCATGCTTCAAATCGTTGCTTACAACAATTCGGCTGTTGGCTACATCCGCCATTTCGTCAACACTAGGACAGTATCTCTGATTTGGTAAATCGTCAGCAGGGGTAAAGGGGTTCCCCGTGATGGGATTCCATTCCCAGATTTCACCTAAATTCATAGCGTTGGCCATGACTCGTAGTTACCACGAACAAAGTAACACAATACTTGAATTCAACAAGTGAACAACTTGACTTTATTTTGAACTATTAACTCAAATGGCTAGTCGACGGACAACTAAAGAGACCTCTTGATGGACTGAGATTTGAAACGATATTAATCAATCTGGATTGAGAACCAGCTATTTATACTCCTCCAGTGACGCTACCAAAACAAAGAAAGTCGAACTTCAAATTTCAACCGGACGTTCTCAAATATTTTAAAATAAGATCAAATCAAACACTAAACTACTTTTCGATACTAAATTCAAATTTACAAAAATAGTAAGTGACCGTAAATTGGCGCAAACTAATTATTTTAAACAAAGGAAAGAATCATGAGTTTACAAATTGTCCATGATTCATTAATTTTACATAACATACTGACATTAATTTCAACTTCACCGAAATTATTTTACATTAAACAAAATACTTCCTGGAAAATAGTTTTACAAATATTTACATGGTATAAAGTTCCTTATTCCAATTTTATGCAAATGACGCCAGCATTGTACTCTTTGCCATAATTCTGATATTAAATATTATGATGTTACGTATTGTGTGATGTGCATATGCAAACCGTTTTAGCACTCATGTCCAAACCTGTCCAACGTTTTGATCCAAATTCTAACTAACTAATTGATGGTAAAATATTGGTAATTTTTACTTCCGCTACATTATTGGATTTCAGTGTCGAAGTTTCAAATTTCCATAAACTGTTGAAATATGTGTTCCACTTCCGTCTTTTTGCTGTATTTATGTATTGCCCTTTACGCCAGGAAACACGTCAAAAACATCAAAGCTGTGACAAGGCCCCCACCAAGATGTGGTGATTCCAGGCCGTCAGCCCCTCATCCATCATCATCCTATCAGGTAACTAGTACATATATATACTTTTCGTGGACTACATCATTGACGATACTCATGTACACGACAAAACTCAAGTGGGCTTAATAAGACTTTCATATATTATGCTCAAGTATATACAAACCGCGCTATTTGTCTTTTCCAGGAAATAATATTCTTTAAATAATTTGTAACTCATCCAATAAAACCGTATTATATTCTCTTTCTTCATCCATTCTTGCGTAAACAGCCCACTTCAGATATATATATGTTCATCCTGTAGATGTAACCATCCATCCCTTAAAATCTCACCGAGGCACCAATGTCACTGTCCTCTCTGTCTTCCAGCGACATGGTTTCTGGTTGTAAAATATTACATTTAGTGAATGAAAGGGGAGTTTTAGTACTAAACTCCAAATATCAAGAAAAATGACCTTCAATAAGTTTATGTAAAATGTGGAACACCGTACTTTCACTTTCTGTTTCACCGTCCTATCAAAACCCTTCTTCTCGTCTCCATGTTTTGTTTTTATTTTATTTTTGTATTCACACCATTTCGATCTCCCTTTTCTTTTAGCTTTCATTTCTCCGGTCATGCTATACCCAAGAGAAAGAAAGCAGCGTATATGTTATCACAATACCTACCTACCACGAGTTCCTTCATCCAATAACATGAAGGTTCAGTCGGATGGAACGAATAATGTTATGGTTCAAGATGTATTCGTCTAATAAAATGATATTATATAAGTAGGCACTTGTATAATTGTATTGTACATGTTCATGTGGCAGAGAAGTTAAAAAAAATATTCGTAAAGGAAAGAATTTTGCAGTTCGTTCCCTGAAATTCAGACGAAAATGATAGCGGAAGCATTCAACATGATGCGGTGTTTCCCGGTAAAAAAAGAAGACTTACATAAGTTTTAACAACATCGTCTTCCGTAACTGGTTTCCCTGATGTACATAAGATTTCTTGACGCTTCTTGAATGTGACGACTTGAACAAAAGTTTTAAATCCATTCGGGCGTTTTTCTCAGTTCCTGAATATACTACTAATTACAGATTTCCCCACAGTGCAGTGGTGCTCCTTTTCAGACATGTCTGAAGTTATGGTGACCCCATCCCATATTTCTACCATAATGTACTTGCTCTTGCTCCTTTATTCTGTTGGTTAGTCTTTACTTGTTACGTACTTTCCCCACAAAGTAGGTAGCTCTATACCAGAAACATTTTCTCCTTTTGAAAACATTGAATGTGATAGTATGAACGGTGTGGTGTGAGTATATATCTAGCATGGCTTAAACGCGCAGCGCAGTTATAACAGCAGGTAGCCCTTTCTCTTTTATCTGTGATGCGTTGAAAATTTGGATTTTCATTAAGGGTCTTTATATAACACATATAGCATTGTAACTGTATGAATAGGAGAGCGCGTTGGTTATATAACATACCGCGTTTTCCCTGAATAAGATAGGATGATGTTCGCATAAATGTACCATATACGTAGAATTTACAGAGAATCTCATTTGAAGACACGTCTGTCTTCACCGCACACTCTCTGATACCTCCGTTTTTTGTGAAATGTAACGTAACAAATGAAATCACCTGCTTGGAATCTCTCCTGCTGAAAATCTAAAACTGGGCTTGTTTTTTGTACCTTTCCTCGAAATCGTTGTTCTTTTTTTCTCCTTTCCAGGTCTCTGATCACAAAGCTGCAGTTACGGTTGGTGTGATTATGGGAGTATTCCTGGTGTGCTGGGTGCCTTTCTTTTGCGCCAACATTATTGCAGCATACTGTAAAACGTGTATCCCGATTCCCGCATTCAAGGTTAGTTGTCATTATCGCTGTCTCATTTTATTTTATTTTAATCCATTCAGGGAGGTTTGAAACTAAACGAGAAAATACACATGTTAATTATGAATTTTCGTAGGCATTTTATCAAACTACACGTTCCTCTAAGTACGGCGAGTCATTGAATTACCCTATGAAATAATATAGAATCCAAATATTATGTAGAAGTAATTAGTTAAAATTGCCGTTATATTCAAGACTCGGTACAAGGGGTTTTTTATTTTTAAAACGTAACAATGTGTCTATGTGTTTTTATGACTGAAGTATTAGCAATTTCTATTTGTATGTGTATCAAGTCTTGAAAATACCTACATAAAATAAAATCTCTAAAGTAATAGACCGCTACGACATTGAGTACCACATTCACCTTTGACCCAACCGTATAAAACAAATAGGGAGGACATTTTGTTTATTCTAAAGCTATTGTCTATACAATGATGTGTTTTTGACTGCGGCCAAGTGTCCATGGCGTGCGGCGGT
The DNA here is from genome assembly GCA_004115045.4 of Sinella curviseta. Classification (NCBI taxonomy): domain Eukaryota; kingdom Metazoa; phylum Arthropoda; class Collembola; order Entomobryomorpha; family Entomobryidae; genus Sinella; species Sinella curviseta. The sequence continues at coordinate 17,778,064 of CM065489.1, read as the reverse complement.
GGCACGGTTTTGGCTTGGCTAGTATGTAGTAAAGTTATTGTTGATGATGATAGAGGGATATATACCTAATCGTCTCATGAACAGCTCTCATAAACCGTTCCTGGAACTGGCAGTCTTTATATAGATATTTCACCGGCGGATATCCTTATTGGTTTTTTAAGCTAGTGGAGAAATCGAACCAGGAAAAAGAAAAGATTTGAGGAGATTTGCTGCGTCTTCTAGACATTTGTGTATTGTGTACATTATATTGATAGAAAAATGATGATGGCGCCTTAAAGGCTTCCCTTTTATCCCATATCATCAGTCAATTTTCTGCCGCTCCACAATAACCATTGGGAGACTTCATTGTTCTCGTGCTCCCTGCTCCTGACTTTAACTCAAGATGCGAATTTAAAAGACCTCCCCATTTTTTTCTCTGTCTCTCACAGATTCTTACGTGGCTGGGCTACTCAAATTCAGCTTTCAATCCAATAATATACTCAATTTTTAACTCCGAGTTTCGGGCAGCATTTCACCGAATTCTAACGTCCCGTTTACCTCCATGCTGTACACAGTCAAATTGCTGCTCATGTCAGCTTATCTCGTGCTGCAGGCGATGTGGCTACCAAGCAGTTGCTCTCATTCAGAGAAGGTAAGTTTGTCTACACTTGCATCATAAGATTTACTATACACTTATTTTACTCACATAGATGGATTATGCTATGATTGATTATATAATAGTGTACTTCGCATCATATATAAATATTTGCTTTCACTTCCTGTGTAGTGAATTTTGTTAAATAAGAAATTGACATAATAATAATAGAATTGCAACAAGAATAGTGAATGGAGAATAATCAAGATGTGGGAAAACTCATCAAAGCACTTGTTCTTAATTAAGATGGATGCAATTAAAAAGAGTGTGCAATTTCAACTCGTCGAGGCCGCGATAATTCAGTCATTGTGGTAACCGATTTGTTTTGTGCAAATTACAGGAGATCGGATCCAGAAGTGAGTTCACTTCATCAGATGAATGGTATCTGTACTTTCCGTGAGACTCCACGTTCATCTGGGGGCTCAATTCCTGGAACTTTCACACGGTCTACCACTCCAAGGGAAATCAGATGTGGCTCAGGATCGGGTAATTTTGGAGAGAAAGTTAGTGCAATCTGAAGACTCATTTTCAAAAAAAGCTCCGACAAAGCAAGTGGGACAAATAGCAGAGGATAACAAAGTAGAGAAACAAGAACCGTAATGGTTGAAGTGGCACAAAGTTGGCGATTCAGCGAAACTCTCCCTCCCTCTTAACCACACGCAAACTACATCAGTGTCGTCGTTGTCGTCGTCGACAGAATCGTATGAACAGACTAATGGATCATAGAGTCATGGAGTCACTCGGAACGGAAATGGATGCAACAGAGTGGCACTTTTTTGTCCCTTCTCAAAAGCATTACTTAACTTCTTTTACTCGTGAAATTACAAATAACAAATAAATACATACGTACAAAGCCACAGGCGAGTTTGTTCTGATCAAGTTAAAAACTTCAATCAAAATGAGCACACTATACATCATGATCAAGTTGGCGGTTACGGTTGCACGCTCTTGGAGAAAGCTCACTGTAGCACATTTTCTTTTCTGTCGTTGTGTTGTGGAGATCTTATTGGAAAACTTGACATGCACATATTATTATTATTATTATGTACTACGCGGAATTTTACTGAACAACGCACAAAATTTAATGTATACTAGTGTATTTCATGGACTGTAAATTAAAACTGGTTAAATTGACCAAACAGGTCCCCGAAGAAATATATCAAGCATTCTGAAAACGCCAAAACAGAAAAGCAAATAAGCAAATATACAGCATTACTCATTACTGTATTTTTCGATGATTCATGCAAATAGTCAAATCCAAAACTGTTTCTATCTAGCGATTAAATCATGTACTCTTTTTAGTAAATACTCAAAAAAATACAAGATGTTAAAATGAATTAAGAAAGATGTTACTAAGGATTGAATTTCATTAACAAGCCAAGTCTTAAATTTAAATATTGGAAGTTATACCATGTATGTATGTATTCCGGGTATTTATGATGGTTGGGTTAGTCATTTAACGTTGAGTTAACAGGAATCATTTAACCATGAAACCAGAAGAAATGGAAACCGAATTCCAAATAGCTGGCATATTTGCATCAGCAGTTTGGATAACCACTGTGCTAGGCCGCAGCAGCAGGCCTCTAACCAATGTGTACTATGGGAAAATATTTTAATTATGAAGAGGTACTATATTCACTCATTTCCCCCAGCTATATATATCTAGATTATTCTTAATTGTTACTGTTATACTATGGTCGCTTAACTGATAATTATGAACTATTATTATCACTACTCAACGCGGAAAAAAACTCATCTGAACAATGGAAAGGGAAAAGCGCATATTTCATAGGTATATTTTAATTCGTGGATGTATTTATAACATGTAAATATTAGCGATGCAATAAGAATAACTGAGATTTATGAAATTTAGTTAGTATTACAATTAGACACACGCCTGTATTGGGATTAAGATATTTTGCTTTGATGCGATTTTTCAAAAATTTCATTCTTTATAGACCTGATCTTGTAGTATTCATTATACCCGGCTTGACAAATCAGGCACTCGTAATATAAATGAAAGCTAATGATTTGTTCTGATTTTTAAACTGATTGATAGTTGATCAGGGGAGAAATGTAATTCATCATCTGCATTCATTATTGAGGATAGACTGTTACCGACCGAAACTATGTAATGAATATTTTAAAAGCGTAAATAAAAATTGAAACCATGAAGCGATTATTTTTGGCAAATCACGTCAATCAACCAATTAAAGCAACATTTTTATTTAGATAATATACAAATATTCCGTCGAAAATAATGTTTCGTTAAATCCTTTCTTCCGTCATGTTGATAATGATGATTTTTTACGTTAAATACCATCATATAGACGAATCGCATGAAGAGGTTTAAATTATCTACATTCTTGTTTAACTCAGTATGTACATATGTATATCTATAAAATAATATTACTATGAAGTGTAATGTCTTGAGTAGTCTGATTTGTGTATAGTTATCATCAGGCAATAGTGGTATAAATAAAGTATATAAATTTTTAAATCGGGTTTTGGTTATATAAATTAATTGTTCCAACGGGCTTCATTTTATATTTTCCGGACTCATCTATCATTTCGGACATTTCTTATTTGAGCATGTTTGGAAGCAAACTGTTTTTCGATCGTAGAATTCAACTAAAATATTCGTTTTTCAATTTTTTGTAAAATGAATGATCCACTCATAATCGAAATGAATCCATGGAAAGAATGGAAATATATTTTGCCAGGGAAATGTTTAACCGAAAAATAGTCCGCCTAAACACATGTCAGCATTAAAAAAATGTAAAATGTCCGTGCGAAAAGATAGCCGGAAGCTTGTACGATTCCTGTTCTAAAATGCTATAGCGGAATTATGTACATATTCTAGAAGAAAAGTTATAACGTCTGACGGTATTATTTTAAGTGTAGGTAAATTTCATGTCAGTCGCCACGACCTGTTGAATATACGTCATTACAATTTGCATAGTTTGTAAGTTTTCCATGAGATTGTCTGCACATTGTACAACGATATATGTATCTAGGTTTTCGATATAGCTAATCCATAGACTTATAATAATAAATGTTAATGTCCAGGTAAATGTGTAAATCATGGCTTCTTTATGCCATCAAAAATGTTGTAGTGATGCTTGATACATGTCCCAACATCTACATATGTACAAAACTAATCGCACAACAGGTGTAATTTCAATCACATCTCTGATTGTTTTGATGATCAGTAATGTACATACTTGTAAACCACAGTCGTCAACAGTAGTAGCACTAGAAACTGGGTATGTTTCATTTGGACATGTTAGAGTAAATACATCGTCATGTAACGTGTTGGTTTCAATGATAGTCTGTGATAATCCTCTATAATTTTCTGGTTGTGAAGATTGACAAATTACCCGGTGTTGTTTGCAAAGTTCACCATGTTCGTGTACCTAAATAACTTTAAACACAAATTATGTATTTATTATTCCCAATGAAATTGACCATCAAAAAGTGATAGTGGATGAGTGTTTAGTGTAACACGTTTAACGATTTGTATATTTTTTTATTATTGAGATTCTTCTATTTTATGATTCACAATGAATTTACTTCGTGGTTCTTTAATAGTTCGTAATATATCTTTTCAACTCATTCACGAACAAACTGAATGATCTTCCAAATTCCATACTCTCCAAAAGATTTCCAGACTCTCTCTCTTAGAAAAACAATGAAATCTGTTTTATTTCTCCTTTTCCAGTTAATTTAATATTCATTTCCGTGAAAAACTGTCACATCTGTATTTCTTCATTTGGTTGAATCTTTTGTCACAACGACAATGCAAATAAAATACACCTCACAAACCTCTCACCTGAATGGCTTTTCAAAGCACTCTTACAGTATGAAAAAATAGTATATAGTAATGTCTAGTTAGCAGTTAATACCTGTTTCTACATTATAATATATTATATTATGGATATTATGCATCCAACAAAACTACTCATATATTAATTACTCTAGCTTTGGAATATGGAGTTACCAAATAATTAATCGTGAGTATAAATGTCTGATTGGTACTCCATTACATAAATACGTGTGTCTAAAGAATCTTTCAATATTTTTGGAAATAACGTTAGTTCGTAATAATAAATATATGACGATGGTCTTATTGCTAGACACGGTGATGTTCATATCATCTATACTCGTGAGGTAATCGTGAAATGATGATAAAGATCTAATGCTATGGTTTTTTTGTAAAAATAGACGAAAAAAGCAACTTGTCAATGATGGTGCGTTTCATCTCTGAGAATTTATAATTAACTCTACAGTAAACTTTGTGGTAAATAATCGTTTCGATGCGGGAAATACAATCTGATAAATAGATACGTTGAGCGAATTGTCGATCTCTCCATTTATATAAAAATATTATGATACAGATAAGATGATCTAGTTTGTAGCATTACTAAACAATGTCTTGTAAGCCTGTGTACTACTCTGTGTGTAGAATAAAGCGATGCTGTTGTTGTTAATGTATGTAGATGGTCTGTCATTATTTTGTGCATCATTTCCCTTCTGGCATATCCTATGCCAAAATAAACCGTAATAAACAATGGAAGCTCATATCATTTTTTCATTCAGCGACTGCGTTATCGATACATTTTTATTATGTTAAAATTTATCATCATCATGAAGTACAGATATAATATGTGTTTCGCTTACAATTTACTGTGCATATTATAGAGTAATCGGTACAATTAGCGTACACAATTATTATTACAATCATCATCACCCATGAATTTGACACAAGAGCGCAGGGACTGCAAAAACCAACAAGCGCTTCATCTCCTGCTTCGTAAGTACTAGAATCGACGAGTCTCTTATTACATATTATGAGTAAGTGTAAATTATCCATTAGTCTGCATGTATTTATATTTAATAACAATGTATAATAATATGTAGACAACAAGAATAGCCTAGAGTAAGTCTAACTTCAACATTGGCAAGTGTATTGTTTTTACCTTTTCTTCATCATTGTTGACATACTTTAGCTCTGTCAAGAGCATTTATAATTTTCTCTTATATTAACAAACAAATTAACAAACACATACATGATACATGTATATATAATTTGATGGTGAAAAGTGTCCGTTTGAACTTACCGATTTTGATTAATTTATTAAATCACTTTCCCTGACACATTAATTCACTTTAAACTGAGAGTTATCAATACAGACTAATATTCCGCAATGCCGATCTTGAATTCAAATGAATTACCATCATATTTAATTTTTTTCATAATTTTTACATAAAATTTTATTTTAGTTTCTTCATAGCGAAATGATCTTGTTTAAGTAGTATGTACAATTAATCTATTTAAACAATTTATTTATACAAGCAACATAACATTTTTCGTGCATGACTGAGCAAAATAAAACGAACACAGTTTTCGTACAAATATTTGGTGACAATTGGAAATACTTTGGTAATTATATCACTTGGCTGCGCCAAAAACTATATAACTATGGATTAGTAGAACTAACAAAATATTTTACCGTCCATGAGGGATAAGGAGACAATGTTTCTCAACAGTATTACGACTATGAATTAAAAATTGCATAGTTCTTTCGTATGAAAGGTTACAAAGTTAATACCCATTTCATTTTACCCGTACACACGTTTCCTATTTTACTTAATATCATGAATTATGGTTCAAACTTTTATATTTACTTACAGATACGTTTACTTACTACGTTATGATTACTGATAATGATAAGTATAGTGCATTTTTTATTGAATGCAAACTCAAAACATTTACTTGTTGTCATAACACTTGCATAGTTCACTGAATTTGTATACACCTAATTTGAAGATTTAAAATTGGAATATTATTGCCTTCACACCGCATATTGTTATAGTTAGAATGTGCGTGCGAAAGTAATGACTTTCCAGTCTGTTTCATAAAACCACACATGACAATATACATATATTCGTCCCTAACATTTTTATTGGAATTTATATATTTGATATTTTCAATCACATCGATTTTCCCGTCACTAAATCCAATGTATTCGAATTGGTAGCCATGTATATCTGAATATCATAATCATGCGTATTTGAATGATTTCGAAAAAATGGGGTAATAGCAGTTATCACTAGTGCTTTAAAGACTTTTTCCAAAGTTTAGCACCTTCAGGCATGGTCAAGGAGCGACGCTTAGCCCATGCTTGTTTCTTACTATCAGCAGCCGTACTGGGAAGCTTGGAAACATGGTCATCCTCCTCCTCCTCACCTTTCGTGGCACCACCGCCACCACTGGCTCCTCCACTTGTAGACGGTTTATGAAGTTTGCCAATTGGCTGTGCTGATGAAGACGCTGCAGACGTTGACGCGTGTGCGAGAGATGAGCTAGATGACGGACTGTCTAGTCCCGAGACAGGACTCTGGCATTCTGCGGGAAGCTGTGAGTCTGAAAGACGAAATTCCTTTCTTGAACTATTTGACGAAAACGTACTGGAAGCTTCCATTGCTCGCAATAATTCCTGTTCCCATTCCGCCTCTTTCTTTTCCCTCTCAATGCGTTCCAGCTCTCGTTGTCGGTTAAAGGTGGTGAATTCTTCCGCAAGGGGGTCCAGCGGCGTTTCCTGTGAAATCAGTTGGTCATAAAACAAAAACGGAATTAAAAAGCATACAAAGTATTTCGAACACAGAAATCCACATTTTATATAATGACTTTTAACGTCCGTGCATATTCTTGTAAAGTGGTGGTGAACAAAGACAGTGGGCTTAAAGCACGAAGAGAAAGTGACCGGCCATCTATGTACAGTCACAGAAGTCGGACCATTTTCGCTTTCTCTCGACAGCTTCCGTAACGAAGGTATTTACGTTCGAGTGCATCTACTACAACTTTACAGAGGGCGCTCTGTGTAATTTATGATACTGTCGCCAAGATTGCATGCATGTAGAAAGGTGATTCATAAGTGTCACGACAGGAATGTCAATATGCACAATCTCTATACGTGTCTGTTTATTACGTCTATCGTGCGCCAGTCTATTTACGTGAGATAAATGTTAAAACAATATGTTTATGGTATTTAGTCATTGTTACAATTATGTATTCTGAATTTTAAGAAAAGCAATAATAGGTTTCATGAATTTCCATTGAACAAGATATTACGCGATTCCTGCTCTCAAAGAAACACAATTCATTTACTAGTTCACTGGGGCAAGAAAGGGCACAGTTATGTATGGTGGTGGTAAGAAAGTTCAACTTTCAATTTTTCACCTCTTAACCCGTTGGGAATGAAACTTTCTCATGTAAACTTTTAAACTCCCTTTTATGCTATTATCATGTAAGGGCTTCATCTACGTAGGTTCTGGTGGTAGGTACTTTATAAATTCGAACCGGCAGGAACATCACAAAGTAAGTGATCCCAAGGGCCGTCTGAGTCAGCGCATTACTAGTTGTTCACTTGTGTATTGAATACGAAAGGTACGAAAGCAAATATTATGTAGCGTATATAGTGGAAATCGACTCATCAATTATCCATTCACTCAAGTGCTTCGTAGAAGAGCTCTTCTTGAAAATCCAAATTACATAATATCTGAATATCTCTCTCAAAGTCGTCTCTATTGCTAACAATTTACTCGCTTTCTCCTTTCAAGGATGTTCGATTTCGTGTATCAGCTTTAAGGAGACCTATTCAATTCTCAATAATTTAATAAAAATAGTTTTATTTACGACTAATTTAAACCTACACTACATTTACGTATTTGTGTGTGGGCCTCGCTACTTGCGCTGCGCCATCATGAATGCGGAGACTCTAGCTGACTTTGCAGAAAAACAAACATCTCGCTTTTTCCCCGCTGGGTACTGGTAGTATTTCTTCATTTTTTCTGAACAGGAACCAAACTTTGATAGTGAGTTTCCTCCCCCTAGTTCCTCTCTTTTGATACTTTGGAGATGCATGCTCCAAAACAGGAATACGGAGAAAACGTAGAGGACAGGTACGTAAACACATGAAACATGACTGTAGAATTCCGTATATTTTTAGACGGCACGTAAGGATGACGAGTTAATATTTAGTACCTGGTGAAATCACAGCGATGCAGTATTTCTCAAAGAAGTCGAGAGACACGTGCATATTCCCTCAATAGCATTATAGAAGCTTAGCCAATAGTATTAGCAAACCTTCGTCTATATTTAGGCACACATATACATTCTTGTATGTACACTGTTAAAAGCTGGGCTCCGTCAGTGTTTACACTTTCACACAAAGAGACACAAACATATATACGTCATGCAAGTATGAAAGTGCATGTATTATTCACCATGAGTGGACTTTGTCTGTCTCGCAACCTACCACGTTCATAAATAGAAGAAAGCTAACTACCTACATGTTTCTCGGTTGTAGTCTCAAATAATAATGCATAATTTTTGCGGAGTTTGCTTTCACAAACATGCAAACAGGCTTGTGTAATCACCCCATTTTTGTCAAGTGATTAGTGATTGTGATTAAATGAAGAATATTTTTTAAATAGTGATTGGTGATTAGTGATTAATTTCAATCCCAATCACTGGTGATTAGGTGATTAAATGCTTGAAAAAATGCAAGTTGGATTAGGATTAGTGATTAAGTTTATTAATAGATTATTTAATTTGGCAATGTAATGTAGTAACAAACAAATACAATTTATTATATGTGGGCTGTGTGGTAGTGACCTTTTCATGTATCTACCACAGTGCCTCAGGTTACGTACGTACCTACTGTCAACGTACCTATACTACAGATAATATGAAAGCAATTACATGGAGGCAGGACTGCAGTGAATAACCAGTGATTACAGGGTGCTGGTTCTGGGATTAGTGATTGTGATTAAGTACAAAAAATATAAAATGGGATTGGTGATTAAGTGATTAACTTAATCACCAATCCCAGTGTGAGGATTGGTGATTCTAATCCGTGATTACACAAGCCTGCATGCAAAGTATAGCAGCATACATGTACTTCTTATCCATAATCCATTCCATACTACTAACTACTACTACTACATAGATACTTAAGTTGGTATAGTAAACATATGAATTCATTTCTTGTGTTTTCATTCTTACCTGCTCGCCATACGGGGTGGTCTGAAGCTCTCTCAGGGATCTCTGCTTGGCCAGCCTTTTCTTCTTTTTGTGCAGCGGACGTGACTCAACAATCATTTCTTTTGAATGGAGAAAGAGAAAAAACAAGAAGAGAAAACCGTATTAAAGGAAAGGCGCGCACTAAAAATGCAGTTATATACGCCACGCTCTACATACGAAAGCACGCTACACGCTCCTCAACTCTCTCATTCCGTGAAATCACGTTTTTCGCCAGTGTTGTAAAATGTGTGTGTATGTTGCTGTCTTGGTGGCAGGGAAGTACTCGCTATTATGACCCTATTGTATAACATGGGAAATGGGAAATGAAAGCAGTGGCAGTATAGAACCAGCTAGAAAATGTAGGCGGGTTGAGTAACTTTCTTCTTCTTCCTCCTCTCCTCTTTCTAATATACATACAAAGTTCCTTAAGATGATAATCAAAGAGTTTATTCATGATCTTGACAAACTCTTCTTTTTCCTTCTTCGGCTTGTTCAACAAAATATAAAACTTGCCCTTCTGCTCCATGCTACCTTCATCGGCATCATGAATGCCTACACTTAACTCGCACAAATCAAAAGAGTTAAAGGATTGGTTTAAGTTTACTTTATTCTTTCATCAAACTATTACCTCTTGCTTCATCATCATCAGTAGCAGCGCCTGCCGTTACTACTACCGCGACTATGTACTTGGAGTATTTACTCCCGTTGCTTCTGTGCTCTGCTGCGGCAACTCTTTTACAAACTTTTTTCACTTTCCCTTCTCAGATCCCCCACCCTCTCTCTCTCTCTCTCTCCACTTCCCTTCAAAACGTACACATAATAGCTTGATTTCAAGTTGTGAAAAGCATTTACTGATTTGAGAAGAGAATGCATATGTAATTTACAAAATGGCAAGCGTGTCAAATAAAGATGCATGGACAATTTTTTTGCGCCTTCTCGAACCATGAACGAACCCAAATATTTAAGGTGCAATGTGTATTCTCTGGTATTTTCATTTCATACTTGACAGAAATTCGTATAAATATGTACATAATAATAATATTATGTTATGTTGTACGTCCGCGTTTCGACATTGTATGGAGATTGTGGAATTCTTCGTTTGTGAGAAAAGAACTTGCAAAGTGCTTCTCATTATACCAATTTAGCAACTGTTTCCAAAATAATTTACTTTTTGCTACTTTACTTTTTGAAAAGTTAAACGGAACTGGATGAAACAGATCCCACATTCGTGAAGAAAAGAAAGGCGAAAGAAATAGATGGAAGTTAGAAAGAAGGAATAAGAAAACAGCAAGCCAATGCATTCTAATGGAAAATTATTTTTTGCAGCTTCAAACTTTTCTTTCCTTCCTTTCTCTCACTCCATCCATTCTCTCATTTCATTTATTTGTGTTCCAGAAGCCGCAATGCCAGCGTCGAACCGGTTTTGTTTGCCATACCGCCGGAGGAGGAAACAACGCTGAATGTAAAAGCGAGATGAAGGAATAATGGGAGAAGTGAACGAAATTGTGCATGTACGTGGATTTGGTATTCTACAACAACAAAGCCATTAAAATGGTATTCTGGTTAATTCACTTTGTTATTGCTTCAAATGATCCCACTTATTCTTACGTGTACACATGTGATGATATACACTTGCGGTGCGCATCATCGTGGGCATACACAATACAAAACATCATTAGAGCTTCCTGCCGCCACACACCAACGATGTTATCTAATAATTGCAAAATGCAAGTGCTTTGAAAGAAAAGAATTTTGGTCATTCATTCCTTTCATACATTTGATTCTACATCTTGGTATATTGTATTACTATACTCCTGTACTGGCAAGCTATTATTATCATAATCAAAGGGATTGCACTTATTGTTGTTATACAACATACATACCTAAGCATTACTTTCCGTAATTAGACAAATATAATATATGTTACAACCTGCATAAAGTTTTGTTAACTTTAATTGCTACCAGTACATATGATGAAAATTTCTAGCATCATTATGTTTTTTTCCGAATGACTACGTAAAAATTAAGGTCACTCTCATTTTAATCTTTTCCTTAATTGAAACGGCTAAATCTTAGTCAATGCTCGTGCGAAAAGTCATTATTTATGGGAGACATGTGTGTAGCAATTGCCAAAATGAAATATTGTCTTGGTCAATCTTTTTGAACAACTCGGATATGCTCCCAGCCAGTTTTTGAAAGAACATGCTATGGTGCGTTACCCTACAAAATACCACTCCGACCACCACCACCACTACCGTCAGTCTGAGAGCTGATTCATTATAAAGGAAATGGAAAGTGAATTGTGAAAAGTACGATGTAGCATAATATCCGCATATTAGTATTTTGTTCATACTGTGAGAGCGAGCGTAACCATCATCATTATCATCCACATATTTAGGCACACTCGTCCTTTACTCAAGTGCAAAAATCAAGTTCCACAGTTAGCATGTGTGGTTGTGCTGCAGTTGTGGCATGCAGGATGTGAAGTAGTGAGAGATCGTGATTATGATAATGTTGCTGCTAGTTCTTCTACCGATATCGAATATAATTTAGTCTTGGTTCAAACCATATAAAGTATATCGTCTCGTCGTGATGAGAAGAAGAATAGCGGGTTTGAATTAAAACCACGGTTTTTCCAACGGAAAACCTGACTGGGATTTTAGCCTACTTTTCATAGTTGAATCTGAAACATTGACATAAATTAAAGGAAGCTCGGGAGACGATATAGAACTATAAGAGGAGAGAGAAGAAGTGAGTAATTCGCTCTCCGTGCATAAAAGTGTGTGCAAGTGTGCAGCACACATACCATGAAAATAATGATCCATTCTCTTTCATATGTATGATGAGGGATGTGTAGTAGTAAAATCAATAAATATGAAGAAAGTTTCCGCTTCGTTGGTAGAGCAAGAACAAAGCTTGCAAGAATGGTTTGACAGAGAGATGGTAGGAGAAATAGCGGCAGTGTAGTGCAGTACGTACTTATATGGAAATAATAATAATAATAATGAGTAATGGTAGTGATAGGTATAAGCAGATATCTTAACAATGCATCCTTGCCTAGCTGACAATGAAGGAGTGAAAGGCAAGCAAAAAAGGATTTCTCCAAGGGACAATGTACAACAACAAATGCTGCTACTCCTCCTCCTACTACTGCCGTGTGTATATATATCACTGGGAGCATGGTCCTGGAATAAATTGCTACAAAACAGTGTATTACCATAATAAAACATTGGCAAGGCACGATCCACACTGTCTCATTCTATCCTTTTTCCTTGCCAGATCTTTATTACAATTCTAGTCAGGTAAACCAAAATGCTAGATGAAGCCAGAGTACATATGCGGTAAACCATCCAATGTATCCACATTTATAACATTGACAAAAGAACGAGAAAGAAAGACAAAGAGCTTGAGAAGAGGAGAAAAGATTAATAATTTTGTTCGACACAAGGCAGGCCAGGCAAGTAACTGCGTGTGTGTGTGTGTTTGTGAGCGCACAAGTGTACAAAGCAGAGTGGCGATGTAGAGGCTGCAGCAAGCGCAGCGGCATAAAGAAAATAAACAATGCATCCTGTGGAAATTTGAAAGTAATATTATTATGAGAATGAACGGAGATGAGAGGGTATGTAGTTTGGAGCAGTTAATTCTGCGGCAGAGGAGGTGGGAGAAAGAGAGTAAAACGGCTAAAATATTAATACTTTTGATGTTTCAAAGAAACGAAATGAGATTTTGGCGGAATCACAGCATGCATATTAACATAGTAATATATAAATAATGAATATACTGTCAGTGTCAGTCAGAGATGACTATACTTACCTTCGAGCTCAAAGGTGGGGTCACAATTCAAGTGTCCTTTCTACAATAATAAATACATAATCGTCATTAGTACATACATACCTGGAAAAATGTGTAGGTGACTATAATACGGCTTTTGTTTGCTAATACTTATTACGACGAAGTGATGCAACGCTCTTGTTGGCCCGGCAAAGTGTGTTGGTACGTTTATATATAAAGGAGTCATTTATTTAAGTCAGTCACACTGTCCTCCACAATGTTGCAATTAATTAGTATTATGAAAGCTTTTCTTGTCAGAATAATAATAATCAGCGAGTCAATTGTCCAGAATACCCATATTGTCAACACTGGTAATAATAGCAATAATAGAAAGGATCTACCATCTATACTACATTTTTATTATTACAACATGAGAAAATATTGGGCTGAAAACAATCCAACCTTTTGCAATCAATTTTGATCTAGTACAGGTTGAATGGGTCTGAGTCTGGATCCGAGTATTCTGTAATGATAAGGTAGGTGGGCACTCTGGTAGAGTGGAGTAACTAATAATATTATTTTAGTCTCATCGATGATGTTCATCATCATGCTTATTGTTTAGTTCGTTTGTGAGTGATATGGTACTAACATGTCGTCATGCATTGTACTACGGAAATGGCAACTGAAAGAGAGAGAGAGAGAGTGGGTGAAACTTAAGCCTGTAAGACTTTGTGACTTTCAGGGCAGATTTTCACTGTGAGAAACAAGTAGTTCATTTACTTGATTCCCTTTTGTAGACCTCTTCACCTTTCTCTCACAGTACATTTGCGTCTGCATAATATTTGTCGAGAACAAAATATATTATGATTGAAACATGCACACACATACACAAACTCTATCCTTGGAATACACGCAGTACCTCACATGTGAAAATTGAATCAAGACAGGAGGAAATACTGCCGAGTAGTGTGTCAGCAGCGTGTTCATTTTAGGTACATTACGTTTAATCGTTATCGTTATTTGTCAGTCAGTCATTCATCCAGGTTCTCTCATTGCAAAGTGTAGAGCGGGAGAAAAGAGAGAAAGTCAGTCGAATGTAATTAATACGGTGCTGTAGCCGGATGCACTTATGAAGTATGTACTCGCATCATCATCATCATCCCATCCATATGAACGCTGATCAAAGGAAGAGGAGAAAATAAATACGAGAGAAAGAGATAGAAATTCTGGTTTACCCACCGGTGGAACAAAAAGAGGAGCTACTTTCTTCTCCATGATGTCCTCAAAATTCATTTCCATCATGAACGGCTGTGTTTTGAGGGACTCCAAATTGGTAATCCTTTGTAAGGCATCCAGTTGAAGCAGCTTTTGTTTCAAAGTAAAGCATCACATTGTAACTTTGTATATTTTTTGTATCATTTTATACATATTCATTTTATTAGGTAGGTATATAAATGCATATTGTCCATGATATTACTACATGCTAGTAAGTAGATAAACACTCTGGCTAATATTTGACTGTGTGTGTATCCCGGAATGCATTGAAAAGAATACAGCCTGTGCTCCAAAAATCTCCATGATGTGTGTCAACAGAGCCACAGCCAACCCAAAAGTAAAACAAAACCAACTCATATAGCTAAGGTGATCAACAGCGCTATCTACTTGTTTACCTAATTTATCTACAACACAGTATGTTCCTAACGTAGTACAATTAATGATTCTCCCTGTGTACAAAGTAATATAATCAATTCGACAAGGTGAAGTAATTATTTTAATGTAAATATGATAGAGACGGTCTTAAACCCCCCAAACAATCTCGTTAAATATGAATATCGAAGCGACGAAAAAAACAAGTACAATTGGACTACATGTTGATGCATACTTCATAGTAAAAACTTTTTTAAACGCAATTTTTGATACAGAAAGTGAATAACCATGCACCCGATATGTAAATGGGGTAGCAGATTAAACTCTGTAGCTAATGGTGCATGCAAGAAAAACTTTATCCTGACTTCTTGGTACAAGTATTACAACAACGCAGAAAAACATACATATATATGAAAAAAGTGTGCAAGTTGGCGAATTTCGTAGCAGAAAGATAAATGATCTCTGCGACCACTTTCCCCACACGTTTCTCACATCATGAATGTGACCGTGGATGAGCGTAGCGTCTGGGTAAGCCATCATGTTGGCTCAGCTAGCTACGCGAGAAGGAGCTCAGAGAAGAATAAATATAAATGTGTATACAAGGTAATCTAGAGATTACACACGATGTCATAATACATAAGCAAGCAGGCAGGCGGAGGAGAGGAGAAAGTTAAATGGTGGATGTTGTACGACCAACACATTTGAAAGGAGCAAGTGAGGAGCAAGCCGAGTTGAAGGAAGGTGGGGGACAAGTCTCATGAAATATAAGCAGCTGTATAAAAAATATTTAACCTGTTGAACAAGCATCGTGAATTCCGCGGGCCAAGCTACAGGCCACTCTGGAGGCCCCTTTAGCATCTGTCTTATGTCTTTATTTGGCGTATGCGAATGTATCTCGTATGGACGACGTCCAGAGCATAACTCATACGCAACCACTCCAAGTGACCACCTGTTTCGGAACCCGACAAAAAAACAAGAAATGAATTTGAAATGTGGCTTTTATCTTGCACAAACCATACGGTTTCTGCAGCTGTCAGAAGGCATTATCTATGTTCCACTTGGTCTATGAAAAAAAAACTTACCAATCGACTGCGTATTCGTATCCAGGAATTTCTTCCGCGTAGCAAGAAAAAATCTCGGGGGCTGGCAAATAAATGGAAGGGAAATGGTTAAAATAGAATTCTCTTTTCATCAAAAGTTGGGAAATTTTAGATTTGCTACCATTTCTAACTTACCCATGTATGGTTTTGTTCCGGATAGTGCACATGCATACTCCTTCCCATCCTCTAGCTTCGTTGCCACGTTAAAATCAGTTATGTGGGCGTGTCCTTCTTCATCCAAAAGGATATTGTCAGGCTTAATGTCTCTGCAAAGTGGTAATAAAAGACTGTTGATAAATTGGAACATTAAAATGAAGCACGAGGAACTAAGCATTTTAATTGTTGGGCTTAAACAAAAATACTGGGGGCAATGACGGCGGCATTATTTGTCTAGTTATTTGAACAAATTCCCTTCCAGTTCTTAAAGTCCTTTGTGGTCTTAACTTTGAAATTGGTATAGTGATATGTTTGTCGGTTTGCAACATGTAAAAAAGCAAGTAAAATTGCAGTTTCCAGTAGGACGATCATTGTCGAAAAGGGAAAGTGGCTGAAGCAAGTGAAATGATGCAGTCTGAAAGCTCGTTGTTCCTATATATTAGCTTCCATTTACGAAAGTATTTAAATTTCTGCAACGTCAAGTATCCTACTCTTTCCATTTATGACGATAAGAAAGCATATAATTTTCTTGGAAAATCGCTTGATCCTTTTAGCAACCACGTAGCGTGTAATAATTCTCTGACCTAGTTTTCTAAGGAACTGGTCAGTATATGTAAATACTACAGTACTAAACTAGCGCTCTAGCTGTGTGAGAAACGCAGGAACACAGCTCCTACGAACCTTCACTAAATTGAGGCCATTTTTATTCAGTCAAACTGAATCCTATACATGCTAGGTGATGTTGAATAAGAAGAGTTTGTATCAAAACAATATATACGTAGGTAGATAGAAAATGGGCTTTGTTGAATTGCATTTTATCGCCACCAGTTTAACAAACCGTATTAAAAGCGCTGAAACTCTGTTAGCTCCCAATTTCGAAATGAATCATTCAATAACAAAATGTTCGGTAATTGGTATCAAAATGTGTGGAGTGGGTTACACAAGGAGTAGTAGTAGTCATGATACGTAGTACGTCTGTAGGCGTTCCGTCAATAGATACAGCAAAGTAAATATGAACCTACGATTTTAAATTGGAATTAGATGCCAAGCAGACTGTCGTTATCTTTTCCTTTCGTCACATAAGTACTTGGGTGTTCATTATGCAACAAGAGGGAATAGTAATTGCGCGCTTCAGTTCCTGCCTAATAACGTTACGTAATATACTTAGCTAATGAAGCCGTTGGAAAATTGAAAAACACATAACAATTGGAAACTTGTGAGGACTACCCTGTAGTACATCTGATGATGGAATTTACTCACTCGAGGCATTTGCAGAGTGTATGATAAAGATTGCTATTATTAGCACATATTATGATGTATGCATTTGATATGAATCATTCCAAAATAAAGCGACAGCGTCAAATTCACACCCGCCTATAGCTCTATCACGTTCCATGACTCACGACAGTCATTAATGTGACCCGGACAAATGATAAATTTTACAGACTGAAGCAAGCATGAATGTATGTATGCTGAATGTATCTAATCATCTTTCGTGCTCATCGTTAGCTCAGTATAAAGGGTTGTCCTAAATTATAGGGAAAAAGATCAGTAGAAAGGGAGTAATTCATGTGTAAGCCATAATATTATACATGTGAAAGCTCGGATGAAAGGACACAGTCAATATGTGTTGATACAAGCTTATAGAGACTGCAGTTAAGGTAGCAAAATTGACTTATTACCTGTGTATGATGTGTTTCTGCTGGAGATAATCCAGAGCGAGTCCAAGCTCAGCAACGTATCTGTAGAAATGTGACAAAATGAGTAAAAAGCAATATTCTCTGATTAGTTTCATTAGTTCTCGGGATGACGACCGTATTGATGATCGTGGTGATAGTGAGGTGGAAAACCCTTGCCGAAAGTCACAAACAGCAAAGCTAAAGTCACAGTCGTCGAAAGCGAGAACAAGGAATGAATCAAGCGAATAGCTATACATAAACATGTTATAAGGCAAATGGAAGTGGATGTGGAAGAAAGCTGTAAACAGAGTCAAAAGAAGAGGCTATATAGATTCCTCTAGTATACTACATATATATGGCGTATAATCTACAAGTATAAAATGTTCGACAATAAACTTTTCATGAGACTAATGGACATGCAAGAAGCAAGAATGGCTCCGTACTTTTTTTCCAGAATCCCATACAACTCTCTTATGAAAGTAGTCTTGTGGGCGTAGTTGATAGATTAATGCTTTTATAGTAGCTGCTCTATTTTCCTACCGATTTTAAGTATGTACGAGTGAGCACGGTAAACTCCTCTCTTTCGTTATGCCCATGCACGACACACATACACAACATGTGAAAAGCCCATGTATTCTACATGGCTATGACCAAAGAAAAAAAACGAGAAACTGCAGTATTTATTTCCTTGATCTTCACCAAAGGAATCACAAAGTCAATTTCATTCCTTTTCTTCCTCCTCTTCTGTTTCATGCCAAAAAAAGGCCAGCAAATGAAAGAAGCACACGAGCAAGAGCGTCAAGTGTACGGAGAAAACCAGGCTTTCACCGAATGAAATAGTGCCAATCCTAGGAATAAAACGAGAGGCAGCAATGTAATTTCTTATGTTTTAGTAGTATAGGTATACCGATTTATTTATGTGATATCATGTTCCTTTTTTTGTCTCAAGCTTAGATATCAAACGGCATCGTGTCTCACAATAATTTCCCCGTATTCGGCACCCATTAAAATTGTGATCGTCTTAGCGTAGGATACATTTAAGTAGGTGGACGAGCAGTTTGGAATGGAGGAATAGTTTTGATCACTCTCATCTTTGAGAAACCGATCCAGCCAACCACAATCTGAAGATAATTCAACGGTCATTCATTTGTCATTTATTTGTTTTTGATTACTTGGTGATTCTATTAACAGTTTGCAGCTTATTTCGCTTTTAGTGGTTAGTAGAAACAGCTGCAACCGAGAAGCCACCTCTTGCAAAAAGAAATGCTGTTGAAAAGATTTTCAATACGCTGGAAACTGATGAGTCGACCCCGCACATACTTCTCAAACTATCTTATCTGAAATCGATAAGTAAATACCTAACTTATGTGGTTACAGGATGAATGCCATGAGTACGTCATGTGTAGTGTTGTTGGATCGAAAGACAACCAATGGGAGAGATGTTGCTTTATTGCCGTGGTTGTCCTTCTCACTCAGGCTGGCAAACAGTCCTGAGAACCGCAACCAATTATGTCAATATTTACATAATGCTCGTTCACCGGTTTCCAGTGAATATGCTGCAGTGAAAGCATGTGGGCACTCTTTCAAATTACTGGCGAAAACTTCAAAGTGAAAGCTATTGCTCTTGTTGCGATGAAGAAATGAGAAAACCCAAAATCCTTCTACTACAATACTTTTTTCGTTTTGTTGCAAAAATATTAACAACAGGTTCGTTATTCACTATAAGCTATATACATAAAACTGAGATATTTCGGGAATTGGAACCTAAACAACGTTATTTATGGTTATTTATATGCATATCAACAAAAGCTGCTATTCATTCATACAATAAGACTACTTGTAAGTTGTAACCACTTGTTAATAGATGTACATTTCATTACCCGTATCGAGAATAAAACTTTTTCAATTTTACTATTTATTATCTATAACTTCCTTTTCCTGTAAACATGGAAATTAATGGCACTGTTTTAAGTTTTGTGAAGAATTTATTATACTTTATATGAGTCATACTATGTACCAGTTTTCATACGCCCATGCATTTTGATATGAGGCAACTCATTGGTTCCAAGGCTTTGATAATCTTATGTTTGAAGTTTGTACACAGTGCAAATTATTGTACATAATATTACTTGTCGAATTATTGATCTCACTACTACCACGTTTGCGAGTAGCTACCAATGCGGGAGATGTATGAGGAGAGAAAAGCGGCAGCAAAGACGACATTGAAATATTAAAAGGCAGAGTAGGCATAATGCACAAGTAATTAAAATGTGGACGAATTTTTATTCTCATAATTTTCCCCTTTGTTTATGCATTTTGGTTGCAACATGACGGTAGTTTCTTTTGTTCCACGATATTGATATTTTACTTGGGCCCCTCATATGCTCTCTGAGAGACTGCACTCATATTGACTTACACTTAATTGTAAAGCCGTTATTGTTTTTGATATTTGCAAGTAGGTAATATCGATTGTTTCGTGACGGTCATTAAGTTGTGCCTAACGGAATAACTGCAAGACTAATGATTCATTCGTTTGCTTCAGTCTGACTTTCTGACCTTTCTAGTTTGTTGACTTGTAGTTTCTAACCTCCTTCAAACTTTGTCCTAGCAATCGTCTACCGATCATCAAAACTGACGTCCATTGATTGGCAACAGAAGCCGTCAGTAAGGACTTGGATAATTTAAAACTAGGACGGGTGTAAACCCGAATTATAAAACTACCGGAAGTCCGACGTGTGCAAATCGGAATAATAAAGCACCTATTTCATCTCCCAACACGCTAAACTTGACTTTTCTCTCAATTAACATTTTGCCCCTTACCCCACCCACACTTTCAGGGAGCCACCACTCCTACAGTTGTGAGAATTGACACATGGTGTGGTGAGAAAAAATGATCAGCATAAAATTCTCTATCTGATAAGCCAATAAAAATTTTTGCCCATAAGAATGTATGGGGGACCTTACCCCGCACCGTTCCCCCGGGTTTGGGTCCCGGGGGCCCAAAATCAATACCGAATTTTCTCATGACCTGAGGTACCTCTATGCAAAATTTGAGCAAAATCCGTCAACGTTAACAAAAGTTATAGTGCTTACAGACTTACGGACACACAGACACACAGACACACAGACAGACAAACAGAACAATCGCAATAACTACCTTTATAAGCATTTCATGCTTCCGGTAGTTAATAATCACTACTGACATCATTTCGTCCTTGCGCTCAAATTTTAAGCTACAAAATTGTGACAATTGGGTGTTTACAAATAAGATATAGATATAGATATAGAAAGAATAAACATTGGAAATTGATGGAAAATCTTTCCCAATCTAACGGGCAAGTTAAGGAATGAGCAGAAATAAGAGAAACTTCATACAAATACAAATTGGCAGTTTGTGATTTTGTATGTTGTGACAACTGTCAGATTTTTTCTTACGAAGCTGAAGAGAATTCAGTATTGAATTTTTATCTATTTATCAGGGCAAGCAATTCCACCGGGGGGAAATGCAGGGATTTTTTATGACACAACGTGTAGCATGAAACGGCTCATTGTAAAACAAACAAGTACAACATTGGTATAGATTTAGCAATAAGCATATTATACACTTCAGCTCCGTCTTGAAGCGGGTTTACAACTGTTCATTTTTTTCTTTAGTGCATTTATCGAACGTGGTGTCTGTTTCCTTCCCTGGTTGTCTTTCTCTCTCTCTGGCTGTGTATGATAAAGGAAGGAGCGTGAAAGTAGCAAATACTTTGTGGAGCATTCTACACCTTATCATGTCATTCAATAAAACTTGCTAAATCAATTTCAATTTCCCTTTGCTCTTTTCAACGACAGCTGTATTGTGAACGTGTGTGTCAGGGAATGAGAACGTTGACGATGCCACTTTGATGGAGGTGGAGTGAGGTTACTCGGTATACGCAACGCTCATTCTAAGTACATATATGTATATACCCGGATACTCGTACACTTATATGGCACATCAGTCAGCATTCAGCATCATTCAGCCAAGCCAGATTGAAACTTGGGTTTGCCTTTCGCCTCACCTCAATACACAGTAATTTGCTCAGTTCACCGTCATGTACGTACATTGCTTTGCACCTATGGGGAATGCCAGAGAGAGGAGACCCAACTCCGTGTATATAGCCATTGAGGAGATGAGAATTCAACCGTACAATCAGCAACTCGTGCACAAAGAAAGAGGACTTCAATAAAGTAGCACAAAAAATGCTACGCCACTTTATGTTTTCCATCTTTCATTCCTTTGAACATCGCCCTTCTCGGTAGTGTGCTGTGAATAATAAATTTATAATTGGATTCTATGACTCCACAATTAAATTCACTGGCTCTGTATGAGTGTTTTACGCTTTGTTTATGTAAGGGTTACCTTATGAAATCATGCTCTCCTCTATCCAATTGTAAATATCTGTCAGGGCAAAGAAGAATTTTTATGAGGATCCAAGGACGGACGGGATTAGGAAGTTGATGAAAAGGCTTATAGGACGGGCAAGTTTGATGGAAGCGAGAACGGGAGTGGGGCCCGTTCAGGATTCGCAAAAAAGCGAGGTCAGAGGGGAGTATTACATATGTATTTGTAAGACATTGATACTCCACATTTGGATTTATTTGGAACATTCAATAATTCAATACATTTCCACTTCGTTCTTTTCAATGTCAATAAAGTGACGAAATCGTAATTGCCACTTTAAGTTCGATCAACAACCTTTGATTATATTAGAGGAATTATATTAGTAGATCCACTTAGATTTCATGCATTTATATGACAGGCAGCTTTTTTGGCAGCGCCGTATATAATTTAACATTTTTACGCCGTCTCCTTTAGTGCTCGCTGTTTACGAAAGTCACGATAGATATTTGGCTGTGACGGCCACGACAGGAGAAAGTAAACTTGACCTGAATGTAATTACATGAGCTATGACGTCAAATTTAATATGATAGGCGTTATAAATAACTGCACATTGCAACTCATAAAACTTCAACATTCAGAGAGGCGCAGTGCAGTGTACTGCCAGAGAGGCGGTATGGATCTATATAAAAATTTAGGAATTGTGATTGTGATGGGTATAGTGTGCTATCTCTCTGGAGATAATAATAGTGCCAAATCTAGCGATAGTTGCACTGAGTTGTCAGCAAGTTTTCTTTCAAAGTTCAAAGTCTTCTCATGGGATACGACTTTTTCTTTGTCTTCTTCCTCAGAGACAAGTGAACATCTGGCAGAAACTATTAAATCCCACAGGGCAACGATAACAAACAGACAATTGAACTCTACTTGAGCATATGCAGCTGTGTTTATTATATGCTAACACACTGTTATTCTTAGAAATAAATAAAAATTACAAAAAAAATGTTGATGTTATTCTGAAAGGAGTTTGAGTAATAAAAACATGGAGTTTATGATAGTGGCAGAAGGGAGTGTTTGCCTGTTCTCTTTTTCTTTTCACGTAAACGCATGAGTAGGTCGTCATTCTCCCGCAATGCTTTGTGAATATTTGCGTTTTCAATAAAGAAGGTCGGGCAGATTTAGATTTACTTGCCTAACGATGCAATCACTCAGTCTTGCGAGAATCCGCAAAATCTGACAAACCGTATGTTAAATGATAATTTAAATTTAAAACGATTAAATACATTTACTGCTTCGCTTTGAAAGGTTGCATATCATACCTACCATACTTTATCTTCCTTCCTCCATCATCAATAATTGTAATATGCAAAATTGAAAAATTGACCTGTCTATTGTGAAAAATGAATTGAAGACAGCCAGGCAGCCCATGTAATTTTAGGAAAAGGCTAGCGCATCTTAATAAATTAATCTGTGCTGCACCATTTTATCAACTTTACCTTCCTAGGAAATCCTATTTCAAAAGAGAAGAAGATGAAAGAGCTTTCTCTTTCAGAAAATAAATAAGCTTGTGCACTCCCATTCACATCAAATGAGTAATTTATGACTGTGTATATGAGCAAATTTGCATAAGAAAGTCATTGCGCGGTTGTGATTTGCCGTGGGTGGCTCCTGATACACCCGTTTACTCAGACACTTTCACCCTTTCCATCCCCTGATTTCATCCTTTCATGATCATTATCTTCATCATGAACCTCATCAAAATGTTCATCAACCACATCTTGGCTGCCACTAATATCATCACAGTGTGTTATTTCTTTTGTGTGACACGATGACGACGTTGGAGCTCATAAATGAATTTGTCACACAAAACGAAACTGCTCTTGGCAAAGGGATTTTATTATCTGAGAAGAAACTAAATATTTGCATAGAAATACCTTTGAAGAGAGTTAGGCAGGCTGGCGCGTCTGGAGAAAGAGATTCACTGACTCGAATTATTATTAGTACCAACATCATCAGACTATGTACATGTATACGAGTTAATGACATGTGAACACTGACAAAAAGCCAAACTGATATATATATTATCATAAAATGTTACTTTATGCTAAGCTGATGAAACGGGTGATAATTATGACAGTGATGTGGTTTATGCGGTGTCGGTACACTAATATCCACATAGGTAGATATAGTCATTGTCCTCACGATAGAGCACATCAATTCGCCTTTCTTTTTTCCTCTCAATAAGTCAACTCTTATTTTCTTTCTAGTAAATCGCTAGTTGAAAGCAATCGTTAAGATGACATTTACTTAGCGAAAGGATCCTGAAACTGAAGGAAACGTCCATCCCAGTTATCGGTTGATTTTTTAAATATGACAGAGGAATACATTAGTTTATATTGCCAAACATGTTGGGTGACACAGTTTCCTGATCAAATGAAGATTGCTACACTGAAGTAACCTGTCGTGGACTGGGGTGACGAGGTCGTAGTGAAATTAAATTCGCCTTCCGTTGCAACGCCAGCTCCAAAGCGTCCCTATAATGTTCGCGGGGTGGATGACTTCGATACTGAAGAATGCCGAAAAATGACCGATTAAAATGACAGGAAAAGGTCAAAACTACTATCAGAAGCTACTTAATCTTTAATGACATTAGTTTATTTAACTTTCGAAAATTAAATCAAACAACAATATCGAAAAAACACAATTCATTAAAAAGGTGTAGCAGCACCACCATGACAAGACAACAATAATCATTTTTCTCTCTTCCTCGCACGACCAGAATGATAATGTCAGAATGAGCTCTCGCTCAGGCCAAGATACAATTTTCTACGCAGTTGCCGTCTACGTTTTTCACCAGAAAGCAACGAACACAAAAAGCAAGGCAAAACAGAAAGTTCCTGAAGGAACTGGTCAAAGAAACGAACATTTTTACATAAATTTCTGACGTGCTGCTACATTCAAATTTACCTCTAAATTAACAACAAAGAAATATCAATGACAAATATTATACATATTATTAAAATCCTCTCCACTCAGCCACATTTTCTCCCTCCCGAAACGGACCGTTTCCAAACTAAGGGCTGAGAGGGCATATCTTCATGGCGGGTCTCCGGAGATAGGTATATCCAACTTCCTTCTTCGGGTCCTTTGGATCCACACGAGCTACGAGTACTTCCGCGGATCTCACTTGACCGTCCTTGGCTGGAAACGTGGTCACGATTTTCCCCATCTTCCAGGCATTCCTAGGTGCATTATCCTCCAAAACGAGTACTACATCTCCAACTTCCAGCGGTTTAGCAGCTTTCTCCCACTTTTCTCGCTTGGCAAGCCACGGCAGATACTCGACTGACC
Source organism: Sinella curviseta (assembly GCA_004115045.4). Lineage (NCBI taxonomy): Eukaryota > Metazoa > Arthropoda > Collembola > Entomobryomorpha > Entomobryidae > Sinella > Sinella curviseta. The sequence goes on along the minus strand of CM065489.1, from coordinate 17,752,275 downwards.
ACCTCTTCCAAAAGTCACAAGCGAGTAGTTGGACTTGTCTCCACGACTTGCGATAACGATCTCCACTCACGTACAAGCCCGGCAACGCTGGTCCAACCACGCATTTAATGTTCAGCAAGTCGTTTGGCGTCAAACAATGAAGGTCCTCAGGATCGGGTGACGCCCTGGTAATCGGCCTACTATTCATGATGTAGGTAACTTCCGTGAGCAAAGTACGCAGGACACTTTCCTTGGGCTCTTGTTCCTTCAACAGCTGATACAGGATCTTCTTGACCACTCCAACAAGTCGCTCCCAACTCCCTCCCATGTGGGGAGATGTCGGAGGGATGAAGTGCCAGTCAATCCCATGAACACCAAGGCTCCTACGCATCTCATCCTCGTTCCATAACTTTAAATTTTCCCGAATTTCTCGTTCTCCTCCGACGAAATTCGTCCCATTGTCACTCCAAATGTGTGCAGGCTTTCCACGCAAATTGATGAAGCGCACCAAAGCGTTCAGGAAGTCCGACGAATCTGCCAACTCCAAGTGGACAGCACGCGTTGTCTGACACGAGAAAAGGACTCCCCATCGTTTTTCAGTTCCTCTTCGTATCTTCACATTAAAGGGGCCAAAATAATCCACAGCTGTATGATGGAATGGAGGATGACCGCTTTCAATTCTTCCTGCTGGTAACTGTCCCATCCTAGGAGGCACTGGCTTCGCTGTCTTCTTCTTGCAAATCATGCATTCAGCTTTACATTTTCGCACAGCTACTCGACATCTCAAGATCCATGCATGTTGTCGTAATTCGTTAATAATCCTTTCTTGCCCAAAATGCTGACTGGTACGGTGGAACCACTGGATCATCAGCCTCGTGTAGCTGTCATCAGGATCCAGAATAGGAGGAGACTTCACATTCTCTCCAACTGCTGCATTCTCCAGTCGTCCAGACATAATAATTATGCCATTATCATTCAGCTTGGGGGAAAGTGAGAAAATCGGGCTGGAGCTCTTCACTGGACTTCCAGCTTTCAAGCACTTTAATTCCTCTTGGAACCAGTTCTTCTGAGACCGCTTTATCCATAGAAGCGTCGCCTTCTTCATGTCATCTGTGGTGATGTGCTGAGGTCCTTTCTTCAAGAATCTTCGTGCTGCCCAGTATCGCGCTGCTGTCGCTCGAACAAGACGGTGCCATGAGGAAAACTTGCCAATATCCGGTAGGATTTCTTCCTCATCATCCACTTCAACTGCAGCAAGACGAACAACTTCCTTCCTCTCCAAGACATCCTCAGAAACATCTACTTTCTTTTCAGTTGGCCACATGTTTTCGCTGTTGTACAGGAACTCTGAGCACTGGAGCCACCGGGATTGTGACGTAAACTCCAGATTCTTTACAAAGCGAGTAGCGTCATCAGCTACGTTCGATGATGACGGAATCCAGCGCCAACTTTTCTCATCAGAATTTTCCAAAATTTCTGCAATTCGAGTGGACACGTACTGAGAAAATCTTCCTGTTGTAGATCTGATCCAACAGAGAACAGTACGCGAGTCGCACCAGAAAATCGTCCTCTCTAGCTGGAATTGGTCACCGTGAGCTTCCTTAATTGTCCGAGAAAGGCGACTTCCCATTAACGCAGCCTGCAACTCCATCCTCGACACAGAACATCCTCGCAAAGGGGCGACACGAGCTTTTCCCATCACGAACTTGACCTCCACGCTCCCTCCCGTTTGAATACGCAGATAAGCGCAGCAGCTGTACCCAGCTTCACTTCCATCAGTGAAAATATGCAGTTGAATGCTGCTCGCTGTCTTCAAGGACGTGTTACACAGGCGCCGAGGAACTCGAATCTCCTCCACTTGCTCCAATTCCTTCAGCCACGGTTTCCAGTCTTCAAAAATGGAATGGGGAACTTGATCATCCCATCCAACTCCAGCTCGCCAGATATCTTGCAAAATGATGAGTCCTTTAATTTTCAGTGGGGCCAAGAATCCCAATGGATCGAAAATGGCCATAATTAAGCTTGTGACTTGCCTCTTGGTTGGAATGCAAGTACCTTCCGCAACCTCCTTCTTCACACGATGAAAGGACAGCTTGAAACAGAATTCGTCTTTCTGAGCATTCCAATACAAGCCCAGGGTCTTCTCAGGAGCTACAGATGTTTTCTCAGCAAATTTAACATCTTCATTTGCTCTGATCTCTGGAGGGATTGACGATAACACTTTGCTGCTGTTACTATTCCACTTGACAATTGGAAATCCTCCTTTAGCATGAATCTCCGTAACTTGCTGCTGTAGTAGTAACGCTTCTTCTTCTGTGCCCCGTCCAGATAAAAAATCATCCATAAAAAAGTCCAACTCGATTGACTTTACAGCTTCAGAATAAACTTCTTTGAATCCATCAGCATTACGATTTTTAACATAAATCGCAGAACTTGGTGATGATGTCGATCCAAAAAACAATCTCGTCATTTCATATTCTTTCGGTGGCGTCTTCCGGTCTATGCCACGAAACAGAATGGTTTGGCTCTGAATATCTTCTTCCCTCAGGGCCACCTGATGAAACATTTCTTTAATGTCAGCAGTAACAGCGTAAAGATGACTTCTGCATCTCATTAGGACAGCAGGCAAGGGACGGAGGAGATCAGGTCCTTTCACCAAGAAGTCATTAAAGCACTTTCCGTTAGTTTTAGCAGCAGCATTAAAAACTAACCTCGGCTTCTTGGTGGGATGAAATTGGAAGAACCACGGCAAATAGTAACGCTGAGCATCATTTTCAGCGACCACTTTCTCACGTAGGTATCCTTTTTGAAAATAATCTTCAAATTTCTCCAAACAAAGTTGAGCGAATTTAGAATCTGCATCCATCTTCTTTTCCATTACTTTCAGGAACTTGCTTGCTGTTGACTTACTTTCAGGTAACTTCAAGTTTTCAGTCTTCCACAATAATGACGTTTCCCAGCGCTCCTTTCTCTTCACTGTATTTGCGTCCAGCAAGTCTAGTGCCTTCTTGTCTTCAACAGAGCGTTGCGAGTTGGCGAAAACTTTCACTCCAAAATTTTCAAAAGAAAAGAAATCTTTCACCGTGTTGTGTAGATCCTCCTCCTCCTGAGCCAACGCCATTGCCAAAAAGTTACAGGAATCTTTTCCTTTCTTTGACTGACATACATACCATCCCAAATGACCTTTGCATCCCATGGGTGAGTCACGAGTCTTGTCCTCCAGAATAACTCGTGGTGCATAAATCTTGAAGTTATCGAATCCAATTAAAATCTTCGGCTCAGCATCACGGAATGAGTTCAACTTCATTCGACGAAGATAAGGATGTCGCTCCTTCAACTGATCCACATCTAGGCTCATCTTTGGCATGGCTATTTTCCGAACAGTACGTACATTCTTCATCTCGCACTGAGGACTATTCCCTGTTCCTGCAATCTTCAGTTTGACGATTCTGGAGTTTCTTTCTGTCTTCTTGTCTTCTCCAAACACCGTAAAGGAAAATGGCCGCTTTTCACCCGTCAGTCCGATTTCGCTGGCGAGTGAATCTTCAATCATTGAAGTAGTAGCTCCCATGTCCAAAAATGCAAAAACTCGTTTTGACCCCTCAGGTCCACTCACTTCTACAGGGATGATAGCCAATGAGCCAGATTCCAGGTCATGTCTTGAAACTCCACCAATCATGAAGTTTCCTTCTTTTCCTTCTTTGCTGCTTTCTCCACCGTCAGAATGGTCGTCATCGTCATCACTGCCGCTTTGCTTTGATGACTTGAAAATCTTCATATTCCTGTCACTGTCCTTCTTCTCCAGTGATCCTTTCCGGTGGAGCATAGCATGATGCTTGTAGGTACATCCATCGACGCCACATGCTTTCGATGAGGTACATGTCTTCGTGTTGTGACCTTCACCGAGACAGAGAAAGCATAACTTTTTACTTTTGACAGCTTCCCATCTCTCGTCATTGCTCTTCTTTTTGAAGCTGAAGCATCGGGTCACTTTGTGATTTGTTTTTCCACAAATGGGGCAGGCTGACTTATCTTCTTTGTCTTCCACTGACGAATGAATAGCTCCTCCTTCCCGTCTCCTTCTTCCGCTTCCTTGGGAGGTACTGGAGAATGTAACCTCTGGAGTCATCCTCAGCTCAGCAATTCTTGTTTCTCTATCCAGCCATGTAGAGAAAAACTTGAGATTCGGCTTCCTGTCTGAATCTTCAATCAGCCAACCGTACCATTTGTCCTGCAGCGTCGCCGGCATCTTCTTCACAAGTTCCGTGATAAGCTGCTTGTTGTACAGGTATTCTTTTTCGTTGAAAGCGCAGATATTGGTAACAAGCGCTTCAACTGTTGTTCCAAACTCGACCATGCTGCTGGGTTTCCCAAGCTCTGGTGGCTTACATTGTTTGGCGCGCTCCACCAGGTAATCCAAAACAAGCTCTGGGCGTCCAAATCTTCTTTCTTACACCGCCATGATCCGATCCACATTCTGGACGTTGGCCATAAGGTGAAGGACTGCTGCCTTTGCATCTCCCTTCAGAGCGCCTTGCAGTCTTGATAAGTTTTCTCCTTTGTCGATTCTGAACTTGCGTGTTGTACGGTGATAAGCAGCCTTGAAAATGCACCATTGAGCAGGATCTCCAGCAAACTCGGGTAGCATTTTCTCTCTTCCTCCTCCTCCACCTCCACCGTGACTTCCTATTCGCGACAGGGCTTCTGCTAACTGCTGCACAGGATCACTGCAGGATGGACGATGATCAGGAGGCGGCTCTTCATTATTTTCCATTTCCTCACTCCAATTTATGTCTTTCCTTGGAGGGCGTGACTGGAAAGGCTCCGCATTCGGGTTGAATTCCGTTCGCTTCTGGATCTGCTCACGTTTATGATGATGATGAGGTAATTCTCCAATTTTCTTCCGTCCCTTTTCAGAATGAGGCGGTGATAATTCGGCGTCCTCATCTGACCCCAAGTACTGGCTATCATCATCTTCAATATCGATTAACTGCTGTTGAAGTTCTCCTTTTTCTTCCAACTGCCGCTTCTTTCGCTCGAAATTCCTCCTCAGTTTATCCTCCTCGCGAGAAATTGTCGTCAGCTCAGCTTGCAACTTGGATGAGAATTCTTCAGTAGTCGCATTTTTCAGGAGCTCTTCAATTTCGCCTCGTTTATCTTGAATGGCGTCATATTCTTCTTCATACTTGTGCTTGAGATCCAAAACTGAAGCGGATGTCTTCAAGGCTTCTTCGTGTTTCCTCCGAACAGTACCAGACTTCATGGATCCCACTACTGATAAAACGGGAGGCCTAGCCTTTGGAAATAACTGAGCTTGCTGTTGATGTGCTGCATCACTGTCAACTTGCGTCTTCATCCCTTGCTCCAACGTCGCTAGCTCCACTTTCAAACTGTTGATTTCAGCCAAATTTTGATTGGTGTAAAGCACAGCTTTGTCGATGGTTTCCTTAGCCTTCTCAAGCACCTTCTTGTCGTTATCCACTAGACCAGTCTTTCCTTCATAACTGGCTAGCATGGATTCACTTTTTTCTTTTTCAGCCGCCCATCCAGAATTCCAAGTTTCCAGTTCCTTAATTCTGGAGATGATGGCACTGACCTTTATCCCTAATGACATGTCCGTTGTCATTTTGTTTTGTTGTTTGTCCTTGTTGCGTAACGTCAGTTGAGCTTCACGTTGTTGGCCCAATCCCGTGTACCTAACTCTGTGAGGTGGAACTGACTGCCGTTTTCCGGTGACCTGTTCCGTCATAACGATCTTCAAACTCTTCAGATAATCTTGTCCACACCCTTTCCCGGGTTTCGGCACCAAAAATGTCGTGGACTGGGGTGACGAGGTCGTAGTGAAATTAAATTCGCCTTCCGTTGCAACGCCAGCTCCAAAGCGTCCCTATAATGTTCGCGGGGTGGATGACTTCGATACTGAAGAATGCCGAAAAATGACCGATTAAAATGACAGGAAAAGGTCAAAACTACTATCAGAAGCTACTTAATCTTTAATGACATTAGTTTATTTAACTTTCGAAAATTAAATCAAACAACAATATCGAAAAAACACAATTCATTAAAAAGGTGTAGCAGCACCACCATGACAAGACAACAATAATCATTTTTCTCTCTTCCTCGCACGACCAGAATGATAATGTCAGAATGAGCTCTCGCTCAGGCCAAGATACAATTTTCTACGCAGTTGCCGTCTACGTTTTTCACCAGAAAGCAACGAACACAAAAAGCAAGGCAAAACAGAAAGTTCCTGAAGGAACTGGTCAAAGAAACGAACATTTTTACATAAATTTCTGACGTGCTGCTACATTCAAATTTACCTCTAAATTAACAACAAAGAAATATCAATGACAAATATTATACATATTATTAAAATCCTCTCCACTCAGCCACATAACCAGTCACATTCACGTGTTTTAACGCAAATAGCAATACTGTGTTTTTTTTCGTTGTGAGCAATGCTCACGGCACCTGTTTTTTGAAAGTAGAAAATGTGCTTCACACATCTCGTAAATAAATAACTATTTATTACTACTAGGATTGACAAATACCAACGTGTGGGGGATTTCTCTGTCTTCATTAGCAACTTTCTCATTTTATTTTCGCTTTTCCTCAATAATTCAGACCAAAGACGTTTTTATTATCATCCGCAGGAAAACCAATAAAAATATAAATTTCCGCATGTGTGCGCACGTCCTTTACCTGAATCATTTGAAGTGGGCCTTGTTTTTGTCAGCAAACTTGAATTTTTTTTTGTTCTGCACAGACACAATATAGTATCGATCTTGGAGACATAAGCAGAAGGAAATGAAATACTGGATATAGAAAAAAGCAAAATAAGTTGTCTGTCCATCATTCAGCAAGACTGCTTTCCCTGTGCATCTGTACAATTCTTTCCGTACATGTGCCTTTGCTTTCTACAGAGTTATCACTCACTATACGACGCTACTGCTAACGACACACAGAGTATTGATTTAAAAGGGAAAAAAGGAAGAGGAGCAGACGAAAAAGAGACTAAAAGATGCTGCTGGTACGAAAAATAGGCAAAGGAGACAAAATGCTTTTGGTAGAATGAGATTTCTTGGGACTATGATTGGAAAGTCAATAAGGGACCGAAGAAGAGAAGGAAAAAAATCAAGCCAAAAGTCAGTTCTTGACAGCACATATTGTTCCTGCCTCTACTCCTCCTCTTTTTCCCCTGCAAATATTGTTTGTCGTCACAGTCAATATCCAGGAAAAAATAACTACACCTTCTAATACACATCCCATACCAGTAGTCATGATTCCATGATCTATAAAAAAGTAAGTCGCAAAGTACTACACATACATATTGTGTATGCATTTATGCAAAGATGCGATGGCAAAAATATGGTAAGCCTATCATTATTATTCCACTTGTTCCTATTGTTGCAAGAATGTATTTTGTAGTTACACACGACTTCACTGCTAGTATAAATAATGATGATACACGTATGCCTCGCACAACACATCATCATGCTACTCCTTGCTACATGTCGGTCTTGCTCTTGTGCCTAGACAGGCACCTCCTCCAACATCAGCACATGTCCCATCTCTCATCACTCAGTGCAAAATATAATTTTTTGTGTTGTGCTGTCAACGACAGTGAAGAAAGAAACGTGGGCAAAGCGTATGTAAAAATGCTTATGTGCTTTATTCAGTTGTGTAACCAACATCATCACCATAATAATAATAATCCAGGTTAGTTTCAATTCCTCATGTAAATTTTAAGCAGACTACTTTTTTACGAAATGCCCGTTACTTACTCACTTTCATCATCATCTCTCAGCCTGCTCTGCTCTAAACTTTTATGTATTCGTAGATTTTCCGATTTCTCTTATTATACTTTTACTTTCTTTATGTATGCATGGCACTTTTCTCAGGCTCCTTTCTCCCGCGTCTTTTTCCTCAAAAGAAATGCACGTTCGTGCTTTTTCCTGGTTTTCTCCTTGCACAAAGGAAAGACATAATAATAATAATAATAATTTTGGTTTTGATTAATTTTTCGTAAATGTTAAATTCCAAGAAAATACGCTGATTGTGAAAAAGTAAGTATCCAATGAGGGAATCCATGCTTTTTGATTTTCAATTATATTTTCATGTCACTCAATCACTCATTCTCTCAGCCCGGCTTTGTCGATATAAAACAGGCTTTTATATATTAAGAAATACGTTTTACTTGTATTGTTCCCCACCATTCCCAACTAATGTGCATACATTTCGTGTTCCATTTTTTCTGATTGGTGTGAATAGAGAGTACGCAAAAAGGAGTATCATCATCATCATCATCGCCGTCGTCTTCGCTGCGGAGAAAATTTTTCCTGCTAATGGCCTTCCTTACATGTTCTATACAAGTATACTGAGATGTCTAATCAAAAACTTTTAGTCAAATGCCGTACACACACAGGCTGGATGGAAAGAAAGTAAATGTACAGTGCTGCCGTACAACAATCAGAATGAGAGAGCCTGGAGATTCCTCTTGGCAACATTGTAGCGAAGAACGCGGAATTGTGAAAAAAGGACAACTTTAAGTACCATCTCGTCCCAATATGCCTACTCTTCAATCATTCTTTTCAATGTTCATTGAAACCCCTTTTGTGTGGACGACAATGAAATGGTTGGTTGAATGAGGATGATGACGGGAACATAGTGGAGTGTAACAAAAGGAGGACGTAGTCAAGAGCAAAAAATGAAAGAAAAGCTTTAGGGAACTAATGCAAACCTGCCTGTTGTTGGTATCCCTTACAATACCCTCCAAAACAGATAAACTTTTACTTGAACTTACATTGCCATTAGAGCATAATAATATAAATTGTAGAAACGACCCACTCCATCTGTATACTTTACGCCAGTGTGTAACTACCAAGATATTATATTGTGCGTGTATGTACATATGTCGGATATTCTCAGTATTGACTACTAAAGCATCTGAACGACATAGTGGCAAGTAGCAATAAAGAGAGAGGGGAGAGAGGTCACCTGAAATTTGATACTTATTTGTTTGAAATTTTACATTTGCCAGCTAACGCCTTTTGTGCTGCTGATGTTATTGTCCTCAAAAACATCAAACACTACTTTATATTCACTATTATTACAGCAGCAATAAAAGGAATGTTTAAAAGCCATTACCTGTTCTATAAGGCAAAAAAGATACATTTCATGCATGCATTTCTCCAGTTTCTCAACACGTGAATATCATACATATTTAGATTCTCAAAACTATCAAACAAACTTGGCAATGCAGGAAACAGTAATCAGGCTAGGCAGACTTGCACCACATGCAATTTTAGTGGGACTAAAACTGCAGCAATAACTATCAGTAGCAACAATAGTTTATATTGTATACAATATTTCCCACTGTTTATTACATTCGTGGCTTCATCGAGGAAACGGCTTACTTACTTACTACACTACTACTACTACTACTACTAAATACTTTTGTGCAAAAAAATGTAAAAGAAAACTTTGGCTTTGCATGCTTCAGCTAATAAAACACAATAATCATGTGAGCACAAAGCGATTGTGATGGGCGCCATAATCCTACTCTCATTCACCAACACCATCATATAATAAAGCACGAGGAGCGCCATCATCAGAACTATTTTGCTTGGAGTAATAGCGGTGGTGGTAATACCACTAAAACGTTCATTGTTCATTATTTTTTCCTTACAATCTAACAGCTTCCGGAGGGAACATAACGTTTTGCATAAGATGATACCGTAGATCTCCTCCAAGGAGCAGGTCCTGCACAAGAAACATGTCTTCTTCATCTGAAAAGATAATAACAAACAGAATGGTAGATTACACGGTAATACTCTCCCTGGTTTTCTCTCACATGCCAACACAACGCCAGGAAAATCCACCACCAACTTCCTCTCCTTCCTATTTTTATACACATTCGTGAGGAGGAAGCCTTGGATTATTAACGTAAGAGAGTAATATTAAAGTAATAATAAATTGTAATGCCAGATAAAATATGCAAATGGTTTAAGCATGTACAGGTATAGAGAGAGGTATGTGTACGAGCATGGGAGTAAGTCTGGGAGAGGAGAAAAAAAGAAAAAAAGAGGAGGATGACGATGAGGATGATAATGGCATTACTAGAAGAAAATTAACTTATTTCAGGTGGCTCGTTTCCATAAAAATGACTATACACCGGAGGACTTTACAATTTACAACGCCTTTCTCCATGTACCTTGCAAAGTGTAAGGCAGCAGCAGCAGGAGCAGCGCTATTTACTACTGTCAGAAAAGTTCTCTCACTGGCTTGTACAGTATTTAAATAATGATAGTTGCACTGTACGCAGTAGACTGCTGCTGGCTCACAAAGTAATGGTAAGCCTGACAGTTTTCTTTGCTTAAAATTTACTCAAATAATGCTATTCTTTCATTCTGTTCACTTAAATCATAATAACAGCAGTAAAGTAAGTATGACACATGCTGCGGTGGTATACCATAATATTTTAGTAGGTAAAAGTATAATGCTAACAATGCCGTTATAGTTAGACCACCACTATTGCTTTGTTGCTACTTACTATTACGTTTAACGCTTAGTAAATGGAATAAATAATCTCTGTATATGGCGTGGATATAGGTAATGTGGTGAGGAGAAGAAACAATATTTTGTGCACTGTATTTACTTTGAGAACCACTCTAAATGTTATGATGACCGTAGCTTGGGAGTAAAATACCGTGCAGTTACGGTTGAATGAATTGTTAACATGTGTATTGTGTCAGAAAATGTGAGCTGTACAGTGAAGCAGAGCATTTTTGATTCTGTGAAGTGGGTTAGAAAGCATTTCACTTTACATCTGTCCCTTTCTTTTTCTCACGTAAATCAGTCAGTCAGTTGAGTCCTCGGCTCATTTTACAGAAGACAAATTATCTGTACCTTTCGACTTTCTCCAAATTTTCAAGCCCGTTTTACTACGCTAAAGGGGTGATACGCTGGCACAACAAGTAACGACCGGTTTTTACCAAGTACAGATGCACACACGCATTCGTGTATAGTATTTTGTTTTTGTAAATACATGTAGGAATATTATAACGCATGATTGAGACACACACTCGTGCTCTACTCTCTTTCTCTCTAACCATTCCCGTTCTAATTGATCATTCTCTCCAAATAAGATTCATTAAATATTTAACTTGCAGCAAGTTTTACCCAGTAGTCCTTGTGCCCTGCATTATTTCTCGCTACTTCTCTTCCTCTCTTGTTTTTTTTTGGTTTGAGTATACTTTTTATATTACTCCCACCACTTTTACTACAACTTACTACCACCATTACCAAAGCAGCACTTAACTTTTCTTGTCTGTCCGTCCATATCCCTTTCACCTTTTTGTGTTATGTTTACGGAATTGTGCATGAGCAGCAGCAGTTGGGGATAGGAAAAGCTACAGAAAAGGTGAAAGCGGCAAGACTTAAAGTAAAAAGAAACACGATACTTTCTCAGCACTGTATGCACAGCTGAATATTTAAGAAACTGACGGGAGTGAAGAATGACCGCTCTTTTCTGGTTTCTTTTTTTCCGTTCCACATACATATATCGTACTTATTTCTCTCCTGCCTGAATACACAAAACAATTTACGATTATTTCCCTGGGCACACACATGTTCCTCTCCTGCTGCTAGTTGTACGTGTGTGTCTGTCCTCAGCTAGTGTAACTTTGTGTGCGAGCATTTTGTGTGTATTAACCGTACATTCCGCTTTATATTTTGAATATACACTAAATTTGGGTTGTTTGTGTTATTGCAAAAAAGCCAATCCATATGCCGGCTTAACATGGTTACAAACAAGAGGACCGAACAAATGAGAAATCGCTGGTAGCAATGACCATAGTTACTATAGCGAGTAGTGTGACCGGCTCCGGAATATTCAGCATAGCTACATTCCTGGTTACCTTGAGCATTCCTTAATAATATGTTAATAAGACTATAAACTGTGTACCAATAAAATCTAACCTTCAACCTTTTGCTACTGCAAATAGGTCAATATGTATGTTGTTAGTAAGTAATAATGAACAAATGTTTATGCCTATACATGGAAGTGTAATTTCAGATGGCAATAAACACTTTGATAACATTTTTATGGAAAATAGTAACAAAAATGTTGCCTTTTCTCTATTGCCATACTTCTAACCATGCCTACTCTTTCGACAAGATTGAAAGCCACTTGCAAATAAGCAGGTTGTACACAGAGTCATTACGTGCATGCAAACAAATCCTCAACTGTTGTATGATTGCTTTCAACAAGAGGCCATAATTTATTGTTTATCGTGAATATTCTCCGTTCCGTCTACAGTGGACCCTCATCGAAGTGGGATTGACCCATTAACTGAGGTGTTTGCTCAAGTAACATCAAATTAGGTAGTAAAAATGTAACAATGTTTTGACTATTATTTTCACCCCTTCGGTTTATCGTTGCTGCCTAAGCAAGAAAGCGGAAACGAATAAACTACTGGATAGATGCATATAAATCTGATAAACGGTAGATTACGTTAAAACGCCATATACATAGCTGTAGTGGCTTGGTTCAAGGGGACGGCAATTGAAAAAATCGCAAACCATGTCCTTTCACTTAAATGAACGAACGACAATTATTTGGACAGATTTTAAGTTGGATACAATAATCTGTCGTATTATTTACACACATATATATATGCCTCCTAACGCATGTATGTGGTTTGTTGTTTGCATTTTCATTCAAGTGCAATGAAGTAGTAATAGTAGAAGTGGGATGTGAGAGATGAATGGAGATAAACATGAAAAAGGAGAACGTCAGAGGGGTTGGTTCATCTTTTTTCTCTACGACACTGTACACTGCTGGTGTGCTGATGTTGTGTGAGAGTTGTGTGCAAACTCACTTGTGGACTTTTCATATTTTTTCGGTGAACAAAAGACTCTTAAATGCTGTTGACATGTTCATTCACAGAGCACTTTTCAGTAATAAAAAGGAGCGAAAGAGAGAAGTGGGACCACGGCACATACATACATCATACTTGGTACACTGGAGAAGGATTGTGGAGTGCAGCATGAAAAGGTAAAAGTGAAAGGGTGCTGGTGAAAAAGACAAGTCCTTTTTACGTAGTACATGCTTATGATGTACATCTTGTAGTATGGCAGCTTTTTAACGGGGTAGAGTACCTATACAAAAATGCTTCTTGCTCCCAACAGCGTTCATATTTCATTTTGTTATTACTACACTGTACACGGAGACCTTTCTCTCTTTTCATAACCATTCCACTCTGGGAGTATAGTTTAGCTGAATGCCTTATAAAGCTTCCAATTTTACTCAAGGAATATTTGTTAAACTTGTTCGCAGGCTTTTGCTCACTATTTAACTAGTCAACTGGTAGTAGTAGTATTAGAAGCACTAGGAGTGTTGGTAGTGGTGTGTAGTACCACCTTTACTGTACTTTCGCTTTCTACTTGTACAACCTCTTTAATTGCTTAAAGTTTAACTTTTTTTGTGATTTCACTTTCAAGCAGAATGAAGAAGACGAAGGAGAGGAGCAAGAGCAATTCTTGTTGAGATTAAAAGTAAAGGCATTTACCTGGAAGCCATTGACGTGCAACAAAATTCTCTTAATTTTTTTCTTGGCATGTGGTCGTTTTCAACTTGAAGAGTGATGGTTGTTGTATACTCCAAGACGAGGGAAATGGAAAGGCGTCGTACCTACGCTATTGTTGTGATTAGGCCTGTACGCTGTTCATTCACAATTCATTCTTATATTAATTTTTTACCTCTTTGGCCCTCAACTGCTCATCTTGACAAAGTCACAGTGACTATTTGCATGAAACTTATTCCAACCCATGAACAAGTTTCCACTTTTCGGGGGCATCTTCTCCCATTATGCCCACATGACTTAGTTCAGCAATCAAATGTGAAGTCTAACAAGTTAAACATGTTCTCTACACATTGTTAATTCATTTGCATACAACGTAGTATTGACGTCTGATTGCAAGTAAGTAGGTTCAACTCGTTTTCTCAAGTGCCTATTCCATTAGCTCGCCGTTGTGCGCAGTTGCTCTGGGCAAAAAGTATAAACACTGGAAAGGCACTCAAAATCGTAACATGTATCTTCCATCTTGCAATGAAAAGAATTGTCATGTTTTTGGCATTAAATATCTGAATATATATCTCCATTTCGTGGATTAATTAAATCCACCAAGCTAAATTTAAAGCCATGTTGTAAATACATAATCAATCTTTCATTTGGATACACTGCAAATTTTCTGCGTGCTCTCATTGCAAAATGTAACATTCAACGCTATATATACCCAACCGCTTTTCTCTCAAAAGTGTTCGCTACTACCAGAAACAAGAGGTTTTTGCACGATATCCAAACGAGTAATAGGATGATCAGCACTTTATTCAAATTTCAAGCCTCTCGTGCAACATGCTAACCATTACCATGTCAAATCAATGCCATATTTTCTCTCTTCTTTCCCAGAAAGAAAGGCAAGCGCGTAAACAAGCTTTTCGTTTCTTGTTCCCTCCTTGTAGCAAAATTATCGTTGTTAATATTTAAAAAAGATATGTTTGACTGGCAGGCGTACTATCCTCTTCTGTGTCGCATCTCATCTTTTCTTCCCTTCATTTGGTTGGAACACGGTGTAACATCCTGCTGTCTCAGCAGCACCACCAAATATGCTTAGCTTTGCGAAAAAATAACTTACAGGTGGAATGTAAGAATGCACGACACACTTCATTTTTTGAAATATCTCTTCAATTAATTATTTATACATAACCATTGGCCCACAAGTGTGTATACGTGCGTATGTCTGCTTTCACTGCGTGTTTCTAGTCATTCTAGTCTGCATGCCTCCTTTATTTTTGGGAAAAGGAGAAAGAAAAATAACCCTGGCACTTGGAGTTTAAAGCGGCAGGCATGCAAACACTCGTCGCTGTTCACACAGCATATATAGAGATATGTATTTCCTGCTTTTACAGAACGGGAGTTGATTTAAATTTCACCTAGGTAGTTATACATCTACGAAGTAAGTCATCCGGTTGGTAAGCTTGGATGAATGCACATGTTTTTGCTCAAAACTTCACAAGTTGATGTTTTGCTTCCTTTTAAGTCGTTCGTCTCCACTTTAACAAATGAGAACATGATGATAAAGAAGAGACAATAACATTAAGAGATTCATAAAAACTAGAAATAATAACATTTTCAGAAAGCATGCATATAAAGTAGGAAACGTAGTGATAGGAGACGACAGTGGTGCCGAACAGGACAGCTTTCTTGGCATAATATGCCTTTGAAGGAATTCATTAATATTATATATAAAAAAGGAACAACAACTACTTAGTTATATTTACGTGTTTGCCATGGAATACGTTAGCAGTTTGTTGGGATATTTAAACGAGCCCATAAATATTAAGTATAACGATATCATTTAGTATTTCATTAAATGTATACTACTATTGGTAGTATGGCAAAATGTATACAATTGTGTTTAATAAAGAATAAGACAAAAAATACCATCACGAAATAATTTAGAATATTTAAAGAGAGATACATGCATACCATAGCCACTGGATTATATAAATAAAGAAAAAACCGACGTTTATTCTGCTCAAGTAAGAAAGTTAATGCTAAAGTCGCTGTCATCATTTTATATAATATTCAGTGTCACCCGCAGTAGGAAGGATTAACAAAAATGAGAAGGATATACATAGGTACGCTTAATATGTTCTCTTTTTTCGTCGCTTTGTCGTTTGTCCCAACTTGGCAGGAGAGTGCGGTTGAACTTGCTGTGTATCTTTTTATTTAGGTTTGGCTGCCAGTATTTTATAAAAAAAAGTACAGGGTAAATGAAAATAATAATATTTTTCCCTGTAAGCCTTAGCGTGTTTTATATGCATGCACTACACTGGTGGTATTCCATAAATAATTAGACGAAAAAGGGGAAAGTTAGCGAGATGTGTCATAGTCAAGTTGAGTTCAATCAATTTTCCCTGGCCCACATGCAGCGAAAAGTTGATAGCTGAAAGAAAAAAGCGCTTTAAATGCTACAAATGTGGCTTTGAATTTAGTCGTGCTTTTTTAGTCAAGTTTTTATGCACATTCGACACATACAATACACACACATGCAGTCCTCAAGTACTTATAAACACCAAATAAATAGCTTGACGCGCACATGTATCTTGTTTCTCCACTCTTTAGTGGAACACAGGTTTAGCGTTTAGCATAATATTTTGTACAGGCTCGGAAAAGTTCGATGAGATGGTAAATACAAGCCGGTATGCTCCAACCAGGCACTCCTCTGGCATCGTTCCTCGTCAAAAACAAGATTTTTCAATTTCTTGTAAACAAACTTTGACTTCCTTCATATTTACAGACAAGAAAAAGCGGGAATGTTTTCTCATTATTATTATATTTATTACTTGCGTAACTTTTTCCTGAGGTATTTTTTACCAGAAAATATTTCGCTTGAGAGATATTCTGACAATAACAAATCCACTAGTCGGTTTCCTAATGTTGATCAATATTTTCATATACATGTATGTATATTTTTTTGCATAAGAGTAAAAATTGAATTGAATGTCTTTATTACAGACTCCAATTTAACATTCGTTACATTACAAACGTTATTGTGTTTGCATTGGAATTCTCAGTCAGGACTATAGAGTCAGAGTATATACATATTATCCAGAACTTGCAATATTTACAGTAAAAGTTTAGAGCCAACTTATTTTTCTTCTAGGAGTGTTCAGTCAACCGGACCAGACATGGTCCAGCCCGGGGCAAGTATTCAATCAACACTACAAGCGAGCGAGAGATAGAGAAGGGTACAAGGTACTACGACGACGAGCAAGCGGAACCTCAATTTCGTCGATGACTTTTGCCAATCCTCCTGAGCATTTTTTTCTTATATGCCGTGGAGAATTTCCTGGTTCATCTAAATATTATTCATATGCAATATTCCCGATGATTTTATTGCACAAGGGGTTATATAAAAAACTTGTTTTTACACGACAATCGTTAGTAGTAGTAGTAAGTTCGACTATGTATTTTTCTTCATGTTGCTTGATTAGAGACGCAAATGAACCTAATATCCCCTGCTACTGCCGCTCGGTACAGTTTTTCCTGGATTTTTACAGCATTCCTCGTACTCCTCAGCTAATTTTCCTTGCTGGAAAGTTGGTGGAGCACTTTTTTAGCAACTCGTCCAAACATCCTAACCAGACGTTTGGCAGTGATGAAGCAGCAAAGTAGTTGATTTAAAATATGACAGAAATATGAATACCTTCATATATATAAACATACATGTAATTTTTCCAATGATGAATATCATATCATCTGCAGAAGCTCGATTGGAATAGGATCCTTACGCGATATGGATTCTAGGGAAAGTACTCGAAAGGAAACTGATGTACAACTATATACAACGCCTTAAATGGCGAGCCTTACATGTACGTATAGAAGGAGAAACTGTGCCGATAACATCAGGGACATTGTCGATTCTGATTGTAGTTAAACTTTCACATGGTAAATCAATACTTTGCAAATGTTCTCTCTCTTTCTCTCTTTTGTTCGTTGCTATGGGGACCTGGGATCGAATTGCAGTAATCACCTGATACGCTAGTTTACCATATGTACCAATCATGTTTTTCATGTGAATACCACTGCGCATATTTAGGTAGTGATGAAAACCACACTTTCTCCTCTAGTATTTTCACATAATATTTTCTGTCTTGTGTTATCAATGAGGAGTGTATATCTATGAATCCAATATCGCTCTGCTAACAGTAAAATGGTAAAAATGGCCAACCAATTACGTAAATTGGCACACGGGAATTTTAGGGAAAGTACACCGAGTAGCCGTCAATCACGCTTACATGTAGAGCGTGATTGGTAGTTTGGGATGTGGAGAGCTATAAAGCTATAATAGAACATACTATTACGTTGCGTTGAATTTACCATAGTCGACGACAAGAATTTCAAACTTCATGTATGTGGTTGTGCTCATCAATGTATTCAAACATCCGCTTCTACACATGAGTTGTTATACTTTAGTACGCATTGCCAATCGCATTTCCAATCGTTAACTGTACTCTCTGGCGTAGTTTGCATGCACGCACAAGCTCGCGAAAGATAACATGTTTTATGCCAATATCACATCTCCACTTACCATGAAACGAGAACCACAAATTGACCAGGAATGGATGATCCAGTTGTGTTAAAATTTCTATCTCTCTTAGGACATTGCGAAGGGCGTCTCTCTCAAAGCAAACTGCCTTGCTCATGTACTTCATTGCGTACATTTGGCCAGTGTCCTTTTTCTGTACGATGCATACCTGTAAATGTGAATAAAAATCAAAAACATCAAAGTCAGCAACACATTCAGCCAACATTTAATAGAACTAGGCATATTGCCATGAGTAATTTAGCGAGCTTTCAGATTGATTTTCGCCATGTGCGAAAAGCATGACGTGAAAAGTTACTTGGCAAAAGCAGGTAGACAATATTATGCGTTTCCACTCTCCATCATCATTCCCTTAAAATCCTGACGTGCTCATGACAAGTAACTGACAAATCATTAGATATCAATATTGCTGTGCGTCGCAGTGAGATAGACGTTAGTCGTAGCCGTCGTCCTCAGTCGTCACCTCATATGCTCGGTAATGATTATGATAAATATGATCGTTATTTTGTATACGACAAAAACTCATACAAATTTCAGACACGATCACAATAATGAATTACTGCTATAGAACGCATCGATTTTTTCTTTGCCGATACCGGAGGAGTAACGTGCTCGCTATGCTTCCCGTAAGTGAATGTAACGAATTTTTGCATGCTTGGCATGTTCACAATATGTTGCTGTGTATGTATGTACATATACTTTAATATGTGCCGAATTCGACATATTTATATGCACAACGGCCGTGGCAACTATTACAGAGTAAACGTTCAAAGTCATTCTCCAACATGCCGAACCCTACTATCACTACATTGCGATCATTATAAAAAACCGCCGTAGTCAGTTTTTTGTCTTCTAGCCACTTCTCGGAAAATGCCTTTGTGTAAGGTCATTGTAGGATATACGGCACATTTTTTCTCTCGGATTTCTGCTAATTTCAAGTTTCACGGAGACTGATGATGAGAGTTGGGGTTCGAGCGCAAACGTGTGTACGTGGCACTCATGTTTTTTATCCAGCAATATAAGCATGACATTGACATTTTTCTATCCTTTCGCTGTGCTTTATCCAAACTATTCCGGCGCGACTACGTTTGACCGAACTGCGATGCACACTGACAGAGCTACTATTTAGGAATAAATGAAAATGCAATGTCTGGAATAAATATTTCGTGCAAGAAAGAGATGTGTTTATGTGCTTATTACATTCAAGCCCTGAGGATTTGCTGTTTATATTACAGAGTGTGGGGCACGTTAAGATTGAGTGAAAGCATGAACACAGGAAAAAAATGTTAGTTGGTTGGAGTCTGGTGTGAAAATAAAAATTTCAGGGATTTAAATTCTATTTATTTTCATTCGCACAACCTTCCATGAATAGTAAGTACAAAGCTGTCAAAGAAACGGAAAGGAAAGATCGTTTATCTTTGATTAAGCAAGCTTTGATGGAATGGATTATATTTGACAAATGGTTTTCAGGAAGAGAAGAGGGGAAAATCACTTTCCTTCTAGGTTTGAAAATGTACTGTATTTTACGTGTGGTACATTACAATTTTTCCTTGTGGAAATTCACAAAGATTTTAAACAAACTTTCAAAAAAAATCAAACTTTGAGATGGAAAAGTTTAACCGGCAATTCCTTTTAAATAAATATATATGTGGTAATGTAAGAGCATTATTTTAGTATATATTATGCTTGTAAGTATAAGCGTACTTATTTTTTTCAAAAGTGTGCGTTAGAGCGTTCATAAAGAGCAAAGAGCTTGCATGGAAATGGATAAATCATTTTAGCGATTTACAGACATGATCTGGTTTTGTAAACAAAGACTTCTCTGTTATTCTGCCTCTGTGGACCCTCAAGGTCGGCTGGTCAGGATCATAAAAAAGCAATCATGAGAATATATGGGTACTGTGTGTGCGTGAGTGGGTGGGTGTACCAAGGCCATCTCTTCTTCGATGATGACACCGTAAATGTTTCAGTTTAATTCAGACAATTCATTCTGCTCATGGAAAATTTTTACACTTCGTAAACATTTGTAGCATAACTTTGTAAGGCCGGTTGGCTCTCAGTAAGCTTGCCTTGTCAGGGAAACACACACCTTTTCAGATTCACATGTTCGTGAACTTTCATTCACATTGTCAGTTTTATTATTCCCGAGAAAAGAGAAGGGCATGAACGGCGTGTACAATATTTAGCACGATATAGTCAATCATAGCTGCGAAAAGTGATAAAACAGTCAAAACTTCACAGCTCTTACCTTTCCAAAGCTCCCTTTTCCAATGGCACGCAATATTTGGAAGTGGTCGAAATTAACTGTAATAAAGAAATACATTATCAATGATGGAATCATAATTAGCGAGAACTAGAAATTCTCGAAACTACCTCAGCAGAAATGTTGATCTATTTATATGGGTGTGGGAAAGCGAAAAGCGAGTGTTAACCAATTTTCGTTTTATGATTGCAATGTATACGATGAAATCGGCTCTCACAATGTGTTATTGTTATGTTTTCTGGCTGTTTGTGAATAAAAAGAAGGAAAAACGATCCTTGCTGGAAAATTCTTCATTCGGCGCAATTATCGACATGGAAAGCACTCAAAAAAGCTAGAAAGAAGGCAATAAAAAGCATAATGAGGAAATATTTTCACGTCTCAACTATTCAAAATATAAGCATTACACGAAAAGAAATACAAGTTAATAATAAACTTGATAAAAAATAAAAATCCTATTTCCATTTATATATCTATTCGCGTGTACATTCATTGTATTGTATATTGTACCTTAGGTCTTTCCCATTGTACGCATAAATTAACTCCGGTACAACTACCACTATTGAGTATTGAACAAAAATTTTGGTGGGATTGTGAAATTAAACAACAGGCACAGACACACACCCAGCCGCTCTTCCATAAATGGGAATTGGCTTTGTGATGTATTGCGTACATTAAATTATGAGTCAAAGCAAGCAAAAAGTTCTCACTCATTCCCGTTTTTAATAGCTGAAATTAAGCCGTTATTAAAAAGTTTGTAGACTTTTCCCAGAAAATTATGCATGCATGGAAGGAAGTGAATGATGAAGACTAGCAATATACACAAGACGGAGAAAGCTGAGGATCGGTTGTCGTAGGTAGTTGCAGAGGGGAAGCAGTTTAGTAGAAAATGATTTCTCCTTCGCTGACTAACACTAGTTACATAACAGGCGAGGAAATAGTTTTTTTAAACGCTCTCAATTCTCTTTGAATGGCCTTTTGGTATATCATGACTTGTAAGGAAAAAAGCTGGTACAACTTCCTCTCTTCCTCTCTCTCTCTCTCTCTCTCTCGCTCGCTATAAGGAAGTTGGAGGGAGAATGTTAAATGAAAATGGAAAAATAATTGATAAGTAAATAAACTAGAGCGGTGTATCCCTAATACAGATAAATAGATAAGATGTAAGCGGATGTCGGTGTCTCTGATGATGTTGCCGTTGTTCAACATGAGAATATTCATGTCACCTAAATACTGTGAACCACACACAGAAGAAAAACTTAATTCTCTAAGAAGGGTATTAATGGTTTCTTGCTCCTGCCAGATTAGATAATGGAACCATATCAGAATACAATATCAAGCAAACATTCGTGTATAAAATTCTTATTAAGTAATATGACTTGAGTAGTCGAGTCAGTTATTTCCGAACTGGATAGGGTTTTTGTCATCACCCTCAAACAACAGCCCCCCGCCAATTTTTGTCTCGGTGGATCTTCTTTGTTTGCATTTCTTCGAAACTCACTCTCACTCTTCTCGTCCTGTTGTTCCGGAAAATGTCGTATAATGGTACTAATGGCGCATACAACAACACTGAAATTAGGTTGCGTACTGTTGATAGAGTTTACAGGGGATTGAGACTATAAATTTACGATGTAAGTGAAAGTGTGCAGTAGGAAAAGGAAAGAGTATATTGCCTCATGTTGACTCAGTAAGTTAATTATCTTCCAGCCATCCATCTCTACCAGAAAGTCATATTTCATCTTCCAACTTTATCAACAGCACCATATATAAATAATCTCAAATTTTCTTTCCATTCCCCATCTTGACACAAGCTGTTCGCACAATTTTTCAAAATTACATACATGTCTGCTAGTCTTTTTACATGCACATGGAAAAATCTTGACAGGAAGCCTTTTCCCCCACTAGATTCTCATTTTTATTTTGCGTAAGAGCCAATTTCGCTTTTCCTAAAATCCACTCACATGTTAATAACTTTTATGATATTTAAAATTTTCTACTTGTTAGACATTTAAATTGGACGACAAAAATGAATAATGTAATAGCGTAGCTGGTCCATTTTGTGTATCGGAGCTGATAACGAGGTGAAAAAGTTTTTATAGACTCATTTGCATCCGGATTCCTGACTAGCTATCTGCAAATTGATGATGATGATAAAGATTTCCACCTAAAGGGTATCTCTATTTTTGGAGATTTCAAAAAGAAATTGGAAATACTATAGATAGCTCTTGTAAGATTTAGTCATAAACAACCTTGTCATTGGGTGAAAGCCAACAAAAATTGCAAAAGTAAACTAGTCAAACAGTATATACGGATAAATATATTGACGATAATACCGCAACGTAGGTAACTATGTAAGCACAAACTACCAACTAGTTGTAGAACCGATGGTTACAAAACGTTATAAAAAATGTGTAATATTATGAAAGTCAGGTACAATCTATTATGGTTTTGAATCGTGCTGGATTGAACTATAAATCCAAATGAAGTCATATGCAGCAACTTATTGAAAGCATCAAGGCTGAACTTTGTGCGCAAGAGGAAGTAAACAGTGTGTAACATTATTATAATATTTTTGTACAAAAATGTTATTTTGAGATTGTAAAGGATACAAATATTATGTTGCCACCGTTGAAAGTCATTTTCAGAGAAGAAATGAAATTTAGTGAAAGTGACTTCACGCCTAACTGCACTGTACTGTAATAATGATTTGGCTTTCCACCATAATCATCGTCACGGTTGTGAATGAAATGAGATGTGTATTGTGATGCTTGAATGAGCAGTGCATTTACAAGATGAACGATGGCAGTTGTATATATTGCTGGTGATAAAAAATGGTTTGATAGACGATTTGACAGCATTTATTTTCTCATTAGAGATTATTGTAGGAATGTATTTTGGCAAATGAAGGAGTATTGCAGTTTATTATTGCTTACTCATTTCTGATTTCTGAATGGTTTTACTTAACAACAAGTGTAGAAGGAAAAAATGTAACTACTCAAATATTTATACTGGATGAAGCGTTATTTGCAAGCATCGCTATTAATAAAAACAGACCTTACTTTCATGGTACATTTAACAGAATAATGGAAGATGAAAGATAGCGCGACAATAATAGCGAGCTTTATAGCACAAATGTAAACAAATCGTCACGCCGGGGCTTCGTGGTACTTATCCCTAAACGATAATCTTTTACATTTTATTCCAGCTGTATGGATGGAACTGTCTAAAACATAGACCATTTTATGACGTTCTTGAGCATTATCCAGTTTAACCTTGATATAGTTTGTCTCCAATCCAGCAGTTTATCTATGTTTTTTAAACGCTACATCTAGTAGAAATATTTGGTTTGTATGTCCGGTCAAATAATATTTGTTTTCTCAGCTCTCGTATTCACTCTAACCCATGGTCCAATTCTATCAAGCTATAATTGTCCATCTTAAAATCAATGGAAAAGAAATTATGGATGGATAAGGTTATAGGTATAAAATGTGTACAAAATACATACCCTTATGCAAATAACATTAAGCACACGGAATAGTAGTACTGTTTAAGAACAGTGTGATGAGTATCATTGTATAACCAGTGTTTATTTTGCTAAACAGGTTATTAGCTAAATAAACAGTGTACACCACACGAGTCAGTTCCTATTGTGATTGTTATCCTATTATAACAGGTAACATTCTGTTTATAGTGGTTTTACTCTGATGCATAAATCATAAATTGAATTATTTGGAGATCATTGTGTAAACTGTGGCCTGTACGAAGCGAACTTAACTGACATTGAATGTCAGTGTTCAATGGGAGGTAATTATTTTTTTTAATAAGACAGGTCAAAAATTACGAGAGAAGTTATTAAACCTAGACAAATTGCACGAAAAAAAATTATGATTTTCTGCACGTAAAAATGCGTCGTGTTTCCCAACAATGGCCATGTAAAAAGGACATTTTTTATTTATCTTCTTTCCGCTCACCCACGAGAAGATCATTTCTCCGTGAAAAGGTAAACGTTACAGAGTATCACGTTCATTCCTCAAAAACCCTGAACCCAATACAGTTTTGCCAGCTACTACACAGCGTTAATAATATATTTGCGCTGTGCACGAATGGCTGGCTCACTGGCAGACAACATTAGTTTTGTTGTGTTTCATTGAGATAAAAGAGTTGTGCTGTTGTTGTCTGTGTGATGTCACATAAAATCATGTTACGTCTCTGTTGTATCTTGCAGGCCAAAACATATTTTATGCAAACAGTATATATTCAGTGTTGTAGTGTGACACTGGCAATGGTGATGCTGTGCTTTCAAAAAAAAGAAAAGAAACAAATTAAAATCATTGATAAAATCCCTTTGCTGTCCGTTTCTCAGGATAACTGGTCTACTCCTTGTCCTTTGTACTACGTGTATGCATATATTATTACGAGAAACTATTATGTAATGCAGTACGCTCACGATCATGAGAGTATCCAACTTGTGAAGTATTTTCACTTCGCTGGTCTTCCCTCAGTCGTGAAAAACGGTTTTGAAGCTAGAAGATGGGGTGACAAGGGCACAAATAAATGTTTGCGTTTTGTTTACGCACGTATGCATGCAAAAGCAGGGAAAATATGTCAGTGGCTGTTTTCACTCCTTCTTGCGCACACAAACACACTCACGAGCGAGAAAGCAGATAGAGCGAAAGGCCAGCAGAGCAGGCAGGCGAGGATATGCATAGAGATGTTTGGATGTGTGTGTGTGTGTTGTTTGTAGAGGCGTTTGCTCGTGCAACTCCACTACAGAGTTTAGTAAGGTTTGTTGAGTATTTGTGTACCTAGTACCCTATCTGGCCCTGGACTCTGTTTGGCAACAAAATGAAAGTGGTCGTGGTTGGTGTGCAGTGGAGAATTGGTTAGTCCTGTCATTCCTTGTTTTGCTGTCATAAACGCGTCCTTTGTGTGTGTCAGAGAGCGTGTACAAGTGTATACAAAATGCAAATCCTCGCTGGATGGTAGGAGACCATAAAGGATGACGATAAAAGTAGATGCAAATAGCCATTCCAAATTAAATTAAATATTTTGTCGGTACATATACTCTAGGTATACTCTCTATCTCACTTATCTCACCAGCAATGCTGCTGCTGATGATGTGTGTAGTGTGTACACAAGAAAAAATACCATCAGAATCAGGGAACATGCACAGGAAAAAAACCTCGCTCACTTTGTTGTACCAATTTAAAGTTTTGGGTTCCGGCAGTTTGTCAACGAACAGATGGATTAAATAAAAAACAGAAATAAAAATCGTTCGCACCATTTTACTCGACGTGATGAGAAATGGTAGCAACGGCAGAATAATTTAATATGTGTGCTCCTCTATGTTTGCTTGTAGTTATTTTTGGCTTGTTTTGCCTGTGTCATTAAATAGTTTAATGCGCCATCGTATTTTAATGAAACCCCTTTTGTTTTGCCGTTAATTTACACGTACATACATGGAACAACTAACCACTGCCTTTTCACAGCAAGGAAAGCCTTTAATGAGAATCATGGTTTTCGACTGACGCTGTCTATTATTGCGTTTTTTGTCCTCTTTAAATTATCGTCATGTTTTGAACACACAGTATTGCTTGTATTCCTTCACTACATTTAGCTACTACAACTACAAAATGTATTGTGGTGGTGATGGAAACAGCGGTGTCTCTTATTCAGAATTCTGTTTCGACTCGAGTTATATACATCTTGGAGCGGAAAGGCAATGAATAATAAAATGCGTAGAACGCTTCTTTTCGTTTCATGCATCAACCACCGTTCCACTTACTTATCAAATCCACTTTTACACACACTTTCTCCTAAACAGACACTGTCAGTTCATCGCATACTACGCTTGACCGGAGCTAGTCAGGTACCATTATTTTGTTTCTTGACTTTCAATTCAACAGCACGCTGCTGGAAGGCACTACGATTGTCATGGTACATTGCACCTGGTAATCACCACACTTCTCAAAATTGTTTTTCAATTTATAGCAAATGGGTGGGAATAAAATGCATACCTGAAAGCGCTCTGTGTTTTCCTTAAACTTCTACATCGATTTTCAGAGATAGATGCTACAGTTTCTACAATTTGTTACGGCAACTGACAATAGTCATTTTAAAATCCTTTCTCTTTACTGTTTGCTTGTATTTATTCAATTCCAGATGTAGACCGAACATCACAACATGTACCCAACAGGCGATAAGTTTTAACTTAACGAGATTATAAATATTATAAGCACTACGTCGTCCCTTTACTTTTCACTTTGTAGCGACGTTCTCGATTATAATCACAACAGCGTGAATGTAAGAAACGGGCTTTTGTGAAAATGCGAAACACTGTCGCATTGTGAATGTAAGTAATAAGATGGTATGGTTATATACTGAACACTGTTATTATTTAACAGAGACCTTAATAAATAAATTAAACGTATAGATATACTCATAAGTATGTATGTCGACATTCTCTAAATTGACAAGCACAGTTTTGTGGGGATTCTTCAGTATTGTGCCGGTTCCTTAATGAATAACTGTTTTGGTTGTAATATGAACTGATCGCTTTCATTGAGCTACATATTTAATTTATTTATAATAGATGGTGCGTATCATTGGTTGTTAAAATTATGGTTGAGCGAACATGTGCCTATGAATAATAAACGCAAAATATCCTATTTCTCTCTTGATACATGTTTCTCCCAATTTAAAATAAAGCCAAACCTATTAAGTGGAGCCTAGTGTCCCTAGAAAACAAACATGGCACATAATGTGCGTGCTCCCTAATATCTATCTCATGCTGTTGTTAAACTTTTTCCCAACGATCTGAAAAGAAATACTAATAATTTCGATAAAACGTAAGCCCTCAGCTTAAATTCCTGTCTATGTCCCCTTGTTGTGTACAATGAGTAGCGCCACTACTGAGTTGGCATTGTTGTATAGAAGTGAAAGCACACACACATGCACAAACCACACAATTATACAACGTTGTTTTTTTGCGTAGTACTTACTATAAAACGTAGTTTTTGATACCTGCCAACATAATATACCTACTCAAAAATGCATGCACACATTGCAATACCTGCTACATTGGCTATACCTACGGCTAGAAAGACTACGCAAGCATAAATTCATTACATGAATGTAAATAGGGCGATGAGGACTAAGCTGTTTTGAAAGCTCACTAAAAATGTGAGCAGATGGTGAAAATATAGTTTTAGGTGAGAGTCCTTTTTTGATACATGGTCTCATCGACTGTCGACATCCCATCAACAAAACTGTACTTGTTACTACTGCACCGTTGCCCTCTCGGTTATACTACGGTTTCCTGTGCAATTTTCCGATTCAATTATGATTTCCCTGTTACTATACCTTGTTTTATCATTTTACCACTATCTACATAATACAGTTCAATGCGCACATCAACCATTCAAAACTTTCCGGGATTTTAATTCTCATACATACGTGTGCACTATAAATATATCTAATGATTACTTTTAGAAGAATTTTTGCTGCCGAATCTGGTGTAGAGCTACCTTGATGCAGTGATTGCGAGCCTGTAATGAAATAGTTGACTGTGAGAATGCTTTGCATCCCAATGGCAAGTGAATAACAAGTCCATCGTCAAAAACCAAATATTTTTCTAGCATACTTTTAGTTCACATGCCAGCGTTATGGATTGTTTTGCTAACAGCATGAATAACGTTTTCGCAGTTTGATCGGAAATAATAATTTTAATAATTTTGTGTTGTTCTATTTGTAATGTGCCAGTAATGTAATTGGATTTTTGACCAAGTTTTAAAATGAAAAGTACAAAATTTTTGCTGGTACGGGATTTCAAAATTAGCTCAGCTCGGGTACCAGACCCCGACTCCTCTGGGCATTGGTTAGTGGATAGTAATAAACAGTACATACAAGAATAATGGCAATAAATCAACAGGAAAATAAGAAAAGCGCTCTGACCAGAAAGCCACCATGACAACACCAATAGTATTGCAGGAGAAAGTAATACAGTGATGTCCGTGTTTTCTCAACCTAACTTTCTCTCTGTTCTATTTTCGCTCTTATTCAACTCACTCTTTCGTAATGAATTTCAATTTGCTCTTTATGTTATCACAGAATTGTGTGATTTGCAGATCAAAGAAATATTTTTTCCATTGTGTAGAAATACCGGAAACATATCTTTCACGACTTCCATTCTGGACATTCTTCTACTCTCCACTCGCTTTTCTCCTTTTACACAAATATTAATACTTCTAATCATAGTAGCCATAGAGGCGAAGGAAAGAGAGAGAGAGAAATCAAATATAATAGGATGAAAGGAGGAAGAAAGATGCTCTGATTTAGCGTCATCATTTTCAACGAGAAAATGACAATGGCAGAAATGTATGAATGTACGTATTTATTTATTAGCTAAAGATAGCGATATCATCTCATCTCAAGAACAGACATTGCATCCAGGCAAAGTAAAATATCCAATTACCATTTGTAATGCAATAAAATAATGTAACGAGCAAAAATACTGATAAAATTAATAACAACAAAACTTTGACAGAAGACGTCTCATAGTGCAAAATAATAACGTGCGTCCACATCTTTTCATTTATTCTCTTGTACAACCGCTTATATAACAAGCTTGGTATCCATAAACAATGCCACCACGTGAGATCATGTTAAATACCCACTCATGCTACAAACTCCATTACCTCTTGGTACAAAAACAATTTTGTAACAATATTTTCTAAACAAGCCCTGTTGTAGCCAACCTTACTGCTCACAAGGGTTCCTTCGACACGGTCCATTTACTAAACACGCCATATCTCCCATACAACTCGTAAATCATGGCTTTATTTGAATTTGCATAATAACAATAATAATAATAATAATAATAGCCGCAGCAGCAACAACAAAAGAAGCTACGTAGTATTTTTTTTCGTCTAATATATTTGGCATATGTGATGGTCATGTGTAAACAGGAAAACTTACGTAAACAGAGCATGCTGTCGTATATCGGCGGAGCGGGGTACACAAGGAACAATCATGTTTTAACCTTTTCTTCTTGTACCCTTCTTCTTTCTCCCACTCTCCGCAACTTTTCTTTTCATGTATGTTTTTATAAAGCCAAAAAGCTTCCCTGATTCTGCCATATCGCAGCTGCTGATGCCGTTCTAAAGTTTTTCCATTTATTTACACCGACATCATTATCATGATCGTCTTTACAGCAGCAACAACAACAGCAGTGGACGTACACAATAATATATTTTGTTGGTACACCACCGATCGACGAGGCTACTTTTACTATTTTGGACATGTAAGTATGAACACGTTTCTTCTTAACTAGGACAGTGGCTTGGTTTAGCGAGTGAGTTTGTACTCCTCCTTTCCCCAATGTATACACAGACAGCCAACTTTTATGGGCAAGTGACCAGTCAAACAAAAGCCACTACTACTTCTACTAATAATACCACTTCCAATATGTGCTAGGACATGGCTCGTGCGGCACGTTTACAGATATTATGCTTGTATGCATAAAAGCATGTTGCGGCGGCCGCGTTGGTGGCGGAGAGCCTCCCAAAAATCTTTTTTTTTGTGTTGCTGCTGCTACATTAACACAATTATTATTATTCTATATATTATCCTGTCGTTTTTGTGCTGCCGGAGATGGTATGCTTGCGGTGTTGGAGGTAACTTTACTCCTGCTGATCCTCCTCATCATCATCACAATAAATAGCAACAAAACCAAAGTAGCAATGCATGAAATACATTTTCACTCATTCTTTCTAGCATACTTTTCCAGGTACATCCTGCGGTGGAAACTACTTTCACTATTTTGACAGCACTAGGGATAGAAGTGGAATGAGTGGTAATCGTATATTGCACACTACTATGGGCAATAAGATATATAGTTTAGTCTTTTAGAAGATGTGTATATATGAATCATGACGATTTTATTCAGGTAAGGAAGAACACGAAAAAAAAGTGCAGCCACTTTCCAAATGTACTCGCGTTTTGAGTTTTCTCCATGGGAAACCGAAGCGATATTCGACCTGAATGCGGAATATAGTGACACAATATACAAAATATATTGGTGATTGTGTATGATATGTATTATTAATATGAATTTTCATTTTGTTCTTTTTGCCATTTCTTTCCCAATATAGTAAACCCGGCCATTGATGTGCACTTTTACATGTTTCTAATATCTTTTATAGTGACGCTGAAGTGGTATATTATTCTTTCTCGGAATGATAGTCCTACTCTTCCCCCACCATACACACCATCATCACTGCAAGTGATCAATTTTTGAAAGTATTTAAGAAATGCTCGTATTTCACTCGAGCTACAAGATTACCATTTTCTTTCATGTTCCTTATTACCACTACTAAGGCTGATATAGTAACAACTACTATTGCTGTTTGATGGAACATTTTTGTGATAAAAATGTAGGTATTCACCTTTTTCTTTCTTTTTCTCCTCTGGGAAGGAGTGTAAACGATAATTTAATGGAATTCGGGACGAGGAGTGGAAGTGTGGCAAAAAAATGTAGGAGGAAAGGAAACCTTTTTACTCGATCATATAATAAGTTCATGCATTCACCTGTGCCGTTGTGCAAGTCTCTCCATAGCAAGTAGTCATTCAAGTGCAAAAGTGAATTTTAAGAAATCAAACATTGGCAGCGCCCAAGAAATAAGGCACATTACAGAGAGCAGGGTACTTTTTTTCTCTGACTCGCTTTTTCGTTCCAATGGAAACTTTGATGAATCAATGAAGAGAAATTTGTTCGTGACACGAAGGAAAAGGAGTAATGCAGGAAAGAAGGATGAGTACCTGAAGCTCGTAACGTTCTTTCTGCCTACTACTAAATTGTTTCCGCTGACAGAGAGCCACATATATTTACAATCAATACATATTTAGATCACGTCATTTTACATTCTCTTTTTTTCTAATCAGAGATTGAAATGCTGAAATGATCGCTACGGTAAATCGGATACTACAGAAGAGTGACTTGACAAAAGCCCACTCAGAGACAAGATGCCTGCTGAGAGGAAAAAGAGAAAGTTCGTTTCTCGTTTTTTTTCATTCAGATTTTTCTGATTATTCTTCTCCTTTATCCGCCGTTGATGGGGTATTACTCTTGGAATTCTTCTTTGGACGTATATTTAAAACTTGTAGATTAAGGTATATTTGAATGAAATATCAAGCATATGTACGTTCTATGCTGTTATGTTCTGTGTGAGAAAAGTTACTCTTTGTCTATTCAACAAGACTGGTCGACTTACTGACGTACGTACACGGCTACTATCTAACTATTTTTTTCTTCGCTTGCTGCCACTTTTCCTTCTCAGCATGTTGTGCCCGCTGTATGAATAACGTGTATGGATATTTAGTGGATGCATATGTATGAGTACACAAAAGAAAAACGGGATCTTATTTAAGACAGAGGATAAAGTGCCTTTTGAAGAAAGCTAAGCCTAGCTCAGGGACACTCTTCTGGAATCCCAAAGACAGAAAAAGGTGAATGATGATGAATGTATATATGTGGAGAAAGGTAGAAAAGAGGAATATCATATCTTTCTTAGCCTTTTAGCATTACGGGCTTATCTTCGAAACACCAAACAGAAACATGCGTTCCTCAGACACAGAACAAACAATAATAAATAGAAACTTATCGTACGAGCAAAGTTGAACGCACAGTTGAAACATAAAAACTAAGCGTGCCTTTGTTGCTTTTCTCCTTTTGTCACTTTTTATGAAAGAGAAATATAAATTTTTTCTTAGGCTTGGCATTTTTTCAGTTTTTCGGCACGTTTATTTTTTACGCAGATATGAGAGGGTTTTTTTTGCGTGTACATGCAAACGTATATTATGAAACAAGGCCAGCTAGTTACCTTTGTCATGAAAGGCTTTTGCATATGATAAAGTGTCGAATAATGAAATGGTAACCTTTCTGTGGAATTCTTTTGGTTACAAAGGATCAATGTAAATTTATACATGTAAGCGAGGGGGGAGAAGCTTGGTGGAATAATATTGGCCCATTATTACTACGAATTGGAGTATTATTGAAAAAGGAAAATGATGTCGTGTAATAATCGTAAAAAATGGGATATACATATATAAGACACACTTTCCCAGTCACACGCTCCATACAACCATGCTGTTGTCCTCCCTTTTTATGATCTTGCCTGCCTAGCATTACAGTGCAGCTTGCGGATCTAGAGAGATCCACCAGGAAATTGTGGGTGTGTTGCTGCATTGTAAAATTTTTGTTTAAAGAACTTTCCCTAAAGTAATGCTGTGCAAAAAAGTGTGGCATGTGATGTCCTGAGATATAAATACGTACATTATTTTATTAAGTTAGATAATGTGCTTGTAGTTGGAATACACATCTAAAAACAAATGTACTCTGCACACTTCGACGCGACGTTACAGCTTTTTATGAGATTATTGTGAGTGTGATGGCGGTTGTAAAACCCGTTATCTTATTATTTAAAGGATACACACACCGCCACCGAAAACTTTAAGTATATTATATTGCGGATGCACAAAAGAGAAAAAAAACGAATAAAAAATCCGCAATAATAACGTATGTAGTAGGATATAGTGCATGTCGTGTTGTGCTAAGAATGTGTGGATTCATTCATAACGTCATTGAAGTCATGTACTCCTTCTCCTTCCCACAAGGTATAAAAGGCGTTCAATAAAGTTGAGGTAAGGAATGCGACAATGATCGATGAAGGTAATAGCTGGATGGAATGCTTTTGTATCAAGAAAGCGAGTGAAAAAATGAGAGACAGGGAACGATATAGAGAAAATATATACCTAGTACGATAAATGTAGTGGAATGGAGGTGGGATGAAGCATCTTCATAAAGCAGACTCGCTATATCGTGGTCGCGAGTGAAAAGCGTGTGCTGTGTGGGTTAGATAGATAGTAGTAGATGGCACAAGATAAACAGATACATAGATAGATAATATTTATCAAGTGTAATTTTGAGCTAGGTGTTTTCCTATCTTTATGACTCTCTTATCTGCACACGAGGACTTTAGGTAATGCTGCTGCCGTTACTATAAAATGTCTCTGCTCAATGTGACATTGTTACACTGACAAAACTTTGTGCAGAGTACTTTCTTTTTCTGTATTGATCGCCAAATTAATTAGCCTTATTTGAAGATTTTCGTCTGATATATACTCTGTTTTCCTCCTACCATTTCCCCCACCTTCTTCAAACGACAATTTAGCTTCCGTGGGTGTAAGAGAACTGGAATGTATGTACGTGTTTATTTTTATAAGAAACTCGAGGGTTTGTATTTGTATGCTAGATATGTCGAAACTGTGGACAGTTTCAAGAAGCAAGGAAAAAACTTTCTCCTTTTCCTTTGATCGTTTGTGGAAAAGGAAGCGACAGGAAGAAAAGAAACACAAGCTTTCTGAATTACAAAGTTGGCTAAAGGTGTTGATAAATTGCAGTGTGTACAGGTGGCGGCGGAATTTGATGAGTCTGGGAAACAGTCTGTATTGTCGCCCATTCACCATCATCATTACGAGAACAGCCGGCTCCGGTACGCTATTGTTTTTTAGTTTTTATTTTCGCCGTCTTTCAAAGTAGAACAAAAGGAGAGGAGCGGTAGATGAAGCACCATTGTGTCTGCTTTTGTTGCATTAAAAAGTGCATATGGGCGATTGTTCTTACCGGCCATATAACAAAACGATGGACAAGAAACTTTTTGTTCACGCGTGAAAAATGCCAATAGTCAATGAAGCATTGTGAAAAGTGGATGTTTTCCTGTATCTGTTCTAGAAGCATACACCAACGCCACCAATTGCAACTCTTTCCATTAGAACAAGAGCAATAACAACGTCTACTTCTCCCGCTGTTGCATTGTACAAACAACAACTGCCATTAATAATCGTAACGGTAATGATATGCCATTTCTCCAGTTTGAGTTCCTCTCGTTTTTGGATTTTCCCTTCACTTTCCATTCTATATACGGGCTATAACACTTAAATAACATTGGTTTGGGTTGGCTATTATGGCATTGCTTCTCGCGCTTTAATACTTTCATGATGATCATCATCATGGCCACACAACAAGCACACATTCAATATGACTCACTTATTTTCCTTCGTCATTGTAGTTGTACGTTACTAGGGCTGCACTGTTTTGTGGGAAAAGGTGCAATACCATTTAGCAGTTGAGTGCCCCGATAATTGTAACTGTTTGTTTTAATGATTGTGAGAGGAGAAAGCACAAGGATCAAAATGTTCCCTCCATTGTATTACGATAATGATTGTTTTCTAGTTTACCAGATTACGTTCGTAACTGTCTTTGAAAAATGTTTGTCCTAACTTATGGAGGAGACACCTGGCAGGACACAGAAACATCCTGTAATGCAGTAATGCAGTACCTGCATCAAATCCGAAAAAGTTTGAACTGCTGAGCGCATGTCGATGTGATCTAATTTTCACTTGCACAAGACAAGTCATGTTGGACGCTGTCCAACTTTTACTTTGCAACAAGGCACAGATTAAAGGCAGGTACATTTTATATTATTTTCAGTGGAAGCGTATGTATTTATATGAGTGTGTGTTGGTGTAAGTTTTTCAATTGTAATTGTAATACAGAAGTAAAAAAAAGAAAAGTAAAAATCCAGTGTCTCTTTTTTGATATTATCATTAATATTTAATTCCCTAATGAAATCCTCATAATTGTACCTGTAATGAAACACGAAAAGTGTATTTCAAATGCATTGATTATGAAAATTGAGAATAGAACGTATTTTCTCTCCTAAAAGGATGATGTCCTTGGAGTGTATCATGGACATTTTGTGACATTTTTATGAACTGGTAACATGGCAAGTGACACCATGATAACAAAGTCATTTTCATGCAAAGGAGCACATCTAAATAGCATTTTAATACGGTTCAAACTTTTCAGTCGAATTTTTAACATTTCACTCTCTCCTCGTCCCGTTTGTCTCCCAGGAGATGGTGAATGATGCTGGTAATTAGTATGCTAGTGGATGGAGGGACAAAGTGAAGAGAAAATTGTATTTCCAAACTCAATTTCGTCATGCTCAGGGCAATCCTAGAGGTACTAATTAGTGTTCTTACAAAGTCCCATGTACTTAATCACATTCCCTGAGAACTGATGAAAACCCAACGTTAAAAGGCAGCTAAATATTTGAGAAAGCTTATATAGACACGCCACTTTATTTTCGACTCATCCCCAAAAAATAAAACCTGTGATAAATGCAAATTTTTCTCGAGCAACCTCTTCCCATGATGTCAGGCGAAACTTGAGAGAGATCTTTGTTTACAAGAATGCCAGTAATAAGATTAAATCACGTAGTTAACAAGGCGCGAATATGGAAACGATCCCAAGGACTGTTGATGCAACAACGCTGAAGCGATCGCTCCAAGTAAATACGTGTTATAACCGTTACTGATTTCGGATTACAAATGCCATAAAACGGGAAAGGGCTTCTTCATCTGTACAACAGAATAACGTGATCGGCACAAGAGTGAAAGGATTTGTGGGGCGACTAGGCTTTTTATAACAAATATAAACAGGATGTGCAATCATGGCGGATAATAAAGTAGGTAGCCACGGTTGCTTTTCTATTCTCCTCGTCTTTATGCAACTTTGGAAGACGGCAACTTTGTTGGCAGAAAAATGAATAGTCTTACATTTAAACAATCGCTTTTTTGTTTCTCGATGCACCCAACTTGGTTGCCATCTCGAAAAGTAGCAAAATAGTGTCATCACTCTGATGACAATGATCATTGAATGAAACAAAAGGTTCTTTGTCTTTCTCGTAATCTCTTGTGGTGGGGTGTTTGTCATCTCAATGTCTATGAAAATTGAGGTCAAGTGACTGCCTCTGATGACAATGAAAGGGAGCATTATGCAAGTTAAGGTATAAAGTCAAATGATAAGTAATTGAAAAGGGAAAGTGATGTAGAAATGCACGAGAAATATATTGTAATTTCGAATGAGGAGAAGGTACTTTGTTGTTGCCATTTTCAATTTTCTGGACCACTCAATAGGAGAGGGACCCATCTACCGAGTTTCCGTGTCCGTATGTTATGACATAATGAATCGAGAATGCATATGTATAAGTACCAAAACGCTGTAGTAGACTCTTTTTCCTTGCTTTTGAAAATATGAAGGGTGAAGTACCAAAAAAGTTAGGTAGGCAGTAGATATAAAAACTACACGAACTTGATCAAAAGTGCAATACAAGAGAGTAAATTCTCGGTCAAACGTCTCTTGAATTCCTTCATTCTGAGCCTTCTGGGTATATTAGGTTTCTCGTATCACCCACATAATGCAGTACACTTCTCACTGGGATAGATTTTCTGCTTTCCCATTTTCATCATCATCATGATCAACAGCAGCAAGTTGATGCATGTAAGCGAATTGAAGCTGGCATAGAGAAAATGGATGAACAGTTGGGAAGCTGAAAATTGTAAAGTGTTTTCACGAAAAAAAAGATAGATAGATGCAGAAGAATGAAGGATGTCTCCCTTTGTTCCTCTCTAAAATGTAGTAAGTATGCGTGCGCTCTACAAATGTTATGCATTTGAATGCATTTGTGTTTATTATGAAAATAGTAAAGTCCAAACAGTTATTCCACTGACTATATAATAACGCGCTTTACTGCTTTCGTTCGTTTTTTCCTGCAAAATACTACTCCGTCCTTTGTATTTCAGTCAGGCGAATATAAAATATGTGTGTGTGTGGTGTGGATGTTAAGAAATAAGGTTGCAAGCGGAAAAAAGGGGAAAGAGCAAAAATAGCCAAGTGGATTGAGCCACCATCTATTCGTATAATATATGTAGTGAGAGAAGTACTAGTAATAGTTCTAGAGGCATTTGTAAGAGTATCTCTTCCTCTACTCTACTTTCTGACAAGGACAATGAGTCCTGTGCTAAGGCTACAGAAATTTCTGCTTACATGCTTGCACAACTGAGCCTAGCAGGTCCTCTGCAACAATGGATGCGAAGGAACCAAATAGAAAGGCATAGAATACATTCGCGATGATGATGACGATGATGCTCCTTTTTCCGACAAAGAGTACTTTACTTTTCTCTTCTTTTTGCACCGTAGACAGGAGTGCAAGCACACTGTATTACGTTACTTGCAAGTATATCAAAATAGACCAGCGAGAATTGTGAATTTACTTTGTCTGCATGTCCTGTAGAACAGCAACAATAAGATATGATAGAATGTACATGGTAAAAAATACGACTCACTGTATACCTCCAGCTTAGCCAAGAGAAAATCCGTTCATGTAACATGGAGAAAATTGATCAAAAAAGTATAAGATGTATAGGCACGTTTTATACATTTAATTCGTATTTGTACAGTAGGAAGAATAAATACGATCATATATGAAAGCTAGAAAATAAAAGAGCGCGTGAATATGGGAATTTCGTGAAAGAAGACTAAAAGGCAGAAAAATTGATGGTTACATTTTACCACCATCGCACGATGCATACAGACACAGGTACTGCGGACAGTTTGTTTTCCCTTGAAAATAGCGCATTTCCTAGTTTCTCAGGAAAGAGGGATTGTGGATTCCCGAGCGACCGTACAGTTATCCGGCCTCTCTTAAACAATACAAAATGTAAAATGTATACAGAAACACACGCGTTTGGGATTTATATTCACTGTTGTATGCTTAGCCACACGTGTTTACTGAGTAAGCTGCAGTATTGTGTATATTTATGTAGGGATACATTACTTTGTATTTATAAATGTCCGCTGTAGGAATATTTTTTCTGTTTTTGTTTCAACGTTTATCATAAATCTTACTTTGATCTACACGTTCCTATTGTTTACGGCGGTGCGATATGACTCGTTCAAATACGCCATTTGAAACACATGGGCGACGTAGAAGCTATAGGAAAACGTATTCCATCTAGAACTGCACTCCTACAAAAAGGAAAGCAGAAATTGTTGATAAAAATGATTTGTTGTCATTAAATTAAAAACTGACACCAGTATCCAACTGTACATTTCATTGTGAATCAAACTTGGAAAGTTTTGTACACGTTTTGTAGGAAATAAGAGCACATTCTTCAATGCAAAAAATGAATGGCATGAAGTAATGGTAATGCAGTTTTGGCAGGAGTACTTTTCCTGTGGCTCCTAAGTTGCCCATACATTTTTAATGGCGTATCTCAACGAGACATATCGCCTAAAGAAAAGCTGTGAAAGGTCGGATAACTTTACGGTCGCTTCCGTATGCACAACCGGAAGATAGTATACGGAATAGCAACACATAACTTTTAAGCTTATTTCCGTTTCCATGCCATTTTGTCCACATTTTTACTACGTGTCTATCTGTCTCCGGTAGAAAAACTGAAAGATGTTTTTTTTTGTGGCGGAGAATATGCGGCAAAATAAGTGAGTTGTAAGAATTTTTATTCATTTCTAATAACAAGTCGGCTGGCGGTGGTGTCCTTGTGCAGTCTTATTACCTTCAGCAATATACATTAATATTATGCATCTCAATAATGATAGAACAAATAAGTTTGAAACTTAAAACCAATGCAATGACAAGCGTATACATGGTGCCAAACCACCAGAAGTAGGTTTCTCAAGAGAGTGTTCAGAAATCAACCAGTTTGATTTCTTCATTTAAAGCTTATTTCTCCAATTGCCCCTTGGGTCTCCCTTGGAGGCAATCAAAAAATGTTATTATTTCTCTATTTAATATCAGAAGAAGGAAAAAATATGATTCCTTAAAAAATATAAGGAACTGGGGTCAGACGAACATGCCTAGCAGTACTTCCTATACAGCTTCCATAACGACAACCCAGAAATTGTTTCTCTTCTTTTGCAGGTTTTATTACTTCCAATATGTACATATACGGTTTGCTTATTAGCTAAAAGCAACTTGGTTTGCTTTGCTACTGATGCATAAGACTCGGCACAAGTACTTACTTTTCTGCCGATCCAAAATGCTACTATATTTTAGTATCTCCTTTTTTATACCATAACTAAGTAAGTACTTGCATTACCGCCGCTCTTCTTCATTCCTTCTGCGTATGCTGGTATAAAAGCTTAAAAGAATGGGGGCGGTCAGGGCGGATGATTTTTATATGAAATTCTCGAGAAACCAATTGGAATTTCGTCTTCTACTACTCTTATTTTGCCTCAAGGATGAATGAAGCTGGAGAGAGAGGCTTGTAGAATAACTACATCATTTTTTCCTTAGATGCATGCACACATTTTGGATACGTACTACTTTACTGAATACTATCATTGCATTTTTTCTCCCATCTTATCCACTTTCGCCTTCGTTCTTATTCTCTTGTTTCTCCAACATTTTCTTGCTTTTTCGTGGAAACAAGCTTCATGCTGATAGCTCTCCTACCTGTTGTGCGTACCCTTCAGAATAGATGATATGTATTATGATTGATCCAGTTAGAGTCAAAAGTATACGGATTTGTGCTCCATGTATCCAGTAAAATCTCTCTTTTCCCTCAATAATAATAATGCTAGTTTTTTTAAGAATCAATTTTCCTGATACACTTTCCTCCTCTATTTTCTCTACAACAAAAATAAGAGCTAAAGCTAATCCAGTTTTCTCATAGAAGGTTTCCTTTCTTTTACCTACAGTGCACTGGAAAAACGCGAGTAGCTACACGGACAATCACAAAATTGAAATACATACATACAAACTTTTGCTACACCACGCTAGAAACGCTACTTTAGATACAATAGTTGAGTCATCTGTAATATGATACATAAAAACTGAGATTTACAGATTTCCTTGAATCTTTCAAATTAATTGTTCACCAATAACATAATTTGTCTCCTGGTGGATGAAATATAATCCACGACGCAATCTAAGAGGACATATCCACGTGCTCTGAGTGTGGGTTTTAGATTTTTTCTCGATTTTAATTACATGTATGCACATAGTCTCTGTACGGTACAGACTGTACCGTAGGTAATACAATACATTTACTTCTTAAAACCTGTGCTCTTTTCTACTGAAAAACAAATAACAAGTTAAAATAAGCGATCAAGTTGATCATTAGAAACAACAATAGAACTTGCTCGTGAAGTTAAGGCTCGGACAGCTGTATGTCAGACAGTAGACGAATAAACTTCAAATTGGGGATTAGCAACCCGTTATTACCGTTAACCAACATTGTGATTGTAGCTTAACTTGACAGCACGAATCCCAATATTTCAATGTTGCTTCCTGTTTGACAAATTTATGGAAACCTGGAGCGGATATTCTGAATGCAACTGATTTGTCAAATATATTCGTGACTTTGTCACGTGTGAAGCAGAAAAAATGGATGTCTCCAAGCTTCCATACCCTATGGAATTAGGATTAATTACAATCTTCCGTTGATCGATCGAATAATTTTCGGCCTCAGGCTACCCAAATCATTACAAGACTGTTCAACTTAATTCACTTTTTGTTAATACAGTGTTTACCTAATGCATAAAAATACGACTAGATTCGACATCCTCATATTTTATTTAGGCCACTTACAATTTTAAATTCCACTTGAGAATCTAGTACACTCAACTGGACAAATTGATAGAGCCAGCAGCAAAGGGAGCTTCAAGTTTTTACATTTTCGCTAGAGTCCGAACAAGTTCATAAATATTCAATCACCATGTCAAAA
Organism: Sinella curviseta; assembly: GCA_004115045.4. Taxonomy (NCBI): domain Eukaryota; kingdom Metazoa; phylum Arthropoda; class Collembola; order Entomobryomorpha; family Entomobryidae; genus Sinella; species Sinella curviseta. Next base: position 17,711,216 of record CM065489.1, on the reverse strand, counting down.
ATTTTGTGATGGGATTACGTAGGTATTTTTGTACTGACTTAGGCTGTCAGGCTACAAGAAATATGTTGTGTGAAAATCAAGAAGAGGATCAATATGACGATGATGAGAGAAAGATACACGGAGAATCATTTCACGGAAAGTGACAAAGTTTGAAGCTGATGATGATGAGCTGTTCGCTCATTTAGCCAAACAAGCAGTGTGGATTTGTGTGGTTTGATGTGATGCAACAGAATGATAATGGCGGAAAGGAAACTAGAGTGTTAGATTATGATGATGATGATGAAGATACTGCTCACTGCTGATGATGAACCAGATAATGCCTTGATGTAATGAATAATATGATTCGACACGAATAATCCTCCTTTCCTTTTTCCACTTTAGTGAATCGAGATGGATTTAATATCATATCATCACGTATGAAGTATTCGGTTTGTGCTTCATGCTTCACATGACTTTCTTCATCTCTCCCCTTTCCTCTGTCTCACTGTCTGACTGGGTGAGTATAATGGCGTGTCTTTCTGTTTCCCTTTCTCACTCGCTTCTCCTTTTTTTATTTTCCAGGTCTCCATAAATGCGTCCCTTAGTCCACACACAAGCGCAAAAAACCATTAGATAGACGCTACAACGTATTAAGGAACCTGTATTCTTGGAACGTAACAAAGGAGCACATGTCTTAAAATGGCTAGAATTTAGATTATCAAGCAACATGGTAGGAGAAAGATGTGAAGGCAAGAATAAGGAGAAAGAGAGAAAAATGATGTGATAAGCCACAAATCTACTATAGAGAGCAACAGCAGCGGACACATAATATCTCGAGACCTGATAGGAATCCTACACGACCATCAATCCATCCATATACCTACAGCTTGTTACACCACCACCACCACCAAAATTTTATATAACTTGCCAGTCATCTTTTATGTATGGCCTCAAGGCATGTGCCTATGAATGGCAAGTTCTTTGCGGATGAATATCAACGTTTTCAATGTAATACTTAATAGAACTTGAACATTTCACAAATGGAGTTACCAACAGAAGCTTAGCTTAACTTAGTTCCCAAGCTTATATGGATACCTACCAATTTATTTATGATATATTAGGTTGTTGTTTTGCTGCCTTTTGAAATGTTTGTATTGAGAATGCTCTAGCTGCTTTAGCAGCTCACACCAAAGAAAGTGGGCAAGTCATTTTCTCACTTTTGGCCTGACTCATCAGATCACAAATAAGGGAAAATATTTTTGTTGGCTCATCAAAACCAAATCATCTTAAAATACATAGCCAGAATCATTAGCGTTCAAAATGGGTCCGTTGCTTGCGTGTGGATACATTTTTGCCAACTTTGTGGCCGCTTTGAGTTTTCGAAGGGTAGAATCTTCAGAAAAAAATGCTTCCTTTACCAATGGCTTTTACAGTTGCCGAGAGTTAACGATGTACAACATTATGAGAAAGTAGGTATGTATGTTCCTCTAGCGGTGCCCGTCCGTCAACCGTCTGACAATCGACCGTTCCAGGACCGTACAATAACAATCGACATTGTTAGAAGCACGTACAATTCAAATATCTTAAATCATATAAACCTGCCCGGTGTTCTCGGCTACTTGATTCAATCCTTACGTTGGCTAGTTCATACTTAAATCTTGGCACGTTTTACAAGAGATGGAGAATTAAAAGGCGTGGTAATTGGCTGCTTCTTGTATGAGTTGCCTGGTTACATAATCTGGGAAAGTTGTGAACCAGCATAGAAGAAAATGGAGTTTCCTTCCCAAAGCTGCAATCATGACGATGATCTTTACTTTCCCGAACCACTCAGTTTTATCCCATAATAATGCGACCTGAATAAACACGGTTATTTCCTTATGCAAACTTAACGGAAGCAGGCAGCTATAATACCGGCCGTTCTCATGTCGCCCTCACGACAACATCATTGTACACAATAATAAAACACAACAACTTTGAGTTTTTCTGCGTCGTGCTCCACTCCACTTTGTTCTGCATTGAAACGACTATAGCACTTTAGCATACCTGCTACACTAGTCCGCAGTCTCTTCCGCCTTTTTGACAACACGCCGACGACGAGACGGAAGGCAAGGGAAAAGAAACCCTATTTCTTCCTTTTCTCACCTTATTTTATTTTTCTTTCCTGTCTGATGCGACTTTACGGTAGAACAGGTAGGAATATAGAGGTTATTTGGTAGAATCTACTTGATGTACAGATAGGTGGGTTAGCAACATTGTCATGTTCCTATCATCCAACTTCCATTATTTTTTATCACAGCACAGGTGTGAATAATAGGCAGGACACGAATATGACGACGAAATGCCATCGTCAAACACACAGAGAAAAAAAGGATGGGGGAAATTGATATCAAAGCAAATGTTTTCTTATACCAAAATGTCTCGGGAAAAAAATGAAAAAGTGTCTAGAAGTAATGGGGCGCACTACTCTACAATACAAAAGTTTCCGTTCTGAAATTTAAATAAGAAATATGGTCATTGAATAAAGTGGTAGTAGTAGTTGCAGTAATATGAGATACTCAACAAAATGAGTACGCATCTGCAGTGTGAGTGACGTGAGTACGAATGCATTACGGATATTGACTTTCACTTACTCCATCTCTCAAACACAACTTCTCCGGCAATCTATCTCTACGGATGATGATGAGAGTTATAATGTTAATGTTCCTGTCTTCTTTAAAGCAAATGCAAGACTTGTCATACGAATGCTTCAAGTGGTCCCGCTACGCTTGTCATACGCTATTTACATAGCGACTTTGTTGTGTTTAAAAGCATGATGCAAAATCTCGGAGTAAAGGAAAAGAACTTTCAGAGCATAATCAAGGGATTGCTTGTAAAACATTTTTAACAGTGTAAAAAATGGTTCTTGATTTGTTTGGATTAATAAACATTACGTTTCTATTGCATGTCATGCATTACAAGCAATAGAATAGTAATAACGTGAGAAATGCACACAAGAAAATTGGCATCGGGAAACCCCCAGACGGAATGTCAAGCAAGTAATTTTCCTTTCCTGTTATCTGCTGCACGAAGGCTACAACATCCGCTTTATATAAAAACCTTGTTGCTGCGAAGCAAAAAGGAAGGAGGGCAGGTTATTAACTACCGGAAGCATGAAATGCTTGAAAGGTAGTTATAGCGATTGATCTGTTTGTCTGTCTGTCTGTCTGTCTGTCTGTCTGTCTGTCTGTCTGTCTGTCTGTCCGTGAACACTCTAACTTCCCTCCACGTTGACCGATTTGGCTCAAATTTGGCATAGAGGTACCTTGGCCCAAGGGCACGAACCCTATTGATTTTCAGCCATGGACCTCGTCAATGACCGGAAGTAGAGAGGTCGGCGTGTCTGAGGGGTGGGGTCATCATATCGCCAAAAAATGTTATTGTACAAATCGATAGAGTAGTTCAAGACGATCATTTTTTGTCAAAGCACTATGGGTCAAATCCCTCCCCTGTGGCCAGGGTGGCGTCTGGAAGGGGGAGGGGTCTCTGACCTGAAAATTTTTTATTATGTAAATCCAATGGGAGGTTCAATTTGAGCTTACGCGACATATTGAAATTGGTCAAATATTATGTTTGGGTTGTTAATTGGGCATACATCGCACTTCCGGTAGTTATGTATAAAGGTTTACACCTTACTAGTTTTTCTCTTTTTGCTTTTCTGGAAAAAATAAGCTTGCTTGGTAGTTCAATTTGAGGTAACAGATTTCGCAAGACCATCCCAATGTAAGAATACCATATCTTTTGTAGAGGTAAGCTGCGAAGTATAAATGCCATGAATTTTATAAACATGTACGAGGTTATGCGTATGCATTTACATTCAACAGTGCAAGGAGAAAAGGCAAAGGGGTTCAGACTTCATCAAAATTATCAGATGAATTGTGTTGTGCTTCTGTAATAACCAGTATAATACGCATACATATCTGCGTTGAGTGTGCCTGTTTGCCTCTTTGACGACGAGAGATATAGAGATGAAAACGGTAGATACATATGGCTTGTACCACATAAACCGTACAATATTCTTTTCTCATTCTTATCTTCTAGCTTCTCTCTTCTTTACGCTTCGCTTCCTTTTTTCTTCTGCCTTCTACCTTCTATTATTATTATTGCCTTCCACTGAATGCTTATACCCACCGGATTATATTACTACATATACATCTCGACAGACGACAGGATATAATAAAATAAAGGCAGGTAATTTTTTCATCTAAAAATCGGTAAAGTTATTTGTGTGTATGTATGTTGCGTAAAGCAAATAAATTGATCATTAATTCCAGGCAAAAGCTAATGACATCAAAGTTTATACAATTCATGAACATAAACTGTCTTTTACAATTTTTAAAGTTCCTTTAAAAATGCTCAATTTGACATGTTTTGCTGTCAATCCTGCTGTTGCGCGAAATCAACATTTTTGTCAACAAATCAACATCAAGGCAGATTGATTTCATTAATTTTACTATTTTGAACTCTGGTTTCCATTTGTAAAGCTAAATGTCGTTGTATTGTAGTAACATTCTGTTCAGTATCCAATGGTAAGGTTCGTTTGAGAGAAAAGTGAGTTTGTTCATTTCTGCCTGGCAAACGACGAAAAATTGAGGTACGACTGAAAAAACTCCCAAACAAAATAAGATGTACTGCTCATCTTGCGGAATATGTTAAAGTAGCGAAAGGAGGATTGAGATTTGTCCTATTATGCTACTCCTATACAAATCGACACCGCAGCAGATGTACAGATATATTATTATACAAAGTGATTGTATCTTCGTTCCGCTTAATCCTCCATGTTCTTTTCAATGCAGTTGCTCCACGGAGCTGTGAAATTCCATTTTTACTTCTGCAGTAGTAGTAGGAGGCATTGTAGGCATGTATAGATATATTGATATTTATTGGTAGTATTGGAAGGCAACACCAACGTTTGCCACAAAACCGAAACCAACTGGATTTTTTTACATAGTCACACTCTCTCTTTTTTTTTCTCTCTCTCTCTCTCGTCTTGTGTTGTTAGCAGAAGAAAGGAACAAGATAAGAAGGAAAGAAGAAGGAGAGCAGAGAAAGGAGCAGGAACACATACAAGAACAGGCAGCAACAAAGGTACTATTCATTGATTTGACCCTTGAGAATTAGGTTTGGGTGAACTGAGGCGTTCCGTAAATATTCAAATTACTTGCTTTCTCCTTTCTTGTCAAGCTATTTCGTCTTGTTCTTTCTTGATAATCAGCAACAACATGGATACAAAAAAGCGTGATGCTAACGATATTTTTTTATACATTCCATCTCGTATGGTCGTACATGTACATATTTAGACACTTCTACTACAAACGACTATATGTACGCCACATGCATTTACGTCTCGTTTACACGCTTTTCATATACGTTTTACTGCTCCCTTGAACTTGAGAGTATAGTTCCGCTTTTGTCTTGCAAGGGGAAAAGCACAAGATTATTCCCTATCTCTATTTCTGCGTAATTTTGCTTTTTTATATTTTGTTCTCGATCATAAAAAGAAAGATAGTGGTATTTCCTGGCAAACAACCAGAATCACAGTAGAGTACTGACCTTGTTTCTACTTTCTACATGTAGTACGTAACTACCACAGGATTTCTTAAAGACAAAAAACTACCATTAATCTCGGTAAAGCAGTAAATGCATGTTTTATAACCGTTGTTGCTACTATCAACTGTATCCTTCATTCTGAGAGAAGGGTTCACGCCACCACTGCAGTCAAGGAAAGGAAAATCAAGACGTTTTGAAGAGCATGACGATGATGATGACTCTGACAATGGGACTCGCACATAGAACAATGTGGATACAAGAAAATAGCAAACACATTAAGTATCCCGTGTACAGATCTGGATGAGAAAGGAAGGGGACGGACGCAAACCCTAAAAAATGTGCTCATTACATATATAACCACTTGAAAGTTGTTCCTTTTACTGTTCCTCACCCTGTAGTTGTTATACTAAAAAAGTATGCAATTTAATTATGATGAACGTTGTTATTATAATACTATTATAAAGTTTCTCAGTAAGCCCTGAAAGAAGCTGATACGGATGCACCATCCTCATGGAAGTATGAAGAAACGGTGAGGGAGGCGCAGGCTGGAACACTGCTCCCGTTTTTTTTGTCAGAGTAACTATATCCAAGGTTTTTATTATTTTATCCTATGCTCTTGTTGTTAGCGTGGAAATTGTCATGAGATTGTTAACAAAGGGGAGAAAATGCGGAGGATGGTTGGTTGTAGGAAGGAGGAGAAGGAAGATGTAGTATAGTAGTCTTTTTCAAAGAAAGCGAGATTAGAAGAAAGAGAGAGAGAAAGAGAGATGAAAAATATCATTTTATCTATCCATTCACACAGCGTTTTTCTGCTTGGATTTTCTGTTCATGTATAATAATAATGTAACTAAAACGTGCAATTTGATAATACGGCTCATCATGATGACGGCAGTGATGAACGTAAAAAAGAACATTAGTCTACATAAATACGCTTGATAAGCTAACAAGATTACATTATGGAGGCAGCAATGAGAAAAATGCAATGTTTGTGTGCTTGTTATTGCTGTGTTGAGAGTTGTCGTCGTGTTGAAGAATGTTGCCATGTCGTTGTCATACTGTATCTTTTCCTGGACGAAATAATAAGCATGTCGTAGTGGCAGCAGGAAAGCTAAAAAGTGGAGAGTGTGCTCAGAGATACTGTAAAGGAGAGAGAGGAACACATACCTTCTTCATCATCCTTAATGTGATGCTTTCTTTTGGCTGACTGGTTAACCCCCATGGCAGCAAGCAGTGATGTGTACAGCCAAACGGTAATCTTGAAGTCTCAGCAGGTTTTCAATTTAAAAACGTAATCTCTTCCTCTCCTTCTTCCGTCTTTCCCTTTTTTCTTGTCTGCGATGGCGACTTGTGTTGTCTTCTACAAAAATATATACGCGCTATAACTTTAAATATGCCATTATTTGTACATATATAGAAATATCCCATTATATAATCAATGTTCACAGGCAAATCGATGTAATCGGGCAGAAGAAATTACGAGCAGCAGAAGCAACAACAACAGCAGCAAAAAAAAACTAGAATGTCATCAAATTTTATTTTTTCGCGTCATTCCATAACATTAAACGTGCAAACAAACAGTTGTGCTACAAAAATATTGTATGAGCTTTGTCGAATTTATGTCAAATACACAGTGTTTTCCACTTCTCTACCTCCTTGGTAACCAGAAATGGGGTTAGTTCGTTTGTTATTTTAATTACCGAAAGGTCAAGAGTGAACCAACTACTCTCAACATGTACAATAAAATAAACTGTAAAGAGTAGGGTAGAAAAGTAGCGCTGGTTAGCTAATTAGCTGCAATAGGGCGCAATCTGGGTGTATTCACATGCTGTCAGAAATCGCATGCAAGAGCAAGTTTCAGCAAGAATGCGGACATGTTATGTAATTTTTATCTCTTCCCCCATTTCCCACCTGAGGATGGACCAATTGGACTCGTTATCGAGCTTGACCTTTTTTATGTAAGGAATCCATGCACAAATTTTTTTTAAGTCGGTCCGTTTTATAATATCCACAGGCAGAAAGACGGACAGACAGACGGCTCGAGGATTCGTCAAGAAGTAGCTAGCGGTACTTGATAATAGCAGCAGTTTAAGTCGGGGGAAATTAAATAACGGTTTGTCGTTATGAGAAATATGAAGATTATAATCTTATAATTACAGTTATTCCAGTTGGCTGTTGGAACTGTCGAGTGCCGAAAAAAGTTCCATAAAATCGCTGTTACTATTTAACTTAGGTAACCGCATGATGATACATACTACAACGCATTCTATTAAGGTCCCTTAGGGGTTGCGGTGATTGTAGTTGGAGGAGAAAACAGTCGACCCTGAGCTTAGGTTCAATTGTCTAGACTAGACATGTCAGTCAATGGAGCGGTCCTACACCACCAGACATTCATCATCAATTGACAGGGGACTCCACATTACATTGACATTATATAACAAAGAGGGGCAAAATAAAAAGAGGAATTCCTTTATCAGCCCTACGTTATATCCTCGTATATACATAATAGCCTTTGTTTTTATTGTTTTTATCACGTTCTTTTGTTCCGCACTCTCTACTTTTCTGATCTCAGAGAGGAAGTAACGGCGGTTACAGCTTAATTGTTGCTGTTGACGCTACGATCAGAGTGGAAGTGAAAAACGTCAGAGAATTTCTTTCTGCTCTTCTTGCTTCCTCTCTCGTTTCAATCTTCTTGTTTTTTTCCTCGCGTACTTAAATACGGCTATTAGGTTTGCAGTAAATCAGCGTCTCTTATACATAAGTTTACGTCCGTACTTATGTTCTCTATTATTGTCTATACGATCTATCCAACCAAAACATGCTGTTATTTTTTACTATCATTATTGCATGTACGAAGAGGATCGGGTATTAGTGTTGCCCACACACAGCTGCAGTCAAGTACGTAGATAGTAACAGCGGCAATATCGTAACTAAGGTATACACTATGGTGTGCAGTAGTAAAGTGAGAATACATTTAGGAGAATATGTATGTATATTATAGTAGCCAGGGTGAAAGCTACAGGAGAACAAGGTTGGTCCTAGTATTTCCCTCGGAAAAAGAAGAGTAATTGTATCCAGTCCGGTGAATCTGTACTTTTCTGTCGTGCTCTCTGCGTCTACATGGCATACAAGCAGTCGTATACTCGTTTGGGTGATGCTTTAGCTTGTTCGCCTCGCTGATCAGATCAAAGAGCCTTTCACGGAGGTTATTTTTTCTCGTCTAATATTTTTCCCTAAACGTATAGCAACAGTACTTGTTGTTCAATAGGTACTATAATAGTTAGTATGCATGTATGGCACAAAAAAAAAGTAATAATAATAGTAATAATACTGTTGCTTTTTCTTCAGTTTGAGCTTGTAGTACAACAGAAAATGTCTGTATTGACCTCCTCCTCTCGTTCAATTTTTCGATGACACTGTATACTCACAGAGTACTGACTTTCCCTCTTTGGAAGAAAGATTCAAGTAAAAAGAGATTGAACAAGAGAGAGAGAGAGGGAGAGTTGGTTAACTCCTAACTCTATCTTTTATGTTGTTATATTTGGCCCCAAAATTGAACATGACCGTGTATATGTATATTGGAAACCTTTTACACTTTTGACAGCTTAATAATATGAAAGCCCATATAAATATATATTGCTGTGAATGGAAGGAAAATGTGTGTGAATTGGTATACATGACCAGTACAATGAAATGGAGTAAAAGTAAAATAGTCGAAAGGAAGAGCAAAGGCAAAGTTGTAGTTGTACTAATATTCGTGATGCACTGAAAATGAAGGAATCAACTGGATGAAGCTGCGCCTTTCCTGTATCCTCAGTTCCTTCCTCTTGTACTTCTCACTTTATCTTCCCTGTTCCAATTGTTGGCCAGTTTTCGGGGTTTTGACAAAGATTTGAGAGAAAGAGACAGCGAAATTTACTTTATTCTTTTCTCCTTTCTATTTATACTCTTGTACTTTGGTAGTTGTATCAACTGCAAATGTATTGCTGATTGTGAGTATCGAGTGGTACATGTTTGGTTGTGGGGCTAACTGTGTTGGCGAAATCGTGCTGGAATACAATTTTAGAGCAAACAGACACTTTTGTAGTCATGTACACATTGTACAATGAAATAAGCAAACAGCTATCAAAAGACTGACATGATGGAGAGACAGAGTGGGAGAGATAGAAAAGCATTACCATTTTCATCTTTATTTTTCCTGGTTTTTCGCCTTGCTCAAGACTATGTAAATGATGTGATGTGGAAATTGGAATACGAGAGGGAACCTCTCACATACACACGACTTCACTTGAGGATGCATTTCTTAGCACGTAGTCCAAAGAAATTATTTCAAGAAAGAGGCAATATGAAGACAAAAGTTGCTAATGCAAATGTTTTTCAAGTAGTGGTAGAGAGCTGTACCACACTACCACAGTAGTGGTGATGTTGCTTCATTGTAAAAACAATAATGGACGAGAGGAGAAAGTGGAAACGAAGACGGAATGGGAGGCAACTTCTTAGTCTAGAAACAATTAAATAAGTGAGTTGCTACGAAGATGGGGACGAAACAAAGAGGAAGCTACTGGAACTCAAGTTGGAGTTTTGAAGAGGATCATGTACATTCATTCCGGGACCACTGTGGTCCTTCAAGGTGCTAATGAATGTAGAAGCGACAAGCAGGATCGCATGCATTTATAAAGAAATTTAAAATCAAGTTGACTTGGGCAATGTGAGTCAACAAAGATTAGCCAAGCGAAATGTACACCGGAGAATGGCGGAAAAGGAACACGGAGCTGAAGATAAAGAAGGACTTCCTCAAAAGTGAACCAAGGTATTCGGCATTCGGAGAGGATGTTTCACGTCGAAACATGTACATTTTGTATTTGCGATAAGTAATGCATTTAAAAGGCTGCTGTTGTGGAGAAAAGGAATGTGTAGGTTTTTGTGGTTTGCACAGGAATACGGGGATTTTGTCAGAGGGAAAATTCAAAATACAATTAGTTGTCACTCCTGTCATTTGGAAAGTAATAACAGAGTGTGCACGCTGTACATTTTCTACTTGACTAGATCCACTAACATCATCAATGATTCGTAAAGAAGGAGAGGTAAGCGGAGAATGGAGGGAATGTGGAAAAGGCGGAGTGCTAAGTAAATAAATAATGCAAACTGAATACATTACAATTTTCTCGGAACAAGCTGTCACACAAAGGTTGAAACTCGTAAAAAAATGCACAATTTCAGCAAAGAAAAGTATCTGCATCCACCACAGCGACAGTAAGACATTTGGCGATATTGTAGTCTACCTAAAAATCTTACGCTTGCTTGCTTGCCTTGAAAGCAAAACTCGAGCAGGGTGAAGCAAATTAATCGAACGTGTTTCAGCAGAACCGTCCGAAAGGCAACAGAAAATTTTGTAAGTGTTTCGAGTGTTATTGGGAATTTGACAAGTAGGAAACGAATACCATGCTATATTCCACAGTCATCTTAAGCTTTATCGGCCAACTTGCTGAACTAGAAAAGAGTCAAGTGGAAAATATTCGTTTTGAAAAAATAATATTAAACATTTATATACATGTACTTACTTACAAATATATGTGGAAAATATGTTTGATACAAAGCACAACATTACATAAGCTTGAGCAGCTTGGATAAAACCAAGAAACAAAAATATATTCTATAAAATGTAAGTGACCATTCTAGAGTTTTTGGCTGTATTTGACTCATGATGATGTGTGCCTTTCAAGCAGTTAAAAAACCAAATAGAAGGAAATGGGGTTTAGTGAGATTGTCAAGTTGATGACGTTTTCTCTTCTATTGTATTTACACATACAAAATTCAAATATACTTTCATTCTCTCTACAGTAGCTCTCCATCTATTTCGGTCTGTTTATTTACATGCACGGAGTGGTATGTAGTAGTTGGGAAAAAACTACACAAAAGCAAGTAAAGTTATTGTTGTTGTTACTGATGGCGGTTTTCTAACAGGAACAGAGAAAGATACACACAAACACAATATGAAAAAAGTAGAAATTATTACCTTGGGCGAACGAATTTGCTATATTTTTCCTCTTTCAACGTCAAAATAGCCGACTGTGTGACCAAATGACGTGGTGATGCTGGTAGACGAGGACGAGTGAGTTGTTAACCGTACTTGTATAACGGAAACGACAAAAAGTAGACGAAAAACTGTCTTGTTGCTGGTATTAAATAGTCAGATGAGGAAATAGTGTGGCAACTAGTACAACAACAACGTGCCCACGAGTATGTAAAGAAAGGTAAGAAAGATGTGTGTGAGTATGTGTAGCACTTTTTATGGAAAGAATAAAGAGCAACTCTTGCTCTCTTGTTATTGATAGAAATACACCAGAGCACTCCTACTTGTCTTGTGTCTTCAGTTGAAATTGTAAGAAAACGTAGAATAAAAAGTCCTCATTCTTCGTTATTTTTTTCTTCTATTTTCACTTCCTCTATTCCTGGCGATACTACTGATATACAGACATGTGTGTAATGTTAACTTGAGAGTGTATGTATGTATCGCGGGAATAAGTAATGCCAGTAGTCAACGGTGAGATGGTTTTGTTACTACAACTTCTTTTTCCAGTACCTCTGCGGCGAATGTGATAAAAGTCCATTCGTTGTCTTGTTGTCGTTGTAGCTGATTGTGACGTCTTTGTAGTCAGATGAGAATGTTGGATACTATGGAGTAGTCGTCTCTGATGATGCTTCTCTCTTGCTTACCTTGTACCGTCTGCTTGACTTTCCGAACGAGCCTTCCATCCAAACCCTAACAGCAAGCTTTCTAGCTTACCATTCTCCAGTCATATCCACAGCCGCTCGCTTTCACTGGCGAAAGCAGAGAAAAAGTTGCCTCTGTTTGCTTTCTCATTTTTCCCTTTGCCTCTGCTCCTGCTGCCCCTCATGCATTTTAGAGCCGTACTTTAGAAAACACGTTTAGCATGGCGTTATAATATCCGTGCTGTTGTCCGACACAGTTGCCGTATGCAAAAATGCCAATTTTTTTCTGCAACATTCTGTGTGTAATGTTTATGCACGGTAGGTGAGTGTATAAAGTGAATAATGGTGAACGTATTCTTCCGCACATGTACTCGCACAGGAAACTCAAAGTAGCAGTTTTATGATTTGTTGGTCTGCTTTAAAAAAATGTGCACATGTGTTTTGTTTGTTTTGCGTTGCGGCGACTACTGTGAAATGGACAGATTGATGTAAACTTTAGAGTTTGATACTACTACAACATTCACAATTGTGTTGGGAATTATACGTGGTACGTCACGAATGTCACTAGCTGTGAATAAAACGTATACCTAGTTTAGCACAAAAGAAATGCATACATATATACAGAGTAACATGTGACGTGTATTTTATTGTACAGGGTTCTGCGTATAAGTATTATTAGTTATTTCGTAGTAATTCATAGGATTAATGTTTGTGCTGTGCCCTGATTTTGTGCCACTGCAATGGAATTTTACATTGTCATTGGCATTAGTATTATAACAATAAATTTAAAGGAAAGCTACCCGATTCCATGGATTCCGATACCAGAATAGGAAAAGCGAATACGAGACTCGCCTGTCGTATGCAAGAGGGCTTGAGAAAGAAGGAAAGCGGCCGTATATTACAGTGTTTTCCAGTAGAACGGTGATAACATTGCATGTCATGACAAAATTGTCTGCATTTGATAATAATACAAATGCAATCGTGAATGTATATTATTATTATTATGCTTTTAAACTGTAACATGTTACGCGTACTCGACAACGTAGCTATCCGTATGTTCTTCAATACGTACCAGCACGTTCCTCATGTCACAATATGATGAATGATTACTCCTTTAATGGAAAAAATAACGCAGCAGTAAAACAAATTAATGCTCTAAAAGAGTTTGTCATTGCAATGTGCAAATAAATACGTATGTCAGGACAGATATTATGATGATGGTGATGATGATGATAAAATGGTTAATGTTGAAAGACGTCTGCATGGAGACAATATTGATCTCCGAAACTGCCAACATGTTACAGCAGCTTTAACACTTTTGCTGCTCGTCATCATCTTCAACACGAAATGTGCGTTGCTTCAAGTACAACGGAACGGTAGGGCATAGATGGTATGGTAGTATCACCACACCATCGTTATTAACATAAAATGGTGCAAAAGAAGCAATCCAATAAAGAATCATTTTACCGCAGTTTTCCATTTTGAAAATTGCTCTGCTAACTATATAAATGAATGAATACATAGTTTGAACGTGTTGCTAGCAACTGTCGTTGGTAGGCTGACTGTAGTTTCTCTTGTATCCGTCTGTCTGCATGCCATTTAAGAAAGTATAAAGGTAACGGTAAAATAGCTGATTTGCTGAATACGTATAGAAGGGTAGCATTAACATAACTAAGAAGCGCATACAACTTGCTCAAATCATGTAATCAACTCGTCTGTCTGTCATCCAGAAATTATCAGTAAAGTGAGTGTGTGTCAAAACCGAACACTATCAAGGGTCATACAGCTTGCTTAAAATGGCTAGGATTTTATATTTCAACAGTTTAAATATATACTTGTGTCCAGCGCTTTCGCTACTTTTTTACACGTTTGGTTGTCGAGTTTATTGTTATTGGTAACAATACAATAACCATGAACACATTTGCAGTTTTCCCCTGTTGTTACGCCGTTGTTGTACGACAAAGTTATGTAGCTAATGTTAGCACGCCTTGCCCATTTCATTTGGTTGATTGTCACACGAACAGTCAGCATTGATCGTGACGGCCGTTGTACTTTTCGGAGAGAGGAAACTAGGATTTATGATTTAGCCATGACTTTCCACTGTTATTCTTCGTGACAATGGGATCTTCATCCTGCCTAGTTAATTCCGCTTTTTCATGGAAAAGTGACCTTGAAAAAAATTCACATGCGATATTTATTTTATTATATATTATTATGATTATTTTAATATCAACATGGTGGCGAATAGTTGAACAACATTTTGCAATTCAAGCATATCATTTCTTCTCATCATGCCATTATCCGGTAGAGAATGTTTTTTTTTCTTCAGAGAAGCATGCAGAACGAAGGAGTGAAAATGCATGAAAAGCAGAAAAACTACAATTCAAGGCTTAAGCAACGTTGTAAATCCTTTCTCTTCATGAAAGAGAAAGAGGAAAAATCTGTAAAAACCCGTTTCAATAGAACCTACATAAATTGTTAAACTCTCGTATTCTTTCTTCCAGTTGTAAATGAAATTCCTAAGAAAAGAATATTACATTCTTAAAATAACAGTGTAGGAATGTAAGTCCTGTGAGAATTCCCATTTGCAATTTACAGATATACGCGCTATTACGTTTTTGTTATTATTGTTATGATTTTTAACACTCTGGTTATTAAAAGCAGTGCACATGGAAATGCAAGAAATGTAATTTATGATGTATATGTACACATTGTAAGTACAAAGTACAGCTACCACGGTGGTAATTGTCATTTTTGCTATTGTTCCACTTTCGTCTTCTAATCTGCTTCTTATCATGCTCACTTCACTCTATCATGATGACTAATCTCCTCTCCTTGAGATTTGTCAGCTGGCAAATCATGGTTTTTTTGTCTTACCATTTAAACTATAATAATGGTAAGTCTAACAACGTAGTCATGCTAATAAAACTGCTGCCGATATCGTCTTTATGTCGCAGTTTCAGAAATAAACACATTTTTTATGACTACGTGCATGCATAATATTTTGTCTTTCACTCCCTCCGAGAAACGAGAGTTGTGTTTTTCCATTCCCTACAACTTTCGCCAGTTTACTGCAGAGAGTAGGAAAACAATGATACTCTGTCAGACGCAAAATCATATCTCTGGGTATTGCATGAAAATAAATCTGTTTGGATGAAAGTGATAACGTGTGAACATTTTCCAGACACTGTTGCAAATATCAAATGTCTAGCTAAAACTACTTATAAAAAGTGTAATAGGGCTTAACGGCTCAACCTCATCCCTTTTATAGCGTTTTAGTACTTTCTCCACGATCCTCCTATTCCTCACGCTTTTTGTCTGCTGATCAACAACATTTGCCGTGCGATCACCGTCGTCGTCATCATAATCATCATCACTGTCATCGTAATAATAGGCTTTATTAATGGGTATTAAATATTCCGGTTCCTATACTTTCGAACACAAACGCGCGCACACCAGTGCACATACAAACTGTCATTAAAACTTTTTTTCGCTTCAAAGAGATCTGTCTGAGCATTAAATTTTACCAAGGGCTTTACCAAGTTAATCTGACGAGTCACAGGACAGGGAACGCCACTTTTTTACTACCATTTTCACTCAACTTTTACCATTATTATGCGCTTATATCATTACCGTCCCACCATCCATACATAATAATATTACTCAACATACTAGTACCACTATTAGCATTGTTAGTGCTCGCTCAAACACTGGTGGAAAGTCGTCTGCATGGCCGCAAAATTATTACTGTTATTACTATTACATTATTTGTCTTTATTCCCAAAGTTTGCATAGGTAGAATGTAAGTCATGCGAGCATTAGTCTCGTTGAAAAAGCAAAGATTAAATGTAATTGCACAAGTAATGGCATTCTAACAACTTATTTGCCGAAAAGAGAAGTAAACTTTTCGCATTATTTTGCGTGTTCTAATACCGTTCTAATCATGAAAGTGTAATACGTCGCACCTTCCACATAATAGATCTTATCCTAATACATTTTAAAAACCGGAAAGCAAATCCTCCATTCATTTTATTGCAAATTCCTGTCTCCTAATAATTACCTATTAGGACGCTACATGACTACGGTTGTTACGTGAGTGATAGATGATGTAATGGAACGAAATCCGAATCCTTTTTACAACAATCACACTCCAAAAACAAGGCTTTACAATGCTTTTAGTTCTACATCCAAAAAGAAACCTTGACTTACGTGGACGCTGTATGTGAGGAATCAGTGGAATATTCCTTCATTCAACATTATCGTTTCAAACTGGTGACTGGAAAATAATCATGCCCACTGTACTTGAAGATTTTGGTTGTATTTTTGGTATGCATTTTGGCGACAGAATAAACTACAAAAGTAGACAAGCAAAAAGTATTGACTGAAAACCGTAACTTTACATTCAACATTTGTTACAGCAAACTTTGACAAAGGAAAGTAGAATCAACAGCAGTTTTATTTGATTTGATGAATGATTCACAATCAGTAACGATCGAGCTCTGCTAGTTGTACTCTGATTATCTCACGTATAGGTGACAATATATCGATGAAATCTTTATGTACTAAAGAATTTGACCGGGTTCACTTTTGGTATTGGTATTCACTTTGCATGACCTGATGGCATTAGCAAGTGAATTTGACCAAAGAAAACATTTTTCCCGTTAACTAAAGCCTGGTTTCAAGGATTGCGTACATAAAATCGGGATAAAACATTTCTTTGATCCAATCAAATATTTGCATGTGATCACAAAGAAAGTAGATCGCTAATAAGTGGTCGCTGCCTGTATAAATAAATCCTCGGTTTGTATTGCTTAGTTAGCCAAGTCGTGTTTTTATGTAACTTTTGCTTTCTACTTCCCCTTACATGATATGCAAATAGTATTTTTGCAGGTAAATGGATGTTGTGTGTGGCACTAGTACTCCCATCATCATTATAAATTCCCATCATACTCCGTTCCCGACAATGATACCAGACACGAGAGAGTGCTTTCTGCAAATTTCCCTTTTTGGCCTTCGGCTTACGCATCATCGGGAGAACCATTTCATGCATATATGAAACTCTTTTAAAGCAGAGCAACTAAATGCCACGGGGAACAGTGTGTCCAATCCAATCTTAACTATTTATCGTTGTTACTCATTGGTTATTAGCCCGTCGGAGACACAGTGTTGGGAAATCGGAAGTGGGCATCATGTGGATTGTATAGATGATGCAAGCTCATAGTCGCGCATCATAATAGCCCATATTATAGTAGTCAGTCGTATATCAGCCAACTATACTCTAGTAATCAATTCAGAACATAGTAGTGTACGTAATAACTGTTGTGCGAAAAGACCTTGACCCTACATAAATTTAAGTACGAACATGCCATGTTATGACTTGAATAATGTGTTTGATACCATCACCATCAACATCATCAGTAACAAGAAGAGCGTCTCCTGGAAAATAAATGTTACTTGTGTTGGCAGCATGCAAAATGGCAAACAAGGATATCTCCACAAAAGCAGTATAAAAAGGTACTTTGGTTGCAGACTGTAGCAACGATAGGTGAGCACATAGGGAGTGACATGCGAAGAATAATAGAACAAAAGTTTCCACTGGCGCACGTGAAGAGGATTTCCTTCCGCGTATGAAATATAACGTTAAATTCGTCTCTTTCACGGACGCCATGCTCTCTGATTTTTCCTTCTTTTGTTTTTATATGCGCATCAACAATGAGAAGGTCATGTTAGCTATGTGTGGAATGAATGGGCACAGCGGTAGCGTTTTTTTTCTCTCTCTTTTCTCATTGCAGTGGGTTACGCGAATTCCTATCTACCATGTTGAGTAAGAGGCGTTTTGTGGTGTATCAAGTTTATCTACTTACCTACTTTTACTTGCTAGACGTTCGTATGTATAAATGTAGGAATTTTATATCTACAGATGTAGATGCATTAATTTACACGTGCATAAACGGAAAATATACAATATTAGCAATAATAGCATCCCTATATACATGTATCACATCAGTAAGCTCTCGAGTTTTCTGATACTCTTTGAAAAGTCGGAAAGTGACGAGGTTTACTTGATAACATCGTCACAGTCTCCAGTAAACTTGTTATTGTCTGCCATTCTATACCTACTGAACCATAAAAATTGGCTATGTGAGACAAGAAAACAAGGCAGCAAGATCTTTAGTAATAGTCGTGCTTGTGCGTGATGATATCTGTGCGTCTTTCTTTAGCTTTTTCGCTCTCTCTGGTCTCCACTTTTGCCAACTATAAGCAGAGGAGGCACTAATCATATTAGCCCATTGAGACACATCAAAGACTGCACCAAATACTCCAATAATGGCTCTATGTGGATGTCTGGGAGTTCTTACAACAAGTTTATATTCAATGCATGTAGCGACAAGTTGTAATAATTCCGCACATATTCTTATGCATTTCAATACACGAATAGTAATAATGTTATGACGCATTTAAAGAACTTGTGTTATTATGATACGACCGTTTGTACTTAAATGGACATTACATAAATTATGTTGTATGTTGCCTATGTAACTCTGAACCAAAAACTAATTACTAAGTGCTTTGCTAGAATTTAGCTTTGAAACCTACCAATGCGTCCCGGAACAGCATATCTTTCCTGTTGTCTGTTTAAGTTTGCAATGGCAAAGTACTGCACATGTAAGTACTTGTAAGAAAAAAACAGACTTGAGTTCAAAATTTCAGACTAGTCAGGGTACAACGAAATTATAGAAATAATAGGATCACTTGTTGGACGTTTATTAATGGCATTGCGTTAAAAATTATTTACTGGCGAAAGCGGTTCCCACAATTTGTGGTACACAATTGACATGTGTCATTATCAATTATTCTTGCCAACAAAAACACTTGCAACAATTTTTTACAAATGAATGAAAATAATATCAGTATTGGTAAAACTTGAAATTGTATTTTAATCAATATGTGCTAAGTAGGTGGACTCCGAATCACGATATCTCCAAAACTAATCGGTGCTAAGAAATTTTCCACGATAATTAAAGTAGTAATTAAAGAGTTTGTGCTTGACGTTTTGTTACTCTACTGATTTTATTAAAACAGCAGTCACGATACAAATTCCACCGCAACAGAACCGTTTGCTGCTACGTATAATTTGACATGGTAATCAATTATCAATGATAGTAGTTTTGATATGCTATTTATTTATTTGCTTATTTTATTTAGGCGATTTCCAATAAGTAAAAAGCAAATAGTGTCTTTATCTAAACGATCTTGAGCAGATATCGGACAAACGTATGTTTTAAGATAAAATAATTGTTCTCAATATGTCCACGTAAGGTATAATTATCAATTCTGTATCACACTTTTTGATTACGAGAGGATGAACATTATTTGGCAATTGCAGACAACTTTTGGTTAAGTCACAAAAAATGTTTACGGTGACTTGCACGATTCGTTAGATTAATATCAAATGACCAAATACGTTTTGATTAATTCGTCAACTATTATGCGGCCAATCAAAATCGATGATTGTTTACATTTCTCTTCGACACTATTACGAATCCTGTTTGGCTGTCTTGGAAACTTTATGTTCACTGTTATGTCCTTTTCTACCTTATTGTTGTACTTTTATCACTTCTCTGTAGTTTCTTGGCATGCGTTTTTGATTTTATTTGAATTGCCATTTAATATCATGATATGATTCCGAGGTTCAGTTATCAAAAGCGATAATAATTATTATTGAGCGTTATAGGCTGCAGTAATTACACTGCCACTATTACCATGCGCACCCCCCAAATCAGCCATTATGCGTAAGCGTAATAGTACCAAAGTAGTCACGATATAAAACAAAGGAATGCTGATGGCTGCAGTGAGCGTTTGTAAACGAATGGCAAAAAATGGATTGTTAGTTGTTTTTCTATTGATACATTACACAGTCGTCATTGTTGTCAGT
Organism: Sinella curviseta; assembly: GCA_004115045.4. Lineage (NCBI taxonomy): Eukaryota > Metazoa > Arthropoda > Collembola > Entomobryomorpha > Entomobryidae > Sinella > Sinella curviseta. The sequence continues at coordinate 17,691,004 of CM065489.1, read as the reverse complement.
CTTCTTCGTCTTCTTTAGTAACAACTCTTGTTACATTCATTAGCTTAAAAAATGCACTCATTTCAATATCACCGGTGAGATTTGTATGCACACATTATGGTAATTGCAACGAGGACGAATGTCATTAATGTCATTGTTGCTTAACGCTAGTAGCATTGAGCAAATTAAACAAGTTCGTCAGCCGAACAGAACAAGATTTCTGTTTAAGGTGCCTCTTTCAAAGTGTCTGATTCTTATGATTCTCTTGAACTTTTTTTTAGACAACCACATAAATATCTTTCAGCAATTGGGGCATTTGAGGGAAGATCGACAGTTAATTACTGTGGAATTTATTTTTGAGACAAGTGTAGCAATGTTATGTGTACTTAAAAGTTTTTTTTTCAAGTTCAAGTATTTCAATAAATTTTGTAAAAGTAAAAATAAATGTGCCCATTGTAAATTGGTTTATGTGAATATATTAAGGGAATATTTTCTGGGACACTGACAGCAAGCCACACAACAAGCGATATGAGCACGACAGTTATTGGTTTTAATTTATAGAAATTACTTGCAGTAAATTATTCCATCATAAATCGTTAACGATACGACAGCACGGTGTTCAGTAATCAGTCATAAACTTGTGCTCGATCAATATTTTCAATCACGTTGCCAATCATTGTCATCAAGACGTTGTTTCTCTAAAATTGATGAGAAACATAATTGGTCAAACTAATTCTCAAAAAATTAATTTATGGTAGATATTTGCAGCTCAATTTTGGTGATGTACTAAATTCAATCAGAACACCTTCAGACCTCAATTTAGTCGAGATTGTAAAAATAAGGAGGCAAGACATTCACTACTGGCAACAGTATACTGGCACCTATTTATAGTTTAAATGAAAACTATTAATATATAGTGAAATGGCAATAAAAACTGCCTGTCACCAACTCACCACCATTAAGTCGAATTTTACAAATTGAATTTTATAAACTATGAATACAGTAAAAAAATAATGTAACGATGAATATTTTTATAACAAGGGTAATAATTGCAACATTTGTCGAGAAAACACGGTAATATTGACTGGCTACTTTTTATTATTCTGCCAACCGGCAAATATATTTAAAACATCATCTGCGCCACCCAGACTATTTAGTCAAGTATATGATCATAATTTTGTACTATAGGAATACTCATGCATGTATATATATATAATCTATTTTTAAATTAATAGCAAACTTATGCAACAGGTTATAAAAGTGTATGAAGACTATTCCACGATGAAGAGTCGGCGTCAATAAACACATTTTAATTCAGAATGTTGTCACTTTCAACGTTGATGTCTTGCGTGGCCATGGTTTACTGCCTTTATAGGACAGTAAAGAACGATATGAACCTGTATGTTATCATTATTATTATTATGAACCAGTAAAAAAATAAGGTTCGGCATCTTCAATATTACCATTGACTATTATGACGGCTTACAAAATAACAAAACAGAAAAGATGTTCCTGGCGTAAGTGCCATTGTTGTAAAAATGCAGCGTAACAATGCACTATTGTTTCACCTTCACAGCAATGCAAATGTTTGAATTTTGAATGGGATCGTTTATGTTCGACAGTTGGACTTGATAATTGATAACTCTGAAGTATATTTTATATGATAATGCCTCACATGTATATATCTGACCAATAATGCTATGCACTACAAGTTTGGGAAAGGGATATTAAATTGAAGTAAATCTAGTGCAAAATAGTAGGTGCAGGAAATATCGATTATTGCAGGCACTTGATCTTTGATCCGTATAATTTTCGGATAGGTATTATAGTTTCTAAACCTCTTGTACTGTTAACAGGTCAACAGAATGCACAAGCAACAAAGTTACTTTTTTTATTTTTCAAGGCACTTTGATTGTTACAAAAGTGAATAAAGTATTAAATCATTGGAATTATGTACTATGTACTATTTAGTGTCCATTAAAGACCTGTAATTGTTTGCATTATTCATATTATGCTGCATGATGGACAGGAGGTAGTTGGGTTCACCTAAGTACAGAGTACATATTGTCCAATTGCCTTCATAACGCATAATTCAATAAATCCATATGATTGATAGCACAAAAGTATTACAACAAGACGTTAATCGTTATGGCTTTAAAATGAATATCAAAAGTCGGCCACTTGTGGCAAATATTTGAAAGAAATGGTCAAGTGTAAAGAGTGACATGAAGTAGACGTGACTTGACTTGAAGGTGAAGTGTATGTAAGCAATAGGTAAAGTGGCTTCCTCACTCATATATATTTCTAGGTATTATTTTATTACCGCTTTGTTGAGGCATTTAAACTGAACTCAATTTATTATGGACTTGAAACTGCTCCCGTCAATCATTGTCCATTTGGGTAATATAATATGTCCATGTGTATAAAATATTATAGGTACGTCGTCACCTTTGGTAACCCTGCTCCCGAAACGGTAACAATGCAACTGTAAGATTGAAATGTACAAAGTCGGTCGAGACATAAATGACGGATTTAAATGATCACTATGCTACAAAGTTGAAGCTTTCATGAAATACAAAGTGTGTCAACGTCATCCCTCAACACTGCCTTCATGTAACATGGGTAACTATTAAACTGCGTAATATTCAACGTGGTTGGTCAATCTCTTGATATCTGCATATTTCATTTCGTAAATGTCTGTCTGCCGATGCCTAAAGAGTGACGATGAAAGTGAGTCGTATTTTGTTTCAATGCATTATCTCCGTAATAAAATCGCAAGACTGCGTACAGTTTAATTGCTCATGACCATATTTAACAGAAAACTTTTAAATTTTATTTGATTGTATCGTAGTTATGAATTTTAACTATATAAGGGTGTCAAAGCAGTAGTGGCGTATTAACTCCTGGTGAGATGAATTGAAAAGGAAATGAATTGCGTTAAGGTCAGGCAAGGAGAAGAAATCATGCCAACATTTTTGCAACGTCCTTCCACCTAGAACTCATTTCGTTTTTTTTTCATTTCACACCGTCAGTCAAACAACATGAACATGACCGAGTGACAAGTATTGGATGGATATGTACATAATGAATCAATGAAGCATACTGCTTTCGAGACAACTCATTAAAACTACAGCATTACAACCGTCAGTTAACTTCATTGGAATTTAATATTGTTATTCCTAGAAACCCGTCTCCAGATTATAATCCGTTCCGTTGCAGAAAATAGGTGATTACGATCATTACAATAAACATATGGAAACAAATTCCTTTATCGTTGTTGTTGACTTTCAATTAGCAATCCTTTCATGTCGAAAGTCAAAGGACTTTACTCGGAAAACTCCAGAGTATTACAGAACTGCTTAGCAAAACTTTGAAAGCAGTTTCATCAAATTAAAATAGTAATGGTATGCTGTGTCTGTCTGTGAGACTAAACATAATACACTGATAGAATAAAGTGTAAGTTTCCGTTATTATTGTGAACACCAAATTATAACGCTTTATTCATTCTCATTCTCTCTGTTTTTTACTTTGACTGATGATGCGATGGAACTCAGCGGCAGAAGTCAATGAAAAGTCACATTTTTATGCATATTATCTCATCTCAAACGCCACCTTTGCTACTAGGTATTTAGGTATATACCTAAGCATGGTGATTGGAATGTACTGCCGTCTATCTAATCATGAAATCATGACCAAGTGTAAACGTCTATTGATCAACGTGAGAACTAGAAGGGGGTGGATATAAAATGCATCAATAATAAAATGGAACGGAATACTCAAATCTTGTGCAGAATCGTAAAAGCTCTACAAAATATTTGAAGAAAGTTGGAAAGATTGAAAAGATGGGTTGAAAACAATACTAAACCGCACCAGATATAAGTAAAGGCCAAATCTGAAATATTGCAATAATATAAAAAAATGCATAAATATTTTTAAAACTATTTTTTAATTAAGCTCTTCGCTGCTCGTAAAGCTACAACCCAGCATTGTCGGGCTCTGTTGTTCAGTACAACTATTATTAAAATTATTTTAACTGATTTTGTGATATCCTGATTGCATAAGACGTGTGTGCATTTAAGTCATCAATCAACTGCATTATGGATTTTATTTACTGTCACGAACAACATTGCGTCGTAATAGGCAATCATAGTTGCTGTTGACAAAACTATATATACTGCTGTATATATTACGGTGCCAAAAGTGGCTTCATTTCGTACTATACGTTTGACCGGCAGAATGAAGCTTGCGGGCAAGGCGTGGTAAATGGCAATGAGTACATCATTTTATGTACACAATGTGAGTTTAGTCAGCCAGAGGCATGGCATATTATAGAGAGATGCGTTTTCAGTAACTTTGATTTCAACTGTGGGATGTGTGTGTCTGCCGTGTGTGCAAAATCACCACATTCACAATGTTTACCGGTAAGGGGTTGCCCAATTTGTGAGTCCACACCGGCACCGCTGTGTTGCATAGCTGGTGATCGAGCAAGACCATAATATTGCATTGTGATTAGATTGTTTTCAATCTACTGATGATGATGCAGCTACAATTACTTCTGCCACTACTACCTCTTCCCCTTTGATATAGGTAGTCTCTCTCTAGCAACATGACAACCTAGAGCAAAATAATTGCATCTAATGTTAAATGGAAATACGACGACTTGTCACGTATGTATGTAATATCAAGATGATCATGCAACCATCGTCATCATCATCAGAACAGTCGTCACAAGCAATAGCCAAAGATCATGTTGAAGCTTGAGTAATAATCATGAACTTATTATTTTTCTTTCAAAAATTCCTACTCATTTGCTCATCAGAATAATATCGCATGTAGGTCTCATTTAAATTTCGTCAAGAGTTGAGTTGGCATTGTCAGTCTCCATAATGTCATACCCACACATAGCTCAACTATTTCACAATTCCTGCACAACCCATTGTACAACAAATCAATGAATTGCTGGTAGTATGATTTTTATTCTGCTATATACTATACAGATGTTATTGGCATGGATGCTGATCATGGTGTCAAGAATGCGTGATTAAATCGTCTGAAGGAGTCAAGGCGAATTTGAATTATTGTTCAGCAATTAAATTCAGAGAATTGGGATGAAGTTTAATAATTGAATGACAAAACCCAGCGCGTGATGCCCACCCAAGAATTCAAGCTCGCTGTAAACATTTCCAAAAAGCGCCATTTTATTAACGACCGCATTGGAAATATCGTTAGAAAGCCTATCGTACATGAAGATTTCACGTATGTACCTAAGCCTGCTTACTTACGTATTCCAAGCAACACTTCAGTAGTGATGGTAATACCCACACTCACACAATTGTGTAACACCATGCGTGTGCAATTGAGGAACCATTATCATTAAACGTACATTGTCATTGTTATCGCCATTATCAAGAAGTAGGGATGAATGAAAAGTCAATCTGACTTTTTGGAGGGTTCATGTTCGACTCCTAGACAAATAGGTGTGTTTTTGCTTGCTTCACCGGTTGTAGATATTAATCAGTTCATTAAAGTAGCTATAACACATCATTGTGTTGAGATGAAACGGAGTATCAAAGATTAGGTACTATGGGTAGGAGAACTACCGTTTAGATTGAACTACTTACATAATATGCAAAAAAAAGTAGTTGTGGCCTCCATGCATTTTGGAAATTTGATAAATAGGCACTTGGGGCATGGCCATATAGTGGCAAATGGTCCCAGTCCTCGTCTAATATATGCCGCTGTTAATCCTCACAATGAAATCAAATCCCTTCGCAAACAAAATGTTATAGTGACGAGCAACTTTTTAATCCCTGCGACGCAATAACAATGACAATCGATAAATGACAATAACAAGAAGATAATGCAGCACGGTAAACAATGGGAGAGCATTAACAACATTTTATCTATTTCAACTAATTTTATTACAAATGCGTAATAATGTAATAATAATAATCTTTTTAAAAAACAAAAAAAAAATATATAAAATGTTTTGTTGCTGCTGTTGGTGGTGGAGGCAGTAAATAACCTGTTTGTTCGAGAATTCAAAATTGCAATAAACTCTACCTGCCAATGATTCTGTTTGAGCATCATGAAATAATAATAATCAAGTCAAAAGTCTATTTTCTTTCTTTTGTCGTAACTTTAACCTATATCGACATCACAAAAAAAGTAATGAATGAATGTCTCATCTTTACGTTGTAGAGTACAGTAACTGAGTATGAAGAAAAATGTAATTCACCTTTTGACAATGAAGCGCCTTTTTGTAACCGTCTCATCATCACTAGCTCTTGTGAATGTGGATGCATAGGGAACGCTCTTGGCGTTGATGGCGATATTTGGTTAGACTTGAATTACGTTATAGTTCATCAACAAAGATCCATAGTACAGATTACTGGTTATAGATGTTATGTATGTATAATATTACATGTTGCATCAAAATGTCTATCAGACAAGTGATTTTTGCACTTGATAAATACTAACCATATTATTTTTTAAGAAGCAGAGCTGCATACCTGCATAATATTCTATGGAGTATTGCAAATTGCTCACAAGCTGGCTTCCCCGTCACCATGCACAGTACAACAACGCAAGTTTAAATGAATCGCTTAAATGAGTCAACAATCATTGAAAGTGAAAGGATGGGCCTGAAAAATGTGAAAAATGATTATGTGTACTTTTTGACAACGCTTTTGAAAACCATGGTGGTTGAGGAGGATGCCGCCGCCCCTGCAGCCATTCGTATAAAAGTGCATCAAAAGGTGACATGGAAGCGTCATTCCAACTTTGGCGAGCAAAACCAAACCATCATCAATCGAAAGAGAAAAAAAATCATAATCATCATCATTTTATTTAAAAAACAGTTTACCTTTTATTCCCATAAATCAAAATGATCAAGGTATGTAACATTTTATCACTATCACACCTTCCATGTGAGCGTTTAACAACCCAGTGATCAAAGTGAAACAAGTGTGTACACTTCTTTTTTAAATACAACCTTCTTGTCTTTTCTCCAGGCTGTTGCTATTTTCGCTTTTATCACGGTGGCTCATGCTGGAGCCCCAGCGGTGACTTACTTGGCAAACCCAACCGTCGGAGTAGGAGGAGCAAACACTGTACGCGGAGTGGCTGGAATTTCATCCATTACACATCAAGCTAAAGTGCGTAATATGATATGTGACTTTTCAATTGAATTCATAAGTCAACAAACAAAAAGTGTTGACTCTTTTTACTACTGCTTTTTTTGTATTTCCGGTAGGCTCTTCAATCCCCATACTCCGTCGCTACGAAAACCGACACTAGAATCACCAATGACGCTGTTGCTGTAAGTTGTCTGAAAAATACATATTATAAAGCACTTGGTTTTCTCCAAAAAACTCCTATCCTAACAAACGTTCCATGTCTTGTAGGTCGGTCCCGCTCCTGTTGCATATGCTCAACACCTCGCTCCAGCTCCTGTGGCATACGCACAACCACAACCCGTAGCTTACGCACAACCTCAACCAATTGCATATGCACAGCCACAACCTGTGGCCTATGCTCAACCCGCCGTTGCTGCTGTAAGTCGTGATTATAAATCCGCTGTAACCTTGATCACTTGCGAAAAATATGAGATGAGAAACATTTTTTTTAATAATTTGCCAAATTTTGCAGGCTCCAGTCGCTTATGCCCACCAACCTGCCGTTGCCGCATATGCTCAACCTGCCATTGCCGCTGCACCAATTCAATACGCTGCAGCACCAGCTCCCGCAGTTGCCTATGGCTCTAAGACCATCTCTGCAGCGCCGGTTGCCGCTGTAAGTCCTTTTTATTATATATTTTGCATCTTTGAAACTGCGGCTTTATCAAGTAGACTCGCATGTACACTTATATCAGGTCATTTAGCATGAACATGTCTTTAATTATTATCATCGCAAAAAAATGTAGTACCATGCTCCTGCAGCTGTCCACTACACCTCAGCATACGCCCACCCAGTAAGGGCAAACTTATCTGATTTGAAACCAAAATGCTTATACGGGTCACTCATTTAGATTAATTATGATAATTTCCAGGTTGCCGCTGCTCCTGCTGTAGCTGCCGCCCCACTTCCAGTCCAATACGCTGCCGTAAGTTTCTTTTAATTTTCAAAATCCCCCAAAAAAAATATATTATCGAATCACCACTACTCAAACATTCAAGTGTGAATCATTCTAACAAGTGATTTCATTACTGATGTATTGATGTAAACGTAGGCTCCAGTCACTAAAACTGTTGCGGCTCTTCCTGTAAGTGTATTGCCCTTACTACGATTGGGATTCTGATAATTTTGTATACAATGCGCTCGTAAATGACGAATACTCTAACAAGCATTTGTTTCCTTTTTCAGGCACCCGTCCAATATAGCGCTCCAGTTGTTGCACAACCTGCCATTGCCAAGGTAGCATTTCCCTAATATTTGCGTTTTTGAATTCGTTTTGGCAAGACGCTGATGTGAGATTATCTTTCATAGGTCGCTGCGCCCGTGGCATACGCCGCTCCCCTTCAATATGCTGCTCCAGCGGTCAAAGTTGCTGCGGCTCCAGTTGCAAGGCTAGCCACACCATTGGCCGCCAAGGCTGTTGCAGCCCCCTCTCTTTTGGGAGTCAACTTCTCTCCAGTCCAGCCAGCCACCGCTTCTTTGCATTTTAATGGATTTGGCACGTCCTACACCCTCTTCTAAACTGAATAGAAGTGGAGTGGAGTCAAGGAGGAAGTATCTAACTAATCTATAAGTGATCTATATTAAATAAGCTACACATTATCCTTAATTTGTTAATTAGATGATATGGGGTCCTTAAGCGAAAAGGATGCAAAGTCTTCTATTTTCTTGTTATTCCTGCAAACAATTTATAATATTAGCTACTACTATTGCTGTTCTGTGATTGAAATTTGACGAGGATCCTATGTTCCGAAATTGGTACGTGCTTGAAATATGACGGTTCAGCACAACTTGGAGCTTGTGCCAAAATATCCTATTGATAATTTCCTACATACTATATTATATCACTCCTATAATCAGTCTTTCTACACGGTATTCTATGCCTCTCAGTATTCATCTTCTTGACAATAGAGCAATAAACAGATGTGCATTTATTGAACCTCTAAATTACGTGTACTTTGAATCATTTATCATTATATCCATTTCCCACGTAGCAAGTAATGAGAAATTTGAGAATAATTCATACAGCTTTTATTGCCTGCGTTCCCGACTTTAATTGGATTTATCACACCGAAGATATGAGGTAAACCATTCCATTAGTCATTTCCAAAGCTACTTTTCCAGGAATTGTTTCATGATTTGAAAGTCAAGAGGTATGTACCTATTTAATCCTGTTTTAGTTCACTGGTTGTTTTTATTTTCTATTACCGACGACATTTGATAGTTAACTTTTCAAAGAAAATATTAGACACCAAATATTGTTTCAAGGTCGTCATGGAAACTGGAAAATACTGGAGACGCTAATTTTCAACAAAGCGAATGTGAATTTTCAAGGATATCTCTGCATGCAGTCGAGTCTATGGAAACAACAACATGGCCAGCACAACGGAACGTCGACAAAACGGAACAGTCTACATATTATGTGGGATGTGGATACAAAGGTATTCATTAAACATTCTAGCACGATGTATTATAAGACTGGTGCTCAGGGATCGCCGCTTCAAGCAGAGAATAACATAGACAGACAAAAACACACGGGAAGAAAATTTTGGTCGTAGTTACAGACACAGCCGCAATGTCTATACTGTACCAATACTCCAAGTAAAATAGCAGATAATACGAGGAATATTATTCTGCCTGGCTAAGTAACTCATTAAAAAGTTAAAAAGCTTTTTAAACTTTAATGATTTTTTTGCATATGCTCCTTATTGCATCCTGTGCAATTAATGCAAAAATATGATTTTTTCTGTCAAGAATGCTCAGTATTTGTAACAATTTATCAAGATAATTGAGTAATACCATATTACTATTACGATAGCGGAATTTCTATTCAATTAACTATTTGTAATAGTAACACAGATAACACATACATTTATGCATGCAGGATAGGTTTAGCGTTTAAATTAGTTTACCATTTAAAAGCATGTGACCATTCTGTGACCCCTACTCCGTTACATGTCGATCAATTGAACTAAAGCACAATACTAATCTTCCTTGTCATCTAAGGATCCCGTCTGCCATGTTTTAACAAAATCCGTCAAGCCGTATCAATAACATTGGCACCAACAGGCGTAACATAACTAAATAATTAGGTGTATAAATAACTACGATTCAACTATGTACGCAATATAGTAGAAAATAAAGCAAGTAAAGTTAAGTTGAGTAACGCTTATCATTTTGTATAAACTCAACTTCTTATTTAATAGCCGTTGCCTTTGCCAGTATAGTTTTTGTAACTTGGTACCTGCAGCTATATAGCAATAATGTAAATTATGTCGTAAAAATTAAATATAACAAATAATGTAAGAGCGTTTACTTATTCAAAATTGCTTAATTAATGTATTTAAGCATTCATTATATATCAACTCTGCGCTAAGTAGTGCGTAATGTCGTATTTAACTAAATTAATTACTTGCATACGATGCTCATTTGCTTATTGACCATGTAATCTTTGTGTCTGCTTGGAGTATTGGTACACTACCGCCGCAGCGGAATTCCATTGCGTGAGAGCTCGAATTTTCTGCAGGTGATTTACTGAAGCCGATACACCAGTCTTATAATACATCGTGATTCTAGTTAACTAAGATTTCGAGCAGAATTGAAGTCATTCATTCATACATAGATGTCACTTGAATATATTTTATAGCAATCTGGGAATACCGAGACGAAATTCCATCTTGTGACTTTGACGCTAATTACCGTGCAAATGTGTAGTGTAAATGCGGTTACCAAATTGTCATTTATCAACAACAAAAATGTACGAATTTACTAAAAATCTTATTGAAAATTACGCAAACTAGTGCTCCAAACTCGCGAATCTGTAATCTGTACGGATAACGGTAACAGTTAATGCGGACGATTTAAAAATTTCAACACAGGAACATAAATGTGTGGCACATAATAACAGCAGCACGACACCCAATATGGAAATTCTTAATAGTTTAACGGAAAATGACATTTTTGTATGCTTACTACTAAATCAAAAGGAATTTTGAAAATACTTTGGATATTCAACGCAACAAAGCAACGAATGTACGTTTCACATTTATTCATGTTTAAATAATTTCCCTTTTACGATACTAGCTACAGATGTTTAAATTAAAATTGATTTCTTGAGACTACTTTTATTAGAAACTAAAAATGCAAGAATCCAAATATTTCGTCTTCAATATAAAAACTATTAAATAAAATCTACAAAGTTAAAAAGTTAGATTAGGTATGTCATAATTTTTGGTCCATTCTGATCGTCCTGTTTATAATCTATTTTGTTGTGAATTGTGAACATTTGGTTCATGTCATTACTAATGCATTTTGAATGGATGCGATATTTTGGAATTTAGACAAACAAACGAAGAGGATTATTACTGTCGATCTATATATTTATATTGCATAAATGAGAATTCGTCGATGTATTTAACTTGGCACTGTGACATCCCTTTCCAATTGGGAAGTAGCTTTTGGGTAATACAATACTGCGCATTAATTTATCTTGATTTTATAAATTTACAATTCATGTCAATCTTGACTAACGAACCAATTGTTTACTAAATTTCAATACCAAATCAAATAATCAACAGATTTCCCTCATATAACAAGGCTATTAATTTCCATTGAGGTGTGTGTAGTGACCACTAAAATAAATGAAATGTGTGATTCGATTTAACATTTTTGTCATGTCGGAAATAGCTATGAATGGGAATATTTTATTCGGTCCTAAGAAATCACGACTTTAATGCCAATTTATCATAGCAATTTTCCTTGAAAGATACATTTTTGGACATACAACATATGATTATTTTTACGACTGGTTTCATATTACTTTTGTACGTGAATTAAATACTTATCTTGAATTTTTTAGTTAATTGCTTTTGTTAAATGAATAATTTTTGTATTGATTTCGTGTATGTGATGATTTTATGCGCATTTTTGAAAATTAAATGGGCTGTCGGTGGCTACGTTCAAATTTAATTAATATATATTTGTTAAATGTAACGGTTAATGGGCGGTGTAATTTGTTATGAGGAGGCTAATGTTTCTAAGGAATTTTCCCGTACATTTCATATGATAGTTGGTTGCTAACGTTTAAAATAACTACCGTTTATAATGTATTCAAAATGGGAAATGTATTTTAATCACAGCTTTACAACTCAATTGCAAATTCAATGTGTTTTTTACTCCTTGGTACATAAGGATGCAAAAAGTAATTCATTAAAAGCTCTTTGTGTAGGTAATCCTGTTCTGAGCTACCACATCAGTCTTTGAATCAATATTAAATTTTGTCATTCGCAGTTTAATTCAAAGCTAAAAAAGCGGTGACCTTTACTCATTAAATCAACACAATTTTCCAATTGTCGTCAATAAATTGGTAAAAGTACCTTGAACGAAACTCATATACTACGCAGAAGCCTTACCGCGGATATTCATGCCTTTTTTTAGCTTTGTTCATTTCTGAATCCAGCATAAAAAATAATTATTCGTTGGCCACACCATTGCTTTCTCATCTAAAATAAAAATAATCATTGAACAGAAGAAAATAAAAGTTCCCAAGAAAAATTCTGGTGGCAAATTAGCACTAAAGTCATGATTTCTTTTTGGATGAAGAATTACCTGCCACTATGAATTACCTACGTCCAATTGTAATGTAGTGTTTTTCCATTTGTTCATGTTGTATGAAATGGACGCGTTGTCCTAAGTAGTATACACGTTTCAGAAATCAATCCAAGGGTCTCATAATCACGAAGCATGTACACCCACCAGTTTCCGTAAATTAACTGCTTCGGTCTAAATTAATAGTTTCCATGCCATTTTATACGTGCCATCAAGAGTAAGCCAAGTATTTTTTCCGAATCTCATCACAAGTACTACTACTGATCCACGAACTTCCTGTATAAATGTATTTTAAATCCTATCATAATTGCCTACTGGTTAGGATAGGTTTGTTAAATAAAAAGTCATTAATCTTGCTCTAAACTCGTTCCTCATAAATCACATTCAAAGGGCAAAACACCACAATCATATTATGTGGTGTCATATTACATGTTTGAACTAATGTATAGGAATATCCATCAGTGTGGTTGAATAGCTGCAGTTAAATAAAAATATGATGATGAAATGTTGATGATACGGATAGATACGGAACATTATTATTGACCGCCAAGCTTTACAGCTTTGAATGCCATTTTGTGATTTATCTTCTTCTTCATCACCATTTCTCATTTCAAGCTCATAAATTCTTCCTTTTTTACTTGTTCATCAAAATGCAGACAATAAAAACGAATTGAAACAGTGAATAGTAGAGGCGAATAATGCAAGCCAGCAAAAACGAAACAAAAAGTGACCTGCAGCATTTTCAATTTTGTTATGCTCTGCTTAATTCAGTTTTGTTGAAGCATCATCATCTCCCATCATGCCAATTATTTTGCATATTATACCCATACAATTTAAATAACGATAATTGTTGCATCGACATATTGTTCGTGGTAAAGAGTCGGTCGACCCTATAAAGTATGATGTGATCATGATCAAGGCTCCCCATTATTATAGTTTCCTGTTGTTTTGTTATGGCAATTTTCCCTTTTGTTGGCTGGGTCCAACTATTTGGCCCACGGGCTATAAACGCTCATTGAGAACAGATCGTGTTCTATTTATTTAGTTATTTCCCATACAAATATCATGGTAATGTGATCTTCATCAACGTCATCATCATCCTCCTCCTCGAAGACAAAAAAAATTGTGCATACAAAATGAAGAGGCTCTCCCCACCCAGGATTCGCGAATCCACTTGTGAATTTCAAGGGTAACCTATGCCCTAATGAATGATTTTGAGTTCGTTCCGTCATGCAAAACGCAAAAAGTGAGGAGTACTTCAAAGCTGAGGCAAAGGCTTCTTTTATAATTTATATCGGCTTGCCATGAGACAGTTTAATAAGTCATTACATATGATAGCACTAATATCTTCACGCTCACACATACAAACATGCCAGCAAATGATAAATTACAAGTGGGCAGGTAGTCGGACACACACTCTACGTTTAAGAGCATCACAGCCACTAAAATGTGGCCTGCAGTACCTAAAGTAATTGTCGTCATCATGTACTTTTTTATCTTGGGCAGTACTCCGCCTTCTTACGCATCCTTATAGAAAAATGAATAAAAATCCTTCAGCAGAGCCGAGCGGTATAGAATCTTTCTAGAAAGAAATTATTCCACGTTCACGTATGGAATATGGATATCTTGTCTGTCTGGCCAACAAGCACATAGTTCATGCATGTACCAAAATGTACCTTTTACGACTAATTTGGTAACATTTACAATTACAACTCCTCGTTTTGCCTGGTGACAATGGAGAACTGAAGCTATTATTATGCATTTTTATAGCAGGTACATTATGATTTTCTGTTGATGTAACAAATCTCTCTCTGTTGTACTCTGTTACAATTACAAACCAGAGCTCCATCAAGACTCTACTGCTGATGTGAAGTAGTAGTAGTAGTTGTAGGAATCGTCAATGGGTCTACCTGTACATATCAGCAGATCTCAATGTTTTATCAGACCATTCATTGAAAAATATCAAATAATTATTTCAAGCGAGCGACTTTATTGTTGATATCGATGATAATCAATGCGACCGTGGCAATGAAATACGAGATTTCCTTGGCTGATTCAATTATACGTTTGCATCCACGTATCGGTATGTGCGATGCTGATATTGATGAAATTGATGTGTGATTAGCTAAAAAGGAACACAACTCGATTTGGCAGTATTGATAATTGGTAATATTATGTCATGATATTTATTTCATCTCATCATCATCACTCACCACGTTGATCTTGTTACCGTTACAGGCAAGTGGAATTTGCAGGGTAGCAACAGCAGCAGTTTGTCAGTAGCATGTACCAGGTACTCTGAATTTTCAGTTAATTCTAATGTACCAGATAATGGGCGGAATAACTAATGTGTTGTTTTCCAACTGCAGCAGAGCCTAAATTATCGCTGATATCATCATGCATGCAGTTATGCGTTTTTATGACTGAAATGAAAAACCATTGTCAATGATAATAACAGCCCCAAATGAGTTCTAAAATACGCTAAAACGCAATAATGATAGCGTCACCACAGGTTGAGCCTTCCAAAATAGGGACCACGAATTAATTTGCATTTTTCGATTATAACCAACTCCGCCGCCGCCGCCGTCGTTGCCATGGTATCTAATCGATCGTTTTAGGTGATAATTTTGTGATGCCTGTGTGTTATTATAAATCATGAAAAGATTATACCAGAATCAGGTTATCACAAATCGAAGATCAGCAAACGTGTGAACAAAAGTGAAAGGAAGCATCAGCAAAAGGACACCTTTGTTTTGCTGCCGTTTGTTTAGCCACACAACCAAAGCGTCTATATGTAGCATGATGATGATGATGACTACTCTACGACCGCCTGACTTTACTAATGATAACGGTAGTTGTTGTTGTAACTGATGTAGTTGACGGTTAACCCGTAGTTATACTATTAACAATAACAACAAAACAGCAGTAGTGTTTATCTGTAGTTTTAACATTCACAGGCTTCAGGTACTTATACTCATCAACCAAATGTTCATTGACGGTCTCGTCTGCTCCCTCCATCCTGTACACGTTCCTGTGCATCGATTATGTGTTTTTGGTCATGACGATAACGCTCCTATTGATTTGCTATTATCCCTGTTTGTCCTGCAGAGCACTCCGCCCTTCTTGGACCTTCTTGATCCATATATAAGCGACTGGCCAGGTTGAAGCAAACCATCAGTTCCACTACCAACCACAAACAATCAAGTGATCTTCCAACGGAAGTGCAATTTCCTAAAAACAAAACCAATTTTTCTTTGGATTCATTTCCAGAAAACAAACATCAAAATGTACAAGGTATGTTTCAGTGACCACTACTTGCATTCTTTACCTTACCACCTCAGTTATTGTGCATACACAAAATTCCTTTCCAAATCGGAGATAAAAACGGATTATGACCAGTGGGAAGAAGGGAAAAACAACTGCGACAGTTGTGATTGTGACAAGTATTTAAAAAAAAGTAATCTTTCGTTTCGTTTTGTGTAGGCCGCTATCGTTCTTGCCCTCGTCGCTGTTGCCAGCGCTGGAGCTCCACTTGCCTACCTCGACCACCACGTCGGAGCTCAATCTGAGCAAACCGTCCGTGGATTCGGAGGACTCTCCTCTGTCAGCCACCAGGCCAGACAAGTCAACGGTGCCTACTCCACCTCCTCTGCCTACAAGTCAAAGGTCACCAACAACGCCGTCGCCTACGCTGCCCCAGCTTTCGCTGCCCCAGCCTACGCTGCCCCAGCCTATGCCGCCCCAGCTTACGCTGCACCAATCGCTCACCACGCTGTTGCTGCTCCAGTCGCTGCCGTAAGTTCACCTTCTGACCTTTATCCAGCTTAAATAATAGGATTAAGATTTTCAGGATAGTTAGCATAAATATACCTTTATTGTTCACAAAAATATAGTACCATGCTCCAGCTGCTGTCCAATATGCTGCCCCATACGCCCACGCTGTAAGGGCTGCAACCTTAGTCTGACCCCGATAATACATACAGGTCACTAACCCAACTATCATATCTGTTTACAGGTTGCCCCAGTTGCCAGAGTAGCTGCCCCAGTCGCACGTGTCGCTGCTGCCCCAGCCGGTCTTTTGGGAGTCGCTTACTCTCCAGTCGCCCCCGGAATCGCCAGTTTGACTTTCGACGGATTCGGCGTCCACTACGGATATTAAATTTAATATCTCGTTTTTGTACTGAGCTATATCTAATTTATTCTTATTTATTGGAGTTTATGCTCATCCGAATGAAGCAAAATAAATTATTCTAAATTCTCGTAAAATATTGCTATTCCGCCAATTTTATTATATACATAACATGCATTTTTTCTAAACATTATTTACGGTAAAATTACTTTGCTACACATCAAACAACGTCAATACAAACTCCGTATCAATCACCACCATTCATCTATACAAATGTCGAAGCAGGCGATGGCGATGAACTTGGACTAATTTTCCAAGAAACCATCCTGTTTCACTTTCTCTCTTGTTCCAGGTAAACTGGAGAAAAATTGGAAATCAAATATTCATGCACAAACAAATAAACGGTCTCCATTTTCACAACAAATAGTCAAAGCAGGTTACTTACCCACTACAATAACGCAGACATTCGTATCAATCATGCATGTAAAGCGTCCGCTATACTGCGACAAATTCCTGTTACAACCGACTAGTACATAGTACACATAACTGACACATTATTTTTTATTTTATTTTCACCATTATCCATAGTAATGAGGAGTACAAAAGTACTGCGACACATCCTCTGGAGACCCAACAATACTGAATAGAGTCATGTTGTCCTTCTCTCAATGTCCAATTTGAAAGTGACAACTATGAATGAATATCCCTTGAGTTTTTGGGGACAGAGCGAAAATTCCGTACTATGTACTGCTTCTCGATAACAATAGGATAGACCTACCTGTGAATGTAATCATGACAATGTAAAAATTATGATATGGTTACCCATTTTGGTTGTCATCATTGTCCCTGTGATGTGAATGAATGATGTGTTCTCATTTGAATAAATGGCTCCTTTTTGCAATAGAAATGGAACGTACTCCGGTACCTAGATCCCAAGTTCATTTTCATTCATCAGTTTCTCATTGGTTTCTTTACTAGAAAATTATTTACTACTTGTGTAGCCGTGTTACGTGTTACCGCAGTATTGCGTAGTTGTTTGAGCATCATCTAGGAGCGTGTCAAGGATAAATTTTCAATAAAGTCAAGCACAACGTCAGTCAATGTACGTACGTCAATTTCATTTTTGTCGTTGACTGGTGAAAGCAGTTACAAAAGTGCGTGAACTCAGTGAAATTAGAAATGTAAACAGTATTATCGTGAAGGGAACGGTGGAGACTGGATGAAGTGGAAGATGTGTCAAAATTAAATCATCATGTAAGCGACTAAAGTCTAAGGTAGACTGAAAGCTATATTTGGTGTACCCTAAAATACGTGAATTATTTCCTGTGTGAATTTCGGTGGGATCTTACTAATTTCTTGCTTACTCAGGTCCATTCTTCAATAATTGTACTTCATCTCAAGTGCATCATCCTTTATGTAGTGATGGCAGCAAATGATTCCATCCTATGTCTGGCTGGCTCATCCGTCTTTCTTAAAGGAAATTGCATATCCTGCACTGGACCAAGTTATCCAATTGATTTGAGATACAATCTCGAGATTCATAATAGAACCAACTTGACATCTAGGGAGATTCTTAGGTTAGATCAGGTTTATTATTGAAATTAGTGTAACAGAGAACGGGTGCACGACTCTCGCTATTCTTGTTCTTATTCTTGCAGTACTTTCGTCACAATTCAAATGTTTCTATGTTCCGTTGAGGACCAAAGTTCTTCGGAAACGAGAAAAATTAGTGAAGGGAAAGTCTTTCTCAACGGAAATTCACTGCGAGTAGTAACGATAGAGGTAAGTATTAAGTACAACATAAAATATGACATTCATTATGTGTACATATTAAATTTTGCATGGAACCAATTACTCATTTTCTCCTCACAGAGGCATCCCTTTGTCAAAATTATCAAAAATGAATTTACAGGCGTCGCTTTCGAACTTTTATACACCTTTAGAAAGAAATATAATTTCACGTAAGTAATTAAACGAAAATGTTATTCACGTTTAAAATTGGAATAGGGTTTATCGTTTTTTTGCACCTGCCTAGAACCAACATCTTCTTCCCTTATGATGGTAATTGGGGAAGTGAAACTGATAACGGGACATGGAATGGGATGGTGGGTCAAGTTTATAGAAACGTAATTACATCTATATGTATTAAATCTATTGGAGTTATGCATATATTCTGATGAGAAGAATATCAAGTCATTGTTTCCATATTTTTACTCAGGAGGCGGATATGGGAGTTGCAGCATTTTCGGTTACTCTCGAACGTGCAAAAGTAATTGAATTTTCAATGTCAATTCATCAGGAGCCCACGGGAATTTTGATTCCCGCACCACGCGCAGGCAATAAGTTGGCGATACTAATTAGGCCATTGGCTTTCGAGGTGAGTAGATCAATAGCAACATCCAAGTTCTTTTGATAAACGAAACCCCCTCTGTCAGACATAATAAAGTCGTCATAATCGAAAAGCCATTCGAAAAGACTTCTTTTGTTTTTAACTGAAACAACAGGGCTGTTTGTACCTTATGTTTATTTATACTTATTATACTTATTATACTTATTATAGGAGTGCACCTCGACGCACCCTGTGATCCTATTTATAATTCGAGTGATCTCATTAGTAATTACATGCAATGATATAAGTGGTATAAACTCTTATTTATTTAGGTGTGGTTAGCCATGTTCACAACAGTCTGTGTGCTGGTGCCTTCCTTATTTGCCATGCATATCATAAGTCTACGAATACGTAGAAGGGTTGACGACGACACAACAGCACATAAGCCCGTCAATATGTCGCGATTGATTGTTGATCTCATTCAATTCATCATTGGATCTTTCGTTCAAGAAGGTAAAGGCCTTTAACAGCAGCCATCACTACCATTTTGTCTGCTGAATGACCAGCCATACTATTCATGCATAGATTAATCGAAAATACGTCGCTGTAAGAATATAAAAACGACGCTGAAGGGTGGATTTAAAATCAATGATTACGCTTAAAATGCCGAATATGATCAAGTCGCAGTGACATTCAGAACGTATTAAAATCGGTTTCAAAATGACATAAAATTTTTTTACATTGACGCCACTTGTCATAGGTGACCCTTTGATCCATTTTCATCCTCAAGGCACTTTTCTTGTTTTTGACCAGCTGAGATAGCCTTGTGTCAAATCGGTCAATACGTTTGACTAAAAGGCAGACGTGCAAACAGACAGACGGACGAACATTCCAAGGACTAAGGACAATAATATTTCGCTTCAGCGTCGTAATAATATTCACGAGACGCAATAAGTCAATACCCATGTTCAATAGTACACCGCAACAATGCTGCGAGACGTTTTTATTATGCTTGCCTATCACTACTTCTTTTATGGTGATTTTAAGGTTTAATCTCTCCCGTTAACAAAACCACAAGGTTCGTTGTGGGAATATGGTGGCTCCTTACGCTCGTCCTTGCAAATGTCTACGTGGGCTACATGGTATCATTCTTGTCCGCTCCAAAGTTGTTCGATCTGGTAGACAGTTTGGAAGGACTGCTGCATCAGCGTGGGTTACGTTGGACGTACAGGAAAAACACAGCCTTGGACGATCTCTTCCAGGTAAACTAGGAACAAGATTATCCCCCATGGAAAATAAATGAAACATGCCGCTTTTTGCACCAGCAGCAGCAGCTCAAGTACTTGCACTACTTACACGTGCATGCCAGCAATATTTTACAGCCATTAGTAGGCAGATAAAAAGCTAAAGAATAATCGTTAGTTCAAAGCAAATGTAGACGAGTCAATGTTCATATCTCGTTTCTTTTCAAGTCAAACACAAGTAGCGTGTATAAGGCTATTGGGATGGGAGCTCGAGAGTCTGACTTGGCTGTAACTGACATGGCTGGAGTGGAGAAAGTTTTGAGTGGCCACTTTGCATTCCTAAAGGTATAATTAACATCATTATTAGAGTTAGAAATACAAGTCCATTGTGCACTGCTTGTCTGCTTCTCTCGCATTTCCCATCGTCGGATTACTTTGATATGTGTTGGATGGGCTTATACATGTTATAAATACCATACATCAGCAACAGGAAGAAATCGTGAAATCGTACTCTGCATGTCGTCCTGAGTAGCTACTTGACTAAAGAATTGTGTAGATATATATATATATATATCATACGTGGAAATTCTTAACAATTTGTGAATATCGCTGCTACTGTGCAAAAATATCCCTGCTCACTTTATGTATTATATTCCTGCAAAACTTTCGTGGTGTGCCAGTGTGCGAAGAATTTTCACATACGGGTATCCTCACTTTCCGGAGTTTTTCCGCATGGTGAACCATCCATCTATCTCCAGTCTATACGATGATAAAAAAGTAATATATGTTTATGTGGCACCTTTTAGGAGAAATCCTTTCTCGACGTGGCAATAGGAAATGACTTTGATGAAGTTCACCAATGTCGGATGACAGTGGCCAGCCAGACCTTCTTCACCGTAGGTCTCGCATTAATTTTGCAGAAAGGATGCGCCTTTTTGGAACTACTTGATAGAGAGTACTTATAAGAAAAAGAGCATTTTTATGTCATTATTTTAGAGAGATGAAATGGGAATTCATAATGTTATTGTATTGATATTCTAGGATCCTAAACTCCGTGACAACAGGTCTGATGGAAAAATGGAAAGGGGTACATTGGCCACGTCATCTTTGGTGCGTGAATGCTGCGCAATACATTGTGTCGACACAGCCAAAAGCCCGCAAGCTAACTTTGGATGACTGTCAAGGAGCTTACTTCCTTTTGTTGTGTGGCTTATCTTTTGCCAGCATTACATTCCTCATGGAAATTCGAAAGAGGTGCATCACATGGGACAAGATGAGGGGACGGACAGCGTCTGCAGAGCACAATGCGAATGACCAAGTTGAATTGAAAGGGTACAAAATCATTATGATTCCCGTTAAAGAGGACATTTATCAAAAAATTCATAAGCACAATTTGTTCAAAGCAACTCGGAAAGGTGTCATAGATAAGATATGCATTCGATAGCGTGTTACAAAAATAGATCTCAATAGAGAGTATCTCAAGGTTGTAGTGTATAGCATCAGATGAAGAGATAAACACATAAAAATACAGAAAAACAGTCACGTCACCGAGATGATGAAGATGATGTGAGCGACTCACTCCATTTTCGCGTAACAAAATGATGCTGTCAGAATACATATACAATCACAGCATGTTGTGTTCATGTTACATAAAAAATGTATGCTAATAATATATAATATGTCTAATGCAATATAATTTGAAATTTTCTCTGCTCTTGTTTCTCAAAAGAGGATATTCATCGATTTAGTCAGCCAGCTGGATAATGTCCAAAAAAACCCTTTACCATCAATAATAAAAATAAAATTAATGCGATTTTTTCCTAATTCGCAAATTTGTAGCATGTAAATAGTCGACTGGGATGCGACCAAACCGCCTTCCAACGTAAAGTCCATTTACCCGCCTCTCTCTCTCTCTCTCTCTTTGTAGCACTCCATTATAGTAAAATTGAGTAGCGGTTATAACGCTTAATAAATAAATAGGAAAATGATTTCAATGTAATTGTTTATTTTAAACAGATGTTCCGCATGCGATCCTTCGTCATATTAAATTACTTTACCAGTTAAACAAGTTGATTTTTGTATGCAAAACATTTTTATTTTTAAAATGGCTCATTCAAGAAAAACAACATTCCAATCTTTATCACATCCACTTTATCGCTGTACATAGCTGCTTGTTATTAAACATCAAATTAATTAGTTGTTTATTGCTTGCCCATCATTCTCTTAGGCCCAACACCATCGCCAAACACCATGTGTCCGTCAGCAATGCAGTGATTCCGCAGCATGGCAAATATTAATGGAATGCAGTAAACTAGGATAATAAATTTGCTACTTAAAATTGAAAGGAGAGAAATAAAAATGCTGATGATCCTCTTCCACCACTCTTACATTCTAACGACCTACGAATAATAATGATCATGCCTTTTTTTGTCTCATGGTCTCTTTTGCTACTCAGACACAAGAAGTGTCACATGAATCATCATCGAATTAATCATCTACAATAAACGGTAGTTGGTCGTGTTTTGCTTACTGAAAATTATATGCCAACATGCATTTGCATAATAAAGACACACACAGAGAAATAAAGGAAAAGATGATGGTGATGATGAGTATCAAACAGGGTGACTACTAGTAACTATACAAGTTGATGTACAGTGTTGAGGGAGGACAGTGAGTTTATGTTTACTGGAAAGAGGAGCAAATTAAAATTCTAATAATAAAAGTTGTAGCAAACTGCAGACTACAGAGTGGTGGTCCTTTTCTCGTTGGTGTGAAAGATAATAGACATTATGGCAAACTTGGCGCAACATTTTATCAGACAAGCCATTCTCATAAAAATAATACCATCATGAAACAGATAATGCTCATGATTCATCATCAGTAGCGGAACAACCGGTGGCAGACAATTGATAACAACATTAAATACCAAACATATTATGATGATGATAAAGGATGCCCACACTTATAGAATAAATATTATGACGATGATGATGATGTTGCTATATGATGCAGTTTATGAAAAGAAAATATTCATGCAGTTGGTTGCAGTGTGTAGAAGGAAGCAGGCAGGCATTACAGCTTCGTTGTAATGAGGAAATAAACGATATCAAAACAAAGTAGGCGACGACCTGTTTGTCTGGTTGTTAGCCTAAAGCTCTGCTAGAAAAAAAAAGACAACTCTTCGCAACAACTTGCAGAGCATAATAAATATATAACTTTTTTATCATCATTAGCTCATCCTCCTCCTCTTCTGCTGCGGTAGTAGTTTAGTATGAATGCCAAGTTAACAACAAAGCCATGCACCACCACTACTGTGTGCATAAGGAAGCAGGAAAAAAGAACCACGTCAATATTTTTTCTGGTGAGCGCAATGTCGACTTTAATATTTAATCCTGTATCACACGACATGTTTGGCTCTCATGAAAAACGACTTACTCCCATCCCTCATAATCACGCAACCTTTTACTCTCCTTTACTCCGACTCAACTCTGCTTTTTTTGATAAATAATATTATTTTTAATGAACAAAAAAAACTATCTACATAGTTGAAATAAAAATGTTCAAGTCAAGTATTATGATTTACAGTAGTAGTGCAAGTCAACAAGCCAGCAAGCAAGGTAACAACTAACAACGTCAAACTTAAAAATTCAAACACACCATTAAACAGACAGAACTCCATTAGGTACATATTATGCATTTCACCCTAAAAACAACAGCACCATGAGAGTTGAGTAGTAGTCACTCTCTCCTCAACATTTTTTAATGTTGGCAGATTACTACAATAATATTCAAGTTTTTCATAATACTACATCTCGTGGTTTTTACATAATAATAATATGATGTTGTAACACCGCTACTGACTGTACTGACAGTCAAGTGTATGTAGCAGCATTTTTTTTCTACAAAAACTTATCATCATCATCATCACCACCACCGTAATCGTCGTCATCATCGCCACTCCGTATCATCATCAACTACCTTAACTTTTATTCAAGCTCCTTGTGTTTTTTTTCTCCCTCTTTCTACTTACTTTACTCTCTCAAGTTCACAGAAAATCTAAAACAACAACAGGAGCAACATCTCATCATATCATTGCAAAAATCGCAGTAGCAAATCACATATACAGCGTTTTGGCGTTTCTATATGCCCATGTTACTCATCAAAAGAGCTGGCATGCACGTCGTCGTATTTTTCCATTCCGCTTTCGATTGCATGAAAATCTACACGCTCTCATTCGGCAGACAAAGAAACTTTGTTCGCGTTCGTGGAATGCAAAACTCTTTTTTCTCTCTCTCCCGATTTCCCATGAAAAGAGAGGAGACGATATGGAGGAGATGAGTTGAGCAAGCCAGAAGAGAGCTTCTCTCCAAAAAAGACACGCAGTTTTCCCCCTTCATCCTTCTTGCACTACTCATCTTTGCGATGATGCTGCTGCCACCGCCGCCGCTACTGCCGAGCAGCGCAGTTTCGCTTACCACTCCTGTATCGACCAAAGTTATATAAAACTTGCTCTTCCGTGCAACGGCGTCGACTCATCGACCACTGTTCTTGCTTCATATCTTACTCCTTCTCCAC
Source organism: Sinella curviseta (assembly GCA_004115045.4). NCBI lineage: Eukaryota > Metazoa > Arthropoda > Collembola > Entomobryomorpha > Entomobryidae > Sinella > Sinella curviseta. Next base: position 17,665,965 of record CM065489.1, on the reverse strand, counting down.
TACTCCTTGTTTGTTAACTGTCAAATCAGCTGGGGTCTCTGCCTTCCAAAAAAAACGCAAGTTATCACACGCTCTCACTCTATTAGTTTGGCAGTGTGTGGTGTTGGAGTGTTTGGAACAATTTCCCTTTCAATTGGAATAGTTTGTACTTTTTTGTTATATAATACGCACGAAAAGTGTAATAGACAGTGACTGTTGTAATTGTCTCATTGAACTGTTATATAATATCCCTCTAGTCTGCTTGAGTGTGTGTGGCTACAAGGTACAAGCACTCATGTAATCATACTCAATTTTTTTTGTCTACACGCGTGTAACCGTTTTGCATGCGATCATGATGACGATGACGACGAGAGGGACAAAGACGAATTGTTGTTTGTTTCAATCGCATTGTGTGCTCTCACCTCATTGAATATAAAAAATGGTTAAGTGGTGGTGCTTTGGTAGTGGTGATGGTGATTATGTATTGAATGTTGTTACTATATAGGAATGAATGAAACGTAACAGTACAAACACATATTTCCAATGAAGATAAAATCAGAGTGAGAGAGAGAGATGCATAAACAAACTACTTGCCTTTTTGACATCTGATCTGATTCTTATCGAGAGAGACACTCTGGTTGATCGCAGTGGGATGCAGAAAATAAAAATGACCATCATTTTTATGACAGATATGTGATGATGATCAGAATGATAGTTTGATTGGACGAGAAGAAAGGTGGACAGCACAGCAGCATAGAAGCAGCAGCAACGCCACGTTGTCATGTGAATGTGTTTGTTGAGGAGACGAAGAAGAAAAAAAAGTCGCGTTTGTCAGTTTGTGAATCTATATATTTTTTTTGCTAGCTGGCTGAGACAATGACGACCAAGTTTGTTTTTGTTGTTGCTGTTGACTAGCGTTATTTTTATGAATTGATTGTCAAATTGGATCGGTATTCACTTTCTATTAGTCTGTCGCGTCGTCTTATATAATATACCGCAAGACTGATGTGTTGTAAGTAGAAGTACTAGAGTCAAACGACACAGCACGTCCCGTATACACGCCAAAAATAACAAGCAGAGTCAGTACAAGAACTGTCAAACTCTTTTTTTTTTGGATCATGCTGTATCGTGGATTAACATGAAGTTCTTGACCTATTACGGATTTTCAACGAAAGTGACCAACAGAGAGGAGGAAAGGAACACAATTGAGGAGCGAAAAAAGTGTCAGAAAATAGCATGTTTATAGCTATAAATAAGCACACATAATATTTTCATACTTTTTCTCGCAAAGAAATTTGATACGTTATTATTATACTGGTTCGTATATATATGTAAATTTTTGTACGTGTTCCATTTCAAGACAATCAAATCAGAATTTAGCGTATTAATGATTGTATTGTACATTTAACGGCAACAACAAAAGCAATGCAGACTAATGAATTCATTCTTTAAACGATACTGAGAAGCAGAGAGAATATATTATGGATTTTGTATGTATGATGTGACCTGTGACTGTGACAAATGAACAAAACTAGAGTAATCTTAGAAGACCATCAGCTGCAAAACTCATTATCAGCATTCATACATCATCATTGATTTCTCAGGAGAACTCAAAGTTATATAACCTCTCTCGCTGTTAACCTTCCAATCTTATCAAATTATCAAATTATTGATCTTGCTCCGCTGTCTGTGACATAACATCAGAGACCGCTCCTTACCTTTAAATCTCGTGTTTGGACATCGATAAATAATCAATTTTGGACAATGTCTTCCTGGGAAAGCCCATTTCATGTGGTAAATACGTTAACAAGATTAATATAAAAAACCTTCAATTAATAATGATAATCGGGCTATTGTAAATGTAGTTTTATATGCGATGCATGTGCTGTTGCTGCCCAATTAATGATACGGTTTTATGTCGTGATAATGAACCATTCCTTAATTCAAGTGGCAAGGCAATGCCTATTGATTGATTCGCCGAATTTGATTTAATTTAGTTAAGTATTCTAATGATGTCAATGCCATAAAAATAAATGTACATTTAATAAACAACTTGGGACTGGCTAACATTAGCAGTGATAACGACACCACACAGCGACATGAGTTTTTACGACGACCACGATGACGACTACGACTGACTATGCCTACTGACAACAATTGTTAATATGTAATACATCATTACTGTCACATAAAATAACATGATGAGGGTAACACGGTTACAAAAAGGTGATGTTTGAATGGTTACGAACAAATACATGCTTAAAATGTCTTGAGGAAACTCAGTGAGTGACATTCTAGCTAGACGACTGCATGCATACAAATCATATAAGCGCAAATAATAAATCTTACAAACGCGCCCATTCACGCAGTTGTACGTGCACCTAAAAAACTAAACGCATGGCCAATGGTCACGTAATCAATGTCTTTTCATATTCAGATGAACGTTGTCATATACTACTGGAATTCCTTCTTGCGCATAATAGAGCTAGCGTGTGATATATTGTCATTGTCAGGTTCAGGTTCGACTGGCAATGTGCAATAATAGCATTATTATCTCGGATATCAAAATCTTCATTACATCTTTAATGAATGATTCATACAATTCCAGCTTGTACCCAGCGAAGGTGACATTATGATGACAGCGCTTGCCAATTGCTTGGCGTGTGTCGTCAGTCGTCATCATCCTTCGCAAAAAGAAAATAACAACAACAACAACAAGCAGTACAGGTATATTAATTTGCTGCTACTGTTTTTGTCACATGAAAAAAAAACTGTTATACGTATTTAGCAAGTTATATCATTGACGACACTTTGTTGCTTATTTTTGTACATGCACGCATGCAAGGAGAAGAAAACATGATTTTTGGGGAGCAACAAGAGCGTTTCATTATTGATGGCAAGGAATTCAGTAGGAATTCGCGATAACAAGAAGTATGTTCGCTGAGAAACAAACTTTGTTGGCAAGTTTTTTTCTTCGAATGTTGCGCAATAAGACACGATAGTACAAGCTAAAGTGTGTTTCTCTAATAGGACATCACGATGCGATGTGGTACATACAAGCATGCATACAGATACCATCATGGTTTATAAAAGACTTGCATGACTGGCATAACATGTATGAAACTGCATACGGGTACATGGGTAAATATATCCAATTTTGTTGCCAATTGCGTGAATCGCAACTTGAATTAGCTCGTTGAAATCGTATCCAGGGACTCTGCTTTAAAATGGTGAGAAGGTTATTTATAAATACCCAGTAGGGTATTGTTACAGGTGGAATTTCATCGTTGCATTGCGAAGCTTCACATTGTTAGTATAAAATTCATAGTTTTTACAGCCATCATAATTAAGTGCATATCATATTTTTTAATTTGTTTTCGTCAGAATGATGATAAATATATACTCTTTTGAAACCGATATACTGGATTTAAAAAATTATTTACGAACGAAATGACTAGCTAACACTGTATTTTTTTCTAATATTATATGAACATTTGATATGGAAATTTATGCACATACATAATTGCTTATAACTTAGCATTTTTGAGTGGAGATTTACTCGTAGATTCACACGAACGGAGGTACAGATTAAAGGTTGGTTTGGAATTGGAATCATCATGATGCTTGTTATGATGTGAGATTCGGCCGCACACTTTGCTACAGCGATGGTTGTCTGACAGCCGTGCAGAATTTTTGTTCATTAACATACACGCATGCTTGTCATATTTTATTTACATGTTCAACGTTAAACGGATTTACTTTTATTTGAGTTGTGTGAGTAGCTATGGCTGTAATGCAAGTACATTATCCGCAGCACAGTTTCAAATAAAAATTTATAGAAATAGTGTTTAGATTTGTACATTATTTTACATTACCGTAAAAACTCAAAACCTATAGCAAGGGCATACTATACACTATACTGCGTGCTTTAATAAGGGAAATACATGAATTTACATAAGGAGAAGAAGAAACGAATGACTTGAAATGATACAAAACTTTTTGTTGCAATCACCATAATGGTCACTTTTTGCTAATATTTACTTGACGATTACGGTTCGGACAGCAGAGGTAGTAATAAGTATGTATTTTTTATTTTCAAGGTTAAGAGACGAGCACGGTACAGTAAAACAAACCTACCGATTTCTCCATTGCGATTTTACTTGTTTTAAAACATGCATCAGTTTATAGAACATTCATGCATGTCCAAATATGCCGACAATATTAAATGCGAAATACATTTGCTGTCCAGTGACCATTCCAATTGTATTGTTTTCAAGTTTCCAAATTTGACAGTCTGGTCTAGAAAAATATATAAACATAGTAGATTGATGTCTATAAATTATTACCTGGGTTGAGAATATTTTATTTCCAACAACGTTTAACGAGCAGTTTATAATATGGTACGGTTAAAAACTTTTTCTTGAAGTTTTATAGTCTTTCTGCTCATTTTAAAAGTTTTTTTTTTGTGTTGATTAGTTAAAGCATGCGAACGTTAGTATGAATGGAATATGTAAGTTTGCTGCATAAGCTTTAGTTTTTATGTTTTCAATTTTCCTTGGTGACCTTGACATTATAAGGTATGGATTTTATTGGTTTTCCTGCTAAACTATATTCACATTTGCATGCTCGAATGAAGGGCATAATAAACAATTAAGACTCTAGTGCAAAATTCATGGATTGTGGGTAAAACATACTCAAAATACAGAGTACTCTTGAGGATATAATATGTCTCTCAAGTGATGTTGAGTTAAAATTGGAATACACATTTAAAATGATCCTCTGCAGTTGGCTTAAAATTGGATTTTGATTTGTGTATTTGAAGAGAACCTTCACAAGCATAATAATATGTTACACAATTTCGCCATGACAAATGGGATTTATAATATGCTGTAATTATTTCTTACCAAAGCTTTTTTTTACGGAGTAATGTAATAACATAGGATATAGGATGTAACAATGGTAATGATGTGTGTTTCAAAGGATATTGATTATGTTTAATAACAGGGATTATAGGAAAGAGGTTTCGGGAATGTTGAAAAAAAAGTTCTTGTGGTATGCTCATCAGCATCTGTATAAAAAAGTAACTACAAAATGATGCAAAGTGCGTTCGATATTCATTAAGTTTTCCGATCTTGCGCTCTTATTGTTAGAATTAGATGAAACCCAAACCCACACAAACATCAAAATAGTTTTAAATGTTCTGAAAAAAATTAGCAAGAAACGACAAATTCCATCTACTTGAAGATATTATCCAGACAGAGTACATGCAACCTGTTATATGTATGCAAGTCTATTCAGTGTACAACGGCTGCAAGAAAGAGCTGTAAAATTTTATACCGCTTCAGTTGCCAGTTTTGGTATAATGTAGACGGTTGAACTTTTCCAACATTATGCAGAAAAGTAAAGGAAAACGCGCGACAATTCCTTGTCGACATATACCTAATTACACGCGTTCATCATTCCTCTCTTGCGTTCTTTTTTTACTATTCCCCATGCTTATTATGCATAATCATGCATGCATGTGTTCATACATTTCGTGGTTGCTACCAAAAATAGTATGTAAATATTCCACTTCCAGGCATAAAATATAGCGTATTTGAAACTTTTGGAATGAAATTTTCTAACATCGTGGTTTATGATTATTCATAAAACCCCGATAGATTTTTTTTTACATTTTTTATCTATATGCTGCTGTAAAATTCAAATAACACGCTATCTCGATTCTATTGAGTCGCGTCTCCCAACTCTCTGATTAGCTGCAATCAGGTATTTTTAACCATGAAAACATCATGCCGAGTCTTGAAAACTCACGATAAAACCAAACTGATATCAAGTACCGTACATAAAGGACTTTGTCTGTTATGTTAATTTCTCCGACGTTGTCGTGCTATAAGCTATAGTATACATGCACAGTGTGACTGTGAAGGAAATAATATTTTTAGGTACAAGATAATGTGAATGCATCACGCATCGGTGATTATAAATCATGTCATGATTCTAACTGAACTGAGAAATTGCTAAAAAGTGCAGTATCGGTTTCATAACTTATTTACTGACTTTTGATAATAGGCACACAACAGACAGAGAGAGAGAGAGGGGAAACGAACCTATAATAATAATAACAATATTTTCCCATTATATTCCTTTTAGTTCATCTCTTTTTCTGAATAAATCATAAAATGGCGTTTCCAGAAGCCGTTATGTAGGCTCACGTATCTACTATATAAGATGCGTATTAAAGTTTGCGCGGATCCATGTTACCCCATGACAGTCAAGTACTACATGCTTTCTTATGCACTTTTGCCGATTGTCAAACCGTTTCGAATTCTCCCTCCTATGACGAGTCTAGGCAGTTTTGAAACCCCTAAACTGTTTCAGAAGAATCCTTACACCGTCTAGATGTCGACAAATGATTTGGAATTTAAAAAAATTATTTCCTTCATAGTTAATTTTCAAAAAAAAACTTTGACATTGACCAACAATGGAAATGTGCACATAATATGCGTATGTATGAGTACATTATGTAATTTAAATTTTCCTTTTAGGGATCGAGCATGTAGTACCTCACGCTCAGAGTGAGGAGGGGGTTCTCCGGTGAGCGTGACATTACATGTTAAAAGGGGTGCCCTGTTAGCGTGACATGGGGAAGGTGAGGGGGTATCTGAAAAATCGGGTTTTAGCGTGACGGTTCTACATGTACGATCCCTACCTAATTGGGGTGTTATTAACTACATTAGGAGTTCCCATTATGAAATCGTAGTTTTCATTACGAAAATTTGGTAACGAAATGGTGGTGGTTAATAAAACAGGAGGAGGTGACTAATTTTTAATGCGCCTTTTCGCTAATGGTGTGAAAGGTGATTAGGGAACGAAAAGATAATGTAAACGGTTATAATCTCTCGAATGACATGACATGGGGTAAAGTGGACAACGGCCATGCTTAAGCATTGACTCCAATGTAAAAATGGGCCGGTAAGGGGCACTTTGATTCAGATTCGTGCCCCAGAGGGGAAAGTCGTGCCCCGGAGGGGAAAGTCGTCCTTACCTTAAATCTATCTGTAAAGTTTCTAGAGCCCGTTGATTTCAACGGGCCTTCTAAGTCTAGTACGTGTATATTACTACCAAGAAGAAGAGCAATGTCAAGCAAAGTTGAATTATTAATTTCCCTTCCCTCTTAAGTAGACTGATTGCCTTCGCATTGAACTATATTCCAGCCCCTTTGATGTTCGTTAATCTTTTGTTGATTGCCTTCCAGCTTTCCTTTTATATAAAACCATATAATTTATATAAAAGGAAGTCCGATGAATACCTAGCTATATATATTTATAGTAATAATAGGTATATTGTATATGGTTCGACAAAACCCAAAACAGCGTGGAGGTGTGGAGGACCAAGTCAAGTATTCATGTATCATGTATGAATCCATAGCTAATACAGAGACACATTCTATTTGCAACAACGGCAAGAGAGAATTGAAACCGAGTGTGTGAGGCGATGTGGTAACTGCTGCTGAATGGTGACATTGGCATTACACATATTGTAAATATTCCAATGCGCCGACTTTTCCATTCTCTTACTACACTCCTTTTGTTTCCTGCATCACCACTACTACCGTTAATATAGTAGTTTTTATGTTTCCTATGTACTTATTTTTTTACTATTGTCTCTAGGCCAAAGAGTTGGGCTCTAGGCTGCAATAATAAAGACACTAATAATGCATGGATATGTTGCCATTTCGTGGTAGACTCGTGAAGAAAGCCACTATACGACTTTATATTCACGAATTCCCTCGTGACATGCATGTACATTTATTACCGATTTCTGCTAAATATTTTACTTTTCCCCGGCCAAATGGACTATTTGGAAATGAAGTCAATGTTAGCTCTTGGTATTGACCGTGACGGGCCAGGCAGCAGGACGTCGATGAGTACTATGCAATATGTAGTATACGCGACTTCAAGGCCCTATAAATGATTGGATTTATCCACAAAATATGAAATACGTGTACTATAGTAAGTAGAGAATATGTAACGCAAGGTAAAGTAAATGAATTTGACGTTCAGTATTATTATAAAGGAAAGTCACAGTCGGGTTTGCTATGCTCATCACTATCACCACCGCAACCGTTGACTTGATAGGTTCAAAAATGAGAAAGGATTTTCCATAAATAAAATACTACCTGCTGCTGGAGATATAGCATGTGTGTGTGTCGGTAGTTGTGGTATATGGAAGACTGGAAGGAAAGGTGGACTGCTACTTTGTGTTTTGCTGAAAAAGTTGACGAAGAAGCGGGAGGTCAGTTAGACAAGATTCATACGCGGCGGAACACGTAGCTCTGGTGGTAGTGTCTCTCTCAGGCACAGCAACACAGTGTCCAGTATTGGTTGGGTTAATAGGGAAATGGCCATGTAGAAGGTTTCACGTATGGACGCTTGCCTATATATCTCTTTGTTTCACACATTCTCTGACATCAACATAATTTGTTCCATGATTTGATCGTGCGCTGGGGAATGGGAGACTTTTCGTCTAGCGACATATTTTGTAACGGAACAAGTGACGGAGGTTTCGGCTTAAGATATCGTGGCGTTCAGAGTTTGGAAGTTGCCACCAGGCAGACCTCCTTCATTTACAGTGATGAGAGCGGTTTGAAAGCTGCGATAGAGTATGTGAGTGATGGGAACGGGAATGAGGCAATTCCGGTGTTTGTGACAAAAGCGGGCAATAAAGTGTATATACCGCCATCGATAGCAGATTTACTGCGAGATAAGCCTCCGGATCATACTGCAGGTGGAAGTGAGTGTGAGGATGAGGAAAGCGGTGGATGCACTAGTTTGGTTAAGATAGACGGTATAAGTGACGGTGGTGAGTACGACTCTGACTCTTATGACTCGGACGAAGCGGTAAGAACTGGTTGTCGTCGTCGGCGTGGTAAACGGTCCCTGGACGACGATAACATAAATGACAGTGACGGAGAGCTTGGTGGGATACAAGTTGTTAGTAGCAAAATGAAAAAACATCGCCGGAGACGACCTGTGGTAAATGATGATTACGACGATGATGACGACTTTTTCAATATGGCATGGTTGTTTGATTTTTGGGAGCAGTTTAAGTATGTCGGGCCCAAGCTTGTTCCCTTCCTCAAAACCTTGGGACTCTACTTTGTCTTCTTCATTCCGGAGGATAGGCCATCCCTCTTCGCCATGATGATAAAATGCCTGCCCATCATATCATTGGCACTCTTCATTGTACTTCATGGAATTGGTTTGAGTGAAGAGTAAGAGCCTTTGTCATTGCTTACACATTATTATAGAAAAATTGCATGGAAGATAGTTTGAATTACATTCATGTTGCTTTTTTTGTATGTAGACACAAATTCTCCAGACGTATATTGACTGGTCTCATGTTCTCATGTCTGGGTGATGCATTCCTAATATGGCCCTCGTACTTCCTTCACGGAATGGCAGCATTTGGAGTGGCTCAGGTAAGCGTAACAAGTGATTATTATGTCAAGTGAATATTCATGCGGTGGGGTTTGTTGTCTGTCTGTCGCTGTTATCAGTTGTTGATCTTTGTGCTTTTTGCCTTTTTTCTTCCTCCTCTTCTAGTGTTTCTACATTCGGGCATTCGGATTCCAGCCACTCAACTGGAAACTCGGATTGGCAGTATACACAATAACAAGCTCAAGTAAGCCATTCCTAAAAAACAAGAAAATTCACCCAGCAATTTTTTTTCTGGCTGGCTTTACGCATTTAATTAGATAGCAACTAGTTTTTTTTACGGATCGTCGAGAGCAAATTGATAAGAATAGTCATATAATTTGTATGTATGTACAGCCATGTATTTGTTTCGTATTTATTGCTAGCATGCATTCATTTAATTATGGCCTTGTTTGTTTTTCTTCGTCGACCTCAAGGTCTCATTTTGATACTACCAGGACTAATGTCGGATGCAATGCCAATTATGATTGGAGTTCTTGTCTATTCCCTCCTACTAACCACAATGCTCTGGAGAGCTATTGATCGCGCCGACCTCTTCTCCGAAGAATCGTTTAGTTGGAGTAAATTATCGTCGTGTATTGGAGGAATATTTTTCGCCATTTCGGATACAGTTCTAGCATTGAATCAGTTCTATACGCGCATTCCATATCATCAGGTGAGCAAGCATCGACAGTTTATACGAAGCAATTTTACAAATATCGCTAAATATTTTCGTTGAATAATTGATTCCACGATGACCTTGCTCTGTCATCATTAAATGTCTACTCGAAATAGACTATACGTATGTACAAATCCCAGATAATTGGCTTAAATTCGTCGTATGCATTATAAATGGCATCCTGACGAATATAAGCCCTTCCCACAACTGATGAACAGTTGGTCGCTGAAGCAAGGGCTATTATTATTATTACTGTTAAATGCTACCAGGGAAAGATTTTAGTATATTTATGATATCATATACCCACACTCCCTCTGCTATCGTTCCCTCTAAAGAAAAGGCATGACCCACATAATGACTAATGAAAGATAAATTTTGTGATCGTTAGTAATTTCAATTAATACTACGTTCAATAATTTTATAATTTTTAACCTTCTCTCTGTCCCATTAGTGAATTTACCAAGTTTGTTATTCAGACCCAGCATTTATGGCGGCGGTAATAATTTAACAGACTGACAAGCAAGCAAGTTAAATTCACTTCTAGCTAAAATGACTTTCCACGTCACAAAAGATCTACTATCGTTATAGAAATCGAAACAATAATTGCTATTGAATATACTATTAGTGAAAAATGTTATATTCTTTCTTTCTTTTTGTGGTTAACAGACATTGGTTATGGTAACTTACTACCTTGCCCAACTCGGCATTGCCCTAAGCGTCGTTCGTACAACCAAAGCGACAACACCAAAGGATGACACCGCATTACATGATCTCGCAGCTTCAGATGACAAAGAGCTTACTTCACTCAACGGTGACAATGTGCGACTTCGAAAAGGCAAATCAGTAATTTAAATAAAATGTAGTCACCGAAAAGAAATAACATGCCAGAAAACATTGTAGATTGTTATTTTATTGTCCCATTGTGAATATTCAAACATACCGTTGACCTACACGTGGAATTCCTTTCCACCCAGCAGATGAATATCTAATGCTTTCATCAAATATTTGCATTTGTCATTCGTTGTTATATTCTATTTAAGTATTTGTGCTCATCATAATGATACTGTGTATAACTTAGTGATAAAAAGCATGTTGTGTAGCTTTAAATAGCGATCGATATTGTTTTAATGTGTTGTGATGTTCCTTTTCAATGTTCGCATGGAACATTATAGCACACACTACCGTTCATTGTAACTGTTGATTCCCCTTGTAAGTAGTTATAGTTGTTGTGTCGCTTCGTCGTCAGAATGGTTCCTACAAGAAACCGTTATGGTAAACCTGTCTAAACTTAAAATGATATTGTGTATACCGTACACGGCTCCAAAAACATTTGTTCCTAAACATAAGTGGCAATTAAATTAAATATATAGACGTAGATTACTGTTTGTCTTTTGATTTCAATTGTTGTTCAATAATGTAAAACTACAAGCATTCAAAATGTATATTAGTCACTCTTGTTCATACGTAATGGTGGTAAAGTCATATTATAGTTGTTGTTGAGTTGGGCGTATAGGTTTTAAAAAATATTCTAACATTTTCTAAAAAAACGTATCAGGACTCTGCGAATCATGTACAAAAATCTACAAGAGCAAAAACAAAAAGTATTCTTCAAAGTCTGCTTTAACGTAGTCTCCGAAAAAAAATAATCGTGATCAAATCCTTGTTCTGTATTAAATTGTCATGACATCCTTAATAATTATATTGAACAGATTGAAAGTTAACTGAAAATTGTATGGTTTTCATGAAGAAACAAGTACCTACTTTGTATATTATTATATTAAATAAAGGTAAAACTATAAGAAATAATAAGTATATATTTTTGAATGTTGACTTTTAGGTTTAGAAAATTTGCTCCAAAGAAATCCAAAAAATAATGTCATAAAATGTTATATGGCTCAACTCTCTAAGTATATAATGTGTATTAAATGTATGTTTACTAGGATGCAATAATTCTGTAGTCTATGTGAAGTATGAATAAAGTTGTTATTTTAAAAATATTTATGAATGCAACTGAAAGACTTGTTGATTTGGGTAAAGACGGCAAAGTTAAAATGTTCATGCGATTAAGTTAAGGCAGATTACTCATGAGACAAGGCAAGAAGGCAACAAATGATAATGTAATGAGGATGAATATGGTATGAAATATGATGGAACTACAAGTTTAAAATATGCACAGAGCCATCAAGGCAAAGGTAAACGAGTAAATGCCGAGAAAATGAAGAGGCAAGTTGGTAAACGAAACAGAATTTGCAATGTCATGTCAAATTTATTTTTTTAAAAAGTCATTTTGAAGTTTTGAATTCAAATCATGTTTAAAATTGCAATTAATAGGAAAAAAATCTCATCTCTCTCAAACATTAAATCTTGTAAAAAAAATTATGTATCAAATTGAAAAAATTAAAAACAGTATGCATTTTGAAAGGTATAACAATAATCAAACATAAAAAAATAATATGATATGCATAAGTACATGACATTAATTTTTAAAACCTATAGTTAATAATCTAAAAGTAAAACAGTTATAAAAATACTTTTGGCGTCGGATTCCTCAAGGCGTTGTCAACGGGATGATTTACTTCTTCTTACTGCAAAACAAACAAAAAAACAAATCCAACACTGGAATTAGTACACAGAAAATACAGGACAAAAGGGTCCCAAGACCTTTCGAACACTTCAACCAACTCACAATATTATTTAATAATATGTTTGAACGTTATTAGAGATAACCTTACCCCAAAAAACCACTGCCAGCGCCAGCTGAGGAAGATGCGAAAGCGTTGGATGCTCCGAATCCTCCAAGACCACCACCTCCGAAAGATCCGGCGGATGCCTGAGATGCGGCGAAAGCATTGCCACCACCATATCCAGGATAGAACTGCCTCTTACTTCTCAAGTAAGCAGTGGCAGAACCGGCTAGAAATAAAAGCAAATGGAAAAATAAAAATAATTAGTGTCACATTTTCATAGAATTTTGAGTACCAAATTCCAAATCATATCGGCTTCAGAAATTTAGAATTATTTTTTAAAAATTTATATTTGTATGAATGATTTTTTGAAGAGTACGATTGGAAACTTACTTGCGTCAACTGGCGAAACGTCTGGGTTGGTTGAGGCGGTGTTCACGTTGACAGTGTTGGCCTCGATGGAAACAATGGCAAGGGCGACGAAGAGAATACAGACGGTCTTGAAGTCCATTTTGGTAGGTAGCTTTTGGAAGTTAGCTTGCGCTAAAGTGCTCTTTGGAAACTAAGGTTTTAAAAATTGGAAAACTGGATGAGGAAATCCGAAAAATAACAGAAAAAAATTGGTCAAGTGAAGTCGACAACAAAAACTGGAGTGAAGAGTATCCTCAAATTCCAGGTCCTTTTATACTTGCACGATTTTCAATAATGCACGTTCATACACGACAGTCGATTTTTAACGTTCGTTTGGGTACCTGTCTGTATCCATCCAAACAATGCATATCGGATATTTCCCTGCTTTCTGAGGTACTACACAGGTCCCTTTCTCATTTTGCTTGGCCATCTCCTCGAAATGACATGCTCCTATTCCACATTTTTAAGTTGTGTATGTCCATGATGCAAAATAGTTCATGAACCACTTACCTTTGCTTTTTTATACAGCCCATTGATAAGTCACCTTGCAGTAAATACACCTTGATGCAACGTATTCAAAAAACAACTCACCATTTCCTTTGTAATGACTAAGGACAACATGCATAAATAGCCTCATGTCATCATGAAATGCAGAGCAGAACAAAGGCAGAAATGCATCCTATGATGGGTATATATACCAAAACCAAGTTGGAGTCTTGAAGACATATTATTCCAGAGAAATTAGTAAATGATAAATATAATGGTGCGAAAGGTAACAACCATTTTTCGTGTGCTCTAGGGATCACTGTTTGGTAAGAGCGTGCACTATGCAGTAGGTTACCTACTGTAGGTATGCCAGTATGGAAGAAAGGGATTATAAGTAATGGAACACGTCCTGTCCTGTTATAAGAAATCTGTGTGTTGATGACGATTGAATTTGCATAAAGGGACCACCTTGTTGACGATGCGATGAGCGAACGAAGGAACTGTCGGCTTCCAGCTTCATTCTTTGGAACGTACCATAAAGGCATGTTTTACTTGTTGGCAAAGAATGCAGCAAAAATGTCTCAGGTTTACAGTGATTTCTTGAGGAGTGATACCACGAAGCAAGGCATGATAATTGTCAGTAGGCATTTGTAAGTAGCATGGAACTACGGTTAAGAGTTGCATTCAAAGAATACTGTTTACCTGCGGCAGCGAAACATTTTTTGGGTCGTATGCTAATCATGACAGTGATAAGACACAAAAGTTCATGCACATGTCTAGCCCACTTGCCGGCTTTCTTTTACGGTTGTGAATAGAACTGTACATACTTAATATTCTTTGTTAGATCTTCCAAACTCAATATGAAATGAATCATTTAGCCAGTAGGAACTACTGCGACATGTAATTACTGTCTGTAAAATGTGAGTTATAAACTTAAGCTTAAAATGTAGTCGTTTTTTGACGGTTTGCTCTTTAGCCTGCTGGATGACAATGCTACTAGTGTACTTACATCATGTGAAACACGCGAAAGATGTTATCTAGGTATACGGTCTAATAGCCACTATTAGTTTGTAGTTATACACCATATAAATAACTTGATAAGGAATTTTATATGGATATGAGGTCACAGACACTTCTCCTTATAGTAACACATTTATGCTTTTAAATGATGTTTCACGTTATTGAGAGTTTCATGTCTTGTCTCCTACCGATCTTGTCAAAAATGTAAAGTAGCCCATACAATCAAAGCCATACATTATTTTACTCTGCATGACCTCAATAAAAGTGACACCGGTTATCGAAACATGCTTTCCTGTCTTTATTTGCAGTACATTACATGCCATCGGTGGTATCAGTAACCGTTGATCATCAATATGCTTCCATGTCCGCTACTCCACTTGCATCTTGGCGTCCAATGCCCAGATGGAGGTCATGTTATCTCAACTCTCAACCTAAAAAGTTGAACAAGTCTCCAGAGAAATCAGCATAAAGAGAGTCAAGAGTAATACCAATATTAAAAGCTGTGATTCCTTCTTATGCCACTTTGTATTCAAAGAGGATGCACAAAGCTAATAAACAGAAAATACACATAAATGAAAGAAATAAAGTTATGTACCTAATGTGCATGGAGGAAATAAATAAAATACATGGACGATATTTTTACAATGTGCATAGTGCATATACTCTCCAGCCATGGTTGTTAAAAATTCTCTTACATGAATTCGCATTGGAAGATTGAATATCTCACATAAAACAGCACACACTTGTTTTAAAGTTTATTACTTTTCATCAACTAGAAGCATATTGTTATAGATCACGACATGCCATTATTCTAGTTGAAAAGTTATCAAATTTCATATTGGTAGTTTATTTGTTATCCGCCATCGCTATTGTGCTATTGGTTGACTGTTCAGTAGTCAATTCAATGTTTTATATTAGAGATGATCTTTTACCCCTTCAAGATATTTTTAGCCATGTCTGTAGAATTTTACAGGGTTCTACTACCAGTAGCAAAATTGCTGTTAAGTCTACGATCACTTTTCACACTCCAGACGAATTGCTTGGTAAATAATTAATTGAAAAATATTGCATTAATTTAAAGCTGCATGGGATGTAGATTTAAATGCAAATTCTAAATGTAAATGGGAGGATATATTTTTATAGTATTCATTATGGATTAGATATTCTTGGTAAGCATCCTGCAATTATTCATTACATAGTGCCAAATTCCATAGGCATCGTTTAATTTAATAAAAGTACAAATAGTAACTGTGCATGTGATGTTTTACTACTCCTAGTGCAAAGTTACAGTAACTACATCTTACCAAAATGCCATTCACCTTCCATAAAATAAAATTGCAAATACAGAATAAAGCAAAGCAAGAATCGTCTCGCAGAGGAACCACTTATTAACAGTACACATTAGAGGAGTGCTGCTTATCTTATATCTATTCTCCTTGGCGTGTCCCCAAATGGATGAGCCAATAATAAATCACAAATATTTTAAAGCATTCTAAAACACTGAAGTTACGTTAATAGGCGAACTGAATCGTGGCCCAATTAAAAGAATCTTACTTTGTTCAAGTTTATTAAATGAAGTAGTTTGTCTCTGTACATATGTACATACTGCATAATATACTACCTTTCAAATGCATGCATGTTTATTCCAATTTCCAAAATATAATTATCCCAATTCTCCACGGTAAAATTAATAACAACTTTGCCATATATACCAACTTCTAACCAATGGTTCATGCAACTGTTTTACTATTATGTATGATATTATGAAACATTAAAGAATTGGCGAATAAAAGGCGCAGAAGATGTCATACCACCAAGGTTAAACTCAACAGACTACTATCAACATTATCATCACCGTGATTGTTACTACCTGAGAAATGTGGTTGCCAACCAAAACCACTGTCCTATACGCTGGATAATATGTACCACTGCCTTAGGCACGCATACAAAAACAGGTCATTCAGTAGAGATGTACGCTAAATCATTGTCTTAAAGATCATCGAATTGTATTAATACAAAGTATGCATGTAATTATATCTGTCTTATAAGTCAGGTTTGCCTTATTATTATTATACAACAAACTTGTTCTGTGGTTTTTATCAAGCATAATAATATTATTGCGCTTGAGCATTACTGCATGAAAATTCCTACAGCTTGTATCTATAGATTACATTTTGCATTATACGTTATTACAAACGATCCCAACAACGAATCGAATCGTAATCGCATCTTGGAATACAACCGAGAAATCGGCCACTATTATCCTTAACTAACTTCTTGACTAAAAATGTAAGTACGGATTACTTATTTAAAAAATTTTGTATATATTGCTTAATATTTACCATTTACAAACAAATATGTATTGTCAAACACGAAATTATATTCACTGCGTCAAACATGATGTTGAGGACATAACGGCAATGGTACAAGCTGATTACTAGTTGACTAATTGTATTATTCAGTATTATTATGCAGTATTCAAAATTGTGATAGGAAGACATATTCCAGTGTTCTTTTCACAAGTGTATTGAGTTGAAGCTCATCTACCTAATGTGTTGGTACAATTGTAACTTTGGTATACTTGTGTATCTGTGTAGTAGCATATCTGCAAAACGGCTGGGTTGATTAGCAACAAATACAACGCAGTGGTACCTTTTGGAACATGTAATTTTTCAGCGCAAACGATTGACATTAAGTGTCAGTGATTTTACAATTTCAAAATATTCAAATGGCTCCCAATGGAAACTGACGTCACTCAGCGTATCCATGATTCACGTATTGATCGGATATCGTTTCCAAACTGACAGTTACTGTCTAACGACGTCAATGACTTTAAATTTTTAATTTGAGACTGTGTTTCTTCGTCATATAAATAATGTATTTATAACATAGGTACATCTACTTCTTTTATAAAAATTGGCAATAGTGAACTCTACAGAATAAAAGTATTTTGTATTATCGAAACGTACTTTACCATATTGTTCATATTGGGTAGTATGTATTTCAATAGCATTTTTGCTTCAAGTTTAATATCTCCACAGAATAATGCAGAGTGGTTAAATTCCAAATCAGCGCAGCCCCGAATCTTTTAAGTCCGTTTCTCACCTTTATCTTACTCCTAGCAAGGATACAGGGGCAAAGTGATAACAGGTGTCGGACTATAAATGTTCTGTTAATGATAAAATCGGTAATAGCGTACACATTACGTTGTTCTTATAGAAAAATGGAAAAATCCCCTTCCCATTAGGGTTACCCATGAAAACAGCATGCCTTTTTTGAACAAAATACGTCAGAACATACAAAGTTAGTAAATATTTGACAGACGGACAAACATGCGAAATTTTATGTGCTTGTACTTAAAAACGCAGGGACTAGCTCGCTGGTTTTTCTTGAACCGCTCACGAGTGGACAGGAACATACGCAAATACATACGTATTCTGAATGTACAAACTCTTTTCTACAAACCATTTCAGTTTCCTCTCGTCGAAGCCAAAGACAAAGTTACTTTTCAACCACCACCACTACTGCCATCGACTTGTCTGGTTGTTTGCACGATTGCATGCATACAACAAGACCACTTCCAAGCATCCACCACTTTCATCCTTCTGTCGAGAGAGATACATACTTGGAGTTGTGGAGAGCTTAAGCAGCGGCAGCAGTAGCAGCAGACATGAGCCTTTTCCCTACATCCGAGCAACCAACGCAACGTAATTCGTAGGTTTTGCACATATTCCTGGCCGCTTCCTCACTTGTTTTTTATACGCCCGGTTCTGGCGAGAAAGAAGGCACACGTAGGGAAAAAGTACCCTGGTAAGATCCAATTCTCTTCAGTTTGTTGGAGTAGTTTGCGTTGAAACGTTCCATCTTCACTTGTATTGAACAATACGACTACAACCACTTTCATCACTGCTACTTCTCTTAATGCTACCACAGCATTCACGTTCAACACACAACAATGCATAGATAAAGATAGCAACGACAGTCACCACAGTGGAATTGTTTCGCTCACTCGCTTTCCCGTTTTCCTCTTTCGCAGGGATATAAATGAGAGTTGTTTAAGGGTTGACCAGAAGTTTGTCATTATCAGTTGTAACCCTCACATCGCTCGCGCGCTCTCTCTCTCTCTCGAACAACAGCGATACGAAAAAGAAGAAAAAACTACAAGATAACACTCCAGTTGAGTTATCATCATCATTGTTGTAACTGTTGCCAAAAATACGTACATTCTGTTTCTCACACCACAATAACAGCAGCATCAGCAATAATAACAACAGGAGTAGCAGTATCAAAAGATATAATAATATATTGTACGAAACTTACGACAGGAAGTCGATAATTTTTCTTCTCCCTGACCTGAACGAAAGAAAAAAATTCTCTGGTGCTGCTTTTCTTCCTTTTTCTCTCAACCTCATCATTTCCACTTGAGATTTCTTGGCGATTAAAAAGTAGAAGAAAAAAATCCACGTTACATCATTGTCGTCGTCGTATCAAGTTGTTCCATTGTGTTTTTTGTCAACAGTACAGCGCTGAACGGAAATCGAAACAACACTTTTATCAATACTTCATGATCGTGCCTCTTCTCTACAACCTCTACAAATAATATTAAAAAAGTAGTGATTGTTCCTTTGCATGGAATATTTGTGTCTAAAAAATCATTTGATGGCTTGTCATCGTTTTCTTCATTGCTAGGGAAAAGTGTTTCTTCAAATTACGTAACCCTTTTGTTGCTCATCATCTTTGCACTTTAGTGCAAGTTCGTCAACGATCATATACCAAATCTTCGTGTGATGTGAATATTAATTCATTGTAAAAACAAAATATAATAATAAAATAATAATAATAATAGCAATAGTAATAAGCTGATAAACTCCCCATCTTTTCTCGACTTTCCCCTACACAGCACACGTCAACCAAGCAGGGCTGCCGAAAGTTTATTTTCCGAAACACGGAGAAAGCGAGTTCATGCAGTATATATAGTAGTGTTTAACTAGCAGTATTGTTTTTGTGTCTTGTTCCTCTCTCATGCTTCTGCTTCCTTGAGAGAGAGTAAGAATCAATATCATTCAAAATACACTACACGCACAACAAGGGAAGAATAACAACCAAACAAGGGAGGAGAGAAATAATAATACATTGGATTTCTTCATTTTCATCCATACATTACATACACATTCCCATCTTTACACTGTGGAAGAATTCCTTTGGGAGGTGAAAAAGTTTCATGAGCCTGAAAAAAGTGGAAATAACCAAGTACCAAGTTTGATTATCAAAAGTACAAGAAAGGAAAAAAAGTCTTTGTCCGAGAGAAGTAAAACATCTATATAAATACATAATATAGCGTGAAAAAAAAGAAGAAGTTTTTTCTTCATTTCTTCTGCTACTACTACTACAACTACTACTTCTTCTGCGTTGTCGTCCTCGTCGTCCTGATCTTGTAAAGTCAACTTTCTCCACCAACACAACCATCACCACACACATAGACCACTTTCCCTTTTGCTCTGCAACATAAACATCTCATTGAAAATGGCTTTTAAAGGAGTTACCATGAATGCTGGCACCGTCTCACTTTTCCTTTTCTGTGCGGGTAAGTAAAAAGCATTTTAATAATAATAATATGTGTTTTCCTGCATAGTAAATGTACTAAACTTGCATAAAGCCAGCGAGAACACTTTTTTAAGAGCAGAGAGAGAGATAGAAACTTGCATACAAGTGTAGTGTAGTAGCGGTAGTAGTAAAAGTGTAATAATAAACATACGCCACTGGAGCAGCACAGACCAGAGACCATGATGGTGCTGGTGATGATGATGATGATCACCATTACCAGGCCATTTTTATCTTTCTATTTATGTACTTGGTTTTCTCGTCCTCTTCTTTTATGGTATTTGCAGTGGGCGAAGTGTGCATATATCGCCTTCACAAAGCAGTTTACGTGTAATATGCAATCTCTTCGTGGTGGCGGTAGCACATAGGCATTTAAGAACCCCCGTAATATCGTTATTTATATATTATTATTATGTACTTTATGACTCTACATCATCGTTTCGAAATGGTGTTGTGCATGCGTACGTAATAGTGAAAGTAGGAGTAGGAGAACAAGTAAATAGTAAATACCTACTATTATGATGTATGCAAAGCAAAGTCAGCAAGGCATTAAAAATAAAGCAAAATTACTACCATTTCTCTGCTGCTCCATGTTTACCACATCGTCGTTTGAAGGCATAGATTTGTACAGCATTATTATGACAACGTGCAAGATGAGAAGAGCGAGTGTGTGTTTCCGGCATTCCACTTCATCATAAACTGCACAGAGCAGTATCCTTTTTCCTTTGCCACTCAACCCTCTCTTCTTTCGATTTCAATAGACGATGGTGGCGATCATATTATGGTTTTTGTGGTGGTGGTGCTATTCTAGAAGTACCATAGGAGGCTATTATGGGGTAGTCAATTTTCATGCAACTTTACGAATAAAAAAAACCGTTCTCCACTCACTCACATTTTTCTACCATTATGCACTTTTTCGCTCTCTGTCAGCGTCTCGTTAGATTCTAATCTGGTTTGATGGGAGGAAAAGAAAATGCATGTGTGGTTGTTGATGCAGTGTCGTCACATATATGTACTTAACATTACGACACGCTCAAGCCTTTCTCTCTTCTCACTGTTTTCCTTTCTCTCTCTCTCTCTCGCCTCTCGTTTCCTCTCTTTCTGCGGACGTCAGACAGAAGCAGAATCAGAATTGCAATAACTTTTTCTCTATAAACGTGATGGTTCTAGATGAGTCGTAACAAAATCAAAAAGAGGACATGGTAAACACGTCATTTTTTCCCTTTCTATGGCTTATGTGGGTACAATTTGTGGTGCTGGGAGGAGGAGGAGTGCATTGTAAAAAAATAGAAAAGAGTTCCACTTATTTAACTATTATAAAAGCTACCTTTTACACTACGTCAATAGATAGTGAAATCATATCAATATTTTCTTTTTACACCTACAATGGTTTGTATAACAGCTGAAAAGGTAATGGAGTGGGTTTGTAAAGTAAAAGAACGCGGAGAAGACGTTGCTTCTCTTTATATGATGATTTATTGAATATTCCAGACATTATTGACAGTGGAATTGAAAGGTACAGTGAAGAGAATGTCACAGAATGAGATGAAGAACAGAGAGACAGAAAAAAGAAACGGAGTATAAAAAACGGAAGAGAGGGAGATAGGGGAGAGAAGCTGACAGAAATTTTTCTTCCAAAAGAAAAAAAAGTCTTCCTTTCTCCCTCTCCGTCCTGCTCGTTGAGTCAGATAAAAGTTAAAACCAAAAGGGGAAAAGAAGAGAGGAAAGGCGAAGAAAGGGAAAGAGAACTGACTAAGTTGCTTTTCCCTTTCTTTCTTTTTTCTTTCTTCGTTTTCTCCGCTTAACCTAATATTCAACATAACTATCTACTTATTCTGATTTCCTTTCCTTATTACAGCCAATAATTTCAGACAAAACCCAGTATGGTTTCCCTTTCAATTCCACAGTCTACAAAGATGGAATGCAGTCTATTCTATTACATATTTTTTGTCTGTTTTGCTTGAGTGGGCAACTTTTATCAATTTTAAATAAATTGATTCAAGAAATCCAACTCCCACTTCATTTCCATCATTAATACTTTTATATTTTTTCCTTTCATTCTTTTTAAACAAAGGCTTTGAAATAAATTAAAAACGCAGCACATGGATGATGCTCTAATCAATGAGAAATTGGAACAAGTAAAAAAATTAGGACTGATACTTCACAGGAAGGAAACTTTTTTTTACATTGATTGATACGCTTCCTTAATAAAACAACTTTACTACTCAGAAATGATAATCTGCGTGTAATATTGGGAACTCTAATCAACTACAAAAGGATCATAATCATTCCATGTTACATGGATGATGTGGAAACTTCATTGTTGCATCATCGTTGTTACCGTGTACCTACGCATTTCATTAAACTGCTGCATGAGTATACGTATACACACAAAAAGTGTAATAAGACGAAGATTGATGTTCCAACTCTGACTATAACAGAGAATGCCTTGGGCTGCAGGATGCAATAGTATTATTATTATTGTTATTATTATCAACATCGTTTAGCACTTGAAAGTGCACAAAAAAACTTTTAAACTGAAACACAACAATATTCTAGGACGTCAAGAAAGCACCGTGAGCCTTATACCGTCCGTCTATGTGTGTGCAATGTGAACAGGAGTAGCGTATGCATAATTTGTGTGCACTCGCTCCGGGAATTGTTTTTGTTTCTCCACTTTGGCTACATAAAGAAAGGATCTAGAAAATAATAATAACAGTGGAGGTAGGGATATCTGTAGGCGTAGAAATAGCAGCTTTGTGATCAAAACGTGTTGCCATATCTGTAGATCAAAGAGTGAGAGAGAAGGAGAGAGTTGGTGTGAGACAGGATGGGGATTTCACTTCCTTTATTCCCTTTTAATTTGATGCTTAAGCTGCAAAAAGAAAGAGGGCCTTTGAGTGTATTTAGAATGTGCGCGTATGCACTCGCACAAGTTGAAGGAGTACTTTCTCCTCGTCTGGTGCCCGCCAATACTGTTTTGGTATAATAAGAGGAATATGAAATAAATGAAGCAACATAAGTAAAATAATAATTACAAGCTAACAAACTATATATAAATATATAGACACTCACTACGGGATTTTCGACGGCATTATATTATTATTGTGTGCTACTAATTGGATTAGTTTCCACGAAGAATTCAGTTGCCTCAATGTCAGAAGCGGAGCGAAGAAGCTGGAAGAGGAGACAGTTAAAAAGCGTGAGACATTCAGCAGCGGAAATTGTCAGCAGTTCATCTTCCTGCACTGCTCGGCAAAATACTCTAGTTAATATTTTGTGGTGGATTGTGTTTTAATTTTATTAAAAAATTTAAAAGTTTTACCTATGTGCATTACAGGAGTTCTATATTAGCTGTAGTAGTAGTAGTAGTAGTAGTAATAGTGACAGTAGTGATTTTGATGCGTAATATGCAAGTAAAAGTCATTTTGATTACAGTGCTGTCGTATCCTTTTCTTTAAGCTTTCTCCATTGTATGCATACTGATGACATAATGAATATAGAAGTGTCCATCTTGTGACGCCTACTCATGCATTTTAGTAATGCCAAGTTAACAAGATTATGTAATATCATTAATAATTTTTAATTGGACAATTTCATAATTCAGTACATTATACCAACATAAAAGACTGTTCTTTTCATGATCTAAAACTTGTTACGCCATCGCCATGCTATCCCAACAACCAGATTCTTGAAAGAAATCTATATTACAAAGGAAAACGCTCAATGGCTCAGGCTTGACGCTTCAGTTGTGCTGAATTGCCTCAAGTAAGTCGTTTAAAAAATAAGTGAACATTCCACCACTTCGACACCAAATCAGATAACAGGGGATTTCAAGCTAGGCTGTAATTCAGAGTAAATGATCTAGAGCAGAAAGGCCTTAGCTTCCCATGGTAAATCATTTTTTCCAAACTTTTTCAATGTAACATTCCACAATCTTGTTCGCAAATCGCCGATTTTTCATATCTGTAAAACGGCTTCGTTCGCAACTAGTACGTGTGTGCTACAACTTTTTCGATTGTGTGCCCATACGCTCATTTGGTTATTTTGGCATAATATGTTATAATTCCGTGGAACCACGTTAGACTTTACTTTTCTTTCAGTTGTATGGATGTGAAAGTTACAGACCTGTTTGTTGATGTTGTGCCTTCCATTAAAATTATGTCGTTACTTTTAATGATCAGACGGTTAGATACAAAAAAAAGATATAAATATACTGTTTCAGTAGGTTATATCTGTAGTACAGATTCTGTACACATGAAATAAGAGGAATGTACATGGCATGTATCATGTTTATTTGAATGCAAACAGCATAAAAGTAACATATAACAACGATCTTTGTATGCTTTGCCGTAATCTTCAGCGCCACCACCACCATCATTTCCAGTAATGTTGAGACGTGAAAGAACTACGGAGGATGCCACTTTCTGCAAAATAGAAAAAAAGGATGCACAAATTGACTCTTTAAAGCCTACTGCAAACTGAGAATGATGATGTTTTCTCTCTCTCATTTTTTCAAGATGGTATGTGTGCATATAATGCGTGCATTCACTTACAACTCGGATGTTGATGACTATTAGTCCAACTACTACAAATGCTACTACAGCAGCTGCTACTACCGTTAGATTGGCAGAGAAAGAAAAAAAAAGAAAAAAATTCAAGTATCCTTGAGGCCCGCAGTTTTGTACGTCAAAATGTCATGGAGAAAGACAGAACATGCACACACAACACATTATATTCTCTCGACGAGAAGGAGAGAAAAAAAGAGAAATAATGTGAGACTAAAAAGGAGAGAAAGAAGGGTAGTTATCATCATTCCGCCAATATATTCATGCGTAAAAGTAGTAAAATTCACTCATTCAGCTAAGAATTTCACTTTTTCACTACCTCTTCCCATTTTCCCTCTGTCTTGCATAGTTGCACACTATGTCATATTTTCTGGAACGTTTCACAGCCTCCCATTTTTACTTACCTTTTCCCTAGTACTCGTGTTGGTAGTGCACACATAAAATATATAAAAAAAGTTGGGAACGTGATCAACAAACCGAATGGCTACACAGAGAAAAAAAGTGCTCTTCCTTCTCACTCACACAGTGTGAGTCGCACTACTAGTTCTCCTCAGTTTCTTCGTAGTATCTGCATTTTTCTTACTATTTTGCTACTCACTTTACATGTGTCGACGACTGCCTGCTTATTATGGCATAATCATCACGACTACCAAGGGTGTACATTACCACGAAGGCTTGAGAAAAAGATATTATTGGACTGTACATGCGGCGGAATAAAGATGCAGAATATATATATTTATATATGTTTATAGTTAAATAGCTTCAAAAAAAGCTTAGTTTTTTTCGCTTTTTAAAGCTAAAAGCGGTATCAGTATTACTGCATGTAAAAAAGGGAAAGGAAGACGTACTCATGCACACTTTTATGCGTTGAGTGGAAGAAAACGAGAATTAGTATTTGGCTCGTCGTGAGAGAAGTATTTTTTTCCTCGTATATATTTATGTACATAATATCCATTAGCTAACATGTATTATCTCCCGTTCCTAATTTCCTATTCTTCACTCCTTCATTACAGAGCTGCTTGCTCATGGAAGATGCAAAGTCGTCTTATTGTTAGAACAAGAAGTACGTATGTCTTGCCGTGGTTAAAAATAAAATAAGCGTGTACCATGCACTTAAATACATATACGAACATAAAAGCTCGGTAATAGTTGTTCATAGAGCATGAAATTTTTGCAATGCAGGAGCAACCAACTACCACCACCATTACTAACTAGAAGTTGTGGGGAGTCAAGTAAAAGCAAAGAAAGTGTCTAATACTGTTTCACTTTTACTGGCTCCCATTTTAAATTAGCATTCACTTGGGGGTTGATGGAAAAGTTATGGTACGGTTATAGTGTAGCTCTAAGCCTGTTTTAAATGGAGATTTGCTAGCATTGTTATAATAAAGCTCCTGCAAAGGAAAAGACTATCCACCAACTTGTAAAATACGTACATAAGTCTCGATTTATACTATTCAGCAGGCACAGAAATAAATGACTAAACTGCGGTGACGGCGATGGTGATGAAGAAGAACTGGCAGTGCTCTTCTCAAATCTTTTCGATCTTGTGCTTCCTTTCTTAAGTTTTACGTTTAGAGAAAGTATACAATTGTATATATGTTGATGCCTTATACATTATAAAAACATGCCCCATGTTTCCAATTTTGTTATCATCAATCAATAACTATTGAAATCTCGTACTCCCGTTTAAAAAATTAGCACAATCCTCTTATTAACTTTGGTACTTTTATTTGGTTTTACTGTGTCAGTGTATTGGAGTTGGAAGAGTGTACATTTTCGTTGTCCGCTACCAAAATTCTACGCAGAACGTCGTGATTAACGGGGTAACTTGCTCATCCTTTGTTGACTTTGCACGCTGACTACCTTGCTTGCTCACGACGTGTAATGAGAAAATCGTGTTGAAGTTAATCACATTACTACTTGTGATTTGAGAAGTGGTATCTACATGCCACGTGCAACTTTGGGTGAATCCGCACAGTACTGCCAACTCCATTGCTACAACAACTATTGTGTGCAATAATACTACTATGCCGTCTTCACAGATTGAAGTGGTAAAAGGTGACATTCTTGTTTAGTTATTACCATCGTACATCTGGTTTATGACAAAAATGCTTGTGTGCTTCCTTTTCGTTTCCCAGTTTACGAGGATTAGAAAATTGTACACCGTCTCATCTATCAAACTGAACTACCAGAAGGATGCTAAAGGTGAGGATTCAGTTCAGTACACATCCTCTGAAACGAGACGTCTCTTGAAAGTGAAAAATTAAATGACAATGCATATGACAGACGCCTTTAATCGAGCTTCCTGTCTAACACGCGAACGTGGCAAAAATGTTTGAAGTGTTATTCTAAACGTGGAATATGTGACCGAGGCTTCAATATTCTTTCAAATCCCGAAAGGTATGGTTGATACGATCTGTGCTGTCGAGTTTCGTTGTGCGGTTTCCGCAGTAGTAACTTACTACTAGTAAGCATCATTGGTCGGAAATAGGATTAAAAGCATAGAATCGATGGAATGTATGTAAAAATGAATAGGTGCTTTTATTAATACCTTATGTTAAAATTAAGCTATTCAATTTTAAATATCATCCGTTATAAATTGTTATAAAAATTCACCGATTTACATCGATTTTTTGCCGGACACGTCGATTTCAACAGCTCGAACGCGAAATTTTGTCTTATAAAAGCCTGCCAAGTGTAGCTTTAAAAAGGAAAGGAAGGTTTAGGGATAGGGAATGGCACTATTAACAACTAATCTTATAACTAAAGTAAATCCATGTATTGTCCTGATATTGCAGTTTTCTTTTTCTGGTTGAATACAATGGCCTGAGCAATAAAGTTTTGCTTGTTGATAAACAACACACAATGACGATACATACTTATTCCGACAAAGGACTACATTTTATTTGGCAATAATATGGCATTCTGTACGGTATTTCTGTTAGTTATGGGTTTGTATACGATTCCCTCTCTTGCTAGAGTGCAATCATTTTTTATTGTACACGTGTGCTGTAAATGAAAACGATACACGGTATGCATGCAGAATACAATAATAATAATAATAATAATAATAACATGGAATATAACATGCTGACAATAAGCACTTGGTTTTTCTCCCTACACAACATCATGCACTCGCTTTGCATCATCAGCATTCCGCGTGTGTAACTCTATGCATTTTATATGGATGGAAAATGAAGCGAGTAATGTTCCTGGATCTTCCACAGACAAACGTACAACAGCGCCAAACTAAAAAAAAAGTGGAAAAGAGAATGAGAAAAGAGGGAAAGATGTAGTTGTTGTTTTAGTCGTGGCGATATACTACGTTGTTCGTAGTAGTGGTAAGTAGCGGTAGTTGTTCTAGCAGTTGTCCACGCCCCGGCTGTCTAACTGAGCGTATTAACTAAAAGTGTGATGGGAAGAAGTGAAGGTGAAATAGCTGAGAACGGGAGAGAAAGGGAAAGGTGGAAAGTAGAAGAGAGAAAGAGAGTCTTTAGTTTTCTTAGCTGGTCCTCATTCGGTTCCAACTTACTATTCCAAGCTTGACTGCTTGTAAGGAGGAGGAGGATGCCCATTACTTGAAATGAGGAGTGGATAGTCAGATAGCGTCGCTCCCAGGAGGAAATGGCAGAGAGAAATGTGAACATAGTGTGTGATGATGGCGGTTGTGAGCAACATCCCTCACTCATTTATGCCTTTACTAAAGGTGACTCTCTCTCTCTCTCACACACAAAAAATACATGTTAATGGCGAGTTTCAGTAAAAGATGAGATGATGAGAAGACGGGAGAAACAACTAGTGACTCAATTTTCTCTCCTTCGTTTCCTTCCACTTTCATTCTGGATACTTATGCCCTCGCAAAGACCCAGTTTATTACACAGAGAAAAAGATGAGAGTGAGCGAAAGAGTTTCTTTTTTCCATTCGACTTGTGTAATAATGGGAAGAGTAAGGAACTGAGGATTTTCTTTGGCCACTTTTTCTTCAATTTCATAGAAAAGTGCTTAATGTATCTTCATGTGCAAACGGACATGGATACTTTATTTGGCTATGTGTGTAACTGATATCTCCATCCCTACTTTTATTTATTCAACCATGTACCTATGCGTATCTAAAAGTAGTCGTCGACCGGCCATTTTGCTCGGAAACTCAGCGAAAACGTCTTCAACGCTGGGTTCAACTGCACCAGTTTTGTAGGGCAGGAGGAAAGCTAAAACGGGATGGCCTTAACTTGTATGATGATGCATAGCCGAAAAGGCCAATGTTGGAATATATAGGAGCCCATAGTTGGAGCAAGATTCTGTGAGCAGGATATTTTATAGGTTCCAACATCCATAAACTCTCTGGCGGCGGTGATGGTGGTGTCTACTGAGTGTAGATGAAATATCTCTCTAGTTAGACAGAGAAGCGTAATGTAATGTAATGCGAGGCAGTTAGGTAATGGACTCTCTCGCATTTTGTCTCTCGCACCAACCTAGCATTATTGGTGGGTAATTTATCCACGAAAAGAAAGATGAGTTTCCTTTGCCGAGCAGAGATTACAAAAAAATTGAACTGAGCGCGAGGCAAAAGTTTTTATTTTTGTAGGAAATAACTAGCACAACTAACCAGGGAGCCGACAACTACAACATCTTCAAAATAGAGCACCAAAAAAGTATGCAGTGTAGGAGCAGTGAGAACAATTTGGCAAACTTTAAACGAAGATACAAGTTAAATACATTTTTTTGCATACTTTGCCCTTACATGCATATATTATACGCACTTTTAAAAATGAGATGGTTATAGGATAGGTACATCACCCCTCATTTCAGTTTCTCCAAGTTTCACTTTTTTATAACTCTTGCCGTTATCAAGCACGTGTTTTTTTTTTCTTGTAGAAAGTAACTTGACGCATTTTTGTTTTACCAATTTCATCTAGTCGAAAGGCTCGTGGTGTTGTTTTGCCGTATCGTCAGAAGAAACATCATTATCGTTATCACCTTGATGATATCACTGCCATGTATTTCCCCAAACAACATGGAGCTGGCCATGTTTTATGTTTACACCAGCCAAAATGAATGCCATATTTTTCGGTGTGCAGATGATAATGTTGAATTTTTCTTGGTAGTCATCATACTCATCTTGCAACTACTAATTTGAAAGTCTTGATGGTAGCTAGTTTTCAGCAACTACTTACCATGAAAACACTGAGCACCTTGTTTTTGTTAAGGATGAAATGTATCTTTTCGATGAGCTGTTGTGTGGCGAAAGCAAATATGATGTATAAATTTTACACAAGTGCTTCTTTTGTATAGCGAGTGCCAACAACATTGCACAATTGCACCTACTGTCCTTGTTGGTCCTGATTAAATGGGGAGGAATATAATTGCAAATTCAAGATGAAGAAAAATGGTTTGTTCTAGAATTTCCAAAGTTTACTTATTTCCCTTCAGTACATGTACCCAAATGTACCACAATCATTCTAATAATAGTTTATTCTCGGAAAATGTAGGTAAGTGAACTGACCTAATCAGAGAGAAACTGTGTTTTACTTATGTACAGAAGGCGGTATTTGTCCTTGGATAGTATTACAGTGCAGCCCACAGATTTTATAATGTTTATCTTGCGTGCAAAGGGATGCTTATGATTTAAGCACATGTTTAAATTCATCCGAAAATATTACTACAAGGCATAATAGGGTGCTACTTATGTATTAAAGATTAGCTGTACAACTTCAAAAGAGGATTTCCTTTGATGTAATGGTCGTCGGATTAGTCATTATGTAAATATTTAAGTATGGTTTGGGCTGCTCTTAAATATTATACTCGTCAGGTTATTTGAGAAAATCCTTTTCTTTTGAGCAAAAATACAACACTGGTAAAAAAACCACATCCCGGCATAGAACAAATTTACATGTATAGTCTCTGAATAATATATATGTATGGCATTGTAAAGTGGCGGTAATTTCTACTTTTGACAGATTCATTAACCCGTCCATTGTAAAGAATCTATTTGTAGCTAAATACACGACGCAAAATAACACCGTCGCATTGAATAGATTGGTTGAAATACAAATAGGCAAAGTTTGCTCTTTGCTAAAAGACAAAGTTTGAAAATTCATTGGAAAGCCGTGTGCGATATGGAGATGAATGATAAAGGCTTGCTGCAATAGACATTTATCCTCGTGCCTTTTTGCTATCTCCGTCTCGCATCTCTTGTCGTCTGACAATGAGTTAGACGGTTATTTGTATTATTTAGATGAATCATATAATAACGTGCACAGGATCAATAAATGATCTGCTTCAGTGCTTTCATTCAACCATATTTGCATTTCATTTTCCCCTTTCTCCCAGTTTATTTTAGCTCCCACTAACCTTAATGCTGACGATGACTGACGTGAGTGAAAGGGACACTGTATTGCAGAGTAGAATAAGTTTACTCCTAAGCTATTACACCCTTCGAGAAACGTGATTGACGAATAAATTTAACAACAGCTTTCAAAAAGTTGACAGACAAATGATGGATGTTTTTAGAAACAATTTAATACAGTAATTTACTGGCAAAATAACAATAATTATTATAGGGTTAATAATAATTTTGCAAAGATCAGGAAAGTTATTGTGTTTTTTTAGAAAAATGACTCACAAGGTTATTGAAATCATGCTGTGCACATGCATTCAATCAAAATAATGACATGAGAAGGCCGTCTAGTATTCATGTGTGTTTCACCAGCTCGTTTTTCTCTTTACGTCCCTATCCGTGTCCGTTATTCCTGGAGGTGTCCACTAAAAATTAATGTCTGCAGGCAAACATGAAAGGCTCTTTTTTCTAGCAACTGCGAAGCAAAATTCAACATGTCCACATTCACGTTTAAATAGTTACCACTCTCACTCAGGCACTTGTATATAATATAGTACCTATATGTACACAGAGGAAAGTAACTGTTTTCTTGCATCAGCAAGGCAAGCCTCTCCCTCCCTTTCACCGTCACTCTGACGGAACAAATTGCCAACAATTCTCTTGTTAATTACCTCTGGATTATCTGTGGATGGGCGGCTCGCCAGTTACTCGTTTGCCATTCCTTTCATGCCCACTGCTGAAAAACCTGCTAGGGCAGTAGACTCGTGAAATTGTATTGAATAAATCATAAATTCTAGCTCCGTCTCCACATTGTTTTCCAGAATTCCAGTTGACAACAGAAATATCAACATTGCGATTCACATCATTATCATCATCATCATTCTCCATCACATACAACTACGCAGAAGGTATACGAAGCTACCAATTTTTACTCTAAAAAAGCATTTTGTGCTCTCTGTACCGACCGATATGTTCACAACGCATCATCATGTCACACAACATACATAATACCATGGAGTATACGACAAAGAGAATGCGGTTTCTATTCTTTCTCACTCTGAAAAGTGCAAATATTCTAATTTACGTACAAGGGCCACACTTGACTCGATTTCTGCCTGACGCGAGTCCTTCCTATTTACACATACGAAAAATATAATCAAATAATACATTGTACGAATAAACTCTCTCTCTCCTTCCCTCCCCTTCTCTCTCATCGCATAAAACACACATAACGTGTATAGTAGTCTCTTGCATTAACTGCGGCTTTTGCTTTTGCCGTTAGCTTTAAATAAGTTTACTTTGATCATCCATTCATTTGCTCTTCCTTTCTTGTGTTTTGCAATAGTTTCGCGACTTTTTAGGCACAGCACACATTCATCCAACATAATACTCACAATCAGAGGGAACAGTGTACAGCGAAAGAATGACATCACTGTTGTAAATATCGCCGACGGGACGGAAGGAGGAAGAGGGAAACGATTAATAATACAGACTTTTACTCTCCCTCCACTTCTTCTTGTTCATGTGCAGTTATATGGATCGGACATGCATGTGTTGTGCTCTCCCACAGTCTCTTTTACTTTTTGTTCGCTGCTGCTGCCGGTACTGTTGCCGTTACTCCGTTTTTCTGAACTTGCAACATTAAAACGTGATATGAAAGGCTGATTCAGAGACAGAAACGGGAAAAGTTGTGTGTGTGAGAGAGAGAGTATATTTTGTATGGGAATGCATATCTTGGACTCGGAATTTCTGCATGAGCAAGCAATATCGTTTGATTTGAGCGTTCTGAAATTTCATTCAACTCAATATCCTTTTAATAAATGTCATCAAAGGAGCGGAATGGGAGGAGGGAGGGAATAAGCTTACAGCCAAACTCTGAGTTTCCTCCTTGAGTACTCTTGGGAAACTTTTTTCATGATCTTTGTGTTGAGTTTTTACATTCAAACGATAGAACTATCAGGGAAATTTGGATGAAGAAGATGGAAATGGGAAAGATGAATATAAGTAGACGTTTATAAGGACGTGTTTGTAGTAATGGAACGTGACATTTATTGGAAGAAAGTATAAATATGCATACCTACGGCTATTTTTTAAAATTGTGCCCCGGAATGGGAATAAATTTTTGATGACCATAAAAAACATACCTGCTTGTAACATGCTCGGAGAAACTTTTCAAAGCCAAGGAATAAGCCAAGTTAGATTTTCTGGTAGAGTTACCAAAAAATTTGCACGGTTCTATTTTGGAACGTACAACAAACTTATGGAATATATAGGGAATTGGAATATTACGGTTCCAATTAAGGAGATTTCTACGGAGAATTTCCTTTTCCTGCACAATGTGATCAATTCACAATGCGCCGAGATGATGCTTTCTTGTTGATTTGAGTCCCTGCAGGAATGCTCACAGTCAGTGACGAGGGATCGCAAATTGGAAGCTGGAACATGGTAGCATAAGGTTAGGCACAGTTTACAAACGCTGCTAGCCATTCATATTTATTCTTTACATGGCTAATTTCAATCACGGTGCTATAGTGCCGGGTCAACAACCAATTTTTCCCATGTTTCGTGCCCAAAGCATTACTGCAGCACTGTTTCACAACGTCAACGTCGTTTCTGACGCTAACGAGAGTACAAATATAAAAGTGATTTTTGTCAGCGCAACAAAAATGCTATTGTCGTGGTGGATTCTAGCGTCAAATGAGATACGTCATAAAAAATTTGCAACTCAGATTTTGATATTTAGGCGTGGTCATCAATGAAGTGGCTTGATGGACTAAATACTTTTTCGTGCGTAAACGAAATGATTAAACTGACACTGACAGCATGAGAAGCACGAACCAATTGTCAGGATTGTCATAGTATCGTACCTTTTTTATGTTATTTCGAACAAACGAACAAAAATGACAGGGAACCGTACGTGTTCATGCAAGCATATTATTCATGTAGCTGCTATACTTAAGTGTATGAGCACTTTTAAGTACTCCCTTGAAGATGCTTCTCTTTCCTTTCAGTTTTATCATCCGTCCATAAATCTCCCATTCTCAAGGCGACTCCTCTGATTACCAATGAAAATCCCCTTTCCCTATGCTCTCATGTAGACAAATTTAGTAAAGTTGTTGTGTCCTTTTAGCTCTGTGATCTTTCCCATTGTCACAGCAACGGTCATCATTTTGTTAAGCATGTACCCAAAATATATACTGGTGATGACTTAGTCAAGTCGTCGATGATATCAATTGGATGGAAAGGAAGGGAAATAAATGTGGCCTCCCTTTGAGCAAAACTGTGTCGTGTTGCCGCGCGTCTCGTAATTCCATGGTTCATAAAGCCTGTTTTCCATCACTTTCAAATCCCTACACTAAATTCTCATCCAGTGAAAGCAAATCTCTGGGAAAAGTTCGCTTCCGTTCTACTTTTTTCTCTTTGCTCCTTCTTTGATAGCGACGGATACATAATATGTGTATATCATACGGGCAAGCTTTTTGCTGTAAAAAAACACAGAAAAAAATTGTGAAGATAGTGGACGATTACTCTTCCCTGTGAAGAGGAAGTAACGGTAATCGGCAAAGAATAGTCAATCGCCAGTAGAATAGCTAGGTAGGCGGCACTGTACATGTACTTAAATATATACATGCATGCCTGAAATAATGGCAAAAGCAGCAAGCAGCCACAATTTATAAACGAGTAAAGTTATGAACTGTATCAAATGGGATAAGGAAGATAGTCAAGTCGTATATATATTTTATATGAGATGAAAAGACGACTATCGTAAACATAACTTTTGCCGATGATACGCTTTCCTTCCAAGTGTGTCCTTTTTTAATGCAAGCGGCATAAAATTCACAATATCTGTATATTAGGAATTTATACTGATATTTATTACAGAGAGGTGATATATATTGGGACAAACATTTCTCTTCATGTGATAAATCTTTCGCTTCCAGTTTAGTCCACTAAAGGGCTTCATTTTGCTTCGATCATTGTCACTTCTCCTTTCTGCGTGACTTGTCGCAAAAATACCTCACTCTATGTACATAATATGGATCTACATATATTTTCAGAAATACTTTTAGCAATCACTATAGTCGATCTGCTCTACTATTTCTTCCATAATACAAATATCAGTTGGAGAAAGTAGAATGATTAGCCATCCAACCATATATATCTTGATGTAGTCAAAGGACCGTCCTTCCATTTCATTCCACCTATTCCACGTAAAAAAAATTCTACAACCTTACTAACCAAGCAACCAAAGTGTCGTGTTGTACATGCAGACCTGTAACCAGTAACGTTTTTTTTGGAAATGGGGAGTCACCTTGTTCCCTTGTTTCCAAGTTACGAAACGGTATCGTGACAAGTTGCGACAATGTATCTACATGCCCCATGTTTTCATACCATGGCGAGCAGTTACATATGTATGATTTCAGTTTTTAATGCTTGAAAATATACACACACACGTACTCGTTAACCCGTATTTAAAAGCAGAGCTAAATTGGGACTTGAACCTTTGGGCTGACAAATGAATACATTTTCTTAAAATATTGTTGGATTTTTTGTTACCTTTTGTTAGGTAAGCAAAATAGCTGGAACAAACCACACTACTTCTTATCATTTATTCTGGAAAAAGGATTTGGTTTATGGCATAATTGTCGAGATTTCCCACTGTCGACAGGGGACACTGTACCAATCACTTTGCAGGCAAGGAACCTCGAGAAAAAAGCAAAAGGAATTTCTAGGATAAAAAGGGCTTAAGAAGGCGGATGAGAAATCGCATGATGCGTCAAGTACGAGAATCCATTCCAATTTTCTTTTCCTCCTCTTCTCTCGCATGCACTACATATAATCTCCTCCGCTTTTGCATTCTCGCTGTATGTAAATATACATGTATGGTTCAGTTGTAGGGAAATATAAGCCGATCTTAAAAATGTGTATTGCTGCAGTTGTTGCTGTAGTAGTGTTCAAGATACTTTATGGTATTCTATCAAGGGTTGACTTTATCAGTGTTTTGGAGCGAGGAAACAGCACACCAGAAAAGAGCATTGTTTGTGTTTGCGTGTGGAATTTTTTCTTTCTTGCTTTTTAAGTGCAGTCCAAGATCAGGATGCAGTTCCTTTCTTTTTCTCCTCCTTGCACCCAACAAGACAAAGCCATAAGACAAAAACCTTTTTCGATCATACATTAGAGTAGGTACTGAATCATATTTTATTCATTCCTTTCGACAAAGAACATATGTCGGGTTTTCACGCAGCAGACAAATGTTTTTTATATATTAGTCAGAAAAAATGGAAGAGAAGAGGAATCCAATATATAAAATTCCGTGCTGGCCTCATACAATACTCCCTCCCACTCATAAAACAAAGGCGAAGAATGCAATTTGAAAAGGTTGGAATATATTAAATGGGAAAAATATTTTGACGTGTGATTTTATCATGTACTCACAATAAATTCCTCAAAAAATCTATCGTGTGTACATGCGCTTATGTTACACGCACACGTCACAAGAGACATCTCGCTGATTCGAATTCAATTAGGCGTCTATTGTGCTGTGCCAAATTCAAAATACTATTTTCTACAAAAAAAATTGCCTACATGTGCTTTATGCTAATGTAGAACACACAGAGCTCGAGAGAGAGAGTTGTGTGTACACTTGTACAATATCGTGCAAGACGAGAGAGGCAACAAAAAAATGATTCATTTCTTCCCGTAAGCTCTGCTCCATTTCGGGAAACTAAATAGCTTGTGGACCTCTCTCGGAATAAATGTCCGATATAAAATACACATAAAACGCTCACTGGAGAATCATTTCTCCCATGCTGTTTTTTTTCTCTCTTTCTCTCCCACTTTCTTTCGCTAGTTCTTTACGTGGTGAAAGTGAACCACGACGGAGAGTAGGAGAACCGGCATGTATATGAATGAGAATAAAAGGAGAGTCAGGGGAAAGCGCAGAGTGTAATAGTAATTGTGTCACTTTAAAATGACAATCCCGTCTCTTGAAAATGTTTCACTGTTCTACCAAACGGAGATCCAAGTTTTGACTAGCTTCCAAGGAGAAAAGGAGGGAGAGTTGGGAGAAAGAGGACGAAAAATAAAAAATGTAGTACATGAAAAGAGAGAAACGGTCGTGGAAAAAAGGGAAAGTGTGAGAGAGGATCGGACAGAGACAAAGACGATTCTCTGTGAGAAAAGGTGGGTTTCATTCCCCCTCTCTTCTTCATAAGCAACGTGATACTTACTTTGAAGTAGCATTATAACGTTATTTACAAGGTACGAAGAAAGTGGAAAGAGAAACGAGATCTTGTAGACCACACCATGGGATATTTATACTTGCTCACGTATACCCTTTGCCACAAACACAAGGAGAATGTTATGGGTTTCACCAAAGTGGCTCTCTTCGTATACTTTGTATGGGTACTCGTCTTTTTTATTCACCATCACCCAGACCAAACTACATCACTTACCATACCGCTGCTGTTACTACTTACCGCACACCAAAATCACCATCTCTTTTTATATACCTAACCGACCCAATTGTCAATACATGCTAAATTGTACTTTGAAGGGGACAAACATGACAAAGAGACAAAATGCTTTAGAGCGCCTCTATAGTATCTTCAGTACTTGAACGTGTCTCAGTCTTCATCATTAGGGGCAGTAGCGTATATATATGGGTATGTGTAAAAGTGCAATGTCAAGTCAAGAAGCCGAAGCCGTTTGATACATAAAAGGGTATTATATATCTACATACTGTATGTAATGTTCCATTGTGTGTGTACGGTACATACAAATATAAAAGTTTAGGTCATATAAATATCGGAAAATTGACTTCTTTTATCATTGTTCATGCATCAGTCTATTTACTAGGCTAAAACGAAGTGTTTTACGGTCTTCTCATGCTACTACTCCTCCACTATTTCAAGTGCTTCACATTTTACTCGCCTTAAAAGAGAAAATTGCTCCTGTCCTTTCTTCTTTGAGGAGGTAATGTTGGTAGTTCGCGGTGGTTGATTTTGGTGGAATGGTAGAATAAGGACGGAGTAAAAGGAGAAGACAAGAAAGAAAGGAGAGTGGGTAGTAAGACGACCATAACTACGCCAGCATTACATTACTTTTTACCAAAAGAAGAACTGCTATAGTATTGTAACTGCGACTAGTTTCAGCATAAGAAATCCCTTTTCGCTCATTCGAAAGCGACATTTATTGTCTCCAAATCAGACATGTTTTATAGGCTGACATTATGAACTAACATTTGTACGCGGCGTTGTCATCTGAGTACTACTTTTCATGGCTCCCTCCTTGCCTTTCCATTTTTATTCTTTTGCAAAAATCCCACACTACACTTTCATACACGCACACGCTCTTCTCCTCCCCATGATCTGTCCTCGTGAAGTGGTACACTACAGAAAGT
This sequence comes from Sinella curviseta, assembly GCA_004115045.4. Taxonomy (NCBI): domain Eukaryota; kingdom Metazoa; phylum Arthropoda; class Collembola; order Entomobryomorpha; family Entomobryidae; genus Sinella; species Sinella curviseta. The sequence goes on along the minus strand of CM065489.1, from coordinate 17,627,322 downwards.
ATCAGTGCTTTTCATATGACAAAGATGCAAACACACTCTTACAGGACAATGTGGAACAGTACACACGTACGCAACCCCACAGAGAGGAGAAGGACATTGTTGTTGAGGATATGATGATGGTGGTCGTGACGGAGCTGGATTCTGGCTCTTATTTTCATCGCTCTCGTTCCTTTCCTCTTTTGAACAGAGATACACAAAGCTGTTTAGAAAATCCTCCTTTATATTATATTGCATCACATTCTTTGAGAGGATGAGCAACATCATGATGATAATGATGAACTTGAGCAAGCGTTTTCACTCGAACAAGTGGTAAACTTTAAATTTATTGTCATTCATGAAAGCATCTCTCTGCCACCAACGCCAGCACCACTGTTGTTAGTTATATCACCATACACGCTCATCACTATGCATTTGTCTCAGGTTTTTAACACTCTATTGCCATTAAATGCTACTGCTACAATACCCTACCTGTTTACACTTGGCACGATCAACATGGCCAACTCAGTTTTGCATGTATAAGTTGGTGTGTATGTGTGTGTGTGTGCGTGAAAGTTTTCACAAGAGACACACAAGCCCTCCATTTCTTCATTATCGCGCTCATCATCAGTATTCTATTGCCATTATTCCAACATTTTCATCTCGAGAAGAAAATGCAAATATGTATAAAATGGATCGTTATTATTATCAGTGTTCCTAACGGTGTTGTTATCTGAAGGGTTTATCAGAGGAATGCAAGAGTAAATGGATGTATGCACATTCTTTTGATGAAACGCCTTCGTTAATGGGCTCAATTAATCAACCCAGACAGTACTATAGTAACAATAATAATAGGAGCTGTGAAGCAACTTTTTGCGAGCAAGGGTAGACTGAGTGAGTGAATAGTAGCCAAAAGCAAGGAAACCAAGGAGCCTGGAAGATTTATTACATAATATTATGTATTTAATAGTCTTCTTAAGCTTATTTATAAACTGCCACACTGATACTCCTACTCACCTCTTGTAAACCTCGTTCCTTATTTTGCGAATGCGTGGGACAAAATAATTATAATACGAGGGGCACAATAATTACTGTTACAAAGGACTGCATATTATTTTCAGTCTAGTATACTACTCTGGAATTTGCACGACGTGCTCTCCTCTCATTCTTATGTGTAAAATGTAAACAAATTTTAATACAATATTTGCCACTAATTTTATTTTCCACGTGTATACACTTAGAGATGACATCATGAGCAACCATGCAAACTGAGGAGCAGAGTAGATAAAATTACTGGATATCATAATCCTCGTGATAAACATCACGTGACAAATTCTCCGTACTTGATGATTGAAACGACTATATTTAACCAACTTTATGAGCTTGATTTAATGTGAAACCACAGAGAGTTTGTCAATCCACTTGTCGAGACGCTTTATGCTGGCACAAAGTCTATTAATAATGCGCCTAACGGAAACTGACATGGAAAGTCTACGCTTTTGTCTTGTACCATTTACGTCCCGACATCGCATGCTTTCCATGCATGCACAAAGCATTGTGTGCATAGTCTCGTATATATTCAAAAATTAACTTTTCTCAAAGATTATCCTTTTAAAAAGTTTTGCAAGATAAGTTGAATGAAATAAGGACATTCATAAACATGTCTATGTCAATTTCATAAGAGATCAGGAAGAGATTGTGTGGTTGTGTTCTGTTCTGACTACAAAAGTATGACGGTAGTCGAATTTGGTGATTTATACTTTCGCATACTCTAAAAACAAGTTTGCTCAAGTTCTGGATAAAGGAAAAAGTCATGATAAGATTTCCAATGTGATAAATAAACAAGAGGGTATTTTATATAAGATGGCTGTGGGTATTTTTTTGCGGCGATGGAGGTAGTATCGGAACAAATATGAACGATTTTTAGTTTGGATTATGTAAGCCTTCTCGTAAAATCAGAAAATATTGCAGAGATAAAGATGTAGCATGATAAAAGTGTGGTGCTACTACAAAAGTCCTGTAAAAAATCGAAATATAAATAAGATCCTTTTTTGTCTAACTTTTAAGGGCACTCCACTCCTATACGTTACGTTTGTGTACGCAAGTTACGAGTGGAATTCACAAAAGTCCGTAGTATTACGTCGTTCGATGTTGGACTATTGTATAATAATAAATAATAATTGCTTTTATAATTCTCACTGGATGCGCAGAGAAATATTAAAGGAACAACAGCACATATACATGATATATAGAAGTTTAGAAAGCAATTTAGAAACAGTAATAAATCTTCATATTAGATACACATCACTGATTATCCCAAAGACGAGTAATAGTAGTAGTAGTTGTAGTGGAATGCGCACTAGGCTTCTGTATGGCTTAGCTATTAATATACGAGAATGATAGCTGCTTGCCCTCAGCTTCTACCTTTTTGTACGCTGTCCGGGGAAACTTGAGAAAAAATGTGTGCCTTCCAAAAAATGGATGTAAAAAGGAAAGGGTTTTCATCGACTTATCAAATAATTTAATCGGATAGATGTTTTCCTCAGTGCAGCGCACTTGCCTCGCCCATCATCCTTGTCGTCATCCTCGTTTCCTCCTTTACACTACTGCACAGAGCAGAAATAATGGCGGATTCGAGCAGAGGATTATTGCCTTTTATCGATAGAATAATAAAAACGATTATGGAGATGACCTCTCCGTTCACTTTGGTAATTCGTCAAGGGTTTTACTACCATTTTTTTGTTGGGTGCAAACTTGCGGGGTTCTTAAAATAATTGCTACAATTTCCTTTATTCTCTCTTTCTTGTTCGTTTTCAATCCTCGCTGGGTAAAGTTTGGCAGGCGTGTACCATAAATTTTGACAAAGCTCTCACATTATAATTTTTCTAGTAAAATTTTGCGCAAATAGCAACTAGTAGGCATAGGAGAACTATTGTGAGTAATGCTTTCCGAAAATAAAAACAGATTTTTTCGGAAAACCCCGTTGGTCTAACAAGGAGATATCCGGCTCCGCTAAAGAAATTGCTCAATCCGACAGCGCTCTGTCTATAATCTGTTATTTTCTAGGAAGATTACACTAATCGCTCAATCTGTCCAATGTACATATATATTCATATAGCCAGTCTTGCCGTATTGAGAAAACATATTTATGGCTCTCTGTCTACTTTACATGATAATTCCAAGGGTAAAAAGCGTCATAAATAGATATGGGTGGATAGATAAATATTTAGTTTCCTTTTTCCAATAACCACAAACATGGGAGCGTTCAATAAAGGCAAGATGTAATCATAATCTAGCAAAGAGCACAAGGAAACATGGATTTATGACAGGACTCACTCTGTCAATACCAATATTTATTCAGGATCAAATAATATTCTCCTTCACTATCCTTTATTCTTCTCTTCTATAAACGTTACTAAAAAATATTTAGTACTCCACCATCTGTTGTTGCACAGGAAAGCAGTTACTATTTATGTTTTCCGCGTCTTATTTCCGTAATCCATAATAAAATACGTTCTCAGCAGTAATATGGGTGTTGGTAGTATTCCCGAGAAAACGTAAACATATTTCCATGGAGATTTAACTGATGTGAAATCGTAAATATTTATTTATTTATTTATATATTGGCTAAAGCTGCTACTACTAACAACCTTTGTCTCTTATCCCACTCGATTCTAAATCCCATTGGCAATTCAGCGAATTTGCATACAATTTTGCGTATTTTTTATTTCTGATCTATAATCCCTTTTGCATTTCTTTACCCCAGAAAAGGGATTACCACATATTTATATACTAATAGTGTGTCTTCATCGTTTGAATCTGTGAATGAGACATCTTTTCGAGCGGTTTACGGCAAATAGGGCTGTTTGTAAGCATGTTTGTATGTTAATGCAATACAATTGATGTAATCGTCTATATGGAAAATTATTAATTACAGCTGTTACTATTAACTTTGCTTCAACCATTCAATAGAAGGAATGCTTTTGTAGCAAGTGTATTCCAACTGGATTTGTTCCTTATGCATGCGCTATTTCGGTTCGGTATATGAATACATAGTGCCGATATATAAACAAAGCAAAAAGTTTTGAAAATGAAACTTGACTGTGCTTTTACTCCCTCTCTGTTTCTGACAGTTATACAGTGTGTTACAGTTTTATCGCGAGGAGAGTAATACTACGGTCATGGGAATTGCCAAGTAAAAAGCTTTCGTTATGTCGTGTTACATAAACATAATATCTCTACTATAATAAAGCAAGTATTTACTTTACAATAGTCTATCCAAATGTGCATGAAGCATGCAACTGCGTATATATATATTCTTTTATAGTATAATATGCGACTGTGTATAGAGGAACTCACCTTCCTCCCAACTTCACACGACCACTATTGTGTGCATGAACAGGACAAACTAAATAGTAAAGTGGCACGTATAGATAACCAAACGGAAGAAAGTAGTACACCGACAAGCCAATAAGCCATGTGGGATGACAGCAAGTAAGCGAAAAAATAAGTGAACCATCTAAAAAGCATGAGAAACAGTTTTATGTTCATTATTCCCCTGATCGTTCTCTCTTTCTCTATAATGCACAGTCACACAGACAATGACTGTTTCCTCTCATGCATGTCTACACATGAGTGGTTCCAACGCGTATACGTCTACCTATTCTCCTGTATCATCCTGAGAACAAACTAACAATAATAAGCAAAATAAAAAGATATCTGCAATCATGCCGCTGCTGCACGCGCAGACACATTGAACGTGTATCCAAAATAACTGACAATGAAAATATGATTGGCATTTAATTTCCTAAGAGTGTTGAAATTATAATGGTAGCATGTATACGAATTGTTTGTTTGCAAGAATTCACGTCGCTGGACATGGAGTAATGAAATGTTAATAAATTTGGTGTATGTACAGTAAAATACATCCCCTGAATCCGGCTAACCGATGTAAATCCGGATAGACGCTTGCTTGACTAGACAAGATAATTCGATCGAGAAATAATTGAAACATGATGATGTTGGCGGCGGCGGTGGTGCTAGTGGCAGTAGTGATTTTGATGTTTGTGTAGTAGTACTACTGACTATGGGAATTTTTGCCTTGAGGCTGCAGATAAAAGGTGGGTGGTATGTACGTGCTAGTCAAGTGAAAAATAACTGTGTGTACGAGGGGGTATGTGTATACGGCACAAGTCAAAGATGATACAATGGAAAGCCAAGAAAGTGATACATGCACGAAGCTCTAACATTATTGCTTCTTTCCCTTAAGCTGCAAGATCCAATCAGATGCTGGAGCCTTGCCGAGAAACATTTTCTTATCTTCTTCCTGTAGCTATTTAAATAAACACATACGCTTGCACATTGCAGTTAGGTATAATGACGGTGGTGGCGGTGGTTCGGGATATTCCACAAAAGTTAATGGCTGATATATACAAAGGAAACATGTGCATTACACATATTGCCGTCATGACATAAGATATACCCTTCATCTTCTCACTCTTCCCACTCTTGCCGGAAAACAGATTGAAAAAGTCTATAATATTCTGGAGTAAAAGTAGGGCTTCCCCTTCTCTCTCTCTATGAGAACATAATCGACAAGTAAAAATGAAAGCATCGTTTATCTCCCACACACTCTCAACTCAATCGAGTCAAGAAACACACACCATTTTACTTGGCATAGTCGTACAAGTGGTGATAGTATAGCAGCAACAGCAGGACTATATAGTAGTACGAAAAAAATAAGACGGATCAGCGTGAATGAAGACAAAAAGGGATTTTTCTTGCAAACAACTGCTGCTACTGCTTCTTGATCAGGAAACAGATTCTCGTGAAAGTAAAGCCATACCTTAATGCACACACAATGTGCCCACACAAACACATGTGTTATATTATCCTATACATTGTATGCATGTTCCCATTTTTAAAGAGTGGGAGAAAGTGAGAGAAAGAGAAAACGCAGGGAAAAGTTGGTTTCACTTCTCTATGACCTCTGAGAGAGAGAAAGAGAGAGCTTACTTGTTAAGAAAAAATAATTCTCTCGATTTCCCGAATCCTCTTGTCTGGCAAGGAAGATTCTAGATAACAAAGTAGCAACATTTTTAGTCAATATATTTAGTTTCAACTTTGAAGCTACATAAAAAGTTTCTAAACAACACGTATCTATACGCTTGTGTATGCATGTATAGAGTATTTAGGTAGTATAGGAGTGAGTAATATTCTACTTCTGCCAAGAAGATGATAGCTTGACATCGTTATCCTCATATCACCTTATTTTATATCATGATGCTGGCCATGATGATGATGACGATGATTATACCTATACCTAATACAGTTTATTATTAAGGAAGCACGTTCCCAACCTCGGCAACCTCTTTTTAAAGATACAACAAAAGTATATTTATCATCATCATCTTCCTGTGGCGGAGAGAGAATGTCTGTGCACTGCACACTGACATACTCTTTCTATCTACAACTCCACATCTGCCTCTCCAAAAAATCAAGACAACGACCCGCTCTACGTCCTTTTCTCAGGACAAAATTGGGATTTTACTTGCTAGCTTGCTTGCTTGCTGCTACACAGTTGCACGTCGCTGACTTTTTTTTGTGGGAGACACCAACTTACTTACAGTTTACACTCTGTAACGCAGCCTTGCTTACTGCAACACTGCTTCTCCAATTGTGATACAGTCAGTACACAACATTGATGGGTTTGCTCTCAAGAAAATAATGCAATTTCCCTCGGAAAAGGACAAAGGACACTGAGCATACTGGATAGAGGAATGGTTGGTGGTGTGTGAACAAGAGAATGTGGATAGGCATAATATGATCATGTTGATGATGATCACGAGCTCCATCACAAAAGTATTTATACAGGGAGGATAGAAAAAAGAAGGGGGCCATGAGAGAATAACAGCTTGTACGTCCCTGCTCGCCAATTTTTTCCACGCTACTACTGTATTGTGTGGCAGTAACTGGGTACCAACAGATCACTACTGTTTCCTTTCCTTCTCTTTCTCGGTTGTAGCGCTTCCCATGCTGATTCCCTATCACCTATTTCCCTTGTTCTTTTTTCTCCTTTTGTCATGAAATCACCAGTGCCCAGACACTGTTTCAATTCATGTGCATAAATACAATACCTATTATTTATCATTATCATTTCTATTGATACGAATGTATGTACATTTCAGAAAAGGAAAAAAAAGAAAGTATGGTGGTGGTGGTGTGTGTGTGTGGGAGAAGAAAAGAAATCCCATCTTATTGTATCAACATTATCGACCTTTCATCAATTGATCTTTACCGGGAGGAAGCCTATTTGTCCATCATTTTACGCTCAAACGGAGCAACATTCTTTTTACCATTGCTTTCCATTCTCCTCTATCACTTCTTCCACCACTTCCTTTCGTTCTTTCTTTTGTTGTCAGCTAACAGTGCAGTTTTCTTTCCCAAAGAGATACAAAGGTGTACAGAGGAGAATGAAAAAATCTAAATACGTATGTAATAATATTGTGTCCCTCTATACCTACATGATACACCGATAAGGTTAACATCTATATACCTTTTCGGGTGTCTTACTTGTTGTTGGTATCATCGCATTTTTCCCATACCTTTTGCTTTTTCCGATGTACAAAAAAAAGAACAAATATCCGTCAATTTTCTACTGTCCTTCCCTTCTTATTATTTGTCAGCTGGACATCCATGTACATGAGGTTAGGCTTTGTTACCCTTCCATAATTGAAAGAAAATCGTGGGAGAACTTCAGGGATGGTCGTGTTAAATTCGGTATCCCTTCTAAGGTTGATTCCCTGTCCTGTCAGGAGGTCAGAGGGAATCTGGGTTACTCGCCGTATCGTTCTATCTTTTCGAATGGCATACCGTCAGGCAATTCAGCCATTTATATGTAGTGGTACCTAAATACGATCAATTCTTTCATGTCTCTTTCCAATTTTTTTCATATTTTCCCTTGATAAAACGAAGGCGCAGCTGACGTGAATAATATATTCTACGTTCTACTCCATTGAGAAGAATGGAAACGACTACAATGTTTTTATTGATCTGCACTCTCTCCTACTGTATTAAATTTGGTGGAGGAGAATTACAAAGGGGACATCCAAATGGAACGAGAGAGAAGGAGAAAATAAAGAGAAAAGTCAAAATGAAAGTTTTGCTGGAAGTAGATATCTCTTTCTTGTTTAAAAACGAGAAAAGCGGAATGCTATACTTTCACTCGACGTGGCATACATTGACGCACCACGAGACGTGAGCGTCCCACATAAAACATTTTTATTATCCCGTGGTCCATTATTTCATTAGTGGGTATTATTCCATCAAGTAGTAATACTTTAGATGTACAATTACCATCGTGTTTTTGTATTCTGCTCACTTGGTGCTTACACATCTCTACTTTTTCCTACTGAAATGTCCCAATGCTATCGAGATCATGATCGTGCTGGTTTACGATGATCATCATTCGTGTCGCCGATGTCAACGAAAATGTCGTGGTGGTTGTCCCGCCACAATTTTTTGTTGTACGGGACACGTATATAATCTGTAATTTTTCATGCATGTCTCTCTCTCTCCTGCCGCTAGTGTTTGCCATCAGAAAAGTTATCCCAAAGAATAAAGGGAAAATGAATCCAGATTCAAGAAGAGAGAGAAAAGGAACTCAAGTCGCTGTGGGAATTAGCTGACATTTCCAAATCCAATTTTCCTCTCAAGGCACCACCGTCATCATCATCATGAGCAATATACCTAAACCCTTTTGTCATTTTTCCTGAGTCGTCACACACATATCGCAATGTTTGTTTATTCACAGAAAGGTAGCGTACTATTTGTTGTCCCTTTAGGATGATGCTAATAATGATGTAGCGATTATTTTTGGCACACATGATATCAGCAACCGGAAAAAACTCAATTGCTCCTGACAATAATGCCATTTTTCTCGCCAGCTCCCATTTCTATATATCTGAGACAAAATGGCGAATTCATTGGAATCTCAGTATATATGTACGTAGAGATACAAAATATTTCATAAAGAGATGGACAAAAATTCGTAGATTTGTCCATTCTCAGGTGGCAGCCAAATGACATTTTTATCCTACATCAGCTTGATGCTGACACACAATCTAAGATGTTGTTATGCTTCCTTCTACATACTTAACAACAAGAGCGGTGCTTGTGGATATGAGGCAAGAAAGTTGAAGGAATGAGAGGAGGGAACGAGAGATGGACTAGTAAAGGCGTTAGTAAATCCGACACAGTTGTTTTCCACTTTCACCTGAGTTTCTCGTCTCTTGTTCCTTTTTCTGGAAAAGCCCATTATGTATATTATGCAACACGCTTTTTTGTTTCTTCTCCGTCTCATCATCTTCCCTTCTTCCGAGTTTGCATCCCATTGTTCTTTAATATGCATGAGGAAAGATGATGATGGTGATGAAGAAGAAGAGCATGACGATACAATATAGGGGAAATAAAAGTGGATGGGTCGTTCCATTCATATCATGTACTTAAGCACTTGAGTGGACTGCCTTATCAAAGTTATGAAACACCAGTTTCTCGGAGAAAGACTGCGCGTTTTTCATAAAACGTGAGTACGTGTTTGTGTGTGCCTGCATTCATCCCGTTGCTGCCTTTCATTCATATATTCTCTTCATCAAAATGAAGAGAAAAATTGAAATGTAGGAAGCAAGATATGAGAATGGCGGATAAAGGGAACACGTTTTCACTCTTATACAACACAAGCATGTTATGCATATTGTACGTAAGTACCCAGTACAAGCATATTTATATAACAGCAGTCTGACTAAATGTTGGGATATAAAAATACGAGTAGTGTGCAGGGTGTTCTAGTAGTAGGTAGTATTTACTTTGAAGTGGGGCAAGTGAAATAATGTAATCCAGGTGTGTATTACGATCTTATAGCTTGTGCTGCCGGTGCAGTTGCCGCCATCACCCTTTAGAAAGCACTGTTGCTGCTGCTTACTTGGTACACTTGTGTATAAAAATACTACTGAGCAAATACATATTTCTTTCTTCTCTAGAAAGAAACCGACATGATTCAATTCTTTTGTTTGGTGACACAGACGTCATCATTGTGATCATCATCATTTCTGTTGAGATTGCTGCTATTGCCACAAGCTGTACGTTTTCATCCTTGCTTACACATTTTTTTGTGCTTTTGTAAAGGAATCTTAAACTAATAATTTTACGTTTGGTATTGTGAATTTTTAATGAAATAATTTGTGAAAACTTTGATGGTTTTAGAGCTCTTTTTATTCTTGTTACTGCCAATGGTGAGCGAGTAGGTATTATGCTTTATGAAGCATAGTTGTTGTTGATCTTGGTGGTGGTGGTCTACTGCTGCTGAGAGCAGGTTGGTCATTACCTTTTATCATCTTTAGAACAGACACGCAGACAGACAATCACAAGTCTGCTGCACTGTGTCCTGTTCTACATACCTACATGTACCTATGCAGTTCTTACTGCAATTTCTACTTTCGAATGCCCTCAATACTTCAATTAATCACATTTTACAGACAAGGCATTTTTATGCCATTTTTACCTTATAGGAGGTCATTACATGGGGGGTACTTCTTTTTATCGTACGTCCCCGTACGTTGTCTAGAATTAACATCAGCTCATAAATTTTTAGAAAGTACAGATTACAAACAGGTGTATCCATCTTAGCAAGTATAATATTTAACAGTTGTTGACACAGATTTTTTTTTTTTTTAGAAAGTAACATTTTACATCATTAATATTCATCATACATCATTAAGAAACATTTTTGAAAGTTCAACATAATAAACAAAATACATATAGTTAACATCATATAAAACAATATAATTATACAGGAATCATTGGTCTTCGCTTTGTATAGCGCACAGATTGCAACATTATAATATTATGAATACCATTTTACAACATTGTTAAAATACCACTTTTATATATTTTTCATTTATATATATCATCATTTATTTATTCATTTATTTATATGCCCCTTTTTATTATTTAAATATCATATAAGTGCCCTTTTATTTTTGTTGCTTCATAATGGTGTAATATAATATCATTAAAATTAAAAATCAAAATGTGGCTTGCATATAATTAGTACTATGATTACATGCTTAAAAAGATATACTCACATCAGGGAAATCACCTGAAGAGTACAAGAATTGTACATCTTCGCACAAAGTATTATAAATTCCTGTTATTAATTATTTTTACCTTTTATATCATTTTAACAATATTCATTCCTTTGCTATATATAAAACTTCATAATATTTTCTTTTTATAATGTATTTCATTAATATTAACATTTTTATAAAATCAGCTGCGTTTTGTTTCGCTATTAAGATCCATCCGTTTTACGGAGGAATTTTCATGAAAGTACTAATCTGGTCTCAGATTTCTAATATAATCAATATTTAAGTAATTGGTCATTTAACTCCCATATTAAGCAATTTTAATGTAAAATTTGTATTGAAAAATGTCTACCTATACACTTTATGGACTTTTTGGTGTCTGTTTGTCTATAACACTAAAAACGGCTGGATACATTTCTAACATGATCGTATCAGGCTCAATTGCGTACATTGCTGGATACATATTTTTATAAGTGTGCTCTTTCTCATTTAGCCCCAAAATGGTAAAACTTGTACATATTATGTCTGTGTTATTATTATTATCAATTTTTATATCATTTTTCTGCTGTTCATTTTGTACTGTACTTTTCTCATTCTCTATTTCTCTATAAAAGTTTTCTTTACAAAAATGACAATGACAATTATCTAAAAACAAATATAATTTCTTATATATTCTTTCGCAATAAGATTTTTGTCTCTTTAATTTAATGAAAATATCTACGTGATTTAATAATTTATTGATTGTAACGTTTGGTACTTTATTATAAAATTGTCCGATTATCTTTCGATATTCCTGCGAGACGTGGGCTCGAATTATTTTTACTTTTGCATCTAAACTAATGGCGTTACCAAATCCAGATAAGTACAATTTAATTGAATGGCTGAACTGTCTAAAGGAGTAATTCACTAATTTATTAATACTAGGATAATATATCATACGGTTTGGTGATGTTTCGTTTGGTGATGGCTGGTTACAATGATGATGTTGAGAGTAGTAGGTCTTCTTATGATGGAACTGATCACAAAATCCTGGGAATGGTCCAAATTGAATCTTCTTTGTGGCCTTTTGATGAGAGTTTTCAGCGGATTCCGTTACAAAATTAATCGTCTTTCGGGGTGCCATTTTTCACTAATTTTTCGGCTGAAAAACAGGCCGTTTCAGGGTCGATCCGTGGCGGATTTTCACTGTGACCAAAACAGGTGGCCTGGGGTGCACCAAATACTGTTTTTGCTTGGCACCGTAGACACTATGCACTCTCCGGCTCGCTGGGAGAAACGTTTGTCCTCAAACGTAGGAACGCGGGTAGAAAAATGACGGGAAGGCTCCGATAAAACCCGGTGGAAACTTTTCGGAAGGCACCATGTAAAGGAATCTTAAACTAATAATTTTTACCTGTAATTTAGGTATGATAAATGATTATAAACTTTAGGCTTTTTATCAGGTTTCTGGCAGTACTGCATTTATTAGCCAATTATTGGGTGAGCGAGTAGGTAATCTTTAGGTGTTATTGTTGCTGTTGTTGTTGGTATGTCTGGTGGCCTACTGCTGCTGAGAGCAGGTTGGTCATTACCTTTTATCATCTTTAGAACAGACACGCAGACAGACAATCACAAGTCTGCTGCACTGTGTCCTGTTCTACATACCTACATGTACCTATGCAGTTCTTACTGCAATTTCTACTTTCGAATGCCCTCAATACTTCAATTAATCACATTTTACAGACAAGGCATTTTTATGCCATTTTTACCTTATAGGAGGTCATTACACTTTTTCATTTTCCTCGCCGGGTTTTCATGTGTGTGTGTGTGTGTGCTGTAAGATGACGGAGCGTCAGCAGAATAATATCGTACTCACCATCACATAACGTATATACATATTTATCCTCGGAGCAATTGCCAAATATGAGATGGATTCCTCATACTTTTATGAGTGAGTGAGAGTGAACCAGGGTGGAAAGGGTGACAGTGGAAGGGATTCCTTCTTCTGTTTGCAGTTTGCCTTAAGCTTTTCCTCTACTGTTTTCTTGCTTTCCCTTCTTTCTTTCTCTCTCCCGCTTTCACCGTTTTCTCTCGTTCTCTCTGTGTTTGACTGCGTTTCTCGTTTCATTTCCAGTCTTTTTTCTCCTTCTCAAGTGTTATGCATATGCATGCTAGAGGTACGTACATGAGCTACAAAAGATTTTCTAAAATGGGATGGCATGTTTGTAATGTTTGTATGTAAAGTAGATATGTTTCTTGTGGTGATGGTGTTGTTGTCGCAGTAGCAGTGGCATTTGCAATGTAATTTTAAAATATGCTTTTCTTTCTCCAAACACTTACGTGCATAACATACTCTTTCCAACATGATGGCACCATACTCGTCGTCGCCGTCACCATCATCACCACCACCTTATTTGCATACTACAGTAGTCTTTTTACTCTGCGAATCAGATGAAAAGTTGGAACATCATCACGCCGTGCCGGTTATTATTATTATAAATTTTGTACACTTTGTACTGCTACCCTTGTCTCTGTCTTGGTTGTCTTTGTCCGTCTGCTCGCTAGCTGGGAAAACGATGCAACTTTCTCCCGGTACCGCTGCTGCTGAATCATAGATTAGCATATAAGCTGTCTCGCTCAGTTTCATCGTCGAGAAAGAAAGATGTTGCGAAGTAGCTGGGGCTGGCAGGGACGAATTGCAACATCAGGCAGAGGACAGATCATGCCCTACTAGTCACCATTACGACCACTGTCATCATCAGCATCGTCGCAAACCAACACCATACGGACAAGAAATCTGGAATGGAAAATGGAAGAATTCTCTCAACTAAAGAAAATATATACATTGTGCTAGGCAGACACAAATATACTTACTGTTAATCTCGCACTTGACGCACTCGACGAAAAGGGACGTGGAACTGTTGAAAAAGGAAATCGTTAGAATTTAGACCACACACGTTAAACTTGACGAGATGCCTTGCTACTTCTGGCAATACCTTTCCACAATCTGTATTACGTACCGTACTATACGAGCAAGGACCTATAAGAACATCTTTTCTCATCTTCAACGTCCTCGTGATCATCACATCACGATCACTCGGGTTATCATCAAAAACGAAAAGCCATCATAACAAGCAAACCTGCCTTGCTGCTGACGATGAAAAGAAATCGAGAGAGGGAATGAAAATGAGAAAAGCGCCTACTTTCACCCAGGAGAAAGCACCATCATCATCGTCACATTTAAGAGGAATAAGAAAAGAAGAAACGTAACAGTTGCGTCTCTTCACACATCTTCTCCTTTCTCTCTCTCTCTCTCTTTCTGTCTCCCGCTCAGTCACTCTTTCTAAACGATTTTTTTACTACTGCTGGCACAGAAAAAAATCGGGAAGCATTTCTCCACCAAAAGTCTGTTATTGTGACGGTATCTTGACTCCGTGACAAAAATTCTTTCCAAGCTTTTCACTTAAATTTCTCTCCCTTCGTATTCCGTTTTATGGTACTGCTTGCACGCTTCTCAATTCTTTCCTTCTCTCAGGGAGCACTGTATAAGAAGAGGAACAGGAATGGTGGAAATCGTCGTAGAAGGTGCCATAAAAAACTTCGGTCCAACAAACAAGCTTTTCTTTCTTTCGCAATATACTTGACTCCCGATCCACGCTGTCCCCATTGTCATCCTAGTACATAACATACAGCCCTGGCGTTTCAGGAGAAAGGCACTAGGATTGCTCTCTATTCCCCTTGCTGTAGTTTTGCATGTGTGCCTCCAAGAAATCTTCAAAAAATATTGTTGGTCCTTTCTTTTTCATCTTCTTCCTCCTCCTACTCCAGGATATGATAATGGGGTCTTTCTTCTCTGATATATAATTCTGATGCAAAATGTCTGCATGTAATATTCACAAACTTGGCCTCGTCTCATTTTGCACTTCACCTCCTACGTTGTTTATACGTCTGTATATCGGTGTGCAGTAGCAGTGGTAGTAGCAGTAAATGTAAATCCCGTTCTGTCCTTTGCAGTTGCAGCCCCTGAGAATGAACTATGAACACACTGTGTGTGTGTATCTTATGTGCATTATGCGTCTTATGTACTGCGATGGTGATGATGGCCGTGTGCAGAGTGCTGAATGATCTTGCATTCTTTCTCATGATATCTGTATGTAGAGCAAGTGTGATAACTTGATAAAATGGCTAAAAAAGAGGGAAGCATTTGGTGTCCTTTTATTACTGCTAGTCTCTTTCTCTTGTCCCACTGGTGCATCTGCGTGGTATTGAATACGTTAAAGCCATATGGCTTTGAGCAACCACCGTGGATAATGACGGCAAAGCATGTGTGTGGCAAGATGCTCTCTGTATTAGAATCCATAAAATAATAATGATATGATAACAATTCGGTGAGAAAGGAATGGAGTCAACCCAGGACAGCTTTAAATATAAATGAAAGTTATGTACTATTGTGCAAGTGTGAATGTGTGTCTCCTGCTGGTAAGATGAGCATAGTGGACATTTTGGTACATTGAATGAATATGAGTCTATAAACATGATGTGCATCCTACATATAAATATTTCATTGCAAAACTTTGAACAAACCATAAAGATGAAGTAGTGGCGTAGTTGGGTGTACATACGTACGTAAGTATTTGCAATTTGTTCCATCAAATCAATACTTTTATGGTTCAATCTTTTGGGCAACCTGCACGAACCGAATGCCATTTTAAATACGCTATTGATTATTCTCCGATCGAGTGCTTTCCTTACTCCAGGTGTTTTGCACTAACCATTGAGCACACCACCCAGTAGTCATTCACGCTGTTTTTGCTGCTCCAGTCGTCCTTGCTCCTTGATGTTGACGATAATGATCAACTGATGGAAGGATAGAAAGAGCGAGAGTGCGAATGTGAATTTGGTGTGTGAAACTGTGTGTGCGACTGTGATGGAATGTCGGTTTCAGATCTCTCTCTCTCTCTCTCTCTCTCTCCTTTTATCTATCTCGTTGTTGTTACTATTCTCTCTGGATGTCGACAAGAACGGGAGAACAATTACTCCTTTCTCGCTGTCTCTCTGACATTTCAAACCTCTCCTGCAAAATGGCAGTGACACATCTCAACGAGGGAAGAGATCCCAACTGACTTTGCGGTTTTGTTGTTAAATGGCATAATTTCTAAGGTAGTCCTGCTTCTCCCTTTATGCTAAATATAATGCGCAGAAACGTACATAATCTATACGTATACGTGCCTTACAAGGATAAGTGTACAATTTCCTTTCAGTTTTACACAGACAACGGAGATTACAATTCAGCTGTAAGCATTTTACAACACGTTTTATCGTGGTTCTCTTCGCGGTGAGTGTGGATGAGACTGAAGTGACATTGTGCCATTGGAACTAATGACCTTTTAGTTTTATGCTCTTTCAGTCACTTGCCTACATTCGCCCACACCTACATACATACTTGCAGAAAGCCCCACCAATTTTCTCTCTGCCACTACAATTTTGTAATACGGACGTGGTAGAGGCACAGACAAGCTTGGAAATGAATCTATCACAAGAGGTATCTCTGTGATAGAGGGAGAGTGCTCAGTACACTATCACTGTCATCGGTATAATCATCATCGTCCTTCAAGTCCTCTTTTTTGAACAGCAATAAACCAATAATCTTGATAAATCTTTTTATAAACCTTCCTTTTTTGCGCCGTTACATACCTTCAATTTGTGCAATATTCTCCCTACAAAGGGGAACGACTGAAAGAAATTGGAGAGCATTTTATAAAATTCCTCGTAATTCCCCACCGTTCCACATGTAATTCAACACTACTTGGTTTCTACGACGAAAGCCTATAAGCTGAATTCTCCTATACCACTTCAAGAATAGGTTTTATTGCGGGCCATACACTAAACACTCCGCGTCAGTAGTGTCGTCACCTTATGAAATAAATGAACGAATTTTTGCGCATGAGATGAAAAAATGGGAGCTCTAGTGGCGAATTTGAATTTCACTATAAATAGAATTGATCATCAATAAACCTGCGCCACTAGTTGCTAAAGAACTTTGATGACGATGATGATATATAAGGGAACTGGACCTAAATACACAGGAGGATGAGATGATAGTGAAGTACTAATAATAGTACAGACGCTTTATTCCGCTTGTTTTGTCTCTGTGAGTTTGTCTTGTTTGTAAAAACGAAGATGGGATTTTAAGGCATTATATTTCATTGTTTCCTTTCCAACTCGAAAACTCCAAGTTATCTTTGCCACGTACTCTTTACCACCACCGCACGACGACTATTATTCCTGTCAGCTTTTATTATTATAATTCTACTGTTTCACAGTGAAAGAAAGAGATAGAGAGAAGAGGAAGAGAAAGCCTGGCCCGGTCTCTCAGCCAAAAGGGAGTTTTCACGATGAGGCTGATGATGATCATCATGCTGACGACTAGAGAGCAGTAACAATAATGTTTGCACTTATATAATAGTATCCAATTCCCTCTCTCTATATAGTACTCAGCAGTTATTTTGCACAATTACTGCCACATCCACGCACACACTCACATAAACACATATTTAATACAAGAATATAATTCATTGTAGCCATTTGAGAAGAGGAGAACAAGAGTGGCACTTTTCAAGAACATACTATACGAGTGGTACTATAGTAGCTTCCATGTTCTATACCGTCACCCAATAATAGGCGCCTATTGTGTTTTGTCGTCGTCGTCGTGTCGAATGTATGTACGCGTATCATTACTAATTTTGCTATAGACTGCCATAAAACAGCTACTAAGTAATAATACTATTGCTACAAATACTAAATATTATTATGCCGTTACCACGACCGTTCACTAGCTTCCTTTCACTTAAGTAAACTTTTTCTCTTAATATTTGAATACGAATGGTAAACTCTTGATGTCGCTTGGCCATTATTATTACTACTGTACTTTTGAGTGGGAAAGAGAGAGAGACAACTTGAATAGGAGTCGAGAGAGGGAGAGAGAGAGAGAAAGTGAAGTATTGTATGACGTTTAAAATTGTCCTCCTCCGTTACCATTATTTACACAGCTATGCTCTCCTATGAATGAATTTGCCATGCTCGGAGTAAATATGCCACCGTAAAACTATCAACTATGCATGCATGGAAGCATGGCAGCCGCCATTATTATTCTCGTCTTTTGTATATAAATGAAGGAAAACGAGAGCGAGAAAGTGAAGGAGACAGAAAGAGGAATGAAGTTTTATGCGAACATTACTTCATTTCTCCGTCACTGCTAGTTTCCACTTTCCTTATTGCCAGGCGTATAAATACATATTAGATTTGTAGGGATGTCTTTATGGATATCCTTGGTAGAATTTGCAATTTCCTCTTTCTCCCTTTCCGTGAACGAGTTGAAACAAATTTCTTGCGAAACTTTACAATTATTGCATCCTTAGAGGAGAAGATGAAGGACATATTACATTTTGTCGAAGTGCACATTATATTTATTTTACTGACTCTGTCTATTAATCTCATTTGGATGTGTTAACTTTTTGTTTACTAGAGAAACAAAAATGGAAAAGTATTGTAACAAGACATGACACATTTCTGCAATTACTACGATAATGTCTTCATCATGGTTGTTATTGCAAAATTTTATGGAGGGTTGTTCTCTCTCTCTCTTTGAAGCGCTGTTCTTTGGTTTCATGGGCTGCGATAATAAATCAACTAATGAAACAGGCGGAATATGTACTGAAACGAGAAAAGAATTTCAACTATGTATTTAAATCCGTAAAATGCAATAACTATGATGTTTACAGTCTCCAGTACAAACGATCGGTCGTTTCTACTTGAAAATGGTTTAATGAGTAATGGATTTTGTATACATTCTTTATTTCATTTCATGGTTCGGTTATAAGCATAATTACTTGTTTTGTATATGATATGAACTACTACTGTTGCGAATTTTCTTACCGGAAAAAATTAGAAAAGTAGCGAAATCAACATTATTGTAAATGCGACAACGTTAATTCGTATAATATATTATTACCCTACCGACGCGACGACGACGACGTAAAACGGAATTGAGGACTGAACTAAAAGTTTGTAGCTTGTGTTTGTATGTGCGCTATGCAGACAAACGGTGGCATAGATCCATAATATAATTCGCCACCAACTGTGTAGAAAGCAATAATAAAAATATGATATGGCCATTAAAAACCGAAATGCTGTAAAAATATTAACCAGACTGTACAGTGCGCGCCTTTCATGTCCAATAATAAAAAGATAATACAGTTGTCAGTCAGCAGGAAATGAAATGATCACGATACTGATACTGAAGATACGATACATATATACACGGCTGCTTTAACGCCACTTCCTTTTCAGCCCATTTCGACCATAATATATTTTATGAGTGGGCTTATCATCATCGAAAGAGCAAAAGCAGAAGGAGTGTAGCAACAGAAAACATACATGGAAATGACTGTAAAACATTCGAGCACGCATTAAGTGTAATGGTGTAAATCGCCTGTATACTGTAAAACGGGACCACAACAGTTTATCACTCACTTTCTCCCTTCTTAACTCCCTACTTATTTTGTGGTTGTTACACCAGATTACCATCATCGTCGTTAACGTATCGTGATGAATAAATGAAAAGAACATGCGTTCCAAATAACCCACTACTAGTAGAGTACATAAATTTAACGGTATTTCGCACCCATTTTCCAGAATGTACTTTTAATTTTACAGGACAAACAAAGAGCATTTTCTTTTATTACAGAAAGCCATCCCACTTTTCGGTTTGCAGTTAATGGTACGTATCACCACAAGTTTTTGCCTTGCGAACTTCTACTTTATTACAAGGGGAAGCAGAGACAGACGGCAATAGTTTCATTGTAAAAAAAAAGTGCACAATTTTTCTCGAGAATAAAAAGTGGAGAATTTTACCGTTTTATATTTTTCTCATGGGAGTAATAACAGAAAAAATGTTCTTTCTGTACAACTTACTCATCGTCAGTTTGAATAACTTGTGCACTCATAAAACTTCTATAATTGCAAGATGATGACGATGTGCCGTGTGTGTGTGCTGCATTCACACATAAGAAAACAGGTCAAATAACAGATTTCTATAACATTATGGGGAAAGCCGAATGCATATTTATTATTATTATTCCCGTAACATACATTTCACAAGGTTCATATTATACGAACAATATGTTGTATGAGTACTCTACACATTTGTACGTAAATATCTGGTAGAGTACACTCTCTTTTCTCATCTTGTCCTCTGTAAGTTTGGCCCTCTTCACCATATCCCCTCTATTTCTTTTCTTTTTCATAAAAACAGCAATAACTCTTGTTGGGTAAGGCATGACTTGGAATATTTGTGCAATAAAAAGTGAAATGGTGTAACGTAGCGTTTTCTCCTTTTACCCCAGTACCACTCTAATATCAAGCAGAAATTCGCCAACAAACCAGTCACTTTCAACTATATAAGTTTGTTAGTTGTATTAGGTTGTTGTTAGTGCCTCTCTCCTCTAGCTTTGTCGGTCGGTCACTTTACATTTGTTAGTTCAAACGGTAAAGTTTTAAGGGCCCTTCTTCAATAATCGGTTGATTACTAATATTAGTCAAGTCTTCCTCTTGATATTGTGTACTTTCAGTCGTGTCTCAAATGAATCACAAAATACACTTGTCTGCTCTTGTCGTGGGGCTTCACTTGATTTCAGTCCTGTCGCAACTACTTTGCGCAGAAGGGTCATGTAGCGGATAAAAGGTTATGTCCCCTACCGTACCCCCAATTTACCTCCAATGATATCAAGCTACCACTTGCTATCACTATCAAGATCCACAACCGTTTCTGTATCTATTCACCATTTTGTAGTCAATCGTCATCATGTCGATTGATCTCCTGCATCCCAATTTAATTCAATTATAGCTGAATTATCTCCAGTTCACCGACCAATTCATCATAATCATTTATATTTCCAGTTTCAACGTGATATTACTATCCCATGCAGCCCAGCTGTTCCCCCTTTCATCCTAATCCCACATCATCTTAGTTAATTGACATTGGCACCGACAGTTTGAATTTATTTACTTATTTTATCCCCTTACATTACAATGGAAAATGCTATTGTAGCCAAGGTACTTACGCAGCAGCGCTGTACTGAAACATTCTGTAGTATTACTTGAAACTGTTTCCAGTTTGTGTGTATGTCTATTTTATTTTTCTACCTTCTCTCTATTTCTCTCTCTCTCTCTCTCTCTCTCTCTCTCTCTCTCTCTCTCTCTCTCTCTCTCTCTCTCTCTCTCTCTCTTTGCTCAACAAATATTACTGTTTGTAAGTAAAAAGAAGGTTAGAATGCCGCCGTCGGGGAAACAAGTAAGGAGAGGAGTGAAAGCTTGGAGCTAGAACAGTGGAATAATATTCTACACATGGGAGATGAGAGAGTACGTAATAATATCATGAATGACTGTGTTGCATACTTACTTCCACTTTCCTTTTACCCTTCTTCTTCTTCATCTCCTCCTCACAGTAGTACCTCCACCTTATACTAATACCGGGTCAAGTATAGGACGTGACGGTTGTTTGCTTATGGTTATAGCGTTCAAGTATTGCATGATAAAAACTTTCTCTTTTATTCTTGTTGATACTCTGAGCTTCTATTCAAATATGATTTTTTTTTCTATTTTGACTTACAAAGGAAATAGAACATAGCAAGCAGCCTATTGTTTTTGAAATGTGTTTGAAAAATGAAAAGTTTTAGTACAGATCATGATTCCAGTTCCTCTGAACTAGTGTGATCAAAAGGAAGCAAATGCAAGCATGTACATGCATATATTTATTTGGAAACTACTTTTATGTACGGTTGACGCCGGGTGAAAGTTAAATGGGGAAAGTTGAGACAAGGGAAATCTATACCTACGAACAGATAGTAAAGTCATTCGTTTTATTATTAGTTTTCATTACCTTGAGCAATAACTTTCTACACCTCTTTGTATGTCAGTCAATGGCTTAAATTTAGCCTCCAAACTAATTTCGTAATAATAGCAATAATAATGTAATTCCAAAAATATGTTGTCACTGAATTTACTCGCTTCCACATACCAAGCAACCACAGTTTGATAAAAGGGTTCAATTAAAATGAGTGACTAAAAATAAGTGCATTGAATACTTTATCCTGTAACAGTATTAAAAACCAAAATCTACTTTACCCTATACGATGTGCAAAGCAAACCCAAATAATCCCATTGAATGAAAATCAGGAGACAGTGTAGTGCTGGTCAGTGTCCATTTCAAATGAGGATTTGGCCATTCTCATTCGATATTCATGACATTTCAGTTCCTTTCCCAAGTTCTTCTCTAGAACGCTTAATGCACAATTTTGGACCAATCTTCACATCAACCTGATAATATTGTTTTCATCACGTCCCAGCAGCAGCGTAGTAAAATAGTTTCATCAACGTCACCACAATTGTCGTCGATAATGGAACCTTTTAATGATGTCCTTTGTACACGTCTGAGTAGAAAAATGATGCTGGTTGATTTACACTCTGAATGACTATTTTTCAAGCTTCGAACATGTATGCCTAATTACTATATGCTTTAATCGAATGGCATGCCACCTATATATTAACTTGTTACATCATCACCTTTGAATACCCGAAAACGTTTCTTTTCTGGATGAACGAATCACCCTAACTTTTTATGAATTGCATTATTCTCGCTGGTTGAAAAGCATTCTATGCGAGAACATATTTACTATTATGTTATGTTTGTGAACACGGCTAGCAAGCATTCACACGAGCCAACTCAATATATATTTTTATACTTTTCAGCAGTAGACATGTATAAAAAGGGAATAGAAGAGTGATATGAAAAGAATCATCATCTATTTCCAAATTCATTTCATTTCTTTATTCTCTTCAACTTTGAGCACTTTGTATTTTTTTCTCTGAATAGATGCAAGGCTGAACTTAGAAACGCAAACGTGTATAGGTATTATATAGGTTTCATATACATTGTACAGTGTCCATGTATTAAAAATACGAAGCTGTAGTAAACTAGACAGATATTCTTTTCTATTCTTCGATTTTGTGTGCAAAAAAAGAACTTTCCATTGCTCCTGTGTGAATGAGCGTCGTTATCGTCCTCCTTCCTACTCTTTTTTCTCTCCTCTTGATGTCCTCCTCCTTTTCACTCACTATGTAATAATAAAGGGTAGTTTGTAGATTATGTATAATATTCAAGTGCCATTCACGTCGCCGAGCGTTCTGTCAGATGTATGCCTCTTCCCATTCCTTCGTTCAAGGGAGAAAGAGAGAGAGAGAGAAAAAAATCTTTCCTCGATTTTATTTCTCTCTCTCTCCTCGTTCTCTGTTGGCTCTTGAGTGTGTAACAACAACACAACACACACGTAGACAGAAACCAACAAGAGAGTTGTATCAGGAGGAAAAGTAGTGATGATGCTGATATTATTATTATAGGTATTACTCTAGTTTTCACTCCTTTTCCTTTACTGCCTCTTCGATATTGACTAGGTATATATATAGCATTTTTGCTTGTCATGCCACATTCCCTTTATACTCTCATGCCTCCTTTTTGATTTATAGTTGGGCTGGACTGTGTACATAGGTTTCCCATTCCCTTCATTTCATCGATAAAAAGGATTGAAGCATCAGCATCATTACGTTTCTCCTACAAACACACTTCTCGAATAAAGATATTAAGTATGTGTACTACAGCGATAAATAAATAGTAGCTTTCTGAATGGTGGCGGTATAGTGAATGGGATAAAGCGGAAAGAAAATTTTAAAAGACGACTTTGTGAAGAAGATGAAGAAAAAGTGGGAGAGTCATGTGAACTTTTCCTTTTCCTTACACTCCCACAGCATACTTGAGAAAATCTCGGGAATGGAGAGGACACAAGAGTTGTATTGTGGAGACAAACACAAAATCACTAGCGATTAGAAAACGAGCTGAAGTGTAACCTTAAACTTTGAGCATGTTTTTAAGAGTTACTCATTCGTCATTTCATTAGGAGCCATTGCTACTCTAATCACATTCGTTATTGATTTATCTGTACTTTTAAGCTATTTAGTTTTTTACCAGATGAAATCGTGGAAAGGAAGCAGATATTTCTAGATCTCCTGTGCACAACCAACAAAAAATATTTATTTAATTCATTTTGTCGTCGCCGAAAACGCCACTCATTTAGTGAGTAATGATAAATGTTATTGGCTTATGTCTTAAGGGACATTTTATCAGTTTGCTGATTTATCACTGTAAATATTGCTCATTTAAAGGCCAGCTGAATGGGCTAGTTTGTTTTTTCGTTCCCAAATGCGCGTTGATGACATAGTGACGCTGAAGTGAAAACAATACTGTTGTGAAAACTGTTTGTTTTGTGGAATGAGCTCTTTCCTTTTCCATTCGCCCCATTCTTAATCCAAGTCGCTGTCTAACTCTCCCCATCACTCAAGCTCCGTATATAGTATTTTTGTAACTTTGGGCACATTCAACTCAATGCTAATAATATGCCACACGAAACTAAAAGCAGCGAAAGTTTTTTTGTTCACTTTCCTTTTCCGACTCGAAATATTTAGATAGCAGACAAGTGGAAGCACTCGACATGGTTTAAGTCAGAAAAAACCGTGTCTCACTCACAGTCAGTCTTTTTTCATCCACCTTTGAAAAATCTACCCGAGAAAGAAATGATAAAATGTTATCATTTCGCGTAGGAGAGAGAATACATGCAAACTAAATTACATGATTATCCAATTTCCTTTTGTTTGCATAAAGTAAGAATATAATCCGTCTTATATGAAGGGACATGCATACTTTTGCTCAAGATATTAGTACCGTATCATGACTATAAAATCGGCGTTTCAATCTCTACGCTTGGTTGATTAATTTGCTATGTCAGATTTCCGCCTTTGTTTGCATATTTTATTACTGTTCCACACATTGAGAAACCGCAGTGATAAAACATTTCCAAGAACTGAGATATACCATTCCATTATTATTATTAAAAAATAATAATATAAAAAATGTACATGTCATCAGATACCATTCACAATCAGTGCAGCATTAGCATTACTTTCACTCTGACTGTTAAAAACAACTGAAGCGTTCTTTTTAAAAATGCAGCGATAAGCTAAGAGAAACTTCAACGCGATTTTTTAAGACATGTCACTATATTTTACTTGATACGCCTTTGTTGAGGAAAGGATGATTATACGGCATGACGGGAGAAGAACAGGACGAAATTAATTTCATGCAAGTCACTGAAATAAGCCTAGTCAGTTAAATGAGAGTGGAGTGCATTTTCATCCCATTATCACACTCAGCTAGCTAGCTAAAACGCTGTCGACGCGAACGAGGAAAGGCCCAAACGTGTGCAGATGGATGGATACACAAATAGATACTTATTATGCATCAGCCTTGGAAACGAATGCGCTGAGGTGTATAAAAAGACGAATAAAACATCTTTCTGTACAGTTCTCCCTTCTTTAAATTCAAGTGACCTAGTTTGATGACGATGGTATCAGGACTTGAGTTGGTAAACTTACTGCATACAGCTGAGACCATATAGAATGCTTTGAATTTGCATAAGAGCTTATGTAGTTAACAATGAGGAGTATCATAGTTGCCGTCATCATCGAGAAGAATGAAGAACTTTCTCCTTTTCCCAACAATTCTGGAAGGTGAAATGACATGTTGTTTTCGTATGAGCCATATCATATCTTGGGGAAAATGTTTCCCATGTCCAATATGACCAATCGAAATGCTTTTATCGCCCATGGTAACTTCAAGTAGTTGAATGGTGCAAGGAGCGATGTGGTCAGGAAACACAGACAAACATGTCGGTAGTCGGTTACAAATTGTATGCAACTTGCATAACAATGTATTCATGTACCTATTTATTTGTTGGGCCAAGTCCCTCATCGATTTCTCCACCCGAATACAACGTGTCCTTATTGCACCACTATCAGCACCGGTTTAACAGAGTAAAACACCGAGTTCCTCGCTTGACGTTTATGTCTGAAAATGTGGAAAGAAACAAGTACGGTTGCATGGCAACATATCATTATAAACCAAGACTCCACCTGATCTTATAATCTGTCTGGTTTCCAACCTTCTCTGCCCACTCGCCCTTGAAGGCTAATGCTAGCGGGAACTATGTATCATTTTCCACATTATTATAATTCAATGGCCACAAAAGTTGTATATTATTACACATAATAATAATCGTTATGGTCAGTTCTTGTGTAGTGTTTCTGAGCAAAGATATGTCATGTAGTACCAGTTCTGTGTAAACCGAGTAATATAAAACTACCGGATTATGACCTGTTTGGATAACACTTACATGCAATTTTACTATCTAGCCAAATATGACTTCTTTCTGGAATAATGAGCCCGAGCCGCTGGTCTCCTGGATATGAGAATCGTTTGGAAGGACCTTCATGAATTGAAGGATACATTTGCCAGAATGAACTAAATAAATGGACTGTGTGGAAGAGTGACTTGTGAAAGACAGACAAACATCTTAGTCGTATAAACCATACCATTAGCATTTAAATGCTCTACAGATTAGCAGACATTGTATTAACACATTTTTATTGCAGTATTATACCTCTTGTCCTTTGTTCAACTTGGCATTGGTATTATAAAAAAACGAGGGAGAAAGAAAGTTGGAATTGAAATACACATGCTACTTGACTTGGTGATTGAGGCCTTGAAACAGGTCTTTCAGGAAAGTAGAATTGCTATACTTTAAAAAGCAGTTGAGTGTTCTACATGCCTACACTACACATGACGCATACATTTCTGCCTTTTATCTTTATGAACGGGATATTTTTATGGATTGTTACACGATGCACTCCGCCACCAACTATTATTCCAAAAGTAGTTTGTTAGTGACAGGATTACCATAAATAATTTGAAATGTTTCCACTAGGGTGATACTGAAAAATAGAAAAAAGTGTGTAATAAAAAAGTTTTACTCCTTTTACTCTTCCAATGAAACTCGCATACACAAGTAGTAGTTTTTTGAGATTGATTTACAATTTGCCAACAGTGTATTATCCAGTAAAACAAAAGTTTTCCACTTCCGTATTTTGAATAATATTACTAAAAGCATTTACTATTAGTATTAAATTACGCTACGTAATACGTCTTGTGTCTGTCTGTCTGGGTACATCTTCGAGGCAACTTTCTTCGGTTTTCAATGTATCTTATCAACTATTGTATCTTATACACAATATAGGGAGAAATTTCTTAAATGAAATACCCAGTTGCCATTAAAAGCCAAATTTTGTTCCACCAATAGGGTAAAGATTATATAGCATGATCATCCGAGCGTGGGTATACTCATTATGGGTCTATATGAAGCAGAGTAAATACTGTATGCAACCCACATCGAACCGGTCCCAGGGGATGATGGGGTTAACGTCATTATCTTCACAACGAGTATATTTGGATTTTGCTCAAACTTGGTAAAGGACCTATAGCGTCAAGGCAAGTTTCTGCTTTTCTCACGAGTGCAACTGAATATTTTATACATCGCTTCTTGTGGTTGATCTGTACGTTTTGTCGACCACGGTAAAAAACCTTGCTAGTTATTATTGGCGATATGGAACAGAAGATGTGTGTGCAGATCGTTGATGCTCACAATGTTTAATGTGCATTATCTTCCAGTGAACCGCGCCCACGACCCGATCACCGGTTTTGCAAAATAAATGAGGCTTCCCATTAAAACGCTATTTATGGAAAAACCTACGGCATGCTTTTCTAACTGGCTGAAAAAATACTAATTTATTTATTATCCAATTCTATCATGCTTTTTTTGACAAAGTTACATGTTGTTAGCTGTTGCATGTTTGCGAAAAGGAATTAGTGCATCTGAACTTTGATGACGACACAACGAGTGTGTGTGGGTGGTATTTTAATGAAGCAGAAAATTGGGCAACTTTATTTGTTCTATCTTACGAGAGAAAAGATTGTAGAAGGAAAATATTTTGAGGTAACTTTTTAATTAACAGTTCCAGGTTTACTTTGTTTTATAAAATAAATGGTGTTGCAATTATCTTCACCAACGTTGAAGTCTAATTTTGACGACAAAATATTGAATGTTTAAAAATATTAGTATAGGAAGTACCTCATTTCTGAACGTGGTTAGAAAAATATTCTACTGATCGCTTTTGTCATATTGTATTTACCGTACCAGCTCTTATAGTATCTTCTTCATACAGATTGTAATATCTTGTAAAGATGGGAAATGTGAAATCCCCTTTTTGTATGCAAATTGCGATTTGCATAGCTTATGTTCCGATCATAGTAGAAAGTAGGATCCGACGTAACTGTATACACAAGAGTCCGTTCCTGGTACACCGGATTATTACTATATAGCTGTTTTATTTATTCAAGTTATCGATTCATATGCCGGGCCATGCAGTAGGCTATCGCCTTTCTTCTGATAATATTTTAGATGGCTTGTTGTCATGATCAAGATAGATCGGGTGCATAGAATTCATTCTGTCCTGAGAGTTATGCATTTATTCCGTCTGCCAAATTCCCAGCGCCACCATCGAATCTGTTCATTGTAGAATCACCGCCACCACCACCACCACACATTTATAAGAGCATGTATCTGTATACTTGTTTTCTTCGTAATAATAGCAGAGGATAACGCGATTAAGTTGTCCAGAGATAGCGTACACCTATTACTCACACGAACTACAGAAATGGTACAACAACGTGGCATGAAAACGAGAGATTTCTATCAAAGAAAAAATACTTATGCACTACATATAAATAAATAAATAAAGCATGCTTGTCGTCTCCATATTGGTTTTAGCGGTGTATTTTTTCGGAAATCTAGTACACTCGAGCGATGAATCGGCACGCCAACCCCACACACATACACATTATTTCTTTCACATGTTATTCGCCAAGCAATTTCTCATTGTTCCGTTTCAGATCTCAAGGTCCCATGACTGTGTCATGCAACTGTGTTTTGTTTACTTTTTCGCATGTGTGAGTAGTTTTATGGGCCACCCTTGATGTTTGTGTGCATGTGTGTGTTTGTGTACTTTGCATCTTCATCTGAGTCTTTTCCTTTTCATAAATACACTCCCAAATAAATAAATTTGATGAGAAAGAGAGTGAGAGAGCACGGAAGATATTCTCACACGTCGATTTTGCAAATACGAGATTCCTCGTCCCTCCATTGCGTCGCATGCTTGAACTTGCTTGAACATGCTTGAACAACTCACTCGATTTCCTACATTCACGTGAATTGATATTTCATTTTGGATGTAGTTTATATATACCTTATCCTGCACATTACCATTGCATTTACTTAAACTACTTCCATGTTGCGCATCTGCAAACTTTGCCCTGCTCTGCTCTAGTTATTTAATTACGAGCAAACAGTGTAGAAATGTTGATCTTCCACCTTCATAATTTTATTTACCTGGTAATGCCGGTGTAGATTTGCAAATTAAGAGTGGCTGGCAGAAGGGATTACAGTAATCCTACACCTCCGCAAAAACACCGTAATAAATGCCTGATGTAATTTTACTTTCAGATTTTAATTTAGGTGTAATGATTCAAGGCTGGGTGGCTCTTCCATTTAAAATGGCGCTGTTTGTAAATTTACGTATTCAAGATAAAGATGTGCCAATTTCGCGCCATCAGATTAGTCCATGAAGCTAATGATGATGGTGACGCGTTTTAATTTCCTGGAGAAAGTGGCAATGCATGCAAAGCATGTGTGCGTTATCCTGTGAGTCAGTCGTAAAGTTTGGCAAAGTTTACTAATTCATGCAAAGTTGCAAGACGCATGTAAATTCTTGCTGCCAATAACTAATCACACGACAGAATCCCTAACATATTCTGATCCCATGCGAACTGACAGCTAAATTTCCGTGAAAAATAAATAAATCATTAAAACCATTTAGCTATGCCACGTAGCAGAAGATAAAGACCCAATAGCAAGTCATACCATCTGTATAAATTTATGGACTCTTTCCGAGGAAGTAGGAAGTGACTAAACATTATGAAGTACTAGTTCATTATTAACCGTTAGTCAACCGACTTGGTATTTGGGACACGCACTTGTTTGAGCATTGCGCAATGCAAATTAATCTCGGTAGTGTATTTGCTCATAACGATACTCTTGTAGAGATTTGATCTTGAAGGAAAGCTTAATATTATGTATTCTACGAATGTATTTAGGTATATGCGTGTAAAGCAATCTCATCGAGTATCAGAACTCACAATCAGAAATAGCATAATATAGCTTCACGTGTTTATATTCTACAAGTCCTGCTTTTAACTTCATTAGTGCTGCAATGGAATTTATTTCATGTCATCTGCTAGTCACACAAGATAAGCTGAGATTTCCAGACTTCCCGACTACATAATCCGTTTGTCAGAAATTGTTTTCTGCAAATTACACCCTAGGCTGACAGATAAGGAGTTGCCTTGTTATTTTAACTTTACTGACTGCTGCAGTAGTTTTCATCTTTAGCTTCGCCATGAGTGCAGGCAGGATATCTAAATATTTAGGGGAATGACAGAAATCAGAAACTTTCTCAAAGTTTGTTGCACAAGTATTGTCATTTTATGACAAATAACAAGTTGGTACACAACTGATGAGCTTAACTACACGAGAAGTAGGTAGGTACGTTGTGTACCTACCTATGTTGTATGTCGGCTTAGAAATCAGTCCAGGACAGACACCGGAGGAGGGGTACGAACGAAACACCTTGTTTCCAACGACATCAACATTGCCAAGCATGGCTGTTGCATGAAAGATTAGATCACTCACTCCAACTTCCCTTCATTAGTGTCATGTTTCGTCGTACGACACACTTACCGGCATACAAAAAATGAACAGGAACATCAAAATGATATAATGAAACACTTGCCCGTCTTCATTCCGCCTTCTTAGAAAACATACTAAGGCCATTATCCCCTGTTTTCGTTTATTTAGCCTGGCTTCTAAAGAAAATGAGTGTACACATCCAAGCAAATTGATGACAGGATGCAGGCATCATGGACGGAATCAACTTTCCGTTTCCTCCATTTTTATAGTGTATAGGAAATGAGGCTAAATGAAAGTTGGTGGCGGAGAGGATCAAATGGATTTAACAAGGCAAGTCCTCTCTCTCTCTTTTTTCCTCGCATTTCGCGACACAAAATCTTTGACTCTCCCTGCATTTCCCTCCAAACTAAATCCCTCTGAGAGTGAAATACGCACATATTCAGAGAGAGAAAGAAGGAAAGAGAGGACTTGTCTGTTGATCTTGCAGAAAAATATAAAAAAGTACTGTACACATCCTCAGCCACAGCAAACAAGGCGGTACGGTTGCATGTAGTCCCTCTCTTTCCGTAGGACACTGAACTGGATCGACAACATGATCAATCAATGTTCCATTCCCCCAGCAGATTCTCTAGTTCATCCGTTTGTCAGGGTCTATCAAGGATGTGCGCCAGAAAGGTTGGACTTTTGATACCTGCTACAAGAGAATCCACTACTCGGTAATAAAGCAATAAATACACGAATCTTTCAACGTGCCAGGTATGGTGGGCATACAAATAAGGAGGCCGTGCGACAAGAGCGTCTCAATGGCCCTCTTCAAGAAAAGTCAAGAGAGGAGAGAAAGTAGAGGGAAATGTACTTACGAGGGCCCGTAGAATGAAAATTCAAGTAGATAAACAAACTGTGTTGATATTATTTGTGCAAAGACAGTTTTCTTTGAGTACAAATATTGCATAATTGAAGATGCTCATTCCAAACATTATTTTGGAATTTATGTAATTCTCTCAGAGCTCCTGTGTAATAAAAGGGCAAGGTAGTACAAAATTTGCTGTCCTTGTGATCATAGATGCTCGGCTGATGCAGTGAATAAGAAAATCCTAGTTCACAAAATAATGTCACCAAACTCTGTTCAAAGACTGATGCACAACAACAATGGAACAAAAATGTAATGTTTTATAAGTTTTCCAAGTCAATAGACATACATATATATTGACTGGTACATCTATACGATGCCATTTGCAGTCCAACTTTACGTAGCAAATATTTCTCCATAGCATATTTACATCAGCCAACTTTCTTCAACTTTCCCACTTGTGCTTTCTTTCATTCCAAACGAGTATAGTAATGGAGCCTCTCTGAGATATTATGTCTGTCTAGAACGTAATTGATTGTCGCGTTTTCTCATTTTCTAGAAGGACAACTCTATATTTAATGCGTTGTCATAACGCATTTCACGAACAAAAGTATTTCCCGGTTAGAAATCCTGTCCTTGTGCCGAGACAATTCATTGTTGATTAAAAGTACCTCCAATTTTCACCGTCATCATCCTGACAAAAGAAATTTTTCAACAATCAGTCCACCTCATTTTCATCACAGAACGAATACATGCTCGTCACAAAAATAATGAGAACCGGCACATATAATCTGAAGAAATAGGAATTCTTTTAGAATGGAAGAAAACTATTTTTGAAGGCAATATGCATTTACTTCCAAACATAGAACTCGGTTCGTTCTAATAATATTATAGACTGTACTCAGAACACATGTACATGCGGTAGCGTACCTATATCCACTGATGGTCCGTCATATAATCACATTTACACTACGATGCTAGAGGTACCGCAAGTAGCGGGAGAAAGTTACTTTCTACATTTGTATGATTCTGTCCGTCTGTAGACTTGATATCTCTAGAAGGGGGTAAAATTCCGTACATCAGCTTTCACCATGAGGTGTGCATATATGCTTTCCTTTGCTGTCGCTACTTTTCAAAATGTCGGTTTATTATATTATTCGAAATCATTTGTGATGGTTGCATATAACCAGCATGTTTGTGTGTATATATACTTTTTTATTGTTTGACTAGAATGTCATTATCATTGTTATTTGGCTGATGAAAGTCAGCTGGCAGCTGATAATTAAAAAAGTTAAGAAAGTATGGGAGTTGTGCGTTGTTTGCACAGCACAAAGAACGGGACACGATGAGAGAAATCATGAGAGATAGAGAGAGTGAATTCTGTGGAAACTTCTTGTTTTTGTCTTTCCTCTGAGTTTATAGAAGTATCAGTCAGTCTGTTTTTCTTGCACTTCTGCTTTTTATATTTACAATTAGTTAGCGCTTTACGAAATATGTCTATGTGCTATTTACTATACCGCCATTCGTTACACTTACTACGCAGCTAGTAGTCTGCCCTCCTTATAGAACCTTTTATTACGCAAATATAGAGTGGTAAACACATGTAGCTGTCTCTGCGCTCCACGCTCCCAATCCGCAAACCTACTCGCTGCGTGCATACGACCCTGTTTTTTCTCATCATCTTCAAAGAACAAACAATATTCATTCGCCATTCCATTCCAAGCGGAAGGAAAAGAGAATTGAGGATGAACAGGAGTGTGGATGCTCTCGGTCGAGAGAGAAAAGTAAAAGGAACTGACAGTGAAAGGGATTGAAAAAATGCCAAGACGAGGTAGAAGTAACTGTAAAAATGCTCTGAGCCTTTCCTTCTCTCACTCTCACTCACTCACTCCTTTCCCATCGTCGTCGTCATCCAAGCAAAGATAAATATAAATATTTTATACAACTTGCTTAATTATAAAGTATTTAATAATGGGGAAAGTAAGGCATGGCATTCCGCCCATGATTGTTATGGCATGAAGTACACAAGTTAAAAGATTTACGGTAAACTACGTTGCGCTAGGAACAAGATCGTTGTCTCTAACTAGGACAAGAAAACTACTTGCTGGTTGATATATATTTCTCACAACAATTGATTTTAGGGAGAGGATCATGGTAATTCTGAAATGCAGGAGGAATCGCACTGTGCCAAGTGATCTGGAAAGCTATCGACTAATGTAAGACGCATTAAATCCCTCGTAACTGAAAATGTTTTTGTACGTGTTCATTTTTTCTGTCTTGATCTTGCTACCAATCATTCAGTCAATAAAATGGCATACGCACTTCACACAGCTTAACTTTTGATCTTATCACGCATCCCGTGAGAGTACACCATCTTGGCGTGTTTTGAGCTCTTACTGGGTATGTTATTTCTCATTACCATTTAAAAGTGATGTGATCACTATGAACCGTTCAGTTACAAACACGAGACGTGTTACGTATTCAGTGCTAACAAGCTTGATTACCAAGTCAGGTATCTATTGAGCAGACATGACACTACCTGTTAATTAACTTAAGCAAGCAACAGCAAGCAAAACATCACGATAACACCATCCAAATGTCTAGAGAATTGAATACATTAAAAATGCGCTGAGAGTAGCGTACTGTAATGGATCCGCTGCACATTGAAAAATGCTTCAGTATTTTGATTTAGCAAACTAGCGAAGATCTTCTTTTCCAGATAGTAATGATTTCCTGATCTAGAGAAATGGAAATTTTGGAATATCGGTACACAGAAATTAGTGCGATGTGCTACGTTAGCCCTGTAGCCTGCAGCTTAGTTCGCCGATCCAAAAAGAAGAAACTTTTGGAAGAAATGTTGATGAGGACAAACATGCCTGAAAGTAGTGATCAACTAGTACTGTACTGACTGTACTGAGCTGTCACTCAATAACTGCCAACAACATACCAGTCTTCAGGCGTTTCTCTGCCAATATTTAGACTTAGTGTGCTTTATCGATAGCACCTATAAGTCTTATGATTTTCTATTTTTAGGACGCCTTTTAGACGATCGCCTGATCGCCAAATTTAATCGGAAATGTTTCTGATTACATGAGTGATCAAAGGCTCATGTTTATACTGCATTATCAAACAATTTCTGAAAAAGGAACCGATGAACAGTTTCTGCTGAATCCATTCAATACTGGTCATATAAACACGTATAAATTTGTCGTCCGCATAGTGGTGTAGGAACACTGGTAGTGTTGACGATGATGACAATACCGTCACCACTATTTACGTCTTGTGGTGTAGTAATGATGAGCACAAAAAGAGGGAAGATGTATGCCAAAAGGAATACACATCAAATGTACACAAAACAGAGGAAGCCGCCTGGTTTTTCGTCTTCCTTTTCATCTTCCTTCAGTTCTCCTTATTGTACAAGTGCTTATTTTCCTTTGATTGTCTTTGCGTGACAATCTTCTTTCTCTTCAACCGTGTACCGTACCGTAGATACGTCGAAGTGGACCACTTTATTTTGTCGGCCTTTGTGAACGCACGTCAATAACCCAACACACTTATCTATCAATGTATAGAATATTACCACACTGCGGTTGACGGGGGTCATGGCACTATGTATTCAGTTCTCTTTTAAATACATACTAAGTATTCTCTGTCTTTAACATTTGTTCCAACCTGAACTCACACATAATGCCGAATAATATGTTGTCTATGCGATTTGCAATTTCAATTTCGTAACATAAAGCATTGTTATCCAAAAGGATGTTATATTCGTGGAGAAAACTTGAGGTTTGCTGACTTTCTCATAATAATGTGCCATATAGTACTAATAAAAGCGTACTTTAAATCCATTTAAAATTATATGATATGTGGAAGTGCTGTAGATTGTAGATTTTATAAAAACGCCATTGTTACTTAAAGAAACTTGCAACCGATCTTTTACATTTCACTTTGATTTGTCTTATAATGAGCTGTGGTTTCATACACTAAAACATCTTACTTATGCCCGATTAGATGCAAGTAAATATGTTGGATATTAAACTGCGAAATGTAGAAGCGTTCGAGAGGAATGGTAATAACATTGGGAAACATGTCCTTATGAGAACATAGTGCCAGCTATTCAAATACATAGTATATTTTTCCAAACAAAGGATTTCTTGTAGAAATACAAAACTGGAAATAAATTTGACCTTTGAAAGAAAGGATTGCAGTTATTAGTGAAACCCATAATTGCAACTACTGCAAGGAAGCAAATCATGATGGAAATAGAACAGTGGAAACTAAACAATATTGAAATTAGCATATTATGAAATAAGCCGCATGATACGTATATGATTAATAAGATCTTGGGAAATATACCTGAATGAAAAGCAAATTTAGCAATGTCGATTGTCGATCTAGCGTACATGATTTGATGTGGATTCATTTCATTCGTTTGCGTCATACTTAAATGCTACGTTTCTGCGAAATCCAGTCAAGCATGAGGGTATCATTCAGTGGAAACTTTTCCCACTCGTCTCCCGGGGGTTGGACCGATTTGCACGAAGTTTTGAAGATATCCTGTCCACGCCGCATATTATGTGCATAGACGTCACGAGCAATTTCCATGAAATGGAAAGTGTTACTGAATTAGTGAAATTTTATAAAATCAAGAGGTCACGTGAAAGATTTTAATCCTGGAAACAATAAGTGTACTTGGTTGAGAGAAATGAATTTATGTAAAATATTTTATAGACCCACACAGAAATAATAGATAATAGAATGAAAGGAATCCTCCCTGCAAGGTTCTCATTTAACTGGAGGGTGATTCATCTACGTCTACGCTACAGTTATATACATACATGCAGTTTGTCAAGGAGGTACTCCCGAGTGTAAAGACTATATCTACCTATTCATGGAGAATTGGATTTTTCAAAAGAGAAAATGCAGGAACCGTTGGTTTATGCGCTTCTACAATCTCTCTACTGAATA
The DNA here is from genome assembly GCA_004115045.4 of Sinella curviseta. Taxonomy (NCBI): domain Eukaryota; kingdom Metazoa; phylum Arthropoda; class Collembola; order Entomobryomorpha; family Entomobryidae; genus Sinella; species Sinella curviseta. The sequence continues at coordinate 17,590,606 of CM065489.1, read as the reverse complement.
ATGAAAGATATGAATAGTAATATATAGTAATAAACACTATGTTGTGGTATTAATAATGACAACAAAATGGAAAAAGAAGTTCGTAATCGCATTCTCCCATTATGTAATGTTATGCAATGGAATGCTTTTGCAGCAAACACATGACGCTCATAATCATGTTATGTACCCAATTCCTCCACAATGCTCCTTTGCTACGTCGTGTACAATCATTGTTTGGAGTAGCTTGGAACTCATGGAAAATTTCCCTTGGCAGACCGATCCGACAATGCCGATGGTTATGGTTGCTGGAGAATGCAATTTAAGAGTGGAAGAATGTGGGAGAAATGATGGCGTACCTATTCAGCACTAACGATATTACATAAGGTCGTTTGTACTGGTCGTCGCTTTTATTAATTCATTTGTACTCAAAGTGAATAGGCAAGTCGTTGTGCCTACGTAACATAACCTGTAGAGTGAATATATACTAACTTGAAATGAGAATTGAACAAGAGGTTCAGATAATTACGTCATCACTCTTTTCTGAATCCCCTATCAATTGACTTAATTCAACCAGTAACTGGATTGAGTTTGACTGTTGAAAATTTTATTTATGTAGAGTGTCCGATCCGAACCTACAATGTTATTTGAAATGTGAAGGGGAATTTTATCAAACAGCCTTGTGAATTTTTTAAAGCGAATAATTTTTATTTCCGCAAACTAATTTGAGTGGGGCTGCAGGCCTACATAATCTATTCAATACGGACAAATCTATACAAATTTATTTTGTACGGCCTTTGTTTGTAGAGTTTCAATTTTTCATCAGAACTTTCAGAATGATGTGGAATCAAAAATCAAGATTAAGCATCCTTTCCACAAAAAGTACACTGATCAAGTTATTTTCCTTCTTCATTTCTGAACTCCAATATACTTTTTCGTGACATTTTGGAAATACAATGTTCTCCTCGCATACATATATCGCGTTTATAGTTCTCACAAATCTACGAAAAGTGTCCCTCGTGACGTGCAGCTTCGCCTTAACTTTCCCACGAGAAATCTCATCCCATCCCACACAGCACACATTCAAGAAAAGAAATTCATTTTTATTGTGGTACGGGTTTCATTAGCCCTCTTTCGTTTTTATCATTTTAACCTATTCTCTGGTGAAATAAATGGCAAATGGGTTTTGTGTTCGTTGTCCTAGTTGTTGGAAAGAGAGAATATGCTAATGAATGCTTTTACTTTTTCTCTTTTGTCAGGTGAAATATCTTACTTTCTTCTCACGAGACATATTTATTTTGTTATACACGCTATAACCAAGTGGAAACAAAATGAAAGTCATAAACATATAATATATATTTGTATTATGTGCTTATGTTTTCAATATTTGTTTAAAATCAACAGCATAACTAGGTTAAGTGAACTTTTTTCTCTCGCACCTTTCTACCAACACCAGGTCATTTTCTAAAGTCATCTGTTGAGTCATTCCCCAACGAGCATTGTCGAAAGGACAGTGGAGGATTTCATCCCGACCTGGTATCTTCTAAATCTGATTATTACGTCTCTATATTCTCAACTGCTCAGTATATACCTATGCAAACTTCATCTTCTCTCCTAAACAATATGCATACGCGACAGTAAGCACTTGTGCGGTGCTGCTGACGGTGAGAAAATCCACCTCACTCACCCAGTATTTCCACTTTCTTTTTTTCGACTACACCTACTACTAACATTTCTACACACTACTACCTATGATCTTTGTTATGATGATGATTACTCGGAACGTTGCATTCAAGGCAAGCAAGGAGAACTTACCTAGGGAATACAAAACTCTTTCTTGATTTCGTTATTCTATAATATTCTCTCCATTCCTTCTCCCTATATCTCTCAGCAGAAATGTTTCTGTGTAAACTTTACCGGAACCAACGAGGTGGCACATTTACGGAGAGCTGCCTCCGCTGCAGCTGGGAAGCGTAATGTACATAATTACACTATATAAGATGAAAGTTGGTAAGAATAGGAAGTGTGAGTAGTAGAATATCCGTAGTGGCGATGCTCAATAGGTTGTGTGGAGAATATAATATAGCAAACCGATTCACCAGTTTGTCGAAAAGGAAAGAAGTATGCGAAGATGAGATAGCAATTCTGTTGCACGTCTTTGTATACATTCGTGTGTGTGTGTGTGTGTGCGTCTGTTTGAAGATTGCAGATTCATTCGAAACTTTCTCTTCTTTTTCAATTAGCCTCACTTTTTTCATGAATAGCATACCACCTACGTTTCTTCTCCAGCTCATGTTTCTGATTTCTTGCTCCTTTTTCAAAAAATGAAGCTCATACATGTTCTTGTGTGTTGGTATATATAATATTATCACACCATTGAAAAGGTGGAGAACGACGCACCGCATGTTGAATACTGAATGGAAAATAGAAAATATTTTTTTCTATCTTCTTGTTCTCCATTTTCGTGATGATCGTTGATCCTCGTAGAATGGATAGAAGTTTCTTGTTACGTACATGCAACATATTGATATTTTATGTTGGCACGATATATACATATATTTTTAGCAAACATTAGCATACTTATATAAGTACCCACATTATTTCTTTATTTATTAAATACATATTACTTCTTAACTAGGCAGCCTTCAGTTATGCTGAGTTGCTACTACACCTATAATAATGCCATGCTGTCAAGCATCACTAAATACGATATGGTGGTGGTAACGGTGGTTGGGATGATGACGACGCTCAGTTGATTCCTATTATTTCTTTTACCCTGTAAAAGGAGAAAGTGGAATGGCTTCTCTTTCACAAACACTTTGTTTTCCTTTCACGTTCAGCAAAAGAAATTGAATTTACAGTGATTTTAAGTGGATCCGTACCATACACATACGTGCTAGTATAGCACTAGGCCAAGTGATAATACTTCTATTATGACCCATACCGTGAGGATAGCATGTAGACAAATACATATAAAACTATATAGGGACACATTGTGTACATCCATATCTAAACGCATGCAGCATATCTACCGAGTCAAAAGCTCATAATATTTTTGCGTGAATGAATCTACTTTTCTATTAGTTCAACAGAGTGCAACTGCACAGAAGAGTAGTGAAGCTGAGCAAAAGGAAACGTTTTTGCCAAAAAGAGAAAGCAAAGAGGCATAGCAAACTACGTACTTGCCGTTAGCATATATGTGAACAATATTCAGACAGTAGTTTCATAGGAAAATCTCCAGTAAAGAAAAGATAAGAAGGGAGTAGAAAAAAGAATGCTGAGAATATTATTACTCCCCTTAAATAAAATCGCAATGTTTCCGCTCAACATGAGCAAGTTGGTGAAGTGCAGGCAAGTTATTAATGCAGAAAAAGACGAGGAGACAGGAGTTATTGTGCAACTGGAATTTTTCAACAATGCCTACACTCTTTTTATACTTACGTGAGTATGCCCCTTTGTGCGTCGGGTGTTGGGGTTAGGACATCAATATCACTGCTGAAAAAGAGCATTAAATAGCTTACACAATATGTTCAATGGGATGCTAGCTATGTACATATATAGAGGTTCGTGCTTTCACAAACACGCAAGACATGGACACGCAATATTTTCAATACGTTTGCTCTGCATTTCATTCACTTTTTAAGAAAGGAGTTCAAACAGTCATTGAGCCGTGAGTTGATTTTCACCCGTTTTACCCGTACCATATCAACCATCCGGAAATTGTATGGGTAAATTGGTTGTAAGTCAAGCGACTGAGCGTAGTGCAAAAGAGGTGCCATTGTGTAATTCCAGTCCCACTCAAGCATTTAGGTTGGGTGGCATCTAGAATCTAGTTTGTCTCGTAAAAGATGTTTGCTGGAGAGAGAACAAGAAGGCGTGGGTGGAAACTTTAAACAACAATCTTGTTTCGATTATTGTTGGTGATTATAAATATATTGAGCTACTTGGAGCGTCGAGCACCCACACATATGCAAGCTCTAGAATTTCAGAAGATACTTTTATTCAACACACCAATTGAAGTATCTTAAATATGCGCCACCCACTCAAATGACACTCGCACATGTCATTTTCAGGCTTTAACGGCGATTGAAATTGCTTCAAATATTGATTTTTATCATAGTAGCACGGCATTGTAAACTGGAAACGTTTTGTAGGATAGAAAAAAGTTCCAAATACTTTTTCTCATTTTTACTACCTATCAACAAGGTTGAAGAGTTCGTAGTTTTTGCCCCCATTTTCGTGCCATTGCTTGCTTCCGTTTCAATATACGTGCAAACGATGAGTAAGGAATAACTGCTGAACCTTACTCAACTTTACTACAATCAACGAGGGATTCATCTCTGACACGGTTCTTGGTCACTAGAAACAATTTCTCAGTTTGTCATAGTCGGCCGTGGTTTATGTTCTGATGAGAACTTTTCATTATCTACACGAAGCCAATTAGACATTGTATGCTCAGCGCTTCATTAGAAAGCTGAAGCGAAACTAGTATTGTATCTTATGGTTAGACATACATACATACATACTTGTCTGCCTGTTAGCATAGACCGATTTTGACGTGGATTTCTCAAACGAAATTGGTCGACGTTAACCATTAGTAGTAACCGATACGATGTCAAAAAATTTAATTCGCATAAAATGGCAAATGGTATAAGTATATATATCATTCGACTGTGATAATATCGCCAGTGTCATTGTTGAGTGCTACAGGAACTTATTTAAGCATACCTCTGATTATGAGTACACGTGCAAGAAGCATGAGCAACCTTTAACCACTCCAATTAGGTTTGCAGTTAACGTACATTCACATAGCCATCGGAATTTCTCCATAGCGGTGTGTATTATACTTGTTTGGAACTTGTAAGATTCAGTCATGGCACTTGATACACGGATAGAAAATTGACCATTCAAGAGGAATAACTGCGATAAATGAAAAACATGTTCCACTTGTGTTGCTGCATTTAGATTTTTATTTAGATTCTATCTCTTGGCAAGGAAATAGAAACAGAGGAAAATTTAAAGCTTCGTTGGATGCGGCTCATTGGAAGGAAGAAGAAGAATAGGAGAAAATAAAAAAAAACATGGGAAATGAAATCTGTAAAATGTCAGGATGCTGTTACATATTTTTTTGTGGGCGTTGCAATGCCTTTGTGGGCTTTGTTTTATATGGAGTGTATAGAGTGCGACGAAGCAATATTATCGACTTATTCGATGGAAAGATTGCACAAGAGTATTTCAAGGCAAGCCTATGAGTTAATATTGTGTCTAGTTTCTGCAGTCACCCGTTTCAATGCAAACATGGGTATACATGTTCAGACGAGATTCTTCCTTATTTATGTTTATAATTACTTGGGTACAAAGGTGCCGGTAGATTCAATTCCCGCATCACAACTTAACTCATGCTATCACTTTTTTCTGTTCTCAAAGTGCGAGGATACGCCGGTGTAGTAAAGCATACAGCAACTCGACTTTACTTCTACATGCTACATCCTACAACATAGTGAACTAATATAATTATTATCAGCCCATTCATTTCTCTTCTTGCCATTTGCTCCTGTTGTTGTAAATAACACGTAGTCGAGGATGTGCAGGTGATGGAGCATCTTGAGCATATTCAAACGTAACAGAATATTAACAAGTCGGCTTCTTGTCAATTCGCCTTGGTTAAAAGTTACAAGGTAGTAACCATACATTTTGAGCGTGTTGACATGAAGCCAATCAATGATTTTGTTATAAGTTAAGTGTACATGAAGAAAAGTCATTATACGAGATAGTAGTTTTATCGCATGCACAACGCATGGGCTTATTTTTTGTTAAAGCCAGCTACGATTCATGCTTTACGAAACTAGAAAAATGGCAATTAATTCCTAGTCAATTTTCCGTTTTTGCTCTTATTTCAATTCAACGATGACAAGATACCCACACCCTATTTTGCTTCATTTGTTACTACCATCGTCATCCTGATTAAATCAAACAAATAAATTGGTCTGTTTCCATTGATTCGTTAAAATTTATTCCTTCTCATTGGCATTGTGTATGTTCTTATCTTTTATGATAATTCGATTCAACTCTTATGCGGTACACAATACTAGTGCAAAAATTTTAGATAAAAATTAAAAGAAAGTTACTACTTTTGAAGTAGTGTACTTAAGCTTAGTAACATGTTCGAAATGGGAGTCACAGATGCATTTCAAATCCGCTACTGACGGTGACTAACCATTTCCATCCCACTTTCTCCATTTGTGATTCATTCATATGTATATTGTCGCAAAAGATAATGGTATCGAGACAACGAATATACTGCATCACTACTCATGAGTGAGTTGAAGGACTCACCGATATAGGTGTGACATTGATATACAATATCGAAAACCCTCTAGTGAATCAAGGATTGACGGTTGGAGTTTTTTACTCCTTTAAAGAATTTACAAAATTTGTTTGAAATATTATCTTCGCTTCATCCGCACGGATGTTTACCACATCCACCTAAATAAATGAAAAAGGAAACCCCTTTGGGAAATAATCCAGAAGAGCTCACCTGGCCTCATTTCAAAAGCCTGTATTCGCCTTCTTGCATCGGTGAGGCTTGAGTTGGATCCTAGGAAATTCAGGACAAGTATTTTATATGTTCTTACCATTGCAGTGAAATATGTAATACAAATAGTATACAAAAGCAAACTGGAATATGTTATGTATTTATATTGGGGATATATAAAGTCACTGGGACACAATATCTTATTTCTTCAACAATGCCAATAGGAGCAGTAAAAACGCAAAAAGTAACATGAACTCGTAAAAAATGAAATGATCCGAAACTCCTTGAATGAGATCAGTGAAAACAAAAACAAAAGAGAGTAAATGTGTTGAATATACTCCCATTGATAAACAGAAAATGGAGAACTAGGCAACAAAGTTTTTATACTGTCATTCCATTTTTCAGTTGATCACGGTCGATGAACACAATTGTAGGAAAATGATAGCTAAGAGCGAATGCGCACTTTGCAGAACCGAGACAAAATTAGATGTACATGCATGTGTCTACATAATCCACTTCTGAGAACATGAAAAATGACACTCTAAATGCAGACAAGTTTCCATACACTTTTGGACGTATGTATGTTTCAATTTGGTTTTAACGAGACATTAGCGTAGTCTTTTCTCAATGCGGATTCCATTTAGAGTAAAGGTCAAAAAGTTGTGTGAAACTGTTGAAACTGTTAGAAGCATAGCAGCTTTGTTCATGTGAAAGTTTAGATCTTACTTGAACATGTCTCTTCATCATCCACAATTCACGCAAAGGAGTTTCATATAGTGCACTATAAAACAAGCATTATTTTCTGTGATCAACTGGATGGAAACGAGACGTTTTAATTACTCTCTTCATTCTGGTTACTTTAAAGTTAAGCACTGCATGGATGAAAATGTGCGCTTTACGGCTGGATATAAGTAAGAAGTTTAAAATTAGTTAGAGTGCCGAGCCTAGGGCTACTATTCCACGTGACTATTTGCCATCATAAAACACAGCTTCTACACAGAGACATAATTGTTCGCATCTTCCCGTTCGCGTACCCAGAGTAGTCTGGGTAAATCAGTGGTGGTCACATTGCTAGTGATATATCTCTATTCTCATCCCCGTATTTACACGTAGAGAAATGGATTTATTTGCTCGTCGTTGGCCGGAACCATTCCATTTTTAATATCCTTTACTTACCAAACCTCGTTTCGATACGGCGTCAAAGGCGAAAATCTAAATTGGATAGAACAAAAACAAGATATATTCTCTATATGTACCGCTTACGGTCACAAATTCAGCACAGCCACAAAATTCTGCCTACTACACTTGAGCAAATAAAAGAAGAGAGCACAAAATAGCTTTCCTGTTCCGTTCAGAATGCATGCAAATGCGTTGTATTGTATTTAGGCAAATATATAAGGATCCCTATGTAACTAGCATACTTTTGCACTAGCACTACCGAACTGTGTGAGAACAAGAAGTCTTCTATTAAGTAGCGCAGCTACTTTTTGGGAATCTTATAACCGTCTGTTTGTCTGTCCGTGCACACGATATGTCAAAAACAACAGGAACGGTTATTTTTGTACTTCGGTGCACACATTCCTTGCGTAAAAGGGAAGGTCAAGTTCGAGCCCAATCGGCTCGAACTGGCCAACCTACTGGCGAGGAACGGGATAAATGTCACACCACTTGGTATCCTCTAAATGCATGAACTTGATTTCGCTCGACTTTAAAATCGGTCAACGCTCTGGTCGGAATGGGGGTACCCTATAACTCGTCTCCTTGCATGAACGCTTGCTTTCCTCGTTGCTGTAATGAGGTTGCTATTGGAAATGTCATTTAAAATTACGTCATATTGACAAAGGTCATGCATCTCTTTGAATAGGTAATCCGCGCTACTTTTTTGCACTGTTCTTGCATTTCATTGTTTTTTAACTTTCGAAAACTAAGCAGCTGGTTACTGCCGCTCTGGAAATACGGAGACTTCTTGGGCTCTAAGTAAACTCATTATCTTATCGCCATAGACGAATATGTGATGTGAACAAGAACGTGTAGACATTACTGCTATCATTGTGTGGTTTAGGTATGGCCTTTGAAATGGCTTCTATATATTTTTACATGACATTTAATCATCTTAAAAGTTAACATAAATATGGACAGAATTACTTGATCGTATAATACAACAGGCGGTTTTCCTATATTATTGGGATGTTCTGCAGCCTTTATATGGGGACATTTCTTTAAAGGTGGTAGGTAGCATCCAACTTTGTCTACTTTCACTTCTACCGCCACTGACATAAAAGTAAACTTTTACATTGTCCCTGTACAACTGTAACGCAGAAAAACGGTTTTTCACAAGACACATTTCACAGAGAAGGAGACAGAGAGCAAGAAAAGAGAGTAGAAGTGGATGCAGGCAATAAAGTAGTAAAAGTTTTTCCCATATCCCCATTGCGTTGTCAGTATTTTTACGGTGATTCTTCTTCCACCAACAAAGCCACTGGTACGGTACGTGTATGTATTCACACAGGCAAGGGAGAATGGCTACAACGATGAATGCAAAGTTTTCCATTCAACAGAAAAGGGATGAAGATGAGAAAGAGGATGGAGATAGAAGAGCTCACTCCTCTGATTACCAACTGTCCTTGTTCCCTCACTCTCTCGCTATTACTATTTTAAGGATACATTTTTCAAACCAGTTCACTTCTTACTGTTGTTACATAGTTTCGCCTTTCATCTCCGCAGGGATGCAATACTTTTCTTGAAGATGGGAAAAGATTAGTAGAAAGAAAGCGAGACGGAGACAAGATTTTACGCGGAGAGAAAGCTAGAGAGCCAGCTAATCGTCTATCCGTCGTTAGATGCATTCGAATATGCTCTCCGACGGTACTTGTTTACATCTCTTTATTGTCATGGTGGCGCAACCCAAAATCCTACATAAGTAGTGTGAGAGGTACAACAAGCATTGCTTTGAGATTGCCACAGGTTTATAATATCTCATCACGTCGGAAAACTTACCTTAATCATGGTAAGTAACAACTTGCAAGCAAGAAACGAGGGAAACCTGGCTGGCTGGAAGGATTTTCTCTGTGCCTGAGAGTGAGAATGAAAGTTAGTGCTTGATGTCATGTGCCATATCTTCGTGGTCTTCGTCCTTGCTACTATAATTATATCATTGCGAATGTATAAGGCAAAAATATAATAAATGCATTATATATGTACATAATTTCCATGCATAATGTTACCGTGTAAAATGAGAAATATTTATTTGGTTGCGAGGTATTAAGCTGTCTAACGAAAGAAGCAACATGATCTACAGTCTAAACGATGGCAAAACAAGTTTCTTGTTTTTCGGTGTTGCGTCTATTGGCCCTTAAAGTTGGCAAGACAATTGCTTCCAGTATACCATGCATTGCAGCCTAGTTTTAGGTGATAGTGATGTGCTTTGGCTGTGGCACAGCTCTCTAGAGTAAATATTTGCCACAGTTGCAAGTTGCAACTTACTCTTCATCTTATTTAGCGTCTCCATAACAACTTCATTTGCTTCAAAGGAGAATTGGAACATAGCACCAAGTTAAAAGATAAGTATTATTATTTGAATCGTTCCCATTCATTTTAACTGTTTGAACATGCACGGCAATGTATTTCTTTGTGCAGGTGCCTATTTGAGTGAGTGCGTAATTTGAGCATTTGCCTGCAAAAACTTGAACTTATCCGGAGAAACTTTCCCTACTTACAGTTATCAAAGTTATCCTGAGCTGGTTTGATTGGCAAAGGGAAAAACCGTAAGCCTCCTTCAACCCGGGGTTCTAGACCGGTGGAAGAATACGTGTTCAAGTTAAACTACACCGATGATTTTACAAACTTTTCCCACACACGTCAGATGCGTTTAGATTTTATGCCCCTTTTGTTCTCAGTGCACTTTTGAAAAGTCTGGCAAAATAAATAATTCGAAGAATGAGATGGTCTTTGTTTTCATTGTAAATCCTCTAGTTAAAAACTTACTAAACGGCGGATTTCGCACGTCACCATCGATGAACATTTTTAATTCTGACGAGAGAAAAGGATAGACAGAAAACGTCTTGGAAAATTGTTTTATGGAACATATAGTGGTTGTCTGATAGAATATGGCCATTGTTCTTATATGCATTACTCATCTATAAGATTGATTTTACTGACGCGTTTTCCCCTGCTGACAGCTAATCAATGTAAAAGAACTAACGAACGACGAAGAATGGCGACAGAGTGCTCATTCTCATCAAAATGTTTATTTTTAGAGTCATTTAAAGTTGGTCGTCGTGAAGAAAGAATGCGTCACCTTTGTGAAGAAAGCGTCATTGTTGAACGCTATAAAAGCCCTTTCATCATTCATTTTCCTCTACATTATTTCATGGACCATGTTCTTCCGCGAAACGAAACCACAACTTTAATATACTTAATAAACTGCGAGAGCAGGGTACAAAAGTAGCGCTACCGAATACAATGATAGTAATGCGGGTGGCGCTTCTAAACTTCGTGTATAGATAGTCTTTACATTGCCTGAATGTTGGTACCTGTATCTTGAAGATGATTATTTTAAAGATGATTGTGAAAAACGAATCTTGTCCCCGATAGGAGGACCGCTTTGTTTGAAAATTTACCTTCTGATTCTACACAGAACATAATATGTGTAGATTAACAAAAGTTCTGCCATGCTTTCGTTTTTAAGAAATGGCGACTGCGGACAGACAAACGGGAAATATACCGCTCGAGGGTTCTCTATAAGTAGCTAGCGGTACTTAAAAACCTTTATATAAATTGTATGCATATATTTCTCGTCGTACTTTCCCGATATCTCTAGGTTTATGAGGCACTACATAACCAGGGACAGTTGTTTTACCATTATCATTGGTTGAGCAAAGTTGTGTAAAAGTAGAGACACAAGGACGAGGATGACAGAGAGTGAAAGAGATAAGTTTTGATTGGAGACGCGTTACTCAAGAATGTAGTCTATCAAACGTCACAATTAATACATTCGCATCAACAGAACGACCGCCGTCATAATCATCCAGCCATTACCAACGGTTTCTTTGCCTTCTTGTCTTCTTATGCAAGCATGTGCACCTTTTTATATATCGCTACGTGTGCTTTACATAAACTTTATATATATACATGTCTTGTGATAGGTGTGAATGTATTTAATTTGCCCCTTTATAATAGGTAAATGTCATTTCAGATGTTGCCACAATCTAGTATAACTCCATGGTAATAAAAGCCCAATCACAAGATATGTACATACCTAAGTAGGCATGCAAGATACAAGGCTTTTTTATTGTACGTTTCCCTTGATCACAATGGAAGTGAGGCCATTTTTCTCTCAACTCGTACCTTCCACAACAAACCCCACCAATTTCCCATTCAACGGAATTCTACTTAATTGCTCGCATTTCATCTGCCTCCACAGAAAAAAAGAAGGGAGAAAGGAAACATGCGATGGAAACTATTATCATTTTTATTCCTATACTTCTTTAACTGCTTCCAGTTCCAGCCGCCACTATAGATGCTCGCCGTAAAGCCCATCTAATCTACTTGATCAACACCGGCGATAACAGAGAGCATGGACGGGTCTGGTGAGCTGAGAGACAAATGAAAGTATCCATAAATGTGCGTTTGAGGTGACTGCTCGTGTCACTATAATATATATACTACCCAATTGGGATTCCGTGCTGGATGGCTAAGTGAAAAGTCAAATAAATAGTACCTGCTGATTAAAGGAAATAATAAGGAAAGGAAACGTATACGTTTCTCTTGGCTTTCTGGCTCCAGGAACAATACCAGTGCCCCTTCCAAATAGCTCGATCCTCTTCTGTGCAGTGCAATGGAATCACTAAGCACATTGTGCAGCCTCCTCCGATTTATCGGTGTGCACGTATATGAGTGCCCACAAATATCTTTTCCTACTGGTCCCGGATGACGATACCTCTAATAAAAATCTATAGAGATCCCTGCGACTTTCAGTAGTGAAAAGAATGCTAGCTAAACTTGGCGTGGAGAAAGTAAAACCCTTGGTCTAGTCTGGTCGTAATCATTAAAAGCATTATTATTAGGGTAACAACGGGCATCTCTATATCTGCTGGTCGTTGGAACTCTATTCACTTTCTTTTTTTTCAACTCTCTGTAGCCAGCGATCACAAAACGATGCCTCACATGTCCCTCTGTCTGTCTGATAATAATAATAATACTGATGATGATGGTGGTGGTGTTGGTTTTTGACGGTGTGATGGTAGTGCCCCCGCAAAGAGAGAAAGAGAGTCACTTTTCCCTTCCTTTTTTTCTTTCTGTGCCCTTTAGTTTTCCACACATTTTGTGCATCACCTCTCTTCACACAAAATTCATGTGTATTTATACCTTGTGGTGGACGCGTATACATGCTTACGTGTCTACTGTTATCGGATGAGAGAGCATAAGGGTAAGCATATAATTTGAAAGGAAAACTGGAGAAATGGTGATGAAAGCATGAGAGAAATAGTCACAATGAGGACGACGGTGGAATCAAATGTAGAAAGCAGCGGCAAAAGTACATATAACCGTAAATGGTAAAGGTACATACATAAATAAATAGCACACAAAAAACTAGCAGCTTTCCTCTCCCATTCAATTTATATTCTTCTCCTTCACGACGACCACCGCCACCACCACGATTGCATTTAATACAAATAAGCGTATTCACACACAGCGTGTGTATATCTCTCTCCCTGTATATATATATGTGTGTGTATGTGTCTGTGTGAATGTCTGTCTTGCAAAAACTATTATCATTCTTTCTTCTCATTCATTCACTCGCACTCATTCACTCAACTTACTTGGTTCAAACTTCACACAGATAAATTTTGTGGTTTATCGTTCAACCCAAGCTCCTTCCTTTTATAAACGCAACGTACCGTGTATGTCTGTGTGCGTGGGCACTACTGTTATGGAGGAAACATATAAATGGCAGTGTTGAATGTATGCCACAGTATTATCTTTTTCTCTTTCGTAATATAGTATGCATCCCTATATATAAATAATATTTGGATGTATTTTACGCTTTCTGTCGACGATGGACCAATTTTGCTTTGAAAATAGCAACATTCATTCGCTCAATGGTATTCATTACACTGGGCCGTCTCCTTACGTAATCCAACGCTTGATGCTTGGCTTTCTCGTACTCGGCGATATACTTTCTATTTTCTTGTCAGCCAGCCTCAAAAAGCACTTTATAAATGTGCCTCATCATCATCACCGAAAGTTGTATCAGGTATGCACATACCTTTCAACTTATTTGAATAGACTATATATAGTGCTTGAAGTTGTTTTCAGTCGTTGAGTAAGACAATTTTGGGTAATCATTACCAGTCAGTCAAACAGAAGTAGAGAAAGGAAAAGTGAGGGAACGGGAACGACACAGAGACAGAAGAAACATGCATATTATCTGAAGAAAAGAATTTTTCAGTACGGATTCTTCTCCCCCTCCTCCTCTCTCTCTGCTGTTCTATTTCATCCACTCTCATTTCTTGATTACTTACACTAATGCAACTATTTCGTTTCTTCAGAGCAACTATAGCAAACAACAACAATGGATTTTGCCAAAAACTTCTCTTTTTGAGTTTATACAATAAACATTTAGTTTAACAACTCAAACACGATGGAAACTCATACAACAATGCTTCACATACATACAAGTCATCTATACCGCCTCCGTCTTCGATTGAATTCTTTTCTTTCCCTTTATAAAAATATGTTCATAGGTAATAGGTACATACACGCCGATAGTGTTAGCAGCTCCAGTACACAAATATTTTGCCGGTAAATGTACTCTTTCTCCCTCTTCCTCTATGCCTACATTTTGGAAAGAATTCAATAAGAAACTTATTACTTGTTTACATAAACAGATATTATAGGTACTCTTTCTTTATAGCAATTTTATAGAAAAATAAAATCTGCTTCTGGAAAGAAAAAGAAAAATATCGTGAGTGGCATGCACGTCACTCTTATTATTATTGTAAAGTTTGCCCCATTTTCTCTGCCAGACTTGAACAGAGAGAAGGAGAAAGTAAATAATAATAAGTAATATCCTGTCCAAGGAACACAATGCACGGCAAACACATACCTACAAGAGGGGGAAGTATCTCCCACAGTTTTGTAGAAAAGGTGATCCTTTACAATATTAACTTTTTCCTTTCTTCTTTATATTTTATTATTATTACTATTCTCAAATACACCCGCTCTTTTGTCAAGAGTGCTACATGAAACAAGAAGTAATTGTAGTAGTGGTAAAAAAATTGTATCGTCAAGATATCATTTTTGCAAGGTTATTCGTTTCAATTCCCAAGGACGTTCACTAATATTGGAGCAATTTTTTCTCGAGATTTTTTGATGATGACAGCGGAAAAATTACAAAGCCCAATGTCATTCCATTAATATAAAAATGGTGCAGCTTCCTCTCCACTCCCCATCGTGATACCAAGTAGTTGGCGAAGTTCAGTGGTGGGAAAGAGAAGAATGAGAGGAGAGAGAAAAAGTTACTGAATAAATACCTTTTGTCAGTAGGAATGACTCAGTTGAGGAGGCACAACGACAATGACGTCCTACATTTTTCCAGAGAGTCATTTGAAAGTTTAATATATTATGAATGGCAGGCCGTTTAAAAACTCGTTTGACGAAAATGAGATTCCTCCTGCTGCTTTTACTGATGACTTGTGAATGTGTGCTGGTAATGGTGGCGCTACGGTGACGTGGTCCAATTCTACTTTCCTATTCTTTCTTTTCGGATCATTTCTTTACCCCTTTTTGTTTCTTTTCTCACTTTCTCCACCACACAAGAGATAATTTTATCGTCAGGTTGAACGAAATACTTTTCTCGGTATATATTTTTTCAATCCAATTTCTTTTGGAGAGAGAGAGAGAGAATGCAATTGTCTTATATTATGATAAGATTAAATCCACGGAAATGTGCTCACTGACAATGTTTACTAATGATGATCATCGCAACCATGTAATTTTGCCCCAGTTCCCAGAAATATTCATTGGTATGTACAATGCAACGTAGGCAGAAACTGCTGCACTACGGACATTTTTATTATATTCATAAGTTGTAAGTATTCCCATGACAACAATCGTAAATATTAAGCCATAACACTGTTTTGTAACAGTGTTGAAACTTTGGATTGTACATGTACCTCACAAGGTCAGCACCTCACATTATCAAGTGTTCGGGACTACAACAAAATTATAACATTGTATATACATAGCTATCTCAGGTTACAATATTATAGGTATAGCATGAATATTTCTCATTATGCATACACACATCAAGTGTACTTATATACCCTATAATATTACAGTATGAAGCTTTCAAAATGATTTTGATTGCAAACTATGGGCGAATGTTGAAAGAAAGAATTGAATTTTTATTACACAGTTCTCTACCATCACGATAGACTTTTAAATTACGCGACCCAAAGGGCCTGCTGAACTGAATGTGCGTGCGTCTTAAACTTTCATGGGTACAATCGTTAAGTTTCTTGTCATCATCATTACAACTGTATATGTTTTTCAGCTTCCTTACACGTCTAGTTGGACTACATTAACAAATGTAATATTATATAGGGACGTAGGTATACAATTTATTAATATGTATCTGCTAGAGAATATTTGTGCTTTGCATTAAGTACTACGACTATGCTCATCATCATCCTTCTCTGTAACTTCTTTGTCGTCATTACTGATGATGTCCTTATAAATATAAAAGATTCTTAATGGATATCCCTTTTCCTTTTACTTCTCGCTCTCTTTCCCGCTACTTGCTTTCATTTCTCTGCTCACTTGACGAACATGATCATTTCCTGAGAATTTTTCTCGGAACTCTGTCTCGGCCATCGTCACTTTTTACAACTAATATGTTCCCTTTGACGAAGGCAAGGCAAAATCTAAGTGGATTATTTCCGGCTTGCACACTGCTCCCTTTCAACCTTTCCCGCTGAACCCAGCACACATAAGTATATGTACAAGCCTATATGGGTATTTGTTGAACCGATGAAAGCTGCGACCTCCGAAACTTGTACAAATAAACAATATTATTATACTACCTATCATATCGTAAGCAAGAGGGTAATATTAGTGAGGGAATGTCTGAAACCCAGTAATAGGACGCCTATATGGTAGTTCAGCTGAATGCATCTTCTCTTTTGAGTCGGTGAAGTGAAGAAATGAATAACATTATTATTATTATGTCATGTGCTTTCCTCATTCTATCTCTCTCTCTCTCTTTCTATATATCTGTATGTATCTCTTTCACTTTTTTCTAACAAAAAATGCTCCATTGATAATAATACCTTAAATCGTTCTTTTCTCTCTTATTTCACTTTTTTCTCTCCCGTTACTACTTTTCTTGGTAGACGGAGGAAACGGAAATTGCTTGAAATCTCTGTCCCTTTTTGCTGTCCAATTCATTCCACTTCCATGTGTATCTTGTGAAAGAGCTCGGGGTTGCTCAGATAATGTGATGTAATAAGTAGACGACAAGGAAAGCCACCGACATCACTACCACTTCTACTCCAATGACTGCTTACTATTCCAAGTTGTACAAACGCTTTGATGTTGATTATGATTATGTTCATCACCGTTCTCGTCATCATTGTCATTATCATAGCTATTACTATTACTTCTACTAGCATTGCGTTGCTTCGTCCCATTTAAGTAAAGTGCCTCTAACCATTTTTAGTAAGTCAGGCAAGCTAGAAAAGCACCTAAAGCCAACAAGATATAGAAATGGCGTATTTCCTGCTTTTGTTCATTCTACAAAAAAATAGTATCTCTATAGAAACAAAAAAAAGTATACTTTAACGGCCTAGAGTAGTTCCATCATCATCGCACGCTATGGATTATGGATCTGCAAAGATGCTGCAATTAAGAAAGTGCAAAGCATATCATTAAAATAAATGTATAAAAAGGGCACACTCTCAGCAGCAGAGAGCAATGGGGCAGTACCACGCTCCTGAAACGCTATATGGGATTTTGCTCTTTTGAGCCTTCTTAAAATCCACCAGAGTATTATTATATCATCATCCTAACTACGTGCTCGTCTGCTTTAACGCACGTGTTCTTCGTCTTGGTATTTTCGTGACTAACTGCGATGATGATCAGGATGTAGTTGATGATGATGATGCTGGTCGCCAGAGAGGCTTGTCATGGTAATCGAAAAACTTTTTTTTTCATGTATGCAAACCTTTCAACAACTTTCACTTGAGGGAGCAGTAGATATAAATAGAGGAGAGAAAGGTTTTTTTTTCTCATTTCTATTTAGGGTAAGAAGAAGAAAAAAACTTCACGCAACGCAACAGCCCCTGGAAAAAATGTAATTTGAGGAAAATTTGACTTGTCGTGAAATGGTTTATGGTCTCGGTCTCGCTGTGTCAAGGAAAGGAGTGTGTTGGCAGCACTTTTTAGTGCACATAATATGATTTCATAGTAAATTTAACAGGAAATTGTTCCTTTTATAAATTTCCCATGTTAACATACTCTCATTTAATATGATAAGCTCATTATTATGACCAGATAAAACTTGAGAATACCTAAGATAAAGAAGAAGAATGTCCAAGTTTTGTATAATAAAGCACGCACTTTTTTTCTCTTTTTTGTTACAGTGATGACGGTGAGTATGGTGCAAGGGTTGATGTGCAATCAGTGCGGGACGTACATTCCAACATCCGTGACGCCCTGTCTTAATCTGACAAAGAGTAGCCTCCAGGAATGTCCGTCTGACAGCACTCACTGCGCAAAGTATGTCTCTCCAGCAATGGTCGTTTACGATTGTGCCAAAGATTGTGAAGAACGAAGTAAGTTCAAAGTTCATTCTTTTCATCCATGAGTTTCCTGCATTAAACTTTAATATTATAATGTCGGCTTCTATTACTCCATTCCGTGAAAGTATGACTTTTACTGAAATGGTAGCTATTACTGCCAAGGCTTTTTTTGCTGATATTTTTTTACCCAGTCCAAAATAAAGTCAACTACTATTTTTTTGTAATTACGTCCGTTCTTTTTACAGCCCAATGGTCATTTGACATACATTGCTGCAACCTTGACCAATGTAATGGAGCTAGCTCACTGAAAACCAGTTTTGCCACGTTCTTCTTGTGGACGTTCTTGAGTGCCGCCATCAGTCTGTCATTCGGAGCATTTCATCATTTCCGGAATACATTTAACTTCATTCACAACAACAGTTTTGCCTAGATCACTACGTCACTCTCACTTAATGAATAGCACACTAATTAATTTTCTCTTCACAGATAACAACATATTTGATTTATTATTATTATTAAAATTCATTTTTATTTTGTTGCAATGACACTACGGGAAAGTAACGAAATTTGCTATTCTACTTAAATTGGCATTTATAATTTTTCGTTTGTTCTTACATCTTAATATTTTTTACTTGTCTGAAATGAAGACAAACCAGTCACTAGCATTTAGTATCAAAGACGCAATGTATCACAGAAAATCGTACGAAAATTCAGATCCTTGCATTTGATTGGATATTCAGTCAAAAGCTATGTTCCTTTCACAATTATTGCAGCAATTTCCATTTTAAAAATAAAGCATCAAATCAATAAGCGCATCATCAAATTTTTGTTCAGACCTTTGTTATCCCTTTCGTTGTAAGTCTCACAAGCAAAATGACAATTTATTGGCAATTACATCGATCTTGATTTGTTTTTCCTTTTCTACAGATCGAATAGCAAGTACATTCTAACCCAATAAAGCAGCAAAGATAATTTATGTACATTTTTAAAGAAAAAATCACATGCAATGATTGCTTCCCTAAAAACTTTATTCTTAAATACAAAACTTTCCATCAGCATAACAATTATTATAATGAATATTAAATTCACACATATACTTATAGTTAATATACAACAATACGACTAACTTTTCAACACTTACCTAAATTGTAATGATGATATGATAATAAGTGGTAATAGAAACTTATAATATACCTATATCGGTTACAATATTTATTATTATTATTATTTAGTGCGATATATTATATTCCTAAGTGTATCAATGCTTTAATTACATGAAGAAGAAGATAAGTACAAGGCGGCGTGCTTCTGACAAGCATTGCTTCAAGTTTACGTCGAGATTCGAGAATCCTAGTACATTGTGTATATGTAAAAAATTAACGTTATGTGCGCAAGTATACATTTCATATTACTACACACTATTACTTATCTACTTAATAATTATACGGTAAAATTGAATATTTAATCGGTAAGATGAGAGAGTTACAGATTAATTAACCTGTCGCAAGAATACTTTACTATTATTATTACTACAAAAATAAGATTCCGCCTTGTGAATATGCACTTTATATATACACGTCAGCATTGCACATTTTTTCATCTCTGTTCGGTTTTACGTATCGCCACTGACACGTTCTAGCCATAGTCGCACTAACCTCTAGCAACGAATCATTTATGAATAATTATAAAATAATAATTTAGATATAAAATCGTCGTTTAGTGTAGATGCTCACGATTAATGCTACTAATGGCAATAGTCTATAGTAATAGTTATTTTTTCTCATTTCTAGTGATCATATTACACTTTCCCGGCAGAACACAACCTATTGGTGCTTACACTAATACTCTCAATCTGTAACGTTCCGTTCTCAAAAAGAATGCACGGTCTGCTTTTTTGCACAAGTTTGTATGGCATTTACTTTTAGTGCAGTTCCGAATATTTTGCAAGCAAGAAGACAGAGATGACAATTGTAAAAAAACCAATTGTCATTGAATTCAATCGCAGCCTTAAATGGAATCTTCTTTTCGCTTTGTGCACCTTTTTATTGTACATTCTCTGCATGGAACCAAAACTTTCACTGCAATTTTCTTTGGTGGTGCTATCTACTTCTTTTCTTGTACTATTATCTACTTAGCAACTTGAGGAAACAATCGACTATCATTACTTAGTAAATTATATATATATATATATATGTAAATGTAAACATAGCTAATAATATTATTAGTTATAATGTGCAAGAGAAACCACTCTGGGAAGATGAGCAAAATGATGAAACATTTTGAAAGGTGAGTACTTTACTTACTTACTACTGACTAAGATTGGAAATAGATATTAACATCATATTATAATACCACTATATGGATACATACTCTACTTTCGTAATGTCACTTAATACATTTTATTATTATCAACAATGTCGTACTTGAGAAAAATACTAAAAACTACAGAAACTCCAGTAAAAACGAATGTGTGCAATCAAACGTGAAAAACAGTAACTTCTTCTAAACTGGTCGCATAGTGAATACGTGCGCTTTAGAGAGAATACAAAAGAAAACAAGAAGGTTTAAAAAAATATATATATTTTGATGGCAACAATGTCACATTGTTGTCCAGTGGTGGAAAAAAAGAGTACACATTTTCTGAGAACAAAATTGTGCTTCCCGTATTGTTCCGTTAGTCTATGTACTTCTAATTACTTACTCTACACGTTAAAATAATTGAGAGAAAAAAGAGCAGAGAATTTTAAGTAAAAGCAAAATAAAAAACTTGATAATTTTACGTACACTTACATACATACACGGCGGTATTAATTGACAAGAAAAAAACGAGACATAATCATTTTAGTGAACCAAAAGAAGGAAACCTATATAAATAAAGTACTACTGCTATTTCTCGTATGGAATATTACGATAACTAAATAAAATTAAGATACAATATATATGTTTTATCTCTACACACTCACTTCTCTTAATTACTATAATCATTATTATTATTATATTAGATTTTTCAAAGCAGTTGTAAGAGTACGATAAATGAGTAATTCGTGATAATTATGAAAAAATATTATTATTATTAATTAATTACTGCAGATATTATAAGCTTGTCTTGTCTTGTGAGAATGATACGATAAAAAATTGAGTAGCGACCTAGAAAATTTAACAACAATCACACTAACTAAATACATACATACTTACATATATAATACGCGTGCCGCATACTGGTATTATTAACAGTAATCATTATTAAACTATAATTATAATTTTCCACCGTTCAAGTTACTTCATAAAATGGTGAGCATGATGACAGTATGCATGTATGTTTCTCTGCTTTTCCTATTAATTAGACAACAAAGTAACCAGCAGCGTCGTAGTAGAAGAAGTTGCACCTATAGCGCGCGGCTTTCTGGCTTTCTGCGTAACAACAACTAGGCACATTATTATTATGTTACTTGTCGACTACGTTTGTTTATTGTTTGCAAGTAAAGCAAAAAAAAGCTTTTGACTTTTGACTTGACACCAATGAACCTACTTCATCATTGATCTTCATCGTCATCATCACCGTTACCAATTATTTTGCCAGGCTGAAGTCATAAATATATCAAACACTGATTCACGTCGACTTCCTCTGTAACTCTGGCTTCATGTTGCATTCGCATTCATCGGCAGCAGTCTGTCGCTAGTGTTTAACAAGGAGTAATTTTGATGATGACGATAGGAGATAGCGTTGTTGTTGTTGGAGAGTGTCTCATGTTTGCCATCTTGGTTTCCTTAGGTACTTTTTTAAACCAGCATTATTTGTGCTATGATGAACTTAACGAACTGATTTTTACGGAATTTTTTGCTCTTCTTGTGTGTACACATTTTGCTTAATTTTATCAATTAAAAAAATCCTTACGCTGTTGCTGCTGTACATTTTTTTATTTCTCGCTTGCCAACTACTAAAAGCTTATCATCAAGATGAATCAACAACATGTTGGGTGCGTAGAGGTATTTATATTTGTTTTAATGCAATCGCTTTTTACCCTAAGCTGAGCAAATACAGATACCATTATTGTCTAGAGTGAATCTGATGTCCTTCATTGCTGAGATTGAGTTCCCGCCTGGGTCTTCTGAATACATGGTACGTTTTCAAAATGCTTAATATTTACCACGAAATTCTACTATGAGTAATGTGTACTTATAATAATAATACTAAACTAAATAATAATAATAATAATACGTGTATTATTCGTAGCTACAGTAGTGGTCATTCAATATATATTCATCGCATTCCTTATGAAAAAGAATTATCCTCTTTTATATCTACACCTAGCAAAAGTTGAACAAAGTAATTACTGTAGCAATTAACTGCCTTGTCATGTCGTAGAAAAGTGGAAGGGAATAAGTGGTAAGGTTTGAATCTTTCAATCAAGCCTTAATATTTGAGTTACATATTAGTTATCTTTTCGCAGTTACTTTGCACATTTTTTTTTCTCAAGTCTCGTGCACGCTTGAGTAATGAGTCAGTCACACTGAATTTTTAACGTACATAAAGCGGAAGAAATTCTATGATATATTTACAAGAATTACTTTGTAGTCAACAAGAGCACCTTGTTTTGCATGCGTTAAAAAGTACCATGGCATTGTCTCGTTCCTCTTATCTGATTGACACTATCTGTTTTGCAACCAAAGTGAGTAGATTTAACTATTTGTGTTTTGAAAACATTAATCGGATTGATTTACGAAATCTTTTGTCATCATCAAACTATTGCACAATAATTAGCAATATTTTAAGTGCCCAAATCACCAAAATTCGGAAAATAAATAAACAATAATTTGACTCATTAGTCGATTTCATTAGAGATTTGCACATTTTTGGATAATTAAATGAATGGAATTATTCTATCGTGGTGCTTGTCTACTTAACATTTTTTTATTCAGTTGTTTGGCGTTGTTTGCACAAGAACGAATTTAGTTTTAAGTGATTTGCATATTTACTATTACACCAACTACTGTTACAATCACAACATTATCAAAAACGAATAAAAAGATTTAATTGCAAACATCTGGTAACACAAGTAAAAGAAATGAAAAAAATCGTTAAAAAATATACTAGGCATGAAATGAACTGTACTCATTCATATATTATTATTACTAAACTAATTATCATCATTCGTACTATGCATTATTAAAAAATTACAACTACAGAGAATTGTAAAATGTGTGCATGAATGATTGAATATCTTGATGATGATGATAATCACTACTGTGCATCTGTTTATCACTAGACCATGGTTATTATATGCAGTTGGTCATATTAAATATTAAATTCATTATTATTATTATTACTCTTATGATTACATATTATTATTATTAGTATTATTTAAGTATAGATTTTATTGGACTGTATTTCATCCTGTGCTACACAAGATTATATTATTCTGCTGCTCTCTCTGTGTCTGTCACAATATTTCTATAAATATATTATTATTATTATTATTATGATTATGATTACGTATGCATGTATCTATGATGATGATTAAATGCTAGACTACAATGTATACTTGCGTATTATTATTAAATATATTTACATTACTGTATGATGATTGCATTACAACAAAATATTATGCTAAAATATCCATAAATCTAAAATACACATATATGTATGTATATTATATGATATATATATATATTGATTATTATTGTATTGTTATTATCATATTATAATGGTGCATTGATTTGATTTGTAAAGATTAAAACGATTATTATTACATTATTAATATAACATCTTTAAACTTTCCTGTTCTGGTCTACCTACATTATTTAGCGGTAAGCCTAAAAGGGTTCCATCTTCCATAGTCCACTTTTCAGAATAGGCATGCATCCAAAAAGCGTCCTAGTCTAGTCTAGATTTTGTGGTTAAGCTAATCATGAGATTCTCGGAAATGTCGTTTTGTAGATAGATGGGCAATTTTTGTGCAATGCTGTCGTTCGCGGCTTCATACATAATCCGTTTACCATTTTCAAAGCCAGCTTAAGTTTGTAGTATATACTGCAAATTTTAAGCTGACCAAAATCCCTACACAAATTGCTATTGATTGCATTAGGACTACTTACTATTATAGTGAGCCCCTTTTATATCATCCGGCATGGTCGTTAGTCGCTGTTGGCCAAGAATTGGTTACTTTTTCATGAAATCATTTCAACACAACTTTTAAGAATTAAATTGCTCGACATTCAATTTCTCTGTACTTCTTTGTAGTAACATTGCACAGAAGAGAATCCAGTGCGGAATAATTATTACGCATTAAAAAACAAAAGGAAAGCAGGCGGAGAAGAAGGATAAATTGTCTGCAGCAGCTACCTGTACTCCATGCCATAAAATACATTTTATTTTGTATTTATTTATTTTATTTTTTGCATTTTCCCTTCGAACGGGGCCACGCTCATGTAATGTTCATGGCCATTCATACGATTTCTGCACGGTCCTCGTGCTAATCAAACGCATTCAAATGTAAAAAAGGCGAATCGATCGACAGCGGATGCAAACGCACACCTGAGCAAAATCGAAAGAACAACATCACTTCATGACAGACGTGAGGACTTTAGGAGATTAGACATTTTTAAAGGCATTGGGAATCTCTTTTGCCCTTCAGCCAAATGTTTGAACATGTTTTGTGCCACTTCATTCAATAAAATACAGTTTAGTTCAAATTAAACAACAACAAATAACCACATTATATCCTATTCCATACTATTACCATAAAATACCACGTAATCCAATATAACAACTGACCATATAGGTTGACCAACGTAGGCAATGTAAGCATACGTTATCCCCTTGTTGATATCCTGATACTTTCTTCAAAGTCAACCCCTGTCCCATTATTTATGCAGTTGATACTCTATCGATCGATCACATTTCCAATTCAAAGTCAAGACTGCTGCAGACGCTGTTGTTGAATGAAGACTACCTACAATAAATTATCCAAGAGATAACAACATGCGCTCATTCATGTACATACCTATAATAATGATAATACCATATATTGTACGTGTAGGCACAACAAAGTTTGATAATAAAAATCCAATTTTTGTGAATGAAATAGATATTGCATTTGCAACAATCTTGCCTTACCCGATCGTCAACACCATTGACATAATATTACGGCCAAACGAAAGGGAAAACTAGAAAGTAAAAATTATTGTACGAGTAAGCGAACAGCGACAAGCAAAGCCTGTTTTTATACAGGTATGGTTCTGTTGCAGATACCATACTGTTGTGATGATTGTTGCAGAACTTATTGCGATTGGATTTCATGTCTGAACCGTTACAGAAACACTTGGAATTTCACATATTTATATCATTCGACTCGTGCCTATTTTCCTTAGTAATTCAAAAATTAGAATACAATTATTAAAACAGTTAATATATTGCTTTATTAAATGCAAGGTAGCAAAAATGATCTTACTTTGTTGGACAAAACTTAACAAAATCATGGGGAAATTTGAAACTGTTCGGTCAGTTCATTCATTGCATTGCTCATTCACGCTGTGCTGGTTTGACTCATTATACCTTAGGATTGCAAGTTTGCAATACCCTTAACGCAACACTTCTCTCGATACTCTTATAGTAGGCATCGCAATTAATTTGTTACTCATTCATCACCAAACCAATAGTGAACAGGTTACGTGCGTGTGCAGGTGCCCTTTGCTAGTATTTTAGGAAAACATGTCATGCGTTGCGTATGCTGAATCAAACATTTCTTTTGCTCTTGTAGTAAAGTAGTGTAGTCGTATCGATTTTATGGCAAGATACCTATTCATATTATGACAGTGGTTATCTCAAAATTGATACTGTTTATAGTATATTCCACTGTTATTTGCCTCGTTTCTGATAAGAATCGTATATACACTACAGCAAAGGCAGTTAGTTTGCACAGATGTAATACAGATGAACCAACACGTTACATTTTAGACGAGATAGCGCATAGAAAATGATGGCGTTGATAAGAAACGCAAATATGTATGTAAGCTTCTACGTGTGTGTTTGTGCTTGTAGAGAGGAACTGTGAAAGGGAGTAAGAAGCCATTTTCGAAATTGAACGTCAAGTTCAAAGATTAATATTAGGGGAAGAGCAGCACTCCATTCAGAAAACTGATGATAATAATGTTGGTGATGATGAACTTTGTGCGTTTGAAAACAATGAACAACTACTCCCTCGCCATAACAACGCACGGCTCACCTAGTCCAAACTTTGTTTTACTTCTCATCACCACATTCGCAAATTTACTCTGATATGACGTTGCGTCTGCTGGCGTTTGTTTGGGGATATACTAATGGTAACAGTAGCACCACGCCACCAATTTCTCTTATTTCTTGTTTCTTATAGTGCGGCTCAAAAGTGTTAAGAGGAATGCTGGCGAAGATGATGATGATTAACGATTGCATGCTCAAAGTTTCTGTGGTCACTCTTTACACGTCTTCTTCTTCATCTTGAGCAAAGAGCAAAAACCAATATTCACCGCCGCGCGCCACAATCACAAACTCAACTTTGCGCTAACTCAATTATCGTATATTAGATTTCGAGAATATTATATAGTGTGGCTAAAACCTTTAAATGAATACATTTCCTCTCTTCCGTTATCATTGATATTTGTCTATGTATGAATATTGATAGCAAAAGGGCCTCCTTACAGTCGGCTTAATATCCCTGCATCATGGTACATGCTATGTGTATGCTATGATTTTTTCATTCTACTCGCTCTTGGAAAATCTGTTTCCTTGAAAACTCATTAGTTCTTGAAAGTGTATCAGGAAGAGAACTGATATTAATGTCTCTACGACAGTAATCAACTTGGTAACGAAGAAGTTTTATTTACTGTCTAGAGAAATGCGAGATCGCTTACTCAAAAAGGCAGCGTTTGAGTCACAGTATCTTGGTCACCTTGGCAAACAAACTGATGTATGTACTACACTCAAATTGCACAAATGTACTGTAATAATAAAGCCAAGCCCACACAATTTAAAGAACATATTTCATCATATTAAATATAGTTCTATATAAATGACGAAGAATTTAAAGATTTCACCTAAACGTCTTTTCTTCTTGTTCTATCAACTTGGCGCAGTGGATTATAATATGCGCTTCTCCCTCAGCAGTAGCATTGATTGATCATAATGTACGCCATAGCCCACCACAACAAGCGAACATAGCACCTGACCAAGAAGAATGATGGAAGAGTTTTGTATGCACGCCCTCCTGTAAAAGCAAAAGTGGTTTTCCAACTTTTCCCCTTTCAACGACAACGACGATAATAACAATAAGAATACCTAACAGGAACAATAATAATGAAAGAATGTAAGAATTATCGACTCTTACTTTACAAGCATTTTTCTTGTGCATTTAGGAACCATCATCATCACAATTATATGACCTGCACACACCAAAACGCTACTACTACTACTGCAGCAAATTATAAATTTGAAAAGTTACCCTCAAGGAAATTGAAGGTAGGTAACAAGTTTTTTTAGTATTCTTCTGCAACTACCGTGGACAATCATTTAAATAAAAAGACTCTACCCTCACGTCCTTTGGCTATCACGTCATAATATGAATGTACATATATACTCACGTTGCCCAATAATTTACCCTGTTGTTGGTTGCTGCTATTCCTATGAATATGAGTGTACGCAGAGTACAAAGGTGAGGCCAAGCCAAGAAAGGAGACAAGACTTTTAAACGTTGCTGACGTTTAACTTCTAAACTGACTAACTTGATCAAAGACATTTTAATTCCAGTTAGCGACTCTCTTTCTATTTGTAATAGGGACATCATCGTGGAAAGTTCTCTGCACTGTGCATTGATATGAGAAAATTGCAGAACGGATACATGTGATGCATAAATACTCGTCAATGTAATAATGATAATATGACAGGGGAGACGCGAGCTAAATACATTTTCATTGTTTCACGCGTTGCTATAATAATCTCGATTAAAAATTCCCGTGCATATAGTATTCTATCAGCTATTTGGATGTACGTATGAACCTAGACAAACATGACAAGAAAGAAAATATAAGGGTTAGTTCATTTCAGTTTTTGGCACAATGTATGGATGTTGCCTACTTGCATATTATCATAGATCGGATTGTGTATGCGATTGATGTAAAAAAATTCTACTTCCTTTCTCTCCATTCCATTAAATATGTTAAGCCCTTTTAGTCAATACAATATGGAGGGCATTAACGGCTACGTGATGAGTAGCTTAATGGGCCTTTCTCTATTTTCCCATATTCATCAGCGACCTTTTTGCATTTCAGCTTCCTCCTTTGCTCCTGAAGCTGCTGCCGCCGATGACGACGATCGACGACGATGATGGTGGTGGTGGTGTGATACCACCACCGCCACTCCTAACACACCGTGCACTCTGACAAAATGCACGATCTTCATCCTCCTTTTCGCCATGGTTCTCAATTTTCATCATCAGCATTTAGTACGACTCTACCACCACCATCATATCATAATATCATATTTATTTTGAGCTCTGCCTACTGAGCGTTATTGGGATGTAATGTATGTTGTAAGTTACTGCGCCAGTATCGTCTTTGTAATCTTCATCATCATCTCCAACTTCTTCATGAACATCCGCGGCAGCGGCGGCGGTGGCGGCACCATCTTCATACTCACGCCATAATAGCAGGCCATAATCGCCAGAGCCGGAGGGTCACTACACTTACAACTTGCTTACTTTCTTACACACACAAAGTTTCATTTTGATACTGCAAAGTCAACTCTTAATTTCTTCTTCTCTATTACTACATCTCTCTGCTCCACCGTCTAAAGAAATAAAAAGGGATGAGGAGAAGAGCAAGTTGGAAGGGTAACATACAGGAAAGACAACCATGAAGAAATTTATATAAAAAAGTATACGACTCTTTATTTTCTTTTTTTTCGTCTGCTCTTGCTTGCTCATGTAGAGTCGCTAAGAGAGATTATCACAATTGACAATTAGTATTCTGTTAGCAAACTCTCTCATACGTATGAGTGAGCGAGCACCATGGGCTCTATAGCTGTATTATATGAACAAGTTATGTAGGAAGAAAGGAAGACATTCCCACGAAGTAAGTATCCTACGCAAGATGGAACAAGTAACTTCATGGATACTAAGTTTAACTCTGGTGAGTAAAGAGAAAGAGATGAAATTATGAAGTTTTATTTTTCTCCATCTCGCTCGTCCCTACTTCTTCAGAAAAATGGAGATCCAGTTGCATGTGCATTTTTTTCTCTGCTATAGACGCTTAGTATATAATGTACGATCATAACCAACATTAGAAATTCTGCGTATTTAAAGCGTTCCTTGAATTACCGAGCGTGTTTAATTCTCGGTATAACAGTAGCAACAATAATGTCTAGAAAATGGATCTGTCTGCCTTGTTAAATATTTGTGTAATTGTCGTATTTTTTATGAAACTAATCTTTTCTCTCAATTTTTCTTTGCAAAGAAAATGAACCCTCATCAACTCTGAATGCCTCAACATGCCCGGTTTCAAATCTTTATTCATTCACCATCGGCGGTAGACTGCAGCAGCATTTCATTGTGGTAGACAAGAGCTTCCGATGAAGGAATGAAATGGTTTTTATGCAGAAGGCTTACCAACCGCAGAATGACTGTTAAAAATCCATTAAAATTCTCTCCCTTTCCTTGAAAAAAAATAGTACAGATGAAATATAGAAGAAGGAAAAGCACCTTGAAAAGGAAAGTACATACCTACATTCCTACTGTTAAGCTTCATACAATGCGCCCATGGATGATGTTGATTATAAGACGGAGTCATAATCATCATCTTCATCCTCACACCATATAACCATATCGCCGGCACACTACTACGACTATAACAAACATAATGTTCATGAAATGCCCGTGGTGTCTGGGAAAGCACACAATCTCGACTTAACTTTACTGTCGTTTTTCCTCTCCGCGTCGTATCCTCCTTTTCTTGTCTTGTTTCTTCGGAGGAGACACATATACAAGCCGTGTAATTTACTGCTGGAAAAAAATGCATAAAACTTTAAACATTTTCTCTAACTTCAGCAAAAGTAGAGAAGAGTGAGTGGAAGTAGTAACGGTGGCCGTGGTCGTGGAATGGTTGTGATGATGACGGTGGTGGTGGCTGGTGCGTCTATAAAAATAAATTTAAATATAAATCCAGAACTCTTAGATATTCATGATAACAGGAAACGGCCCAAGTTTTTCACTCCTTGCTTAATATTTATATTTATAGTAATAATGTGGTGAGGACATATTTATTCTAACATGTAGAGTACGGTCCACGTCCTTTTTATCTTTCTCTCTTTTTCTTTCCCCCTTCTGCCTCTTTTACTGCTGCTGCTTGCTGGTATGTTGCTGGCCGTTTTTTCATAGCCGGTATCTCTAAATCTAAATAGCGCTATATCGACGTATATCCCTGTAGCAATGCGCTGCTGCCCAAGCAAAGAATGGGGTTAGTTAGTTAACCATTATTTCATGTAGGACGAGTAGTGCTTTCTTTGTTGAAGGAAGAAGAAAAAAAATGTTCTACGACAATGACAATGACCACCACTATCAAATTTGAAAGTTTACATAAAAGTTAGAGTAGGTATATTACTGCATGTGTAGTGTCGCCTATTATTAAGAAGCTAAGGTTAATAGAAAAGCGACACTCTTTCTCTTTTTTTTGCAATTAAGCTCGCCACAATGATATCCCAATTAAAATCTTCTTTCATGACATCATTATGGTTCCAGATCAAAAGGTGAGATTAAATTTCACGGGAGCGTTCTGCAGCGATACAACGGTCATGAGCAGGGAAACGGAGGCAGCAGCAGTGTCACTATTTATATCATTATGTATCATCTCTAAACAGACTACAACTGAATACGTAACAACATTGATTGACCTCCATTTCACTACACCGTTTCACATCATTAGTGTCCCACGTAATCATTCGTATTGTCTAGTAAATCGCTACTTCATGTTTCCAGCATTGTTTCCCTATATTACGCTCACGAAACCGACTCTATTATTGATTGAGGAAAGTTACAAACCTGCTTTTGTCCAATCTGATGCTCCAGACCAGACAGGATGATACGCAGTAGTGGTGGAAAGTGATATTTATTTGCGATACGAACGAACGCAATTAAATTGGACTTCTAAATGAAGCTCAATTTCAATAAATGTTTGGAATCACCAACGCGTGTTTTCTACTACACACGGATAATGTAATCAGGGTAGAAAAATGTAACACTCTCGCACACTCTGCTAAATTAGTTGGCATCGTTTGCTAGAATAGGCATTACTATTGCTAATGATTTCCAATTGCGAAGTTCACACGGCAAATAACAAACAGCAATTTGTTTGAGATTTAATTCTCGCTGTAATGTGTAATGTGCAAAGCTACTACACAAGTACAAAATAGGCTCAGGCCCGTCAATGGCCCGCATATATGTACGTATGTTGTTTCAATAGAAACTGTGCGTTAGCATTGTTGGTTTAGTTTGAGGTGCAATGCAAACTAGGTAATTTCGACAAAAACAAATCTCAAAGGGGTACGGACGGGTACTCATGCACTGCACACCAAACGAAAATGAAATTGTGTAGGTCCCTTGTTTCTCTGTAAGTGAGGTGATGTTTTGTAAACAAACATATAATGATACTTGAGCATAAAAAGATATTTTTTTCAAAAGGTAGCAACAGCTCATTCTCCTGACAAAGTTTTTGTGAAAAAGCTCGTACATGCATGACCAATACAATCTAATCTGAAAAAGGATTAGAGTAGGAGCAGTAGTAAAATAGACAATCTTTCATCTTCTTTAATTTTTTGCACACGTGTGCGTCGTGAAGTAGCCCATATGCTGCAGCAACAACAACAACGGTGGAGAAGAAGAAGAAGAACAATAATAAACTTCAATTGAGAGGAGCAAAAGGTAATACAATATAGTGCACCTGTGGTGTGCACACGTTTTTCACCAATAATTTATCATCCTCGTTGCCGTTGAATTATTATCACTTCTCTTATAATCTAGTAATTGCTATCATCCTTTGCTGACTGTAAAAAAAAGATTTCTTGTACAATAAGCATCTACTTGAAAATCTGCATTGATCTTTTTCTTGCAAAAAAGAAAGATAAGAAAAATCTATAACGACCGTATAGCAACTTGAGAGCGTTTTTGAAATCAACTATTCATATATGACTACCGCCATAATATTTATATGTAAATAAAAGCGTTTTGTTAAACGAGCAAGTAATTGCTAGAGAACAAGGCATCTTTACAAAAATATTAATATTAACACTGATTAAATCTTCTTATCCACTCTCATCCCATTCATGATGCTGTGTGTGTACTTACTTAATGTGTATTTTTGCGTAGGTATGCACTTGTTTAGACGCCTACCAAAAAATGAACATGTGGCGGTGTTGGTGATGAACAGCAAAGTTGTTATAATTAAAATTGAAAAAATGTGAAAGTACGTGTGCATATTATGAAAACAAATTAACGAACGAAAGTGGATGATGTTTGATGATGATGATGATGATGGCGTGATATATATTGTTGATATGATGAAACAATAAAAATCAATGTTGTATCATGTTGGCATCCATAATTAATGAAAAATGTTGTATTCGAAATAAATTTTGATTTGTTGGTGGCGTTGTGTAGTTTACTCTTTTAAAGTAAGGTAAACACTCAATCATTATCCGTAAAAAACTGCATAAATATCGTCATCATCATAATATTTACCTTTATTAGCGCGAGTTGATCAGCTTCATCGCCTTGAAAAACTTGCTACTGCTGCTGCTCTCACCGCTGAACAACTTGCCTAATGGTTGTAATTTTAATTTTGCAAGGCAAGTGGAGGCGGACAGAGAGCATTTAAATTGAATGAATAATGGTGAACGTTTTTCCACTATCGACTCAAACTTATTATTATTCATAGCATAAAATATTTTAATGCATGGCGTGTCATGGGTCCCGTTTTAAATTCATTCCACTGCATACATACTATCACAGGGCAAGTAGACGGCAAGGAAGGGAATGACTCCAACTGAACCTTCCCCATGAATCACAATAAGATAGTTGAATGTATGCACATCACTTGATATAAAGCATATCATCGCCTGTGAAATTTTACTCCATGTTTGCCATCTTAAATATACCATGGAGTCCAATCGAATCTTCTCTCAAGTTGAAATCAACATGATGATATGAAACCAAGCATAAAAAGAAGTAGTGAAAATATTCATATCTGCCTAGCTGGTGCCTAGAATACATTAATGCTCGTAATTATGAAAGTTATAAGAAGCCAACTTTTTTATTATAACTTTGGTTTGGTTTTTTCGGAAACTTTTCTTTTGTTTTAAGCGTTCTAGGAAGTAACAGTGTGGAACTCCAAGGAAATAAGAGAAATCATTTGGGTTGCAATCTCATAAGTAGAATCTATTAATGATGGTGATAAAAAATAAATAGCCGTAACTCAATATAAACCAGACACGCTAATCTAATAGCTGATGCAGTTTACATACATACATACATGCATCACTAGTCAATCAATTTCTATGTCATTATGTGTCTAGTCAGCCAAATGAGTACACGAGGTCACTCGATACGTATCTTTCACAACTCGAATGTTTTATAAAGAATGGTTCCCTTTTCATTACTCATTAACCGAGCCTTAGCTACTTTTGGTAGGCCATCGGTCTTTCATTGAATGGACTATTTATCTGTCTGCAGTCTGCATCGTACTGTCTTTAACATGAACTGCTGCGGGAAATGTTCTACACGACGCCTTGGTTGAAGTAAAAGTCAAATAAAAGAAACGATTTCAAAATATATTGATCTATTTAAATTATACCACAACTCTTATTGTGTGTGCAAATGTTATATTTGTTATAGGACCATGAAAACGACTCAAGTTCTGAAACTATAATAATTCTTTGCAGACAACTTTGCTACAACGTTACACAGATTTGCTACAGTTACGAAACCAGCTCATCCGAATATTGCACATATTTAGTAAAAAGTTAGCTTTTCATCAATAACGCATTCATACAAACGAAACGTTGGTAAACACGCGATTTATGCCCCAGAGTTTAATTATTCGTCTGAATTAATTATATAAAAATGTAAGTTATACCACTCATAATGATGGTATGTGTGATACCATTTGGCATAATATGCTTACTTGGTTGTCAGCCTCTAAGGATTATGTAAAACCATCAGTGTCTGCTTAACCATATAAGTAAACACATTTTTTCAGTTTACCAGAAAGAATCGAATCTTCTTGCTTGTCTGCCTCGGTTGCCAAGAACGGTTATACAATAATGCTGATGATGATGACGAGGATGATTATGATCCATGATTTAATGATGATAATGATCATACGTTCCGAAGAAGACTCTTAAGTAATGCATATAAAATCATACATGACTATTAGTGTGAAACAACATCATTTTTATACTTCATCTATCCATCCAAAAGCAAGTACACCTCCATACCTATATATTATGTAGATGCATTTGTATAGGCATGTAGGTATTTAGATGGACTATATGAAAGCTGCAATAATAGTAGGGTGCTCACAATGTGATTGCAGTAATAGGTAATAAAACTTAAAAATTACTACAATGACGATGATGAGTGTACAAAGAGATCCAGTATATGACCACCACTTATACTCATGCTTACTTCTACTATAGGGATTCTCTATATCTGGTTATTATGTTAATTCATACAGTAACACAAACTGCACACAACTCGTAACATAATATTGCAGAAAGTCGTGCTTTTGTATGGACTGCAGAAGCGACAAAATAACATTAATAAACAATTGTGCATCACATGTGTACTTGTCCAATTCATATAGATCTTTGTTCATTGTTTAGGTTGGAAAACGAGAGAAGGAGAGGAAGAGAGAGAGAGAGAGAGAGACTTCCCGAAGAAATTATTTAATATACAGCTACTCCTGCTTATAGTTTGTTATAGCAGTGTTTGCGCACAATGCAATGCACCATAAAAGCTTATTTATAAGTTTGTTGGCAGTTTTATTCATCAGTTTTTTCTTGCCTTTGAGTGGTATTCAGCAATACAGCTCTGAAAAAGCTGCTTTTTAATCGTATTCTCTTCTGTTAATAACCATGTATAAGAATCTTAAGCAAGAAAGCATTAAAGCAAATGATATGCAAAGCTTTCTAGGAATGTCTTCTCTCTCCGTCTCTCTCTCTCTCTCTCTCTCTCGTGGCAGTTCAATAAAATTAAATGCCCAAAATAATATCATACACACATGTTATATAGTAGGTACACAGTATATATGAAATTGCATTGGTATGCAATTCATATACTCGAATGAACTTATATGTTTATAGGAGGACTCTCGTTAGGTCGTGGTAGCAGTACCGCTAGTAAAACATTCAATTCCGCTAACTCGCTGGCAGATAATAATCTTGTTCTGACTCTCTGACTGACTCAAGTTTTTGCTATACATTCCAAAAAACACCATTACAACAATACTGTGTAATTTGTCAGAAAATTAGAGAGTTCACTCGCTGCTTTGTAGTTTTGTTGATGCCATCGTCATCGCTATAACCATTTTGTTTGATCGTCATCATCCTGCTTCCTAGCTACCGTTCTGCTTCGATTTCAATATAGGAAGTTACAATGTATCATAATACATATTTTGATCATTTAATAATAGGTGTGCTATCATTAACTGATCAAAAAGGATTTAGGTACATGCTATAACATGAATAAATTGCTACCGCAATTTTTACCAAACGCATCTGGGTGCACATTTTTTATAATAATAATACCTGTACAAAATAAGATGGATAGGTGATAACCTGATTTTTGCAGATTTCATCTGAAATTTTTAAATTTGAATAATAAATATGATATTAAACAAAGGGGTCAATAGAGGAGCGTCAACCAACGACGCGTTTGCTGTGAGTGTAAAAATTGAAGCAAAAATAGTAAAATGGTTTGCATGTATCTTTGAGCTGCCGCCCGTCGGCTTCAATGGTTCCCGTTTAATTAACGTAATCCGATCTCATCCTAAATACCCTCTGGAGAAATTAAATGGATTCACTAAACCCAAATTATGTGTTTATTGTGCAATACGGAGGCACCCATTCCTGGGCAGCATGTAGAGTACAAGAGCAGATCAACAGAGTATTAAAGGAACTTATAAAAGTAACAACAGGATTCATGCGGCACCACTACTGACGCTACTGTCTTCTAAGAATTTCCAACGGGACTGTAAAAGTTATAAATGCAATCAACTGAAAAGATAAGGAAAATCCGTGAGCGTACCTAAGTACCCGAATGCTATTATGACCAAGCTTAGATGTACTTCACATTTTGAAGAATGATGTAGGCATCTACAAGTTAGACATGTACTGCCTAGACAATCGTAAATACTTCACTGCCTGCTTCATATTACTATTTGAGATTTGTAGAATGTTTCCTGTTCAAGATGATGAAGAAGAAGTGACATGATTTGTTGTGCCATTCCGTTTCCCATCTCTCAAAATAAGCTATTATTACTATCATGCTACACTGAGGCTACCTTATGCGAAAGCCTGTGTCTGCCTTTATGTCTTCAAAAATAAAAGTCAATGTAAAATCGCATTGTAGTTCTTTTCGCCCCCACCACGTACGAGGAAAATGACTTATGGTTAATGAC
The DNA here is from genome assembly GCA_004115045.4 of Sinella curviseta. Taxonomy (NCBI): domain Eukaryota; kingdom Metazoa; phylum Arthropoda; class Collembola; order Entomobryomorpha; family Entomobryidae; genus Sinella; species Sinella curviseta. The sequence goes on along the minus strand of CM065489.1, from coordinate 17,553,598 downwards.
TACTAATTCCGTTTTACAGATCACCATTTTACGAGAAGAAAAATATCTTTTAGCGAACCATTTTTTATCAAGTACGGGATTATCTGTTTCGGTACTTTTCTAACTTGGGCTGTTCGGTTTATTTTAAAACCACAATGTGAGATGCCTTTATTACTTTTTTCGTTCGTGTGTGCACGAAGTATCATGCTGTTTTGCATACTTTCAAGATTCACCCTCGGACTGGTTGTTGTGTGTATGTATATATTTGTGAATAATAATCAAAGTACACATACGCATTATTATATTAACAGTGAGAATAACGGCCGTCATGATCATCATCGCCAATAAACAATAAAGCTTCACTTTGCCTTGTACATGCAGCCACATTCCATTCCAACCAGTCAACAACTGCTTAAAATTGTGCATGCATTTTTCACCATCATAACAGCAGATATGCATGATTTAATAGAGAGAGAGGGGGAGGGAGAGAGTAACATAGACACAGGTATGCCCAAACTGTCACTGATATACAGGTATAAAGTACAGACTAGTGGGCCTCTTCTTCTTGATGCAGTGCATCCATAGTACAATGTAACAACTGCAGCGGAAAAGGTGCATCAGCAGCGAAATCCTCTTGAACAATGAAGAGAGCAGCTTATATAGCAGCTGAAAGAGTAAAATATCGCGCATTGGGCTTTTTACTAAAATTTACCATTGCTCTGATATGCCACTCATTGTTGTATCATGTGTACAGCTATGACTAACCAGCTTACTAACACCTATACATACATGCATACTCATTACAGTTTGTATTCAGATCCCAATTTTTGTAGCCGATGGTCCCAATTTTGGAGTCTCTTGAAGATCTCATAATTAGTGATAAATATTTATTTCAGGCAGTTTCAAATTATGTATAATATTTCTCACCTAACACTTTGTACATTTATGCATTTATGCATTTAAATTTCATGACATGACAAACAAAAATACATACAACTAAACAGTAACTATTGAGGAATGTTATGGTTGTCCAAAACATGGTGATGGAAGATGCTAAAGCGTACCAGTTCCTAAAGCTTAAAGGCATGACGACGACACTGGTCAAGGTGTATCAAAACAACTACAGCAACAATCTATCCTGGTACATGGTATCTTTTTAAAATAGCAAAAGTGTTTAAGCTGCATGAACAGTCCATCCACAGCATTAAGGTTTTTCCTTTAAAAACCTCATAGTTAATACTGCATAAAGAAGAATTGAGGCGTTTTTATTCAACTATTTTCCCTTTTATTCTTCCCATATGCATCAACGAGAGCTACCAAGCACCATCATCATCATCATCCCCTCACAACAGGTAACACGAAGCAAGTTTCATCAGATACAATGGACCCATTTACATTGCTTACCTTTGAAAAAGCAAGGCCTTGCATTGCATTGTAGAGCTGTATTGTGTCTAAACATGGTGCACATTTTGAAAAATATTTTACAACAACGTACGCAGATATTTTATGGGTCTACCTGCTCAATGCTGTACGCTGCAGAATGAGTGAAGGAGAAACACGGCATGAGAACTACAAGTTGTTCCTTCACATTTATTTTCATCTTCCCCATACTCTCCTGCATGGAAACTTTGTCTGCGTGATGAAATGTATCAAAATGATCCCTCATCTGAAAGGATTATTGTTGCTCTTTTTCAGCTACATTGTTCATCGTCCTAGACATCATCATCGGTTCTATCGCATAGCACAGGTTTTATTATTATCAATCAGCTACGCAGCACCACTTACATGTGATGGCTTTTTCAGTGTTGACGGACGCAAACCCTTGTGCTGCTAGCATGTTGCACGTTTTCTATTTGTTTATACGGTTTACATTTTATGTACATCTTCGAATCGGCAGGTATAAAATATACGATGTAGGAGCAGGTGCAGGTTTCAAATAATGGTATAATTTTTTCCTCACTCACAATCAGTACCATTCTTCTATTCTCATTGCCTCTACTGGTGCTGGGATGACATGAGCTAGTGAATTTTTACGTTAGAAATTTTCATTGCTAAGCGGATTGTGAGACGCTATACAAGCATAATATTATGGAATTGAAAAATGTGTACAAAAAATTAAACACAGATGTATATACCCATACACAGTATTACTGCATACGCTATTAGACCCACTTTTCCTCCTCCCCATCTTAATCAGTCTCCGCTTATATCGTCGCATCATCATCATCACCAACACCACCACCATATAATTTTAATCGAAGCTTATACTTCAACAGTAACAACTAACAACGCCAGTAATATATGCCTACATATATGCGAAAAGGAGCAATACTGCAAGTTATATCAAAATTCTACTTCTTCCTCGTTGATAAGCCAAGGAACAATGCTGGCGTTCATAGATTACAGGGTGCATTGCGTATGTGCATCTCTCTCTCTCTGTCTTTCTAGTTGACAGTCTCTGCCAGTTAAAGGCTTAAATCAAAAAGATAGCAATGAATAAGAAATGCTGAGAGATAAATGCAAAAAACAGCAACAATACCAATTCTACTACATGGTTGTATGCATTTAACATGTGTTGTAGGAATATTTGTACGTGTGTATGCATATACTCCTTTCTATATAATTCCTATTTCATACACCAAAAGGTACAGAGAATTTGCAGTGAGAAGACCCCACAACTTTTGCCGTCTGTTGCGTTGTGATATCTTCGCTTAGGTGTATGCAATACATGCTGCATTGTTGCCACTTGCCACTGTGAAGGGATTCTCACAGGTATAATATTATCAACTCACAATACAATAGCAGTAAGTTTAATGATGATGGTGAGGGAACAAGTGAGATCTACTGTTGCTGCAGCATGCATTAAACCAAACCGACCGACCACTAGTTGATTGTTGCTCCACACACACCGCAACAGACGAGAGAGCATTTTTTCAGCATCACTTGGTAATTTACGTTATGTGAGTATGTATGTAGTTGTACATACATTGCCAAGTTTATTGATACCTTTTGGTCAGCTCTCTTTCCCTGCCAGTCAAATGCGTGGAGTGGAATACCTTTAGTGAGCAAAAGTCACTTGGTGGCAGTAGTACTTTGTGGAGTGATATTTGAAGAACAATTCGTAAAAATCAATCTTATTTTAATCAAAATACATGCATACGTTTTACGCAAAATACGTTTTCAAATACGTTGCAATAATAGTTTTCATGTTGTCGTTATTATTATCCTCAGCATCGTACAAACCGAGTTATCGGCGGAGACACCGAATTAATGTTTTCGTTTTTTCTGTATAAACGTGAAATAAAAATGGATTACGTGACTAGCACATCAGTACCAACAACTTGAACTTATTATTACTATTATTATTGTTTACAACATCTTTAATACCCATCTTTAGGCAGGTGAACTTGCTGGCATAAAATAAGCAGACCAGAAAGAACGCAGAAAAAAACTGACCGATGTTGTTTTGGTATTCATGGTTGGACACTCATTGTTTATGTACATTTTCTTCTTATGTGAGTCCATCTACATGGACATACCTACATATCAAGTGAGTTGTTTGTGAGAGAGATGTGTTGTGTCCATAGACGAGGACCAAAAGTTTAAGCAGGGAGTAGTGCAACGGAGAAAAAAAGTCGAGGACGACGATGTTGATTAAAAAACGTCTGGCTCATCTTCCACTTTTACTGTTGCCGTGATAAATAGCATTATCATGATAATTATTATGGAGAGGAACTCACTACTAGTACTACTACACACATCTCCATAGTGAAAAAAGTCAGGTTTTCATGATACTGCAACGGCAGCTGCTGGGTCCTCTTCTCTAAAAAGAATTTTCTCATTTGAGTGCTCGTTCCGTGTTCTTATTCAACTTTTATGGAAGAAAAGAGGATTTAGTGCTTTGTTACTTGAGGCTGCACACACACCGATGTACCTATTCGACATTATCGTATATATTTGAAATTTGCAATTCAATAGTGGTGTTATTAGTTGGATAACAACAAAATAACAATTTGAACTTTTTTCTTTCCATATGCACCTACCTATCAGTTTCTTATTTGACTTTCTTGTGGAAGTATGAGTAGTCAGGATTATACGTAGTGGTCACGCATGCAACACTTGGTGACATTTGATGTTGTATATATGAAAGTCACAACGACGACGTTGACGTTACAACATCCTTACAATCAGATCAAAGCTCTTATTGGATTACTACTTGTTATTAGGAAACGCTAATGGTGAACCAGTGTACAATTCCTGTGTACACGATAGTGCTCTTTCTTGTGTGAACATTACTGGATTGAAATACGTTAAACAAGGGGAGAAAATAAGTATTAAATTGTTCCAGACAATACCTATGCAATAAACTGTCGCCTGGAAAATCACTCGCAAACGTAAAAAGTGACATTATGCTAATTGCATATCATTACTATCGTCTTGTCTCGTTAGTCGTTGCATGGTGAAACATTTTAAGCATTTGCATTATTATCATTATTCGCCGTGTCGTTGTTAGTTGTTCTGCGACAGTCATTGGAATCTCGTTTCTTGTACAGATATTGCCAAAAAATAGACGTTTTTTATCTTTCATTTACATTTTCATGTCAAAATTATACTTCATGAATGACAAAGTTTATGTGGTATGCATCCATCCAATCTGTATGCTAAAGTGAAGTCAATGTAAGGAATCAAGCAATTGTAGCTTCCAAACGAGGTTCTGAACTGCGCACAATAGAGTTTCAACAAGAAGCAATATTATTAAACTGTGCTGCTTATGTCATCAAATATATCGTCTATCATCAGTGAAGTGATACAACTAGTTATTATTTAATACTTTTTTTTACAAAAAAGAAATATAATTTTTACCGCTTTAATAAAAGTGACATTATATTCGTTATTACTATCATTATAAAAATCATAAAGGTTGAACTTTGTTGTTCTTCCCTTCACTCCTACACGGATTAATACGGTAGTGTCTCAGTGTGCCTTTTATTTTATAATTAATAATTTACTACGTACACATCGTTGTGCCTTCTTTTCCCTTTTCAATTTATGTCCCAAGTACCACGAAGGAAACAGGATTATGTTTTTATGTACTCGTCGTAGTTCGTTAGTTGTCGTATAGCGGTGAATTGCCACTACTGTTGCTGTAGCTGTTAACAACATCTTGGTCTTATCGCATTGACTTTCATAATCTAATGACTGACTACTACTACCACTACTTGTACTGTTTATTATTATTATTATTTAATGCAGTTTTGTCTTGAAATAAAAAACTCAGGACTCAGGAAATTGTGCTAGCATCTCCTATCATTTTTGTGGTTTTCTGCAGTTGTTAAACCATTGTATTCAAGTGGAAATAGCGTAAGAGGCTTTCCGGTGGGAAATTAATGTAAAATAACTATGCTGCAGTTCTCACGAGGTCTTGATGCCTTGGTCGTCCTCAGCAACAACGACAAACCATAATAGCACTACATACATGCTTGAATTTATGCATGGTATTTAACAATTGTTAAAAAAACCAAGTACTCTTGTTGTGCTACTACTACTACTGTTGACTTTGATTCTCCTGAAAAAAACACAACTAACAAAAAAAAACACAAGTGCGCACTATTTTTCATGCTTGATTTTCATTATTCCTCGCGACGTTGATGATCCTTTTGACCACGATGTTGATCATGATGAGAATAGTAACAATGCTGCTATAAGTTATAAAAAAATTTTATTTCTCCTTTTTTCATTTTTAAGAAAAATACAAGAGAACTGTACAGTTAACAGTTTTGTGTTATTCCAATGAAGAAATAAATTGGATGAATTGTTATAAAAGAGGATTTTTCTCAACTTCACCCTCATAATAGGTAAGTATATTTGACTATCTTTATGTGTCACGTGTATGTATGTATATGTTGTACTCAAGTAGGTACCAATTGACCACAATAATTGTTACTGTCAACTTTTTTTTGTTACCTTTCCATTTTGTGGTTTGTGATGTGTCTACCTACATGTGTATGTTTGGATGGATGGAGGTAAATAAATTGTTGAAAAAGACAAGTGGAGAAGATGGTGTTGTTGAGTGTAAAGAAGTGAGTGTCGATTGTTGTGTGACATAGAAAACTGGGAACCCATGTCGCTGTCGTGGTCACATTTTGTACTTGTTGATGTTGTGTGACATCATTTTATTCCGCCAACAAATTTGCTATGAATCCCTTTCATTGTCAGCGCTGATGATCCCACTTTTTTACACTTTACTTCATCTTCAAAAGCGCACTTCATTTTTCACATTTGTAGAGCTCGCTCTAAAAACGTTCAAATTAAAAATAATAAATACCTAATAGCAATTAAAATAGGAAAAGAAGTGCTCACTTTTCAATCGTCATCATCATCATAGATAAAAATGTATGAAACAATATTTTATATGAATTCAAGTCAGTCGGTATCAGCGGCAGTATAGTAGCAGCAAAAATACCTACCTAAATAACTTTTGCTCTTTTTCTGTAAAACTTACTCCTCCTGACTCATATACAGAAATGGAGTTACTTACATTGCGTTGTATAATGTTTATGTTTATGCTCACTCAATAATTTAATTTGTTTGTGGGTTGAGACTCGTTATTTTAGAACATGGGATGGTGTTTTAAGCTGCACATCGTATTCACAAAGTATACATACATGCAAGCACTTTTTTCACGAAAAAAATCTAGTTTAATGAAAGTTTTGCACAAAAATTGGAGCAATTTTTTCAGTTGACCCGTAACAAAAGTTGCAGTATCTTATTTTTATACGCTTAAGAATGTATATAGAAGGCATGCATGTGTGTAGGTATGCAATTAGGAATGTACCACAAAATCGCACATTAATTTGATAACATCATCAAAAAGTAAGCATATTGTCCGGTAGCCTTGTATTTTTTTTCCTTTTGTGCTGTAACGGAACGAGCACGGCTCTCCTTTTTCCCTCTCTCTCGAGTATCCGAAAAGTCTTGCTCTTTGATGACCTTGCAATTCCTTTCCTTCCTACCATCCGTCGTCGGATTCGCTTCCTGACGACCTAAAAAGTAGTATAAAATTGCCCGTGGATAATTTTTTATACGCTTTTTTGTAATCCAATAAGCTGCACCATTATCCAACCTAGCGTACTGAAATCACTTATATATCCACTGTTTCCGAAAACCGCACGTACTTTAACATGGCATCTTGCGGAGACTATTTGCACTACATGAACGAAGCACTTAAAGTACGAAGTAGGTAAATAAGCACCCGGTAGGTGTCGAAGCTTTTTTCGAGCTTTAGAGTCACCCATATATGAATCGCTACCCGGGTGCACGTTGGTGCCCTTTCTAAATGCAGGTGCCCGTTTTAAATGCAGGTGCCCGTTTTAAATGCAGGTGCCCGTTTTAAATGCAGGTGCCCGTTTTAAATGCAGGTGCCCGTTTTAAATGCAGGTGCCCGTTTTAAATGCAGGTGCCCGTTTTAAATGCAGGTGCCCGTTTTAAATGCAGGTGCCCTTTCTAAATGCAGGTGCCCTTTCTAAATGCAGGTGCCCCTTTTAAATGCAGGTGCCCCTTTTAAATGCAGGTGCCCGTTTTAAATGCAGGTGCCCGTTTTAAATGCAGGTGCCCGTTTTAAATGCAGGTGCCCTTTCTAAATGCAGGTGCCCGTTTTAAATGCAGGTGCCCCTTTTAAATGCAGGTGCCCCTTTTAAATGCAGGTGCCCGTTTTAAATGCAGGTGCCCGTTTTAAATGCAGGTGCCCGTTTTAAATGCAGGTGCCCGTTTTAAATGCAGGTGCCCTTTCTAAATGCAGGTGCCCGTTCTAAATGCAGGTGCCCGTTCTAAATGCAGGTGCCCGTTCTAAATGCAGGTGCCCGTTCTAAATGCAGGTGCCCGTTCTAAATGCAGGTGCCCGTTCTAAATGCAGGTGCCCGTTCTAAATGCAGGTGCCCGTTCTAAATGCAGGTGCCCGTTCTAAATGCAGGTGCCCGTTCTAAATGCAGGTGCCCGTTCTAAATGCAGGTGCCCTTTCTAAATGCAGGTGTCCGTTTTAAATGCAGGTGCCCGTTTTAAATGCAGGTGCCCGTTTTAAATGCAGGTGCCCGTTTTAAATGCAGATGCCCGTTTTAAATACAGATGCCCGTTTTAAATACAGATGCCCGTTTTAAATACAGATGCCCGTTTTAAATACAGATGCCCGTTTTAAATACAGATGCCCGTTTTAAATACAGATGCCCGTTTTAAATGCAGATACCCGTTATTAATTTGGGTGCCCGTTTTAAATGCAGGTGACCGTTCTCAAGTTTGCAAATGTAGGACGTACGCTGGGAAAAGTGGAAGACTTACTGGAGCGGAGAGGGATAATATGCTGGAAAAGGTTAATAGATTGCGAAGTGTTGATATGATGGGAACAGGTCACATTTTGAAACGGCGTGAAATGCGTGAAGCTGGGCAGATTATGCATCTGGGATACGCAGCGGCGGAAACAATTGTCGAGATCGAGGGCACGCTGAGACATGTACAAATTTAAGTTTTTCAAATTTTCGATTGCTACGTTCTGCGAAGGATAATTCATTTTGCTAAGCGTAGCTAGCTGGCATTTCTAGTAAGTACATATACACCGAAGAACCAACATCCCACTTGTACCTATTTAAGTATAGGAATTGAATTAGTATTGATACTAGCATGGCGTACTAGACAAGCATAATGAAATAATAGTGCAAGCAATATTAATCGCCATGAGAATATTATAATTTTATTATTAAATTACAGACTACCTACCAACTACCACCAACCATTCCTTTTCTTTCACTCCCTCGAGTTTTGTTGGTTCAAGTAACTTTACGCGTTCATGTTACAACTACTTAGACGTAATGGAATGGTGTGTGTGTGTGTGTGTGTGTGCATTTTTTCCCTCTCATAGAAAGTTTCGTCGATTCATCCTAATATTTAATAATGTTATTAATAATAATTGTAGCTTTTGTAGCAGTTAATCGTAGTTTATATGCATACCTAATATTATGTAGTAGTTTTGATGTTAGGTAACCAAACTAAGGCAAGGTATAAAGCTGCTAATAATCTCCCGCCACAAGTAAAAAATGTAGCAAAAGTCAAAGTACTATAAAATGTAGCGGTGGTGGTGGCGATATTAATGATAGCTGCCGTAGTAGTAGTAATAATAATAATCAAAGTGATAATGGCAAATAATTCGTTGTTGCTTTATTATTTTTTACTAATATTCATAAAACGGTTAATAACAATAACATTCGTTCACTCACTGACGTCGTTGTTACCGTGTGCACACATTTATTGCTAATGTATGCATGAAAAGCTCGCTAATCGAAAGAAGCTAATATGCGAGAACTTGCATCTCTCTGTATTTTTACGACACACTACTACTATAATCATGCGCGCACTTAAGATAAATATAAAAATATGACTGCCATAATCACAGTTATAAAAAAAAACTGTTCGCAAAAAAACCGAGAGTTATTTCATCTTTTTTCTTGGGCTATGAGTGAGTTGTGATCAATATTACTGCTGCAGCTTGGTGCAGTACTGGTTGGTAATAATACTCAATGTAATGTAGCTAGCATTTTAAATTGCATTATTTCTGCAGTCTAATAGTAAATTGTAGAAAATAAATGAATGCACGTATTCGCGCATTCATATATATATTTTTTATTATTATTATTTTTGAATTGCTAAAAGATAAACAAGAAATCGCAATAAAACAGCTCGTTAGTGATGAATTTTTAAATGACGCTTGTTGCTCGTTGCTGTTGTTGCTACTACTACTATTACTCACTTGTTGTTTTTTGTGCATTACAACTTGAACAGTTATCGAATTTTCAGATTTTTGTGAGATTGGGAAATTGCAATCTCACACAGCACCAGTGGCAGAAACAAGTCATTCGTAAAAATACTTTCATCATGCTGCATTTCTTGTAATTTCGAGAATTCCACCTCCATCCATCCTCCTATTACAAACACCACCACCACTCACCACCGTCCGTCGTCGTCACACTCACTGGTGAGCATTTGAACTACATATTATGCATGCTTTCATGCTCCATGCTCATATGTGATGAACGTGATGTCTATACGCTTCGAAAACGATAGTGTGGTGGTGGTGGTGGTACGTCAGAAATAAATTGTTTTTGCAATGCAGATCATCATCATCATGAACATGAACAATAAAACAACAATTAAATTAGGTAGGCTCATATATATCATGTATTGTACGCAATGCGAAGAAATAATAGGGATTATGTGCGTGCACGCTATTTTCTTGATTTATTTTTGAGTTTGTTAGTGTTTTCAAATAAATAATTTAATTACGGCAGGTACACAACATTACATGAGTTACTAATGAGAATTTTGAATTTGAAACTGCTCACTAATTCCATACAACAACGTTGTAAAGTTGTGATAGTGTGATGCGATAAGTGCAAATGTTGTCTGATAAGATGCTAGAGCACTACTAATAATAAATAACAATAGTATATAGTAATATTATTTGTATCTACTTGCTTGTATGTATATTTTGCTTCATGTGATAAATAAAAATTATGGGAATTGATATGAAAACAATATGGAAGAAACAAGAAAAAATTGTATGCAAGTACAGCAATAAATTTCAACATGTACAATCCGTTTCCCTCTTTACGTTTTGGTAGTTTGGACTGCTGCCGTTCATTTAGAAAAGTGGTGAAAGAATAAATAGCAAAAGATTGATTATGATTAGCATTTCTAAAAGATATCACTTATTTTTTTGCAATCGTTTTAATGCATGGCCGATCAGCTTTATATTCTTTTATTTTGAAGTTTTCATTGCCTCCTAAACTATACTGCCGTAATACAACAATAGTAAGCGATACGTGCACTTTTCGCTAAACGAGGTTAGGTAGCAAGCATGGAACTACAACACACCTACACAAAAGTACATCTAAATAAAGGGTTGTTGTTTTCCCAATAAAAATGCAAGTGAAGTGACGTTGAGCTATAATGGGTTGTATTTTACTTTAATGGGAGTGAAAATTACTTAATTAATTGGGCTTGTACTTAAAAATTGCATACCTTACGCCATGCATGCGTTTCTACCTGTATAGTGGAATAAATAATGGCGTTGTAAACCAATAATAATCGCAAGTCCAAAGCTAAATTAGCAGTATTAGAACATACGCAAAAGCAAATGCGCTGTTGACTGTGTCCGCTAATAATATTATCATTATCTTATTTCGTCTCCCATCAGATACTACACTACCAACGACTAGTAGTGTTTTTTTCATTTCCGCTTATTTCTAAGCTTCCGACGAGAATTTTGTCTGCTTTATCAGCAGCGACAGCAGCGGAGCTGTACTAGCAAGTCAGAGGAAGTGGTAACCTTTTTTTTCTCTGCAAAATTTAGTATTTTTCAACCAACAACATGTTGTATCAGAGAGGAGAGCAACATAGCATGTTTCAAAGTGGTCATAGTCATGGTTGATTAGAGGTGGTGTGCTGTAACTTGTAGTTTTGTAACTACTACAGACTACACTATTTAGCGCGGTTGTTACTATCAATACTAAAATCAAAGTTGTCTTAGAGAACCAGGGAAATAACACCAATGTTGCTGCAACACGATGTAACACGAACATTTTTAGAATTGACTCAAAAGCAATCCCCAGACTGATTTTCTAGAGTGCTGTTTTATTCATAAGTGTTGTGACGCTGCCTACTACTATTGCTATAATATATCAGTAATATGTATTCTCGATATTTTCCGGAATATTTTTTTTGCACATTTCGGTGCATCGTGGTCCTGCAAACATTTTGTTTGTCTCATATTTTGGATTTTTTTTCGCAAATAACCTGTCAAGCCGTCCATTTTAATAAGCCGAAATGAATCATAAAATGGACATGTTTACTGTTAGAATGAGACTTGAAAGTAAACTGACTCTGATTATGAACACGCCGTCGGAGTATTAACCATAACATTATTTTGCAAAAAAAAGGGAAAAAGGCCACCTTGATAGCTTCAGTTTCAATTATGTCTATTACGTATACCCCACCATTTCACTACACCACCGCTAAAAAACATGTACATAATATGCTTCACAATGGTCTAATATATTTATTGATAATCTTATTACCTATGTAGGTATATAATGCATGTATCATGCGACGGCACCAACAAACAACACAAAAAAGTTATTTAACAGTTTTTTTTTTTGTTAAAAACTCGTTTTTAGATTATGATGATGGATTTAACTTTTATGAAATGTATTGATTTTCAGGTATTCCCGTTGTTCTTCTTGAAAGCGATCACCTTCATCACCGCCACCACCACCACTGCACTGCTTTGTGGCGATAGATTACGCAAAAGTGCGCTTGGTTTGATAGTGGTTGAGGCCAAGCAGGGTTCTTTCTCACTCGCTGGTGTCGGCAGCAGCACCACATAAAAAATATCGAAAACTACGCAATAATCCGCCAGCACGAAATCACAATAAAAGATAACATTTATATTTACTTCTTATCGCGGCGTCACAAGCTTCATCAGCCCTTCTTATTTTGAGTCACCAAAAAATATTCTGCACACTCTTCTTCTCTTAAAAACTTGAGCCGCAGCGGTCATATTTTTGGAAATTTGCAAAGATGATGAGAGGAATGAGCGAGGCACACTACGGTAAACATTTTTTTGCACCTGTTTTTTATTACAAATATTATTATGCTAATAATCTTACCTTTTTTATGAATTTCTACACCTACTTTATATATATTTACTATATAATCTGATATCTTTGTAATGCAACAGCTTATATATATTTATACTCTCGCATTTTTTGAAGTTTGCTTTTGCCACTGAAAATTCCTCAAAAATAACTGCAATTAAGTATATTAGCATAAATAAGCTTGGCGTTATTTTTTCACTGCATTTTTCTGCTTTTCTAGAGGGATTTTTATGTGACAAGTTGTTTCAACATCATCGCTCTCCATCGTCACTGTCACTCCTTTCATTGTTGTTACATTTTTATTGCCATCATAAACTAACGTTATTTCGTTTGAGATGCCTACGCATAAAATATTATTTTCACGCAATTATTCAAGAGATCGGCATTAGCAAAGTGGATGCATGACAGACAAGATGACGTATGCGTACCCTGATTTAATCGATGCTTCAAGTTTTGAGTATATGCACTTTCGGGCACACACACACATGATCATCATCATCATCACCGCCATTGTCAATTTTAACTGTTCGTTGCAACAGTGGCAAGGTCTATTATAATTCTAGTACGACAATGTGCAGTGCAGCGAGTGTTGGGCAGCCAGGTCCCTCGCTAATGATGATGACAACGAAAGAATGACTCCTTTTCCCATTCTGCCAAAAGCGCTCCAAAAGTCATCAAATAAAGAGTTCCTTACAAAAAAGTGCATAGGTAAGTGTACCTCTAAATATGCACTAGAGTGATTGCAGATTAAATATTATGCTCTTGTTATGCAAGTTACACATTTGGCTGTTTATTGTTATGCACCTGAGAGAGAGAGAAAAAACAAATGGTAATTGTTAGTCTGCCAACACAATATTCATTATAATGGTATGTGAATATTTGTGACTATGACATTCTTATCTGCCGCCTGACAATGAACCCGTTTGTTTGTTTGACTGCGAATGCAAAGCGTACTGTTTACTACGCTACCGTGTTGAAGAGAAAACCACACGGCAAATTCTGTTGATTGACCATTGTTTTTTTGGAGTGATAACTTGCTTGCATAACACTTTTTTTCTGCGTGGATCTATGTGGCCCTCTTTTAGTCCATCATCATGCAAGCAGCCCCCATTGTACATTGTATTCTTCTGTCCGAAATGCTATTATCATGAGAGATTGTGTGTATGAGGTTAAGACAATTAGAAATATGAATGTATTTCATATTTTGCACGGATGCACGAACACATCCCTTTTTATTCACACACTATGTATGCCGCAAACTCCATGTCATGAGCAGAGATATGTACATGTACGGACAACAATGCACTGTAAGAAAAGATAGCATGTGTATGAGCACTAATGCAATGATAAGTATTACACTTTCAAAAAATATTCACTCACAATCTCATGACGATGACTCTCGGAACTTTTCCCGTTTATCCCGTTCATCCCTGGCGAACTTTTAAAAGCTTTTTCATTATTACATTTTACGTGTTTAGTTTACCGTAAATGGTCTAATTGCATTAAAACAATATTTAAAAACAACAAAAAGTATGCCTCTTTTATGAAGCCTCTTGATATTTTACGCTAAATTAAGCGTACGTAGAATGGAACAGGATGGAATACATGCACATGGATATTTTGGGCATGGCAATTGTAAACATTAAATAGGCAACCTATTCAATTCACATAACATTAAGTTGAGAAGGAAACTATGTTAGGTATTTAATGAAGTGCTCATTTACAACCCATTGCCATTACGGTGTGCATGTAACGGCACTAGGTATATACTAAGATAATAGCTAATGCAAAAATGACACAATACACTGACGACGACATAATTTACCTGCGCTCTAGAAAACTCACTGCCAATGAGAAATATATTTAAGATTGAATCCCAAGGTTCGATTTTCTGTCGTGAACAAAAGTACGTTGTATTTGGTTGGATGGACATGTCAAATTCTATCAATTCAAAGTTTTGAAAACCGATCTGGCACAAATTGAAGGTGCAAATCCCTGTCACTCTACAAAATTGGTATTCATAATATGCAACCTCCGGCTGTAGTATATTATTTAGATTTTCTGTTTACGCATCTCCAGGAAATTTTAAAATGTAAACATAGTTCCTATGACAGAGACTACCTGCAAACATGTTATTTGGTTCACTGATATTTTTATATCGCATAATTTGAATGGTAGGGCACTAAAAGTGACATTGGAAATCATTCATTTATAGATTCAAGAAATAAAACATTTGTTACCTTTTAATATTTTCCATGTTTATGGTCAATCCTGTTGCGTGCGGTTAATCATGAATAATCATGGAAATCAAAGAACGATAGCTTCGTCATCAAAATTTAGGTCAATCATGGGAAGATTTTGTGGTAAATCACAATAATTCAGGATTTCAGGATTCATAGAAAATAACGATGATTGTAGTGCTGTAGAAATTATGATGATAGTTATACCTGAAATTATAGGTGCAAATGATGTGCTAATCATGAATATAATTGGATATCTGTGAAAGTAAATTGGTTTTCGTGGAATTTATAAATAAATCAACAGATTTTGCTCAAAATCGATGAAGATTTCCCATATTATGGTTATAAATTGTTTGCGAATTCAGCATTTATATATCAACAAATTGTATTTAACGATACATGTGAAGTAGGCATGCATATTATCAATACTTTGTTGCGCATAGGCCGTTCTTATGTAGATACATGCGTTTAGTCTGAAGCTGTATTTAAGCAACTGTTTAAGCGTCTCTGAACTACAGTCTTCTAATCCTTCAATGTCCAATATATTGCAATACACACATTGTGCTTAATACACTGGTTCTGTATCCTGCTAATTATAGGAGGTACAGTTATATTGTATTTATTTATGAGAAAGGTGATAAAAAGTAATTGTATTTGGTGCTAACTTCTGTTAAAGTGCAAGCATAGCACAAACCGAAAGTGTTAGTATGGAAGGTACTATATGTAGTTATACAGGTACATATCCTATTTTAACATGAATGCAATGCATACTTCCATACATGCATGTGGGATCAGCATCTTTGGAAAAATTAATATGGGTTCGTCACACCACACTGTATATCTCTACCTGTGTGCTATTGGTTTAGCTAGGAGGTTCTTCATTTACAAAAGGGGTTTCGGCTCGAGGAGTAAAATTACAATTTCATTCTAAAATTCATGCCGGCATACTTACAGCAGGTGAAACTGATATACAGGAAAAGGAACAGAAATAAAATGAAGCAGACTGATATATCCCTTGTTGCATCAATGTCGACAGAGTCGAGATGCAAAAACGAACTGAAACTTTGTTTGTCAGAACAAAAAGGAAAGGGTGTTTAGCGTAATGGTTGTATATTATCATGATCAATGCGCTATAAATAAATTGCTTTCGGCGTGAAAAGGCTTTTCCTGTCTGTTGTATACATACTTATTACAGAGAGATTTGATAGCGGTTGAAACTGCAATCATTTTGAATGACCAGGACAACGGCAACGTGCATCATTCATAATAAATTCTTAAATGATGGTGGTGTGAGAGCCCTTTACTTTTCACAAGTCACAGTAACACAATGACGCCAATGAGTCAAGGATTTGTACTTTGTTTGTATTTAGGACTTTCGGGAAGAATAATGTATAATAACAACAAGAAAGTAATACTGAATCAGATTTTGTGTAAATATGCTGCGTTTTAGGGATGTAAATGCACAGGAACATTTACTATTTACACCTGTGCAATGAGCTTTGCTTGGCTGTAATGGGGATAATAGGAGGCTCGAGGTTAAATATGAAAAAGAATTGGGTTGTGTCATGTTCACATTGATGATGATGGTGTTGGTCCACTCACTCTCCGTATTTAAATATTTTCACTGCTCTAGGGCATTTCATTGTAGGAAAGCGGCATTTTACTGACAGACAAACTAAACGGTTTTAAATTGTTTTGAAAGTGAAAAGCATATATAGTCAAGAAAACGCATAGAAATAGAAATGCACTGACACGCACACATGCTACAAGATAAAGATAAAACTGTCGAGCCAAGGGAACAATTTTCTTCTCCTTTTCGCTGTGTTCATATGAATAATACCAAAATAATTGATTTTTTTTGCACCACGAAAAAATCACGCTGCTTTGTTTGTAACGTTATCTTGAGCTAGTTAGTGAACATGTCAAGTCAGCTCAATAAGGGAAGTGGGAAGTAACTAACAAATAGCGCACACATTGACGACGACGAGGATCGCGAGAGAAAATCATAGAGAGGAGGAGAGTGACGCTGATATTTTAATCATTAACAACAACAGCAACACGGTTTTTGAAACTATTAAGAATTATTTATGATGAATTCCTGTTGGTAAATGCAGACAGTTAAACTCCGATGGTGCTGATGATGATGTTTACACTGACAAGCGCGTATTGTGCCATATGCCGATGTACAGTGATTAGTGATGATGATCCTATTTTCAGTTGACGTGTGTGAGTGTAGATGAGTAGCAAAATAACCATCCTACGCCCCTTCCCAACACCTGTAATAAATCCCATAAAAGGTGCTCAGAGTATCTACCAGTCTTGAGCGATTATCTTTGACATGTTCATATTTTCTGAATTACTGCATCGAGTTAATTTTCGCAGTCGTGGTAGAAGCAGCAATAGAGGGAAGAGATGATCGAATGTGCTCACTTGCTATAATAATCATGGCTACAGACAACCTCGTGGTTGTGCATTTTTGTATAGGGTATGAAATTTTTATGGCTATTGCATAGTGTAGTTCTCACGGGCAGTGTGGTGTTGCATTTCTTTTGTGAGTGGCAGCAGTGAGTTGGTGAGTAATGAATCTCTACTCAAATATATTGCTCAGGGCTACATGGGATACGCGTTACTGACTCTAAAGGTTTGTATGGTAAATGAATGAATTTTATTACCGGTACGATGGAGGAGGCATGCTTGTTTTTGGCTTTTATGAAAGTGTAAAAGTATTAATTTAGCTTCGCCAATCTGAAATGAACACATACCGTTGCTAGTGACCGATATATAAATGTAAGCATTATTGTCAAAAAGGGTGAGAATTATGATTGGCATTAGCATAAATTCATTTATCTTGGTTCGTCGTCGTTTGTCTGCTAATTTTTTCTCGTATAGCTACTAGCTACTTCATGTGTGGTACTGTGCGGTGGCGCTTGAAAATGAAGTAATTCCAGCAGCAAGCAATTGCAGGCATCATGAATAATATTTTCTCACTCTCGCCATCATAGGGTACATATTATGGCGTTATAATATCTCTTTGACCTCTAACTTTACATTTTATAAGCACACCTGATTAGCATAATTGCTTTCGTGATATGATGGTCAAGATATAAAAAAATGAGTTAACAACTACAAGAAGAAAGGATGGGGTTTGGTATGCGCGGATGCACATTTTAAATTTTAAAAAGAGTTACCGTCACCATCATACACTCACTCTACTCAGTCATGGCTATTTTTAACATATGTAAATGTAACTCGTCGTATTTCGCAATCATCATTGCCGACCCAGTGGATTGTTTTAGTATTTGTGATGAGTTGAAAGAAATAATATTACTACTAGTTTAACTGGACTTAAATAAACTATGTATAGTCAGAAATTCGTAATCCGTTCGGCAGCAGAAAAATGCGAAAAGTTAATCCTACGAGAAGGGCGAGGAGGGTGATGATAATTGCAGATTACATTGTAGCCTCTGCATTACCGATTGAATCGAATGAATCATCATTTATAATCATACCTTGATCCTTGTCGATGAGCGTAAACTGTTTAAAACCAAAGCCAATGAATGACGACATGATGACATGGTCATTGGGATTTTTTTATAACTGTAGCTACATTTATGTACCAGTTTAGCTGCACAAATGAAAATGCACAGGTTAACCTTAACTTTTACTTGACGCTGATTCCGTCCAATGAAACACAAGAGGAGTATTGCTAAAATAGCAGAGATAGTAAATTCACAGCTTTACATACACTGCTTATAGTATTTCTGCAGTACACTACACAGTCGACATGACCAACCATGTTGCATTTGACAATGAATTCGAGCGAAATACTTTTGGTGTTGATATAAACATACGTATAATATCCAATGAGATAAGTCAATGAGGAATTTGCTTTCAACAATGGCATGAGTATCACCGCTATCATTATCACCAGAAGAGATCACACTGTCATCAGACAAGCATGTGGGAAGGTGAAGGGAAACTTGCAAAAAGGACATGCATATGAATACAGACATATAGTTGCGTCATGATATTAAATGCGCAAACGTAATAAACACTTCTAAATTCCATGTTTATGAGTCCTCGTGTTCACTTGTTTGTTAGCTGTCTAGGTGATTGATTTTGGAGCCTAACACCACTTGAAATTTTGTATCTATTTTCAGGTATTTTACGTCAGGGTGGAAGGTAAAGTGGTGGTTTGTCTGCTAATAATTTAATATAGGCAATTCAAATAAAAAGGACTGATACACAGTTTGCAGAGTAAATATGAAGGTGAAATGTAAAAATGAATGTACACGCATATATACTGCGTATCATATTATGAGGAAACGTGGTTCCTACAAATGTTACTGTGTCGAGTACTTCTCAATTGGAGATCAGTCTTTATTTGTCTTGTAAGCGTCAGTAGGTAATGAGTAATGGACCGAAAGAAAATCATGAACATATTTTATTCATGAGACACCGTGTCGTACAGTAGTTCTTGTACGTTCGAATGGCGATGATGAAAACGATAAATTCGATAGAGCAAGTGATTTCTGATAATGTTTACGATCATCTCGTGATAATGATGGAATGGTTACATAAGCCAAAAGATAACTTAAATTATGAATTTATCTTTTCTGCACATTACCCGAATAGTGGTAGTTAGGTATACTATCATAATTAATCACTGTAGCATATGTTTCTTTCTGCATTGGTTCAATAAGGACAGGGGCCTAGAACCGTTCATCTTCATAATATGATTACACAATAGAAAAAAAAACTGAGAAATACCAAAAATTGTTGATATAACAATAACAAGTTACGAAGTATGATCATTGCATTCCCCTCTTTTTAATTAATCGTAAATAATATTAAACTATCAAGTTATCTATTTTTATTCTTCGCATTCAAAGTATCATTTATGACCATTGGCCAGTGCCATTGGGATTGAATGTTGTAGACTTGGCGAATGATGGTACTGATAAAACTGCTGAAAAAACCAAATTTTACCTACATTCTACGCGTCCATCCACTCATGATTTATGGCGATTGCGTACTCCTACACACTTGTACACAACACACGCTCAGTAGATAGTTTACTTTTGCGATAATGACAAGACTGCTGTTACGATAAGATAACTGTTATTGTTTGTAGAAGTCAGTTTCACTATCCTTGTTTCCCCGTTTAACTGTCGTTGCGAATAATATTTTGCGGTGATGATGACACAGGCATGATGAGAGCATAGTTAGTTATATGTATGTATGTATACGTTACACATAATTTTATTAATATATTATTTCTCTGCGTTGAGCTCTTGATAATGCCGATATATTGCTCCCACAGCAAGTAATACTAACCCATCAAACCCATGCTAATAACAATCCTGGTGCTCTTTTTCTACATTTTTTCTCTTATCTGACTTGTGGCTGTGTTGATAAGGAAAATATATTGGACTTTAATAATGAAACGCTTGGGAAATAATTGAAGCACAAGCAGACACAAGGCAAGAAAAGTAATATTCAGAGTTTGGTGAAGCAACAGTTTTTGTGGCCCTTTTCAATTTTTCATGCTACTGCATACACTCCTCTGCTATCACTTTGCCAATACGGGACAATCCAATAAAACCATATTTTTTACCTTGCCCTTTTTCTTCAATGGTGATGTGATATAGTGGAAAAGAGGTGTGCCTGCCTACAACATCATTGCACATTCTGCTTTTTAATAAAGTGAATTTCTGGTTTTACAACGAAACGGAATATTAATAATAAAAAGAAGAAAAGTTAAGTAGTTGGCCTTGTGCTTCTGTTCTCCCAGTTTTCCTGTTACTTTCTTCTTGGATGAATTGAAAGAGGTTTACTCACGTACATTTAGGAGGAAAAGAAGAGCCGAGTCTTCATCTTGCTGCATTTACACTTCATACTGCTGCTTAGGGAATTTAAGGGGAAATAGTACCAAGTCAGTCATTGGATGTGAATAAATATCGCCAATTAAAGCATTACGTAAAAGTACTGCCTGGATTGTTTGCCGATTAGGACATTTGTAAGTTTTTTGTATGAGTACCTTATTATTACGTTAGTGACTGGACTACGAGCGGAAGAAAGTCTATCGCTTATCATGCCTGTTATGCTTTTATGTCATTAAGAATTGCTAAATATACAATCACAGTTTTCCACCAGTTCCTATTGTAATGAATACCATTGTCTTTGAAGACAATGATACACTTATACCTATTCGATATGTATGAGTCCGAAAACCAGAAACTTCAGAGAATATAATTCAATAGAAGATGGTACACAGATATTATTACGGTAGTAGATAATTTGTTGCTTTGATAATCATTGGTGCAGCACACCAAGAACCACACACATACATAATATATGGTTGCTGTTTTCGGCGAACAAATGCTTCGCAGAAGGTTGGAAATGTACAACTTTGTACAATGAAATTAACTTTTGCTAAAGTTGGATTCAATAGTTGGGATAGATCACCTTTTCATTCAGCGATTGACCATGACTTGACTTGAATGACCATATTAGAGAAATAATTTATTACAAATAATAATTTACTACTTTTACATCATACCACGATAAATATTAGTTTACTGAAAAGCAGTGATGCAATAATATTTTCATAAAAATGTAATTTTTCCCGTACACTCGAAGGTAGCACAGATAACTTTAAATACAAGTGACTCTCATAGTTTCAAGAGGTTGCTCTTCCACTGCAAAGAAACACGTTTACTACTTGTAGCAAAAATACTTTTCAACCCTGTTTCCATCTAAACGAGAATCACGATACAATGATGATGTCACATAAAATCAGGATTTATAATGTACTGACAAAACCTCGCTTTTATGATTACGATAAAACTTTACTACGACGTATTTATATTGGTACATACATAATATAATGACGACTTTTTTGTCAGGTACGTTAATACCTATGCTCTATGACTTTTTGGCTCTTTTCTTGCAAACCAACCTTGCTAACGTTTATGAGGAATTACAGGTGTCAAACCTTGTAATTTTTATAAAAAAAATATTTGGCATATACCTAAATGCAGGAATACGTACACAGTACACAGGCATTATAATGCACTACCGTATCTTTTTTATTACTTGCCATTTGTACGCGTATTATAATGTAATCAACGTAATATGATTTGTATGAACCTGGTAACACTATTACGATTAGCTTTGCTATGCTTGCCTTTCTTAATGTTACCACTACAGAAGCCAGGTTTAACTACCAAGAATACCACGCTTGAATATTTAAGGTTGGTTTCTGAAAAACATGGTGAGCAAATTCCTTTCGCAACATAGGTACCAACAAAAATGTAGGAGTTAAATTTTTCAGCATTTCAGCTTTTTAGAAAAAAAGTAAAAAATCTTCATCCGGAACTTGAACCGTCATTATTATCATTACCACTCCAACCTCCTCTGCATCATCATCTTTTCGTGACATGCATAATACTGTATTTTACACAAATATTCGGATTATCGCCTTGGGTACAGCTCATAAAGTGGAATTGCCAAAAGGAAGCACGCACACAAGTTGCTTACTGCTACTGCCAGACATAACGCAGAGAGCAGATGCACAGGTGTATAGTAGTATGCTTTTACCTACGAACATGAAAAGTCACTTTGTCACTAGAGAGTATTTTGGACACATAAATGCAATAATGACACGATTAAAACTAATATCTTAATTAACTTAATAATTAACACTTGGAGTTGGCACTTTTTGCTGAAAAGCCCATTTATTGACAGTTGCCGGTGTGAATATACACGAGGTTTGCATCATTCATGTACAAAATGTGCAAGTATAGTAGGTAGTGTGTTCGAAGATGCGAGCAGAAAAAACCACGATCATAATTTTTAGCCAGGTAGATTAATAGTACGAATGTTTAACAAGTCATTAGTTTGCGTTGCAGTTCTTTTCCTGCAAAAATTCCATATAATCTTCATATGACAATGGTGAGGATATTCACACAGACATGTACAATTTTTTATTACCATTTTGTGGCAGTGTTAACCTTACATTTTGCAGTTACTAAAACAGGACAGACAGCCCATTATTCGTTATTTTCTCCGTGTTGTCCTTCCATCTTTGACAAACGGTGTTGTTAAGAGGGCGTCGCGTTAAAATACACTCTGGCATCAGTTTCTTTACTGCATGCTATTATTGTTACAACACTGTTATTATTATTATTATTGTTACTGATTCGATTTAACTACAAGGTTACAGAACCAATAACCAACGATTAGCTATTTGGTTCCTTTTATCTGATTTTCTGATCCATTTTCCCCTTTTACAGTCCAACCAACATCACTGAACAGTGGGATCATTGATTGATACACTTTTTTTGAATCATAAAAATGCATCCATTCATTCTCACAAGCTGACAAACAAGTAGACTACCACAATAGCACGTATAATAGCTACCATCGCGGAACTAACGTGCTCAGTGGGATGCACAAAACACAATAAAAGCTTTTTATTTACTTGGTCGGCCAAAATCTTTTTTAACTGCTGAGGGCTACTCTGGCAAATACGGTGTACGGTATTTGTAAAGTGTAGCACGGACGAATTCATTAAGTGCATCATTACCACAATAAACATTAATTTTGTGCAATGCTCATTTTTCAAAAAACGAAGAATGCTGATTGAGTCTGTCAGATGGTATTCAGAGCTGAAAAAGACCTTGGATACTTCTGCTGGTGTTGTAGCTGTTATAATACTTCTTCTTGCCTTAATTGAATCATTGTTGCTAAATGCTATATATTTTATGCACATGTGGAGTGATGTGTATAAACACTATAACACCTTTAAAAGGTGCTTCATCTCACCACCACATGCGCATCAGCAGCAAAAATAGCAACGTTTATTGTTTGTGGTTTTTATGCTGACTTTGAAAGAGATGGAGAGAGGGAGCAGAGCCGTCACTCGCCGAGATGCCTTTCGTTATATAAAAAAAATATTGTTTAGGCACTTAATACGCTGATCATCTTGAAACCTACATGATCAGTGAGTAGATCTTTTAGGGAGGCTAAAAAGAGTCTCTTTTAAAATTCATGGACACTTGAAGCCCCCATCATCCAACATCATGAAAAATCAAATCAGACAATCAATATGTCTGCTCCACTGAATGTATATTATTGCTAGCACATTAACTATGAACCACTCACCCCCTCCATTCACATAAAAATATGGCAGCATATTATCAATCAGAAAAGCAGCGAGCACTTTAACCGTGCAACAGCTCCATTCAGCGTCTAACTGTTTGTTTGTTCATGATACGTACCGTGCAGCAGTGGTACACGTTTTTACCTTCACCTATTCTCTGAAAGATGAAATAATATATTGTTATTATTAATAATATTAAGTTGGTTTTCTTTCTCTCCCTCTCTCGATACCAATCTCGCTGTTATCATCATAGGGATCTGAATTGGCAGATAAAAGTGAGTCAATAGTAGTTGCTCTTTGGTAGTTGTGTGGTGGTGGTGGTGGTGGTGCGATTCCCGAAATGCAATTTTGAAAAGAATATATTATGACTATTATTATGGGAGTAGTGAATGCTGTTGATGATAATAATATATAGTAGCAGTAAGGTCGTCGCGTTGTGCACTCCACATAATATGTATATATTATCTGTTGTATGCGTATGCGCCTAATATTTATATATAAAAAACTAATTAAAGGATGGTTGCAGTAGGTAGCCTCATATATGTACAGGTAGGTACATGAAGTACAAGATGCAATGGCACTGCAGGATTATGTTGAAATATTTTTTTTCTCTGCATTATCCATTGCTTCTGCTGCTTAGAAAAAAGATGAGAAGTGCAAAAAGTCAAGGGAGCCGTTGGTTGGTACGTTGTCTACTGTTGTTGCTGGCTGTGGTTATGGTTATGTGCCAGAACACATCTAAATGATGATGATCATGATACGATGCTGATGATACGTTTGATTACAAAAAAGGTTTGCCGTTTTTGGCTGCTTGCATATAATACCAGAAAGGAAGATAGAGATAGACGGGGAGAGGGAGAGAGATATGAATGCATGCATAACATTACCGGAGCACACAAGAAAGATTAACGAAGGCACACATCTTGAATTCCTTTTTACTGTCTTGTGTGTCTCGTTTGTTGCTAGAGTGCCCTTTGCGATGATGATCTTGGTTATATAATGCAGTCTCTATCCCCCTCACTGACTCATAGTCAGCTAATCATTATCATCAGTAAACCATCGTCGTCGTCTTGATGATGCTATCGTAATCAAAGGAGCACTACATTTTCTTGGAGCCGTTTCGTACACGATATATAGAGGTCTGCCAACAAAATATAATTATTGTAGGAACTTTATTGCATACTTATAAAATGCAAAGCATGAGTATATACTTATATATTTTTTTGTGAAAAGAGCAACAAGGAAAAAAATATCATTCGAAGAGCCTTGTGCCTCTTAATTAGCTAATCCCTTTTCCATAGATTCCCCTGCTGTGTTCTCCCTCTGCACTTGTCCTACACATTGATTTACAAATTGACAATACCAGGTAAAGTTTTAATCTATACATAATATTATGCTGAATTAAGAAGATGAAAGGCCTTGATGAAAATCACAAGTTGTTCATGGGACGGTGACGATGATGACGACGATGGTTGGGGCTTTCATTGTTGAAACGAGATTTTTACAAAATTGATTAGGTATTATAATATGTATCTATATGTAGGTTGCGACTTTTTTCTTGCCTTCAGTTTCTGACTCAAGTCTGTTGATGGTTGTAATTTGAAGTGCAACAATGCAGGGGAGTACCTTCATGTATTTGTATGCTCTCGGCAGTTCTTTTGTTCAGTTTTTGATGCTGTTGTTGGTTGCGTGACATTTTGTAGACCTGTTCACCATTCCTGAATGGACAGGCGAGGGCGGAATTAGTTAGGGCTAAAGTCGATGCAAGTAAAGAATAAATTAATGTTATTTATAATCGAATTGAGTGCTGATAAGAACTCTTTGAATTTGTTTAGAGTCCTCTTGTCACAGCTTTCTTAGTGCCATTCCGTTTCAATAAAATCTGCTTAATTATAATTAATTTTGTTGCTGTAAGAAACGATCAAAAAGTTGGGCGTTCACACCACCGTCACCACTCAGAACAAAGACAAAAACGGAAAGTTAATTTTGTTGTTGTAGTCGTCCTTTACCATTTGTTCTCGTTTCGAGCATTCATTGCTGCCCGTTGAGTTTATACCTGCCTTCTGTTCAAGTACAAGCCAAGTTTTTCCGCCACCGCCGCAACCGAACAGTAGGAAAGTTTTAGTCCTGATTCATTCAGCGGTAATAAATATTTAGTGATATGGAATAATAATAAGAAGAAATAAAAGCTTATGTTGATGGGGGTGGAAATAACAAAGTGACGCAAAAGAGCATGTACTACATCGTATATCAATGTGATGCTTCCAAACAATGGAAATCCGACCAAGTTTTTGCTTAGGTTTTAAACTTGAAGTAACTTACTTTTATGTACTACTGACTCTTTTGGTTTTATGACTCTTATTATCACATGACGCTCCTTGCCCTCTGGGAAGATGAGAGATTGTGATTTATGCATATAATGTTCTTTTGTGACTACAAATAAGCTTTTTTGCCAGCAGCGGTGAAGGATGGTGTGGTGGTGGTGATGGTATGCCGTTAGGTATAGAAATATGAACGTCTCTCTGTCTCCTAAGTAAGTAATACCTAGTCTACCATTTCACCAGTTAATACAGTAGATGTACATAAATATATCACGACTTTTAGGTATGATCATCATCTTGTGTGTATTTTCCATCACAGCCTATTCGTCAAAAGAGAAAGAGAGTGAGAGGAAAAAGAAAAAGATGAAAAGACTTATTGTGTCTTGGCTCTACTTCTTCTACTTCTCGGGGCAAGCCGAATGGGAAGATTAGTTACACAGGCATATAATATTTTTGGAAAGAGAAAGACATCGAGGAAGAAGAGAAATAACATCATGCATATTCATAACATCGTCATCATTATCATCATGCAACTAGCATTTCGCACTTTAGAGCACAGAGAGACTTGAGGCAGCAGTTGAAGGAGTACACACTCTTTCACTCACACAACAACGACTTCTTGTTGTGGCCATGGTGGTGTGCTGCTGGTGGCGGTGGAAATGGCGATGATGATACTCCTTGTGGCATCATAGACTTAAAACCAATATATATTATGACTCCTATGGCTCTACTGTGAAGATGACATCTCAGCAGGTACCCGGGCACTGCGGGTAACTTTGTTGCCTACCATTTTACCAACTGCACAGTAAAGTGTGCAGTGGTAATGGTTATGCTTACTATGACGCCGTTGCATCACTACATGTTACAGCAACTCCAATAATCATCATATACATATTCATCTTTCTATTTGGTTGGCCAGAGAGAGAGAGAGGTGGTAGTGTAGGTGGTGGTGGTATGCATCATCACCACAAAACAGTCAGTGTCAGTTTATATTTTATGATTTACCCGGAGAAATCTTTTCCTGGCTTGGCGTGGCCTGCTGGCTAACTTTTCAACACGGACACAAGAGCAAGCATACTAGTACTACTACTACAACTAATAATAATAATAAGTACTCACACATTCATGTACTTTATAGACAGAAAGAGGGAAAACACCGAAAACGTGGAATTTCACTCCGCACTACATGTACCTTGCATTTTTGTCCCTGCCTACAAATTTCATATCCGACGACTTGTGACTATGTATGTGTTGTCGTTGCGGCTGGTAGTGGTGGTGGTGAGTGAGGAGAGCAGCATGTACGTGTGCAGTCATTCGTTTAAATGAAAAGCTAAAATTCAATGCACGTGAAAGCTTTCTGTTGTTCTGTAAATTTGCCAAAGACCACTACTGCCACTTTCTACACAAAGGTCCCATTCACGTACGTACATATTCTACTATGTCATGTCTACATCTACGAGTTACTACAATGCTCCAAGCGTCATATACTCCAGCAGGCATGAATAGGAAGGCATCATTTTTCCTCACTGGCAATGGCGATATCAATATTTTTCTGACTTTAAAAAACATTGTGTTACAATCAAGCCAGTCAAGTGGAATAAATGATAATATTTGATGGCAATTTAATGCAGAGGACAAAGTTAGCAGCTGAATACATATGCATATCTACGTGAAACTGGTGAATTGCTAAAAAATTGGCTGTATGCTTAATTTTGTATTATTAAAATATGGATTCGCGGCCTACAGCGTCATTTTACATATATTATCAAGCCGTACACTTTTAAAAAGCGTTATGTCTGCATGTATGTACATATCATCTGGCATCATGATCATATCACCATCAATAAACATTCCAGAAAACTTTATCAAGAGCCCCCTACCACCAACCAGCAGCGTCACCATCATCATTGCACCCTACTGATTAGCCAAAGCTGTCATATTTCATTTCATCTGTCGAGGGACATGACTTGGCGTGGTAAATGTGTAAAAAGTCGCCTTCCAACTGCCGACACTCAACTATTGTTATGTATTCGGTATTACTGATAGCATTTCTGCATGCATAATATTATCCACCTAATTACATTATAAGGTATGCTCAGTTCTTTTCACACAACCACAACCGCGACATAACTGTCCAAGTAAAAATCATTATATTATCAGCTTAAAAGATTTTTCTCCGCAGAGATAAACAACACAGCGAGTATATTTCTGTACAATTTCGAAAGTGCAATGGCCAGAACATTACTTCATGGATTAATATTTTGGGGAACCTTGAGCAACATAAACAATAGGACTACCTAATAGAAAAATTTGGTGAATCCATGTTTATCGAATAATTTCTGTTTTATCAAAAGACTGTGCAGCACAGATATGCTTGTAATCCTTCTAGATAATTCTTTCGTCATTCATGCAGATAGATGGATATTATAAAGATACGTAATTCAGTTAATCCATTGACATACAAATCTCAAGTTTCCCAGCACTTTTTAACGCACGGTCTGCCTGTACATATGATAATACCACAAACTCAAAAACCTTCTTTTCTGCTTTTTTTTTGAAGTTGCGCCCGCTTATGATATAACCCAGTAGTGGCGTCTGTCCCTCTGCGATCTGCCTTCCTTGAGAATTATTAGACGTGCACTCATGCACTGACTAAATCGATTTTCAGAAAGGTCCTTTTGGATTTCACCCATCGTTTCCAATGGGTGAAAACAAAGGGTACGTTGGTCGTGGCCACTGCCATTTGATCTCCTTGACCGATGCCTCATTCAAAGGCAGCATGCATGTTTCTTCTCTTTTGAGGATGTCAGATGTCACGTTTCCATGAAAATGTTAAATCATATGAAAATTCTTGCGCTTACTTTTTTGCAAGTTGTAGTAATATTTCTAGCGCATGTTTCTTACTTACGCTTTCATTTATTAAAACCGTACATCATCATCATTGAATGCGGAAGAAAAGGAATATTCTATTTTATGCATTATGTATTATTTCTCTTTTCCTTCATCAAATTTATTTCATCATGCGTGTAACAAGTCGATTAAAAATATAAAAACGATATATAAAAGGGGTACACGCATCCACAAGCACTGTAGTGCCTATTTCCACAGATGAATGCGTGGCATAAGAGTAGAGTATCCGTTTAAAGGTCTAGTTTGGTTTTACCGTCTGATACAAGTGGTACAACTAATAAAAATCAAAAGTGCAGCAGAGAGTAAAAAATACGCACGTTTCGACCATCCCAATACGAACGACAAACCAAAAAAATTCTTGTGTTTGACGGAAAGAGTTCCTTGACATAAGCCGCAATAAGTAGCGAGCAAAAACTGTAGAAAATTGACTTGGCATGAAATGAAAAAAAGGCTTCTCTGCGACGAGACGTAAGAGGGAAAACATACAAGAGGTAAATCTTCTACCGCATCGTGGTCTGAATTCAAATTTTTACCTGTATGTGTGTAAAGATGTAACTTTGGGCATGTGATGATACATACATTATGACACAAAATATACATATTAACGTGCATTAGGTATACATACACTTATTATTATCACAAACATTACCTGCATGTACGCTCCTACATTATGACTCAAAATGATAGTTTCACTGTTATTTAACCAGCCAGCCTACATGATCATCCACATACTCTCTCACAGACATGCTTTCCTGTCTGTATAAGTTCAAACGTCTGATGATGATAAGAACAAAAGTTGAGAGTGAAAAAAGGAACGTGAAAAAATACACGTCTCTCTCTCTGCCTTTTATACTTTTTTTTCTGTGGAGAAAATGAAAGAGCTAAAAACTCCATCATGCGTTATGTAATGCAATTTATCGTTCCATTCATCCGCTTCATCTGTCTGACCGGTGTAGCATGATCATAAAAC
The DNA here is from genome assembly GCA_004115045.4 of Sinella curviseta. Classification (NCBI taxonomy): domain Eukaryota; kingdom Metazoa; phylum Arthropoda; class Collembola; order Entomobryomorpha; family Entomobryidae; genus Sinella; species Sinella curviseta. The sequence goes on along the minus strand of CM065489.1, from coordinate 17,523,314 downwards.
GTTGTTGGAAATTGTTTCATGTGTGAATGAGCGAGCATACGAAGTAAAGCACAGAGATTGTTGAACATGACAGGAATTTTCCCTTTTTTGCACTGTCTATTCATCGGCACAATGCACTTTTTCCATCATCTCCTTCCTCCTGTTTGTCTGCTTCTTTTTGTTACTTACCAGCATCATTATCATAGAGGTTCAAAAGTGGTAGTGGGATGCCTTGTGACAAGTGTCGTTGCTAAGGACTGCAAAGTGAATTCAACAAACATGTACAACTGACATTATTTATGGTACCTAATATTTAATATGTCTGCTTGGACAGAAACTGGGAATAGGAGAAGAAACTGACTTTTTAAAATCTTCAAGAATTTTCAAGTATAATAAATCGTGAGGTTATAAACAAACCGAAGATGAGGATGAGTGAAATCTCTGAATGCGACAGCATAAAAAATGCTATGGAAGAAAAGAAATTTTTCGATTTATTTCGAAAACAGCTGTCAAATTTTGAATTGAGCTCAGAGGTATTTATCCACTCATGTGTTACCGTTTATTATTTGCGGAGATTTTCTCCTGTAAAGTGTTTCCCAGAATTTCTGTTTACTTTGCGTTTGCTTAGCATTTCTCCAAGGTGTGATCTAACAACATCAACAGTGATGCTTTTCAAAATATTTTATCAGCAATTTTTTCCAAGTATTATTTTGCGGATTCGGCAGGATGAATCCATTCAATGTTGTTTTTCTTTTTTGGACTTTTTTCTGTGCAACGCGTTAATGCATGACATAATATTAGGAATAGAAGAAGGTACGGTACGGCTCATTTCGTACAAATGCTTTAACGTGAATGAACATCACCATAGATATCTTTATGATGATTAACTTTCATGGGTGTGATGAAAGGCATGATGCGTCCAAAATAACCAATAACCTTCGTCTTGTGCTTCTTCCAGATAAGCACTCCCCAACTTGGGAATGCTACATTATATGACCTATTATTTATTTCCATAAAGATATATTCCCCAGACCGCAACAGATATTTTGCTGAGAATGAAGGCCGTGCCCTTTTTGGCTGCAGTAACAACAAAAGCTCTAGCTTCTGGTACACAAATTATTTCAGTGTTTTCAAAAAAAACTCTGTGTATAGTAGTATTTATTTATTATGGAGAAACGGCAAGAGTTCCTTCTTAGCCTCCATTATTTTCAAGGTTCACAGTAAATACTATACGGATACTAACGTTAACATATCGCATGGTATTTTTATTATTACTTTCCAATTCAAAGTGGTGGCGTGGTGCCTACTAGTAGAGCGACCTTAATATTACAAACATTTATCTATCTATCTATATACCTCCTCCTGACTCCATATAAATACGAATACGAGCCTATAGATTAATAATAACGACCTCACATTATTCGCAGGATCACAAAGAGAAAGAGGATATTAATGGCGATTCAAACTGTATTTAAGTAGTGACGTGAGTTATATGTTGAGCTACATTTCGATCCGCATCCTACTGCTGCTGCTGCTGCTATACATACATGTCATAATAATGTATGCCGTGTCCTCTGAATTTTATCCTTTGAACTGTGATGAATATTATTAGGAAGTAGTTAGGCAGCACACAAACACGCTCATTGCATAATGTATGCTTATAAGTATCTGCGTTCCGTGGTATCGAATTTTTACGTATGTATGTACCCATAAACATGGAAATGTTCAAAGGATTTATTTGCTGTGTATGCGGTTATGTGTGTATATTCTAAATTGCTGCTCCACTACTGCTCTGCTTTCTATTGATTTTTTTGTGCGATTTATGGAAGTACGAGGTCGACGTTGGCACCAAGCTCAAAAATTTTTATGATAGTTTCCGGCCAATGAATGAGTTGAACATGTTTTGAAAGAGGAGTTGATCACAACGATGATGCTGGCCTTAGTAGTGTAGTAGTAGTAGTAGTAGTAAGTAGTGGCAAATGTAAGTCAAGACGATAATGATGGTATGCATGTACGCCACAACATACCACACTATTAACATAGAGAAGCTGCTGCTGCTGCTGCATCGTATTACATAATAATAATATATGGTTTATGATATCATTTCAGTGACTTCTTCTTCTGCTGGGATTTTTCGCCCCCCAAAAAAAGAGAAAGTTTTTTATTCGCGTCATAGTACCATGTGTATAATGTGTGTGTGTTGAGTATCCCAATATTCTGTATATCGTTAGCCCCATGTGGAGATTTATTGGATGACTTAATTGCAAATGGACAAGATGCTACTGCTGATGTTAGCCTTTCGTTTTATTTTCTTCTAAAAAAATGCATGTCTCATTTCTTGGTTTTATGCTCTCTTGTTAGGAGTAGTAGGCAGCGAGGCTGTAGTAGAGTAGCAACAGCAGCAGCAGCCATGGTTAAACCAGTAATGTCCCTAATAATAAGCTTTTTGCAGTCGTAATATTTTCTCAGGAAAAAAGGAACAAGTTTTCTCCCAGACACTTTCACGCGGTACCACTACTGTACGTAAGCACATAGGCGTGGTGTATAGCAACGAGCGACGAAGCTGGCTATTTATTTCAGGGAAAATATTTTTCTTTAGTGCATGAGAAAACTAAAATGAAAGTACATGTGATTTTATAACTTTCACTCTCGCCTTCTGCTCTGCCCCTGTTCTGTACACTGTACACGGATTCCATGAATGTGTGCGTAAAAAATACGGAAGCGACTTACTACCTTCTTGGTAGCAACGTGGAAGATAAACTTTTGCCATAATTAGATGGGAAGCTATGCACGAAGGGAAATATGTAGTATATTTATTTCTTGGCTTGTAGAATTAAACTGTAATTATGATGGTAATGAAAGGAAAATAGATAATTGGGTGGTGGGACTTTGATTATTTCTCTCCCTAAATTACTACATGCATGGGTAATGGGAATAATGAGTGTTAGAAAGAGCTATATGCTAAGCTCAACGTAGACGAGTACCAGGTGGTAACAGTAGTCGTATTTATTTATGAATGTATTTTTGATGTAATTAATATGGCTGTTAAATAATGTTGTTTGTACCTCGTTCCTCCCTTAACAGATGAACGTAGCATAGTCACATCTTCAGACATGGAGGGAAGTGTTGTCGGAGCACATGGAGCTGCTGGGAACGTTTACGATGTGGAACACTTGGCCACATTCCAACTCTCAAAAGACTTAGCATTCCCAGCTGATGGCATGCGACGTCTTCTCCATATGGAGAAGAATGGATTTGGAATATGGAGTCAAAAAATGAGGATCCGCTTGGAACACCGGGACATTGTCATTTTGGACTATGAAAATGGGGTAAGCAAAGAGTACAGCCATTTTTCATTGTTTTATGCGAATCAGCTTTTCGATGATAGCGGAAAGGGGAATACAAAAAAATGAATAAATGAATCATACATGACCACAAAATGCATCAACCAGCAAACGTTCACCAAAAAAGTGCTCAACAAAAATATTATTGAGAAACCATTGACCATAAATGTCTGTGGTCATTTTTTTCATGTTTTGCCCACTTTTATGTATTACCAACAACTTCCTCTCTTTTTACTTTACTCTTCCTCTCACCATATCTATGCATCTTGTGCAAATACCAAAGTGAAGGTTTACAAATGAGATGCACATACAAAGCACATTGGTGCGGACTTTTCAAAGCCATGTTGGTGTGTGAGCATTCATTCAAAAGTAAATACATACTACTTAGATTTCTACCGGCGTTTTATTTAATTTAGCAATAAGCATGCACTATAAAAGATTTTCTGATAATCTTCCATTTTTAAAGCCATTCACCGTCAACCGTGGTGGTCTTGTTGGTTTTGCGTCATAATGAAAGTGCAGGCATTGCTGTGATATTATTCATTAAAAATTAATCGAGACCCAAGTCCACGAGCATGATGATATTATGTGTTTCATTTGTGAGGCCCTTAGGCCTCTGTAGGTTTATATTGCAAACATTTTAAGTGAATGAACAACAAAGGCATTCGTACATGCTCACCTTTCCCAGAAGTACATTTTTTGGGGATGACGGTGATATGATAATTGAATTCACTGCAGTAGAACGAGTATTTCTTAATTAAGATATTTGGTCAGTGAAAATATAATTTTTGTTCACAAAAGATTTATGCATTATCATAATAACAAAGGTGTACATTGTAATTTTGTATGCAAAAAATGAGCGATAATGATAGGGTTTAAAAAGTGAAGTGCAATTCAAAGTTTCAATGAGATCACTATCATTGTAGTAAATTCCTGAGGTTATTTCAGTGCTGAATGAACTTGTTTATTATTATTATCGTGCGTGCGTACAGTGTATTTGGTATGTATGCATGTAGCAAACCTTAATAGTAATTTAATACGATTTTCGTTGAGGCTGAAAGTAAAATAGAATTACAGCGTGTCTTACTTTTCACCGTTGTTGCTATTATTGGCATCACCATTTATAATGATTACAGAAAATAAAATTGTTAGCTATGGTTTGTAACATTGTTGTTGTTGATGATGATTTGATGATGCTTGCATATGGGAGTATTGCTTGCAGTGTGAGGCACATTATTGTTGTTTCTTAATCATTTTAACATTACGAAAAGGCAGGCGAACAAGCAGAGAGGTTGAAGGAGGAACAATGCATCATTACGTTGCTGTTGTTTTGATGATGATCCTCTGTGCTATTGACGGCTGCTGGGCTGCTTTTGTTGTTCCTTCTGAAAATGAAGGTAAATGAACCTACAAACCAAAGCCAATTAACACAATGACACAGTGAAGCCTCGTATACTACAACAACCTGACACCATATCGCAGCTACAATAGTAGTGGTAGTAGTTGTAGCACAAAGTGTGTGGCCTGTCGGCCTCTTGGCCGACTCTCTTCTATGAAACAAAATGATTTTCCTTTTCTCGCGAAAATCCAACACTCTATCACACACTTCGTGCTGTCTATTCCCTTACAAACCCTTTCGCCATCCATGCTTTGTAAAAAAAATCTAACAAATCATAATGACTACTACGGGAAAGCAAATTCTAAAGAAATCCTATAAGAAATTCTCTCTAAAACAAATCTTTGAATCCTGTATTGTTCTTTTAGCAGACATTGTGTGCAATCTATATTTATTTTGATGATGTGGCACGCGGTGCGAAATTTACCACTATGTATTTTTAAAAGGCATTTATAATAAGTAATAGTTACACTGTTTCATTATCATTAGTTTCTTGAGATTTTCATAGAATAAAAATTGGCCAAGAAGTGAGCTTTGCGCACTTGTAACTTGTGATCCTACTAATTGTGCCAAAAGATTCCTCTCTAAAATTATACCCTTAGCCCTTTTATTAAATATTTGTACATTGTACCGCGTTGAAATGGCATGAAAATAGATGGTTATGCGGCCGCCGCTAGCTGTGATAATATTATGATGTCTGGGAGAGATGACAAGCAGAATGAAGTAAAGATTTTTTACACAAAGAATCAGTTTCCAAGCCAGTCATGTGGTCATCGAGACCTCATCATCATCGCATAGTCTAATCGTAAAAAAAAAGTTTCATGTGGTGGTGGTGCTTTTTAGTGGATACTTCAACAACTCAGAAAAATGCACTGTTACATCATTATTATTTTTACAGCCCTCCTATCACAATATCACATAGCGTGAGCCTCGAAATCTCAGCGAATGAAATAACTTTGCCAGAGAAAGATGAAATTAAACTTCATTTTACAAGCCTCTGCATACGATGCATATTATGTTCGTGTTTGTACATCTCAGTCGCTGCTGACTGTTACATCTTACCTGCAAAAAAGGCTTTTGTTGCATCCCTCTAGCTGGTGGCAAGGTATCAGCAGGAAATCATATTCGCGGATAATGATATATTTTTTATGGATTACGTCCAATATTGCGTACATGTTCACATTTTTTTTCGTAAAAAAGGAATGCAAAATTGTTGCTGCTTATACTGAGGATCATGATGGTGATAACGATGAAGATAATGATATTATTATTATTGCGAGGGAAGAGAAGAACATGGCAGAGAGAAGTAAAGTATCTTCTCGCTTGCTAGATATAAAATGGAGTCGACAGACAGGAGTAGATAAAAAAAGCTTGGTCTATTTGCTTTTCTGCTTCAGTTTTAAATCATTTTCACGCAAGAAGTGCATAAAAAAGAAACCGTGACCAAAGATGGTTGTAAAAAGACAATCGTTGTCGTCGTTGCTGCGTTTCTTCCTTTTCAGAGGGAAAAGGAGATTGCTACAGATGATGACGGTGATGCTGTGAGTTGAGATGAGAGGAATGAAATGATATTTACAGCCAACATGAACATCATCATCGCCAACATATTAGCAACTACTACTACAACTGCTCCTACAATTGCATATTATATTGGTGTTATTCTTCTTCGCTCGTTTCCCTTCTTGACATTTTTCTATATAGTCCATCAGTGATGCTGACGGCGACGATGGTAATGCTAAATGAGGAGGACGGTGATGGGAAATCATCAAGCCGTCACACAGTCACATCACACCAGATTATGGCAGCAGCAACCCAACACTCGACTCACACACTTTGCTCACAAGCTACTTATCATTATCATCACCGTATTTAAGAGATTGGTCATAGTAGAGCAATTCGGAAAGGTGTGCAGTACAGTGTACTATATAACAATATTATAAAAATAATGGTGCACACACATGCTCCTTTGTTTGTTTGTAGTTGTCGAGGCTGAGTTTTACTTTCAGGTTGAAATCCAGGGGGTTGCATGCAACCCCATCACAGAATGCAACCTCATCACAGGCAACCCCATCACATAAAGCAACCTCATCACAGGCAACCCCATGATTGGATGCAACCTCATCAAACCTAACCTGACCAACCTAACCTAACATATATTAATTGCATAATTAGGTAGGTTAGGTTAGTCAGGTTAGGTTGGTCAGGTTAGGTGTGATGAGGTTGCATCCAATCATGGGGTTGCCTGTGACGAGGTTGCATTCTGTGATGGGGTTGCATGCAACCCCCTGGATTTCAACCTGAAAGTAAAACTCAGCCGTTGTCGAGGTTTCTTATAAAAAACGTAAAGCAAAGTAAGGGTTTCGTTTTTAAACGTATAAATAAGTTAATGGCAGTACAAACGTACGAGAAATGTATTGAGTCAGCAAAAAACATGCACATGGTACGATCCACATTTTTTACAATTTTTAATCCGCTGTAGACATTTTGATTGCCTATATGTACATACCTATACCTACCGAGGTTTCATTCAAGGAACAGCTCGTTTTCGTCATATCAATGAAATTCTTTATTATGGATGATGAAAATACGATTCCTCGTATCGCTATACGCATCAAATTGGGTAGCACGTGAAAATGAAAAAGAGACCAGGTATGCACCAGTTTTATTTTGCGATGCTAATGTATCATGGGATAAACAGCAGTACAACAATTTGCGTTTAATCTGCGAAAAAAACCTTAACTACTAGGATGACCAAATTTTTTAAACGTGCATACTAAGAGGATTATTAATTTTATCAGAGTTCCTTTTGGTACTTTTTATACTGTTTGTACAAAACCATAAACAGTGTAGTTCTTCAATTAAATGGTTAAGCAGAGAACAAGCTCAAATGCAGAGATGTACAAGTATGTATTTTATGTATGCAAGCAATTTAAACGAGAAACTATTTGGCAGAAGTGCTGGTGATATGCAGCATGGTCGGATATAATTAAAAAGATACAGATTTTACCGCATGGGGTAATGTAGGAGGGCCAATTTTAAAGGCAATTAAAGGTACTACTGTTATTTAAGAAGCAAGAGCAATTTCTCTGAATCGAAATGGTTAGAGCTGCTTTCCAGAAAAGTAGCAATTAAAGTAGTGGGTGGTTTTATCTACGTATGTTTTTTGTTAATTGTTGAACAAAATGACTGTGCTCCTCCTGTAAACACAAAGGTGCGTATTATATATAACACCTAAGAACAATGATCTTATGTTACGACAAATACACCTGTTTATATAGGGTTCTTTAAGGACTCGTACTCGTATAGAATTATAACTAATCGGTGCAAAATTACAAAAGGGGAACGTGTGTGCGTACTTCAGTGCCCCGTTACTTTCCTTGTTGAAGAATGAACTAGAATGGGTGTAAACCCGAAAATAAACAACTACCGGAAATGTGATACATGCAAAACCGACCAATTTGGTTATGTATTTGACTCTTTGTACTAATTTAGAGAAACTCACCTTGAAACATTCTATCGATTTACTCAATAAACAATTTGCACGACTGTCAGCGCCGGCCCAATCCGGACAGCGCCGTCATGTCACTGATTAAACTCATCGCAAAAAAAATTGTCATCTTAAACAGCTTTATAGATCTATACAATAAAATTTGTTCGTGGCATGACTATCCAAAGCACGACGAAATGCCAACTTTGGTCAGTGTGTGATCCAGGGCTGAACGGTGGTTATGGTTCAAAGAACTAAATCGGTCAACCTTGAATGAACATATCTTGCCCGCAGACAGACAAACATTTCAATCGCTAAAGTACCTTTCAAGCATTTCATGCTTACGGTAGTTAATAAATTTACAGTGTAATTTTCTAGACCAGTATTATCACATTTCCCCCAAGATTTGTGCTGTGAGTCTAATCAGCAAGAACGGTTCAATGTGTGGAATCGTGGAAAGGAGAAAATGAGAAAAGGGAGGAAGCTACAGCTTATTACAATGTTAGAGACTACGACTCAGCAAAATCACTAGAGCTCTGAAGAAGTAAGCGAAAAAAGAAAGAAACTGACGGTTTCTTTGGTTTATATCTTGTATTGTTCTGCTGGTGAAGTCGAAGTTTAGTTGTTATACCACACATTCTCATAGTCACTGACTTCCACTTATTGAACAGACGTGAAGAAAATGAGCGCACTGTCTGTTTAGTCTTGGATGTCTGGTACATGGTCCTTTGTCCGTTTGTCCATGTACTTTGTATGTGTGAGTGTGGCAAGGAACTTTTTGAACTCTGGCAGCGTTCTCTTATAAACCGTTAGACATAAATACGATTCCGTATTAACAAAATTTGTCATTCTTGGCATCTGTATCTGACGAAACTTATGCGCTGTCGAATCGACAACGCATTATATCAGTCAGGTATAAAAGACTGTGACAGCTCTTCCAAACGTACAACTGTCTCAGAGCACCCCGCCTGTTTTTCATCAGATTACAACCGCTAGTTAGTTACACCATCATCATCTTTCCGAAATTCTGCTCGAAATCCTACAATTAGCAAGGGAAGTAGAAAGGTGCGCATTATAACTGTTTATGTCTCTATACTTAATAGCTAAGCTGTTAAGAAATGGGAAGTGATGTGAAGTAAACAGTAAACTTACAAAATAACGACGACTACGTCGTATTCGACCAGGAGGATCAGCAGAAGCGCTAACTTGTATTCAAGTCTGTATGTACATCACATTACATGCATGGATGAATAAATGCTTCAATACATATATATATATATATATATACATACATACATACATGCACATTATGCTTTTCCCTCATTGTTGGTTAGTTCGATCGTGGTAGCAATGACTACTTGCTCTATGATATTTCCATCAAAACAACATCACACCGCAACATGAACATGAGAGAACATTGCTAACCAATGTACATAGGAGCTCCTAGAAAATGTGATGGTAGTGCATATATCGACTATAATTCTGAGTAACAGTGATACTACATAGCGAAATAAAAATATATTTCACTTACTTTGTGTACAGCATTGCATTGGTCGCACGTATCTATTTTTTAGCTAGCGGTAATTAGTATTTCTACACGGATTTAAGATTTGTATCATCACTAACAAGACAGCAGTACTGTTTGTTGCTAATACAAAAGCAACTTGTAAAAGATACATGACATAAGGTAAGCTGGTTTACCTGTAGTTTGAGAGACATGCATTGTTGTGATTGTACGGATGCTGTATGAAATGATTAGTTCAACTGATACTAGAGTAAACAGAATACTGGTATCGGGTTGTAGAATAACTATGTGAGTGAGCAGTAGCAGGAGCAATGTGATTTAATTAACGAGGAAACTGTATCTGAGCTTTCAAGGAGTAGTAGGAGTAGTAGTGCAACCAGCCAGTACATAATTTGTGCAGACGCTCGCATAAAGTTACGCTTTGGGTTTGTTGACGAACGCGTTGCATGTTTCATCGTGCACAGCACTTTGACAAACGTCAACTGCACGCTGTTTCTGCTTTGTTATTTTGAACAATAGAAAAGCACGCGTGAAGGTCATCAAATTTGTAGATAACGTCTGTACATTACTTTTGCATCTCCTGTAAGGCATTTTTTTGGTTGAACTAGTTTCGTACTGATGGAACAGCAGCTTCCTGTATGTACATTAAGGTACATTTTTGCATATGGCCATGTGATATTGTTCGAAGGTTTCAACTTATTTCTTGAACTTGAATCAACTCTTGAACGCTTGAAATGCAAAACAATTATGGATGCATTCTTCTGCTAATGTGAAATGTATTGATAAAGGTCACATTTTTAACCTATTGTCTTATTATGACACATGACGTGACTTTTTATATTTTTCATCTAGACATGTTATATATTCTTAAGAGTATATATCAATGGGTTTCAATGATCGATCTATAGAATTAGCGCTAACACTTTATGCTTTTTTTAAACTGGAGTTAACTATCGAATCATAAATCGCAAATTATTCCGTGTGATGGAAAATTTGAACGGGAGTTTCAAGCTTTTGGCTAGTTTTCGTCCGTAATATGTATACTGAGAATTTTGAAGTGTGGTGCATTTGGTGGAATGAATGACCACAAGCCATTCACAATGATAATGATGATGTGGGTAGGTAATCAATGATTTCTCATAAAAGGCAACTTCAGTTCAGCTACTCTCGTTAGTTGTCAAGTGTACTTTCCGTAGCAATGAATCTGAAGATTACTATTATTTTTTTTTGTTAAGGGATAAAAATAGATGCGATGCTGAAAGTGCTCCTAATACCACAATTATTTTCCCTTACGATGATCACTACTTGTGTTTACCTCGGTGTCTCTATTCTGTTTTTTCACTTGAGTAGAAACCCATCTATAACTGGTAAAAATAGAGCTCATAGGCATTTTACGTTTGGTGCATGAGCAGTTGAATTTCTACTGAACTGCACATAAATTGATGCTAATCGTCCTCGGTAGTCACGATGATATCTACACAAGGATGATATAAGTATGGTCTAAAAATGTGAAGATCAGAAGTGATCCTCAACAAAATGTAAATTGCTTCACTCCAACAAGTTCAACAACACAAAGACGCCCATGTATGTGAAATGAATGAGCAATAATGCATACATTTCTCTAGCCGCTAGCTGGTAAAAATTATTAAAAGGAAAAATAATACCTATTCTCATCTCCGCCATTACTCATACACAAAAAAATCACTCTTTTTGCTCACAATTCCTAGATACAATACAACTACCTATCTACTACTTAAGTTTCGAGTGTTTGTATGTAGATCCGTTAGAGAAAAGGGGAAAAGCGATCATGAAACCCAGAGAAGGAACGTATGAAAAGGACGCTGCCACTTGCAACCTCTCTGTGTGTGCCTATTCATTTTACCATCATCAGTTGTTCTTTTCATCCTTACCACTTTGTACGCACAAATGGCAAAGTATTAATTTATATTTTGTCGACGTATTTTAGGAGAGAGAGAGAGAGACTGGTACAAGATAATATTGCAGGGATAGCGTGACTTTTCAACTTTTCGAATACAGGTTTTTGATAACAACCGCAGGGTTTGATTAAGTGGCTTCACCACCACTACGTCTACTACAACACGGCTATTATTCAACAATAAAAAGGGAAAGTGAACCAACCAGTGAATCTGAGCATAGGGCTATGTAGTAGTAGTGGTGATAACGGTGATGATGATGATGATGTTGGTGGAACCTCCACGACCACCGTACTCATTCATCTCTGAAAAGTTTATTGAATGAAAATATATTAAAATGTGCACATAATTATTCTGCCATATGTCAAAGCAATTAAACTTTTTCTTTGCTTCATCATCCGACCGACCTTTATGGCGAAATGCAGTAGAAATACATACATGTATGTACGGATACACACATAGCACATTCATTCAGACAAAGTGATGCATTATGAGACAAGAACATAAGTAAATGAAAAATTTTGCAGGGACGCAAGCTTGCAGAAAACTTACTCTTTGATTGGGTTCATACATTTGGGTAGGTAGATAGGTGGAGGCGTTGTAACCACTACAATATTGCCAAATACTCTAATAAAAAGTTTAATCTGTTCAATATCTAGCAGCAGCATGTGGTTGCTTCATAATTCATGTTTACATTTTCAAATTAAATTTATTATATTTCTCGTTTATTTACTTACAACTGAAGTCCACAATACGTGTCTGCTGCTGTAAACGTATATTAAATTACGGCATGGATTTTACGTTAGAAAGGGGGGAGACTAGGGATTTTCCGTAGGCATGTCGATTCTTTTACCCATTTTACTTTCTCGTTTCCCATTTTCAAGAGTGCTCTTTAATCACTAATTCATCTCCACTCTCGGTACTCACAATAACAAGCACGCGTTTAATACGAAACCGGGATCTAGCTGGAGGTACAAAAAAACCTTGTTTGTTTCCTCTAAGGACATGATACAAAGAAGAGTGGGGAATCTCGATTCGAGAAGCGAATTTTTACCCATTCCTTCCCCCTACCTATACTTTCTCCCTTTTACATTACATTACATTTTCCATTACTTATTACTTACCACCACCACGTGTCCGAAACAAGCTTAAACGCAGTAATACAAACACATGCTGCTGCTACACATTCGCACATTATTTTCGTACATTTTACACCGTCAACGTCAGAAATGGCACAACGGTAGTCTGCAAGCATTGTCGACTCACAACAAGCTGCTACAGCATAATAAAGCCAGGAAAAAAGAGAAAAGTGGAAAAAGAACAAAAATTTGTTGTTCCCTTCCTTGAATTTATATTGAGAAAAGCGTTCGTTTACTAACGAAAATTCATTTTCTAAAATTCTCCCTCCTTCTCCTCTTTTCTCTGGATCACCAGAGTCTACTCCTACTAACAGTTTTCTCAGTACTCATTCATCTCGTCCTTTTTTCATTTCTTCACGATGAAACTGACGTTGTTTTTGCTGTGTTATGTAACTTTTTTTCGTTCACTGTTCTTCGCAATTTTGGCCATACATTTTCTTTATTCGTAGCAGTAGTAAAAGCATGTACACAAGTATATACAGATGCAGACACATCATCTTGAATCACATTTAATGTTTTGTGAGTGAGCAAAATGGACAAATGCAGTGATGAAGTGGAGCTCTGTGTCCTTATATTCTTATGGCTCGTCTCTCTCTCTCTCTCCCTTTCGCCTTCTTCTCTTCGAAGAAAAGAATTTTCTTCTATTCTCTATATTATTATGTTCATTTTTGAATGTGTTTGACGACACACTTTCTCCTATTGCTTCGATGTCGTACATACTTTAGTGTATTTGTATAGTGGCCATTGTAATTCCTAGCGGCGGTGCGATCGTTGTGCTATATATGTACGTGAATAAGGGAACCATAATATGAACCTTGGAAATTGTTTCTCTCTTAAAGTCACACAGATGTTGCCTTATTTCGTTTTTATTTATATCAGGAAACGGAAACCAATGTACAGGGCAATAGTGTGTATGTGTGTGCCTCGGTGCTGTCCGATGCAAGCCAGGGAAAACTGACCTGTGTGTGCCATATATGAAAAAATAACCGTGGAAAATGTCTTACAAACAAAATAAGTTTTTCCTTTATTCTTTTCTACAATTGCCTTCCTAGTCTCCATGCATTTTTCTTTCTTGCTCCTCTTCTCCTGTCTACTTCTCTCTACTTCCTACTACCACTACTATTGTTTTTTTTCATCTCGCGAGTAAATCAAAGAAAACACAACGTGAAGTGTTCTTGATTGTTGGTTGTAGAAAACGTTTCGAAGGATGGAAACGGCACGGGAGCTGTAGTATCGTAGTTTGTGCTACTCTTTCCGCAATTTTGTAGCATACTTTTCCGTTTTCCTACACCCTTTACGCAGTCGAATTGTTTTTCTCACAAACAAAAGATGAAAAATATAACGTATACCTACACACTACTGATGAAGGAATTGTTTAGAGTTTAGGCCTAATACGAAAATATGTATATACGTTCCCATTTGTGCGTGATTTCTTCTCTCCAATATAAACGCTTATTGGTCTTATTTCAAAAACAAAGGTTTTATTAAATCAATAAAATTCTAGTCAACATAAAAATATACTACGAGTATTGTATATAGTTTGTATACAAAAAGTCTAAAACTGGTAATATCTACTAAAGAGCACATAGTGATACACATTATGCAAGATAATGTTAGTAATTGTCCTGTAATCATATAGAAAGGTATGCCATATTTGTTCCAATTTAAACGAATACTGTTTTTATGCTGACTGCAGCAGTTTGACGATGCGTAAACTGCACAATAATCATAATCATTTAGATTAAACTTTTCTGCTAAGCTCTCGTGTTAACTTGCCTATTATTCACAAATACGCACTTGAAAAAACGAATATCATGGAACGTCCCCTGTCCCATCTTTCATTTGCAAAAAAGCACAGCTTCCCATTTTCCCGGCTACATTGTTAGTTTACGATAATGGTGATGAGGACGATGATGGCGAAAACGACATATAACAAAGTGTAGTTGGATGTAGGAGTAGCCATCTAAATAAATAAACAAACAAAAAGTACACAGATAGCATCCTCAGAAAATCCTGCTACATGCATAGATTCTTATCTGCGAGGATGGGACTCTGCTGGTGTGATTTGATGGTAAAGCGAGAAGGCGTAGAAGAGAGAAGAGGAGAGAATGAGAAAAGAGGGACTTCTTGAAAGAAAGCAGCAAGTACGTATTTTTTCTCTACTCCTGTATCACCGAAGAGAGTGAACGAATGACTTTCTAAGTAAATAAAAGCTCACTCTGCATCCTCGTATAGTTTTCGCCGTTGAACATTTTCCCCTCCAAATGTGGTCTCTCTTTTTCCAACAGTGGAATTGGAAGTGATAGCCATTAGTCTTGTTCATTATTTGTGGTGACCTTGTATTTAATCTCGGACTATAAAAAGTAGCTTCTTAGTCCTAGAATGCTTATCTAGTAGCTTATTTACACAGTATTTACAACTGCAACGACTCCCTTACACGCTCTATGTCTATTGTGAAAAAAAATAATAGACTCACTCATTTCGTCTTATCTGTATATATTTGCACAACGAGCATTGCATATATATGTATAGTGGCAGGAACACATAGTGTTTCCATTACGCTCTCTCTCTCTCTGTATCTGCCTTCCTTTCCCTTTTCTCTCTTCCGTTTTATTTAGGCAGGAGTTTTGAGTAGTGGGAGTAAAATACCTTTAGAATACGGGAGGAAAGTAAGAAAGATTTTGCACGCATTCGTTTGCATTCTCTTAGACTAATGGGCTGGTATAAACGAGCCAAGGAAAAACGTCACATTTGACGACTCTTGTGACTGTTATAGTTAGTGGAATCGACTGGATGTGATCACATGGAAAGATGAGATGTGACAGGAGAAGGCTTAAGATAGAAAATAAGAGAAAGTAAAGAGGAGGGAGGGGGAGGGAGGGGGAGAGAAAGAAAGGGAGGAATGGGATTGGAAATGAGAAAATCTTTCATTGCTTCACAAGAGTTAATAGTGACTTATGTATACCATCAGAGAAGCCCTTAACTCTGGTTTGTTTCCTAAAAGCTCTGCGTTGTGCAACGAACTTGCAGCTGAAGCTCCAACTACCAAAGCTTGCTGGGAGTACATGTGGTTATATGTATAACCTTATTTTCGACAAACAACTGGCATTATTTTCCCGCCAAGATGTGTGTCTCAGCAATAAAAAATAGTATGTGTATCAGTTATATTTTTATAACTGTACAAGTGATTCGGCAAGTGCGAGTAGATCTTGCAAATTTTTATTCATCGCGAGTCTCCTAGACTAGTGTTATTACCTGATATTCTGCTAAGAATAATATAGAAAGTTTCTTTCTTTGTATCTCTCTGTCTTACTTCCTCTGTTAAGTGTACGCATAGTGATCAAGCCGGTGGTGATAGAAGGCAACTGTCTCTCATATTTTTCGGTATTATCCAGCATATCATGATCGTCTTTATTTTCCACATCCTTACATTTATTTATAAATGACAAATATAGAAATTTTGCTTGAACACTATGTGTCTAACAAATTAAAATATCCAGAGAGGTGGATATTTTTAGCACATTCGTTGATTCTTTTTTATAAATGCGCCATCATAATTGAGAAAGTGGCACGTAACATCGAAATAATTTACTCAAAATGGATGACTTGGATCTGTACAGTTTCTAACGCTGAGTCTAGAACCCACCTCGGGAGAGCTCTACCGATTCATCTCGTAATGTGAAACTTTCTTTTTATGACCATTCTCATCTTCTTCTACGTCTTTGTAAGCTTATTAAAAAACTACATTGTCGTCACATAAGCAAATATAGAGAGAGGTATATATAATATTCGAAAGTACCAACCAAGACGAAGATACACTTTTATCTGGTTTACGAGGTATTTCAGACATGCTGACTCCAATGCAATGTTTACCACTGTATATCTAGGTAACATTTATTTTTATCGGGACTTTCTTGTCTTATTTTTATGAAAGATTACTTTTCAGAACTAGAGATGCACGCAAGTGCATCAAAAATCAAATTTCGTTGAAATAGGATTCTCTATCAAAGCATGAAATATAAAAACTACGCGTTCGTATTATCCACATACATGCATAACTACATAGTTACAACCGTATTATAGGATATTTATTACGCGATGTTTTATTACGGCGGCCACTAGTAGAGATCGTAAATGGAGTTTTTCATTATCCTCCTCAATGTGTGAGTGAGTTGAAAATACGGAGTATGTGGCAGCAGGAACAATATATTACGTAGATACATGTTTGTTTGTAACACTGCCATGTTGTAGGTACAGTTTTGATATATGACTTACTACACAGATCCTTCTTTATTTGGGTAATCGTTTTTTATTTCTTCAAAGGAGCAAATTAAACTGGTACTACATTTTTAGACTGAATTTGATTTCAATGCTGATTTTAGTTGTTCATGCGGATAACTTCATATTAGTATAACAGAAAAACGTTGACTCTGCATTTTGAAATGACGAGACCATATTCCTACTGTTGACTGTTAGCTGTCTGTCTACCACTGCTGTCTGCTACACCATTGTTGTCAGACGAAGGGTCATTTCACAAGAAAATAATTATTCAGCAAGTTTGCCCTTTTACATCGGAATAATAAAGAGCAAGTAAGGCAGACGAATGAAGCACGTTATATTCGTACGTATGTATGTATATTTATTTTGAAGGCTGATATGGTGAACGGCAACTCTGATTAAATTGAGTTTTTGTAATGGAATTATCAGGCTCCCTTTAAATCAAATTTTTTAACCCTTTTAAATGAAATTGATGCATGATTATTGTTTGCGTACTTGGCGAGCTAAATAGACAGATGAAAGGCGTACATAAATGATATTGATAACTCTACTGTTTGTATTTCATTTATTTGAGTGCTAATAAAATTCCTACGTATTATAATAACTTGATGGTTTCTTTACGACGACATCATTTCCCTTTGATTGTTTCTGCGAAATGTCTACTTATTCCTTTTCTTCTCATCCTTTATCAATTTTCTAGCCTGTACAAAACCGGTACACAAACGCGAGAAAGGGATCCTTTTTCTGAAGAAGCTCCAATGGTACAAAAATGAGATCACATACATGCATTACTGGCTGAATGTCTCCACTTGTAACACTAGAACAAGAATAATCGTGCTGGCGATACATGCTTATTTTTCATTATAATTTCAAGTAGTCAATTGTGATGCATCGTTTTGGGCTATACTGTCTTGCCAGATGATGAATAAAATTGGTAGACGCTAGACAGTGACGATGAAAATGGAATCTCCTGACTGACTACTCTGCTTGCGTGGCATATGTATAAATATAGGGTAGTAATAAACTGATATAGAAATAAATTCGTACATAACGCCAGCAGCCTGCCAAGGAGAAAGTAGCGCAAGCAGTAAGTTTTAGAGGAAGCTGGAACATTTAAATGTAACAAGTTCAAGTGACATACTCAATACATCATCATTTTTCGTGAAACTTACGAAGTTAATTAGCTGACATCGGGTTGTGAGGATCTGTTAAGTTTTTACCAGACACGGACAAACAGATAAGCAAACCGAAATAAAAAAAGTGGCTTCCACTACTTAATAATCATAATAATAATAACAATAGATCATTGTATCGTATCATCTATATACATACATACATGCTTTATTAGCACGAAAAAGTATACGTATTTATTGTGTATTGTTTATAAGTAGAGTGTACGTTAGAGGCTTCCCTTTGAAAGCTCAGTGTGTGAACTCACTTGAGAAAGCTTGTTTAAAGCTATTTCACGCAACGCCTCACAGGGTTTAGGAAAGAGGATGGATGGAGCGTTGCGATGATGAGAAATAGGAAAAATGCTAGGAAACTGGTAGAAAACTCGGGAGGAGATGAAGAAAAGAGGAATGGTCCTATTTACTTCAACTACTACTGCTATGCAAGTGCTGTGCAGAGTGGTGATGTGGGTGAATGAGTGAGTGAACGATGTGTTGAGATGATGATGAGAAGAGCAGGCGGAATGGAGGACGACGTGTTCCCGTAAATTTGCTTGGTGAGCACACCAAATGGGCTTTGCAAATATATGTATATTTTCGTCCGCTACCGATGCTGCTGCTGTGAGACCCTCACTTTACTTCCACTTGTTTTCTGCTGCGCTTTGGTATCCTTCTTCCTATATATTCATATGTATTGCACTGATCTGTGCTATACTGCTATAATAATGTACCTTATTAAATAGCAGGACGAATTCAAGAGCCTATATTCACGAGCCTTTTTATATGAATGGCTAGAAATTACTCCTGTAAATATTTTTTGCTCCTCATTTTATTACACTCTCAAACTCCTCTGCGCTACTGATTATTGGGAGAGAGCGAGAGGGGAATCAGGGAAATGATGATGAAGTACAGGTTATCTTGTTTGAGCCAAACAAGCTCTGCTGTTGAGCTGTCAGTCACCCAACATAGTCAGCTCAACGACAAAATTGCTTTGCCGTACTTACAATTTTACTATTGCCAATCTGTTCAATTCAATTTTGCTTTGAATTTGATAGACAGTTCATAGACTTGTTGCCATATACACTTATTCTACCTCTAATACAATATATTGCAGATCTGTTTAGTCGAACTTTAGTATGGATTGTTATCAGTAGATATCTAAAAAATTGACCATTCAGCCATTGAGAATCATCTTGGCAAGTACACTTGGTCTTCATCTGGCTTGTCACTACCACCACCACCCAAGTTACTTGTTGTTTCATGGTGGTAGTACTTTGATACGGATGCAATTTCATTTCTGGTTAATGAGGTTGCTCGAGTAATTAATTCGAATTGAGTCCTTTTATTCTGAAAAGCTTTCGTGTATAACGCCGTAAGACCAATGAGCTCATATAGCCTTACTCCACACCGCCGCCGTGGAAGATGCAATTATTATAATGAAAAGCAAACTGCTGCTGTAGTGTTCGTACGCAGTAAATTTATGCGAAAAAAGGAAGTGATGAACAAGACCTAGAGGTTTATGTATGAATTATAGGAGAAATTGAAGTTTTTAGATGAATATCAATGTAATTTTATGCAAATGCATGGTCTCATCAACGCGTATTTATTCCTACGTACGATATGTTATGATGACGAAGATGATGATGTAGTCTGTATAAATTTTCATTAGAATCGCAAAAGTCTCTTGTATATTGCAACAAAATTTGGAGACATAATTGCAACTCAATCGTGTATGATGCATTAGGGACTATTACGACTTTTGCGTATATCATTTGTGAAAATTGTATCCTCAAGGTGTCTGCAATCGTATGATGATGGCATATCACGTAATTATAATTAATTTTAGCCTATCATTCCGCCTACTATATTTTCTGAGAAGAACAATTTAAATAGTGGATGCATTTCGAATCGTACAGCTACTGTTCAAGTACAAATTCAAAAGTTTCTCCTATTAAAAAATCTGAAAATTTGCCGCAAAAAAATAAATTTTTTTGTTGTTGTATGTAACCCGTGCTATTTGGTCACTTGGCTGAAAAATTTCAGTGAAGCAACTGCATACTACCCCGCACTCCCACAAAACAAATAATAAGTGTGTTTTCTCATTGTGCACAATATTTACTTAATGTTGTTTTCGTTTTTTATTTTCTTTGCAGGACGAAATGGAAAGATTTCCCCTTCAGTTAATTCGAGACCCTACGGCGTTCACAAACTCAAATCCTGGGGAGCTCTACAATAACATCTTCGCGTTTACTGTTCATCCCGTGGAAATGCATATCTTTCAGGTAAGGGATTTCGTATATTATTTTTGTTCCTACGTGCATTTACATAGCAGTTTAGCCCCTAACATAGCGCAAAGTTTCATTGTAGGCGATAACCATACAGACCCCACTGTTTTTATTATTCCCATATAGTGCTTCCAGTACCTCATTTTTGGTTTTGTAATGAGCATGTGTAAATAAGAAAGGAAAAATAACAGAGTCACTGCTACTGGTGTGCTGAAGATTAGCACGGTCGTAGGATTGAAGCTTTTTAAAGGTGGTGATGGTAAATGAGGCAGGATGATGCTTAGCAGTTGAGAAGGTTGTTTGAAGGATTCGGGATAAGCCAAACAGAGTTGAGTTGAGAAAAATGCAATGCGACTATTGCAAATAATGAGAGATGCCACCTGAGGTGGTGAGAGTAAAGAGACGCTAAAGGCGAGTTAGTTAGTCTCAATGTAAAGTTAAGGTTTATTGAATGTAAAAGGTAAAATTGGAGAGGATGGTCTCTGCCAAAGTGACTGGTCTCACGCGAGGTCAAATGAGAAGTGAATATACATGGTAAGTTATGTTGAAAGGAAAACGTCAGTTTTACAATCGATTTAGGTCACACGTGTAACCAATGTAAAGAAAATGTGAACTATGAACATTGAACAAAGAGACAAAATTCTTACATTGAGGATTAAAGAATGAATAAATAGTGAAGGTTTTGAGTGGTCAATACTCATTAGCATAATATACAGATTAGGATGAAACATACTGGAATTTTACAAGATTACATCTAGGTACTTATTTGACATACAATATTATATGCGTCGTACAGACATTCTCCCGGCCTGTTGCTTAGTCAGCAACACAAAGAATTAAAAAATGAAATTAACAATGAATGTAACAGTGAATTACAAGTCGGAAACCGAAACAAGGTCAATGATTAAAATTAGATTAAATGGTAAGACAAATACAGACTATATCCATAGACTACGATCATTTTGGTGGCAAGTGGAGATGGTACAGAGGATCCTACAGACAAAGGTCCTGTAGCAAAGTCGCTTCCCCACATCGCTCTGTAAACAGGTTCAACCTGCTTATGGCGGAGAGAGGGCCACGGTTTCCTCCGTATCCACTCCATAATGCCGACGTTGGTCACATGGATTGTCTGAAATGTCAAGAAAAAAAACAAGATTACTGGCAAATGGTCTGTGGGAGAAGTACGAGCATTATTGTTCAGAATTATGAATAGGTATTGGCAATAGACTTAGCTTAACGATAGGTCGTTTGATGTCGCCGTCCGAGGTCCTTAGAGTTGCAACTCGAACGCGTTTGTCATTTCCGGGGTGAACTGCGATAACACGACCCATTTTCCACTTGAGAGGAGGAAGTCGTTCGTCCTTGATGAGGACTAGATGTCCAACTTCCAGGTTGGGAGACGGAGTCCACCACTTCGGCCGCTGCTGGAGTCTGGAAAGGTACTCGCTGGACCATCGCTTCCAGAAGAGTTGTTGTAGTTGTTGAAGAAGTTGCCAACGCTTGAGGTGAGATTCCTTTTCGTCCACGAGGCTTTGTTCCGGTAATGCTGTGATCGGAGCTCCAATGAGGAAATGAGCTGGTGTCAACACTCCAAGATCTGACGGATCGCTGGAGGCAGGGACGAGAGGCCGAGAATTGAGGATCCCTTCGATTTGCGTGACGAGAGTGTGCATCTCCTCATAGGTGAGGAGCGATGATCCCATGATGCGTCGTAGATGATATTTCATCGATTTGACCCCTGCTTCCCAGAGGCCGCCGAAATGTGGAGCTCCAGCTGGGTTAAAATGCCACGTAATTGATTGGTTGGAGCATTCGTCGTGAATTGCTTGTTGTTGGTTGATGGATGAGAAGTCCTGGAGCACCTTATCGGTGCCCTTGAAGTTGGTTCCACAGTCACTGAAGATGTCAGTTGGCCTGCCTCTTCTGGCGACGAACCTCTTCAGTACGGCAATGAAGCAGTCAGTGGACAAGGAGCTGACCACTTCCAGATGAATGGCGTGGGTGGTGAAGCAGATGAAGATGGAGAGCCAACATTTGAGAGTTACTTTGCTTCTGACCATGGGGCGAATAGAGATCGGTCCAGCGTAGTCAACTCCAACCTTGGAGAAGGGACGAGATGGAGTAATACGATGAGCTGGGAGATCGCCCATGATTTGTTTCATGAGCGCTGCTTTATGACGAGCACACTTGACGCACCTCCTGGTTACGTCACGGACGCTGTCCCTTCCGTTGGTGACCCAGTAGCGTTGCTGGAGAGTAGCCAACACGGAAGAGGGTCCTGCGTGAAGAAGAGTGATGTGGATATCCCAGATGATTGATGTGGTGACTTGCGTTTTCCTGGGTAGGAGAATAGGATGCTTCTGGTCAAATGCCATGTTAGCATTTCGTAGGCGTCCACCGACACGGATGAGTCCGTCGTCCGAAATGAAGGGCTGCAGCTTGACCAAACTGTTACTGGAGGGGAGTGAGAGCTTCTTGTTGAGGATGTCGTACTCCACAGGAAAAACAGCTTCTTGTAGGAAGCGGAGGATGGTGTTGTGTGACGTCGTGAGCTCCTCCACTATCAATGGTCCTGAGGGATTCGGGATAAGCCGTGTCTTCCGAATGAAGCGCCAGACATAGGCCATAACCCGGACAAATCTCCGAAAGCTGGAGAATTTGTTGTAGAATTGCGGTAGCGGTGAGGCCTTAAGATGATGAGCTTGACTGACCTGCGATTCAGCTTGAAGTTGAGCGATTTCCTCCTGATGAAGGTCAGTAGGCGATTTAGAGGTGATAACGAACTCTGGTGAACCATTCCACCAAAGCGGATGCTGGAGTAATTCTGCTGCAGGGATTCCACGAGAGGCACAGTCAGCGGGATTCTGTTCTCCTGAGATGTGGAACCATTCAGCTTCTGGAGCGTTGTTCTGGATGGCCTGGACTCGGCGTCGGACGAATGTCTTCCATCGTAATGGCGATGATTTGATCCAATGCAGCGTGATCATGGAGTCGGTGAAGGCTCGAACAGCAGCGAATTGTAGCTGGAGGGCCTTGATGACTGAACGTAGTAGGTCGGCGAGAAGAACGGCAGCATTCAGTTCCAACCGCGGTAGAGTGACGTGTTTCACAGGTGCTACCTTGGTCTTGGAGGTGAGTAGGTGACATATAGGTGACATGTCCCCGTACTCACAGACGACGTACACTGAAGCACTGAGGGCCTTGATGCTAGCGTCTGAGCAGCCAACTAAGATGAGGCGAGACGACCGTGAAGGAATGACACATCTTGGAATGTTGAGTTTCTCCAGATCTCCAAGCGAGTCCCTCATGGTCATCCAGCTATCCTGAAGAGTTGATGGAAGAACCTCGTCCCAGCCCAGTTGAACTTTCCATAATTCCTGCATGAAGATTTTGCAGGAAATGATGACGGGAGCCAACCAGCCAAGGGGATCGTAGATCCGGGCGATTTCGGAGAGGATCACACGTTTCGTGTATGATCCCGGAGTGGCGACAGGAAGCGACAGTTTGAAGAAATAGGTATCGTGGGTTGTGTTCCAGTAGACACCGAGGGTTTTTACCGTTGCGTCGGTTTGTAGTTCCACGAGAGGATTGGTTTCGCGGAGATGATTCGGGATAGAAGAAAGAAGTCCCGGACTGTTCGTTGTCCACTTCCGGAGTTCCATTCCTCCCGCTGCACAGAGGTCCATGAGCTGCTTCCTGGCGGTGTCGAGTGTGTCACAACCCGAGGCCGTGTCATCCACATAAAAATCGCGCAGTGCGATTTTGGCAGCGTCTGGATAAGTTGACTCCTCGTCCTTGGCGAGTTGTTGTAGAGTCTTGATGGCGAGATAAGGAGCAGATGAGGTACCGTACGTCACGGTCAACAGGCGATAGTCGCGTAACGGAAGTGAAGGATGGTCTCTCCACACGATTCTCTGGAATTCCGTGTCCTCAGGCGTGACCCGGATCTGGCGGTACATCTTGGTGACGTCCGCTGTGAACGCGATAGGATGCGTTCTGAAGCGTAGCATGATGTCGGTGATGGGATCCTGGAGTTGAGGACCGACCATAAGGCACTGGTTGAGCGAGATCCCAGTTGTTGTTGTTGCGGATGCGTCAAAAACAACGCGTAGCTTGGTGGTCGTGCTGGACTCCTTGAGGACGGAGTGATGCGGAATATAGTAGGTGGTCTTCTCACAATTGATCTCGTCTGCGGGAACTTGTTGCATGTGGCCAAGGTCTTCATATTCTTTCATGAAATCCTTGTAGAGTGACCACTGAGATTGGAGGCGACGGAGGGATTCCAGGTCCTTAGTGGTAGGATTGCTGAAGCGCTTCTCCATGCTGATGAAGCGCTTGACCGCTGACTGGCGAGATGAGCCCAAATCCTGTTTGCTGTTGGGCTTGAATGGAAGAGAGACGGTGAAGCGTCCGTTGCTGTCTCTCTTGTAGGTGGATTTGTAGTGCTCCTCACAAGCTGCTTCTTCTGTTGAGATGATGGGGCCTTCGGGAACAGTCTCTTGTTCCCAAAATCGGCGGAGTTGGAAGTCGAGGTCCACTGTAGTGTTGAAGATGGTGACTGGAGTTGCTGTTGAGTTTGGTCCAGCAACCAACCAGCCAAGTGATGATTTTACGGCGAAAGGTTCCCCAACAGCACCTGCTATCTTCTCGTTCTCCAGAATGGACCAGAAGACGTCGGTTCCGAGAAGAATGTCGCAAGAGGCAGGGAGATGAAAATCAGGGTCGGCTAGATGCAGATGCTCGAGATGAGTCCACTTGTCTTTCTGTAGTTTCTCGAACGGAACTGTAGTGATGCTCTTCACAACGAGAGCTGTGGCGGAGTAAGAGACAAGAGAATTAGAATGAGAGGTAAATGAAAATGATGTGACATACTTGGCAGATCCAACAGAAGCAGCTGACAGTCCAGTCATTGGGATGTTGCAGGGGCGGAGAGGCAATCGTAGTTGTCTTGCTGTCCCCTCCGTGATGAATGAGTTGGTTGATCCACCGTCTACGAGAGAGCGCCGGAGTTGACTTCCGAACGGTGTGATGATGTTGACTCGAGCTGTGGCTAGGATTCCAGTAGAGAGGCCACCGTGATTGATGTGATGATTCTGGACGGCAGCGGATGATGATGAATCCTTACCGTCAGAATGATTCTGTTGTTGTGGTCGATTGTCCAGGTGGAGCATTGTGTGATGAGCCTTGTTGCAGATCTTGCAACGCTTGTCGCTGGGGCATGATGATGATGAATGGCCATCCTGGATACAGTTAACGCACAGATTGAGCTTCTTAACTGTGTCCAGGCGTTGAGATGAGGTCTTTCCGTTGAAGACAGGACATTTGAAGTAGAGGTGGGATGAGTTGCATCCAAACTTGCAGTGTGGAGCGGCGATGTGATGGGCACGGACCATCTGTTGTTGAGGTTTGGCTGGAGGTCGAGGAGCTGGAACATTGCTGGCTGCTAGGGCTCGGGCACGCTGTTCCAAGAACTCGTAGATCCTGTTGAGAGGAGGGATGCTGGTGTCGGTTAGTGACTGCTCCCACAGCTCCCGTGAAGTCGGATCCAGAATAGAAGGAAGAGAAGGATGGCATCCCAATGTTGAGTAGGGATGGACAGGATCTCCAGAGATCTTACGCATTCCTTGGTGGTGTCGATAAGGTCTTTGATACTGGAGGATGATCCTTTGACAGGTGGTTGGTTGAGGAGCCTCTTCAGGATTGAGAACAGCAGCTCCCTGTTGTTCTCGTAGCGTTCCTGAAGGGCCTTCCAAGCGATGTCATAGTTCGCGTCGCAGAGAACGAGGGAGCGAACCTGACGTGATGCTTCGCCGGTGAGAAGTGACTTGAGGTGGGTCAACTTCTCGACGTTGCTTAGTGATGAGTTGTGGACAGCGGTGATGAACTGGTCCCGAAAGGGAACCCAATCCTGGAGATTCCCAGAGAATTTCTGAAGCTCTAGTGGTGGGAGTCTGATGGTTTGAGGTGGCGGTGGAGGTGGAGCAGTAGTTGAAGTGGTTGTCCTTGTAGTTCTCGGTGGTGGAAACGCTGCTTTGAGTCCATGGAAGCCGTTGATGAGTCTGCTTGCCATTGCTCGTAGCACAAAGAAGTCCTCGGTGTAGGGCTTGAAGTCAGTTGTGCTGGCGGCATGACGTCGGAGTTGGTTGTGGTTTGTTTCCACTTCTCGGTCAAGGTCCTGGGCTTGTTGTAGGTACCTTTCCACCTGCACCGATGTCAATGCTGTTGTTGTGTTGGAGGCAAAGGCTGTATCAAGGAACTTGAGGTTGTCCCTGATAAACTCTCTGTCTGCCTCGTCCTTTTCGAATTGTTTAGCGGCTGCCATCTTCAATTGTTGTAGAACAATTTAAATAATTAAAAAATGCTTCAATTATTCCTTACTAAATGTTGAAATCCAGGTAGATATCCGCTCGTAAAGGACCAAAAATGGTGTGCTGAAGATTAGCACGGTCGTAGGATTGAAGCTTTTTAAAGGTGGTGATGGTAAATGAGGCAGGATGATGCTTAGCAGTTGAGAAGGTTGTTTGAAGGATTCGGGATAAGCCAAACAGAGTTGAGTTGAGAAAAATGCAATGCGACTATTGCAAATAATGAGAGATGCCACCTGAGGTGGTGAGAGTAAAGAGACGCTAAAGGCGAGTTAGTTAGTCTCAATGTAAAGTTAAGGTTTATTGAATGTAAAAGGTAAAATTGGAGAGGATGGTCTCTGCCAAAGTGACTGGTCTCACGCGAGGTCAAATGAGAAGTGAATATACATGGTAAGTTATGTTGAAAGGAAAACGTCAGTTTTACAATCGATTTAGGTCACACGTGTAACCAATGTAAAGAAAATGTGAACTATGAACATTGAACAAAGAGACAAAATTCTTACATTGAGGATTAAAGAATGAATAAATAGTGAAGGTTTTGAGTGGTCAATACTCATTAGCATAATATACAGATTAGGATGAAACATACTGGAATTTTACAAGATTACATCTAGGTACTTATTTGACATACAATATTATATGCGTCGTACAGACAGCTACATAGGTGCTTGGGTAGGTACGTCTTTGGCAGTGCAGTGTGTTTGTGGGCTAAGAGGTTAGTCCACTATCTTCAACTGGAAATGTTACGCATTCGCAAACACTCATTATTATTGCACGTTATATCATTTCATTCAAGAGGTCTTTTAATAAATAGGCCTGTTTTTGTTTTCATACACTCTACGTGTGTAGGTAGATACTACACTGTGTGACGCTATCTCACTATTATTATGTAGTATTTTGTACCGACCAACTGCTAAAGTGAACCCTAAAAAGAGAAAACGCCTACACATGGAAAAAGGTGCACAACAACAACAGTCCACAAACTTCCTTTCACTTTTGTTGTCTGTCAGCAGCGGAGGAGTATAGCAAGCAAGTTATGGAGTCTTTGTTTGTGGTGTGTTTGCTGCGAAGATGCTACATGACGGCTTTTCTGCCAGTTTTGGGTCGGGTACTCTTTTTCCCTTTCTGAACTCGCCGAAAATAAAGTAAATTATGTGACCGTAATAGATAAAATTATTGCCTCTCTTTCATTCATGCCGTTTTATTTACGCCTATCGTCTTTCATTCTATTTTGAGACAATAATATTGTCTCGTTTTAAAATTATTTTCCGTGCATGCATATGTTTTTGGGCATCAACTTTATATGCGTTTGCGCTAGAGCGGTAGTATAGATATCTGCTAAAAATATGTGGTCGATTTGAGAGAGAGGCAATCAAAAATAAATATATGGATTGTGAGAGCAGCAAGAGTGCCGAATATGAGATCACAGTCTCATAAGTATATTCTAGGAAAGTAAGATGGTAAACTATTGCAGCGTAAAAAACCATAATATACGCTGATGTTGAAATTTATTAAATTGGTATGTTCATTCCCAAGTTCCCATTTCCCCTTCGCCTGTTTACAGAGACAATCCCAGTTGTTGCTGAACCGTACTGCTGAGCACCATGGGAGTTTATTTTCAGCAATATTTTTGCATATTATGATGATTACTTGCTATAATGCTGTCAGAAGAGGATTTTCCTTTGATGAATATTGCTTTCTTTATTAAAACTACTTTTTCCCTTATTATTACCATGGTGGTTATCGTAGTCCATGCATTTTTTATATTACGGAAAAGGCATAATATCATGAAATTGTATGAAAACGCGAAAGATGGTTCTTCCTATCCTGTTATTCATTTCCCCAAAATGTCAATTCCGTTCCCTCATCGTCATCTTGAAAATGTTAAAATGAAACTAGCGCGACATTTCTTTTTTCCGTTCTCACTTCATATTAGTATTAATGGATATTAAATACCTACTGCCATAAATGTACGTATCACCCATCAAATTGTTCCTTTGCGTTATGATCACTATCACTTCCAGCACCAGCCAACTTCTTCGTCATCCTCCCCTTTTCTTTTACCTTGCAATTTTCTACCGGCACCAACAGAACTACTATTTCATTGCACATCATTTCCTTTCTCACTACACGCCACTCTGTGCTACACATACTCCCTTTCCTTACGACAAAGTCACATATCATTCCGTATCACTTTTTATGCCTCAGCCAGCAAAAAAGGGTTCGACCATTCTCTTCAAGTTTTTCCTTCTTTTATTTATTTTGTGTATACCTATACAATATTTATATATACACCTTTTATTACTGTTCATGATGCGAATTATTGAGGGAATAAAGGACGATAGAAGTGTCTGGAAAAGAATGCAGCATTGGGGCCATTTTCCATTTCATAAACTTAAGTTGTCTACTACTTTTAAATATTTCAATGAGGAAATTGAATATTTATGTATTTTTGTTTTCCCAAATTAAGGAATGATACGGTGTTCTGATAGGTAGTTTTTACCTGTAGTGATGTACGGATAAATAAAGAACCTTTAAGTAGACCGTTTTATCAAGATAATGTATGATCCCTATTCAAAATTTTGCTCTAGCAAATATCCTATCAAGTATATTATCAAGATAAATCCTAATACTCGCAGGTAAAATATAGGTTGAAGTAGAATTTGTTTGTGTTTTGGATCTGGTGTGCGTGCTGTGTCTGGTCGAATTGGGTCAGTAGCACTTTCATGATCACTTTTAAACTCCTATAACTGTTTACCTGAGCTGGAAACCTTTTTCGTTCCTCCTGACAACTAACATTTCTTTACTTTTCTCGGAGACTTTTGATTTAAACCCCCATTATGTGTACAATGTCCCTTTCACGAATCTTCACCCCTACCCTTGAAACGGGGGCTAGGATCCGGCTATTAACAGGTGTACATGTTTTTTAGTATCTAGGACTTAGTAGGGTCATTCGTTACCTAAAATAAATACCTAGACGTACATTTTGAAGTATCTGCTTAAACTACAGTTTATTTGTATATTTGTAAGATTATAAGTGGGACAGCTCACTGTTTCCACACAAAGTACAACATGCCAGTACATAAATCCTATCAATTCTCGTTTCTCCTTCATCTAATGTGCATTCTAATGGACAGTTACAAGGGTCCTATATTTATGTTACACATTACCTTTACTTTCTTTCTCCATTCAGGATTGTTGTTACCACTGCACTACTCTAGCCCACCATACACTTATTATTGCTATGTGGAAAGATTTTAAATTAGGGCGAAAATTCCTTTCCGCACGTTCTTTTATTTTCACCGTCGTACAATGCGCTATGAAACGTAACATTAGAGAAAAACTAATGGAGGTGAAGGGAACAAGTAAATAGTGTAATTTAGTAGAAGTAGTAATAGTTACAGTAGTGCTAGTGGTATCACTGCCGAGAGGGTTGTTTGTAACCATTGCAATTTTATTCCACACACTTGGTGAATGAATGAATAAATATTATTATGTTACATTACGATTACATACATTGCCTCTTCCACTACTGATACCAAAATGTACACACTGTCCCGTTTATGGTCTCCTATGCATACTTTCCTGCTTGTGGTAGTTGTAGTAGCAGTGGAAAGTACTAAAAGTGGTTGCCCTGATGATGGGATTTGGTGGATCAGTGAAGAAAAACGAACTCAAAGTTCATTTTCTCCAGTTCCCCACCTCACTGAATTTTATTTTAACAAGATT
This sequence comes from Sinella curviseta, assembly GCA_004115045.4. Taxonomy (NCBI): domain Eukaryota; kingdom Metazoa; phylum Arthropoda; class Collembola; order Entomobryomorpha; family Entomobryidae; genus Sinella; species Sinella curviseta. Next base: position 17,492,684 of record CM065489.1, on the reverse strand, counting down.
TATGACCGCTAACCAACAATTTATGTAATGGGAAAAGTCCTTTTTGTTGTCGACAATCATTATACAACGTAGACGACGAATGTCGTCATTTAAATACATGTTTTTTCAAGTGTCCCTTTTCATCCTTCCAATGGCCGGCCATATTTTTCTCCACCAGTCGAATCAACTGCAACTCCGGAGAGTACTTGTTACACACATAAATATATAGCTTTCCACATTTCTTCACTTTTGAAAAAAAAAAATCCAACGGTATTTTAACAAGTGTAGTCTGAGATATTTTTGCCCATACAGAAAAGTCGTACTACCGTTTTTGCTGCAATTGAAAAGCTTATCGTAGCGGCGATAACCCACGCTGTACTTTACGAATGCTATAAAATTGAAATGAAAACCAATTTTGGCAAGTTTTTAAGTGAAACAATTATAATTTCTTCCATCTTTTACTTTGTCTATCGTCTTTGACATTTTCTCGCCTTCCCACTTAAGTCATTTCAGCAGAGACGTCGGTATGGTTAGTGCAATGGAAGAGCATACATAGTATAATATGATGGGATGGTGCAGTACGACTGTACGACATATGTCTAACCCACTTAATCCGGAAACTAGCTACCAGAATGTCTAAAATTGTTCTGAAACTATTTTATCTGTGAATTTCGGCATGTGCACTGGGGTAAGATGACGTGAAAGGGAAGAAGTTTATGCAAAAGAAATATATTTCTGCTCTATACACCTACTCCAATCTACACATTCATTGGACAATGGAAGGAGAAGAGCAGTGGCAGTAGTATTAGAAGTAGTAGTATAGCTTTTATGACAACAATATTATTATGTGATTGCGACCGAAAAGTGTATGCGAGAAAGGCAGAGGCAGAATGGAAATTCTTGAAATGCTCCCTTTTCTAAACATTAACCGTTGCGGCTGCCGGCTGCTTCATATATTTTCTGCTATTCCTTTTCCCACTATTTTCGTCTTTTCCCTTTTCTTCTGGCCCATCGTCGCAAAGAAGGGAAAAAAGTTTTCAGTTTTACTTTACTCACTTTTTACTAGTTCGCTCTAATCATAGCAATGAACAAGGTCGAAGTTCCCACGGTGGTATTATCACCACCAAACTTAAACAAGAAAAAAACTTTCTACGGTTTGATGCAAAATAAAGGCGTTTGCAGTGTGAAATGGATGCAAGTAGCGAAAGGACAAAGTTTCCTCGTTTAAGGAAATTATGAGGTTTGCTAATGAAATCAGAGTCATGCAAAAATGTATCTTGTAAAATTTGCAACTGGAAGCATTTTTAAGCAAAAAAATATTCACTAGAATTTGACTCCAACAGACGGACAGACATGCATGATCATTATACAAGAAACAGCCATCATTACCTTGTGTGCAATTTACTTTTCAAACTACTTAACAATCCATGTTATAATAAGTGCATTCTCGAGTATACATAGGCACGTTTCTCTTATTTTTTTCGTTTTTTGCCTTCCCAAAACTCAGGTGAAATCGGAAAGACACGTTGGATAATAATAGTTATATCAAAATGGGAAAATAAATGGAATCATTCGGAACCGTTTCCCTAATTTTCTCAACCAGGCGGTTAGCTTAGCCAGTTTCTTTTCTCTTTAGTGGTTTACCGTGTGAATCTAATCACGACGAAAAAAAATCAAATGACTTTTAGCTTTTTTCCTAGTTACACATCCTGAAAAAGAACCGCAAAATCCTTTATAAAACTATTTTTAGGTGCGGATAATAATGATGACGATGTTGGTGGTGGTGGGATGGTGATATTTTTCTGCCGTTTTCATGGAGCTGACAAACAAAACTTTTCTATCTGTAACACTTCTTGTGCTATTTATGATGTAGTTTATATTGATCATGATCACCTTTATGGAGATACATATCACCACAGATTCTGGTCGTAATAATAATAATCATCATCATGGATGGTGGTGGTGGTGGCGGTTCTCCATCCCCTATAATGCGGAATATCTGCCACCGGCAACTGCACCTATAAAAACTTTTGGCAAATAAGCAATTATTTCCTCCAATGAGCATTATAGAATTTTCTCCCTTCTTTTGTGCTCCTTACCACCACCAGACCTTACCTTTTCTTATTCTCTGCCTCCTCCACCACCACCTGACATTTCCAGTCACCATTGGCAATTGGCAATAATAATGTAATACCCTCTATTATTGCTGCGGCTATTAGCTTCTAAGTAATAATATGATTTACTACTGCACCGGACGGAAACTAATTCTTCAAAAAAATGAAAAAGCATTCGCCCATGATCTTCCTTTCAGTATATCATTGTTGGAAAACTTGTTATAAAAAAGGCTAACCAATAAGCAAAAAACTCCACATGCCTTTCATTGATTTCTTGATGCCAAATGTAATTTACGTATATATTGTAGCACATAATAATCCATACGCATATACAGTTTTGAATCGGAAGCTTTTGTACAATTTTTTATATATATCTTATTTTGTTTGTTGAGAAAGGCAAAAAAGTATTTATTTTTTCATTCTGTTTGTGTTACAGTGTTTCAACATCTCAGCAGCAGACTTGGTGGAAGATGTAAAGCTTGCTCTGCAAGGACGTGCGCCACCAAACCGTCAACGTCACAGTAGTCAACAAAGCTTACCTCCACCACCAGTCCAACCTCCACCGGAGCCACCACACTTTCATGTTACACCGCCAAGTAAGTCATTTTATTTTTTATACTCATTTTATTGTGTATTTGTTGTGCAATCCCAAATTGGCTCTTGTTCCTTTTTTTACTTTCAACTGAGCATTTCCAATGCGTAGAATGTATTAACGAAGCATTCATATATGTACATTATTTATATGAATCCAATGTGTATTCTAGGAATTTGCGAATTACTAATGTACATATGTCACGTTTCGTGGCTCTAATGGAATATTGTCAACTTAATTGATTCAGCGTGAGATGTACATTAAAACAAAATAACTTTTTTTTTGTGTGAGCTCTTTTCAATATTCAATTATAACTCTATTTTATCCTCTATGCATAACCGATCATTTTACTGCCATTATTATAAACTCGTGAGTCAATCATTGTCAAAATATGATATCACTTGCGCTGAACCTAGGATGAAAATAGTTTTTTAAACTTGCCAGTCACCACTTTATCACGTCATATATCACAACGCGTTCGCTGTACTAAAAAACTCTTTTGTTGAAAGTAGTAATATTGTGAATATAAAGCCACGCAACATAATATTATGATGAGTTCGTTTGACGATAAATGCAACGCAAAACGCAACCAGTGCTTCTCTCGTCTGCCAATATCTAAAATTAAATACCTACTATAAGAATTTTGAACAAGGTGACGATTAAAAGGGGATTAGTATGCTTGATAATAATAATAATAATAACTACTAGTCTTTACACTGCTCTTGTAACATTTGACATGACAGCAACTTCAACTCAATTTGGCTAATATCTACCACGCCACCTGCAACATTTGCATGCTCGGTGTTAGATTTTCAGCCGTGTCATGTAATCATCATCAGTGGTTGTCAGATCATCCCATCACGTAACCACTTTACATTGCTCCTTTACCTGCCTGCCTACCTGCTCATTGCAGAGTGCAGGCTCACAACTACTGCCTCACTTACAACAATAGGCTTTCAGACAAAACGCATTCCTTGTGCATGATGATGGCGTGTGCTTGTGTTGATTTTGATGATGTCGACGATGATGCAACCCATTCTTCACATTATGCACTTATTGTTATTGTCAAGTCTTCCTAATTTTGCCTTTTGAAGCGAACCCTATCACATCACTATATATTCATGTCTCTCTGCCTACATGGTCATCGGCTTAACTGTCAAAGGCTCTCTGATTGCTGTTGAGCAAAATCTTAATTCCAACAGCAACAAAGCCACTAAGAAGGCAGAAAAATGAATGTAACATTCACTTTCACAATATTGTAGTCGTCAATAAAATCCGCCTCAGTTACTAATAATATGTGTGCTAAGATGTAGCAATAAAATTAATATGCGTTCAAAAATATAAAATGAAAATTAGGTCATCACATTCACCATCAGATCATTCAAGCAGGAACATCAGATTAGTTTTATAAATGAATCGTATGGATATAATAATTATTATTATGAAATTGTGTCCAATGAAATGATCAAGGCATTTTTTGTTGATGATAGAGGATTTCGCGTAGGTATTTGATACTCATAATTTTCGTACATGCAATTGGCGTAGGTATCTGTCAGACAAAATGCTTTACGTGACAGATGCATGGCATTGAGCTCAGTACAAGCGAATATGCAGAAGCGATGATACATGTTACAATGACAAGCAGACATATAGACACTTTAAGTTAAACTATATCTTGAGAGTTCTTACCGTTTCGTTTAAGTTGTAAACGGATGTAAAGCTATAATTACTATTACATTTTTAATGTTTTTTTTGCAGAAGACGAAATAAGGGACGACGGAAGCTCAGTGGAAAGTGAAGGTGGTTATGAACGCGAGGTTGCCATTCTTAACCGTTGCTTTGATGATATTGAAAGATTCATAGCACGTCTTCAATTTGCTGCTGCTGCATACCGAGAACTGCAACGGAGACGGAAGTAAGTACTTACACAATATTAATGCGCACATTAGATACCTCTTCAGTTCGGATGTATGTACACTTTTTCATAGACAGGACAGTTCATTTTAGGTTCATAGAATAATGTTACATCGTTACATGGTATTCAGTTGTTACGTGAGCTTGATATTTTTAAATATAGCATTTCATTCATAATTTTAACACGAAGGCTAATATTTTGATTTCCAAACGGAAGAAATAATACGGAAATTATGCTGGAATTTATATAATAGCTTTGTTTTCTTCGTTATTTATGAATAGGTACATACTTTGAAATGTTCACTTTCAGTTCCTGTGCTTGAAATTGTATAGCCAACGTTTCCTGCTAGACAATAGAGTGCGGAAATAATCACGACGAAGATGATGATCATGGTTCGTTGTCTGGTAGGCATCCTGTAAACTAGTCAATGTGAAACAGAATAGTTCCAGGTTTTTATTGAAAATTCCAGCTGAGATCTTGATGGAGTATGATGAATTACATCTTTTCAGTCTATTCATCTCTCCCCACAACTTATTTTTATTTAAATGGCTGCACGGCTTGATCAGAATAATAAAATTATAGAGATGACGATGTCTATTGTTACCGCATTCATAATACAGGCGTGGTTTTGCAGAAAGGCTAATCATAGATGCTGAAAGCATGCATTGGTTTCCTTCTTGAGAAATGATTAGGTATGCCATGTGCAGTTGATGTTTTTGAGGAGCAGAAGGCAAACCTGGTCTCCCTTTCGCCATTACTATTTTATTTCCTTTTAACAACTTTCTTACAATTACAAGTTTCATTCTTAACTTTCAAAATTAGATGACTGACTACTGCATACATGGAACTTTAACTTCCATCATTGAAATTTGTTTTTTGTCATCTTCATAAAAATACAGCAACTTTGAATTACTTTTTTTCTTGTCGAAAGTTCCGCAGATATATATCGGGTATTTTAACTAGTCTATCAACAAAAATAGTATCAACCTTTTAATAAATATTCGTGGGTAAATGAATCCAAATTGAAGAATACAAGGCAAAATACAGCACTCAAGAGAGCTCTCTGTGGAAATAAAATAAAATGTCACGTCATATTCTCTTCACTTACCCGTTCATATATCCAATAAGGTCCAACTTTCCCTAGGTTTTCAGCCTTTTCTCTGGATAAATCTAAAAATAGGTTGCTAAACCTGACATGCTTTCTTCGGGTAAACATAACAATCACCAATGTTGTTTTTCATACATCTTTCTATATCCCCTCACCCCGCACGATCTTTGGAGTAACAAACAGACGTAGACACCAAGTGTAAATGCTAGTATTTGTGCAGCTTATGAGGCAGTTGTGTGGCAGCGGTAAATGGCAGTTTTGCTGTACAAGAAAGTCAAAATACGAAAGGAAATGGTAAAGTGCCGTCGCCTTAATACTCGACACAAAAAGAGAACGCACCTAGCGAGTATTTATTTTCAAGAAATAAATAAAAAAACAAGATAGTTTATAGGATAGATACACAAATAGGCTTTGTACGCGTTTCCCGGGAGCAGCATTTCACGAAGAGGAAAACTGCTTTCTCCACCATTTTACCTTTTTAGTCTCAGTTACAACTTTACTTTAAATCACTTCTTTATAAACATCAGCAAAAAAGTAAGCGAAAGTCATATGTGTACAGAAAAAACTGAGGAATATAGTATTATTGGAAAGAAAAAAATTATGCATGAAAACGGGAAGTAGTTGTAAGACTCGTCGGGGCTAAGACCATCGCTGACTTCCTTTTTTCCAGAGAAAATCTTCCGTGTTTTGTTGGTTTGTGGAAGCTAAGCATATAATGAAATTCTCTCCCTCTTTCGCTTTCCCTTCTGTTCCCATTTTTGTGTATTTCTGCTTGTTACTTCCCCTCCCACCAAGACTGCTACTTCCATCTGAATGAAATGGAATATCAAGCAAGTTCAATATGCTCCCGTTCAACCACGACCACCGCCACATCCTCCACAAGTCACTGATTCCCTATTTATGTACAACATAATATAAGAATGGTTGCTGCTACTGTTGGAAGTACTAGGCAAAAAAGAGCAGAGCACTTTCCACCAACTACCACCAACCATGCTAGTAGGATGGCTAGCAGCTACCAAGAGTACCAAGTCTCATCGTCTATTTTTCCTTCTCAAATAATGCATTTTTCATGAGTTCTTCGATACAACAGAATAATACATAAATCCTCAAAATCTCAAACTTCACAGGACTCGTAGGAACAAGAGGAGCTCGATGTGGTTACAAGCCTCCATATGTGCTTTCAGCGTTGTTCAATCACATATGCCTGTAAACTGTACATAAATATATGCACTATATTTATTACGCCTCCGCCACTATCCTCTGCTTTTCCAGTCATCATCACTGCATCATCATGGAACCACGGCCGACGTTCTTCTTTTTTCCGCTCTCCCCTTTCTTCCATGTGTACATAAGAAAAAATGGGTAAAGTGGACGAGCGAAAAAAAGATTGCACGAGTTTTTGGGTGGAGGAACACTCCACTCCAAAAGCAATGAAGTTACCGTCATGTATACATGTCGTGTAATCATAAGAACTGTTTGCGACGAGTCTAGTGAGTAGTACGTTGTTGGTGGTATGGCATGGTGTGGCGATAGTACTAGAACTTCGACTTGACTTAGAATGCCAAGTACTTTTATCTCACGTTTTCCTTTTTTGCTCCTGTCATCATGCAAGCAAACAAGCAGACACAAGCTCCACTTTGCTTTACCTTTTACCAAAATGCAGTAAAATACGCTGTTGCTGTTGTTTCATATCATCTCATCGCTTCACATTAGTCTAAACGTGAGCATCGGACCAATATAACTTACACTGTCGGACTTTCAGGAGGTTATCTCCTTTGTCTTCTTAATTCTTGGCGTGTGTTGGCAGTGAAAAGCGAGGAATGGGACACAAACAAAAGTAAAGAGATTAGGGCCATAACGAGGAAACCAATACGAACAACATGTACTTACTCCCATTCCATTTAAACATTTATTTATGTGCATTGCTCACACACACACATTCTCTCTGTTGTATAGTCTTTTCTGGTATTACCGTTTCGGTTCAGTTCATCCTATGACAGTGCGCACATGCACTTTGAAAGAAGAAGAAAAAAAAACAAGAGCAAAAGAATGTTATTGAAAACGTTATTATTATTAGTTGGAGAAGACAGCAAGCGGGTGGATGAATGATAAAGAAAGAAGATATAAATAAAACTAGATACCATCTTACTCAGTCGGACATTTTGTCCTGAAGCATGGATGATGAGAAAGTTGTGATGACTAGGGGAAACAAGTTATGAGATGTGGATGCTGGATGGGATCCGTTTCTGTTTATTTATAAACATTAATGCAAATTCAGTCGTGATGCATCTGTGTCCGTTTTCAATTTAGATTTGCTGGAACGTTAAATATTATGGGAAAGGCCGCTGAGCATCCCACTGGCAAGACTAGTTGTTGTTGTTGTTGTTCCAATATGGTCGGGCATGCTACAAGCTACAACATTATCTTTTATTAGAAGGGAAAGGATATGTTCCCAGTTACCATTCCATTTTCTTATTGCAACGAACAATGGAAACTTGACCGCATTATTATTATTAAATTTTTGCTGCACATTTCCAGCAAGCTAAACGAAAACGTGGTATGATACATGTCTTGTGTGTTACTACGATTCAAACGAATGTATACACCAGCTTCCAGCAATGCGAATAATGATTTAACTTTTGTTGTTGCTAAGACAGCTCAAGCGGACATAATAATTTCAATTTCAAGCGGTTTTAGTTTTTATCAAAACGTTCCAATTTTTGTAGAGACGCAGCAGCTAAAATGTTCTGACTTAATCGTACGTGTAGGCGGCATCATGAATGGATTCATGGAGTGTCCCATGCCTGAACCGAAATGAAGAAACCACGGCTTCCTTCTTTTCTCAAATATTTTTTATTGAAATTACCGAAAAAAATGTATGACTGGTGAATGTTATGTATAAAAACATTTGTGGTGAATGTGTGCATTTTTGTGCTCGACGTGTCCTTTTGTAAATGGGCACGATAGATAGACTATTCGAATTTTATGAGATTCTCCAATATCTTCATGTACATTGAAGAATGCATTAGAAAGGAAATCTCTCAGCACTTGCATAAACGTATGTAGGTGGCGGAGAAGTTGGAGTCAAATGTATAGTTGGTCATTTTTGTACTAATTCACTTTCCTCGTTCGTTTCATTCGAGTCGTGACACATTTTCGACGCTCTTGAAAGGAATTGAATTTCAAGGCTTGATGAGAGGCTGAGTGTCTTCGAGTGCTCTTGTTATTTTCGAGAAATGGGAAAATTGGGCTTGCTTCGTTCAACAAGAGGACTGGGTTAGTGACTAGTGAATAGGTGGTTTCGTCTTTTCGTTTGATGCGGATAAGATCCACAGACATAACCCAACATTCTCAATCCCATAGATCAACATATGATTTCAATCAGACATCTTCTGAACCGTCTCCGGTTACTGAACTATTTTATTGCTGTACCACCGCTATTCCACCACACTATTACTACTACTGCTGCTTACTATAAAGAGAACAAAATACTACACTCAGGCACTAATACATAAAATTACATTTTACGATATTATACTCTTGGGTAAAAAATCTAATCCATATGGCAGCGTCTTACAATCCCTCCATCTACTCACGTATCCAATACATTTCCCACTAAGTCCATTTCTGTTCTGATTTGCTGGATAGGGAGAATAAATGAATCTGAGGGTAGACTTATGATGATCATGATACTTTTCTTTCAGCACATGATAGTAATGATGGCTGATCAGTTTCTAAATGCTAGGCTGAATAAGCACTACCGCCAGTTTGATTATTAATAATACTTGTGCATGTACCTTTTAATAGTTTGTAATAAGAAGAATATTAATATCGACAAGAAGCATGGAAGCGATAGCAGATTTGAAAGGCAAAGTATTATATGCCATTCTCATGACAAATTTGATCTGCTGATCATTTTTAAGTGCTTTCAGACCATTATTTTGTACACTACACAGCCATTTTCATGTCATTTTTATTATTGTGGCCCAATAAGTGGATAAAGAATATCGACGTGGTGACCATTTTGCGGGTTCATGGAAATTTATATAAGCTTAGGTAACATAAAACAACCGCATTGCAGCTAAACCTAAACAGTATATAAATAACAAATGTAATGTAGCTATGTATAAACTGAAAATTATCAGCATCATTATCACGGTCAGCATTATATATTTGCCACCGGTGCATGTTTTAATAGGATTAGCTCTCCATTGCTTATTTTGTCTACTCACCTTCGCCGTCATTTAGTTAGTGGTAGTAGAGTAGTAGAGCTGTGACGCGGAGATTGTGTCAGCGTTTTCTCATTGTCGTCATTGTTTATTTCTTCTACAAACGTCCCACATCAACGTTCTACCTCCCAGCAATGCTATCACACCTGCTTAGGATCACTATCAAGCATTTCCCTTACTGGACGGAAATCTTGTTTTCTCGTCTTTGTCACCAAATGTGAAATCGAAGCTGATAATAATTTTCTTCTCCCATAATAGCAGGAATCGACAATTCCAAAATATTTATCCAACTACTGCTCATTTCGTTGTTCATTTCTATTATGTCAGGATTATATGTATATAATTTACTAAATCTAAATGAAACATGAACAATGCCTTAACTTATGTTTATGTTTTGTTCTTAGGACGAAAAAGAGCAAGAAGAAGGATCACGGTGAGGGTCTCTTGTCCATGCGAGCTCGCCCACCCCACGAACGAGAGTTTATTGACATTCTGCAAAAGTTCAAACTTTCCTTCAACTTACTGGTAAGTAATAATACCTTCCATTTACATCAAATACCTTTTGGTTATATAAGCCTAATGTTTATATATACTTATCTAACTACATGACAACACAAGCCACTCTTTGCATAATGTTCACATATTCGGCGTGCATTATCTGTCCTCTCCCACTCCATGCTGCGGTCTTATCGGAATGTCTCCATTATTTATTTATACATTACGGTCATTTGCTTAGAGTACAAATGAAAATAATCATGATGTTGTTGTAAAAGTAACAATGGAGGCAGAAGACAAAAGAAAGTCTACTACTTGATATACAAAGGACTTTCCACATAATACAAGCCCGAGTATCTTCCCATTTTCGGGGCTTTCCTCCCTCGAGTGTTTATTTTGGAGCAATGTATCTGTATGTTTCCCTCTTCTCTACTTATTTTAGCAAATAATGAACACAGAAGCACGTACTTACGCTCGGAACGTATAATGCTGTTGACTTGCTTGCTTCTTTTTTCCTGTGTTCTGTGTTCCCCAGGAAAGCTATTCAGAGAGTAGAGTAGTGGACACTAGCATAATACATACCCCCTGCCTCTACAAATAAACTGTTACTTTTGTACCCACACACCAACTTCTACTGCGAATTCTGCGTTTCTAACGTTCCCCTCATCCGCCAACCATTTTTTTCTTAGGCAGCAGCAACAGCAGCAGAAAACTGAAAGAGAAAGCAAACGCAAGTGAAAGTTGGAGTTGCTCCTGTGGTCGTCGTAATGTAATGAAAAATGTAGAAAACGCGGTTTGATTGTACAACTAAAATAAAGTAGTTTTTTTTCTCTTCTTGTTGTATATGTGTAAGCATGATGCTCTCTTCTTGTGGTAAAGCGCTGTCCCTTGCAATGTGGAATGGCTTACTTTATCGAGGATGAAACATTGATCAAATGATCCCTGCGTGTGCTCTCGTACGTTCAAAGTAGAGCCGTAGAGGTAGTAATTGTGAGTGAGCAGTGACCACTGCCACTCCATTCACTTGAATAGCCAAAATATAGATACGAGCACACATTTATATCTAAACTCTTTGTGAAGATCAACTAGGATTACCTTATAACTTAACCCATCTCCTCCTGTTTGATAGGCATTGTTTATGTATGAAAGTTACATGCAGCAGTCTACATGCTACGTGCCACTGTGAATTTGATTATATGAGTACCTACGTAAAAACGAATAAGCAGTGATCTCCTCTCTCTCTCTCTCCCTTTGCCTTCTTTGTACCCATTTTGAGCATACCTACACGCAAAAGTTGCAAAACACAAGTATACATACACGTACCTTTTTCATACATATGACACAAGAGACGGAGCAAAAATGCCATCATTTATATTCTCTCTGTATTAAAAGCTCCTGTTTTTCGACTATCATTTCAACTTTAACGAATAGTGCTCCTGGGAATACACTGTTTACATGTCAGAGGCTAAAAAGTGTTACAGGAAACTCTCAGTTTCACAGTGAAAACCCCACAAAAAAGGTTTTAGTTATCTATGCATCCCTGTTTGTCTGAATGTCATGCAAACACGTATGTACTTAGGTGGGCTGAATATTTGTACATATCTACTTCTATAGTTCAGGTACTTTGTTATTACGATACCCGTAGTCAGTCAGCTACAGTAGTGAATGGCTATTTGGAGTTAATGGAAAGACACAGGAATAGAATAATAGTCACTTATGACCAGGTTACTCACATAAAATTGTTCGGAAGGGCCTTCTCTTTCCTTTGTTGTAACAAGTTCAGTTACCTTTGTAGCAGTAGTGGACGTTAAAGCGTTACTTTCCTCAATGCATGATTAATGCTTTCAAAAAGTGGAGCAATGGTACTACTTCTTTAAAAGGTTTCATGAAAGAACTGCCTAGCTGTGAGGAATGATAGCAGATTTTCCCTATTTTTTAAAGGCGCTACTGACTGAGTGAGATTTAAAAAAAGAAACACTGTTTACGAATCTCATTTTATCAGCAGATCTCTAAACAACTCAACATGAGTTTCTACTTTAATTTTAACTCTCTCAGTATTGAAGTATTCCCTGGAGATAAGAAGACAAGAGAAAACTTTTCTCGAAAAAAGGTCAGTCTTGCACAGAAGATCATGCAACGTGTATTTTTCTGCATTTTAAAATCCACACACTGACTTAATAGTCAATCAATCATAAACCTAAACATACTCTCGAGACAGGCGGAGAATTTTTTTTCTTTTTTCAAATTCCACTGTTTCCAAGCCGAGGAATCCTGAATGCCCTTTTTGAGATAATGTGTACTACATAGTCTGGCTGGATTCTGTATCGCATATACAAGATTTGGAAACAGCAGGAATGTTTTTTGCTGTTCATTCCGCGGAACTTTGTTTTCCCTGAAAATCCACAAACATACCTACCGTGTGCTTTTTACATTGCATCACCATATGTTATTATGATAAGGCGGATTTAAGGATTTATGAGAGGAGCATATGGAACATAAAATTTGATTTGATGTAGAACCAGTAGCGAAAAGTTTATGAACGCATCCAAGTGTACCAATCAAAGAGAGAGAAAAAAAAAGATAATGGCAAAGTTCTGCTTTTGTGATACAGTACATGGTTGGTCATCATCGTCACCGCTGTTGTGAAAAAAATGCACATTAAATAAAAAATAAATGAAGATACATCATAAAAATATTCATCCGACAGCGTCCAAAAAAGATGGGGGATAAAGAGGAGCGCAGAGGCATGTTCCAAGGGAGGAGAAAGGAAAGCTCTTCGATCATCATAAATGCTTACTATAATGATCATATTACAGTTAACATTATTACATTGTAGCACACTTTAAAAGAAATTTCCCGTGATTTGTGCCCTCGGAAAATGCTAACTGAATAACACGTAGAGAATGCCCTGGGTTAACGATTTTTCAACTACATTTAATATGCCTCGTGAAGTTGATGATTTTCAAAGGACGATATTGATACGATAACTATGTAGCATGGGACTTTGCATGTGCTGATGTTTCTTTTTTGGTTTCCTTCTTGGGAAATTTGTAATGCTAGCAATTTGTTCAGCGCATCACATACCATAAAATGTAAGAGGAGTCTACCAATTATACTTCATAATAGAATAAGCACCTGGAGTTACATGACCTTTTATGCACAGAAAGGAGAAAATGGGCAATCAATGTGCTATCGTAATTCCTTACTTTTCATGCAGTCCATATATTTAATACTTTTTTTGCATTTGTAGCAGCATGCTACTTAATTTTAAAGCGAGGACGGGGGGTGCACTGTAGAAGAATCGAAAATACTTTCTTTCTCACGCTTTTGCCGTTGTCGATAAATAGTTTTAATATTTGCGTGCCATCAAACTGAGAGAGAAAAGTAGATCAATATCAACTTGTAATTCAACATTATGGGAGCAATAACGAGAATAAAGAGCGGTAAACAACTTCCCATGAAGAATCTGTATGGAATATCAGTTTATTTCTCTAACGTGTAATGATTTTTTATCACGAATCAGAAGGGGAAAGTAGCAGTGAAAGGGGAATGATTAAATGTGTTTGGTTTCTTTGTCATGAGCTGACGAACAGAGATAGTCAAGTAGCTCATACATTCAAAGCAGGAATATCATTTCTATGCCTCATAACATACAGCAACTGTCTGTGTTTGTTTAGTGTAGACTAGAAAACTTTAAAATTATTCTGCTGAAATTCCAAACGGAAACTCCAGATGGAAAATGAATGTTCGAACGATCTATAAATAAAATATTGTGAAATGAGAGAACAGAAGAGAAGATAACAACAGAAGGTGAATATAGTTTGATCCACTTATCGCCGTTACGTATACAAAACATCTATAATATGCTTCAACTACTGTATATGTATGCCGAGATACCATAAATCTAATTTGCTCGGTTCCTCACCAATTAAAAACCATATGAAGCGCATGCACCGTGTTATAGTTTAACAATATTCATTTATTTATGGAATCTGAAGACATAAAAGCCACTACAGTTAATAGTAATACTGTAATAAAATAATTTGATGAAAAGAAGCTGCACAACATGATGTTTGAAAGGACAATGCACCATGCTCTAGTAGCACACCTTTGAACGCAGACCATTGAAATTTACATGTAGCATGAACGGGATAGAATTGAGGTGCAATTATAATTTCTGTAAAACCACTCTACTCGCGTGATTGCATACTTTTCAAGAACTTTCTCCAGCTAATATTTACACTTTTCCAATCTGATACCTCAGCATAATTTTAATGCCGGGATGTTTGTTGGTCTGTGACACGGTGTGACAGTATGCCTTTTTGTGTACATGCATGAATGTGTATGACTCTTTCGAAAGCAGATGTCACAGTGACGGGCATCCATATTCAGAATTCCTTTTATGGTTATTTTTGGTTATGAAAGGTTATTTTTGCTGTTGGAGGTGATGGGAAATACTGACTGTCATGATGCACCGTCATCTCAATGACCACTGAACATTTGACTGTATTTATCATACAACACTCTAAGTAACATAAGAAATGTTGTTAGAATTTTGCAAAATGAATGGGTAAACATTCTTGTAGCAGATGATCCAGTTCTCATACTTTTTGTCCGAATAAGTGCAATTTGAGAGTTACCGTTTCGGAATGTGTGTACAATGAACACTGAACAAAGATATCAGTGTGGGTAGCGTATTGATGGTTTTCGTAGTCGTAGGCGGTCGGTGTTTGTTACGGGCACTCATATAAAATACACAAATAGATGAACCGGATGTAATACAATAGTGCTTGTCCTCTGTTAATAGTTCCAACTAGACATATGTAATATGCAGAAAGGTGGCAGCAAAATTTACTTTAGTGTTCAGTCATGAAATTCGAATACACACTCTGTGAGCAAGAAATCTGTCAATAATATGAACGCTGTAGTTACTGCAGTATAAATACATATGCACTATTGACAATAACTGATGTTTTGTTAGTCTATTTTCCTAAAACCGTTGTCATTACTTTTACATATTTCATAGTTTGACCACTTTCATGTGTAGGGTTTATAGAACCGAAAAACATGAAATTGTCCTAAATGATGGAGTGGACAGGGTTGCAATGAGTAGATGTATTTCGTTGTCAAGCCCACTCATTAATTAGATTTATATTGATATATATTGACCCAGCAATTTTATTGCATGACTTTCAGAACGAGAAAGATGCTCATATTTTGGCATTTTTATTTACGACATTCTCGTAGTATCCAATCGTGTTGCTAAATGCCGTAATATTGTGTGTGTAGAGAAGGCCATTGTCCAGATTGTCATAAAAATGTTTTAACTGTCACAATTTCTGTTGTCCAATTTAGGCTCGACTGAAGACCCACATTCACGACCCAAATGCCCCTGAATTGGTTCACTTTCTGTTCACACCGCTCGCCCTGATTGTGGATGCTTCTAGAGACGCACATGCAGCTGGATTGGCTTCCCGTGTGGTTGCCCCACTCCTTAGTCGTGGTGCGATTGAACTACTTAACAACTGCTTGACATCCAAGGAGACCGAACTTTGGCATTCTTTGGGCGATGCATGGCTTCTTCCAAGGTTAGTAAACAAGCAAACAGCCAACAAAAATAAGGAATATGAACTGCTTCTCTGTAATATGCTACTCCCTCTTTTCTACATCTTTCTCCCTTTTCTGCAATCCACTATAAAGCGACGTTTCCATTTTTCATCATTTTCGCCAATTTTTTATAATTTGTAACATCTTGAACAGCGTCATCATCATATAATATTGTCCACGCCGCATGTGTGTATTATTGTGTGTATACAAGCACAAAGCACGTGTGCAAATGGTATTTTTATTATTTTTGAGCCGGCTTATGAAAAAATCCACATGCGTCTTCTCTGGAAAACGCAGTCACTAGACACTCTCTCACACTTGCCCAACTTTTTATTTACTTTCTTTCTCCACGAAGATAACTTGTTCTTTTCCTAATCTCATCGCTTCTGCATGATTCACATGAGCCCAGTAAATGTAATACGAGAGTAATAACAGTAGTAGCGGTGGTGGTGATGTCGCAACAGTCTAGTCACACTAGGGACACAACTAGAGGTGATCATCATCGCTATCGCAGAAAAAAACTTTTTTGTTGCCCTTTCTGCTTCCCTTTTGAGGTTGATTCCATTTGAGAGTTTGGGACACACATGTGAACTACGTACTCTCAGTTCATAGGGAGTGCATTGTCTCTTTTTTCTTTCTTAAAATATCAAGGTCTAATGGGAAATGCTTGTCGCAGGAAACATGTAACCATTTGAAAAACATGCTATCTGATGATGATACCCAAAACACAACAACAACAACTATCGACAGAGACAAGAAAAATGGCCAGTGAATGTATATTTTATATATTTATGTTTATTGGCAAAGTCGCAGTTGTTGTTCCTATCATTTTTTTCTCCAGCTATCATGGACATGGTTATAATAACAATAATAATAATAGTAATACTGATAGCAGTATTCATTTCTCTACAAATGTACTGGATGTTGTTACATTTCATCATGGTAGTTTGTCTTCAAAGAATTTTCTATCGGCAGGTACAGAAAATATTGTGCAATCATGTACTCTTCTTATTGGGATTACATCCTATATCATCATCACTACCACCACCACCACCATCGGATCAGAATGGGTTCATGGGAAAAATTGATTCCCTGATTTTGATTAAACACACATGTACACTGGAGCAATAAATATTGCCCTTTGCTTTCTCCATCCTGCCACATGACCAATGTATTTACGTATTTGTGTGCACGTTTCCTCCTCGGTGAAGTAGTGCAAAAATTAACAGAAGCTTGTGAGCAGTATTTATACAACCGTAGTTATTCACCCAACTTTCATTCGACCTTCTGAGCCCGCTAAATATTTATTTTAATTCGCTATGGAGTCAAAATCAGCAGCGGCAGTAGTAAATGAGTGTAGGTAAGTATGAAGCGCAGTTATGATGATCAGTGTAACCAATACGGTATAAAAGGGAATATTATACAAATATAGCATATGGCTCAAATATTTGTTTTATGGTTGCTGATATGACAGGGAAAAGTAAACTAATCGAGGCCTTGGGTTCTTTCGTAATAATAACGAAAATAGTTGACGATAAAATTCGTGTTTTGATAAAGGCCGTAACAAATGTTTGCTGTTTTAAAGCTTTTTTACTGTTTTTTGCGACTTTCACCATTTGGATTTTTGCCTTGTCCCTACAAATCCAATATTGTTCACCACATGTTGTAGCTGTTGTTGGTTTGAAGTGAATTGTGTAATCATTGTTCCCGAGGCAGTCCACAGTCCATATAGTCATACACATTCACTTTCTCTCCTTTTCTCCCCTACCAACATATTAATAGTTTTGTAGTCGTCGTCGTCGGTGATGATGATGATATTATATATCCATTCTCCAGGAGGGATTTCCGTACATGCCACATATTTGTAACACAATCCTTATATCTGTAATGCTATATTACAACCTGAACAACATCAACACTACCAACAGTATTATATTTACATCCTCTCCTATTTTCGGCTTATTTTTTCTTTTCAGTCGAGTTGATTGGGCGTGTAGAAAAGGAAACGTTTTCTATTGTACCATGTCATTTTATTCTATTGTATTATTCTGTACCTGAACGGCAGCGGAAGGAAGTTGAAGGAATATGATATGTGCATTATAGGAGAAATCAAAAGAAAACGGAACATAATACATAGTTGACCGCAATACTTTTTTATGTTTTCTTTCTTTTTTTCCAATATCGTTTCCCCAGAAGTTTCATCAATCTCATGTAGCTCCCTATAAAATTATTATTTACTTGACGTCTACACAAGAAAGAATGTTTGAGAGCTAATTTGATTTCCGTCCCGCTTCCTTACATGCCAGTACAGTACGTGCGATGTTGAAAGGTTTTTGCTGTTGGAAATATTAACATGTTTCTACGACGTTTATCTTACATTATTGTAATAGTCAAGTCAACTTCCCAGAATTGCAACTAGGTAGTAGATTATTACACAAATAGGCACTAGTTACTGTTACTTTCATTATTATAGCAAATTTGACAAAAAAAAGTACATGCCATCTGCTAGTTTTTCTTGTTTTCCAGTGAAAGGTCAGCAAAAATTCCAGGGAAAGCGAAACGATGAATGTACACACGAATGGATCGAATGGACCAATGTCAGTAAACTAGTCTACTTGATAAACTTGGGAAAATAGTCTCCCGTCAATATTCGCTATTCCATATCAAATGTGTGTAGGTGTGGTTTTCTCTGAGGCAATTCTGATCTCTTACAGCTTGCCTCAAATCAATGTGCACGTTTAAGCCGTGTGTCCCATTTTATTTTTCAGAGCTTTAACAGCCCAACCGAAAATTTTTGCGTTCCCTTCCTTCCGTTACGGCTTGTATAAAGACATCTGTAGAGTATTTATCAAAGTCCACCCTTGATCCATTTCACCATAATGAAATCGGAATGAGGAAAATGGTGACATTCTTTAAAGGACAAGGTGCACTGTAATATTGTTGGCGTGCAGTGTTCATTTTTACATTATCCTCAGGTTTTCGTCTAGTTTTGCCAAAGATTTCTTTTCGACCAGGTCCATATGCGGTAGTTGCCACGTTGGCCACAACTGTGCTATGATAAACATAAAACGGATTTTCTCTCTTGAGGCCTGACAAGTATAATGTTCATTTTATTTCCTCTAGTTTGGCGTCTCCTCAACTAGTCATAATATTAAAAACCATAAAATGCATGGCACGAAAAATGGTGGTGTGATGTGCGTGCAGCAGCAGACGCAGTGGCAATACAAGTGAAAGTTGCTCTGTTGCTGTTCCACCGCTGTTGCTCATCTGGTGAAAAGTGGTAGTCCGTGAAAAAAAAATTGTATTTGTCACGAAAATAAAAACACGGGAAAAATGTGCATATATTACATGTGCTAAAATTGAAAATATGTTGTTACTGCTGATACCGAGGCGACTGGTGGTCTTGAAGGAAAGCACTAAAATAAGGTGAGGGGTTTTGTATGCGTATCCGCAGACCGTTTTGTTTGATCTCTTCATCAGTTCTACTTTCCATATGTCGGGCCGCCACACTTGAAACTAGAAGCTGGGAGGACTGCTGCTGGGTCGACGCGAATTTGTAAAATAGGTTGTAAGTATAGGTGCCTACTTGCATGCTTGTGAAGGATAGGATTACTTTTTTTGTGGAAAAGGAACGAATGAAATAATATATTTGAATATGGATCCGATAATCTGCTTCAAGACAGATGGCTTCTTTTCCTCCTTCCTCTTCTCTGTTCACGATTTCAAATAAAAATAATAATAATAATTTGAGGCGTATCTGTTTCTGCGTTCTATAGCACTTTTGGCAGATGTGAGTTCACAGCTTTACCAAACCGGCTTTGCCATTTTTATCCCAGTCACAACAACCACGTTGTGTGCACCACATTCGTCCTGAGAAATAAACGATTATTGCTCGGTTTTCTCCGTATGCAGTTTACATCCTCTTGTTCTCGTCACAAGAACCGTCTAGATTTTTCCAAAATTGAAGTGCTCTTTGTAGAAAAGTACAGAGCCCTCGATGAAATGACCGTAGATAAATATTATTAGCGGAGAGAGTTTTACTTTATGCCCTTAATAAAATATTTTTTCTTTGCTAGACTCGCTGTCTGTAGCAAAAACAGCAACAGCACCCGTAGCATTATTATTGTATAAGGCCACATTTTTCAACTCTCCTCCAAAATATGCCAGAGAAGCTCTAGTAAACACTCCTTCACCCCCACACCACCGTTCCGAAAATAAAAATAACGGCAACATCGATAGCAACAATCAATAACAAATGAGGTTGGCACGACGCTAAGTCTCATTGGACCCTATCGTTCGTATACTGGTCTTAACACTTGTTATGCATGACAGCTATTTGTAATAAATGCCCGTTTGTACAAATAAAGAAAAAGGGATAAGCAAATAAATCCAGACATTGAAGAAATAAAATTCACGACTTTGACTATCCCACGTCCTGTTCCTGTACAGAATACTGGATATAAATAGTGTGAGTAGTAGGACGAGAATGTTGAGAAACCAATTGTTGTTGCGCTGAGCAGTACTTTAAGAAGCATCATTCTTTTTTACCTTCGCATTTATGGGCGACCTTCAATATCATCAATTGCGCATAATATTTTCGCAAGTATCTGTAAACAAACATTATGCAACGTTTATATAAGTTCAAGAGCCATCGAAAGGATGTCTCTGAAAAAGCGGGGTTGTTGCGTAGGATGGGATCATAATAGGTACATTAAAGAGTGTACATAACCGTTTAAACCGTTCCTCTCAAAACCCCATATATTGATCTGCATGAGTGTTTGTACTCGATATTTTCCTACTGATGTATACTATGCATGTATACTTTATAAGCATTCGCCTACTTATGAGTCCGGACAAGCAAAAGCCATAAACATTTCCAGGCACTTTCAAGTCCATGAACTGAATATGAGTATTTCTGGTTATGCTTTTGCACAAGTTGCACAAGAGGTATCTGAGTGTATGTAAAGTACTTAAGGTAGATTTTTAAGGAGATTTTGCCTATTCAAATCCATAAAAAACGACAGGGTATGTCTGGCTATTCCTCTGGAGAGGGGAAAATTTAGCACAGTTCTTTAGAAGAAAAGTTAAGCCGAAGGAAAGGATGAGAAAAGTAATGTCATATTATCAGTATCTGTGTATGTACTTATTTGCTTTTATTTCATCTCATTGTAAATATTCTGTACTTCTGCAATACGTTTTCTTCCATCACTATAGAACCGTGACGATATTTTTTAATGAAAAAGGCATTCTGGTTCTACATTTTGGTAAAGGGTCCATATCTACTACCCATCTGTACATTTTTTTCAAAATGGTTATAAACTCACGGCCAAAAATATGTGAAAATGACTAGTAGTTTTAAAATCATTTTTTCTCTGAATGCTTCTCCTTCCCATTAGAAGTAAATCAATACGGAAGCAAAACGCAAGTTGCCTCTGTGCCAATATCATAGACCACAATAATGGGACATGTCCATAGTATTCACAAACATTCAACAACATTTATGGTTTGGATGTGTCTTCTGAAGGAGGAAAAGTTGATGACGGCGACTTTCCCTTCTGGAGGAAGGATACACCATGCCCCTGTGCCTTTTGTTGGGTTCTTTCTCTCTTCCTCCCGTCTGCCATATCATCATCCTTTTGAAGGTTATGCATACAAGGAAATATTGTTCCACCCCGGAAATAGTGTTGCAAAATACATAAACTGTACCTAATATCTATACACTCTAGCGCATAATATATACAGACCGACTTAAAATGCGAAAGGAAAAAATGCTACTTAAAAAGGAAAATCACCAGCTGTTGCTACAGAGTTTTCTGATACCAAAAACGTAGAGCTAGGGCAAATATGTAGTTTAGGCTTTCGCAGAAATAAGTTGTGACGGTTGGCTTGGCTGCTTTTTTTTCTTTGTGGGGTAGCAGCAGAAACAGCAGCAGTGGTGTAGTCATTGTATTGAGGGCAGTAGTTCCACTGTCGTTACATGAAAGAATCATGAAGGCAAAATTCTCCTTTTTTTTCTCGGTTCTCCGGGAGAAGAAAAAAATGATAGTTCAAAGAGCCCTACTAAACAACAGGCTAGCTTTGTATTTTTTATGTTCTTCCTGAACGTAGACTGGGGAAAAAGATGGCTCGTTTCTTTTTATGGTTTTTCTTTCTTCTTCGTCTTCTACCACACCACCGTAGCATCGCTTTTCTCTCTTCTCTCTCTCTTTCTCTCTCTTTGGCAGAAAAGATGAGAAAGAGGAAAATAAACTTGAAAAGTACTTACTACGTAAGTAAGGTGTTCATGCAAACGCCTAGTCTTGTGTACATAACGTCTCATATAAGAAACAGCAACAACAACAACAAGGCATACCACCAACAACAAAAAATGTTTTGTAGTTCGCAGCTCTTCCTCATCTTCTGTTGCTACAGTACATTCTTTGTGAGGTTGGTTTGGGAGGATAAGAGGAAAGAGCCATGGGTTGTTGATGATGATGATTGTTGTAGTGACTGGGCTGCGGTGAGATGGTGGACGACTGCCAATGATTCTCTGTTGTACGCAATAAAGATCCCGGGCAGCCTAGTGACTTTTTCCTTTCTCTGGTCTGCGTCCCCTTTGAGTAGTGGTGGTAGTGGCGGCGGCGGCGGTAAGGATACTGACGACGTCGAGGAGGACGACGATGATGACGCGCGTTAAAAACCAACTTGGGTTTTTAACAGGAAAAGACAAACGTAAAGTACCCAGTTAGACGGTAAAGTGAAAGGAGTCATCGTTATTTTTTTATACTTAGCTTCTTTCCCTCGAGTACCGCTCGTTGCATGGTAAATTGACAGTAACGTGTCGGTGTTGTTGTTATTGTTTACTCGTTCTCCGCGTGTCATCCATCTCAACAGCGATAGTTGATGTTGACGCCTTCTCGAATCAAGTGGGTCTTCCCGTCCTTGTCGTTGTTATGCCAGGTTACATGTCTCTGCAAAAAAAAGTGTGTGCGTTCATGTCATGTTTCTGTTGCATGGATGATATTCGTGGCTGTACTTTGGAGATAGTGGGATGAAAAAATATGATAATTTTCATTCAACCTTGCGTGAAAATCCTGCGTTGATGCTTGTTCACAATAATTGTAAACACATTTTCATGGGTTTCTCATCTTCTTGACTGACGTAAAGCCCATGTTTCCTGTCGTACGTGTTTCCGCAATGTAGGCATACCTACGTACACTCTAAAAACCTGTAGTCTGGCTGGTTCTGGTCTGATACTTGACAGACGTTACCACAGGCGTACAAAAATATCGTCACCGGTACCGCCTTTCCATGCCATCCAACTATGACTTGTGGACGTATGTATAACTGCAGACTGGTAATGGCGATGCTGATAAGATCAAAATTAATTTTGTATCTAAACCGTTTAGTCTCCAGAAAACATATTATTAGCTTCGGCATGTAATCTATGGGCGTTTTAAAAATTGGAAGTTGTAGTACGTGGTAGGCCTGATATACGGATATTAATGACTTTTGACATTGAGGGAGATACCTGGAAGGATAGGAAAAGGCATTTCATAATGTTAAATGATGAGAAGGACGATTGAAATATTAGGTAACGGCAAGAACAAAGTAAAAGCAAGTTAGTTCAGGTGGTTGACGTCAGAAACGTCGACTATGATCGCGGTAGTATTTACTTTGGAAATGTCCATTTTAATACTCGTTTGCTGGAAACTTTTTATTCGGTTTGCTTGCGACAAACCTGCAAACAAGGAAATGAGAATACACTTGGTAAACCGTCAAATAGCAAGCAGATTTAACGTTAACTGGATAAAAACCTATGTAACACCATCATCGTACAAATTGCACACGGGGTACATGTGCTTGAAAGGAATTTGCCATACACAAGGATAAAAAATCCCTTGCATGATCCATATAAAAGCGAACCGTTAATATTACATAAGCCCACTCAAACGTGTTTGGCAAGGGAACGGAAGCAATATTAAGAGATGAAAACTATTTGGTTTTGCAAAAGACCAATAATCCATTCATTTCCTATTTGAGTAGAAGTATAATTTAAAAATTTCCTAGTCATGAATCTAAACAACCATTGTAGTAGATAGCCCCTCTGTACCGAGCAGACTGACAAAGTTTATTACGGCATTGCTGATGTTCTGAAACAATTCATCTATCAACGTTTTTCCATCTAAATGTTTACCGCTTTGTGTGTATTTGGAGGGTTCCAGGAGACAGACGGACACGAGATGGGCTTCACGCATCCACTCCCTTAATAAAGTCAGTCTCACTTTGTAAAGAACGTGTCACTCATTCCTCATTTTACGGTTCATGTACATCAGGACGTGCATCAAAGAAAATTGCACAGATACTTTTTTGTTAACTATTTGTAGGAAATAATAAAATTCGTTATGTGTTTTACCCGGCGTATAAAGTGAAAGTCATTAAAGTAAAAATAATATGATTGATAGTTGTACCAGTTAGTTGGTTATTTAGTTAGTGCCGGTTTGATGATCACGAGGGAGGATGATGTAAGGTACATACGTGGGATGATCCTGGATGTAGGAATATGAATCCTCCCTTCACATATTTTCCCCTCCATTTCTAAGTAGCGGAATCCTCATCCGTCGTGTGGGCCCGTATAATATAATCCTTAAGTATCAGCCATTAAATCGTAGTATGAATGCATTTTATTATTATTGCTGCCTCGCTGTTCTTCATCTTCTCCTCACCACTCTGACTGGAGCTCCAACTGACTCGAGCGTTAGAAACCAGTACATAAAACCTGCATTTAAAATTCAAAGCAGAGATATTCATGCCGTTCTTCGCATTTATTTCCATTATCATCAGCTCAGCTTTTGCCACCATGTATTCTCCTATGTCGTCATCAGCAAGCAGTAGTATAGCGACAGCAGCATCATGTTCCACAAGGGTAATGTTATAAACGAATGAAATGGTTTTGTTTATGTGAGAAAAGGGAAATGTTAAGAATTTTATTTGACTTTATCTTTTGTTGTTTTGTTGATCTCACTCTGATGCTGCCGTTATTATTGTATTACTACTCACGTAGTCATTTGGAATGTAACGCTAATACCAGAACAAAAAACTGTAAATATATTGCGCTATATAGCACATGCTCAGCCGTATAAAATGTGTTAGTTGTGCGGAGGAAATATACATGCCAGTAGTAATGGTAGTTCGTCTTTCTCAGGATGAAATTGATGTTGATGATGAAGAGGAAAGCGCCGTTAAAAATGTATGCGTTTTATGACGAAAGTGAAAGCAAAACAGAAGGCTTCTCGTTCTTGCTCCAATTTTTCTTAAGCTGCTCTCACAAGGGCTTCCTTGGGGAAATGTAAAGAAATGAGCTCTTGTTTGTAGGGTCGTGATGGAAAGGTTACATAAAAAAATTTTGCGAATTATTTTATTGTATTCTTATGTGAATTTGTTCGTACACGAAAGAAGCCATTTGATGTAGAAGACACATTATATATTATGCTTTTTGCTGTTTTCCTCTACGGACACATCTACAAAATGTAATGTTCTTTGCCGGATTTTCAGTGACTTCACCTGAATGTGTGTGAGTTGTGATTGAAGTGGGAAGAAAGTGAAAAGTTTTCCCATTTCCATTCCCATTTTTGTTTAACATTTCCGCAGTTTCACTTACTTATGTAGTTAGGTGTAGACTCACCTCCCTGTGAAATTTAAACGGGTTAATTTGATCTACCATCATTATCCTCTTCCTGTTAGTCTTATTCACTATCCACTGTGGCGAGTAAAAAGTAAATGAAGGAAGGAAGTGGAAATCCAACGAAACTGGAGTAATAATGGTAATAAAAGTAATTTCACTGGAGACAAAAAGAACGAAAAAGTTTATCGTAGACGCAATTGCAACAACAGCACAGAACAAGTAGTTGTATTTAGTAGTGTACGGCTTGGATTGAAAACTATCACAGTTTTGTTGTGCACACTTGAAGAACGAAAATATTTATTTTGATTGTTCTGTGCATTTGCCCTTTTTCCTTAAATGGAATTATGCCATAGGGCAGAGAAATAGGATAAGCGTCATTCTGAGAACACTATTTTTGCCGCATTTTGTCCACTGAATGTACTACTAACCAACCCTCCATATATGTACATGATTTCCATTTTTTGTTCCATGACGAGGGTCCGTGTGCATTTGGAAGACCTCTGAAACTCAATTATATCTAAAGGCGCAGTAGTTTATTTTAACAAACACCAGAAACTAGAACATGATCACCAATTATAGACTAAAAGTTGTATTGGTTTTCCTTCGGATTATATTTTAACCCAAGTTTCTTCATACCAAGTTTATCCGCTTCCCTGACATTTATCTTCCACTTTTATTTGTAAATTCGTGTAAGAGCACCACCTTTGATCTGGTTCCATGTGGGAAAGTGGGAAATGATAACAGTAGTGGGCAGAGTGTGCAAATAAGGAATTCATGGAAAGGGAGTAAGGGATAGAGACAAAAGCAAACAGCTCCAACCAATTATACAAATACCGCTGACCATAAGCATGCCGGTCCAACCGATCATGCTACTGATACCGTTACATGTTTGTGTCCTGTTAAAGCTATTTAGGTTAATTAAATATGTACAAATCCAGGAGGATTGATGGGACTTGGATTACTGATGGAAATCGAATAAAGGCGGTGTTCCTATTTTGGGAAAAAATCCTGGCACCTTTACTTTGTACCTCACCGGTTCAGGTACTTGTATACATGACAGGACATGCTGGTGAGAGCGAGAGAGGGCTCAGGAAAAAATTGTGGAACAAGCGTTTTACCCGTGGGAAGCGTACATGATGATGCTGAAAATCTGACTTTGTCCAATTGAAGTGGTGTTTTTTTCTGTTCTGCAAAAAAGATAAATAAATTGTGTAGTATGTGAAATAAAGAGAGCATGAAAGAAAATAAGGAACTTTTGTTCGCCGTCTCAGTAATAAGGGAAAACCGAGTACCAGGGAAGCCCCAAATGAACTTCTTCGTGGTTGGATGAGAACTCTCGTGGAAATTCTTTCGTGTTAAATTATTCACAGACAAACGCTCATAGGCCTTTAGTCAAGGGTTTTTGTGGGTCTGTAAGCTGATAGTCTTTACATAAATCGAGCCGTGTCCAGTGAGAAAGATGAAGGTAAAGCTTTTTTACCTGTTGTTGGAAAACGGATGACCTGTTCTTTAATAAATATTTCATTCGCTCATTCCATTCACCATTCATTTTGCTTCAACATTTATCCACTTACAACAAAGATGCTGCAAATAAAGTTTAATACTTTGAACTTTAAGCTGGACCGTTTACTTTGAGAGTGAATTCCCGGTGGAATTTTTATATTTTGAAATGGTGAGCTAGACAATTGCCTCAAGTCATATGCCTATTCTGGTGTCCACAGAAAACAGAATTAAATATAAAACAAATCAGACAAAATCCAACTTGTTTTGTAGAAACCCATTCCATTATTAAGAAATAGGATCCACGTTCTTGTAGTTTTCCGTCCGTCTGTTTGTTCATAGGCATCTGGTTTGGATATTTAAATTTCTCAATTAAAATCTGACCAGTTTTGGCGAAAAACTGCTATAATTCAGTTGTCAATAGAACTATTGACATGCTGATATGAGAACTTGTTTTTCATTCGTACAAATTTTACTTCGGCTCCCACTCATCACTTCAGCTGCCGTTTATAATAAATATTATACACAACTTCCTGCTGCACATTTTTTTATAAATAGGATTCGTTGAAACATTTTCTCTCTACTGTGAGGAGAATGGATTATTATTGCTACAACCATCTTAATTCAAGAAATGTGAGTGATGACGTGATGATGAAAGTCATAAGTTGCAATCAAATATTAACTATCAAAAGTTTCATCAGATTGTTTTGTGGAGTTGTTGTATAAATGCATGGTGTTTTCAAACAAGTTTTCATATCCGCAAACTAGGGATAATTAAACTAGAGTAACCAAAAAGTATAAACAAGAGAAGATGTTACCATGCCCTTTGCCATAGTCTAGGTTTCACTCAAGAGTAGGGAATCCCGGTAGATTACTATTGCAATAGGGTTCCCTGTGTATAATATGTAGGCATCCTCTGTTTTGTAGCAGGTTATTATAAAGGCTGCTGAGTTCGCCTTTAAGCAATTCACCGTTTTGTTGTGGATGAAACTGTCAGACAAAGACAATGTACAAGGAAGTATTGTGCCTACCAGACTGACATGGTTATTTATTTTGTCAATTAGCCTCGCTGAATAGTAAAGAAAAGTATACAATTTGTATGTACTAGATAACTACATTACAAGTTCCAGGAAAGGAATTCAACTGCAAAAGTAAAGAAACCACTCGTGCACTACTAAAGTAGCAAAATGACAGGCTTTTGAAATTTGCAAACAAGTTTGACATCCTAGCCAGAACGGGGTAAATAGACGGGATTGGGTTATTAAATTTTTAATATTATGTTTATAATTTCACAAGTCTCCTCCTCTTGAATGCATTCTAGAATCCAGGGAAAATATATAGGTTCCCTTGCAGCCACTAAAACTCTCATTCAAATTGTTTTTCCGAAGGAAACACTGAACACTGCGGCACAAAACCTGCAGTTTCAAATGCTGCACCTATACGTACTCGTCATATGTAAAACCAAGTTGAAGACGAGCATTGAAAAATGGAATTTGTCGTCTCAATAGAATGTCTGGCATGTCTATTAAAACTAGTTCGTCTGGTGGCACAAATCCTTTTGTTTTTGACAGGGAAAGCAAACTAGCAAAACTTTCTACACGTGCGTACTGTTATGATGATTATGTTCTTAATGTATAGTTACAGCAAGTGCACTCTGGTTGATAATATAAAAACGGTTTACAACATTTGGGTATTGCAATTGAGGGAATTGGTACCAAATTCCAATTTCAGTGGATTAACGCGTGCATGCATGTTAGTGAGTATGCTGCTGAGTAGGGTTTTCATGTTGATTCCCGGGACGATGGCAGTAATCCTGATAATGAACGAAAATATAAGTGTCGTAAATAAAATAAATAAACGTTATGTAATATTAACTTGTGATTTTAGTTCTCCTTGTTGTTACCAAAGAAATTGTCGAATCTTACGCAAATAATTCTCCCTGGGTGGCTGGCCCAATTGTACGTATGTCTGCTACAAATTGGAACAAAGTGTTTTCAGTCTGGTGCGAAATTTGAAACCATCCACGCGGTCATACATATGTATATGTATATATATATATATTTTTGTGTTCTGCTGTCTTTTTGTCAAGATATAATGAAATGAATGGAGACATGCTAAAAAGTATTTTGTGTCATTTTGCTGCGCTTCTATTGGAATAATGGGAATGATATGCCATTTTTATGGATGTTTCATGCCATTTTATGGTGGTTCTTGCTGTGGTGATGGTGGTGGTGACGGGGATGATTCCATGTAGTTGTTGCAGTGGATTAGTAAAATAACTTGGGAAGGACCGACAGTCAGCGGTTATCTCCTGCTGTGCCTTTTTCACCAGAAGAGTTGACATATTATTTTTACTTCATATTTTTCGATTCACTTTCCAGTTGGAGCTTATCCTATCCTTTCTTTTCAGTCTCCCATGTCGAAAAAATATTGCAAAAACGTCTGATAGTTGTTGCTGAAATAAACCAAACCACCCGCTATGAGCGCTGCCACTGTTGCTAACTTCCATTCCAACTGAACTGACAGCAGCAGACGCAGCGTTGGGATTTACGTATGTATTCAAGCCAAAGTGGTGTGTTTGCTGCTTGTAACAATGCTCAGTCTTTATTTATTGAATATGTTCATCTTCCCTTGCTCAACTGTCTGCTGAGTAAGTGAGTTAAAACAGAAGTCGGAGATGGGAAAAGTAACTTTCTACCAGAGTTTCTACTTATAACAATAGAAAATTGGCCAGTGGTAGTAGTACGTATGACTTGCTACACACATGAAGCTTACCAACACCAGCTATATACATACCTTCTTCTGGATCATAAATTACTCCAAACAAAAAATAAATATGAAACTTTTCTCACTTCTTTTCCCCGTCTTTCTGAATGTACTCGTAGTTTATATAAAAAAAACTTCATTTCTCCTTGAGCAGTTGCTCCTTGTCATTTACACAATATATAATAATAATAATAACAATAATATGGCGACACAAAGCAGACAGGCAGATGTTGTGAAGCAAGTTAAAACAGACTCAAGCAAAATAGAGATGGAGAAAGTAAGAAGAAATGACGTTCGCTTCATATGATCACGATAGCGATTATGGTAGAGGAAGCAAACGCACAGGAAGTTGTGTAGAAGGTTCATCTTGATCGTTTTCATCAACATCCATGAGTGAATCATGTCACATCACCGTGTGCAATAGATAATGATAAGTTTAACCGGGCATTGTTATGACTGGAACAAGTTACAGTCAAGAACATGTGCTGTTAAATGGTTAACTGAGAAGGTTAGTAGTTTAACTTATTAGGTTTGCCCCTCAGCGCTCCCGTTGTCCATTCAACGGATTTATCAATTGCCTGTGCTGCGACTAGTTTGAAATTGCTCTTAACGATTTGTCTCGATACACTTTGTCCGTCTTGCTGAAAGTTTATTGCGCACTGATGCTAAGAGATCGATTCGTAAAGATAATTTAAACATGCAAAACCGCATGCCCAGGTCAACGGACAGCAAGAGGATGAGACATAAACTAGTTATCGGATGATGTAGACATGCGTTGACATTGGGCTACAACTTATAGCAGCAACAGCAACAACATGTGGCTCATGTCTTTTTCCGTTTTATTACACTTTTGCCTATTTCTCTTGCCTCCATCCCATTGTTTCTCATCTCCGGTGCGTAACTAGATGGAAAACTTTTCTTTTTTCATAAGCGTACGCTTTTCATTTGACTGGAGTACCTTTTATTAGCACAACTTTCCAATAAATATTATGTGCAATTTTATGACATAGTGTATATGCTTCATATAATTTGGAGAAAATTGACGAGTGTATACTGAGGGGTTTACGCTTGTGATCATGCATTTATTTTGTTTGAATCGTTATTTTACTGGCAATAATTTCTAGTATTGTATTGTGTACCCTCGGCTCCCATACTGAGAAGAAAGCAAGTGGAAATGGTGGCGTGGGTAAAAAAGAGGAAAATATTACTAGATAGCAAGATCAGTTGTTGTTTGTTGTATTCAAAAGTGTCATAAAATGAAGTTTCCCTGCTTTTCATTTTGTTAAGGAGCGATATGAGTGTGTGAACATGTGAATATTATATGTGCGAAACTAGAGGAACTTTTTACGCAACATGGAAGGGCTACACAAAGCTGTGGGAGAATGCTAAATGTTGTACAGTTGTGGCAGCAGCATAGTCGTCCTTGGTGGTTTGGTTTTTGTGGCTTTGCCTTTTCCTCCAACATCACCGCCGCCACCAAAGGAAAAATAAAATTGCTGTTTGTCTGATCAAAGCAACATATTTTTCGTATAGAATTTCGCATCAAACCAACAACCAAGGAGTGTGTATATTATATCTATAACGTAGTTACATGGGTACATTGAAAAAAGTATGCCGGGTAGATGAAACCACAAAGAAGAAAATTCCATCCGTGAACCGCAACTTATGGGACGTGTAATGATGATATGGCAATAAAGGTGAATGAGTTTTCTCAATTTTATTCAAATCCTCTCTCTCTCTCTCTCTACCTTTCCCTTGTATCCACAGGAGAAAGAAAGAAAGATAAAGAGAGAAGAGAAAGGGAGGTAGGGAAAGAAACAAAG
The DNA here is from genome assembly GCA_004115045.4 of Sinella curviseta. Lineage (NCBI taxonomy): Eukaryota > Metazoa > Arthropoda > Collembola > Entomobryomorpha > Entomobryidae > Sinella > Sinella curviseta. The sequence goes on along the minus strand of CM065489.1, from coordinate 17,460,892 downwards.
AAAATTTTAGGAAGAATGTTGGAGAATTGAAAACACTTGCATCTCAACTTTGCCATTTTTTTCTGTAAAAGTCTTCTGGTAAATATTATACATATTTTCATGAATTTTCCTGGAGAGAAAGGCACAAACAAATGAAACTGTTCTCTTGTGGCTATGCGGCTTTGGCAGGTACTCCTCACAAAGTAGCGGTGAAAGTCCATCTGCATTTGAACGATGCTTTCTCTCTCTCTCTCTCTCCGTGAGGATAATCGTGAAGATTTTGAAAGGATACACGTCACCGTTAACAAACCATGGCAAATTATTAGAGCCGAATGTCATCATCATGTATGTATAACTATTAGGACTAACGGTCATGCCGATTATTATTACCCCTTTCATGTATAGAAATTTATTGCCTCCCATTTACTCGTTCTCCAGTTGCCATTATTTCTCCGATAGATAAATTGCAGAAATGATCACGCTGACGACGATGATGAGGATGCGAACACAATCAATGGAGCCCAAACTTTTCATTTTGTTTCCGACCCACTCTTTCCCTCTTTGACGATTCTTTCGTATTTTGTCCAAATACATTTTGTGTTCTTTATGCACCACTTCCTATGTAGTAACACGTCACATATTTTCATACTGTAATGACGTGTAAAATAGCTGCAGTCAGTCGAAGCAAGTCGGTGAGTTCAAAGGGACAGAATGCATATCTATATCTACATTTCGCATTTGGAGCATATCTGAAGATATGGATAGAGAATGTGCCAAGCAAAGGCGGACAAAGTGACAAGATATTAAAATAGTTGGCAAATATAAAGAGCAAGAGAACAGATGCATGTCAATATGTAAATATTTGCCAATGCATAGTTCTGTACTGTATACCGATTCCCTACACGTCACCTCCTAGGAAGCCGTGTCCGTCACTGAGCTGTAAGATCTGCTCATTTCTACCGTTACAAAGGCGGGTTATTTATATTCGAATTTCTTTCGCATTCTTCCGTCTACTTTTCCATGTTCTTCACTCTACGCTAGCACAACAATAACAGCAGCGGCAACAACAAGCACAACTATTTCGACGAAGATTGCATTTTTTACTTTGATGCGTTTTAGTTTTATTGGGAAACTATTTTATAAAAGTAGTGCAGGGAGTGAGGCAAGTTACGGATGTGCACGTATGTATTAACTGAAAAACTTGCTGGTGGAGACATTTACCTGTTAGTATACTACCAGTTTAAGTAGAAAATGTTCCCGTTTGGAGTTTCTTCTCTCTTCTGAAACCAGTTTGTATGTGACGATGCGTCGTCATCATCAGAATCATAATATCTACAGACTTACTTGCACAAATATACCTATACATGTACATGCATATACTTTGCTTGCACAACTCCTTTCATAATGTCTCCAATACATTGGTGCACAATGCATGTATTGATATGTGAAGAAAGTATTTGATTATCATCATCATCATCATCCTGATCGTATATATATTGGACGTTTGAGTCCAACTTTTTTATTCTGCTCTTGGTAGTTCTTGTTCTGCTGATGACGTAAACTAGAAAACTACTTTACCACTTCCAGAAAGCATCATTGGATTAGTACTACATTCTTCCTTTATTTTTCTTGTCAGCATTAACTTTGGGCTCACAAATAAATGTAGTAGTGGCACTGAATGGGAATACAGTACTACATAGCAAGTTGCGAAAAAAAACATGTTACATAGTTTGAAAGAAGTTAAATGAAAACGGGGTTAAGGCAGAAAGAAATGGATTCATGCTCGATCTGCTGGTTGCTCTTTCCCGTCGTCCTACTGTCATCATTATCATGGTCCGGGAAAAAAATTCCTTTGATTTCCCATTGGTGGTAACCTCATCGTCTTGTCATTTTCCAAGTTGCACTAAAATCAATTAACAGTTATTACCTAAGTAGATTATACGTTATTACAGAACGGGAGCATAACTGTCCGTTTGTTAAATATGTTAGTTATAAAATGTACAGAAACGGCGGAATGAAGATAGGCATACAATGTTAATATATAAAGCTTTTGTTCACCCGTCGACTTGTGTAAAAACGGGGAAAAAGTATAGTTTTACTCTTCGACTTTCAATTTTGTGTAAACCGCTACTGTAATATGTGTACGAGTGCAACCAAACCATGGAACAGTAACTTTGTGCGTTTGCAGCGACAGAAGTGTTTCCTGCAGAACAGAAACAAGTTTAATTCTAGGACAAAAAAATGCAGTTGTTGTGTACGCTTCAATGATAAAATGAAAGCAGCGATAATATGCAAACTTGTGTCATTCAATCCGCAACAGAAAATTGTTTATTTATTCGTTATTCGTTATTGTTGTAACGTTACATAATGCAGAGGACGATGAATAAATGCATGAAAGTTGGAAACGCCTGAATAGCACAAAACTTACAATATACAGCAGTGAACAATATGCTTCCACTAGAAAAACTAAATTGTGAGAAAAAAGTCAGCCTTAGTTTTTCTTACACTTGTTTTTGAGCTCTGCTCAGGCAAGTGAGGAAATGCATATTGAAATTTTACGAGAGTGAACAAGACAACATTTTTTTGTTCCTTCACTCACATAATCATATTGAAAGTAATCGTTGTGGAATCATTTTACTTTTCTTCTTCTTCCTCTTCTTTCACATTTTTTGCCTTTCCCCTCACATGAATGCTTACAAGTACTCCTTATGTACGTATACCATTGTACGTTTATTTATTCACCGCGAGCACTTGCCTTATACGTATTTGTTTGTCTATTGTTATTACAGAGAGCAATGGAAAGGTTATGTTCCTCAGTACCAGCCTGTATTCATGGATGGATGGTCACCCACAATCCCGGATTCGAATAATTTGGGAGCCGCAGTAGCTTCTGAAGCACAACGAAGGATGCAAGAGAGGATTATTCAAGCTCAACATGAGGTCAGTTATTTCTTATATAATATTTTTCTGCTTACTCACTCTTCCTTGGTCGTTTCCTTTTCGCAGGCTATACTATATCCACGGCTTATTGTTAGTAGCATGTGTGATTTAGGTACACTTGGAAGATGATGAGGATGCCTGTTAGAGAAAAAGCGTAATGTGACGCTGATGATGATGCAGATGTGTGTACTCTATGTAGTTACGTGCCTTCATCTAAAAAATATTTTCCTCGAAAGGAGTGAGTTAATACAAGAGGAGATCTGCCCCGAGAAGATTCACATGCATTGTTACGGAATATAGCAAAAGAAAGAAACAATATTTTTGTGGTTACTACAACATTTTCCAGCTTCTGTGGCTGCGGATGATGGTGGCGCTCATCGTCGAAGAAAGTCAGGATGATTGCATTCGGCAAAGCCCTTTTTCTCAATATAAGTATATCTATATATGCATATATCTAATCATATGCATGCCTACATGTAGATAATAAAATGTGTGCTGCCAACGTGCTTGCCTTAACACAAGAAAAGATGTAGTTTTGTTTAAGTTTTATCATTTTTATACTCATCTTGTGCCGTTGCTTGCATGCACACTATACGTAAGATTTTACATTCTTGTTTAACCGTTTGTGAATGAATGAGTGAACGCTTTCATGTTTCCCATGCTACATCATATATTTTCTTTTTTTTGCTTTGACTTTCTCCCCCTTCTCTCTCTCACTCTCTGTGCGTCTGTTCATCTTTTCTGCCTTCACTCATCTCTTTTTACAAGGCTTTTCTTGAAGCGTTATGTGACGTAACTTACCTTGACGTTTATTTTCTTCTGTGGTGGTTTTATAAGTAGGCTTTGAGTAAACTGCAATAAACAAGATATTCAATACAGTACTAGAAGTGATTTTTTGAAAGTTCGGAATTGGTCAAGTGGTTTGTTTGTAAAAGCATGTAAGCCAAGATAAGTGCTGATTTTTTACCTCTCTCACTCCTGACTACACTCACATCCTTGTAAATGTGTGATCTCGCTTTTTTCGTGTAAACTCTAATGATATTTTTACTCACATCACTCATACAACACCAACGTATATTACGCCTTTTCCCCTTTTCTCTTCTTGTTTCTTTCCTGGTGCAAAATTAGAACTGACACTGCAGTAGAAATTCGAGGCGAATTAGGCAGACGCTTGTGTAAAAAACACTGAGAGAAAATTGCGGTTTCTCCCTCATTCTAATTTCGTAGCGTTCTGTACAATTTGTGATGGTGGCATGAATGTGAAAATGTATTATTATGCTTTTAAGTATGTACATTCATTTACTATCTGCTCCTGGTGGTGTCTATATTATAGAGGTTCTCGGCACGCGTGAAAATATTTTAACGAAAGACTGCAAAGCTTGCATTTAACAAGTGTTTCGGTTGCTTTTGTGCTGTTTTTCGGTCTTTTGCTAAAGAAAGGATTAGTTGTGGCAGGTTTTTGCAAATAAAGTTACATTATTTTCAATTTAAAGCTGGCAGGGAGTTGCTTGCTACTTTTCAAGTCTGTGGGTTGTGTGCTGGGTGGTGATTTTGAATTTAGTCCAGTATTAGTGGAACAAAAAGGAGAGGAAGAGGAATAAAAAAGTAGGATTTTGGGTTTTTGGCGCTTATTACATTTTGCTCGGTCCCAATGGAAACCGCTTATGAAGTGAAGGAGGGAGTGCAAATTCATTCATGCAAACACATTCATTCACACAATGACAAGACACGTTATGACAGGGAAATTAAACAATAAAATTCTCTCCTTCACTAACTCATAAATACTTGTTACTTTCTCTCTCTTACTTCACTGGTGACTTTGGGCTCCTACCCACAGTACGAATGTTCAATAAAGTGTAAACGGGGAAAAGGACAAGGAGGTTGTTCCCTTTTTCTTACCCTCCTCCTATCCTACATTACTTATACATACTTAATATGCACGCGTTACATTAAATACAATGTATACTGTCGCTCTTTTTAGCTGAATACTTCACTTCACATAATGTGGTAATAATAATACTCCGCCGTATCCATTCTACATATGCGTAAAAGCAGTAATTTGCTAGCACATGAATTTTGTCATCCGTACAAAAGTAGGTTTAAATTCCTGCATTTGCCTTCAGAAAATTCAACGATGCAGCAAAGCTGAGGAAATCCCTTCGTAAAAACTTAACTTGCCAAAAATTCCGGTTAAAGCATGGACGTGGCATTATCAAGTCGCCATATATCGTACTCAAGTAGCTGCCACTAACTAGTAGATTTCCCTTTCCGTCTATTGTTTTTGCCGCGGTTTATTAGACAGACTACATGGTACACTTGCTCGAGGAAATGATGGAGTCAGAGATCTAAAGAGAGTCAGATAGAAAGCGAGAGAGAGAGAGAAAGAGAGAGAGACACACACAACTTGATTACTTTTACTTTTTTCTCTGTCTCTATCTCCTCGTCTACTACTTACTCTTAGTTTTAACTAGCACGTCAAATGTACAGTGTAGTTTGCCAACGATGAGGATCACTTTGCCTCCTTTGTCATTCTCAAAAGTTTGACATGTCTCTTTTTACTGGAAGATTGAAGCTCCAGTTTTATGGGGTTACTCTGTTGAGCCCCCTCACATGAAAATGAAAGAAGAATAAAATGTGTGGTTTATCATAATCACCTCTGGGAAGTCAATGTCGTACGACACACTATTCACGGTCGTTTCAAAATGTGCCTGGTGGGCTAAATGTTTTTACGTTGCGGACAGATGATGGACACTCAAAGTATTGTCATCTTTTGATGCTTATACTCTCATCCTATAGCAATGACCGATGAGGAAATTTATCAACAACAGAACAGTAAAAGTTGTTCCTCCGAAAATAGATGATTTTTACAATCTTTTAAAAAGTGAAAAGGGAAAGAGATATAAGTCTGAGTGAACGTCCAGTATAATTTACCTGACCAACGTCAACGGACCGAGATCATTTTGGTAATGTTTGGAGCCACCGAGGACTTGGTCTCACTGAGAATATTGTACTAGTGTTATAATAATAACGGTAGATTTATATGTAGCTATTATATCATGGCTTCTCTGCTAATATTAATGCTTTCTTTTTGTGAATCAACTGTAAAGGAGGCAGTAGTGTAGGTTGTGTGGATGTCGTCTTTCCTTAGCCCATGCCCTTTTGGGGAAGCGAGACAAGTTACTTACCTTTCTCTGACAAGAGGTTCTCTAACTTGTAACGTTGTAAATCACGAGGGAACGTGACGAAACTCACTTGTGTTTTTTTGACTTAGGGCTGATAATAATAATGATGATCATCATGAGGAGAGTGGATGTAGAGCTACTAGGAATGGTAGCATCAGTGGATGCGGCAGCGGTGGCAGTAGCATTACAAATGTAACTTTTGCACGGACGACAAGGACGACTTTTCCTCTTCTTCTCAAAACAAAAGGAGACTTTTTTTGTAGGTACACTTCTAATTATACCCATGGGCAATATCCGTCCATCTTTCGATTTTCCAGACGAGGTCTGCTGGATGTTGGATGTGCTAGTGGGGCAGCCATTATAACTAAGGACGACATGCTATTGCCACCACCACCACTACTTCCCCCATTACATGAAACCAGAGAACTGCTCTATACTTTATTGTTCCCCCTTTTTTCTATCCCTGACTCTCGGTTGACTTTGGCTAGTTGCACAAAATTGTGATTTTCCCTTTCTTGCGAAATTGGGACAATATCAGTATCAGCAACGTCACTGCTGCTGCTCCTACAACCATTACTGCCACCACTGCACTGCACATTATTGTAGTGCTTTCAACGCCACTTTACCAGCGATCTTTTCTTTGTTCTTGGCTGGCTTGGTATATTATATTGATCATTGTGTATTTTTTCATGCATGTCCCACGTTTTCCTTGTCCTTCGACAACGTGGTGATGGTGACATGGAGTGGATGCGACCATTCTTTTTAGCCTGGGTAGTTGTCCTCTTTTCTGATGAATACATATTCTCTTGTTTTAAATTGTGTCCTCCACTCCAACGGTATTTTCCTATTCCTTTCTTGCTACTTGCTTGGAGAACAACAACAATACGAAGAGAGTGGAGCGAGAAGACAATCTTGATCTTTAACAAAATCCTTTGCGTCATTAGCAACTTTATTGTCACAGAGCGCATTATGTGTGTGTACGTACGTCGTACGTGTGCGTCTATCTAAGGTCGCATGTTGTATAATGAAATGTGCTTCTGTTGCTGGTAAATGAACAGGGTCGACACAAAATACGACGAGTGTCTCTGCTCGTCGCTTGTCTTTTGTCGTCTTTTTATCCTCTTTGTAATTGCAAATGTTTAAGCAGTAGTATCGGCTTGTTTTCTGGGCACGTGGATTTATGCCTGCGTTACATTTACATACATATTGTTTCGGGCAAGTACGAAAGATTTTATTGTACATCTGCCTGACGGAATGAGTTGTACAAGTCAAACCCACTCTATTCTCTCAAACTACTCCAATTTGTTACACTTGAGTACAGTTAAAATTAAATAATACAATATGGTCATAAACTCTGGACTCTGCAGCCCAAGTAAGAATGTCTGTAATTGTTTGCATTAAAATTCTGGAGCGGTACATAGCGTATGACGTAAGCATTCTTAACTCCTAAGACATGAATGAATTGAATAGAATATGTTGCCTGAGAACTTCATTTTTATCTCTGAGCAAATCCGTTTGGTCTGCATGAGTGACCAATTCTGTCGACCTAAATATTATACATTATACAGACATGCATTCACCCACACGGTCACTTACTGTTAGAAAGTATTTAAAATGTAAATGATTCATAAAAATGTCTGTGATTTGCTCATGAGTGGTGTAGCACAAACTTTAAGCGCAGCATGTGAAAAAGTTTACGAAATATTTTGCCCGCTACGCAATAACAGGCAGAAAGTTTAATAGTACCGAGCCTTGTAGTAACATTGCTGGACCCTCGCCATTCAAGGGCAAATACACATAATATGTATCATATCTTGTATATATGTAACTCAATGTTGAAATCTTTGCGATTTCTGTTTTGTGTTTTCCATTGCCGGTACATGTTTTGCTGAGTAAACATAGACAGGAAAATTAGAGACAGGACAAATATTCATTGTTCCGTATAGCTTGCTCCAGCACAGAAGTACTTGCTCTAACTGTTTGTATGTCTGTCCGTCTGTTTTGTGTAGGCCAAGTCCAGTAACGCTCCGTTTTATCCCTCCTACTTCCAGTTAATTCCTTATTCATATTTCCTGCATGCACTTGTCTTATCTACCACGAATCTTCAGGCAAATCGTGATTGTTTGAACGCTCGTGTGGTTCTGATGCTCTTCATCCATTGAATTAACCGCACTTCGTGCGCAGTTAGTAAATACGAATCTCTCGATCCATAACTTTGACAACTTCTTACAAGAAGCAGCAATAGCTATTTTTTAACTCGTTTGTCTCCGCCAAGTTCAAACTGCGTTCTACACACATCTGCATGCAATATTAAGTACGTCAGCTTACGTGATCTCTCTGCTTTAACTTTACCGTTACCAGCCGTTTTTCATTTTAAGTACTATTGTGTGATCTCTATATATAGGACTCACGGGCAGTCAGCAGAAAAAAATAAGTAGAAGCTTCGAGAAGATTCTCCCCTTTTCCTGGCATTGCCCCTCCTCCCATCCTCTTTTATTCTTTCTTCCTTGTTTGGCGAAATTAGCTAAAAAATGAAACAGGTTCCGCGAGCTGACGGTAAAAGAAACGAGCACTTACTTAACTGTCATTACAATGAATGCCAGTTGCCTAGAGCATTAGAGCCGAAAGAGAAAAAAGGTGCTTGGCTCCCATAATATTCTTATCCGTTTGCTTTCTCCTTCCTTTTTTGCCACATTCACTGACTACCTACATCTATGTGGCATGGTAGGCTCTCGTTTTACCAGCCCTAGTAATGAGAATAATTGACAACACTACTCACTACTAGGTAGTCCTTATTGCTTCATCATACACTGTATAGTAGGATGAGTGAGCTCGAGATTGAAGTAGTAGAACGCACTCCGACGGCACAATGACTAATGACCGGATAGGAATAAAATTGTAATTTTCAGTCAGGATGAAAAAGGAGGCGGGTGACGAGGGCGAGAGAAAAAGGAAGGGAAACAAGACAAGAAAATGACTACGTCTACGACAACCGCACTTTTTTCTCTTTTGGCTTTACTGTTTCTATTGAAATAGTGGAATAGTGGCAGTAGAGAAAGCGCGGTTGGTTGGTTTGGTAGTGGTAAGAGATAAGCCGGATATGGAAGGACTCGCTGATGAAAGTAAAAACGGTAAAAGAGCAGTGACGACGATGGCGATATAAAGAGGAGAATGGAAGGTTGAAAAAAAGAAGAAGAAGCGAGCAAATAATGTTATACATATAATAATAGAGGAGGCTTACACAAAGAAAGAAGAAATTGAAAGTTAATCATAAAAATTTTTCAGAGCTCGGAAATAGATCCGTGGGATGTTTTCCCTCCTTTTCTGATTTTCATTATTCCATCCATCCATCCATCCAAGGATGTGGATGGTTAAAGCAAAAGGGAGAAACACTGTTGTAGGGAGAAGAAGAAGGATAATAATAAGCCGTGTATCTATATAACAATAAAAGAGGAGTAGACTAAATAAAAAGAAGTGATCAGTTTGCAGTTGTAGTAGATATTGCACTATTGAAAGAGAGAAGGAGGTTGTGGGTTAGAACAGGATACTGACACCGTACACGTAGGTGGAAAAAATGCTTGAGGATACGAGTAAAGTCTCCCGAAACAGCAGACAGTGATGTGATGGCTGTGTTGGCATATACCATGTTCTGGTTATGTAATATCCCATCAGAGAATATTAGATGCTTAAGCCCTTTTTTCTGTAGGGAAGGGAAACACACGAGTGAAACGGTGTGTGAGCGAGGGAGACGAGGTAGAAAATAATCATTTTTACTTTTGAGCTTCTCCGACAAGCAGATCAGAGAGAAAATCGGTCAGATGCTATTTCTGTTTTCTTGTACGTAGTAGTCAGATATACATGCATGTATTGTAATAAAAAGTAGGCTATAGAAGATGAGTCAAGAGCGAATGCATACGCGTTCGGAATAAAAAGTCGCGGTATTTGTTTTGCCATATTAAAAGTGTTCGATATCAGCATCATCAGCGGCAGCGGCAGTATTTTGGTTGAGCTCGTAGTAACGGAGGGCCTGGTTGTGTGCTCGTCGGAGTATGTGTATATTTAAGAGCGAAAAAAGTAGAGCGTATAGTCATAATCGCCATCACTATCTTGATCTCTGTCATCCGTGACGGATGCACTTCTCCGCGGAGAAAGAAAAAAGGGATCAACGATCATGGTTCCGTTCGTAGAGAAGAATCTCTCCTTCTTTTTTTACTCTGATGATGAGCATATCAAAAAGGCAGACACATGTACATGCACACATACCTACACACATCACACGACTTTCCTCCATTCTGTCTCTCTGGCTTTTCCATCTTCCCCGTGCAAAAACAAACTATTAAAGAAGTAATAACCAGAAAATCCGATTTTATCTGGCGTAAGGTATGCTGCTTTTTGACGCAAAAATACATTGGGTAGTAAAGAAAGTGAGATGGGTTCTTTCTTCAACGACAGTCTTGCATGATCGTTCCATAATAATTATTTTATGGTAACAGTGAGTGGAAGTAGTAAAGTTGCTAAAATAAAAGCAAGGCCGTCCCTGTACGTCAATCATTTCTTTAACTTACTCTAATAATAAATCATGCAAAGTGAGTTGTTTTTCTAACATTTCTCGCACTAGAAATCCAGGCAAATAAATCGATGAAACATAATAATCATGTGAACGAAGGGCATGATTTCGATTTGCCGGTGTGAAATCTTAAATCGTACATTTTGTTTTATTTCGAAGAAAAACTAATATCGATGAACATATATAGTTCAGTAGTGAAAAAAAATCAATTCCCTTTTTACATGACAAAATCGCAAAAGAGTTTAGTTCCTGCCCCTCTGGTTGTCGAGCTCGTAACTCGCTTTCGCCGGGTGTTGTTTATCGCTGCAACGGCTTTTTTACTTATGTAAATCGCACTTTTAAACTGATTGTGAGTAGAGAAAATCGCTCCATCAATTTGACACACTGTGCATTTTCTTCTTCTGGAATGAAGGATGATGCTCCAGTGTGATGTGGGAGGGTGGGATTATGTATGGATAAAATATTTTTTTAGGCAAGGACAAGAAATAAATTGAAAGAAAGTTATGAGTGGCAATAGAACAAATTAATGGCATGTCGTATAAAAGGTTTTTCTTTTCTAGCTTAAGTCTTTGCGAAACAAATGACTACGTATACAAACTGTGTTTTGTTTCATTTTTTTAAATCAGGTAGTGCAAACATCCCCATGTAGAACATACATAACAATTTAATGCAATATAAAAGGGCAGTTGAATCACAACTGGAAGGGTGTGTATCTATTGTCACAAGAAATGGTTAAATAATTCCATTAGATTAATGATGACATAAAAAGAGTCCCATGTGTGTCTTTTTATTACATACCTACATAGAGTCTAGTAGGTACTTGTTTTTATTTATTATAAATACATTCTATAATTTATATTTTAGAGGCTGCTGTAACGTTTGCCGTAATAGCTACATTGACACAATTTCATTTCGCTGATTCGTAAACTGCTTTAAAAACGAAGTTCTTATTCACATCAGTGCCATTTATTATGATGTAGATCTTTCTGATTTCATTAAATTAAATTTTGACCACCAGGATTGAATGGCATGGATCAGAGTTGTACACCCGACGTGTGACACGGGTACTTGTGCTCAGCTCTGTCGGGCACTGACGTTTGTATTATCGTTTCCTACCGCTTTTCCTCTCTATCTCATACATATCCCTTTCTCTCTATCTCACTCTCTAATTTACTGCCTTCTCTAATCAGATCCGGCATCCGGGTTATAACTTTACCTAGGAATGCAATTTCCGTTGTGACTGTTTAAAACCTTCCATTTTGATGAATTTCTGGAGAACCGCCAACCTTGCTAGGCCATATGTATAGTTATAGCAACAAAAATTAGTGATGCCGAAAATAATCTTCCTTGTTACATAAATACACTGAAACCAAGGAAGTAGTTTTAAAATGTAGATGCTGCTTTTGAAAGTCACATGTTTTACGTTTATTTTTGTCTTTTAGGCTGATCAAAGGCGAGCGGAGAGGGAACGGTCGATATCTCCCGTGGACGACTTTGCTATCTCTCGTGGTATGCCAGACGATTTTGCTTCCGGTCAACGGGCATTTGTGGATTCCATTCGAGCTCGAGGTGGACGAGTTGTGATGGTCACCCATCCAAGAACCGCTAATAATCACAAAGAACTTACTGTTGTCCGTGGAGAGTATCTTGAGGTAAGTTGTTGAATCTTTTTAAAGCATATTTTACCAAATGCTTTTATTTGCGCGCAGTCTTTTATAGCACGTCATTCATGAAATTTCATTTAAACCGTTCTGAGCCAAATTCGTCAACTCTTTGAAGCTGAGCTACGTTGTAAATTACAACTTTTAATCCTAGTGTATTGGATGTGCATAAAGTGTTTTATTTCTATTATTATTTATGTATGACCGGAACTGACAAGAAGGAGGAGTAGGCGTTCAATTCATTTTCAATTGAAATTTGACAGAAGCTTATGTTCCGGGATTATTGGTCCCTACCTTATCCCTATGGCTCATATTTTACAGATTTCGATGGGGAGTAAGATTAATAGTGTCGGAATATTTTCATGACATTTGTTTGTAGTATTTACAGACCAATGAGATTACGTTATTTATAGTTGACACACTTTTAAATATGGTATGCCTCTGTCACATGGCTAAAGCAGAATTTAAATAAATAATCATAGTCAAACAAAAGGAAAAAGTTGGCAGACAGAATCCCATGATAAATTCCACAGTTAATCTTAGGTTATGGTTTACATGGTTGCTCTTTTTTGACAACTATGATCGTTATATTATTGTCCTGTGGGACCTGTGCTGCATAGTTTATTAGCAGTAATTATCTTGCATGCATGGCACTCATTATTCTCAACTTACATTGCTACATTGTGTTATTCCAGCAATGTTTATACATACTTGGAACGCATAAAAGTTTGTCGGTTGTAAGCATTTGATAGAGATGACGATAAGGAAAACGTTAGTGAAAGAAAACGGTAGTCGTAAAGCTATGTACGCCTTGTAAGAGTTTTCTCTTTTTTGCCTATCTACACTTTAAAAACGAATTCCTTACCACCACAGCATCGTCTTAATTAACTCATTCCTACGCCCAGTGAATCGCACTTGTAATTTTCGCTGAACCGGACTCATTAAGATGTTTATATTTTATAATGTGCTGAAGTTGTACGTGCCTACTACTTGGCAAATTCGCTTCAATATTTTTCACCCCTTGGTCAATCGCAAACTTTGGTGCAAACTAGAGTACATTAGGGTCGTATGCGAAAATAACATGGCAAGGAATGACCTCGATACTTAAACGTGTAAAATTTTGCCACGTGTGTTGCAAATTGCATAGCTAGTGATTTACTTGCTTAAAACTTTACATTTCTCTTTCCACTTTCCCTCGTTGAAAACTTTTTTGACTTGATTTACCATCCCATAATTGTAGACTATTGACTGTAGCGGCGCAGCATAGGCATTCCTTTTGTACATCGTTAACTTGAAGAATTGAGCAAAACTTTGGCGTCGCTGTGCCGTTTCTATAACTTACATTGTTCTCACAGAAGTTCATTGTTGTTGGAGATAGTAAAGTAAATGCACACAAGTGTTAATTTTCATGCAAGTATATTAACAGTAAGTAGGGAGGAGTGAACGCTGACATGAAATTAGATTTTGCAGAGTAAGATTAGTGTCAGTGCACGCACACACACAAATACTTGGACAAATTTCCTTAAGGTACAAAAAAAGAGAGTTGTTGCTAACAACTTTCTTCGTCTTCCTTATACCACGTGTGACCGAGACGATGATGACCAGATGCACCTTAAACACTGAGTGTTCGAGAAAATTATGCCCTAAATCAAGACCACGCCTCACACACTGTAGCTGTAATAGTAATAATAGTAATAAGCTGTACTGGTACAATCCAAAATCCGTAAGCGCCCCTTTTGGCATATTTTCCGGGTAAACATTTAATAATGTGTAATTTGAAAGTAAAGAAGAGTTTAGTGTGAGCATATAATTATTATGCCGGGTTTCAAAACATGATTTTACTTTTGCTCTGCTTTTTCTCTCTTTCCCTTTCCGGTCTTTCGACTTTCCCCATCTTGTTACTCTTGGCGTGTATCTGGTACGTGATGTTCTGTTCCCGGAGAATGTAGCAAAGTTGCTGCCATTATGTTAATCATCTCACCCACCTCTCTTCTGGTACCGCTCTCATTATATCCCATTCCACCGGCGGTATAACTTTGTTAATTATAGTTATATCTAGTTCTATGGCACATTTATGAACTATTTTCTTAACGTAAATATATTTATAGAGATACAGTGTGAGAGGGAGCCTAGAACACCTATAGCAGCCATTATCCCCTGTGTGGAAACTTTTCATTGTTTAGTGTTCAGCTGCAACGATTAATACTCACTAGAATCACTACATCCTGCACATAATGTTATACATACAAATACACCATTGAAATTCAGACATTACGGTGAGCTATAAGTGGCACTAGCCTACTATTTATAGCTGGAATCTACCCTGCAATTTAGATTTTAATATGAGCTACGCGTACATTGTTATTGCCTTCCCAACGTAGAACACCGCCGTAATCACCGCGAGAAAGCAAACCTCGGGAAAGGTTTGGGGAGATCTTGTTGCTCTGTTAACAGTTAGGTATCCATGATTTGCTGCTGACACAGGGCGAAATGAGCCTACTTTCTAATGCCCAGTTTTGCAATTATCGTTACTCTGATTGCGTAATTTCATCATGATAAAGTGATCAGACGAATTACTCATAAAGGTGGTAGTTGTAGTGTACGTACAACAGGAGCTGGCCCGCATGCAGCTACTTACACGAGTATATTAACGGTAATGAAAGTTTTGTCTGTGCGAAATTGTTCCGCTCTTTTTTGTTTATGGCTGTAATTATCTTTAATATTCATAGTAATGGTGACCCCTTTGTCATTTCCTTGAGTGATACATTTCGCTTACCGTGGGAGTATATGCTACCACTGCCACCGCAGACCCTGCCCTTGGCACATGTGGTGGTCTGCTGGGTGTATGCACTGTTTATAAGGGCATATGTCTCCATAATCTAGCCTGTCGTTGTGCACATAATTAGCTGGACGATAAGTGTCTAATTGCTTACTTAACTCCTGAAGTTGAAGTATCTAATGCTCACTAATGTGCAGGATAAATTATCCACGAAGCTTAATATACTCAACGGCAGGGACACCAATAAAGGATTTTTTTCTCAAAACTATTTATTTGTAGTTTGTACGAAATGGCAACACACTTGTTTCCGAGATCCCAACATTAACATCTGTTAATGTACGTGTTGGCAATTCAGATTCTACTAGGGAAAGTTTCCCTAGCGCGTTAGCTGTAATGCATTCGCCAAGTTTTTAAACTGTTAATATTTGAATTTCATTTTCGGTGTATGTTAAATTCTCTCAGTAGTTGATAATGTTGTCATGGCTTTGATACTAGTATTAGCAATATTGCTGAAAAATATTGAGTTGATTTCCCTTTATCTTCACTCTATATTTTTTTGCCTTGAACTTTGTCACCTCATTACTACTGCTGCTGCTGCTGTAATCAGTAAGATACTTTTTCATGCATACTTAAGTAGCAAAATGTATTAGCTTATTTTGAACTGAAAGTGAAAGGCGGCTTATCTGGAGCAGTTTATTTATTTTAATAATTTCCTGAATGCCTAAATATCAGCAGGCTGTTGTAATGCTAAGTAGGCAAGAATTTATTATGTAACTCTCACTTTTCACAAGAGGAGAAGGCTCGTATTAGAAATGAAGTGAAAATTGCTGGAATCATATCATATGCATGCATCTATCAAGGAGGTAGCTAAAATAATCTTCTTTCAGACATCTTCCTCGGCACCACTGCTGCGAGTACTCAGAAGCAGTGTGTGTGGGACTTTGCGTTTATATAATGTACTGCGTCACAGATTGCTTTTACACTTTGGCCAAAGTTGTTCACACCAGTAAACACACTATAGCTCAACTACAAGAACAACAACTGCATTCAACAGCAGCAGCGGCTCTTGAACATATCGCCATTTCAAAAGTCAAAAAACCATATAGACACTGCTTCTCTAATTGTTGAGTGTGCTGTGTCGGTAGTGCTATTCTGGAGAACTATGCTGCGCGTCCATAATTTGCATTCGTTATTAAGCCGAAATTAACATGAGAGAGAGAGAGAGAAGGAGAGATCATTTGAAAGAATTTTCCCGTCATCTTCAAAGAGTGAGTAAAAGTGCACGACTTTTCTGTGTACCTATATTTACATATCTTTAACTTTCTCCAACCACTTTACTTGAACTGGTTCACTTCAGAATAATTCACTGCATGTTTACCACGCAGATCTATAAGGATTTTAATTTGTACATGGTCCCATTATACATACAAAGCTGTGAACTCGTGCAATTTGCAAGACTGCATATAAATGTATTATGAAAATAAAAGTTTTTTTTGCGTGGTTGCACTTCACACAAGCCTCTTTGGTGGTGATTTTTACTAAAATGTAAACTCGTCCTTGTGCATTCCGTTTAACATCACCACCATAGAATTTTTTTCCTTGGCAAGGCTTAAATTTATTGGTATGTATATCATAATATATATTCCCTTCATGATGAACAAACGTGTCTGGAAACAAGAAAAAAATATGTAGAACAGTAAGTCGTATAGACAGGTTGCCATACCCCAGCAGTATAGTCTTTGTCCCAGTCTTGCTTTCATTCTTCTTGTGTACAAATTATCGTCATGGAAGAATAAAAAAAGTCTTGGCAAAGTTTTCACGGTTCAGTACTCATGGGACTACACAGGAAAGGGAACCAAGTGAGTATAAAAATGTGCGCTGTGATGATGATGATGCTGCGCTGCTGACTGCATTTAGCTTGTCACAGAGCGACTATAGCAAGTAGGGAGGAAGTACATAAAAATGGAGCTCTATGAATATAAAATGTAATAAAATGAAATGGAAGCGCATGTAAGAAAGATGCGCTGGGTAAATGATGATTATGAAAAGTAAGTCAAGGGAAAGCAGGGATTTGACTTGACAAAATGCTGAGAAAACTGGAGATGGACAGACGACATGCAATTTCCATTTAAGATTTTAACGTATCATCTTAATACATGCTACCAAAAAGGAAGCTAGGAAGCTGATAGAGGTGTGATGTGTCTATAGTTCATAAAATGTGATGATGAGTAAATGCGAGTCATTTTGTTTATTCTCTGGATCTTTAATTTACTTTTTTTATCATACCTACTCAACTAGATCCGAGACAATAAAGGATATGGTGGGGTGATCTTGGGTTGTTGCTGATGGCTTTTTTTTCAGGCGGATGAGGCAGAAATGCTGTTGTACAGAAAATATAAACGCATCATAGTAGAGTGGGAAGAGATGCGCTGCTGTTGCTGCTGTTAATGTAGTAAATAGATTGGCATTATTACCGTATATGTTTAAATGTAAGTAGGTAGTGGCGTGGTGTTGTATTTTAAATGATTTGATAGTGGGGCACGAAGCAGTAGATACATTCTCCTTTTTACAGTTCACTCAACATCAACAACTACCAAGCATTTTTTTATTTACATTAGTCGTCACTCACACTTTCTCGTTTGCTTCTTCTCCTTCCTCGTCTTTCTCCACTCAGATAGTTTTTTTATATCCTGGTCGAAAAGCCAAAGGCCAAATGCTTGAATCCATCCTGATTTGAATAGTGAGAGACACTTTTTTGGAAGAGAGATTAGAGAGAAGATAGAGTTAAGCGAAAAAGTGAAATGTGATGCTTTTTCTCTATTTATTTAGCGACAGAAGAAAAAAAATCTAAAATGTTTTCGTCTATTCTGTATCTTCTTCAATGGCATGGAATATTTTATAAACGTGCATGTAGTTATCTTCTTGTCGACGACGGCGATAGGAAGATGACGGCGGAAGTGTTGGTGGTGGTGTGGTAGTAAAACTTAGTTAAAATCAACCAAGTTTGTTGGAGTGCTTGGTAAAGAAGAAGATGATGAAGAAGAGGCAGCTAGTGAAAGAAAGAAAGCGTGAACGACATGTTAAGTTTCACACTTTCTCCATGTAAATTGAACGGAGGAAGGCGAATGAGAAAAAATGGGATATAAAATGTGAGATGTACATACATATATATAGAAAGAGAGTTTGGAAAGTAGAAATGATGTTGACGATGATATCTCACCATTTCGTCGTAAACTCATGTTTCAAATGGCAAGTGCTGGAGCAAGCATTGAAATTTAACTAGATTCCAAGATGCGCATATTATTATTTCATTGAAAACTACTAAGAATTGGCAATGTCAACTTAGAAATAGGGAAATGGTTGATGGAAAGAAATTATACAAAGTATATTTTACTACCGTCGAAAGGAGAAGGGAAAGAAAATGACTAAATGATCCGACACCGGTTTTATTTCACACAACCTGTGTGGGCTGTTGCCACAATGGTAAACGGCACTGGTAGCTGCGATGTGGCATGTAGCTTTGAATGCTCTAATATATTAACCGACTTGAATGGAAACTAATATTTGATAGAAAGGAGAGAGGAAGGGAAAATAGAAAAATCGCGTGGCTGGAAAGTAAGTGAAAATGTGTGACGAACGTGGGAGCATTATTATTATAGGGCTTATTTTTACTGGATTACAACCCCCAAAATAATCACATCTTTGATTTGCCTTATCACTATTGTATGTATAAACTGAAAAGTGCAGATTCGTCCATCTGTGGAGAGTATGTGTCTTTAAAATTCGTCGAAATGGAACAAATGTCAGTATTAAGTACTTGAAACATGTAAGGAATACAGCTCATTTAAGAAATTTTGGAATTCGGGCAAATATATATATATAAATTTCTCAGTATTTATCCATTGATGAAAATTCTGATTGAAACAAGTTGATGCGTTGCGAAGCGTATGGTGATCCCCTATTAAAGCAGCATAACAAATCTATCTACTAATCAAAGAGGTGGAAGTTTAAGGGGGTCAACACGCTTAAAAGAGGCTGACACACATTGCATGATGATGTTGAAGGCAAGCCGGGATTGAGGTTTTTTTTCGCGCTTCACATCATGTTCATATGAAATAAAAAGACATAAACTAAAAGGAGAGAGAAAAGTGACAGAAAAAATCCATGTGACTGGAAGACCTGTTTGCAACTTTATCTCACTTTCTCCAACGTTGAAATCATGGGGAAACACATCTCCGCTCATAATAGTATGTCTGTTCTCTTCACAATGCATTATTTTTTCTTGCGCTCTTTTTTTATTATCACTTCCACGAATTCTTTTATCGTGGCATACACGTCCTTCTGTTCTACTTTTGATGTACTTTCTCTTTCTCTCCCTCACTTGTTTTGTCGCCGCTGCCGTCGTCGTCATCATCATCATCAAGTCCCAAATGTAGTGTATTTTATTTTTTTTGTACCTTTTGGCGAATGCATGGATATGCACAGAGAAGAAGAATGGCTTTTCATGATGATGTGTAATAATAATGCTGTGTGATGGGATGTTGGCGTATTGTTGCGCATCGAGAAATGCATTTGTTGTTGTCGTATTTTTTGACAATGGGATTTTTTGTTTGTTTCATCAGGTGTTGGATGACTCGAAAAAATGGTGGAAAGCTTGCAACTGGAAAGGACAAGTTGCTCATGTCCCACACACAATAGTGTCGCTCTTGAGTGAATATCCCCAGGTAAGTCAACACGAAAAAAACATACATAATGGAGGGAGAGGCTTCAATAGATAAATATCAAGGGTTAAGCGAAAAATGCGGTGATGGTAGAAAAGAAAAGAAACGGTAGGCGTTTTCTTCTTGACACTCATGTTTGTCAGACATCACGAATTGGAACGTTTACAACTCACCCCTGATATTTATGATATGGTGGCTGAAGTTCCCTTCTACCAACTATGCATTCTGACATTAAGGAGGAATGAAGTACCATATTAATTTATCTAATGTGACGAATAAATAAATAATGTCAGTTGGATCATTGTATGAAAGCATTTGTTTCTGGATTAGTTTCGTAATATGATAAACCTTTCAGTGCTGACTGCAGGATTTTTTTTGTTAACAGGATCCGGGATACCATGCAGATAATGGGAGATCAGGTAGGTTCCTTTAACAATGTTCTTTGTTTTGTCGCAACAACACATACACGCGGGTATATTTTACTTAATATATGTTTAATTTGGAATTTTAAACGTGGAAGAAATTAGTTTAAAAAAAATAATTTGCTATTTCTCTGTTTGTGGAAAGTTCAGTTCAATATAAGCCACATGCAAAATTTCGTTATTGCAATGTTTTTTGTTAATGTCACTGCTTTACTCCTTCACAATAAGCTTACGACATTGAGCTTTTCTTGATTGATTTTTTTGAAGTGTCAGTTTATAAGAATGTTGTTTTTTTGCACCTAAAGGAGATCACTTGTATGTTTTTAATTCGCACACACCACGCCTATTTTCTCATTGTTGTTGTTGTTTTTTTGTTTATCAGGTTGATGTGCTTTATTGTTTACGTTTGTGTCGTTTTTTGTTTGTTTTGAAGGGTACTCGGGATACTAGAAAACCTTGCTCGTACCTTCGTACACCGCCTTCACCAACACAAGCAATATAAGTTATCCACCATATATCCCCTTTGTACACGCAACTCCTCGCAGCAAAAACATACTTCATATTATCATAATTAAAAACCGTGCAAAAATGTGAATTGTTTCGTGAAATGTGAATTGTTTCGTGAAATGTGAATTGTAAAGGTTCATGCAAACTCACCAAAGTTATGAACCAATTGTAACAACGGTTTTTTTTTGCAAAACGCTGTTGTCATTTTAACTAATTTATAGTAAAACTACTTATCCAGAGGAGAAATGTTATTGTGTATTAGTTGTGTTTAACTTGTAGTACTTTTGCTTAAAGTAAAAATAGATGAAGTGTGTAAATCTTATTGAAAATTTCGCCAATAATGATCAAATTACATTAGTTGTAAGTCATAAAAATAGTTTAATTTTTAAAAATGTAGATGCTTATGAAGAAGCATGATAATATAATGATGTGAGTAGCGTAACTGTAAATAAGCCATAATGAGGGGATGTTTATAAGTACTATGATGACCTTAAAAGTTATGAGTAATTTTAAATATTTACAAGCAAGTAAATCATACTGACTAGTTTTATAAATTTTAGAGAGGAAAACTTCAAAATGCCAATACCTTAAAATAAACATACTGACATATTATAGCATTAAATTACTTTTTAATTATTCAATATATTATAACCTTTTTCTTCCAACATGAATCACTTCACTTTCTATACTGAGAAAAAATATGAATAGTTCAGCTAAATGAATTGTCGTAGGAACCACACTTACATAAAAGGTTTCCGAAAGTTTAGGCATTCTTGTACATAATTTTATTTTTAGAGAGTCTATCGCAAGAGCGAGAAAAAAGAATTTGAGAAAGAGTATGAGAGAGAGAGTGAGAATCTCGCGAAATATGTAGATGACAATAATGGCGCCCTCCTTCTTTCTCTTCGCTTTTGATGCTTTCTGCAAAGGAGAGAAAAAAGAATCTCCTACATTTTTTTGCATAGTATTTAATTTTAGTTCAATGAACCAATAGGAAAAGGAGAGTGAAAGAAACGTCCGTTGTAGTGGATACAAAATAAGACACGTCTGTATATTGTAGAATCAAAGACATTGTGCACAAATAGATATAAACTTGCCGTAACATAGTGTTATGTACATAATATTATAAAACAGAGTGAAAAGATTAATTTTTTACTTCAAAAGAAAGTACGACTTAGGTTGCTACTCGATCTGTAATACCTGCTGCGGGAATGTGTAAAAGTGGAATGAAGAGCTAAAGGTAGATTGAGTGAAAAGGGAAGCAACAGCCTCTTCAATTCATCTTTTACTGGCTCAAGTAAAAAACCAATGAATCAATCAATCAACCAGCCGAGCGTAACAACCTCGACTTCCTTTGGTACAAAAAAAGAAGATTCCGACAAAAAAGAGAAGAAGATGAATATATGCATAACTGTAGAAAAGAATAAGATGAAGATTTTGATGGATGCTATAAACGACTACCACACAGCATGCTGCAGTAGTGCAATAGGACAAAATATATATGTATAAATATAACACATTGCATAATGTATAGTATATAAAGAAAGCATATATTATCGTATATTTATAGGAAAGCATAGTACATTTATGTGATTCCTCCAGTAGCATGCTTTCAACTTTCTCCTCTAATATATCCCCTATTCATTTTTAAGGTTCATTTTAAGACACACTGTTGAGCTAGTTTTCGCAACTATTACAAATCCACTATATTATACAAACATAAATAGTACGTGTACTAGAGGCCGACTACTACAACTCATTCAGAGTGACTACTACACAATAAGAGATACAAGAGTAAGCTTTGTATATTAACCGAACGTCAAATCATTGAGAGATAGAAGAGAATGTATTTATCAGATATTCGCAAAGAAAGGGAAAAGAGGAGAAAGGCAGTGAGTGAGAGAAGAAAAGATGGGTTTTTTTCTATCTCTCTCTCTCCTTTTTTCTCCTCTTCCCCACCGCCTCCTTCCCATTCTTTTCGTAACAATGATCCAGCCATGCATAAATATTACGGGATGTGAATCTCAGCCAGCGTCATGTCAGAAGAACTTGTATTATTGTTGTGTTTACGTATTCAATCTACTACTGCATCAGTGCAATCATGCAGTACAAAAACGTAAAAGGTAATAAACCGAGAACTACGCATAGGTACAGTATACATGCTAGGTATAACTTTTTTTTCTAGTGTAATTGTAGTACTAATTAACACCGAGTAGGGAAAGTGACGTCAGTGGTAATAGAATTAGTTGTACATGATTGTATAGATTGAAAACAAGATTCTCGGATAATTATCAAGATAACATTTCAGCAGCATGCGAATATACTTACATACTTGAAATGAAGCATATTATTATTATTATTTTATGCAATTCTACTTATTTAAGACTAGTATTTTTTCCAGAGTTACGTCCTTCAGAGGATGAAATATTATATTGTATTGAGATTGTAGTGTAACGTAGTGCACATTGTTTTGTAAGACTGCCATGTTTTATTATTAATGTTAAAACTACTTACTACGTACATAACAAATTATTAAATATTTACTAAATAATTAGGTGTATGCATTTAGGCTAGTACAATATACAATTTTTGCTGCAACTCCAACAATTGTACTTAAGTTGATAGCTACATATTATGTCGTTTCTATTTCGGCGAAGGAAAAGATTGGCGATTTACTTAAGTAATTATTTACAGATACCTAAATGTGTTGCGTGTACGTGTAACCCTAATTGTGCAATTAAAAAAAGTTTCCAAGGTGAACTATTTGCCGGCGGCAATCTTAACGTAAAAGATAAGTTGTGTAAAGTAAGGAGGTCGATGTCTATGGCATCCAACACTGGAATGTGCCTTGTGTGCATCATCATATACAATCATAAAATGTGCGTGCGTTTTAATCTTATTAAAAATAGTTATACGGAAAAATTATTATTATTATTCGTTAATGTACTGTGCAGCTTTTCGTTTGACAGTTCGTCTTTTTTGCTGACTTTCTGTTGTTGGGTTTTTGTATCCAGCCCGAGAACCAATTTACACTTGTGTCCTATCAAAAAAATAATAAATATCTAGTAATAATGTAATGGTGAGTGTCGACTTTGTATGAATGTCTTAAATATTTTTATTGTATTGTCAATTTTATATCAACTGTGAATTTAAACCTGTGTCGTTTTAACAAATAATGTGAATGTACATTTGGCTACAGAAAAGAAGAAACAAAAAATCAAAATAATTTGCTTCCCACATTTATGGTTTTGACTGTATGTTTGAGTGTGTAACTTTTCCAGTAAAAACATTTCGATTTAATCGTTTCCCACTGTTTCGACATTTTTATTATTGTTTTTTTATTTCGTTCATGTACTACTTATGTGGCGCTTATTTCCCAGTTTTGCTATAATATTCATTGCATCGTCTCGTGCTATTTTTAAACCATCAATCAAGTTATTTCTTGTATATCTGACACAAACTCCGTCTCAAATGCTTTCTTTTGTAAGTATTGTCCATTGTAGACAATGGTGTTATTAATTCCATTATGTACGTGCACCAATTATGCCGCTTTGACTCATTTTTTTAATTATGGAAGCAATATATCTTAAGGGCCACATCTTTCCTTGCAATGCCGCTCACATAAACTTTCTTAACTCACTTTCACCACATGACTGATCACACACTCATTGTCAATATCATTACAAACTCAATAAAAGCGCATCGCAGTACCAGTTGCCATTTACTGATTCCATTAGCCCATAGCAGTCACCAACCAGTATTAGCTCAAGACCAATCTTGAGCTAAAAATTGGAAAAATCTTGCGCTTATTACACGAACTTGTTACAAAGCCTTTACGCAAACTTTCCACGCTGTTTCTCCTATTAATCCTTTAATTTCCTTTATCATCCCACGTATCCCATCCCATCTGCTGCTTCAACACTTTTTCTACGTATTTGATTTATACCAGCTCCAGTATCATCATCTCATCAAATACAAAAATGCTATTAATTCTTTTAAAAGTAAATTACACTTCCCACATTGTTGCTTTCAGGAAATATTGAATCCCATTAATTTCCTTCAAGTTCACCGACATTATAAATACATGTTCTTAATTCTATATATTTTGCGCTTTACATTACTACAGCAACCACGGCTACTGATGCAATCATTCAACGATGCCGGGTCTCATTATACTAACACACTTCCCATTATTAAGCTTGTTGAAACATGCACTACTTTCAAAACAAATGTTTCCCTGCTACCACTGCTGAATGTATGGAACATGGTCCATGTAAAGCTTTTCCTCTTTCTCTCACGATTCCTATCTGTCTCTTTTCTGTATTACGGCATCTTTCTCTTTTCTCTCATTCATTGAACTCATGCCCAAGGTCACAACTCTTCACCATACTCCATCGCTACCATGAAAGGCAAATCACGTGCTAGCAGTGCTATCATGAGAAAATGAACAAAGGAATTTCACAGCAACGGCAGAGAAATACAGGCGAAGCATCATCATCTTGTAATGGGACGCATCATGGTGTAATCATTGAGCATCATGTTACATATCTCTTTTTTTGTGACTGACTAACCCAGACAAGCCGTTATTTTGATTCCCGTGCCCTATTCCCAGCAATAATGTAGCTATTGTTACTTGGTCCGGAACAAAGAGCAAGACAAATCAAGAGAAAGGGCTAGACCGCAATTCTCGACTTTCTTTGTCGGTTTGTCAAATCCACTATGATCAGTATATTGTGTTGTTTGTCACTTTTCAATTTTCCGTGAACCACATACGTCCCATTTTTCTTGTGCTGGTTGTCCAGCAGTGCAGAATTAGTAACACGTCCTTGTAACACTCAAGCGAATGCAATTTGCACATGTTGAACAATGGTCATGATGATGATGATGATGAGAAAGAGAAAATTCCGTGCATCTTCTGGGAACAATTGCATCACATATACATGCATACAAAATAGGTATGGCATAGTCTCATAGCTCATATTATAGTAACCCTAAACATGTCACATCACGATGTCTGCTACTTTTCCCCGTGAAGATACACTTATTATGATGGAAAGCTCTTTGGGAAAGAAATATGGACCGGGGAAGAGTGAAATTAATAGAATTTTTCTTTAAAAAGTAGACCATTACATGTAGCATTGTATTGCCCTGATGATGTAGAGGAAGTCTAGTAGAGGAAAATACTGTGGATTGTCTCCCCGTTTTTATGCAGTTTGCTGTATAGTTGTTGTTGGTGGTGATGGTTGTCGTAGCTTACGAGTAACTCGGCTCGAGAACAATTTTTCTTGTCTTTACAATGTGCCCTTTCAAGTAGTTTACGTGCTGTCAGTGTGATTTTTCATCTTGCGCTACAACAACCGCCGCTACGCCTACTGCTACCCGACTTTCTTTCTTCTTCTTCTTCAGTTTTTTACTACTACGCCTTTTGCCGAGAATGACAAAAAATATTAACATGATGCTTTCCTCCCGTGGAAACAATACGAAGAAGTTGCCTTTACTACTGCTAATAACGATATGTACTGAAGCTATGTACATTCGGTGTAGTCTTTTCTAGCGTTGTTCAATCGATTTATAAAGAGGGACGCTGTAAATCTTCACTCCGTGAGAGTTCCTGTGAGATCTCGAAACGAAATTGTCCGACTTTTTGGTTGTAGTTTATCTTTTTAGTTGGCCGATGTTATTGTTGCCACAAGTTTCTGGGTGGCCTTTGTGAGCTAATGGTAGCAGTTCCTGCTGGAACGCCCTAAAATTCCTGTACCTCGTCTCCCTTTGATATAATTTGTCTTGCGTTCTATTTCAATATCAAAATTTGCCAAAGACAAGACAACGCTGTTTGCCATACAGTCCCCTTTTCTCGTTACTGTTGCTGTTAAATTCTGTTAAAATATGCATAAAATTCCGGTTTTCTCCCTTTGGTACAATCTTCTGTAATGTTAATGAAGCTACATGTGCAAAAAACATCGCGCCGACTTGACTGTGAGTGAGTTGAATACAATATCAACTGTATTATTAAAGAAATAAATAAATAATGCAAATGCATGCATGTTTCCAGATGAATTTTTAATTCTTCTCCCCTTCTTACTCGGCGACTACAAAGCAGCAATTTTGACAAAGTGGCTTGTACGAAACCAAACAAAAGACAGGTCAGGAAGCCTCATTTGCATTAAAAATATATTAGCAGTGGGCCTTATTTTCCTGCCTTGACGACTACAATAATCGTCATCATCCTTACCGCCTTTACACTACCAAGATGACGATGGGCAACATATATCCATAATAAACGTCGTCGTGTACTCGTTTACCCCAATCTTACTTTCTCGAATCTATTGCATTGTTATCGTTAGAGAAAGTCCTATATAAGTACACACAAGATTTTTTGTATGCATCCATCTGCGTAGTTCGTACAGTAAATGTAAAATTTTAAACTGCCTCTCCAATAAGCTTAACGTGGAACGGGAATATCACTACCGCCACCACCGGTGGATGATTTCTTAGCAAGTCAGTTCTGAAGAGAGAAAGGCGTCAAGTCAACAGAACACTAGCGGAATGAAAAAACGGAAAGTCAGAGGAGCACATTCATCTTTCTGTTCCCTTTCTTAGTTGGCAGTCCCTTTTTTGTAAACTATTTGAAACCATTATTTCTCTATTGAGTAACCAAGCCATGTTTTCTCGCAGGCGGACAGAAAGATGTTTCTCATGGACTACCAACGTCTCTAATCCATTCCGTTTCTCTCTCATATGTGATCATGATGATCATGTACAACAAGGAAGTTTGCACATATGTAAATATGTATGTAGAAAATGCAACTATTTAATAGGCATATGTTTAGATACATACTTTTACAACTGCGGAATATTCCACTATTATTATGTGCGTGGTACTTGTGGATTTTGTAGAGATCTCGGGTGCTTATGTTATGTATGTATTTACCTTTTAAGGAACGATGAAAATACTCTCTGCAAGACATGTAGGGAAATAATAAGGGTTTCAGTCAGAGAACTGTTGTTGGTGTACTTTTTTTCCTGTTTGTGCGTTTGCTGCTGTCAGTGAGAACTGGGAACACTGGCATTTCTCTTCAACTGGGAAACTTGGTAAAAAGTTATTACAAATTCAGCGTTCCTAGGAACAACTGTTTCACCGAAATAAGAGAGAACCAAATTGTCCGATGATGTGCCTTCATTTCAACATTGCGCCCTGTTACGTTTATCGGATAAATATAGAGAAAAAACATGTGGAAAATATCTACATATGTAGTTGTGTAGGCTTTCAAAACTTGAAATGAAGACTTGTGTATAAAAAGGCTTGAAGCAAAGTAAAGTCTGACTAAGAAGATGTCGTTCTGATAATGTTTTCACGTTATTGGTGCTCAACGGCTTCCTCCGTCTTTTGTCTTTTATCTATTTATAGAAACGAAAGAGTTTTTTCTCTTTCTCAAAGTCTTCATTATTGTATCAGTGGAAGCATATTATTTGCCAAAGCTACATAAAAATGATTTCTCCATTCCAGGGAGTGAACTGTTAAAAAAGACAATATATGATGTCGATGAAACATGAAAATCAAATTTTATTGTACAAGATATATGCATTACTAAGTAGCTGACTTAACAGCATCATGTTATTTCGACATGTTTGTCTGTTCGCCTATTTGCATAATATCTTTGTCCACCGCACATATTTTCTGATTACCGCCATCGGATTTGGAAAAGAGAACACCTACTGATTTTTAACCCGATGGGCCACCTCTTTGGGGTGGTGAGTAAGGGCAACTTCTTATATGACATTGTATGCCGTGCGAGGGCTCATTGAAAAGGTTATATCTTCAGCGTTTCTTGGTTGAGACCCTTAGCCCCACTTTCCCAATGGAGGAGTTTAGAAATGTGCGGTGATGATCGTCATTCTATTATGATAAGACGCTATATAATCTCATCGTTATAGTCTCCCCATGAGTATTGAGAAGCTATCCTCAAAGTCACTGTTATCAGAATGTCTTTAGTGCTCAAATCACTTTCCTTCCGTTTTCTGTTTACATCGGTTAATTTAAGCATATTATCTAAGTCAACCTTATATTCAAATACGATAACCAAAATATCGTAAAGGGAGAACAGATACTTCCACTGGAGAAAGCTTTGCTGTGATCGGAATACTGGTGCTTCCAGGCTGAAAACTGCAGTAACATTAACAAAAAAAATCACATGACTTCGAATTTAACTGAGTTTCTGGAAGGAATACACCCTTAAAACGTATTCAAAACTAAAGGCATTTTCACAATTAATGTAATCCTGATCCTGATATATCATTGCAAAATGTAACGGATTCCAAATCGATAAACTGGAAGCATAATTTGTCAATGTTAGGAATGACTTGTTACCTCGTTTTTCTATTTCTGTACGCACCGTACTATTGTTTAAACACACTGAAGTATGTTTGTAAAGATCCAAGCAACAGACTCACGGCAATGCAGTGGTAGCTATTTCCTTAAGCAAAACATAAAAAAGTACTCTTGTAATTCTAGCTTAACTGGGAATATATAGGTGGCCTGGGATATTCCAGTTGATTAGCACTGTAAACGTACATGTACGTCTTGCTTCCGGGGATGTATCAAGACATTCACAGTGTATAATCATAACAATGCTTGGAATATTCAGAGTACATAAACAGTGAGAGTAAACAAATGGCAAGAGACCTGTTTCAAAACTAGGAAAAGTTTACAAAATAGTCCTAGAATCAAAACTGATCATCCTTTCGCTTTCCTTGTTCCCTGGCATACCTTAAACTTTCCGATAGACGACGTAGGTGTGTATGTTACTTCTCTAAGCATGAAACTGAACTGACCTCCCTTTTCACTCATTCATTGCCTTGCCGTCATCATTCGCCGTTCCTTTTTTCATCTTTTCCTCTCCCACTAACGTACATTTTTGATTCTTTCGAGATATAGAATAATAATAATAAAAAATGGATTCACTTTTTTCTATACTCGGGGCTAAAATAGTGATTCATCCTCTGAACCGCCGAGTGGTCTAGCTGGTAACGGGAGCACTATTGGTGGATATGTGTCCTAAAAAAGAAATGTACGGCTTATATGGACACTTAGACAATATCCCTGGTCTTGCGAATATGGGACTTCAGGTCAAGCTAAATCCCAACTGTAATTTGTAATACAAACGAATCCGTCTCTTTCTTCCTATTCCATACATTTCAGCTTTTTTTCCTTCATTCTCTTCCCTCCTGCTTTCGGGTTTCTTATTTCTGTCTCCTCTCTCGCTCTCCTGTTTCTTTCCTCCATTCTCTTTCTTGAAGATTTCCATGTTTTCCTCTTTCAGAGGTTTACACTTTTTCGAGATCCTTTCCTCTCTCAGCCCACCTACTTTTTATTCTCTTCACTTTGATATTAAAGAATGAATTATATATATATCAATAGGAACGTGACTATCCTTACAAAACATGTGAAAACAAGGAAGAATAAGAACAAGGGGCTCATGGTGGTTGATGTAATGGTTGGTTGCTGGAAACAGATTCAAACAACGTCGTGTGCATGTCTGTATCTATATACCTGACTTCACTGCACCGTTAACCTCAGAGTCACTGCATATTCATAAAAACGATAAAATGGAGCAACAGTGACAGAAATACAGGTACATGAGTATACGTTTATTCAATCCGTATATTTAGCTCTCCGTTTCTCCAAAGCGCATGTTTTCTACCATGGCTTTGTGTTTTTGGAAGTTTCTAAACTGTTTTTATAATTGTCAGAAGATGTTGTTTCACCAACTGGCAAAATTGTCTACAGAAAGACAGTGTAGTGCCGACAACGGTAGCGCAAAAACCACCAGCTCAATGTGAACACAAGTTTGAAACATAGACGGGTGTTGTGTTGTTTAACGAATGGAAATAAAACTTGCAATTTCTGCACAAAAAGAATAAAGTAGAAGGGAATATTTTGCTTACGATGACACTTGCCTTAGTGCCACTTGCTTCACATTTATATGAAATATGCCAAAATGGCATGTTTAAAGTGCACTCTTTCATGTTCAGTGGAACACCTTTTTCTTCACTTTATTTTGTTTTAGAGTTTATGTTAAACAAAAGGTAATTCCCTGCACTTTCAGCAACGCTCAGCTCTAGAATATTTTACTATTTTATTATACCTAGTCTAATGTAAAAGCATGCATAGTTGATCAGAGTGACAGTTCTCTAGAGAGAGAGCCTCTTCAGCCGCATTTCTATTTATTATCACCGACAACATATTGCTGAGCTGTACATACCTTTTTTCATTTAGCGCTCAATATTTTTGTTATAAGCTTGTAAAAAAATGTTTCGTGTCTTTTTTCTTTCTCTTCTCGACATGCAATGCATTTGTATGGTTCAACTTTGAGATTTTACTGTTATTTCTTTAAAGGTGAAAGAGTCAGAGACTACGTTTATAAAATGCTGTCGTATAGATCACAGGTCGGTGTAACACGTCGGTACAGTTCCTTTTCTTGTGCACTCCACTATACGCATGATATAATATTTATGGCACTTGTGCAGAAGAAGGTGACGCCATACAATAATACATGAAAATCTCCCCCAGGTTAGAAAGGAGAGAGTGAAGGATGAAATGAAATGCGAGTGTTTTGGCCAGTAGGCTATCTGAACGGAACACTCTCGTGCTACATTTAAGAAGACGGAAAAGGCGGAGTGAACGGTGAAAGGATAATGTGGCAGAAGAAAGAAAAGTGAGAAGTGAAATCATGAAGAGTGCACCGAAGATCAACAAGAGCATTGAATCATATCTGCCTTTTCTCAAATACACAAACATACATTCAGAGAGACATTTAAACTTTTACATAGAGCTTCCCTTTATACATATTTATCGTCGTGGTTAGAAAGCGAGAAGACGATATTTTTTTTCTGAATATGTACAAATGCACATATTTGCTGGAGCTTTTTTACGTTGTGGTTTCATGTCATCGTTTTTTCCTCGTTTTTTGCTAAACTTTTTACAAGATACGAATTTTCTTTTCTTTTGTTCCCTTTGAATTGCCTTTCTTGCAGACGGCTTGATGGTAATCATAGCAATAATAATAATAACGTATTACATAGTCGGCGAGGAAAGTTGTTACCGTTACATTTACTTACTGCATTAAGATGAACTCAAAATTGTCATGTTCATCTTTTCTTCTGTCTTGGAAATTAGCATAAGCCATTTACATCTTCGCTACAATCATGCTCTAATACAAATCCTGTTGTTTTATTCATACTATCTATTATGCAGTTAGTCTAAGGCGCTGAATGATCAACATAATTGTATGCATTGTGTCAATTTCAAACCATATCTGTTCTGTCATCCAAAATGAACTACGTCATTCATAAAATTATATATGCGATTACGAAAAGTGTTACAAAAGTTTTTAAACGAATTACAACATTGATGTACATGGCGATAACCTACATAATCTATTCATGCCGTCAGTAAAAAATTACTATTACTACCGGTCTCATCATACAAGCTCATTTGAACTCGTTCCAAAAGCATTCGAACACCTTGACGTACAAAATCGTAAAGTTTTGCTTCTAAGCTTCTTCCGCTTACGTGACGAAATTGCTCGCCTATTGTACTATTTACAAATACACTTTCTGCTACTTCACTTCATCTTAGCTCTAAGTTGTACTGTTATTTTTAGCTTCCTCAAGTAAAAAAACTTACATTCTATTGACTTGATTTTAATTCGATTCCTTTGCTTTCAAGAAGGATGATGGATTGTCTTTGTACTATAAATTTAATCAAACTCCTGCTTTGTTTCACACCTGCAAATGTAAATAAATATTAACATGAGTATGCCGCTGTATATACAATCTCGCTTTATTGCCACTTGAAACAGACAACTGGTCCTCTCCCAGCACGTCCATTGATTCGGATGATGACATCTTTGCAAGAAAAGGCTCCCCACCGCCTCCGCCACCACCTGCTCCACCATCACAGGGTCTTAGCCGTTCATCCAGTGGCTCCCCCGCTGACGTGAACTCGCCCAAGAAGAAGGAGGGACGCCGTAAGTTTCATTATTTTTTCACTCCGAACAGTTCATGCTATTATAAATTTAGTACGTTTTACAAACCAGTCTGCCCGTTAGTATCTCATTCAACTTTGCACATAGTGCGTTGCATACAGATAGGCATAAATTTTGCAGGAGATAAATATTATGTAAAGGTTTCCTAGTTCCTGCGAAAGGTAACCGGGTAAATATTCACTAGTGGAATGGCTTCTTTGACCAGGAGAGTAAACAATCCAATTTATTTCTTCCTGCACACAAAGTATAAAGTAGAGAAGCAACTGGTTTCTCGTAATGGTAATAGCGTTGCCACTGAAATAGCAATAGTAATCGTACTATTTCCATTCAATACACGCATCCATACGAATATTCTTCCGACGGTCAATGTGCACCAGGTCTACATTTACTTTACACGCCATTTCCCTAAATAGATTTATTGAATTCATAATAATAATGTTATTATCATCCCTGAAATAAACCCCAAATCCGATACAAAACTCCATAATCCAAAGACGTAGAAGCATGCATTCGAGGAGAGCATGTCTGCTCCATTTCCACATTCTAAAAGCTATCGCAATTATTTTTATTATTTTTATAATTCAAGTGTGGGTCTACGAGGATGCTCGTTTCATATTGCTGTTTCTATAACAACTTATAACATCTGCCACGCAAACTAAAATAGAAAATGAAAAATGAGAACAGGAAAAGATCCAAGTTTTCCCTTAAGTAGAATCATAAAATATCTCTAATCCGTCTGAGAAATTATCCACGGTCAATTTCCAACTACGACAATTCAATGCAATGCGTGTTAAAGTTATGTCCAAAGTTGCCATGAAAACCGTACGTATCATCATCATAGACATATATCCATACTTCTTTTTAAAATAGCAATCCCACATTTTATATATAATTTAAGAAACAATAAAAAGCAGATGAGGGGAAAAGAAATGTTGGAGCAATAAAGTTAAATTTTATTTTATTCTTGTTACCTTGGATGTTATAGTAAGTGAGTACGTTACGTAAAAGCAAGTACTCGCCTGTATTTACTAGTTATTGTTACGATATCACCCAGAAAAAACGAGCTTCCCATTCTTTTCTGTCCTGGTCACTTGTACTTATCATCATACATTCGTCCGTCCGGCTCAAAAAAATAGAACAAAGGGAGAGACAGAAAATAACGAGGAAATTCCTAGGGCAGACATGTCTCCTCTTCTTACCGCTTTCTCCGCCGCACTACTTTATTTGATTTAGCTCATTCCGTGTGCAACTTAAAAAAATAGGTTATAGGAATGATGACTTCGGCAACGCAGAATATAGCAGAGCGACGAAAAGGCACAGAGCCTGCATGCATTCAGACACGAGCACTTTCCCTTGGAAGACGAACCTTTCTCCCCGTTTCTCGTCCAACTCACGTCAACCAACAAATATAAAAATGCATGACAACAATGCTATTGTGAAAATCCTTGGAAATAGAATAAAACGAGACAAAAAAATGTGGCAAAATACTCAATTGCATTATCTCGAGAGAAGAAAAACAACAAAAGCAATGGCAGGAGCAGTTGTTGCTAAAAATTGCTGGGCACAAGATATATAAATTTCCACTTGGTCCTTCTCCCCTCATGTCCTTTTCGTTACTCTTCTTCTTCGTCTTTGGAAAGTGGAGTTTAGTTATTCTTCTTCTTTCCAGTGTGTGTACTTTCCTAAGTGTCAGGTCAGAAGCCTTTTTTAATATTAACGTTCACCAACAGATACAAAGGAAAGTGGGGAAAGCTCGAACGCAAGACAAGCCACAGACAAGCGAATGAACTGTTGTTGGAAAAATATTATTAAAACAGAACAAAGAAAGGAGAGAGAGAAAAAAAACTTGTGCACTTTTTTTTTGAAGACAAACTTTATGTGTGGGTATACATACATGCATGCAGTCACTTTTTGGTTATTTTTCTTGTACTTTTCAGTAATTTGTATTCACAGATGGTAGTTCACAAACTCGGGCTGTCATAGAAGCTAAGTACGGTCCTCCATTTCACTTTTTCTAGTGTGCTTACTTAGATCTAACTTAAATGATACACTCCATTTTCTTGTCTTGTTCTCTCTCGGTATGCCTTTCCCCATTGTTTCCGACCCTCCTTTTGTTTTCATGTCCGGAGAGTGTATTGTGCTTACAAATCATTAGTAGCAATGACAAGTGCACAATTGTAACGAAAACAAGACATGTTTGACCTGCTTTGTTTTAAGACTCATTTCTTCCAATGTACTTGTCTCTCTCTCCCTCTTTCTCTCACGACGACATGTTTTGTCGATTGTTTGGGATTGTTCCTAAACAGAAATGTAGCAGGTACTACTGGATGGATGTATGCATTATTTACATGAAATATTTATCAACTTGAGAAAACAGGCTTGAATTCTAAAGTTTGACAGAGGTGGAGAACAAAGTACGAACAGAAAGCCGCCGCAGTTGCTGCTGCTGCTTTTTCTTTGGCGAAGATGCATGATGGATGCAGTAGCAGCTTAGGATACAAACTACATGGATGAAATGTGGAAAATGTGAAATGTACAGAGAATTGTTAATGATTTGTACTTTGATGCAGAAGAATTATAACGAGCAATGTCAACAAATAGAACACGTTCAAAGGCCTCGATATTATGTATACGAACTGGTATTTAAGTCAAGTGGAAGTGTACACATAACTAGCACTGGCCATTACTTATTAAACGCTTCCTTTTTTGAAACTCCGATGGGAATTCGTTCGTGAAACTACAAAGTTTCCTTCTGTCAACTCGGTAGTGTTTTTCTGTCCTTTTAAAGTACACTGTTATTATTATTAAAAGAGGACATTATATGACGAACATTAACTACCGTTTACTTTATGAATTTTTTGTTTGGCACCATCCACTTTGCTACTCCAGCGAAACTGACTTCGGAAGTGTTATATAAGTACCGGTTTTACGTAAAGGTCCCGCGAGCGAGAGCACCCTATCCTCAACACCACCATTAAAGGGAATATTGCAGCAGCAAAGTAATTAAAACTCAATGACTCAGTTGCCAAAAAACAAGAAGGCAGACTGGGTAGTGCTCCCAAAATGTTCGTAAATAAATGAACAAGTCATAAAGTAACGCTGATATGAGCAAAGGGACAAAAAACGATCTACTACAAAGAGTTATTCCGGTTTAGCTTGAAATGAGATAATTAGTATAAGATGGGCAAAAAATCATAGTTATAATTGCATTCATATGTTCATGCGTTGGTTGGGAAGGGTAAACATGTATGATCGTGTAGGAGAGTGTAGCTCTTTTCAAGTCGTTTCTTCTGTGTTTACCGAAGAAGAGGAAAAAACGGTTTTCATGTCCGCTACTTTTTTATATATTAAGTGCATTAGATAATGTTTGAGATACCTATACAACTATGTTACTCTTGAGTACACGTGGCAGGCGTCGTAAACATGTAGTACACGTCATGGTCGTAAACATTTAGTACGATGCGAGATACGTAACAACTTTCTCCTCGCAAGTTGAAATACCGGGCAGACTGTTGACACAAAACAAAGTTTCTATTACTGTACCTTCCCCTGTCTATTTTCGTAACTCAAGTGGGAGAAAGGGTGTATAGGAGCGGACGGTTTATTTTATTTAGCTGATGGTTGATGCGATGCAGTTTTCCTAGTATTTTTTCGAGGTTGTTTTAAATTGACTATCAAAACTCTGATTTCTCTATAATTTATTGTGACGTCAATAGAATAAAAAAGAATGGGAAAGACAAAGAAAGCTATATTATGACATTGATGTGCGTTATCGTTAAAAAAATTTAGGCGAAGAAGATGAAATGGTACAACAAGAGTTGAAAAATGTGCTGACAATCTTCCGGGAAAAGCGTCGTATTGAAATTCCGCGTACACCGGAGGTATATATCAAAGGAGACTCGACACCATCCGAGGTACAGGAATGGCTGAGAGTCAAAGGATTTTCCACCAGAATCCAAAAACAACTGGCAGGTATGAACGGATCCGAGCTCTTCAAGCTGAACAGGGCAGCACTGGAGGAGTACTGTGGAAAGGATGAAGGGAAACGATTGGATTCACAAATTACCATATCGAGAAACACTTCAGGGGTAAGGCATCCATATAGCAAGACATTCTCTTAAACATAACGTCATCATATCATATCCTTTCTACCTATATTGATGCTATGCTCGAATATCATATTATGTATTATACATCATCATATCATATAACCTTCAAAAAACTAAACTGTCACATTTTCTCTCTTTCTCCAATTAATCCTCTTAAGTATAAAACGGCAAGAAGTTCAGAACTACGTGCAATACTGGCTCGCGCCCGTGCCAAAGCTGAGCAGCCGGATGAAGCATCATCCTCACCATCGCCGTCCTCCTTCAATGCAGTGTCGAATGGAGACAGGAGCAGTAGTAGGTCAGAGTCTGACACTAGCTCCAAGTCACCGTCCCCGGCGAAAAGTCCTGTGGCAAAGACTAACATCAATAGCAAGCCAAAGACGACGTTTGATGATAGAAAGAATCAAAACTATCGCTCTCGCTACGAGGAGGACTCTGAAGATGACATTGTCGAGAGACACTTTGACTTCTCCTCGCACATGGACGACGGGGATGATTCGGATGAAACGGATGACGCGAACAAAGGGACTCTGGGAAGAATGTTGAAGCAGAAGCGACGAGAAGTGTTGAAGAATAAGTAGTAGGGGCAACGTAGTAACTGTTGTTTTTACGTTGTCATGTAGTACGTATGAAGCTTTCGGAAAGGTATGATGACAATACAATCAGAATTAATGATAATAAATTGATTAAAATATTTTGTACAATCTTAATAATCTGTGCTACCTGAACTGTGCCAGAAAAAGTGTGCCTCTGATAGATTAATAAAATAGTTAAATAAAAGATTGCAATGTTAAAACCAGTACATACTATATCCTACCGTATAACCGTCTAAAAATGATAATAATCTTGTTTAAAAGTCAAAGAACTCTTAAGCCACCTGAATCATTGTAGTTGGTAAACCTTTATTCCATGACAAATTGTGCCAAAGTATAGATAGAATTGATCCATTGTTACTAGTTATAAATATAATTATATTTAGACTCATGATAAAGTCATGACAATTTTTGAAAATTACGGTGAATGCTATGGGTATAAATTTAAAAAATAATAGTTGTATAGTTTCAGAGTTAATATTCAACTAGTAAACGACAGTTACCAGCATAGAACATAGAGAAATGAATAACAAAGTATATTTTTCGCAACAATGCTAATTCCCTTTTATTTTCCATATGAATTACACCATGACTTAATGTTACCGACTTGCTTTCTAAAGAAACCATCCTTGCTCTCTACCGGAGAAAGTGGAACTCCCTGCAGGAATCAATGTACCATCAGTGAGAAAACTCGAAAGATGTAAGCACGAGTACAGATTGTCCTACTAAAGAATAGTAATATGTAGCTTGCAAAATTGTGAAGGAAAAGTGCATAAAATTATGCAAAAGTTGGGGCATTATTATAACTACATGTATAAATTATAATGAGAATGCGTAAACCGTGTTGGCTAATGTATTCTTTAAAAATTGGTACAGATATATTTTTATTTATTCCTTCAACAGCATACCATGCAGGAATATGCGAAATACTGTACATGTCGTCAAATGTTAAAGGCCACTGTCCTGATGTGTTTTTTAAACTAAATAACTAGATCTACTTATAATTATCGTTAGTGTAGCTTTAAGATAATCACATAAATGTACTATTGTTTTAAGATATGCGAAAGAACAGGATAAATAAACAATTTAAGACTCCATAAAGTTAAGAGTTGATATATTTATGTACATATTATGTATTTAGTTCATTGCATTTTATCTTTTTCAATCTTGGCAAATTTGACAGCTTCCTTGTCCCAGACGCGATCATCAAACCTTTGCAAAAACTCCTCGTCACTTTCATTAGGTTTGCATAAAGCTAAATGAAGCTGAGGCAGACTATCGATGTCGGTTGCGTTTGGAACTTTGGATATGTCGGTCAAAGGGAATAGCGCTTCGCCCATTAACTCATCTCTTCCAAGGAAATCGTAGTCGTACAACGTTATCATCAAGTAGCCCTTCCTACGTTCTTCTTCCGTTACTGAGCTGTTTGGTAATTTCATAATGAAATAAATTAGCTACATCCTAAAACAAGCAGACAAATCAATTATTTGCATAAATTACGTACAATGTGAAAGTTTCTTCAAAGAGTGGGAAAAGTGTTTCCTTGTGACACTTGGTTGTAAAGCTAGACGCAGTTGGGAAGTACTCCTTTGGAACAAAACTTGCCATTGCATAAGGGTCACTTAAATCTTCAGAAATTGTTACAATTAATAAATTTTCAAAAATGTTAAAAGAAAATATTTTCCATATTCGTTTTGCAGTTGGTGCTTACCATTGGAATCGTAGCTTTTTAATTTCCTTGCGTTAAGAATTTCAACCACAATGTTTGACTGCTGTACCACGAAACATGCTCGGATCGTAACAATGCCATGCTCGTTGTTCGATGTTGAAGTAGTCTGCTGGCGTTTGTAGCGCTGAGCGTAATACTCTAGTTTTAAATCCTCCAGTGATGACTCCAAATACGAGAGCCTACTCTTCAAGTCCTCGTAACTTTCAAATGTCGTCGGAGTCTGCATTTTTATTTCAAGATTGACTTCACGTGGCCAAAACAATGAGTACAAATGCTGTATTAACTCTTTGTATTGTTGAAAGTACTCTGAGGTTTTTCCGGCCTACGGGAAAGAATTGCATATTACAACGATCAGTAAAGCGACACAATTTCGTATATTATACGGAAATACATTTTTATATTCCCTTACCCCCAGTCCAACTTTTACTTGCTCATTTACTTCCTCAATTATGTGTTCCCAAAACTGAGTAAGCAACTGGCGAAAATTTTGGCTTTCCAAGTTTTCTTTCAAAGTAATTAAACAGTTGTCCATGTAGTCGAGCAACTGTTTAAAACGCTGAATTGACTTTTTCTTATTGCCAGAAATGGACAAATCTTCCTTCGATAATTCCAGTAACAATTGTTGAAATTTTGGAGAGGCCTGATTATAAAAAAACTACTTTATATCCGTTACATATTACTCCTTTACATGCATTAAAGTTAAAACACCAATAATAATTCCAGCTTACAATTTTCACACAGTTGTGCATGATACTTTTAATGACCTTCTCAATTTGATGTTGCATCTCGGTTCGCAAAGTATCTATGCTCTCTTCGTAATCACCGTTTGCCTCAGCACCGGCTTCCGTGATCTCGATTTTGTCAATTATGCTTGAAATATTTAACTGCGTTGCTAGCACTTCAACATGCTCTTTGACGTAGTTGATATTGTTGATTTCTATACACCCCTTTTGACGAAAAATATCAAAGAAATAAATGCTCTGTCTGACGTATGAAGTTTTGCAATAAGCGTAAAATTTGCATCCAATTATTTGTTGTATTACCTTAAGCATATAAGCATGTATTTCAGAATCATCCAAACGGCTGTCAGTAAAAGAAGGTTTTTGCGATTTCATTACTTCTAGTAGCTGTGCCGCGTAATATACCAAGGACCCATACAACTCCTTTAATTAAAATTATAATCGTCATCTGTTACAAATGTTCATACTACAGTGCGCCATCATTGTAATTTTTAAAAATGTCAGAATCAATTACCTCGAGAATTTTTCTAACGATGGCATACGACTGGTGTGGATTTTGCCATCCTAATGACGTCCAGAATTTGTTAATCTAGAGATAACAATCATAAAACGATGTCAGAGATCTATTCATTTCATTGAACTGTAACTTGCATATAAATGAATGCTGTCCAGAAAAACGGGAGTTAACCTCCAGAAAAAGTTGAGCAGTGTCCACAGCAGAAGGGCTGATAGGGATATCTTTGGCAGTTTGACCATCTATTTTACTTAATAGGGTATCTGTGCCGTCATAGGAATCGGGGTTGTTGCTGTTTGAAATGCTTACGGAATTTTTTACCAATTTTATTACGCGTCTTCTGAGAATGTCTATCCACGTGGCGACACTGTGAAAGAACCAGTCATGAAGTCCTCGCTTCAAAGAGTACTCTGAATTATTCTCATTCAGGTAATTTGGCGGTGCGAGACTATAGAATTTTCAAAGTCAATATATCCAGTCATTTGTAAGACATACATTTTGTTGTTGACAAACAAAAATAATTTCAAATTAACGTACTCTGCTAGATTTTTTACAGTAAGGTAAAGCTTTAGAACGGCCAACCCAGTTTTAACAGAGGATGAATTTTCATCTAATGAGTCATCGTCGTCAGTGTCGGATTCGTTGTAATCGAATAAATTACTATTGTACTCCTCTACAATATATTTCACCATTTTGCCAAACTATATAATTCAAGAGTAAAGTGAAAAGGCATCTTATGCATTAATTCCATTCATTAATAACGACACGCCTTTTCATTATTGATTATATTGAGCTTTTCGTACCTGTTCATCGTAAACTTGGTATGTTATCGTCAAGTAATCAATATTTAGAATCCTGTAAAATTATATAAACCAAAATTCGAAAGTTATAAAAATTTCATGAGTCAATTCAATAATGTTTAAGTCGTATCATCTAGTAGTGTCTTGTGTAACCCTTTAAAATCAGTATGTATTGTCGTCACGCCAAGTCGAAGGTCTTCATGGAGAATTTGGCCCATTCTCAACAATCTTTCCAGCGCAAGGTGCAATGGATCCTGATTAGCTGTAATTTGTTCGTGAGTGGAGTCGGAAAATACCTTGAGGTAACTAAAATCATAAAACGCCTAATTATTCTCGGTCTTCCTATGACGCACATTATATTCTAAATATCATTGCTCTTTTTACAATTTATTGGCTCCATCGCGAACAGCTTTAGTAACCCGCTCAATAATTTCAGGTCGTGTGAACGGAACTTTTCCTCTGTCACAGCTTGGCGGCTGGAGAAGGTACTGATTCAGTAACTCTATCGTTCTATTTCGGAATTTTAAAATGAAAGTTGAAGGATTCAAAAAAAAATTAAGACCACAATGATATGAAAAACCAAGTAGTGAATTACTTACTTTAGCATATGATATGTATGTAAAACAGTGACGGGACAAGGAAGAACATCATGAAGTTCTGTTAGGAACGTTATAATGGTGTCTACGAGACGAACTGTGCAGTCCCAAAATCTGTTGACCTTAATAATCAAGATTCATTTTTCAAAAATAAGCTCATAACTATTTGTATTGTGTAAATACTCTGTATATTGCAAAATTGCGTTACCTCTCGAGAATCATATTCACAATTGAGTGCCTTGTCTAATACAGCATCCATCAATAGACACACCATATTTGCATTCAACGGAAATATGGAGTTTACGACCGTGTACGCCCTCCACTTTGCCAAAACAATGTCTTTTGGTTTTAGTCCACCTTGCCATTTAAACTGTCGCAAAATATATTTGGACCACACCTCATAATTCTCGTCCCAGTAAAATGGCGTTCCTAAGGAACTTTCTTTCTCTAACTCGTACACAAGGAGAAAGTGAACAATTTGAAGAAATTCTTCCGTGGCGGCCTCTTTGCTCTTGTTATAACCCAAGGCCATGCGCAAATAGATTTCCCCTTTGTCTTCAGGGTTTTTTAATTTGAACCACTTCTCTATAGTTTCAGATGATATTTCCTGTTAAAATTGATAAAAATGAGCATAATTTTAAACGTTACTGGCAATATTGTAAATAAAAGTATTAAATAATCACTAAAATCACAGAAAGGTCACATACCGACACGGGTATTTTAAGCGACCCAATGAATTCTTGGACTGAACGAGCATTGGCAATCTCCTTCAATAAAATTCCTAGCGTCCCTGGCGATTTGATCTCTTTGAATCGTCGGATTCGATCTCGTAATGGCTCATCCTGTTCGTTGAAATCCCTGAACACCAATATATTTATAAATACTTATGCACAAAGAAAATTGCCAATATTGTGTCTTCAATTTCAATCACGTGCTACGCTTACATTACTTCCACGTATAGGACATCCCTCATCATATCATTGACTTTGCTGAATTACATATATCGGATATTTAATATCATAGTATTAATATTGACATTTATTGGGACACTATTAAAACTTACAAGGTAAAATACTGTTTCCAAACCGGACTCAACGATTTCGGTATCACTTTGGTCCTCTGTGCGACATCCCGACTGTTTACATAAACAACGCAAAATGGATCAGAGAGCCCATTCGGGTCCTTTGCAGGAATGTCCCTAGCTTCCACTATCTCCAAATTTATGATGCGTTGGGGCAGCTTTAAAAATACAATTGCGAATTAATGAAATTAAAAATGTCACACCATAGTGTAATTTCTCTACATATATTTAATTCGCTCACTTTTGTCATT
This sequence comes from Sinella curviseta, assembly GCA_004115045.4. Taxonomy (NCBI): domain Eukaryota; kingdom Metazoa; phylum Arthropoda; class Collembola; order Entomobryomorpha; family Entomobryidae; genus Sinella; species Sinella curviseta. The sequence continues at coordinate 17,417,674 of CM065489.1, read as the reverse complement.
CTTGCAATATCCATTAGTCGATTATGATCCTGGTCGCTTAGTCTAAAAACATGCTTTAAATGTTGAATCAATGCGTTTGAGTCTGGCATTTCTCGAGATTTCATTTGTGGAAACAGTGCGCAGATCATTTTCACGTACAATTCAGGCAGCTGAAAGCGAAATATTTCAATGTTTAATTCAGTTATTACTTCACAATGTCTAATTAAATTTTATTATGTTCCACTAATCTTACACTGTATCTATCAATTGAAGCGCGCAATTGTTTACGAATTTCTTTTTTATCGTGGAAACTGTTGGGTGTCGCCGCGGATACTTGCAGGCCCTGTTGTTGAAATCTGCTGATTGTCCTCCTCCTTTCCTTCTCAAAATCTACTTTTATCGACGAAAATCTCCGAATGAGCTTGATGGTGTCCCCGCCACCACGTCTTTTAACGTAATTGCTTTCCATTCCTAAACTCCTGAAAGTGCATTTAAAAGGTTGTTGCAATTAAATGAATGGAATTTTGTACCTCTGATGCAGAAATATCAAATTTCTAATGTGTTTGACGAATTGTACGTCAACAAAACTGTTGGAATACTTTCAATAATAGTTTTCTACTCCGAAAATGCTTCATCATGCCTTTGAGTACCTTTGAGTCAAATAGATGAGAAAGACATGTCAGAAATTTTCCTTTCAAATGCATCGAATTACTTGAAACGACATGACAGGCATGAATATATCCTTTTGAGGATGTGGTTAACCATTTTTGAAGAATAGAACGAAATAATCATTTCAGTGCATTGATATAATTTTCGCAGCCATTATTTTTATCTGCTTGATTAGCAAATGAAAGTTTTACAATTTCATCAGAAAAAAATATATGCCCCGTAGTAGACAGGATAACTGGAGTGTTGATTTCATGTAAAAGTTAGCAGATTATTCTTCGTTTTTAAATAGGCAAACTATTTATTCGCGTTGTTTCCGGCAGCAAACAGGATATGAGGTTGGGCTCGTCGTCAGTCATCAGTTTCGCTACTCAGTAAACCACACGCCACACAATATATCTCATTCGTTAACGTAATTAGCAAATCAATCCATATACCCAATTTTCCACGTTTTGGTCTCTCATTCATGCTACTTGGACTTGAATGAAACAACTCATTGTAATAGCTTTCATAGATGTTGTTCTTGCGATGTGCTATGGTTGCATTCAATGCGTTCATTCATTTCATGGTAGAGTGTTTTAATTAGAGTTGTTAAGCTGCGAGACAATCATCTCCATTGTTTTCCATATAATAATTGATTACACTTGTTTTAAGTATTTATTGAACCTTCATACATCTCAACGCGATCAAAATATTTACATATGAGAAAAAGCATATATATACAGATTTACAGCCTTAATTTAAACCATTCTTTCAAGCTAAAAATACATAAATAAATATTTACTCGTATTTTTCTTAAGATTGCTTATCATTACGCAGCGGTTACAACAGCATCAGAGTAGAAGCGACAGCAAAAGAACTTGTTGTGTTGCATTGCAGCTTAATTATCATATCATTGTGTGTGGTGCATATGCAGTTAGCAAAAAAAAGCATTAAATGAAATGCAGCTTCCATCATTACTAGCACTACATGAACGCAGGATAGTTGTCGTCCCCACAAAACCACAAAAATATAGTAAGTTTTAAAACTCGTGTAAGTAGTGCATATAATTTTAAGGTCATATCCGCCACAGCCTCATCGTGGGTAATCTGGCCCTGAGGTGAGGAGCCGCACAGCAGAGGAGAACGACACTAACAGCACCTGCCATGAGAATGTTCCACCCGCCGCGATTCTGTTGTTGCTTCTTGTAGTAGGAGTAGTAGTTGCTGTAGATGTAGCTCGCTTTCGTTGGGTTGGTCGCCGGTGACTCTGGTTCTGGTGATGGCAACGGTGGCGGCGAATTTTTTGGCGATCTTGATGGTCGTCGCCACGGTACCGGTGATGTCCCCTTTTTGCTGTTGTTGCTGCTGCTGCTATTGCTACTGCTACCGTTGTTGTTGCTGTCGCCAGTTTTCGAGATGATGATCGAGTCGTTGCATGTCGTTGGTGGCGTCATCATTCTCGTATCTCCATCCTTCAAGTAGAACATAAACATTTGAATTGAATTGTCATGCAACATTAACATTCCGCCACCATGTGTCAAAAAGACACAAAAATGCCAACTTGGTAATTACAGCAGCGTGAATCTATTATCACAATAAACGTTCTAAGCATAAATTTATCACAGTTGGAGTTGGAATGCATGCGAGAAGAAGTTAGATGATTCACATTGTTTTTCTATGAACTAAAAATTCAAAAGTTCTTCGAATAGGTAAGGTGACAAAGAAATTTTAAACAATATCTATTAGCATGTCCGGCTTACCAAAAGAATATTGAGGGAGCTAACTTGATTCGAGAGAATAGCGCAACTTTTTCCCATCGACCTTGCAAACACAACAAGCTCATCCATTTTCCCTTCTTCCACTTCATACTCCTTCGTGGTGACGTCCTGAAACATTCGTAATCTCACCGAGTTGATGAGATTTGACAAACACCTCACCTGTGTCTGTATGTTCGTGAGAATGTTGACAATTCCTGAGCCACTGTTGTTTTTTTGCAGTAGAGGATAGAGAGAAAAAAGAAAGAGAATTAAAAAATGCACACTGCCAAAATATTTTTTGGTAGAATGCCATTACATGCACCATGCAAAAAAATGTGCGGTTTCATAATATATTTTGTTTTCGGTGGCTGTCAACGAAGATAATGCTTAAACGCAAAAATAATTTATGAATGGGTTGTGTATTGTCTTTCAACTGAATGCATATTAATTATTACTAACGTGTCAGGATCTGGCTCGGTTATTAAGGGTTCAGGGACGTCATTAAATGCCGTCATTAACGAAGGATTTTTTCCTGGACGCCAACGTGACTCTCGTACTCGGAAAAGTAGTTCACCCAACTTAATAAATATAAAATGAAAAATATAAACAATCGTATAAAAACACTGTAATGGTGTAACAATATTATGCTTGAAAACCTTGTAATGGCCCTTTTCCACAGCGGTTTCACCAACCATCCATCCATTCTTGTCGACTATCTCATTACTAGCACCGCTTTCTAGTAGTATTCTTGCCACTTGCCCATATCCTTTCTCAGCAGCGTAAAACAAACACTGTTCAATGGCAAAAGGGATTCAAAGAATGTCGTGAGATAAGTTATTTAAATCTTTTTTGTCTTGCATTCCAGTTATTTGGCCTAATTCTGAGGAATTGCGAAAAAATGCTTACGGTTCGCCCGTTCTTGTCCAATGAGTCAAGATTAGCTCCGGCTTCAATTAAAACCTTGGCAACATCATGCCTATTTTCCCTGACGGCAAATCCAAGTGGCGTCATTCCATTGTTGTCTTTGGCGTTTACAAATGACCCCGCATGCAAAAGTAGAGTTATGCACAGACGAATATCGCCGTTACGAGTCTGGGATGACCCAGTTGCTGCCATAAGTGCGGTGAAGTTGTCTATTCGAATTAACATATAATAGCTCTGAATCTACATGTAACCCTCCATTTTCTATACCGTTGAAAAAGAAAGTCATGCGACCGTGATAATGGTATAAGCAGGGTTGATAAGTAGTTAATATACAAAAGTAAGACTATTTCAACAGGTGTTTGGGGTAACAAAGGTAAGTTTCCAGGGAATCGTACCTTTTCTAGCCAAATTGGGATCGGCATTTTTTAGCAGTAAGTATTCCAAAACGGCAGGTCTAGCAGCACTTGCTGCTATCATCAAGGGACTCCAACCATCGTCCAGTAAACTATTTACATTGATTCGCCCATCTATTGAATATTGAATTCAATTCATACATGATAACCACATTCCTGTCAGACGACAAACTCACTTGACGAACTGACATTGAGCATTCACGAAAAATGTATGCACCACCCACACCCTTACTTTCGATTAGATTTTGCACTGCAATCAAATCTCCTTTAATGCATGCTAACCGAATCTCTTCTGATACGGAAGGTTGTCTCGTTATCGGACCTGGTCTCCGGCGAACAGGCGGAGACGTATTGATCCTCTGAGACCTGATACTTTCATAGTTCCTGTAATCCTATTTAGAAGTAATGATCCAAATAACAATGTTACAAACAAATTTCCTGCGTAATACATCTTGATACTGTAGGCCTAAAATACCTTTCCGATCTCCTTTGGAACCATATTGATCTCTGTTCTAATTGTAAGGAAATAACACAAAGTGAAAACTAGTCAAGAGAAAGTTGCTCCTGTTTCAGGTACACAACAACGTGTAAAAAAATCTTGCTGAGGATCCACCACAACAACGTCGTGTTTTCTTTTATGTATATAAATGAACTGATTTCCAATGTTTCACAAATAAATACAAAACTGTTGTATTTTTATTCATTTATTTGTCTTTGTTCAGTTGGTACTGTTGTTGTCGAGGAGGAGGAAATCCAAGAATCTCTGCAACCACTCATTGGATTGTTCCCCAACTTTGTACTGACTTGTCGGGAATCATGTAAGTATGAATGTTACCTGACTAAAGTGACTATGATAAATGCAGCAGCTTTCCTCTCATTTCCTGCAAAACATTTAAAACAGGAAAACGGATTGTCACCGCCAGAGAAACAAAAAAAAAATAACTGACACAGAGTGAAACACACAATACAAAGTTTCGTGAGGCTTGTTTCGGAACGTGATTAATTACTTAACGAAGAAGAGTAGTACACATAATACTTTTTTCGACGTGTGACAGTCTTCTACAAAGAGAGAGTAAAAAATAAAAATAAAATATATATTTTCGTTGCAGCGAGTATTTCAACTATTAGCGTTTCAAAACTGATATGGGTTGCACATGGGTGCAAGTCGTCGTTGCTTCGTTGCATCCACAAGACGCAGGGATCAAGTGTCAAGTCAAGAAGGAAGAGTAAAGATGAAAATGCGAACAAAGTAGTCACGTAGAACAACGAGAAAATAATTACTCTAGTTTCTCGTGGCGATATAGTAATCGCGCTAACACAGAGGGAAATAAAATAGACAAGTTCGGCTCGGTTTACAAATAGGCGTACATCGATTGTCGGCAACGGGGAATATTATTATTTTTCGTTAAAAAATTGACTTTAATGAGAAACAGGCTGTGAGTACAATGAGTGCATATTATAGGAGGAATCGGGTGACACAAAATTCGTGACGATGCTACTTCGAAGAGAATACTACTGCGAATACCATGCTCTTATCTGAGCATGCTACTAGCAAGTACTGAGCTGGTTTGCAGGAGAATCTCTATCTTTTATAAACTCTAAATAATAATAACGTGAATCATGATGAAGAGGAGAAATTCTTCCAACTTTTTGAGTTTATTTGTACATCCACTCCTGAATAAGTTGTAAGTACATTTTTGAAACATTATAAAAACGATTATAGGAATAACGTAACGTGTTGTGTTTATGGTCATGTAGAGTTAATCATGACACGACATGCATTCGTCTACGTTTGTTTCTCTATTTTTTTTTATTTCGGGGATTTTTTTTGCCACCGAAAATGTGTTGGATATGTATCAATTTCTTATCGTTCTTAAAGTAATTACTCGAGTGGAAACGCATGGGTAATGAATGCACTCTCCTTGAAATTTTTCATGACCAGCCGTTGGAAATAATGAATGTGCAATAAAATTTTCCATGGCCACGCAGCATTAAAGTGAGGGATTGAGTTAACAAGAAAAGGGGATATATGAGGAGAAATGACTTGTCAAGTTAGTCGGCTCATCAGCAAGCCTCTCAGGTCTACTTTAATTGTTTGTTTATTTTTATTTTCTGAGCAACGGTTGCGGTTGGATGCGAGGCTTTTGAAATACAGAATCCGAATGTCATTTCAAAATTAAATGGCATGGACAGAACAACCGTTTCTAGTAGACGTATGAATGCCAGAGGGGGCGTCAGGTTAATAGAGTTTTCCGCCTAAAGGACCGACGACGTGACGCAAAAGTTCAAAGTAATATTGATTGAACGCATAGTCATATTATACTCAGGTAATTCGGGAAACAATTAGTAGTTTATCTCAAAATCTTTATCTTTTATTAGATTTTAATTTTTTTTTTCAAAGTCCCATTTCCTGATTATTGTATGTCAAGATATACATACTGTGCTACTTTACTTGATCGTCACGGTAAGTATTAAATTCGTCACTCATGAGCAATGCCAGACCTAACAAAGTCAATATAAATGTGTTTAGTTTGGGCAAAGTGGTGGAACGGACAATCCTTTGGCACAGGCGTTAGAATTAATATAAAAACCTATGGAGTACACGGGAAAATTATAGTAAAAGGAACTGTCTCCCCAGTTCATTGTTCGTGTGCCATAGCCAAACAAGAGAATTCTTCACTGACAAAATTAAATATATTCAAACAATCAAACTCAAATACGAATTATTTTAGATGTTGGAATCTGAAATGTAAAAGTAGTGCACTCCAATCATTCAATATCATTATATCTTTTTTACATCATATTAGTATGGAATATGGACTAACCTTTAGATGCTGTACCGAAATAATCTGATGGTCAAACGACCTCACAAGCGTTTACCTTCCATGATGAAGTATATTCTGCCACTCTCCTTGATACAATTATTTCAAAGGGAATATAACCAGTTAAAATACATTTTATTTTATAGAAAACTAGTCGTGTTAAACCACGATGGAAAATACGAAGCTGAAGGACTATTAAAACATTGTGAATTATAGTAAAACATAGCTTGAAAATACACAGGCTGGCAGTAACGTAAGTAGTAAACTGCATCGTCAATCGTACTACTTACTCTTGCTACTTACTCTGTCTGCTTACTCTGGCGAATCACCTATTGATTTTGTATCAGAATCAATCATAAAAAAATTTGCCACTTAAAAAGCATGTGACCCCTTTTGACCTCCACAGGTCAAAGTAACCTGATTTGACATGTAAGCACTCAAGGGAAAATGACCACCTTTCGATTCTCTATCAGAATCAATGATAAACATTTTTGCCATTTAAAATGCATGTGACCTGCCCGTGACCCCCACCCCGCCCCCTGTGGACCGATTGACCTCAAAGTCAATACCGTACTTCCCTGTCCCCTGAGGAACCTCCATACCAAGTTTCAAGAAAATCGGTCAACGGGTGTCAAAGTTAGAGCACGAACAGACAGACAGACGGACAGACAAACAAACTAAAAGCATAACTACGCAAAACCTTCGCTTCAGCTTCGTAATAAATTTGTGCTAAATATTAAATTCTACACTACATCTTATGGAAATTGTAATTTCTTCGTAAATTAATTATTTCATTGAATACTAGAACCCTAATTATTGACATTTTTACACTTATCTATGTAACATGTCTGTTCTTTCCAAAGACATGTCAAGTTCAATTCTCAAGTCTTTCACCAAGGCATTCGTCATTCACGGAGCTGATTTGCATTCTACCATGTAATTCAATGTGAAGAATTTTGGCTGCGCGTTTTTTCATTTCTTGTATGCAACCGTTTTCAAAATGAACACTACGCACATAATATGTAATCTCATGAAAATGCTACAATGTCGCAAAAAATTTGGTTGATAGTTCCGTCGTCTGGAAACGGTAGACTCTTATGAATCTTACATAATAATTACACAAAGGACGCTTTTCGTATCTGTAGTTTTTTCTTAAAAATTGAGGCCTGTCAACAGCCGTAACACGTATAATAGTATTTTTAAATAAACATTTAAAAATATATCTGAAGAAAGACGTGAACGCTATTGTTAAATATATTAGGATTTATATTATATTGGTATGTTTATTCAGTGGTAAAGAAGACCGTCAATATTAACCACGAACGTACATGTTTACTTGTTTTTAAAAGAAAATTGAGGACGCTGATGGATGGTTATGATGAATTAACACTGACCTTCACACCACCCCTAACTAGTATGGGCCCAGTCGCACGTTTTAACATAAATAGCATTAAATTGCAACGTTTAAATCTAGTGACAAATCATCATTTTCTCCTCGGCAATATTCTCATTTGAGTACGAAAGTATTGCTTACCTCTTTCATACTACCCTCGCCTGCTTCAATATCAAATTTCTGGAGTCGATTATGATCTATATTTACTATGGAAAATACATTTATGGATACATGAGTTGATTTTTTATATTTTGCCTTCGGAATGGGATGGAATGCATGTTTACAAAGAAATTTCTACATGCTCGCAATGTGCAATGTAAAAGTATATTGGAAATAATGTATCATGTTGATTTTCATAGCATACAATATCCAATAACATAAGATTATTAAATTTCATTAAAGTATTACAATTTATTTGAAGCAGAATAAACACTAATCATAAGTTATTATTGAGTCAAATGGCCAATAACTACTTTCCAATGCGCATTTCTGGCCATGGAGGTTTTCTTAAAGGATTAAATAGCAACAGTTGACTGATGTTCGATGCGAGGGCATATCCCCAGTTTTGCATGGCTTTTCCGCAACTTGCTTGTACAGTCTCAAGTACAGTAGCGCTTTCTTCTTCATAGAGCTCCCGCTTCCAATGGAAGGGTGTCTGCTTGGAATCCCGATAGGTACTTGTTACACCACCGTGATTTTTAACAGTGTGTGTCTGAAGAAAATAGTTAACGGAAGGGTGGAACTGAAGCTTGAAAAACTTGAATATTTTCTTTGTGGCAGTAAACGGATGAAGAGAAATGTCTTCGTAACGTAAAGATCTACAATCATACATTAAAAAATAAAAATAAGGCTATTGTCATGCAACCTGCCTCGTGAATAGGCAAATAAAATTGTATAAATCGAATGGTCAAATGCTAGAAGAATATCATACAGGAATCTATCTGGATACAGATGTCGTAGCATCTTGGCATATTGGAAATCCTCCTCCATGTCTTTGCACAAAACTTCTGGTTGGATGCAATCACCACCGCGGTAACACCACTCCCGATGCTTTCTAGATTGCATAATTCCTCGGGGATCTCGTACCAAGAGCAGTATGCGTACATTTCTAAACCGATTATTTTCCAACAGCAATTTCCCCAATCTCAGACGTAATCTTACAGTCTTGGCACACTGAAAGGGGAACAGTTTACACATATCCGAGATGAAAGCTGGGTCCTCACAGATTTTCCGCTGTTTTTGACAAAACCTCCAGATCCTCTTGTTTTGTTGATTTCTTTCTTGGTTAACATAAATTTGCCACTTGTTAAACTCGTCAATATCAGTATAGTTGCAAGTGAGAAGATGAGTGAGTACTTTCATCGCATCCATGGATTCGTCTTCGTTGCGTACCTGTTTTACTTCCATGTGAAGCAATGGCTCATAATGATAGAACGTTCCCGGATGTGAATTTAATAGATCTCCCAAGAACGTCGACCCGGATCGCCAAGTTGCAAAAATGACGCTGCGCACTGGCTCTCCACCTTTTTCCATAACCAAACTTTCAAACAAGGACATTGAATTTTTTCTGACACTCGTCAAGTATGAGCGTCCCGAGAAATTATACCCGTCCATTTCATAAGCAATCAAATCCCTCTGATCTCGTATTGATTTATCTTTCAATGCTGGCAAATAGACGTCCTTGTTCTGACCACCGGTTGAAAAACGATTGTCCTTCTTTCCGGATAACGTGGTAGTCTGCCTCCTCATAGCAGAGATTTCTTCTAAAGTAGTCCTGCTAATAAGCTCGTGAGCTGACGTTGTTGCAGCCGCCACAGAAGCCGTATCAAAATTATTCAAGTTCACCTTCACACGAGGAGACCTTGCCACGGCCACCTTGATTTCGGTCCATGGAGTTTTCACTTCCTCGTAAATGTACAAAACCGAAATGATAATGGCCAGCGGGACAAAAATAACCAGAAATAACAACCGTTTCCTCACGTGTCTCCTTGGCTGTGTCGTTAGATGCATAGTCTTTAATAAAATTTCTACGTTTCAATTGGAACAAATATGACAGGTCTGAGAGAACCGAAGAACGAGTTTTTTAGAACTGTAAGCAGCTATCATGTATGATGCCCATTCGGTGGCTAATCAAATAAATTTGAACGGGATTTATGACAGTGCAACGCGTCATTTCAAATTTCATTATATTGTTCATTACTTTTATCTCGTGTATTTGTAATCAATGAATACTAAAAGCCGCAGTATTGGTAGCTGTGGGAAGATGAATAATGGGATGATCATGAAATAAAATAAATTACCATGTATCGCGCAGTCTTTTTGTCCGGAAGTAGCTTGTAAAACGCGTGTAGTGGAATCACTTTTATGCGATGTACAGCGTTGCGGAAATGTATCAAAGTAGTTTATTGTAGGAACCTAGTCTAACAAAGGATCAGAGTCGGTTGTGCTCTATTGCGTAGCATATTCTTTTACACAAAGTCTCCCATTTTTTTCATTCTAGTCTAGAGGTTCTATCATCAATGTTACATGCTTCACAATATGTGCAAACATGGAATTTCAAATAAACATTCACACTCGTGCAGTTCATATTATGTAAATAGTAGCTTGTACTAATATTATGCATCATCATATTAACATGTAAACTGAAGGCTCATGGTTTTTTATAAATGAAGGCAACAAGGGCTTCAATAAAATAGTCCGGGAGATTGTCCATTTTTATTGTCATACTTGAAGAATATGAGTACCTTTTAATGTGAACAATTATCCGGTGTATGCTATTCAATTATGTGATTTGGCACGGTCAAAGTATTTACTTGTACAGCTCGTTTGAAATTAGGTAATATAGTGGATGCAACAAGAGCGGTGTGCTGTGTTGGTTGAATCAAGTGCACCAAAAAGGCAATGAAACGAAGAAACATAATAGTTGGTTGGGTATGTGGCAATGCGATCTACTTTTATCTTCATCTCATTCAATTAGAGTGTCGTGTTCGTAGCTCACTCAGATTCATTTGTACTAAAAGCATCTAGCACTCTCGCAATTCGCAAACCTACAATGGCACGGTACCAACGAGATTACTGCATCAGATCATCTCCAATACTTGCATACATATCGGATTTTATTATAGCAGCAAATTGAAAAGTGTCATACAGGTTTACAAGTCCCAACTATTCTTGAAGGTACAATGGTTTGCACATTTTACAGCATATGAAGTGTAGTAGTATATGGAGTGCAATAGAAATAGTGTTTCAAGGATAATGGTGAGCAGAAATATATCACAAAATAGCAAAAGCATAGGGATTAGACTAATAACGACTTCATCCAATTACGTGGTTTTATTAAGTTCGTACATGAATTACGAGTACATTTACGATAGGGTTATTATCAAAGATAATACGATTGTAACGACATAGATATTTACTTACTTCATTCTGAAATCTCATAACGTAATATATTTATGTATAATAGTGTAGTATAATTTAATATTTCCCTTGGCGATTTTTACCAGGTACCGTTACATCTACATTTGACAGTATTTTGTGTTCTGATAATAATAGTATTTTTACGATGCAATTATCGTAGCGCATTCAGTAGTACATTTTAATCTGTGTTAGCACGTGGACGCTGATTATACGTCTGTCGTTCTACATTAATTTAGGAATCTTCCAAATGAGCAAGTGATTTGTGGAGTCTTCCCTTCCTGACAAATCACCAGCATTTTCGCCAATCAGTCCAGTTACCATACTGGAAAATGACGTGCCGCCTATAAATGTGGGCACCGACCGAAACTCTTCATAGCCATCCCCTCCACTAATGACTGTCCAACTGTCACGAGTAACACAACAAGTTAAAAATCTCACTTGACCAGTATGACCGTGGCAGAGCGGAGAAATTTTTGGGTTTTGGCCGGAAGAGTTAATGGTGAGCAAAACCCCAGCACTGGTTCCTATCCACAATGATTTGTCTGGCGCTACTAAAAGGGCAGTGACTCGAAGAGTGGCACTTTTGTGCTGCTTAATTATGTCATCACAACCTGAAACGCATACAGCAAGTTAAGTGGAAATTAAAACAAGGAAATTACTCCACTCCTTATATATATGTATATATAGATTTTAAGGATTGGCAATGATTTCAGTACCAGCGAGAATTTTTACAACGTCCGGTCCTACATTAATTTCCGTTATACATTCATATGTGGTGGTGCTGTAACATTTGATAATGCTTGTGGCCTGCACGGCTATCCAAACTTGATGATCAGCGGCAACCATGGCTGAGACTCCACGAGGCATTTGATTACCTTCAACCACTATCTGTATTGTTTGGATCAACTCGAGCATTCCTCCATTTTCACTGTAGATTTTTATTTGAGAACCGCAAGCACACCAAATGTACGACTTGACGCAAATCATTTTTGTAACTGGATTCATGGCCGTCCCGATCGTTACCCAACTGGCGTCGTTTACAAGCCATCCTTTACCATCTTAAAAAAGAAAGAATTTTTTTACAATAAATGCAAACCTATGTTTAAGGGAAGCGGAAACATTCCAATGTGCATATAGGCATCAGGCATGTCATATTATGACAACTTACTTGGATTACGATTGTAGACTGCAACATCTCCGTTACCAAGAGCAACGAAAACTCGTCTATCGAAAAATCTAAGGACAAAACATTTATTTTAGTCACGGCAAAAGAATATTAACAGAAAGGTGCACCATCAATTTTATCACTTACACCATGCAATTCATTGGGGACTTGTGCTGAACTTTGTGCCGATTCTTTTTTACTCGAATGCTATCGGAGCAGTCATACACGTGAAGGCTGCCGTCTTCCGTACCAAGCCACACACTCCAATGCTCCGACAAAGCTTTTTGACCTGAAAGTGATTTGTAGATGAAATCATTGTACAATTTTTCTCCTTCTAATGCTGTCAAAACTAACAAATAACGATGAGTTATGTCAATGATATCTCAACGGAAATTGAAACCTGATTTTGGACGATGATGATCATCTTCGCTTTCATATCCTAACGAGTGGAAAATGGGGTGAGGATGGTGTCCAGTGTCATGAGCACCAGAGAAGGACTCATGGTACGACGCTACCCCTAAGTGGGGGTAAGATGGGGGTGGAACGGCTATAATACAAGTTATCCTAGAATTACATACCCCATTGCAAGAAGTAATCGCAGGTTCGGGGTGCAAAGTGAGAATGCAGATTTGCCCCACATAACCATCAGAATTGGCAACCCATAGGTCAGTCATCTCCAGTGTTTTGCTGGCTTTGTTATAAAGTGTAACTGGAGCTGCACAAGAGAGCTGAAGCCCAGCACGAGTTTTCCGAATGGGAAGCGCCTGTACAAACTGCACTTGTGGCAATTTTCCAAATCCGTAACGAACTACAGCAGAAAGTACAGCAGAATGAGTCAGACAGAGTATGGAAAGCAGTCGATTTTCAAGTTTAAGCAGTTAAGGCGCAGAATTTTACTTTTATTTTCTTTTGCAAACGAAAACGTTAGTGTGAATAATGTGCAGTTAGTCTTGAATAATCATTGAAATGTAAATAGAAACATAAATACAAAAAAATATACAAGAGTACTATAAAGTGCAATAGTCGGTTTTTATTTGAAATTTTACTGGCTCATAGGCTCATTTATTTGTTCCATTAAATATAATAACGAAACGAATTTGATATACTTTTTAGTTCCGTTATTATAGTATATCAATCGGAAGAAACTGCTTGTTTTTATCATTCAGGTTATATTACAGCACTAAAAATAAACTATATAAATTTTATGTTAGAGCGTGCAACAGTAGTACTATTGCCTCACAAAAACAATATTATAGACAAAGAAGAAAAAAAGAAGAAAAAAAACCAATGCAAATTAGAGTTCATCAGTCAGCACGAAACATCAAGATTATCATCAACATTTCTGTCTCTCTCTCTAGGTTCTATATTCATAGCCAATGTAAACACTTACTGAATTTTCCTAATGTGTCTTGAAATGAGTCTACCCAACCGTTCTTCTTCTCTGAAGAGCCAAAGAGGATTTTTAACGCCTCCGGTGTGTCGCTGCCAATTTGCAGTCAAATGGATTACAAGTACGTGCATGTGTTTATGTATGAGTGCGCGGAGATACACACATATCACATCACCCAGTCAAGGTTGACAAAGTCAGGTCACCACCGTCACAATCATCATGGCCATCACCAGTCACAAAAGAGAGATTAAAAGCAGTACAGAAATCAAAGCAGAGTATTAAACTTTCGTTGAAAAAAAACTTCGCGAAAAAACCCTACAAATTATATATACTGTATACATCCTAGACTCATGCATCATCAACATCATCATCCATGGAAAATTACTCACTAATGGAGAAAATAGTGGAAAAGGAGTTGTGCTGGTATGATAAGAGAGGAGAGAAGGAGAGAGAGAGAGAATGAACTACGCAACATTTTACTATGGGAATAAATGGTGAGAGGTTTTACAGTCCAAGAGATTTTTTATGAGGCGTCGTAAGTCAAATTTTATGACCAACCTGTTTTCACCAGCCTTTATTTCAATATCAAGCACATCCGCATTGTTATCACAATGGTGCTTCAGTCCTGAGGCGAGCTCTCTGAGAACTTCATCGAGTCCCACGTGGGGACATTTAAGCAAGTTGGCCAAATCCATCATTTTATGAATAGTCTTCAAATCATCGTGCTCATCGTTGTGATGGTAGGAAGACGAGGAGGAAGAGCCAGAAGCAGATTTCCCAGAAGCACAAGCCGCTCCACCGCCGCCGCCGCCATAACCCTCATGCTCCTCGCTGACTATGTGCACATCCGTCAATTGAATTTTCATTAATAGCTTAAACTTGCAACCGTCAAGACTGTTCACAGAGCTGTGCCCTTGACTGAAAAAGAAAATCAATCATTCCATTTTTCATTAGCTCTATCACCCAATAATCTGCAGAACAGAGAAAAAAGGGACTATTTCTTCTGTAATAATATGCATGCATGAATGTATGTACAATGTATGTAGGCATATACGTATGTTTTCTTTGCCAGCCGCCATCACCGTGACGCGAAAATAGTGAAAATGTTCATCAGGCAAAAAGAAGATAAACGCGTAAATACCTACGTTTTATAGACATACATATTATTATACTACTTGAAGCAAAATGCAAGCAGTTAGAGCAGTAAGTTGTGTTTAGTCTCTGGCAACGACGAAGAATGTAAAAAAAATCTCTTCGGTACAAGTTGATGCTTTGCCATCATTATTTGTTTTGTAGTGTGAACACTTCATTTTCATGACATGCTTCTGATATTTCTTTCTCTTTTTTTCTGTAAACCTGTGCTAGACATTGTTTGTACAGACTTACGGTGGCCTTCTCATTGTAGTTTTCCTCTTGATAGACGCCACGACGAGTGAGTCAGCAAAGAGAAACAAAGCTCTTTCCTTTTTCACGTTGGGGCTATAGCAAAGCGTGACAACATCTTGTCTGACTAAATGACCCAGACCGGAACCCCAGCCTTCTATTTCAATCTCACGACTCCCATTCGGATCGACGGACGCGCAGTCTATGTGAACGGCAAACTGCTTGATTTTCTCCAATGCCAACTTCAACCGAGAGTTGTCCTCATGAGCGGTATCGGTGTGTTTCAAAAGTTCCTGGTAGGGGAACAACAAGCCAATATGTATATTTTATGGTCATGTTTTAAAATATTCATGCATTTCTTTCTTTCCTCTTCAAACACCTGTACAAAACCAACATTACATTTTATGCATGGCTCATAATAATATTCAAAGCAACAACGCTACTACCTACTGCTGTCATTTCACAGTATGTACGATGTCATCATTCTTCGCGAAAAAAAATAGTTCACGCATGAAATTTCGTTTGGAGCACAAGAATAACATTATGATATCATCCAAGTTTCTTCTTAAGGCGATAGGAAAAGATGATACAGTAGTACCACGAAAAGCAAAGATTTTTTTTGAAAGAATGCTACTGCTACACAACACACAGGCTGACTAATTCAGCAGAAAAAAGGTGCGCCAGATCAAGTGAAAAGTTATTTACTTTACCTTAAGAAGAAGTTCGTAGCGCGGAATTCTCTGGATCGGCATAATAAGCAAGGAATCTACAGAAAGTTTTCCTTTGTGCTGTCTCGCTTGAGCTTCCAAAAATCTTTCCAGCTGTGGCTTGGATGCTATTGCCATTTTTAGCGAACCTTTTGCATTCTTCCAATTGTTAACGAAAAGTGAGTAGCAGTCCAGTAAAGAAGTCTTCCAAAACTGAAATAGAACAGCACAAAGCCAATTTTATTAGCAAAACTATTTTTTCTCCTACGTCTGTACTATGAACACCTACGTAGTATTACATTTGAACGTGCACGGCTATGTTTAGCTGTTTTTTTATAAACGAGGCCTACAACGAGAGTAGACCTAAAGTACAAACTAGTACAAACTTTTAAAAACAATTATTTTCTGGGAAAGTACGTAAAGGAAACATTTTACCGTTTCGAGAAACACGTTGCCCACACACTGTTGGTCATCCGTCACCGTCCGTTGCAGATCATCAAGTAGTTGTTCATGATGACGCAAAATGGAAGGAATCTTTTGTGAAAAACGAAACGAATCCAAGTCGTTAGCAAGATCTTGTGTTTAAAATTGTAATTTTTACCATCAAATTATGAAATAATGACTGTTGTAAATGTAGAATGGTAAACACGTTCGTTAAATATTTGAGGAAAAGCATCGAGTTACTCTTACTTCATCGTGCATTATCTGTATTATCATCATCATTTGTTATTACCAAGTAACAAGAGTAAACATATATTAAAAAATGAAGCCTTACTTGAAAGAAGATTTCATCAACCAGACCATTGTCGATGATATCAAGTTGTTTCAACGGTTCCATGTATTTCTAGAAATGGAATGAATAAAAGTATTGTCTTAAAACTTTCGAACAGCAAGGAAATGTTATTTCCTAAGGTCTCACTGGATTTTGGTGCAAGTTGTTGGTAAAATCCATGGATTGGCTTACTATGCACAGTAATCTTAATCAATGATGTTCTAAACTTCACAAACCTGACATTTAAGATTTAAGAAAGAATTTTCCTAATTAATCGCATTAGGAAGATGGGCGGAATATTTTTGCATTTTGAGATCTTGCATGCGAAATTAAAAACATTTCACATTTATACTTCCTACTGTCATCCAAATAAAAATTATTTATAAAGACAAAGATATATACCGCTTCCTGTTTTACTGACAAGGGAAGTATTAGAATGACCATATCGATATAGCCTTGTGAGATATGCTATATTTATCAATTTTTCGTGATAATTTTGATGGGCATATCCGTTTTCCCAAATGGAGCCTTATTCTCGCTCCACAGTGAATTTCCGCCTTCTAGATATTAGTTAGTATAGGAAATATTATGAGAGATAAATTGTTTCCACTTGGACAATTCCTTGGATATGGACAAAAATCCAATTTGTTGCAAATTTACAGCATTTAGATATCATGTACATCAATTTTGTTCAACTTTGGCAAAATCGAAATTTTTGAAAAAGTTGCTAAGAGGGGGGTCTTACCTCACTTAATTTCCCCCATGTTAATTGCTATCTAGAAAGCGGGAAAATTTCCCGCCAAAACTAATAATTGGCTGTGGAGCAAATATAAGACTCCATTTGGGAAAACGGATCTGCGCATCAAATTTATCACGAAAAATTGATAAATATGCCATATCTCACAAGGCCATATCGATATGGTCATTCTGATACTTCCCTTGTGAGTTTGCGTTCACCAATTATACCCTCCTACGCCCTTCATCCTACAGTTCTCTAAATAGATTGTTGTTTTCAGTACCTGTCTCTGTGTAGAAATTCATTATTTTGGTCTCTCTCTCTGAAAACGAGACGCAATATACAATTCTTTATTTTTGCATATTCCAGGGAACTTATAAAGGTAAAGTGTTTTACATTTGTAACGTAGTACACTTCTTTCAAGACAAAAGGATTGTCATTAAAAGTGTCCTGGGAAACAAGGAGAATTATTTCTTTAAATTAGAACATGATTGTGAATGTAGTAGACTCATAAGTCACTTAACTTTCACTCTTTTAATGCCGTGAGTCATGATCTTCGATGATCTGTTTGTTGTCTGTCGGTCTAACTACTTTTCTCTAGAAAACGGCTGTTAGCGTTTTAAATCCTGCGTAAAGGCAAATGATTTTCAGACTTCCAGCTAAACTGATCTGCGTTCGTGGGACAGACGACCAGACAAGACTTCGAATTAGAGCAGAACCCTCTTCTATACTTTTTATGAGCGCTGATCTGGACATGATACTTTCCGTCTCATTGGTAACTAAATGATTGGAACGAATTTAGGCCACCAATTTTAATTTTAAGATATAATGTAGAATTAAAAATCCATATAATCCTTTGTATATTATACAGAATGATTGCATGCTTCTGAATACCCATGTGAACTTTGCATACTTTACTTTTACCTTGATTACTCTCAGCAAAGAAAGGTGTAGGCTAAAACGACTCATTGTAAGAGCATCTTTTCTGCAATAACATATTTGTCGGTTGGAATTGAAATATGTGTGTTATTTCGGAATATGTACTTTGTGCAACAGTAGTAGTTTTATCTAATATCTAATTTGCATATTATGAAATATTAATGCTTGAACTGAATGTAACATTTTGAAGGATACGAGGCATAGTTTCATTCACCTTTCCATCTTTAAGGAGTAAAAATAAATATGCTCTGCAATAAAGGTGAGAGTGTAGTGTATGTAGGTGTATTGTGTTTATATAAAATAAGTTTTTCTCTTGATTATTACATATTATTTATTTACTTATATTAATGTTATTGTGTAATCCAAAAAAAGTTCTGGTATTTTACAACTATATTTGACGCACACGGATTTCTAACTCATTTTTGCTCGGATCAAAAAAATCTTGTTTGTGTGCACAATTCCCAGTTCTACTCCTAATATTATGCATGCATTCTGTCACGTGGAAAATTCACTGTAATGGAAGGAAACTGGAGACATGGCTTGCCGATCCAGCAAAAGAGCTTTCCCAGTTAATCACAGCACTCACAAAAGTGTGCTTCTTCTTATGTTCAACCATTTACATATTATTAATTAAGATTAAGCTACACTTGCGAGCAAACGGGGTGAAATGCGATGCTAAAAGAAAATTGGAATACTCCACTTTTTTTCCCGGGGAAAGCACTGAGCATTATTAAGTATTGTTATTAATATTACCTTGACTAAAATGCGGAGAGAGTCAACATAAGATTTCTCCGTCTCCACAATTTCCGCAAGGACATGTCCTCGTGGGCTGGCATCCTACAGAAACAAAACAAACCACACTCCATTACATATATTTGCTTGGGAAAATAGAGAACACAAGTGCGCCACCAAATTACCACTACCTTAAAATGAATATCAATAATAAATAATAATAATAGTAAAAGTACGAGAAAATATCTATATGGAACACAAGAGAAAATATTAATATATTTGGTTCGCTCGTTTTCAGTGTCACAGATAGAAATGTCAATAAAGAGACGATAAGATATGCTGGAGAAAGCCTGTGAGTGTCTGCCTACTACATACTTGGCTAGAGCTTTGTGCGCATTACAATAGCGTGCTTGTGTGTATGTGCTCACCACCACAACAACCGTAAGTGATACCGCCGCCGTTCATTAGGACAGAAGAGCCTTATAGTTTGATCCGCTTTTTTTTAAAGTCTCTTCTCTGCTGAGTGCAGTGATGGATAATAGGAAAGAAGCAATATTGATATAGGTACAGTGTAAATTGTGTACAGAAATAAAAGCATAAAAGGTTCTCCTTTCCACAAGGAGCAATTTCAATGGACAATTTTCCATGAAATGTACACGTGTGCAGTAACCACAGTGGTAATGAGCTGATTCCATGCAGCAAACATGATTTTGCAAGTATCGTCCTACACACATTACTTATACCATGTATGATCCCTTTCATCATGACAAACAGTCCTGCACAAACATAAATTCATGTACACGCTTAGGCAAAAAAATACAGTGCTGCTCGCTTGAAGATGACGATTTGACGATGACGTTGATGTATACTCAGGTAGGTAATGGCAAGTATAATATTTTAAGCACTATTTACTTCTTGGGAAACCTTTCAATTAACACTTTGTATTAGATGACGAAAATAGATTTCTGCTCATCTTACCTCCCTCCCGTTGTTGTTAACTGTAATAGTATGTATGTTTGTTTGATCATAAATTTGGATTGATACACAAAGTAACAGATGGCAATAAAGTTTCCTCAATGTTTTCCCTCAAACAAGAAAAGTACGTAACCCTGAGAAAGTTTTAAGTAAAACTAGCAATACCCAAGCAGTACCGCCACCAACCAACCACAACAACGTCAGACGAGGCTGCTGCCTCTGCCATGTACATGTGATCGATTCAATGACATACCTATTTCGTTTCTTTGCAAATAAAATGAAGGAAAATGGCAATAATAATAATAATGTGTATGTGTGTGGTACAAAGGGAAAAAAAACAAAAACTAGATACTTTCTACTACATGTTGTTCAGCATTCATGATGCATGGAATGAAAGTTTGCTCAGTTTGTATGTGTGTGTTTGTGAGAGAGAGGGAGAGAGAGAAAGAGCAAATAAAAGCAATTCGGCATGTTATTTTCCCTCTTTATCCGAGTGCTCAACATTTAATACAGTTCGTTAATGCCTCCGCCTGCCTATTACAGATTTCACTATCTACCCAACTGAAAAACAAGTCTAGTCTGTACGAGAAGGCTGGGTGACTGGTAACAGGCATGCTGCTATCTGAGATAGTGGTTCTTCTCTACGTCTCTTTTCTTTCTTTTTAATGAATCGCAAAATGCAAATGGGCTATTAATGTGATTATTCTTAGACTGCCGAGCTACAGACAGAGTGCTACTGGATGGACAGAGATATCACATGAAAGTTGATAATATTTAATATAGCGTACATCTGGTAGTAGTGGAATAATGGAATGGACATGCTTTAAGAAACTATTTAGGATAATAATGAGCGTGTACTTAACTCCTCTCCTTAAGGAACCAGTTAACTTATCTATTTTTATCGACCTACCCATAATAATGTGTAGAATACCGAATGGATGCTACTTCTATCGAGTGAAATGCCAAAGGGACTTTCAATTTTCAACCCCGTCTGGAGAATCCAATGACAGCGGTGGTGGAGGAGAAGCACGCTGTAACGACATAAAGTTATCACTGGTGAATTGACAAGAAAGTGAAATTCAAGCTTGCTCTCATAGTCCCATTCGTTTTCCCCCTTATTGAACAAGTATGCACAATTTTCTCTCCTCTTGCCCTCTTTGTCAACATCATCCAAAGTGGAATTATCAGCATTTGCAACGAGCAACGCCGTAAGAATATATATAGGAGCAAATATTCGATGGAAATGACTTTTTTTGGGTGGGACAAAAAATGAGTATTCCGTAGTTTCACCAAGTATAATGCATATTATAATCTTATATCTTCCTAAAGAGCCGTGAGGTGGATGCGGGATTTTACACTGCTATAAGTAATGTCATGCAGCATATATCATGTATGTATAAAAATCCTATTTACATAAGTATACATGCACAAAAACCATTTTAATGCAGCCGTTTGACCTTTACACTTCACTTAACTTATACAGGCTTAAGAGGAACGGAAAAACTTTTTAATTTTTCTTTCGGCACTAGCTACCCGTGAGCATTTTCTTATATGACATGCTCCGCTGCTAGAAATACGAGAGAAAGAGGATACGTTAGTCAATCTTATAAAAATAATAATAATAAGAATAATAATAATAAGGAGAAGAAGAAGAAACCAAACAAGGGAGCAAGATGTACCGGCTGTGTGTGCTCCTTCTCTTCTCTCTCTCTCTCTCTCTCCGTTTTTCCTTGGGTTATCCAACTTTGCCTGAATGGAAAAAGTATTAGACAGAGTGAGGGGAGAGAGAAGGGACGCCAAAGTCTTTTGGCTTTTGTTCTCAGCAATAAATCTCTTCTGCCAATAACTTGGTGAGATATATATAGAATAGTGGATAGCGTGTGTGCGTGCGTACCAACTACGGTGGTAGTGATGATTGTCAGTATGTTGAAAAAGAAAACTTCTTTTTTTTCTCTTCTTGTTCATCATCATTGAAGCTGTGTCGTGTGTTTTAGCAACACAAAATTACGTGGTTGCATACCTAATGCCAACTCATCCGTTGGCTGACTATAAAATGACTACGAGATTTGAAACTCTGGAAGATTATCAATCTCATGTTACAATGCATGATTTTTTTGCGGTTCAACCTAAATGATAGATCGTCGTTCTATTTTTCGTTGGAAGTTTGTAAGATGTTTGGCATTTGACTGTAGACAAGTCTAAACACACTGAGAGTTGTCTTCCAAGATTGAAAGAGGTTTCAAATTATCTGACATAATAAATATGGAAGCTTTCCTTTGCGAAAAAGGCAGATTCTCTCGACGTCATTCTGCTGCGATGCGCTATTTGCTGAACAACGAAGTGCTCTTGTTTTAATTAACTAATAATAACATCATTAAGGATTAAATTGAGACTCATCGCAAACAGAATACCAATAGAAACACGTTGTGAAGCTGTCTTTCGCCATGTTCACAGCTCAAACTTTCGCCACGGCTTCGTCAGGATTCGGCCGGCAGAACATATTGCATTGGCACGTATCAAGTTACCCCAATTTCGACATGAAACATAATCCAAACATTCCCTTTTCCGCCTTTCCCTATATAAGCTCACTTTTCCGTGTTTGTAATTACACATGTTGTATACTTCACAAAGGGAAGTTTTCATGAGTGCGCAATGATAATTCATGATGGTAAGGTAAATACCGCTGCTACTCTCTGTAAATAACCAACTGTACAAAAACGAGCAGAACGACAGGAGGCAAGAGTATAGGGCATTCACATGAACGACTTTCTTCAAACATGCCCACACACTACTTAAAGATGTAATATTCCAACATGTAATCACTGTGTGCTTTATTAGCAAAGATTCAGATTCAACTCCCACAGATACTTACCATTTCTAAAATCTAAACCGGTGCACAAGATAGTAGTAGAAGAAGTAGTAGTAGAGGTCTAGACAACCGCAACCACTTTTTATTTCCAACAGCATCCTTCTAAATATAAGCACGATACTACTTTCACTGCAAATGAATGATACATTTTTATGACTACTGTTGTTCCCACTACCGCCACTTAATATTATAGAAAGTGCTGCTGTATAAATAATATCACACCAAGAGTTTTGAATTTAATAATAATTTCCGTATTAGCTCAAATAAAACTTACAAATATTTTGCATATATGAAAAATGCATACCTAGTTTGTAAACGTGCCCACGAGAACAAAACATGAATGACTATTTATAATGCATTCTCGACTGATTCATGTACATGATCTGCTATACTACAGCAGAGCATTCATATCATTATCAGCAAGTCTTGCTGTTTTTTTAGTAAACCCACACATCACATACATGATGTAAGGTGATGAAAAATAAGCTGTAAAGTGTAGTAGAAACGAGACTGTATTTATGTACCTTTATTGAGTTACTCCAGCACGTATTGCACCCAATCTGTAACACTATTTTAAGCTAATGCATTATTCATATTATGAATCACAACAAGAATAGTAGCAGCAGTAATTTGCACTATCGGAACCGAGATTTTGATAGTTATATCATCAATGAATGTACATATAATAATGTCATATATTATGCCTGTTTATCTTATGATGCGAGCTCATAAAATATGCATATGAGCACGTCAACATATCCGTTGAGACATATTACGTACATCATCAAATATGTAAACTACAGAGGGCGAAGGAGAAAAACGCGACGAAGACGACGTCCCACCGTAAAAAATCACCAAAGTCAAAATTACATGAATATTTATGTATCCTTTGTACATGTGAGTCGGTAATGGTGTGAAAATCAGGCAGCAAAAGAGTACGAAGAAGAAAAGGAGACGGGAAACTAGGACACGTGCTCTAAATCCGCATGTGCACTTTTGTACCAACATCCATTCGTCTATAGATTATGTTCCGTGGAGTATGTGCTCCTTGTTGTTGGATGTAAATATTTTAATAATAATGTGTACGTATTATCACCCAATTCTCCGTCCTACTATATATAACCAACCCGACGAGTGTGTATTTTTCTAGGCATGCATGTCATAAAAGAGGAGGAGATTCTTTAAAACATTTTTTTGTTCCTGTTCAGAGATTCTCGCATAAAAGTATACAAAACGTCAACTATACTGGCATTGGCAAGTTAGCCTCTCTGTCTATGTGCATGTGTGACTCATGTAGAAGCACGTCAGTTTTACAGCATCGTGGGTAATATATTGGCATGCTATATAGATGATAGGATGATACTTCAAAATGTAATTTGCCATTGATCACTACATTTTCACAGGACCAGTTCCAAGGTCACAGGAGTGTACACGAGGCCAAAAACATTTATGAATCATGCTCAGCAACAGCCTTACATACCACATTATTATTCTCAACAAAAATCAAAAGATCAATATCGTTTATTTTTGTTGTTCAAGAAAAACCCTTTCTTTCTCCTTTACAAAATGAACGACGTAATGAATCAAAGTGACAACCTGTTTGGAGCATATCAGAAAACACAAAATGCGTTTTATTCACTAATGCGTGCTATCTACACGTGCCCAAACCAAATTATGTTTTTGCGAATTCTTCCATTATCATGGTGCATACCACTGCATACACACTTAAATACATATAGTTTATATGCAAAACACAATTCAACAAACGAAAGTGACAGACAACAGACATTTAAATGAAACTCATCAGGAAATGTGATAATTAAAAGTAGATTGCATGCCATGATCATTCATTCCATTTCTATGTATACTTTCTCTCCCTTCTCGAATGCGTCATGAGGTCGTCTCAAATTCAA
This sequence comes from Sinella curviseta, assembly GCA_004115045.4. NCBI lineage: Eukaryota > Metazoa > Arthropoda > Collembola > Entomobryomorpha > Entomobryidae > Sinella > Sinella curviseta. The sequence continues at coordinate 17,392,738 of CM065489.1, read as the reverse complement.
TAATTGGTAACTGCTCCGAGCTGAGCATTCTTTAACACGATGTGCGGTTAATATGAGCAATTGTGTAGTTGGTGTTACAAGGACATTAATATGATTATTGCTAAATTAGTAATTAATTTAAGTTGACTACTGTGTGCAATACGATCTTATACATGCATATCATGATGGCATGCTGCTTTCTCTTACATCTTTGTTAACCAAAGTGGCGACAACAGATGCAACGGCTTTGGACAATGCTTTCTCCACCTCGTCCTCTTCGTCATTTGCCTGCTGTTGTAAGAGTTGAACTATTTGAAGCTCCTCCAGCTGTTGCTGCTTTTCCTTCTCCTTCTCCTGTTTTTTGCTGTCAGTGCTGTTTTTCCGAACCGAGCTGCTTCGCGAGAAAATTGTTAATTTTTCTGTCGAACTTTTATGGACTTTACTTTTACTATTTGAAGTTGTGGTCGTCGTGGTAGTCGTATTGTTGCTGTTGTCACTAATGATTACTTCAGGTGTTGGGGACCTTCTTGTAGGTGTTGTTGACGCAGCCACACCTGGAAAATCAGCCCGTTGTTGTTGCTCGTCTTGTTTTTTACTATTATTACCCTTTGTTACGTGGTTGTTGTGCTGCTGTTGCTGGAGGTTGTGGCTAGACTGATTTTGATGATGATTATGATGATTTGACACATATTTGGAAGCGGATGATGATTGTCGAGTGTTATTTGCATGTGTCACTTCACTCAACAAAGCCGTTTGATGGTGCAAGGCGAGAGTCCTCAGCCCATCAAAGCTGGGTGCGCTACCCTTCCCGTCACACATTTCAAACTTGTTATTTTTTCTATTTATTTGTTTATATCTAGTTGTTAATTCGGTTCACTTTGTACTTTCAGTCAGCAAAATAATGCATACTAATAATAGCGTTACGAGCGAATATGTCAATGCTAACAATCAGGTTGGGAATAAAAAAAATGTGTAAGTATATAGTATACAGTTTCAGGCCTTCGTTCACTCAAAATACGACGACAATTTTGATAAAAACTTACACGCACTTATCACAGCTTCAAATTCCAAAACAAAACATCACCGCTGCTGTATTGCTTGCTACTACTTTTTTTACAAGTCAAATTTAATTTAATAAGCTTCTCACGAGTTGTTAAGGATAATTAGTAATATCAAGTAATGCCTTCTTTCAGAAATGATTACATCACGTACAAAAAGTAAAGTTCCAACGTGTTTTTCTTCCTTGCAGCCCTTATTTATTTATTTTATACTCTTTGCAGGTGTGGAAACTCAGTCTTAATGAGCATTGACAATCCCAGTCTCAAAGGAGTCTGCTTACTCGGCCAATCCTCTTGATGTGAATGCTGCCTATGTGTTTGCTTTCTCCTCTCATCAGTATCAGATGAAACCATTCCGCTGTCGGAAGAAAGGTACTCGGCCAAACTTTATAGGCTATTATAAATATAAGTGCCTGCATATATATTTTATATCAAACGACTTTTTTTCCGACCGGGGCACGTGCAGTTTTGTCCTATACCCTTGTGCTAGTACAAGGCCTACAAATTGAACAAAAGAACATGACGTTCAACAAAAATATGTTCCTAACCAAATAAATGAAACTGGAAACGTCCTCCAGTTATTTCATCATCGTTATCTTTTCTCATTTCGTTCTTCTTGTTGATATGATGAGAGGGTGTACCTATCCACCTTAAAAACCCTAAATACCTATAAGTACTTCTTGAGAGCACAGGTACTTTTTACCTTTCTCGGTAGGCATGTGGGGAATGCGAGACACGGACAGAATACTAACTTGCTAATATGTAAATCCATTACATTTTCAGTGGATTTTTAAAGCACCATAATGTGACTTTGTGAGCAGTATAATATGCACTTGTCGAACATATAGCCTACGTCACGTACTTATCAACTGGAATGCTCCATTGACAAAGAAAATATCAGCGATGACTCTAACAAGAGTGACTGCCTAAGCTTTCTCCCGCTGTATTTCTTTGACTGAAATGTTCACATACAAAAGGCTGGATACATTAAACCTTCAAATGAGAAGAGGAAGATAATGTCAATCCTTCTGTATAATCAAGACCAGTGTATGGTCAATCAGTATGTTATAAAGAGAGTCGCAAAAGTTGTAGTTAGTAGCTGCGTAAAGCAATAACACGAGTGGTAATGATGTGACTGTGAGAGTGTTTTATATGTATTCGATTCTCGTTTTCTTTCCTTCAATTTTCACTCTGCTACACACCATCCGACCGACGAGTACTAATTTTCCTTTAAATATTTATCAGCTTTTGTGTTATTTCAGTAGAAATGAAAGAGGGAGAGTCAGAGAAAGAAAGAGTTTGGAGAACGAAACAAATATACATAAAAAAACTGGTCGCGGAGGTGGTGAGTATATTGCGTTAACTTTAACAGCTAGTTTTCTTGATCACCTATCCGCTTTCTTTCTCCCTTGAAGCAGCAGAAGTAAGTAGTAGCAATGGTAAATAGAAGAGTTGTAGTAGTTGTTGTTGTACACATGTAGACAAAAAGTGTGTATTTGTAATGTGCACGCTCCGACGAGCTGATCAAAAATGAGAAGCGCTGCGAACAGGAGCCAGGCAGAAAAGGCTTTACGTTTTTTTTCCAGGAGGCAAGAATGGAATGTAAGTAAGTAAGTAATAGTTACGTACTGGAACTTTTACTGGAGGAAAGGAGAACCAACAAGACGACGAAATAGATGGAGATCGAGAGAAGGAACACGAGCAAGGAGAGAGCAGCAGTTGCAGGACTATCACTTATCATTACATACCTAAAGCCAAGTACATATGACGCTTGCTTACTTCGTTGCTTTCGCCTTTTGCAACTGACTGGAGCTCTAAAATGTTACGCTGCTGCTCCTATCCAGGCAATAAACCAAGTAAGTTGAGCATGTATGTGTGATGATGGTGGTGGTTGGTGGTGGCGACGAAGAAGAAGAAACTCGTCCATGTGTGTCTTTGTATGTGTTTTTTCTGTCGGTCGCCGTCTGCACACTATTCTCTTTGCTATTATTTAGCAGGAAAAATAATATATATGTATGGGTGAATAGTTGTTGGACAAAAGAAAACGGCCGCTGTGTATGGATGATACTTAGACTTTTACCAACTTAACATGTGCAAAAGAGAGATACATAGAAACCAGCACGTTCGTAGTTTTCAAAGAACGGTGTGATAGTGATAGTAATGAACCAGCCACCTTAGAGTAGCTAAATATGATGCCCCTTGGAAAATGTATTCGGTTCATTAACATTTAGAAACGTAGCGGAAGCTGAAAACAATGACATTTACAAACCTACACAGAAATATGTTATGTAGTTTTTCACCTGTAGATTCCACAATTCATACGCTCCAGGTTACAAATTTTTACAGGAAAAACTTGATCAGCGTAAGATAAGATTAGCTAACCAATCTTTGATAAAAATAAGTATCATGATTTTTTATTTTAATAATTTATAATATCAAAAATACTCAGAACGATGAAAATGCATATTATACCACCATTTGTATTGGTATGTTCTAACTCGAGCACACCTGTACTAATCTTGATAGTAAAGGAGCTAGATTAGCATTTTTTAAATCAGTGATTCAAACATTTTGCGAATAATTTGGATTGACAGACAACATGAACTACATAAGTAGCTTCAACTGCTTCTTAAGGAAAAAATCGGACAGAACCGCGTACTTGCACTGCCACCGCTTGTACTCTTTTTGCACTTACATACTTGGTTGTCTGTAATAATGATAGTGATGATGGTGGTGGTTTGTGTGTGGCGGTGAAACAATAACAACTCAGCCACTTTTACTTCACTCTGCTCACTCAGCTTCTGATAACACAAATATATCCGCCGCACGTCTACGTCTACTTATCCGAGGAAATTGTTATTGGCGCTTTTGCTTAGCACATATGCCAGTGCATTCAGAATTCAGATTGTTTATGCTTGGATGGAAGTATATAAATATCTACATAATTGTCTACTCGTAACCGATATGCTGTAGAGTGAAAAAGTATTTACCTTGGACAAAGCCGCTACTTGTATCGAGACAAAGAAACACACGGATATATATGTATGTATGTTTTAGACGCATGTTGTACGAGTACTTACCTAAGTAAGAGTGGACTAGATTTTTGAAAACTTAAAGCTCAGTTGCTTATCCATGCAACCCTCGCCACTTGCTTCATGAATATTGCATGCAAAACTTTCCCCTTCACGCGTTCAGCACTTTTACTACCACTAACGTGTGGTGAGGCTAGGTACTCTGTGGATATGCGTATGAAGTGAATATGGATGGATCATGTCTCTCTTCATAACAGTCACGACTGCTGTGAAAATCTCAAAGTTACATGTATGAGTTGTGGAAGTTCAGAAAGCTAACAAAGAAAAATGCGTTCAAATTCCAATGTTGAATGCAGGGTTTTATGTGGGATGGCGATGATATAGTTTGGCCAGAGTTTGTGAATGAGCTGTACCGCAAAAGTGACAGAACAAGTGGGAGAAAAAAGTGCATATTATATACATACAATAAAACAAAATAAAAAGAGGAGGAGGAGTCGTGCTACAGGTGGGGCTCGCAGATTCACTTACATGATTGTATCGGTGAAAGTACTTTCAGAACGCACTAAATTTAGCATGTTTCTCAAACTATCTGTCTGTCCATTAGTAAAAACTACACCGACGGCTTACATGCAGCTCACATTTGGCACACCGGTACCTGGGGCGTAGTACAAACATGTAATTGTTTTTCACATGAACCAAGTTGCCCTTTATATGAGGAACCGTGGAAATACTGACGCAATATGATAAACAGTAATATGGCTTGTTTCAAAGAAAGTCACTGTGAAACCAAAACACGAAATGAGTACAACGCTACCAAGTATTTATTTATTTCAGCGACATATTTATAACCACATTTACTGGTTAATAAAAAATACGTACCTAGAGAAACAACCACAATCGCACTTAAGACGAAGCATACAAATAAAAACAACTGTTACCATTACACCAGTCCGAATGCACACATCACAGGCAATCGAGTAAGTGTGTGTACATGGAAAACACTTCACTTTCCCTTACAGACAGAGCTTTTCTCCGGAAGAGGAGAGTTAATGACACTAGCATCTAGGAAAGAGAAACAACCATAATGGTTGTTGAAACAACTTGGGTACCACAGATATATACCTATATCGGAAGAGAATATTTTGTCGTGTACAAGAGTTACAAGGCAGCAATATGTGTGCACAAGTCTAGATGAAATGGACGAAGGAAAATATTGTGGATATTTGGGTATTAGGTTTTCCTAGTGAATTATTAGGATGCTAGATAAGCACAAATTGCAGCAGCTGTAGGCATACGTAAGCTGTTAACTCTTTTGATATGTGACTAACAAAAGTAAGTACTTGCTGCATGTACGTACATAAGTGTATATACTCAAGTCAACAATACAGAGCCAACGAACGAAGATGGTGACGGTTATAATGACGAAAGGGGTTTTGCTGGTGGCATGTCAATTAGAATTTGTCGATTGAACTGAAACCAAGAAAATATCTGTCAACAGTCGTGACAAGTCTTGGATGAGAATAAGGAAAGGCGTAGAAACGAATAGGTACAAACGATAATGAAATGGGAGAGTAGATCAGTCAACGTCCTTTGGCCAATAACAGTTTTTCGACCATATTCATTACTTCGTCATTAACAATTGTCCCTGTATGATAGTAGTACTGCTGGCACATTTTGCTCTTATATAACATTTCAGAACACATTGTTATATTTCGCAACTTAACCCCATTCTGGTTCACTCTAGCGCATGGTTTACGGAATTAATATGAATGTACGGAGTCTCTGGAAATTAAACAGAGTAGTTTATGTACATGGGCATTTTTAGTACTGTTGGTTGAAAGTAATCACAGAAAATGTTTCTCATTCCTGCTGTGCAAAGGCTAAAGGCAAGAAAACGCCATGATGATGAACATTACATGACCGCAGGGATTAAGATCAAGATTGCTACACCACTATACATACCATCTTTTCAGTATACAACAATACGAGGAATACAGAAGATGGCATGATTATTATGACACTACTTGTAATTTTAATGTCACTGGTATTCCCTTCGTAAGAAGAAGTTAATTTGAGATACGCCATACAGACTAGCAATGAATCGACTATAAACACGTATTTGAATACAGCAGTAATGAATACTAATTTGGAATAGCGTGTACCTTATGGTTAGATACTTCAAATGGACATATCAAAGACAGCATCGTCGTAGCAGACCTCACTCACAAGATCATGAGATTGACTTATATGCAGAGTAAATATAAAAGGTAATGCCAACAAGTACGGGAAACATTTAGCTATGAAGATGGGAGGATGAAAAGAAAAAAGAAATTTGCTTTGCTTTCACGTGTCTCAACGCGCAAAAAAATTCCCCGTTGTTTGATTGCCCAAACACGTACTTTCCCTTCTCGCTGCTCACCATTAGAAAATGTTCTCTAGTGAAGTTGACGGAAGAGAAGGAGAGAGGAGGGAAGACTGAAGACAGCCTCAAATTGAGGAGAAAGTGAGCGAGACAGAAAGAGACAGTCGAGAAAAGAAGAAGGAAACAGAATAATGTATAGAATAACAGCTTATCAAACAAAGGAAAATGGAAAGAATCGAATGAATGGAGTTGCAAAAAGGACCAATAACCCAGAGACCAACATAACATTACTCTTGTATCTTGTATTCTTGCTCGAGTATAAAATTCATACATTTATACCAACCTACACACAATAGATACATACATACATACATACTTTCATATAGTTCTGACTTTTTTCTCTCTCTCTTTATCTCTTTCCTCCGTTCTTCATTCTTTTTTCTTTCTCTTTGCAATCACCGTCGTCATTTAACCAAGGCCATATATGAATGTTAGTAAATAGAAAAGCGGATCGAGGAAAAGTGAGCATTTACACACTCATAGATACATGTTTTTATTATTATTTTTATCATACCAAAAAAAGAAGAATAAGTTGGCTTCTGCTCTTTTCGCAAACTTTTCCCTTCTCTCTAGGAATCCAACTTTCCGCAAAATAGAGAGAAACAGAGTCACACAAGGGGAGATCGGGAGCGTTAGCCTCTATTCCTTTTCCTCCCGTAGTATATGTATGCGCTATGCATGTGCCTCTGCCTCACTCCAGGGTGACTTCTATATACGCTTCTGGAGAAATTCCAAGTGCAAGAAAGTGCTTTTACTTCTTTCTCCTCCAGCAGCAGCATTATTACACCGTATATATACTAACGGCCAAGCAGACAGAAAGATAGAACGCGAGGAAAATTCTGGGATTCTCAAGCATGCCAACTCTCATCACCATAATCATCATCGACTTTACAATAGGAGGCCACCACCACCAACGCTGCGAATTCTCTCGTTTCCCTTACTCTATGTACCTATCTGCGTTACTTACGGATCACTATTGCTGGGACCATTGAGCCCGAATGAGTGAAGAAGAAATAGTTTGCAAAAAAAAATTGTGGATATCTATAAAAATGCATAGAGAAATAATGGCAGGAATACACTTTACTTTTTTTAGTATGTCCTTACAGATGGAGGAAAAAGTACAAATCGTCTGCAGAGTACTAGTGCAATTCGCTTCCTCTTGGCACAAACACAAAGTACTATACTCTTTTTGTGTTTATGATGATGATGTAATGCAATGAAATGCATAATATCTTTGCTCTATATCATCACCGTCATCATATCGCACCTACAGCCACAACACAACTTTTTTACCAGCATGGCAGCAGCACTCGCGTTTCGCGTCTCGTTTTCCTCCGAGATAAAAAACTAAAGTAATTTTTTTCCGGCGACATGTATTGTGAGTTCCGCCGACTAGTTTTCTCTGTCCTTATAATAATAATGGTGGCATGTAACAAAAGTAGACGAGAGTAGAAAAGGAGAGAGTGAACGAGCGAGTCTAAAACGTTTGTCATCATCATCATCTTCCTTTCCATTCCTCTTTTATTAGCAATAATAAGTAATGACATGATACATCAACAACACCAACCTTTGATTCTAATCACCACATACAAACAAGTGTATTGTGTGCATCTACACTACAAAAAGGACGGCGATACTTTTCGAAAAAATAGGACCACAAAAAGAATAAAACTGGACGTAAGAGAAAAGGGCAAATATAACGACCCGGTGAGAGAAACTCACTTAAGAAAGCAACTAAGCTTTTCAATGGCAACGGCGTGCTTTTATGACGACGATCATGAGTAGTAATAATCAGTTAAAGCCTTCTTTCTCTCCCTTCTTTATTGGCATTTTATTTGAGGCAAAATTACTGTGTTAATCGCCAGCGACAATGATCGTGTTAACAATGCTTTCAGCCCTCACTTCCTCACCCGGGCTATTTTTATCATGATTTTTATACTCCTTCGACTCAGTCCGTGCCTCACTTGATGATTAATCTCTCTAATAGCTCATATAAATTAACCTTAGTATTCTCGGCGCCTCTCCTTCATTGCTCCTTTGATCTTTCGGTAGAGGACAGAAGTATTTTTTTTCTTCTACACACACATGTTTCCTATAGAATGCTATTATTAGTTTGATGTTTATATTCATGCCTACACACAAGCATCCCACATAATGTGTAATTTTTCTTTTCTGACTTATGTTACTGGAACGGAGAAGCATGGTGGTGTGAGGTTTGTTTTCTTCTACTAACCTTGTTACCTTTGTCATTCACTTCAAACAATCTCATACAAACAAATGAAAGTTTGAAAAATTATTATCCAGTATTAAATTAAATTTGCTGCTAAGTCGTCGAGCCAAAAACAATTCCAAGGTCTATTGAATCTGGGAGTGTGCTCTCCCAAAGATGTAACCGTATAGCTGGTGGTCGCGCTAGTACAGACTACAGACATTCAGACATTAGCGGTCATAACGTCGAAATGGACTCCATACGAATGACTTTCACCAAAAAAGTATTGTTTGACGCCTCCTGCAAATAGAGCTGGTCGACAATAATGGTATTGTAGTATGGAGACATTCCATGCTAGTGTTTAATGTTGCTTTACATTGTGATAAAATGTGAATCCAATTCTCTGGTGGAAGAATTAATATCCAGGTGGTGAGTAGAGATGTATGTTATTTCGATGGCAAAGATTAAGATCAGAATGCGACACATATGAAAGCGATTGGTCCAATACTTCAATTCACTTTTGCTTTGTGCTGGAAAATACATCATGTACAAAGATTCCGGTACACCATAAAATGTCCTGAACAAGGATCATTATCAATCATTAATGCTGGATACACGACAACGGGAATGGATGTAGGATGAAAGCGCGTGGAAGGAGACAATCTGGAATGATTGCTTGCCTACTTACTTGCTCTATTTTTACTGAGCCTATTTAGATAATGACACACATACTTGGGATTGTGTATTAACCAAGTATGATTGTAAGCTTTCTGCTTCGTTGTCACTTCTTGTCACTATAATGTATGCACGACATAATGATAGTGATTATCATACACGTGTCTGTCTGTGCAAGTGTTCATCTTTCGCATACGCAAGCAGGGTATGTACATACTTCTCGGAGATACATTTCTCCTTTTTGCGAATAACAAAGCATGTAATAATAATGATGTTTGCGTTTAGACAGACAACAAAGTGTAAACATGCATTAAAGTTATCCACAAACATAGAAAAATTCACTCAAGCCTTTGCTTTCTTCTTCGAAACCGTTACTCATTCACTGATTGCGAGTAAAGTCGAAAGTCGAAAGAAAAATCAATTTCTGGGAAAGTCGCTATTCAGAAAACCTAATTTAAGATTTTATACTGATTCATTTTCTCGTGTATTTTTGACAATGCAGCAACAGCTGAAACTGAACAAAGTTATGCAGAACACCCTTCAGTTTCCCCCAACTTGCCGCACCCAAACGGGTCACAGTCTTGATCAACTCTGATATATACAGCGTTATTATTTAGCTAATTAATTCCAGTATGAGATCAGCAGTCTGTTCTCAGACTCTTGAAGACATGACCTGAAGACATGAAGATTTGTAAGTCTGGCAGATTTGTGATTGAATTCAGGCTCACTTCGTTTCAACTTATCATTGCAAATTTTTTCATTCATTAAGCGTTCTAAAGGGGTTGCGGGGTTGTTTGTAAAATCCGAAAAATAAATATCTGAACAAGCAGTATATGTAGTTTCTGTATAGTCAAGGTAACAAAGGTTCTCATATTTTGTGTACTGAAATAACTGAAAAGAATACAATTGCATGGTTAGGTGAGAATATACGTCTTTTAATGTTTACAATATATTCATGGATTATTTTATTGCATATTTCATTACATCAGATGTGAATGAGTTGCTTTAAACTCATTCTCAGTTTTCATTTTGTTTCTCAAAGGCATTAAGAAAACGAAGTCATGAAAAAGTCTCTTACCAACGCATCTTTAAAGGACTTGTGTTGCCTCAAAATTTTCCATTTTCTTAAAATCCTTGAATCGGAGAGTATGCATAGGTAGACCTATAATGAGCATTATTTAGTCCTTGCAAAATTCTTAGTGAACTGGCTTTATTGGATTTGATTTTATCCATATCCCATCTTTAGAAGTGCATAGACGGTCACAACCAAGCACGTACGTATTGAATAAACTAGACAAATGAGGTGATGAAAAGCGTGGTAACCTTGATACGTACTACTTGCAAAAATTTGACTGCTCCTCCACTGGTAACATCTGCATACTGAACACCAATTGCAAGGAACGGAAACTCGTTAAAATACGATGAACAATTCAAAACAAAACAAAGTTTTCGATACTCTTTGTCGTCTTCACACACAGTCTACCGTTTTCGCATCATTTACGTGCGAATGCATAAATTACAAGTACAACTTTGCATGAGATATCATCGGCGAAAACTTTCCGACGAAGTGAGTTTATAACAAGCAATGGCATTGTTCAAAATTTGGCTACAATTTGAAGTTTCTCTTCTGGATTCAACTTGAAAACTAGTATCGTCACATACTCACGGCTCGCGTCGCAAAAACATTCTCCCGGCACATATGAAACAATGTTTGAAGTAAAGAAGAAAAAACGTGCATACGATACAATGAAATAGACTGCAACTCAAATAAATAAATTAGACTTAAGCTGCCCTCATTCTCTGAAGTATGCATAACAATAATTCAAGGGGAAACAATCTCGTCCTTTTAAATATTGGTGAAAACAGATAGTTAGCATGATATGACGCTGGCCAAGTTACGTTTGTCAGTCTGTCTATTTTCCCGTCTTCTCTCTTCAAGCCACCCGCAAAATGACTTATTTCACTTATGGATAATTTAAACCAATAATCCAAATACCGTAAATCTTCTAGTTCTGGCAGGTCTCTATTTATGGCAGCTCTCTAATTATGGCAGGGGGTCACGGGGGAAAATTCAAAATTTTGGCAGGTCTCGATTTATGGCAGCCCCAATTTTTTGTTAGGTATGTAATCGTAAACTACTGACATATCACATGTCTAAAGTAAAGCCAGCAGCACAAAAATCATTACATTGAGTGAAAATTTGTGTTTTTGGTTATCTAAAAGAGTATTTTGCCCGATTTTTGTTAAAACTCCGCATTATTTTATCCAATATATTCACAGAAACTTTAAAAATAGTGAAAATCGCATTAATTTTAGCCGTAAAAGTTAACTGATGCTGGACAGAATTTATTTTGAAGAAATTCTGGCAGCTCTCTAATTATGGCAGGTCTCTTATTTTGGCAGGGGGGTCGAAATTGATTTTGCATAATTATGGCAGCTGCCATAAAGGGAAGATTTACGGTATGTCAAGTTCGATTACTTGAGGAACTATCTCTCCATATACCGAAACATAATCTTTCGGAGTATAGCAAGAGCACCATGATTCGGAAATTATTTTGGAGATGACATAATTACCTGATAAGCCCGATGCTATAATTTAACAGCGTTTCTTTCTCTTTTTAATCATAATCTTTGGCACATACATACATCGTTTATCGTCCTCAAAACAACATTTTATAAGCGCCATTACTGCGCGTTTGTTACTTCATGTACTTACTACGCATCATATTAATGTTTACAAGCCAGTAACGAAGAAAAGCTTTTTTAGTAGTTTCAAGACGCAGAAACAGTACACCTACAAAATCTCTAAAAACATTTCATGGACATGTAAAGTAAATAAAGATGTGAACGAGTTATGCTTTCGTTCATTCAAGATTATTACAATTCTTCTTTTCTACGTCGTTTTTCTCGTTTTCGTATACATCATCATCATCATGTGTACAGAGTACAGACAGACATGCATACCCATGCCTAAATACTTAAATCAACACGCTCCTCCTGGAGCTGTGTCTGGTAAATTGGTAAAATAATTCAGACTGGCAGGTACATGTATATTGTTTGTTTGTATTTGCACGAATTCCTTCCACCACTACATTAATCCATATAGAATTTAACCATTGCACCTAAGCTCACAATCAGGTTCAATCATGCACGCTTATTATTCGACCCGTTTCTCTGAGTAAATGGTTCATTGTGGTACGAAAACAATTGAGACTGTAATCAACTTGAGGAAAAACTTTCCAAGGAAAACCAGCAATTTTATCTGAAAATCATTCGTCCAAAAGGAAGAGTTCATGTAGATGCTTGCTTGGTATCGCTTGACAAGAAAGTATCATTGACTGGCATCATATCTGCCATTAATTTGCCAAACTGGTAATAATAATTATACTGTTTACAGATCAGTTGAAAGCTCTCTCAGGGCTCTATGTTTTAAAGACGAAGCAACTGGCATCGTTGAAGGTCTCGACTCTTGAGTGACATTTCATATGTATTGAGAAAGAGAAAGGTTGTGCGTTTTCACGTTTATCATGAAGGATTTACACGTGAGTTATGGATCTCTAACCGCCTACTCTGACAGTGAGAGTATTTCGAATTTGAGAAAAGGCAAGAAAACAGCAAAGGGGTTTCCCTCGGTGAAAACTTTCACTGCTGTTTAAAGTTATGCTGAAACAATAATAGATGTTCAACTCAATAAGTGTAATAATTACCAATTCATTAATTTCCAATGAATCTTCTGCGAAATTCTTGATTTCAATGATGCAAATACAAGGTGCTGGGTATACAGCGTAGGTACTTCAAAAAATTAAGGAGTTCTACATTGCTTTGAAACTGATATAACTAGAGAAGTGGCTCAACTACGGATATTTGTGTGTGTTTCAACTTAACCGGTTTCAACAGGGAAATGCTCAACAAAACACATCATTCATTCACATGCCATACTAACTGACTACCTTTAAGACGGGGATTATTTGGGTTCGAAACCAGCCAACTGAATATTAGCTATCCATCCGCTCTATTGTATGTATGTATATTCCAATTCGTGTGGCAAGTATTTTGGAAACAATTCCTCCATAAATACATACCTACTACCTCGTTTACGATTCTGGAAAAGTTTCTTCTTCAATTTTTCCTTGGGAGTTCATTGCATCCATGTTTCAGTCAAAATGAAATTATGACTTGTAGTCTTGCCATGTAATAAAGGAGAACTTTCTCCGGGATATTGCATAAAATTCCATAATGTGCTTATGTTTGAGGCTAAACCGAAACCGAAGTAGGAAGAGGATGGATTACGAAAGAAAATTAACTGGTACATGAAAACCACTTGTCTTCCCACCTCTTTATATCTGTCAGTCCAAAATGTGAACTGTTGATAGACATTTCTCGTACGTCATTTGTTGAAATTGCGAAAACAGTCATCATCAACCCAATTTGATTAGAACCACAAGTGTTTCTGGGGGTTTCTTTGCATTAACTATGTATTTCATATATTTGCCCTGTAGCTCTCTTTCTCTCGCCCTCTCCGCATGTCTCAATGAGACAGTCAACAAAAGAGTGGGGAATTCCGTTGAACTCTGAATAACCGTGATTATCGACTATAATATTGTTTTCATGACTTTGAGTAATAAAATATAAAATGCGGGCATTCACTTTATTTATGGGATTATACACCATACTATTATCCATTGATAGGTGTAGGCAACTTATTTTTTATTGATATATCTATGCAAGTACCATTTACAAATCAGATACACAGCACATTTTAATATGCATTAAATCTATTTACAAGGCTGTAAGATGAAACTATCGATACGAGGACAAATCAGTTGTCAGCTTTCTCCCAAAAAAATGTATCAAGTCAGCAAAGAAAACATAAAGAGTATTGCTGTGTGTGTGTTATGTGTGGTGAATGATATCAGAAACTGTTGACTGTCCTTTTTCTTCTGCATGCACGGAAATTCTAGAAGTTCTCGTGCTGGTACATATGATGTAGGAAGGAATTGAAATGATGTATGGCTCCAAAATACGGAAAAGCGTGTGGGAAGGAAGTTGTTACATATTTGTGTTTACTCATCAATCACTGCTTAGCTGCTTGGTCATCCACAAACTACATATATGCCATACGATAAAAATGTTGTATATGATTTTTCTCTATACAAAACTCCAAGTTAGAGCAGATAACTTTTACTTGCATCTCATCTCCTGTTTGTACTTGGTATTTTACGTAAAATTTCTTTCATGCTTGATTATGTACAAGCATCCTTTATAGCATGAACAGACGTACATAAAATAATATTTTTATGAATCATAAACCTCGTTAACATGTAATGTTTCAACTGTCCTCTTGGTCGAAAATGCATGTAGCATTATTCTCCCTAAATGCTTGAAATTTCTTTCCCTTACAGGAATTATCATTTGATACTTTTTTGTTACAGTTGGCTGTAATCCTTTCCCGTAATTTAAAGTTTCCGTTGGCCGTCCAAGTTTACAACAATAATGCCTAAAGTGAAAGACGATGTATTGTCGTTTGATATAATATGTATTGTAGAGCATAAAAAATTATACCTTCTTTCCCCCCATAATTGCGTATGCATAAAAATGAAGACATTTCAGCTATGTTACACCACTACTTAATACACCAACCATTTAATACACATTACCCAACACGATGATGATTTTCTCGATAACAATAATATTTATGGCCTGTCAATTCTCGAAAACCAATATAATGAATTGCAAAAAACAATTTGAATTATAATTTGTGGCACGACATGCATGTAGGTGAGATGGCACGGACTGGTTATTATTGTATTCATGTCATCAGCTTTAATAATAGACCGTGTTATGCAAACCCTATGGGCCACTCGCATGTAGCAATACGTTGGTGGCGAAAGTCACATAATAAATTAAACCGAATCATTATGTAAACCGTTTCTGCAGTGATGCGCAAAGTACGCGTCTGTTTGTACAGAGGAATGCATGTGAAGGGCGGTGCAAGGATGAAAGGAGTTGACCTTCGACCCACGGCAAAGTTAATGTAAATATTACTCAATTTTAACTCCATCATAAAATAGGAGGAAAACAATTATTTTTGTAATAAAATGAATTACTACTCACAACACAGTAGCAGGGTGGGCTATATAGCCTTAGGCGCTTGCTGATGACGCTAAGTCGGAGAAAATTGTTTTACAAGGAGAGAGGGCACGAATGAGTATTGAGTCTTGTTGTTTTGTCACAATTCAATATTTAAATTTTAAATGAGCTTCCCAGTTACAAAAATTGTGAATAATCTCTGCTATTCAGAAATGTACATGTGAGATTTTCCCGTTCTATTCGAACTTCAGCCTATGTGTATCAACCAGATTTACCCGTAGTTTGGAATTGAACATTATCTCTTCAACTAATAACATGAACTGGAAAAGTAAACAAATATAAGCTCGTGTGTCTTCCTGTACACTACTAATCGGTTCGGTATCCTTGTCTTTCTAGGACAAGTATAATGTAATATTATGATTAACGAAGCCAAGTCAAGAATCTGTCGTTGATTTTTTACGACTCCCAGAACATGCTTTCTCTCCCTCTCTTCCCCGTGCTTGTTATATGCACTAGCAACTTTATGAGACTTTTTATGTTTCAGGCAGCTGATATTATTATCCTATTTAATGTACGTATTGCTGGGATGATTTAAAGTTATCCTTGTGTACATAATAATAATGATTAGCGATACATGAAGCGGGGGTAAATTTATGTGACCCGAGCAGAGATATTTAAAAAATGTGAAAGTTTTCTGAAGATCATAAACATAAGATGTTTGCATATCATTCTCTTGGTATTTCTCATTTACTTGCATGCATGCATGTATTCTTATAATAAATTGGTATATAGGGAAAGTTGGATTTAAAAAACGCCAGAAGAGAAACTTACTAGCTGCCGGCGCTCTGCCAAGGTATCTTGATCCGATGAGGACGTGGCATATAAAAGTTGTGAGGGACTAGAGGCTGTACGTTGATGAAATGCCATTGGCGCGCCATCCTCTGCAAATTAGCAAGACATTTTTTTTCATAAGATTTATACAAGCACATGCAAAATACATCATTGGACATGATGATAATGCAATGGCAAATTCCAATCCATGTAGCCACAAGAAAAGCTTGTCTCAAAAAAATGTTTCATGAAAACCGTTAAGAATGGTTTTTGATACTTGGCATTCATTTTTTGTTTGTATACGCAAGATGACGATGACTGACCTTTAGTGTGGTAATGAGTGACTGGCAAGTTTGCACTAATTTTCCTTGAACGAATACTAGAATGTTTCTGTTTTGTCAGGTTGAGATCATCCATCGACGACATGAGATACGAGTTGGCCAGTTTAGGTTGCTGCTGCAAGTTTCTGGTTGCACTGGAAACACCGTCACTTTCGTTTTGCGTCGTTCTGCTTGGAGAGCTTGACTTTGACTCTCTCAAGAACTCCAGATTGTCGTACTCCCTGTTGCTCCTTGTAGAGGGGACCAACTTTTTCATTTCCGCTTCCAGCATTTCCCCATAAGGGCCGCGAAGAGG
Organism: Sinella curviseta; assembly: GCA_004115045.4. Lineage (NCBI taxonomy): Eukaryota > Metazoa > Arthropoda > Collembola > Entomobryomorpha > Entomobryidae > Sinella > Sinella curviseta. The sequence goes on along the minus strand of CM065489.1, from coordinate 17,375,806 downwards.
GCGTTTATTGTAGCGCCGAGGAGGCATCTGTCGATTCACGTTGGGCGAACTGAGGCTGTTCAGTCGGTCATTTTCACGCTGTCCCCCAAGACAGTTCTCATTGTGAGTAGGACCTTTAAAGTATGTTTGTCCAGACACAGAGGACGTTTGTGGCAGAGAGGTTGAGTGTAAATTGCTCGCGGAGTGGGCTGCAGTTGGTGCAGTGGAAGGAGATGATGAGGTGGATCCTCTCCTCACGGGTGAATCCAGTGCCAATGCTTCCGTCAGCGGAGAGTTTCCAGCGCTGAGATGCGATCGATGATGAAGCGGTAAACCGGTATTCCCATGAGTGGTTATTGGAGGACTAGTGCATCCGTCACTTTGCCTATCCCCCTCAGCGGATTCATCTGACTGGCCTGAGGACTGGCGAAACAAGCCATGCTTATCCTTGTCCGGGTCATCCTCACCACCAGACCCGGAAATGGAAGAGCCTCCACCAATATCCAATTCCAGGAGAACGTGTTTTTTATTAGTTTTGCGAACTCTGGGCAAACTTTTTTCATTACTCGTGCTACTCGACTCAGTGCTAACGTTAGAGACTAGAATATTTCTTTCTGGTGGTGGTGCGTGTTCCTCGTCTTGGTCTGACTTTGGCCCTTCCTCACTACTACTCCTTGCCATAATACTTTCCTCTCGTATCAAAGGTGGGGAGCGCACCAGTTGGGGTTTGTTTTGTCGGTTAATGTGCAGAGAAAGTTCTTTCTGATTTTTTGATGGCATTTTCTCATTCCTTTTCTCATTTCCCAAATATGTCGCTGCTACCTCGTTGGCAGCAGCAACATCTTTGTTTTGTACATCAACCACAGTAGAAGAAGCTCCTTCTTCACAACAAGTAGTAGCAGTTACCGTGCTGCTGCTTTCCTCGCCCGATTCAGGAAATACATCACTTTCCAAACTCACATTGGAAATTTCGGTGAACTGTGATGATGGCACTGATGGCGGTGGCGAAATAGATGCAATCTTTGACTCAGAATTCTTTGTACTTTCCTTCCCTTCCTTTGTGTCAATAGAGTTGACTCGCTCCTGTCTCACGACATAATCACATGAATCCGACTTTGTTGGTACATTTTCATCACAAACATTTCCAAGCGAGTTTTCCAATTCCAACGAATTACTGTACAGCAAATTAGTTTTGCCATCGGCACTACTGGCGACAGTGGAGCCACCACACGAAATGCTGTTTTGTTCCCCTCCAAATTCTGACGTCCCCTTGTCACCCTCCGTATTCATATTTTGCAAGGATGGCTTTGCGACTGGTTCCATGATAATACTCTTATTTTCCGCATTGACAACACTGCTAACCGAATCACACTTGCACTGATCACCTTGTGGAACACCACCCTCACACCCCATATCCACGTCACTACTATCCATGTTGTTCAATTTCTCAAGTCCATTTGTCAGAACATTATCATTAGTACAATCCATGCTGGCCGAGTCAACCAAACTCTGTTCGGATATCGTCTCTGGTAAAATGAATTGTTGTGGAAAGTGAGTCATTCCACTGTAATTGCTACCACAATCACTGTCGCAGCTCGTTTGATAAGAAAGCATAGGTGTGCTTATTTGTCTCTCCACGGAGAGCGGTGGATGATCCTCATCCAAGCTGTTACTCATGTGGTGATGGCGATGCTGTTGTTTGACATGAGCTCTGGGAAGCGTGGACGAGCCCGACGCATAAGAATTATTCATGAGGCAAAACGCAGTGGGCTTCAGCGTTATCGGGGATCTCGGATTTCTCACATATTTCCCCTCAGAAGTAATGTCAACCTGGGAGAAGGAAGCTGACCGGAAGGGAATCGTCCGCGGAGGGAGTCCACTTGTGTACACGATTGATTTGGTGAGTAGTTCGGGTATTTCCGCTAATTGTCCCTCTTCGAGAGATTCACTGGCTACTAGTTCCTCATCCCATATATCACGTTTAACAGCACTTGCAAGACCACCACTGCCAACAGTCGATGAGGATGATGAGAAGGTGAATGAGGAGCCACCATTCATCCCATGCTCATCTCGACCTTCCTTTCGTATCCTCAGCTTGTCTCCTCTTTCACAACTGCTCCGACGATGATGACGAGACGCGTCTGTCGCTACTTCCGTTGCTTCGTGTTGCGGCTCTGTTGTCGTCGTTGCCCCAATATTCTTAAGGGCTTCTGCTAACTGCATGTGCTGTCTTTGCATGTCCAACTTGTGTTGCTCAAGATCTCGACACAAATTACTCAGGTCATGATGATGTTGCAACAACACTGCCTTTTCATCAACTACACTTCTCTTGTCTGTCGGCTTTGATGATGACAAATTTACACTGCTACTTATTAGATTACTTGTGCTGGTGGATGGTTTACATGAGCTACTTCGGGGGCGAAGCTTACCCTTTTCATCGACCGCATTACTAGAAGAAGATGATATTTTGTGTAACACATCAGTAGTTGAAGAATTTGTTTCACTATCACCCATCCTCCAAGGTGGGCACCGTACAGTCTATTATATATGCCTACTATACCCGCTTATCTGCAAAAAAAGAGATGATTATGATTGTATATTGCTATAATTATTATGATTGATTAGCTGTTTCATGTCATGGCACTTTCACTTTTCGTAAACACGGGAAATTTACGCGAGGATGTATATGGCTCACTGGAATTCCTAAGTACTTTCTTTAATACACTACACCTATGAATATGAATCCGCTAAACAAAATAACGTCAGAAATACTCCCCACCACCGTCTCACTTAACTAGGTAGATTTAACGGTCAGCTTTATTTTTAGTATTTCTGAGAATCTGCATTGTTAATACAGTATGGGGATAATACAACCGAGTTAAGTGGGTTTGTACTTGACCCAGAAGGACTGATGATGATAATCTGAAATTAAACACGAACTCACTACACAGGGAGTACTAAAATTAGCCTAACGATACTATTAGTAGCCAAAATTGTAATTCCCATTGTATATTTTGTGATGTAGGTACAAACGGTAGCAACAATAAAATTAAATTGAGAAGTGTTTCACGAATTTCACGTTAAAAGTTTCGTTAATTTCTTATCACCATATTTTAATACTAAAACGGGCGCACTTTCTCTAACAACACTTTTATCATAACCAAAACTGTATTTCAGCATTGAGCTTTGTTAAACTGATAACCATGAAATCTTATTTCCCTGTAATTAGTTAAAATTCCCAAATTCAAGTTGCCAAGCATTGATGGTTTGCTATAAAAATTGGTTTTCATAATTATTATCAAAATGGAAGAATGTGAAAATGGTGCTGCTGTCGGTTCTGAAATTACCATGTAACATGTCAGCAGAAAGACCACATTTTGTTACAGTACTTGTTTTTCTACTCCCATTGCAAATATTTTTTTTTCAGTTTCGTCAAGAGTCAGTAGTAACTGGTAACAGTAGATTAGAGTAGTAGTGGAGTGTGTATTTTTCGAACATGTACATATGTATACATATTTAATAATATATGGGATAAATAAGCAGAGTAGGAGAGGAGTAGAGAGAGAGAGAGAGACGTACGGGGTTTGCATTTGGAATATCATGTAGAAAATATGCACTGGTTAATGCCATCATGTCGTCTTTTCTATTTCTAACTTTTGAATGCGAAAAATACCACAATCAACGACGTCGTCAGGAGAGTAGACGGTTTCCTGTGCGAAAGATGTTGTCGAGAATTGAGACGTTACATGCAGAGGGTCTGCGAGAATAAATATGTTTGACAAACTTTTCTGGCAATGCTACTGGTTATCCTCCTCCTATATAGCATATTTTTTCCGTCTCACAATATTCTACATGTGTTTTATTAAAAATAATTTGTATTCCGATTATAAGTTATAAGTAGGTATGCACATTTTATTTTCGGTGGTGTAAGCGAGTTAACGAAACTTGCTCTTTAACTGATGAAATGAATGTTTGTAGTAGAAGCAGAGAATCTATTTGTCTGTCTATCATTAGAGGAGGTCTGTGCATATTTATGCAACGCGCAACCGCAATTATCTGCTTGAAATTTATGCAATGAGCAAATCAAACTTGAACGATATCCAGTTCTTTAAATGTAATTCAGCATTCTTTGATGATAGAAAGACTCTCTGCTCACATTATTGCGAGGAGGCAAGCGTAGGATGAGATGTATAGTTAGGGCATTGTGAGAAAATTCCGGATTCGTAAATTACAAATTCCATTTATTTGCAATAAAGACTAAAGATACATGCATGCTCTAAATTTTAACTACATAATAACTATTTCTGCCGTCGTGTGTATGTGCCATTTTTTCGGCCGATTTCGAAATGTCCTCTTGAATGGAATTCTTGCCACTTCTTATATGCATAATAATATCTGCCTTGCTTTTAAATCAAATCAAAACTGCATTTCACTTTTTGGGCCTCCTCAAATCAGTATAATGATGAGGAAAGCACTTTGTTTTTAGTTCGTTGAACGATTCACAAATATTAATATTTTAAAATATTTTGATATAAAATAAAGTTTCTACTAAAAAAGACTAATGTTATTTGATACATCTTTAAGCTAATGTTCCGCCAGTATGCTCTCTGTATAATATGTATCCATTTAATCAATGTATTATTTGCAATGAAAAATAGTTATTCTGGGTAGTCGAGGTATATATGTTCCTATGTACAATGAATATATTTTTTACTATAGTTTACATCTATTTGTATCTCTCAATGTTTGAAAAAAGTACTTCGTGTCGAACGTTGGCACTGATGCCTCCGACCCGTCGTTACGACTTCGGAACAGTGGAGCCGGAAAGTCCCTGGCCGTGGGAGAATAAAAAGTGTTTCTCCACGACAAGTGTATAAGAGGAGCATTCACATTTCACATTATGTGACTGAATCGCACAAGCACAATTTTTAAAATCTCTCTCCGAGAAATGGTATACTATACTACACTAGAATAAAGTGTGTTGGCTGGCAATATCATCATACGTAACCAAGAAAACATTTGAAATCTACGTAAAAAATAATAGAAAGAGTATTTCAGCGAAAACATTGACAACTGCTTTGAAAATTGCCTAAACGATTTGTAGAACGTTAAAGGTATTGATACCTTCATTTCGTAGGCGCATTTTGCCAGTGCATTCTTGCTTCCGCTGTGCTAAGAACTTAGTTAGTAATATTATTACGTACGTCGCTTCATGCTCGTGTTGGCATTTGGAATTACACTTTTGTCATTCAATACTTCTCTACCGTTCTTGTGTTCGTTTTGAAGTAAAAGCAAAGGCGGTGATGAAGTTCTGAAGCACTTACGTGATCGTGATGGCAAAAAGGATGCTTCCTGTGTGTTTGGTATAAAGAGGAGCATGAGGGTGTGGGGTTTTGGTTTTTACACATTTTACATGCTCATATGTGTAGTGGAAATGGGTGATGCTTCCCAATTGCGATTTGTGTTTATTTCTGGAATATAAACAAGCAAGAAGCATTTAATTAAAGCATTTGGTATATAGGTATGCATTTTAGCAGTTTCTTGTGGAAGCATACACTATATACATTCATGTATGTAGCTAGTCTATATTATATTTTTCGCCATTTCGCAATGAATCAGTGTCGTTGTCGTTATAATATGTGGCAATGGGGCATGTTCTGTGTACGTTGGTTCGAAAGCAAAAATATCACTGTTGAGAGCCAACATCTCCGTCGTCCAACGAATGCTGCCGCCATGCCGCTGCTAACAAACATGCAATAATATTTGAAAATCCTGGCATGGCATGTATTGTAAAAAATGATGAGGCACTCTGGCATTCAGATCGAGTCATTAGCAGTGATGGAAAATTAAAAAGCGTTACACTAACACACACACATAAATTTACACATGCACCTACCTACTGACGGGAAATGTGTAAAAATAAAAACAATATACAAACATTCGAAAGATAAGTACGGAGGAGGCCTGGTTGATTTCCGATTTTTTCTCCCGAGAAAGACAAGCTGACTGCGAGAGGATTTTTCTCTCTCTCTCTCTCTCTCTCTCTCTCTCTCTCTTTCTCTCACAATAATAACACTGAATTCAACTATCTATAAACAGATATTTTTATACCCCGTTGAGGAGGTGAATAAGGATAACATAAAAAGTTGGTGGAGGTTTCGATCACTTCCAATACGTATGATCTTTCTTTGAAAGAAAAATGATGATATCATTAACATTTTGCCAACCAGTAGCGAAAAAAACTGTTTGATTCTTGTTGTTAGTTTTTAACAAGATCAATCCTTGGGTGCTGCTTAAAAGTTGAGCTGATGAGATATACGGCATACTACGGACTATTTTGTTAAGAACGTAGTTTCCTTTTTTCAACTGGTCATGACTAGAGTCATGGTCATGAATGAGTCATGAGTCATAACTAGTCCCCTTAAAATATACACGAAAAGGCTAATGATCATGTTTATATTCCGAAATTTCTATTCTTATGCTGAACACACCGTCATTTCCTGTACGCATTATGACGCCGGTATACATACGACGCGAGACCAGGATAATTCCTTGGGGCAACATGGGAAGTTTGGAAAAAGGTGTGAGAAAACTATCAACTAGGTATATAGGTATGCGTGTAACTGCATAGGCGATGGAGTTTCATAGCCTATTGCGATTTTAAAACTTCATTGCCCTACACACTTAAGACGAAACAAAGGGAGCATAATGTTATTAAGTGCTTCTTTCTGTGAGTCTTCTAATAAGTTTAAAAGGAGTTGAGTATCGAAAAATAAATTGTACTCTTACGGTATAAAGAGGATATCACAGTAAAGATATCATGCCTGCAAAACTGACAACGAGTGTAGTGTAGCAGTCCATGTAAATCCTCATCTCCTTCATCTCATCTCAAGCTGCTAAACTAGACTCAAGTAGATACATCGTTTTTCATGCCATGATTTTTGGAAGTCAAACGTGGCTTTAGAACTTGTTTATGGAGTTTGTCCTTTAATATTCCACTCTAGTATGTGCTTACAGCGCTGGGGCATGTCTTGTGTCCGGATTGACTGTTTTGTAGCAGATTCAGCCAGCTCATCCAAAAATAGCAGTTCAAAAGTTCCTTTTTCAAGAGTACTCTGTTGAACACAGATTTTTAAACGTATGAGTGTAAACATTGATTATATTCTTCCAAACGGAGATTTCACCAGCAGCAGTTCGGGCTATTCTATCTGAATTCCATATCTTTCGCATAAACATTTTTCGAAGTGATAATATGCGATGTAATAATGCTATCTTTTTGCTCCGATACTTTTAATGGTACATTTTATCAATAGATTCTGCTTGTTTGTCTGTCCCTCTGTGTGGCTGGACCAGAGTCGGTGTCGACAACCGGACACAGTCAAGTTATTAACCACTACATACCATAAATTAATCCATAATAGTTAACAAAGTATATAAGAAATTCGCTAATGAATGTGTGTATGTTAAATTGGAGTCAGTTACAAATATGCGCATTTCTTTCAGGCTTAAAACATAGCATATAAATTAGCACACAACGGTCACGTGCTACGTGGAGTTGGCTAATAAAACAAGGCAATGTTGCTTGTCCCTAAAATCAGCGAGGTTCTCGCTCCTCACATACATTTTATGAGGACCGTGAATGTCAATTCAATTATGGTGACCGGAAGAGTATTGGGGGTCTCATACATAAACAAGAGCAGCTTGTAATCATGAGTTCCATACAGAAGGATGGTGGATGAGTGCTCTTTTAGATAGAGATAATGTATGTGTTATAGATAAAAGATAATATAATACGATGAGTAATTGCTTAACGCTAAGATATGCTACTTGTAAATCAGCCAAGAAATGGTATCAACGTGTCAATGCAGATTAATGCTCTTTATCTCTTGTCGGGTTATTGATGGCCTCAACTCCACAAAAAATAGAAAATATGCTTATAAACGTGCAATTTTTCTGACTTTCGTACTATTATCTAGTTTCTAATGCTAAAAATGCTTCCTTGTGTACATTGTATACACTTAAGTAGTATTCAAGGCAAAAGAACTCAGGAATGTGTTATAGTAGTCGAGTCACAATAAAAATTTCATGTTTATTCTCCATTATAACAAAAACAATCACAATTTATGTTTAAATCATTCTACAAAATAAATTTTACCTTAACATATTAATGATGTTTCTCTACCTTACTCTCCTCAGATGCTGGTGGTGGACTAGTACTCATTGGTTTAACTACTATTCTGGATATGAACATGGGCCCAAAATTGCAAACAGTATTTGGCATAACGAGAATACCGAATCTGGTTCTCATAATACGAAATATACCAGCTCGTTCGAAAGGCTGAGCCATTTTCATTAAGCCAATTAAATCAACGTGCAAATCTAATACATCAGTCTCTTTAAGAGCATTCATAACTACTCCGTCGTTTTCGATAGGACTCAAAGTACACGTTGAGTACACGGCTGCGCTGCCTTCATTCTTGTTGAGCGCCCTGAACCCCGAAAGAAGAATCTCCTTTTGAGCCTTCACAAGGGACAAACGCTCCTTTGTGCGCTTAGATTTGAAAATGTTGTTGTCGACAACAGTACAGGAAACTCTGTCATTCAGACAAGGTACATCGACGAGCACTCTGGAAAATTCCTCCTTTGCTGGATAATCTCTTGCATTGGACTTGGTATATACAATTGAAGATGGATCGCTGGTCCCTGAAAATTTTCAAAAACAGGACAATTTTGATAACATGTATTGTTTCTTAAGCCTATAATGCACCCATCTACTAACAATAAAATGTACCTGTAAATTCCTTCATGATTCGCTTTACTCGATTAAGTCGAGATGCCTCTACATCATTACAGGTTATTGATTCTACGCTCATCGTGAATAGAGATAGAATAGATTTTGTTCCAGGTCCGGCACACATGTCAAGCAAATTAGTTCCTGGTCGCAAATCTAACGCAATGATTGGCAATATCGACGATCCATTGACACAAATGTATTCCCGATAGCCTAAAGTAAAAAGAATAATCAACTTTTTAAGTATAACTAATCCAAATGTTTATAATTTAAAGAAATTAGAATGTGATAGGGTAATACTTGTAGAACTATCCCTTGCAGCAGCAGGAAACATTAAAGCTGAACCATTTTCAAAGGAATACGGAGTCAGCAATGGCGGAATTTCCAAAGCAGAAATGGGCGATTTTAAGAATTGAATATCATGGTCGTCGCCCTTTTCATTTTCCCCAAAGTCTTCATCGTCTGGATCGGCATAGTTCTCCACGTAGGAGGCAAAGTATTCTGAATCAAACGTGAAGTCATCCACCCCTTTCAATTTAGTTGATGGCACAAAATCTGAGACCGCTGCAAAACATTAAACAAATTCAATAAAATTCACATGTTCCAAATATGCTTATAATCTCTGTAAACACACATTTACTGCCTGCAATCAAGCTCATAGCGCAATTATGGCGACTTACCCTGTGAAACGTCGGATATCACTCGAGTAAGTGGACCTTTGCCTAATGCAACGTCTTCTCGCTTACTAGTGGGCGCGTTTTGATACAAGACATCCATTTCTTCTGCCTTTTTACTAGCTGCAATGGCCTCTAGTGTCCTATCCAGCTGATGAAGCCGACCCAAGTCCTTCTTCATGTCAACTTCTTTCTTTTCGCCCTCCAAGATTGCTTGGTGCTGCTTCCACAACTCTTGAATATTGTAAGCCCCCATTTCCTGCAGCTTCTCTGCGATCGCACTGATGTTGGCGGTGAACGAGTTTGGAATCGCCATGTACTTTGGAGGTGCCAGCAGTCCCAACCTGAGTGAGGGCCACTGCTTTCCAAACACACTTGGATAAAAGTCATCGTAATGGCTCAACGCACGGTCCACGTTCGAGTTTTCTATTTTTAATAGTTGCTGTAAAACAAACATAATAGTAACAGTTAATACAATTATTCAAGGAGCAATTTCTGACGCACATTCATTATTACAATGACTATAAATAAATTTATGCTTCATTTAATTTCACCACTAACTTTACTAACTTACCCAGTGTATCTGCTTCTTCTTTCGAACATCTCCAGATTTCGTCAGTGGACGAGTGGCGGAGGAGAAGTTTCGACGATACATTGTTCCGTTTTGATTTTCTCAGGATTGACACCAAAATATCTTGTGACAATGTCCTTTGCGCATTTAAACTGTCATTTAAACTACCAAAGTGGACACAACTCAAAATATTACGTTATTCCTTTCGTCACACATAATATCCAGAAAAACTGGTCTAGTTTATTGCATCACTGAATAAAAACACGAAATCCCCGAAAACTGCTACTCTGTTTTGCACTGACAAATTGTCAGTGACAATGTGCATATCTGCTGATTGCAAGCTATTGTGTTGCTGAAGAAGTACATTTCGCCTTGGATACCCGCATTGCCGCTTGGTTTTGGAGGCTTTGTGAGATGAAATGAGTGATGCATCGGAGCAGCTTTGTATAAACTTGCATTGGAAGCTTGGCTCAATGCCTTTGTTCACCTCGCATTCAGGTTTAAGTGTCCACTGGTTTAAGATATACAAAGTGACAGTATCAGGGTCAGAGTTCAAATTGAGGATAAAGGAAGGGTCAGCAATAACGAGTTGTCCATAAGTTCATGTCAAAACTTTCCGACAGCAAGGTACATAGGTAAGGTAACAATGGCAAATGAAGAATAGTGGTGAGATGTGATGAAATCGTTAAACTGTTTAATGCTTCCGCTTTGTACAGCATAATATTATACGGCTTTATAAAATTAATTGGTATCGTTGGTGGATGCGTGGGTGTGAAGGATGATGAACGGTCAATTAAATGGATCAATAATTAAAGATTTCTGTAATTTGTACAAATTTCCTTGAGAAACTTTTTATCACTTGCTTTGCTTGCCTAGTCACGTGGAAAAAAAACTGCATAATAATTTGGTGTCATGAATGGGGCGAATTGGGAAATTGTAGGGAGGATGTGGATTACACTGACGGACTGACAATTATTGGGCACAAAAGATGAACTCTGTAGAAGATTATGTAATAAAATGACTATTTATAATAGTAGCAATTACTTGCGCGTGAATTTTGTATTGACATTTTTTTGACAATGGCTGTCATACTTGGCAAGAACAATTGGCAGCACGTTACTCGCAATAAATAATAATAAATATTAAGCCATAATCGAATTTAATTAAAGGTCTCACGTAATCATGTATAATAAAAAATCGAAAGGATGTACATACATATGTAGGTGGACATTGTCTTTTGTAGGAGCCTTATAATTATCGGTGCATGTAAGGAGTATTGTATGCATGAACAAACTAGAATCAACCTCATTGAAGCCTTTGTTACAATTTCATCCACATTTTTATCGTTATATGGCCTGCAACAATGGCAGATATGGCAGAGCATCCCAACGCTCCATACCGGTTTTATTGTTAGCAGCGATAGAATAGCAATTGAATTTCATATAAAAATATTTCAGACTTGCCAAGAATTTATTGCTACTTCCTATAACATTAGTTATTACTCGTTTCGTCTGATTTGTGAAGATTCCCAAGTTAGCGTTTAGTTGAAGGGCTCGGACTTTTATACTATACTTAACATTAACACCACATTTTGCGCAAGTATTCACTTTTGGATAATAGATAATTGTTATTGCTGTGATTGAATTTGAACAGCAGTTAAAACGGGAAGCTCTATAAACTGTTTAAAAAGAAGAAGCAAATTCGAAAAAGCTAATGAATGAAAATATTATAGAATGCGTATCTTTAATTAATGATAAATTATTCGATAGATTTCCTCTCAATAAAACATTATTACGTTGTTGATACCTACTTACAAGAATGTTTTTTAAACTGAGGCCTCTTTAGGGCGGTGTGGCAGCGGGCGTAATGCGGAAATAGTTTTTCTTAAATGCAACTTCGAAAAAAAGTCTTTTCCTAGTCGCGTCCTGTCCTTTTCACCCTGTCTGCCTCATCCCATCAATGTCATTAAAGACAATATTAGCTCAAAATTGCATGTTCCTCCTGAGATCATAAACATAAAATATGCAATTTTCACTTTATGACGTTCTGAAAATGATGGTTTCTATCGAAAGTGGAAATTAAAAACATATTAATTTCAATTTTGCCAAGGAAAATCTGTCATGTTTCCTGGTTTATTGCTTATATCAGCTTATATCATATAGTCAATATTCCTCTCTACTCGACGAGCCTCAAGTGTAAGACCTTTCATTATCATTTTTTAACTATCCACCCATGCATCAGCACCCATTTTAGCTATCGTCATCATCATCAGCGCATTGTCATGATCGAAATCCATATATGCCCATTTCGTGTTGCTGCGTTGCAGCTCAGCCATAGTTTTATCATTTTTTTCACAATTTTAACATTGCATCTGTAATGCGGATGACGACGCCACACTCGACTTGTAATACTTGAATTTATAATATCGTTGTCTGATCGTATAGCCTGCAACGCTCTGACAGTAAGAGTATTTTATGCCGAACCAACAATGCATTGATTGTTGTGAGCACGCAACTTCCCCCCAAAAAAGCGTTACAATGGATTGCATAAAGATGTCATGCAGGTTACGTTATGATGAGCGCACATCTCTGAAGTTACTTCTTTCTTTTGACAGACTAATATTATGTGTCATGAGTACAAGAAGTAATCTGTTAAACATGTACAGTCTCTCATCGAATCTTTCAGTGAAATTATTTCTGAAAGTTGGTGGAAGAAGAAGAAGAGAAGATTTTGTTAACAATAATTAATAATTGTAGTCTGGTAATAATAACATCACCAGCAGAATTACAAGTAACACCGACAAACAACGAACCGCGCAGTAGTTGGTAGTGGCTTCACTTTTGCTTTGAGCCTTCGTCATCAATGCGCTATCATTGTCATCAGTGAAAATATGCGTAAGTAAAAGTACAAATTTGGGTGCCATGTCACAACAACTCCATCCACTCGCGCAATACTAAACATTTTTATTATTATTTCCTCCATTTAAAAACTTCATACCTATTTGAAATTCGTCCAAGTTAATATGCAAAAAATGAGGATAATACAGAATGTTTATAAGGTACCTATTTTATGATGACTTTATTTTTATGCGTGTATGTACAAAGTCTTTGATACAACTGACCAGTTGACCGGCGATTAGAGTGTGTGTGTGGTCAAAAGAAAGGAATCTGCGTAAAATATAATATGTGCACAAGTACTTAAATTTCATCGCTGTTTGCCTTTCCATTCGAATTCCTAATTTGGCGTCGAGTCATTGTCAATGAATCCATTTATATTGGCGAGAGTGTGAAATAGAAATGTGGCTGGCCATTTTTGCTCCAAAAATTGTGATCATGCCATTAATTGTAAAACCCTCAAAAAGCTCATGACCCCTGCAAAGTGAAGAGGAGGCTTTGTCTGTAATCCAACTTTTGAAAATACGGACCAATGGACAGATTCAAAGGTAAAAAAATTCGCACTGCGAGGACTCTCATTCAAAAGAAGATGCATCCGCGTCGTTATGACGTCGTAAACTAAGGCAATGAGATCAAAACTGATTATATCTGTTAGGTGAAAAACTGACGTTTATGGAGTTAAGGGCCAACAATAAAGATTGGATCGTTAAAGATTGTGAACGGAACGTTGGCCCTCGAGCGAACGCAATTACTATATATTTTTATTGATATTTAAGTCTCCACCACCATAAAGTATCTTTGTGTTTATTTAGAAACACAAAATCATTTCCCCAAACTTTCATGAATTTTAAAAAAAAAAAAAACAAATTGGACCTACTCAATGATGACGACACCGATATAATCATCGTTTGTTCAGTAAAAGCGGATCGTACTGTTGATCATACACTTTTTCTATATATCAAACTTGTGCGTATATGCAAGACCATGTGAAATGTGAAGGTATTTGCATTACAACACAACTACATACATCGATTCAGTACGGGTCAAAAGGCTAATTTGTATTTGAAATGGTCTGTCGGGGTTAATAAAATTATGAATGCTGTATAAAAGCGACTCTCTGTACAAAACACGTTTACAGCATTTACTTACAAGGAGAAAATCCTGTTGTGTTTATTATTTTTAATGAATAATGCACAATTTCAAAAAGTTTTGCACATGTACATATCTCTCCGTTTATGTCAAATAAAGGATATACACTATTAATGACATTTTAAATACATCCCTGGTAAAATCAATGATGATTACCTATGTGGGATTCGCCACCTCTTCTACGCTTTCGTCGTTTACTTGAAAAATGCATCAGTCAGATATTTTTCGTTTAAAATTGTACGGCTCTGCGTTGGTAAAATGCTGCCTAAAATGTTGAATGACGCTAGACACAAAGAAAAATATTGGGTGATTTACTTGATGCTGTCAAGAAAGGGTGGACAAGCGGAGGGTTAGTTCCTGCCTTGATCGCAATCATCAACATCAATTACAGTCATTGAACAGACGGAAATTGAAACAAAATACAATTATGTTCGTTGCTCTCGTAATATCATCATTTGCGACGAACATGTCAAACATTTAGTTACACAGAGTCACCACCACCACCACAAAATGCAACTTTGATTAAGCACAGCAGGTGCAACGGTGCATGTAATAGTTTTTCCCCGGTGGGCGCAAGCTTAACGTTGCATGTCACCCGTATTGCTAAGAAAAAAAGCCAACAATAGACAAAAGTGACTAAAAAGAATCGTGCATAACGATTAACGATAAAAAAGAATTTGTTATCTTTCATTTGAGTCATCACAGAAAAGGATATCGATATTACAGCCCTTCCTAGCACAATTATGCACGTAACAAACATTCATAAAATATACTTGGTTATGTGTATGCATGTATGGCTAATTGCTACTGATGATATTTTTAAAAACTATTGCTTAATTATTTGTATAAATGTGCGATAAAAAATGAAACTCGTACTAAATGTTATAGCCAAGTTCTCTAGCAAATTACTAGTAATGATATTATGATAATAGGGATGTCTGTCTGCTGCGTGATAACGCTTTGTGGTAATAATAATAACGTTTTGATGTTCTCAGAGAGATGCTTGTAGGTACCTGCACCGCATAATTTACTTATCAATCATATCATTCGCCATTTAGCCGTAAACCTTTAAAAATACATAACATTGCGCCCTAAAGTTAGATTTTTGGATTTTTCAAACTGTGTACACGCAGCCTTAAATCTTCCTTGAACAAATTAACGTACTATAATATATACACACACCCTTTTAGTATATATCCATACATGTTCTTCTGTGTAAAAGCCTTAAACGGTTTTTTACATACAGCGCAAGTGACTACGGCTTTCGTGCACTTAAATACCTACTTACTTAGAATGGGATGCAGTCGCTCTCTTCTAGGTTTGAACGTAACACAAATTAAATACATATCGTATACCCGTTGCAAATTATCTGTTGTTATGTCAGTGGCGAATAGCTGGTTTTTACACGCTTGTTCAAATTTTACAACATCAACTTCTATCTTGTTCAGCTAAACACTTTAAACACATTTAAGGCTACAGAGCACTTATGTGTACACATCAGATCTCGTTCGTCTCATGAGAGAGTGAAAGTCAAGGTACATGCTTGCCTGCTGCACTCCTTGCAAACATTATTTGGACAAAAAGAGATTTCCTTAAAGAGATAACCGCGACTCCTACTATGTCCATCATTTTACACATCTATTTTACATCATAATATTTAGCATGCCAAACCGTCTCAGCAAATATTATAAAATTTCTTGATTATAATATGGTATAGGTATACATTTCCTTCGTGCTAGTCATACGTACAACAAGTATAAATGAGACATGACCTTAGGCCAAGTTAGATCAGATCCGTACTCTGAACTAATGTAACTCACTGGCTGACAGCCACTGCGTTGTTACTTCTCTTAGCAGTTGAGTAAGATGAATGGGATGCATTTTTTGTTATTTCCCCTTAGCTACACAAAAATACAAAAAAAATCTCTCATTCATCTATAATAGGATGTATTTCAAAAAAACTGCACCGTGCCGTAGTCCCAAAAGATTTTGTGTAGTTGTGGCAATAATGGCAAATAGTAATAACAATTTTTATAATGTGATTGCTCATGTTTACTTGTTTGCTTTTTTTTCTAAATAAAGTAATGTTGTATGCCGTTTACAATCCCTTCCACGCACATACGCATAAATAAACAAGAAAAAATGATCACAAACATCAAAGTTTACTGAGATTTGCATATTTGTACGAAAAATAAGTATAGTTATTTGAGTACTTATAAATGCCTTTATCTTCTAGAAAAACATAATAAGTAGCATTACACTAAATTCTAAATACTTGTTGGGTGATTACTGCTCACCACCACCACCTCTAGATCTACAATTGTTTTTTTTTTGAATTTTAAAGCGTATATAGAGATATGATTTTTTTCTGTTTAATAACTGCTATTGTCTTGTAGAGCATGCAATAAATGTATGATTTTTTTCTAATGAAGTACATGTAAATTTTTAATCACTACATTCTACTTAAATTTTTTTCTGCATTCTTTCTCCTTCTTCCTCTATTAATAAAGCAAAAAATATATATTTCATCGTAGCATTTTTCATTCCACATCATAGATTGATGAATTTGAAGATAATTTATCATTGTTATGCAAGGAGCATATTGGCAGAAACATAAATGCTTGATCTGATTCAGAGAGAAATGATACATTTTTTTCAAAAGAAAAAAAGGAACTAAGATTTTATAACAACATTATTATGGTAATGTATCAATGATTTACAATACCAAGCCTATAATGCGTAACAATTACAATTTAAGTGCATGTATCAACAAATCGCATTAACATATTGCTGATTAAAATCATTCACGCATTCTGGTACACACATCATTAAGCTCCATACATCCAAATTTGGCTTCCGACTCACTAGCTAGACCTGCAGTAGGAGAATTAATATCTAATGTTTAAAAAACAGATCATTATCAACCCACCCTCTGCAAACTAGTTACTTTTGGTCTATTGAGTCCAAAAAAGAAGTTCCTGTAATAATTGTTCAAATTGTTGCATTATTGCATAAGCTTTTCAAGTAGGAAACAAAAAGATTCTCGAAAAAGAAAGAAAGAAAAAAAACAATTCAATTCTAGAAGCATGTTTAAAAGATTTATGACAGCAAAATTCCCAATTATAAATTTATTTTTTGCAGCTATATAGCAGCTATATACGTATATGTCTACTAAAAGCAAGTATTGGCATGGTTATAACGGAGAAATAAAAAATTCACCACATCTGACACACTACTTCCGACATTTATCAGTTTTCCACACAGCATCAATAATATTTGGAGCGGTTACGCAGCTTTAAGCAGTAATTCAATTTGTTGCATCTTTTTTTGGTGCAAGACAATGCGAGCACACACACGTACACGCGCGCGGAGCACACACATTTATTGGATTAATTGCTAAAAGGTAGGTAAAAAAAGTGCAAGTGGGAAACTAAATGGTGTAGTTTGCTCACGTAACGTCTTGAATGCAGGTTGTTGTGTCAGATCAAGTCAAATCAACCAATATTTAGGTAGGTAGGTAATCTGCTTTTACTTGATGTCTGGGTGTGGTGGTGGTTGCTGCCACGTTATATTGCTTTTTTCTTATACACTGATGTGGTGTGGTCAACCGGACAGGTCACCACCTATAGCTTCTTGTATCGCATCAAAGCGTACAAAAGTGAACCAACAACGGCGACACCACTACCACCACCGCTACCACCAACATGAAAAATTCAATCAATAGAAAAAAATACGTTCAAACAAAAGTAAATTAATGGCAGTTCTCTGAGCTTTGGAAAAAAAATCATCACGATCGAGTTCGATTTACTAACCCAACAAACAACAACAATGTTATGTTGGCAATATATATATATATAACTAATAGGTTATGTAATGAATGAAATGATATAAGCTATGGCGTGTGTATGTACATAGAGCCACACCATATACTATAAACCGCTATAATATGGATTGTTTTCATTTTTTGTGGTAGGTAGTAAGGTAGGCGGATATCTTTTAAAAATCTAGTGTATTTTTAAAACGCACGTGACCTGTGTGCGCCGATAACATTTTTGTGTAAAGGATTACTATTGCGTACAGTATTGATGAATGCAGTACTATTTAGGTGTGCATTTATGATCAATATGACCACTCATTCATTTATTAGCTGCTGATGATTTTTTATTTTATTTCTTGACTGCCTGCCTCTCTTTTGAACTGATTGACTTCCTGATCCGCAATGAGTCAGGATGTATTTTTGCGAATAACCAAAAGACAGAGAGAGGGAGAAGAACAAATGACGATGACGACGATTGAGTCAATACCATCATCAATCGTTGTTCTCGCAGTACTAGTCATTATTACCACCCCATCCACCATCACCACCACCACCACTCTTGCTACTACTACTGCGCCATGCCATCATCATCGCAAATCATTACCATCCCACATTATTATATAATGATAATTCTTTTGATTGTTTGATTCAAAAGAAGTGAAATCACCTGGATTATTATTATGCACGTTGTCTTTTGTGTTGTTGTTTATGCTCGTTCTGTTATATAAACTGCACCCGTTCCCACTAATTATGAATTACAAAGTGCACTTCACGTTGAGCACATATATACAATATTATGTCTTTGCCGATAATTACACTTCTTTTGCGTTATTGCACCATTTCATCATCATCATCATCATGAGCATTCTCAAAGAGGAACGTCGATATGATTGGTGATGAGCGTGTCGACAACATAAATGCTACTGTCCTATACCGCAATTACCATAATGCATTATTAATGTATAATGTATACAATTTTATAAAGCTTAATACGACTTTTAGCAAACTGCTATAAAGTCTTATTATAAATTCATGTTATAGTGTATCAACAACAAACAAAATAAGAGTAAAAAAATAAGTTCACCAAGTACATACGGTAGGTAGAGAATGCCCGATGACCACAACAAAGATAAGGAAATTGGTAGGCTGCTGGTAATTGCTAGGTTGTGCGTCCTGAATGAGATAATTTGTTAGTTGTATTCATTCATCATCACTGATAATAGTAACGGTGACGGTTGTAGAAGGAGTAATATGTAGTAGTAGTGGAATACTGTATTACACACATAAATACGTGCGTGCCACTACCGCAGTCATCATCAGTCGGCTAATTTTTAATTTCCCAGTAGTCCCACCGTTAATTTAACCCTTAGACACGTACGGACGACGAACAAACTGTTTACTCTGTGAAACTATATCGCCGTCTCAAAGTACAAGCTGTACAAGTAGTTGTAATAATAATAATAATTGTCGTCAGCCGCGTGATGGATTTATCATTCAAACTCAATTACAATTTTGATTTAGGACTTTTTCCTCACTTGGAGTTTGAAATATGCGCATATCTTGAATTTTTTAGTTCAAACAACCGCAGAGTTTTTTTTCCTTACAAATTAAAGTCACTCCCAAAAAATGTCATAGATAATGTTGCCATTCAGGAAAGGAATGAGGAGGCATAGAGCCCTAATTTAAGCGTCATGAACAGAACATTAATTCTTTTACATCATTTAGGACATCTTTCACAGGAAAAGTGTGGAAAGCATTTTAGCGCTGTAAAAAATGACATATTTATGGCGACCCATACATAAAATATGACATTTTTTTCAGAGAAACAGTTTAAGTAAGTAAATAAAAGAAATTTTAAAACTGCATAATGAATCTGATGATGTTGCGTTCGTGACAGCTTCTTGTTTTTAGCATTTTCCAATAAATATTTTCATAATTATAAGCAGCACGCAAAAAATATATGCATTTTGGTAGGTTAAGTACCCACAGAGCTAGGCAAACATCCATAGTAAATATATAGTTCATTCATTTTTACATTACCGCAAAAGTATTCACTAGGGGGATATCACATTAGCACATTTACTTACTTTGTACAATTTTTTCTGCTGTTATACATCTTTTAATTTCTCACCTACCTGTAACATCCATTAGCTTTACTAGTTAAAACTTTAACCAGTCATGACGCACATACATAATAATCAAAAGCCCATTAAATTCGCTACTATATCAACTAGCTAATGTAAAGTGAAGGTTTCTAGAAACCTTTTGAAAAACATTACACCTAAGCCTCCTCACGCACATTCTAATGAATCGACACTTGTTGTTGCCTGCTGCAAAGGTCTCGACTAGGTGCAACATGGATGTATTGTACAAATTGCAAACTCAAGCTTTATGGTGATGTGTGTAGATAACACACTATGTAGTATCAATATCAGGTTATCAAATTATAAGATTACAGCCTGATCGAAGACTTATAGGCAATTCATAAGACAGCGCTGCACTACAATGATGCATGCCTTCCTCAGCTTTAATCGCATTTATCCTGCTTGCTACTCACGGACGTGTTTTTTTTGCTAGAACTTTTAAAAAATACTTGAATTGTAAACATCAGTAGTATTATTGCTTATACGTGTAGATCATGTTACATTTCTCTCTAGAAACGCTAACACCTTCAAGTTGTTGGTAGCTTGTTTCTTGTTTTATGGTTCTTCTAACAAGCCGTCTAGTCAGTTCTCATTATTATTATATTGCCAAGAATGTGATACACTGTTATGAAATTTTAGTTTTGTGCGAGGCTAATTAAATCAAGTAAAGCAAATGAAAACAGCATTAGTAAAGCATTATGTAGATAAACCACGTATGCATTTGTATGAATCGTTTTTAATAATTTGCGGTACCTATGTAAATATTGAAGTAAAATAAAAACGCAATGAAATAAAACCATTTTCGTCACTTTTTGTGGCTGCATAATTTGGATTTATTGCTTCTCACTATAAATATGTACATTAAACTGTACAAAATGCTCTGGTGTGGATTTATGCTTTTGATGACAGAAAAAATGGTCTCTTGGCACAGATTTTACGATGCCATGTCAGCAGAGCACTTATGTAACCGACAAGTCATTAAGAATAGGTGAAACAAAAGATGCAATATTTTCTCTATAAAAAATAAAGCAAATACTTTTGAATCGTTTACTGCACTTTTATGGCGATAAAGATGTATTAAAATGACTTAAGGAACAACAGCGGAATAAGCACAAAAGCTTGTGGACACAAATAACAGGATAGCGACAACGAAATCGAGAGTACAAAAAGTGCAAGTTGCATAGTTGTGCATATCACTTAGGAAGAATGAATGATTTCAAATGAAAATGTATAAAATATAATCCTTCGTGCTGATGCCTAAGTCAAAATCATAATTACTTACACACACACATACTAAGCGCGTATGTGTGTAAAGGTAATGAAGTGTTGAGTATTTTTTTTTTTTGCAAAAAAAGTAGACTAAAATCAACTTAGCATGCGAAATAAAATACACATAATATGCATATCTACCTAAGCAATAATACTTTGAATTACCTGTGCAGCTATCATAACTTTTCAGAGAAAACTGTAGGAATTGTGTTGTACTAACTTAAAAGATTAGTTAAAATTTATCGACTCGATTACACTATTGATTTGATCGAGAACAAGTGCACGCTGCTGCTGTTGCTGATGCAACTGCATCTTTTAAGACTTCTGGGTACGCTGCTCCTGTCATTTCTTTGTATTTGCTCTGTCAATTTGATACAAGAGGACTGACAATGAGTTGAGTACTTTGCAACCTGCAAGCAAGCATAAACCTGTTGATGTCCCACAGCTTACTAATTAATATGTCTGCAATAAAGTACATTATTACGGTACAGCTGCGGTTAAACAGGTATCATAATCACACTTTGTGTTGTTTAATGTTTAACTGTTTGAATGGGCAGCAACATCAGCGATAGTGACATGATAAGTATAAATGAGAGATGATGGCTACGCTGTGCTGGCAAAAACATCTTTTCTTTTCTGCTGATATGCGATGCTTTAAAGGGCAAAGTAGAAAACTGAGAATTATGATTACTTTTTAGGAAGCTGTTGAAATAAAGTAACATTTTAACTTACTATAGCAGCAGCAACAACAACAACGCCGAGCTGCGTAAAGGCTAAATCATCAAACTCAAACAATCAAATTTGGTAATGCAAATATCATGCAAAATGTGTAACCACATATTATATGTTTGCTTACCTGCCCTGTAAACATGTAAAAGTATATTTAGGTATATCTAAAGAAAACACAACGCTGTGTTTGGCATTGTATTATGCCAGACGCCAACTCAACTAAAAAGGGCTCCTCATTGAACTCTGAGAACCTTTGAGTCAAAATAAAATGAAAGGGATATCTTCGAGTTTTGTTATGTTGGGGTGGAGGAAACTGCAAAATGTATACGCAATATTTAATATGGATGGACGGAAGAAAGGGAGAGAGATATAGGTACATACATATACATTTTGGCAGTGTTACTGTTACTCTTTCTAACTTCTTACTTGACCTGTTGGACTGGGTCACTGGACGTTTAGTGGTTCTTGCATGCTGAGTATAATACATATACCTTATCTAATCATTTATATTAGAAACAGACAGATCTTTTCTTACTTTATTTTCTTTAGTTAATGTTGCTGTGGAAACTGAGAGGAAAGCATGATAATGCATTATTCTTTACGATACAGTATATACCTATCACATTCATTCATTTCAATTGTTGAGTTCGTTTATATCCAATAATCAAACATGTCTAAAAGTGCATACCTCTCTGCCCCATTCCTTAATACCTATACGACCTATGATCTTTGAAATAAGCATACAGTCACGAAACACTAAATGTAACATACGAGTAGTTACGTGTATTAAAAAAATTGTATAATATTTAGCGATTTACCAATTGACAAGAACAACAATGATATGCGCTTGTGCTATATGCACACATTGTAAAATGTACAGGTAAAAGGTGAACAAAGTCGCGCACGTACCACGTGAGTTATCGCATAAGAGCACGCCGTGCCACCACCACCGCCACTGGCGCCACTACAACTACCACCAACAATGAGATATTATTACGTTACCTGTACTGCGCGTCGCAACGCAACAATATTATAGTTTTGCTCTCTGTGGCTGATGCAAACGTACAATCTTTGTTGCTCTGCATCGACAACGTAACAACGTGTGAACGTATTTAATGATAGCGTGTGTACATATTATAAAACGACGCACTCCCTCATGGTCAGTGCGGAAGTTGTAGTGACAGATTGGTTTGATTATTAAAACAACATGGAGTGCCGGAAAATTTTTTAGTTCTTTTCACACCAGTGATGCGGTAACATTAAACACAAGTGGTGGTGAAGGATTAGTGTGGCGGTTACATAACGAATACACACTTGTTGCAGTGATCAACGGCCAGTTCAGTAGTGATGATGATGCAATAGCGGCGAGTCCACTGATCGGAATTGAGCTCTACATTTTAATCCATGTAATGTGAAATTTATCAGGATCAGTTACAAGAGTGGAAGCAGTTTCTTCAGAGAAAAAACCGTTGGTGCTGAGGAGCTGTATTTTATAGTGTGGACTTTTTTTTGTTAGGTGAATTGTGAATCAGTTTCGGTTTTATTAACTACATTTACTAAATATGATAAATTTGAAAGTGTGCTATGTAGAAAAATATTATAGGTCGGTGTGTTCTCAAATGTGAACTGTTAAATAAAATATATATCGGATTTCAGTGAATAACTGATTTAGTACTCTGTGGTTTCTTAATAGTGTTGTGTCTCCAAAATGGGAGCCAGCAAAATGATTGTTTTTGCAAGTGTTTTATCTTCTTTGGTGCTGCTTTGCCAAGCAGTGTCCCCGATGACCCCAGAGGAGCTGAGGCAAATCAGGGATTTCACGGCGAAAGCACACATGAAACGGTTACAAAATTTCCCCGATCAAATAATGACGCCGTCAACTCACTACCTCGGCAGAAGACTTCCAAATAATCAAAATGTTGACAAGCAGCCCACAATTTTCATGCAAGCTCCCACCAACAATGCTGCTGTGGCTTCAGTAAAGCCCACTCCTTTTCAGATTGAGCCTCAGCAAGCGGGTGCTGTCCAAAACTACCTAGTTAACTACCCAATTACTACAAACACCATTCAACCGCCCCAACAATTTTTCCAACAAAGACCACAGCAACAACAACAGCCCACTATTCAGTTTGTGCCAGCTCAAAATGTTGGTCAATTTAACGGTCCCCCAAGAGGACCACCTCCACCACACTACAAGCGCCCATCCTTCTTTTCTTTCGGTGGCCCCGAATCCTCTCCTCCCACTTCTCTTCTCGAATTTTTCTTCCCAAAGAGACCCTCCCGCAGACCACCAAGCTTCCGACCTCCACTTCGATTTGAGTATCCTCAAAATGCCCCCAACCCTGCAGTTCTCCAGCATCACCAAAACTTGCACTCGGTAATGGCTCAACAACATCTTTTAACTGTCCAGCAACAGCAACAACAAGCAC
Organism: Sinella curviseta; assembly: GCA_004115045.4. Lineage (NCBI taxonomy): Eukaryota > Metazoa > Arthropoda > Collembola > Entomobryomorpha > Entomobryidae > Sinella > Sinella curviseta. Next base: position 17,351,360 of record CM065489.1, on the reverse strand, counting down.
AACAACAGCAACAAATACAAGCACAACAGCAACAACAAATACAAGTCGGTCAGCAATCCGTTGTGCAGCCATCTACTGCTCCTATTACTGCCCAGTCCACAACTGTCAAAAATACCCTTGGTGCACAGGTTAATCCCACTGTGGTTGCACCATCTCCAGTTGCCCCAGTTACTAATCCAACTGTTAACGCCCATCTAGCCAATTCCAATGGTGCTCAATTTTCGCAACATAATCAGCAGCATTTCATTCCCGTGCATCATCCAGTACCTTTCTTTAACGCCAATCAGTTCCACCGAGAGGTGCCCATCTTTGGAAAGCCAGTTGGCAAGCCAAGACCTCCACAAAAGTTCCCTCCAGTTGGTCCAGGATTTGTACCTCAAAATCGACCAAGGGATGATATCAACTATATTCAAAAATATGCTGGCCCACAACCAGACTTTTCTTTCCTCAATTTTGGCCCTCCCGTGCCACCAGTAATTGCTGGACCCACATCAAACAGATTCGGTAGTCCTGTCAGCTTCAGTCATATTGAGCAAATGCCATTCCCACTTCAACATCAACAATTACCAATGCACATGGTTGTCCAAAGCCAAGAGTTCCCACATTATCATTTTACTACCACTTTCACCGCATCCAACAATGAGGGCCACAAAGCTCCAACAGGACCCAAGACTATTGTCAATACTCAGTATATCGCACCTTCCGTCCAGCCTCAAGAACAAGTCCAGGTTCAGGGACAGCAGACTGCCAACATCCAGTCCTCCTCTGTCAGACAAGTTCAAAGAGTCAAGAAAATCCGAACCCGTCCATCTACCTCACCCGCCACCACCACTCTAGCCCCACCCCCAACAACTAGCCCATCTCTTGGAGAAATCATTTTTGAATCCGCAAAGGAAACCAGGGAATTCCACGACAGTGCCAATCTTGCAGCACCCACAATTAGCAATCCTGAGACTGTTAATGTGAAACCCAGAAAGCCAAAGCAACATAAATCCCATCATCAACAACAGCAGCAGCAACAACAACAAGAACACCCTGGCTCGTTGCAAAAGGCTTCTGTCGAGACCAGCAGCGTCGTGCTTGCCCCCTTGGTATACACTGGAGACTCCAACGAACCAATTTCCACCTCCTCCCCACGCCCAATTACCAGCACCCTGGTATCCGTTAGCACCATCAGCACCACCACTCAAGAACCCTTCAAGCCAAAGGCCGTCAAGTCCAAAGGAGTTGTCGAGTTCCATAAGTCTAAACCCATCCATCATCATCATCACCACTACGAGAAAAGGGTAACCGCCTCTGGATCAGGCCTGGGCGCCGTTACCGTGGAACCTTTGAGAGTGACCTCAACTGGAACCGCCGCCACCGCACCCTCTACATCCAGCAGGATCACCCCGGGTGGGCGTGTTGTGACAACCTCAGTAACAAGTCGCGTTGTCTCAAATGGCCCCCAAAACTCGCAAAAACGCTACCGTCTGCGGAAAGTGAAAGTCCCGAATCCTGAAGCCATCAAGGCAAACAGCAACAAGACATCCACCACATCATCTTCCTCCTCCTCTTCTTCATTCTCCTCAACAACAAATTTCCCAACCACAACTCCCATCAGTACTCGCGTTCCCAGATCGACGACAACGTTTTCCTCTACAGAAAGCTCATTAACCACCACTACAACCGTTTAATGAGCTACGATTTTCGACTGTGTGTACAGCAAATAGCATATAATATATATACAAAATATATATAAGTGGTTTGTTATTCGATTATATAAAAAGTAATACACAGCATCAACGGGTATACTTGTCTCTTGTTCTGGTAATTGTTGTAATCGATTCTTTCAAGTTGATCAACGAGGAGAAGGTTAGGGGACGAAAAAAATGGTTTCTCTTTTACTCTGCTCCTTGCTGCTGTGATGTTGATGGCGGCGATCATCATCATCACCATCGCAGAGCGTCTTGTTGTAGACTTATCATCAACATGACCAAGAAGAGATGTGATGCGCGAGAGACAACAATGATCAACCTGTAAAGGATCTCGCTTGCCGCTTGACATTTTTTTTGCATATTCATTTTGCATTTTCTGATTTTTTTGTGTGCATACACAATGAATTAGGATGAGGAGCAGGTGTACCCACTTTTGTTATTTTGTTGTTTTTTTTACGTAGATAGCGGAACATGCCCTCTTAAATATTGTAAACGTTCACATTTTTTATATATACGATTTTAAATGGTGGTATACAATAAGTATGTACATTACTCACCAGACAGGTGTTTATTTTAGGTACTTATTATTATTATTTATCAATGAACTTCTTATTCTTCTTCTTTCTTTTTTACCTACCGATTCTTTAAAAAAAATATTACATCAAAACGAATCACAGTGTGTGCGACTGCGACTTTATCAAAAAAATTTATTCACGCTGTACTTCTTTTTTCTGCTTTACAGAGAGAACCAAAGAATTTTTGTGTGTTAGGAGAATGTAATATGCAACGAAAATAAAATTATATTCCTAGCACATTTCGTACAACATACGCCATTTACTGTACCGTGTTTTTTTTACTTTTTTTGTAAGGTAAACTAATTAAACGAAGCTATAATGTATGACTTTTTTTAGTAAGAGGGAAGAGTAAAAACAGAAATTTTGATGATGATGAGGATGCAGTAACACGCACAAACAAACAAAGATAAAATGTACCATAATAATAATAATAATAATCGTTAAAGGCTGCACTTTTCTTTAATTTTGATTCTTTTTCTCTTCAAAAGATAGATTGTACGTTTAATTGTTTCTATTATTATTGTTATTTATAACGACTACTACTGCAAATGAAAATTTGAGGCATTTGAAACATTAAACAGCACCAAGTTGAAATGGTTAAAAAAACATGGGATATCACACAGGATGCGTAATTACATGATTCGCCCATCATTTAATCGTTAGTGTTTGTGTACTGCTTTATTATTTTGTTGATAAATCAAAAAATAATTAGATCATCTCTTTTTTCAGTGAGTCAGATTCAAAGAACAGCATTAAGCAATCTTTCTACTAGAAAATGAACAACAGGCCTTTGAGGCTTTTAAATAGCAAGTTCTCTGGTTATCATCATTTTGTAAAAATTAGAGAAGAAACATTTGTAATAGGTATGAAAGTATTTTGGAGGAACATTAATCAATTTTTAGTAGCTACCGTTATCTTATATAGCCGCTTAAAGCAAACAAATGGGCCATTTTGAGTGCAATATATTAAAAGTAAAAATAATAACCTTTAGGATATTGATCAACTGATTAGCTGAAACAATATCATATACCAACGATATTGCCAACTGCCAGGCTACTTAATATAAAAAATAGTACTAGCAGCTAGCACGTCTACAAGCGGCGGTTGTTGCATGTAAAACTAGAAAAGCAATTATTGCATACGAGTTTTTCAAAGTCGTGATAAACAGTAGCAGAGGCAGTAGCGCTTACTTATCATCTTATTATCGATCACCATCATTATTGCATGTGATCTTTGTACTTTTTACAATCTTTATGAAAATTGACAAGACACGAAACGGTGTGCATTTTATTAAATAATTGATATTGAAAACACACTATCGCCGATCTAGATTTCTCGATATTGTAAACTATATACACTACAACAAGTTTCATTGTTTTTGCAAATTTGTACAATTCACGCACATTTCTACTGACTTTGTTGTATAATCTATTGATCAATATCTCATCATAGTGGCAGTTGTGCTTATCGCCTCGTGGGTTAAAAAAGTTGTCTTTTCGACTGCGTTAAATCACATTCTTAAAGACAACTAGTATTCCAGAGAGCTAATGTTTGCTAAGAATGAGAATGAAATAATTAAATCCTCATAGTAGTTGTTTCAATCCATTGAGCCCATGATAATTATTGCTATTTTGTGCATTGAGGTAACCAATTGCATATGGTACATAGTACATAATAATTAAGTTGTATCAAACACTACAATATTTTATAAATATCAAATACAAAAAATGTTGAAAATGCATCTTGTCTTTCAGCAAAACCGTCACGTTTCATGTTCATGTTTGTTGAACGCGCTAGAAAAGATTATGTATGAGTAATACCTGCACAATATTTTTTGCAATTAAAAATGGAATACTACTATTGAGCTAGGTCTAGTATGTAAAACAAGTAAATGTTTGATCTTTTCACATCTTTGTTATCCTTTCGATAACTTAAAGATCTACACAATTGTGGAGTAAAGCGTAACAAAAATTCATGAAGGGTGAAAGAAGCCATCGCAAAACTCACTCCTTAACAGAATGTAGTAAAACGTTTAGCTTAACGTCTTAATCTTAACAGTATGCTAGAAGTACCTGTCCAACAAGACGCAGAGTAGAGAATGAAAAGCAGAGCAAACAAAAATTCTCGGTGAACATGGTTATTCAATTCAAAACAATAAATGAAATGACGCTTGTTTGTTTTTTTGTTGCCTTCATTAAAAGTAGATTCGAATGTTACTACTATGTAAACCATATGTGTTGCCAAAGTTTTAGCTTTATTGTAATGCATTATTAGATAATAAAAAAATGTATCATATAACTGTAACTGTAGTAATGATAATATTATGAAAAAATGTGTATGAATGTGTGTATGGTTGTATGCATAATTGTTCTGTTATTCAATTAACTTTTCCATGTGTGTACTATTTCCGTTTCAAGAATCTAATTTTTTTCATCATTGCAGCGCGATATATTTTTAATCCACATTTTTCCCTTGGTCTATGTTTGTGTAACTGTAAACTGTGCTAATTGTCAACTTGCAGTTTTTAAAAAGTTATGAATTTTTGTATTGAGTATCTCTTCTAGTCTGTACTCTTCTATATTTTTATTGTAAAATAAAACCTTGTGTTTTGCGTCGCGAATACATTGCCTTTGTGTCTTTTATGTCATTTTTTTCTTGGCTAATAATTAATTACTCATCCTGTTTGACACGTTACAGATTCACTATATTGTCACACATAATATGCATATATAACGAAAATGATATAACTTGCTTTGAAAGCATAAAAGGATTAAGGTTACATTGTTTAGAAAAAAATGATTTATTGTATTGTATAGGGAACGGAAGCACCAATTCCTTTCTGCTTCCTTTGCTCTGGTAAATAATTTGTATTGATGCAAAAGAGCATCGGAAATGCAAATGAGAATTAGGAACAGGTAATGAATCATTGCGTCAGAACTAGAATAAAAGATTTAATGGTATTACGATTAAATTTTGGCACGCACGTTTTTGAAAAGGACGATTCCTTTTTAAGGATCTGACTTTAACGCACAACGTTCGTCCAAAACGAATATAATAAATGAGAAAGCAGATTGCTTTCCTGATTAGAATCAATTCAAATACACAAATAAAAGTCTCCAATACAGCCCCCGCATCCTCTTTGTCTTTCTCCCGAATCGAAGAACGGAAGCGACACCTTCGTAAAATCATTAAAATACTTATTAATTATATACGTACCATCAGCACCCACCACATCCCATTTAAAATATGAATAAGATTGAAAGAAACTCATTCCTTACAAATCCCCCTACTTCCTACTTTACAAAAATTCATACAAGTAATTAGTGAACATACATAGACAGCTTAAAGGATCTCATATTTCCTCTTACCGCTCTACTATCACTTGCTAGCATTTGTGTATCTACCTAAAACTTATAATTTATAATTATGGGTCCGTTCTGGGATCTGATCTTTCATTGTTCATTAAATACTCATTGAACTCATTTCAACATTTTTTCAAAGTTTTAAATATTAGATGTATTATTCACTTAAATCAGGGAAGCAGATGCAGGGAAATAATAATATGTGCAATGTCTATTTGTAAAGCTTTTTTCCGGTTCTTCAGAAGAAAGAGCCATTACTACAGACGCCGCAGGTAGGTACCCTTCCCATATTCATAAATCCTTTGTCTCACACAAGCACAAAGTCTTAGGCCAACTTTTAGGTTTTGTCATCCCTTCAACGTGGTTGTACATTGAAAGAGGCCATTTTCAAGAAACTTTTCAGCATTTGCGCGTATTTTCCTGCTTTACCACAGATTTCAATTTCAAATTAACGCACAAGTTGCTGCACTTGCTACTACTGATCCTTTGCCAATAATGCTTAAGCGTTGACTGCAAGATGAATTAATTAACGGATGGTCTAGTCGATTTGAGCAACTTTCTAAATGCTAATTGTATTTAATTAAATTCAGACGGCAGAGTAGCGGTAGCAGTGTCATAAAGGTATTCATGAGTTCCTCAGTGTATTAGGTATGCAGTCTGGTTGCTGATTGTAATAATGTACAATAACGTATAAATCCACTTTGCAAACTGCAACTGCGCAGTGACATAAAAATGCTGCATTATGTAAGAACTATTACATCTTGTGCAGAGTGTGTAGGTAGGATATCCTTTGTTATCGATACGATCCAATACTCCGCATAGGCAAGGTTATCCCGTCTTTTTTATTTCCGTTCTGATTTTGTATTGAATGCGTTTGTTAATTAAAGTTGAATGTATGTGACGTAGTTGTGCATAGTTGCCGTCCAACAAATGTATGCAATATGAATGCTATTCATTTCATGAAAGATGAATTTGAATGGAGAAAATGATTATGATAAAAAAACCAGCAGCGGGTAATATATATTTTTTGGCAAGTTTTCGTAAAATTATTTAATAGAACAATTCATGATAAGAGTTTTCAACAATAATTTTCTTAGGATTAATACAACCGGTTAGGTTTACATAAATAACGATACATGAAATTATATGTACTTATATTTACGTATGGTAAGATAAAGTCACAGTCAGAAAATGTAAAAGATATAATAATGGCATTATAGCAGGAAAAATCTTGGTTTTGGCACCACTAACCATTTAGTGTCTCTTGGCTTGAGATGAGATGGCATTTGTAATGCTTATCAACGAAGTATAAAATGATTGTTGCTCTGTTTTGGTTAAAGGTGGTGTTACTAACTATCTACACTGATACTCTATATAATTGGTTATATTATCAGCTACTAAAAACTATGTCGTTATAACTAGAACAATTGCTTTTTTGTTGAAATATTGTCATAGAATCACATATTGAACATCGATTTGCCTATGGCACCAAAATTACAAACTCATTCGTACTTAATAATGATTAATAAATACTTAAATACTCTCCCATATTTCCAGTTTGTCGAAAAATAGAAGAAGTGCGTTTCTTCAATTCAATACTTGTCTCATTGAATGACTTTTGTGCATGTTTGTTAATATATGTATGTATAATATATTGTATTTGTTGACAATCTATAGGCATTAAATATATTACTTAATAATATAATTTCAATAAATTATTATTTGCTCTATGTGCTATCAAGTAATAACCCTGTTGAATCTCAACTATATTGTAAGATTATTTAAAATTATTGAAAGGATCCAATAACTTGATTCGTTTTAATATTAACCTTGCTTTGGTGAACGAATAAATAGATGCATACTGACTGAAATAATACTCACTCTTAACTCTATGTGGCAACTAAACTTTGTTGTGAAAGAATTCTTTATATCGCATTCTTTCGGAGAAGCAATAGAAAAAAAACTGTATAGAAAGATGAAAACGTGTGAATACAATAGTTACAGATTTAGAGGCAACTAATGTACCACAGACACAACTTGAATGAAAAAATAAGTAATTAGCGATGTGGTGTGCTTAGGTGGAAAATAATTTGAGAAATCAGTAACGTATACATACATACAACCTATAGAGTAGGTGGCCAGTGTCCAGTAGGGCTCCTTATCATACGATTAAGATTATTTAAACTCTCTAAAGTGTCGCAACGGTGGTTTTGGAGGAGGAGTTGGTGGCTTATTGTCGACATGCTGAAAAATTAAACATGCGTTGTAAATATGTAACAACAAATGTCTGTAACGAGTCTGAATTATTCATAAAGTCATGAAAAAAACTTACTTTATCTCGTTGTTTTGGAGGAAGTGGTGGAGCAGTTTCATCACTTGACTCAGCTTCTATCCCAGATTCAGGGGAATTGACTGAAGTTCGACTACCGGGCTCAGAAGGATACGGATTAGGACGTGGAAATTCCATTGAGCTCATAGAAATAACGGATGATCGATTGTCCCCGGATCCAGTCCACGACTGACTCTTTCGCTGCTCTGCATGAGCTCGTGGTGGTCTCTGTGAAACCAACTGTGCACATAGGATCATATACTTTTTGTTCAGGTACAATTAAAAAATGCATTATGCCTTTACCGTTTGAGTTAGAGGTATCAACGACTCCTCGGATGTTCTTCCTTCATTAGTAGAATCCACAGGTGCAAGTTTCACCATAGGGAATGTTGGCCCATTTCTTGGGAGTGTTGCACAACCTGGGCTTGTGACAAGTTGTTCTCCGTCCATGCTTCCGGAAAATGAGATTTGAGAACCGCGTTTAAAGTATCCCATTTTCTGTTGTGACGATTTGTACCTAGTTAAAAATATAACTGTTATAAAAGTACGAAAATGTGTAGATCAGCCGAAATAGCAGGTAGCTAAATGCATGGCAACCTACTTGCTATTACTCTGATACAGGCTCATAGTTGACGAAAAGGATGGCATTTTCCCAAACGCAATGGAACCTCTTGTGGTAGAATGTTGCTCATTCAACTTTATAGTTGTCTGCTTGCTGGAAGTAGGTACTTCTATGCGTCTCAAAGCTTGCTGCTTCTTTGACGCTCGATCCATTTCACGGCGCAATGCATCATCCCGCAATTCCTGATAGATTAAATACGTATGCTTACATGTAATTTCAACAATAAGATAATGTACAATCATAAGTCAAGTCAAGTTAAATATAAATTTACCCTTGGGTTGACATCGTAAAACTCTTCAATATGCTTGGAAAATTCTTTGAATCTAGTTTCCAACTTATGATGTAATGGTTTCAGCACGGCATTTGATTTCCGTTCATGAATCTACAATTGAAACGAATACATGCTTTCAGTGATATTAACTGCCATCGTATCCCCAGCATATCAAATTACTTGACCAGTCTTACTTTCAAGCATTCCGCAATGATTGGAACCTGACTTGTAATCAACCGCTTCAGCTCATCAATGATGCTTAGCTCATCTGGATGAACTTGTAAGTACTCTGGTGTGAGGAAAGCCTACAAGAGTATAAATCGTATGAATTTTGTCTTTTCTGTAGGTAGATAAACATGTAAAATGACTAGAGAATAAAGATAAGTAGACAGGAGCAAGTACTTTTTCATAGTTTGCAATACCACCCATCACTGCCGCATCCAATATTCCGTTTAGTTTCATGGACAATGGATTTACATTTATGTCTGTTGGATTTAGGCAGTGTTCTAGAACCATTTCACGGAGCTTATCATTAGTTTTCTCCAGAGTTTCGATTGCATTCAGAATTGGAGGGATCTATGTACAAAAAGGTTTAAAAAAGAAAACTTGGAGTGAGAACAGAAAAGTGGTTCAACCAAGAAGAGAAGCACCAAGGCGAGTTTACCTTTGAAGTAATTTGGCGTTCCACAGGGAACCATCCCATAATGCCTGGGAACGACTGTGTTGTCCACAATGTGTATCTGTCCAACCACAAGCTAGCAAATTCATTTTCCGTATCCCTGGGTTCCTGATGATAGGGCCTGGAGTATGTAAATTTTTCCACTTCGTTACATTTGTAATATTTACGAATGTTTTCGTCTGCGTATTTCATGCCACTGATCCTTTTAGTTGCATTCATTACGGGCTCAACTGAGCAAATTTGAAGGTCTGTAAATATTGACGTGAAAATATGATTGAGGAGAGTACTTAAACATTAAGTCATAGTCATGGTTACATTTCGTTATTTTCTATTTACACTGCTTGCTGGAGCAACGAATGTCCTCCGAAGGAACTTCAAGAGAGCGAAGTAGTTCTGCTCGCGGATATCGTTCCAAAATACGTGCTTGGAAGTCACTGATCCGCTCATATGCTCCACCACGGAAAATAAACACCTGAGGACATTGTAAAAATGCGTCGGTATATGAAAAACAGCTCTTCGCAATTGAATTGTTCGTCTAAATTTAATTCTCTCACCTTGTCTTGCAGAAAAGTAGGGAAGTCCCTCCCATAAAACGCAACCCTAAAATATTGGGGTTCAAAACGAGCTTCCCTCAATATTTTGTCGTAGAAAGTAGCCATTTTCTGAAGCAGATTTGGAAGTTGTGCATAGTTGTACATTTCTTCGGCATATTGTTGGCGCAATTCATCACAAATTTCTATTGCGCACTCGTACATCTATTAATTTAATGTTGATTTAGTGTTATTATACATTTCCACCAAAACACGATATACTTGACTAATCGTAAATGATGTATACCTTCGCTTTGCTAAAGTAGTCAATTATTTCATGATACAGGGCTTCTTTCAGTTCACTCTGAGTTACCAGTGCAGGATGCCGACTTGGGCTTGTTCGCAAAGTCATCGGTATTTCATCATCAGACCATTCCAGTTGACGACTATGAAGTTTCAACGTAAACGCCGCCTCTGTGAAATTGCCAGCTTGTACGTGTAAGTCATGTAATTTGTACAGGTAGCGAAGGTACAAGTCCTTCCTGTGAATTTCTTGACTGAAGTCCTGTTGAATACAATGCAATTATTAATTAGCTGGACGCTACTTCAGTAGCAATGATATTGTAACATCTGAAAACTGACCAAAAGATTAACAATGCAGCTCATTCGGTTGGCACAGTCCTCTTCAAACATAACCTCACGGTACTGTAGCAAAAGGTCCATGAGCCTTGTGATGGTAGTTACCATATTCAGGCCCTAAAAATAAAGAATTATAATTCCTGAAGTAATACAATTGTCCATACGACATGCGAATGCCACTAATTAAGACAAATTTCTAAATCCTATTATCGATGCGTACCGCATCTCGCAGTCCAGTTCTATTATTTTGACAGAGTTCAAACATGGTCTCAAAAAATATGTCACGAAATTCAGAATCTCCTTTCCCTCCTTCAAATCCTTCCACAATTTTCCGAATGAGCTCTTCCTCCACTTGCTCAAATGATCTCCGTAAGCGTTCCTGGTCGAATTCACAGTGCATCATATCAAAGAAAATTGGAATGGTGGACTTTCTAACTTCCGATTCAGGAACAAACGCCATGTCCAGAAATGTTCCCACCATTAAAGGAACAAATTTTATTCTTTTCGATTCGCCCAAGCTGAACCACATTTGTCGAATTAATTCTGTCGAGCGCTTCCTCATGTCACCATAATTCTGGGAGATATAATTACGCTTGGTCGGTGAAAACTCTTCCAACTGAAGCGATTCTTGAGTCAGAAACGATACAGCACTTTGGAAAAAGTTATTCCATGGTTGCTCTTCGAAGGGATCCACAAACTCTGCTTTCACCGTAGCAGCGAAGTGCTCAAATGCACCGATTACAACGCTAAAAGATTGATAGTGTTTATGAAATGATAGTATTTATAAGAAATTCGCATTCAGGATTATATTAAATTAGTATTTCACTTGTATTGGCATGTTGTTTATTTACCTGTTCTGTAGTAGTACCATTTCATTCCAATCGGATGGAAAATATGACTTGTGGAATAAATTTTTCAAAACAACGAGAACGTCATTAAGAAACTTGAGCAAACTTTGTTTTGGATGTCCCTGACCCGGGGTAACTTCCGTCTTCAAGGAATTGATCAGTATGTTCAAGATTTCAAATTGGTAGCTATTCATTTCTCGAAGAAGACTCAAAAATATAGCAACCATGTTTCCCTATAACAGTACAGAAATGTTTGGCATTAAATATCATTGACCGTAACCTGGCAATTAGATTAAATAATTGAGTTACAATAAAATAGCCTACCGCCAAAGGATCATTATCAGCGATTGAACTGATTGAAATGATAATGGGACGTAGCAGTATTTGCATAACGTAGCAAATGTGGTGCATCTTGTGTTCACGGGGTTGCTTGTGAAAAATGTCCATTACGTCTCCCAGAAGCTCAACACATTTCTCCATCTGAAATGAGTGACGAGCAACCAAATATATGAATTAGTAGACGTAACAAATGTATGATTTAAAGACGCACATATATCACATATAAACAGGTATTTACACAAATAGTCACAAAGATAAAACACAATCAAGTCAGCCATTGTACATATCTTAATGCCAAGTTTGTCAAAGGATGACAAATTATGTACACGTATACACACATAAACGTGCAGAATGTATATGCAAAATTCGTTTCAATCAACGAATGACCTTAATTAAAGCAAAGCGTTGGCGGAGATTGCAAACTCCTTTTCAAACAGGGTCACAAATTTACATTGACAAAACTACAGTAAAAGAAAAGCAGACAACACAGCATGTCAAATTACCATTATTTATTTTGTATTGTAATTGTTACCAGAAGCTAAATTTTGTTTTCATGGCCACCACAACAGAAAGTTTTAAGCAGTTACTAGACAACAAAAAAGACAATCACGTATTTGGAATACATGTATTTACAGAAGCAGTCTGTTAAACAATTAGAATGTTAATGGCAATAAAATGTTAGAGAAACCTCTTCAAAGTGATTTGAAGTGTCTGGTGGTTGGAGACGCCCAGTAAGAGTAGGTAAGAAATCTCCTGCCGGAGCACCTAGGAGGTGCTCCAATTTTCTCTTCGTAGATCCGGCTTGTTGGCTTTCCACTGATTTTCGACGATCCTGTATTTGTTTTAATATAGTGGTAGAAATGTGAAAAAATTGTTTCATTAAATGTAAATGAGTTTGTTTACCGACCACCCGCCCACATAGGTTATTGTTGTAATTCACCTCAACCTGTGCTGTTTAATATTCTTGTTACTTACCGTTCTTACAATTAGTTCAGATAAGCAATACGCAAAACGTTAACGGTTTACTGGCTACTTAAATTCAGAATCTATCTACTTTCTATGTAAAACTTGTGAAGGTAAGTAAGTATTTAAGAGAGAAAGATTTTAGTAATGTGGAAATGTGATACGGAAACTTGTGACAAAAGTAATGCGCTAAATTGACTCGCTGCTACAAGTGTATTTTTGCTGATAACAACAACCTTTTGAACCTTTCATTAAACACCACATGTCACAAACAATCTGATCAAATTCATTAAAACTCAAATGACGTGATATTACTAACAACGCACACACCATTCGCCATACTCAAACCGAAAAAATCAATTATGTCAAACGTTTTTGGAATGTATTCAAAATTCACACTGTAAAGAAACAAGTTACCTCTTGACTTCCAGGTAAATGCTGCTGTATGTTATTAGTTATGATTGGAAGGAGCATGAATCGACACTCTGCGTCCAGGAAAAGTTCAGAATGAACAATGTCGGTGATGAATTGCAGCTTTTGTTTGGTCAGTTTTCCTTGAGGAATGACGCATACGAGTTCCACCAAGTGTTCGCTTAACCGTCCTGGTGAGTACACTTGAATCAAATCTCCAATAACAGCAGGAATATGTTTCAGGCAACCACCTTCGACTAAAATGAACGGATCCTGCGAATATGCTTCCGGCCGACTAAGCAGTTTACACATTGCCCCGAAAAGGGACTCAATCAGTCGGTCAAACTCTTGATTTCCCTCGTCGTCAGAGTCATCAGCTCCGCCCAGCCTGAAACAGAGAGCAAGGAAATGATGATTCCATTAGAATTGAAATGAATAGATAAACCCGGCCAGTACAATAAATTACAACACAAATCAAATACATGAAGAACGCTACTTACTCCATGTGTAACACTCGTTTGTGGTTTTGGAACGACTTAATTATGAACTTGAAGAAAAATTCAATGCTTTTCATAATTTTCAAAACCTTATCAGCAGCGTCTGGTGTGCTGATTGACCTTTCCAATTCCTTGGTTAGTTTTCTATAAAATAAAACAAAATGGCGTGTTATAATTTTATTTTCGTTAGTATGCGTTTGATAAATTCAATCATTGGTACTGTTTTTCATATCCACATAGCTAAAATCCATTCATGCAAATGCAAACGATTGAGTTATAAGATTAGTACATGTAAGCTAAGGTAGAGAAGAAGCCATCTTCAATGTATATGGACAATACAGATTGAAAATTTTGGTATTTGTGGTCAAGGATCAATCCAAAAATATAAATCTAACGACAAAATAAAAAACCGAGCAAAATTAAAACGATGGAAATCATAATAGTAATAAATGAACAAAATAATGTGCACAAAGACATTCTATAGCAAGTACAACACATCGTACCAAACAATCAAACACGGGCCGATCACAGGTTCCAGTGTTGTCCATCTGACCCAGCTCATAACGTCGCAGCTCGACCGGATCCATACTTCCCAACATGGAAGCCCGACCAGAGCGCAGTTCAGTTAATATGGAATCTACGGGGTCCACTAGTATTGAAAACAGGGCGTCGAAAACGTCGGTGAGAAACTTTACAATTTCCTCCCCTTTCACTTTTTGTACTTTTTGTAATATATCTTTTAAATTATTTAGTAATGATGGAATGAGTTGCCGCTGTCGGTCCTGTAGGTAAGTAAATGACAGAAAAGGAAAGTGTTATAAATTATACGGGATGAGAGTTATCGTCGCGTAAAAAAATTCTACACAACAAACCTCTGAAGATTCAGCAATGTGCTTTAGTTTTGTGACCCATTGAAGAAGTTCCAAAAGGTGAGCATCTTGTGTGAACTTTGTTGAGCAGAGTGTCGTCCTAATGAAGAAACAGTCTTTCGGTACACAACTGAATCCGGTAGGACAGTATTGCTTGGATGTTCCAGGCCAGCTAGGGACTCTTTCATATGGCAATGTTAGGTACTGCACTTCTGACTCCTTGAAGTGCTTTGGATCAACCTATTCGCAAGATAAATCAAAATTTGCCTTATGAATTACGGTAATTTCGTCTTTGCTTTTCCATAACGCGTTACGATGAAAATCAGTTCACACCTTGTAGACAATGAGATCATGAGTACCATCTTTGACTGCCGTTCCTTCCTCCTCCTTCAGGCGGATATATGCCAATGCAAATGGTTTTTCCGATCGGTCTTTTGAGTCGGTTGATGAACTGTAACGGTTTCAAAAATATTTCAGCGTTAGGGAAAGTCCTAGCCACATAGTGCAATGTGCGTAAGTATTCGATCAAATTAACTATGAGAACTCACCGATGTTTGAAGGTAAATCGTATATGAGCTGTGGAGAACTCCTCAATATTCATGGGCAGGGAAATTTTAAAATATTCATTCCATTTTGGTTTGTCTTCATGGTAATACACAACTGACTTGTAGGGTCCCCTGTGAACAGATCCGTTGCCACCAGTGATCAAGTCTGTAATAAGGTGCCCACTTTCGTTGTGAACGGACACGGACACCTCAACGTTTTTGTCGGACGCTTTTGCTCCAGAGCGATGAAACTCCCCTCGCATCATATTAACATAGAGATCATTTCTAACGTCGTTGGGATAAATGACTTCAGGGAATCCCATCTTTCTTGCGGTAATCACATTTCCTCTTAAAATCGCTGGCTGTTCCTCGTGTATCTAAAAATATTATTGGACCGGGTAAGCAGCTTCCTACATGTGTAGACATGCTATATTTCGAGTGTGCGAATTCATGCATTGTACAGTTACCTGTTGTGCTGTCCCAGAGACCATTAACAGTCGAACCAGTAGCCCCACAGCACGAGGATCTTTTGTATTGTTGGTAAGGTCTGAATTCTTCATGGACGACATTAGTTTCAGTAACGTTGAGTCCATTGTGTCATCAGATCCACATCTAATTAAGATGACAGTATTTAAGCACGTCAACAATTGGCGTATCCTTTTATAGTGGTTGAGTACTTCCCTATCATATTCTAATATAAACTGTATGAACTCACGGCATATAGAATACAGTCTGTAGTTCATTGTCGTTGGGATTTGCGATATTTTCGCGAAATAAGTAGGTCACATCTTTTGCAGCAACTCCGTACGGCCTACGGATGCCAGTTCCCTTGGTTGAAAATGGAGCCTGTGTCCCATCCTTTTTCGAGTCAGGTTCCTTGAACTCCATTGCACCAATCCGCACAGCATACGCCACAAGGTAAACCTTAGATCTCACAAAGTCAACTGTCTTTCCAAGATCCTGCATACCCATTGTCAGAAAAAACAAGATGTCATATTATCGAGTTTTATGTATATTATGCTTATGCATTTGACATGCATATATAAGAAGCTCACCGTGAATAGCATTTTGACTGGAAGTTTTGGCACCATGCCTGCAGTAAATGTACATTGAACACTTTCCGTAAAAGGAACTTCTTTGTCACCGTCAAACAGAAAGAACCTGACTTCACACTCGTCTACAATTCTCCAAGAAATCTTCTCCAACGTGACTAGTAACGAATGACTATTGTGAATGAATAAACGACTTCGTCGGTTTGTTCCACGCTGCACAAAAATAAATTGTGTTTTATGTTACACATCTTAACATCCCACCATATTGTTATATTACAATTAAAATATTTTCAATCACTCACTCCATTTTTGCGTAATTTGTGTGTGGACTTTTGATGTTGTCGAAAAAGCTCGATTGTAGACGTGCTCTTGGGATCCAATGCATTGCCATTTTCATCTCGTACAACCATATCCAGTTTGAGCAGACTGAATTGCAACAAAAAAGAAACATTAATTATTTCCAAGTTCGTGGCAGGTTGATAACAGCATTCGGAACTGAATATCAAACTCACTTGTTTCCCGTGTCTATTATCCGCGCAACTTGTTTTTTCAGTTCTTTGAGGCCTTCGACGGTAAGATTTGATGACATGACTCGTTTTCGACACTCATGAAGCTCCAAAATCATTTGCTTCATGATGGTAAAAGTTTGCGAATCTGGCTCTGCGGATGAAAGGTCAGGTACGCTTCCGGCATCTTTTGGAAACTTGTCCGCGCATACAAATAGCTTTTTCGATATTTTATGCCATTCTCGTAGCGCTGCAGTAATTTCTTGGGCAAGCGTTGGTATCTTTGGCACGACAATTTCACTTTCACTATAAATATGATAACAACATTCTTACTTGCATAGAACTCACATTCCCTCATTTTAGACGGTTCATACAAATACATACAAAAAGACTCGAATTAAGTACTACGAATATGTTTCGTACCCATTTCTAATGACTGTGGAATCGAGAATTCGCACGTAAGACTTTGGGATGATTCCCCCCACATCCACCTCGAACTTCCGGACATAATACCATTGTCTACACTCCCCTTTTATGATAACAGGCTCCCCAAGATAGGCAGTGATCGTCGCAGAGCAATTCAACTCATTGCCATCAAAGTTGTAAATTACTGCATATGGCAGAACACAATTAAAAAAAATATGTTAACGATAATTGAAAGATATAGCTTATGTCAGTCACAAATTAGCCTTATGAAATAAGCATGAAATGCTTGTGGGAACTTACCAACTCCGTAACAGCGACGATCCTCCACGATATGCCAAACAGAAGCGGATTCCATTTTTGTTAAATCATTCAAAACGTGAGACGCTGGAAATACTAAAGTTGCGTATGGAAAACCTGAGTTTTTCAAAAAGGTAAAACATTTTAACCCACATAAACTTGCATTTTCATTATTGCAGGCGATAACTCGACGATAACTAACTACTTCCTTACATTACGAGTTGGAGTACGAGCGCGAATGCATGCAACGCATTTGGGAGATAAATTCTGCACGGGACGATGGAACAACGAAAGGCTGCACTGCACTCGCTCCTATTATTTCCTCAGTTTTCCTGATGTGGTTAGCCAATCCAGAGACATGGAATTTGATTAGTCCAGTCCGCTGTACTACGTAAGGCAGGCGATGATAAGTTTGTCAACGGATTGAGCAGGAAGCCCATTAGTCATTTGTTAAAGGCGACTGCTGTCATCATCATCACAAAACACACCATAACAGTATTATGATTATATGTTTGACACGATAAATAATAAGTCACAGAATAAACTATATATCCCAGTAATTTGCTGTCAGAACTACATGCATACTTGATCACATAATGCATGCATAAACATGTGAGCTTAATGACAATGAAAATTTTAGTTAGTAAAATACAGTAGCCAGTATAAATACAATTCCCTGTGGTCCTCGCTTCTCTAGAGCGCTCACGTAATTAAAACTATATTATCGCTTCTAGTTCATGTAATAATATTGCATTTACGTACGCAAATTTTTACGTTAGTTGGTTATCCAGTAAAACTAAGAAAACTACGCAAGAAGAGAAGCTGTCAATTAGGATCACACACACGATATATTATGAAACGCTACCAAATTAACGTAGCCGTTGTGCGTGCAAGGCCATCATAAAATACAGTTTCCCTGAAGTTAAAAAATAACTACTTGACGATATAGCTGCTATAAGTTATAGTAAATATTTTGAGGACTGATTCATCGACAAACTTCTTTTGAACAATAACAACATACCAGTCTACCTACGTACTATTTTGTGGCATGTTTGTTACATATTTGTCTTTATGCATGTACGTTAAAAAAGTATAATTTCACACGCAAAAGAATTAACCTACTCGTAAAAAATATTTTTTATTATTATTATAGGACCATCATTTTATGGTCGAACGAAACCATAAAAATCCTTGAACAGAAGCCAATGCTCCCTTTTCCCATTCTGTTTTAACGAAACTGGAATGAATGCCAGCAGAGCGCAATCGCCAATCGCAACAAGCAAACATGAATTATTATTATTGAGGAACCTTCTCATTTCACATTTGAACAAAACAAAAATTTCTTTCTGAACTTTAACTTAATTTTACATTGTACTATGAATGAGTATGCATTTTACCAAGTCCTTCCTGTGTGGACCAAAAAATTCACATACTCCAGAAGAGTAATAACAAAGTTCACTCCAATACTCCAACGATAGAGAAGAGTTAAAACAGAAAATAATGCTTCACTCAACTCATCATCGTGATTAGCACGGATGTGCATAAAACTCTACGCACGGCATTGCTCGTCACAGTAAAAAATCCAAATTTACGAGATAGCGTCGCTTTTGCCTCTGGCTGACTGGAGGAGCCTCCAAGTATGTCTTTTTCCATAAACCGCTGTTACGCCAACAAGACAAGCCGCACTCTTACAACCAACTCACGTTCTATGTCTATGATTTAAAGACAATTTGACAAAATGTCACTTCCCTAGCATCAGTATTGGCAATTGGCATTCAAAAAGAGTAAAAAATGTGGGTCGAACAACGACGCTGTGAGGAGACAGCCAATATGAGATAGAAGGAGTAATAACATTTAATGTTACATTTTTTATAATTTTTCGTCTATACTGCTGACAACGTGTGAGTTGAAGAATGTCACTACGGTTACTACTACTACTACTACTACTACTACTAAAACAGTTAACATTTATTAAGGCTCAGGCTCGCAGCTCAAAAGCTCACGTTTGTGTGTGCTGCGGTGATCCATCTTTATAAACCGCTTTGGCTATAGGGAAGATGAGGATGGCACTACAAAAAATATGTTTTTTCATTCACACTTGCGCAGGTTGCTATTATGACTATGACTACTAGCAACTAGTATTATAAAAAATCAGAGTTCTCTGTTCTGTAGACAGAAGAGCAATATGTAATTTAAATCTTAGCAAAAGCCAACTCTCATCATTCCCATCAGCATCCCAGTAGCTCGGTCGGTCGCTATCAAGGCAGAAGAGAGCCAGAGAACAAAGTAAACTCAAAGTGGTGGTGGAGAAGTAAATAAAATGTGACACAACGATGCAATGTTTTTAATGTGAGCACTGAGCACACGAGCACAATAGCAACAGCAGTAAGTAATAACGGTTATATACATGGATGACTTATGACGACTGCAATACAACTGAACATTATTATTTCCCTCTGCTCATCTTCACTCTTCTGGTAAAGTCATCATGTCATAGAGTCATTCATAATGAATCAAGTGTCTGATTAGCTACTTCCTTTTGTCTATCACTTTTTTGTATGCTATATTATGTGCTTTATATGCTTTGCGCTTCACTCACATTTACACTTGCACTCATTCACCACTCCTCATGGTCAATAATAGAAATGGAAGGAGAATATATAATGTGCAGTTGGAAAAACTAGAATTGTGCAACGGAATGGTGAATTCATGGGGTATATATGCGTATCATCATAATATATGGCACATTAACATTACTGCCAGTGTTACCGATAGTTTATTGTGCGTGCGCTGCTGCCATAGTCTTCTCTTGAGACTATTCGCGACGTCTGTCTGTCCGGGACAATTATATTATAGAAAAACGGTACTTTACAGATAGAAAGGTCAAAGGTAGACTTTATTGATTTTGATGATGAATAGATAGTGATAATTCAATCGAGAGTACTTACTCTGTATACACTTTTATCTTGTTTATATTTTGGCTTATATGGGCCTCTCCAAAAGGAGGTGGATATTTCTGATTGAGATAATCTAGCAAGTGATGATGACTCTAATGACAAATCTTTCTCTTGTTGCTTGCCCATGCAAGTATTCATTCCACCGCATATTCATTACTTTGTTTGACTGTATATTATGTTATTATTACAAATTGTAATTTACAATTGCCCTTACTATTCCCTATCGGTATGCCAGAGAACATTAAAAGTTCTGCAGCACTCAAAGTTGCTAATATAATAATAGTAATAATTGATAGTATATTATCAGTTTGAAACAATACTTATACCGCAAAAAAACAAAGGTAGTGTCAATGAATTACATGACAAATATGAAGCTATAAAAAGTGTATTGAATATCCAAGTCATATTTGAATCATGAACCAATTCATTAGATAAATAACTAATAGTTAAAATGGGGCGGGTTGAAATAAAATACAAAAGTCTACACACCGGTGTACGTACAACACAATTTCATAAGTAGGAAGGATAGCTATTGCTACGAAGAGATAAGATACTGAGGGTTCATAGTATAAGTTACTATAAGATACTATAAGGATGCATTTTATGCTTCTTTCTAGATCAGTTACTTCTTTCGTACGGTCTTTCTTTCCGTTTCTGTCACTCGACTCGATATAATATTGCTTTTTAAAGATACACGATACACAGCATTCATTCTTCTTATTTTCCTTGGTGCATAAGAAATAGCGTCCGTACTTGACTTTTTCACAATTCTTCACATATATCCTTCATAATGCGTATTTTTAACCCTGACAGAGGTTTCGACATTTTTGAAATTGATTAATTGGAAAAGCCAATTAGTATTTTGCTTGACATCGTGCTAAATGCTTCATTTCCACATTCTTTGCTAATGTCATATTATGAACGTGTAAATATGCACTTTATGCACTCTTCAGGACCTAGCGTATTCAAATGCGTGCAAAGTAACAAAATAAATGATGCAGAGAAAAAAATAGCCTTCTCCTCTGCTTCTCTCCATCTCTCCTTGCACTCCTCGTGCCTATTTAGTTCAGACTCTCACGGACTGAAAGCTTTCATCAACTACGAATAAAAAAATCTTTAGCGCATTTCCTTCCTTTGCCATTATAGCTTGTAAAAAACAAGAGCTTCAACAACCATACGATCATCATCATCACGGACCAGCTACTAGTTAACCAGTTAGTAGAATTGTTTTGTTAAGCTGATGATGAGAAAATAGCAACATAAAACCATTTAAAGGTGAACATGTGCTGTTTGCAACTGCATGCACCAATAAAACTTTATTGTTATTATAATGCTTATTATTATTAGCAATAAACGTTAGTTTGACACTGTTTATATGTGGTGTACAGACAGAACGACAAATAGTACACATGAAGAAGGTTTGCGTATTTTTGTTGGATACTATAGCTTGTGACCAACAGAAAAGGTGTAAAAACGTCGAGAAAAACAGGGAAAGCAATAAAATAAAAAATGATTATTTTTTGCACGCGTTGTGCGTTTTAAACATTACTACAACGCAGCATTATTTCTGCCGACAGTCGGACACGCAAACAACTTGATGTGCAAGTGTGCATCCGCCCTCCACCGACTCTTCTACTTCTTTCATTGTCGGTTCTTATTAAAATGCGTGATATTTTTTTATAATTTTAGACACATAATATAGTAATGGCAAAGGGCATGTATTTATTTATGTGTGATCGTAATATAGAATCATTTTATGTTTGCTCATATTAACAATTGGGAATGTAATTATAATTATTGATGATAGTTTAATTCTTGGGTTATGCCTACTCCCTCCCTCGCCTGCCTATTTGACGGCAAGGAAATGTTATGGGTTTTACAGATTAGCATTTTCACCTCCTCGTGATTGAATACTTAACTTATCATTATTTCTCCAATAACACTGTATTCATATAATATATTTATAGTACTACGGAGTGGCCGGCTACATTTAGATTAGAAGCTAGTCTTAGGTCAAATTCGTTAGCAACTATTAATTAGGATGAGTGTTCGTGCATTCTGCGCTAGCATAAATAACAATACTGTCCAAGATGAAATATTGTTGCAGGTTATCTCTCTTGACATGTATCTAGGAAAAGAAAAGCACAGCTAAAAATAATATATGTTCAATTTACAATGATACTATCAGATGTAATGTAACTGTATTAATGCATGCTGTTCCGATGACGAATGTGTGTAGCTGTCACAAGAATCATGATTACAGTGAAAGGAAACGAAAATGAATTGTCGATGCATGCTAAAGTTTACCAGGTAAACTATACAGACGAGTTAAAATTAAATAGAATGATACATACCCGCAGTTGTAGTAATGGCATAAGTACTAATTGCATACAATTGCATATCTTACGCTGAAAATAAAACAATATTCAATTCAGTACGCAGCTCAGTTGGTAATAATTACGTGCACATTGAAATGCTCCTCGGTCCTTCCTTACGACTATAAGATTATAATTGGCGATGATTATAAATGCTCTGACATGAAATGCGGCAAAATGATTCAATGGCAGATATTTCACGCTGCATATCTTATTGGATCATCAACCAAATTTTACTTTCACTGCTATCTTTTTCTATAATCGGTATTTTACGTGAATTTCGTAAAAAAAATATGAAAAGCTTGAAGGTAGGTATGTATATTTAGATCGGTTTACTTAATCGCCATCAAACCCACGACACGTTCTTTGATTATGCTCTATTTAATTATACATTTTGCAAAGAGTTAAACATTTAACTAATTGTAAGTAGTCGTGATAAGCAGAGGATATACCACATATTTTATGAGAAAAAGTAATTTAAGCTTAATATCAAGTCAGCATCTAGTTTGCATCTACCGCTCCGAAAGTAAAGTGCTCATTCGAATGATATGATATGAGATTTTACAACTTGGGATTTATAATTACTTTCGCGTTAGTGAAGAGTCATATTTTTCTAGCAAAATAGCCGTTTTTAGAAAACAGTTCAAGCAAGTTATACTGAACCCTACTTATTTTTTTATCGTTCCGTCCGTGTAAAATCTGAAACAAGACAATAGGAAAATAGGAATAATTGTAATAATAATTTCTGATCCACGATATCGATAATATGCTGATTACTTCTATAATTGGAGCCAAATACAATTTTTTTATTCAATAACGTTTCGTTTATTTTATTATTCATATAGGCTACTAGGCTTGATATCATTTAAAAGGTTTTGACATAAAATGCACACACAGGAATTTCTTTTCACGAGTACAAACTACTAATTACCCCTCAGGCACATACATTTGTTTGCAATTATTAATTAGACGTGCATCACTAATCACATCATCCAATTATAAAAGTGAATTGTAGCCATTATTTATTTAATTTCAAACGTACTTTCAACAAGCTTCTATTGTATACTAAATATCTACGGCGCAGGAAGAGATTGTTTGCAATTAATGGGGATATAATTAAGTAAGCTCATAAGCTGCTAACTGCTGAAATAATATATAAATGCCGAAGCTTACTAGTTTGTTTTTAATATTTTTTTATCCCTAATTCGTAATTACTATCTCATCATAAAGGATGGCCGGTATCCAGATAAGTTTATAATTGTTTTGTACGTAGAGATTCAAACAGGATGTGTAAGCTTATAGCGATTTAATCAGGGTATAAATGTAAAACGAAGACTTCGTTAAACACTAATACATCATAAACATGGAAAATATATTCTAGTCAAGTAGATAAAGAGATATTACGATGAAAAGGTCCTTTGTTGCTTTTCTCGGCACAGCATAGTATCTTTGAAAAGTGCAAGAACAAGGTCCTATCAGAACAGCACTCAACTGCATAGGTACCCGAAAACCAGATTTTCACTTTTAACTCTCCTATAGATCTCTGGAGAGTGGAGAGAAATGCAGCAGCATCTTTAGAGTTTATTTCCGTTCAAAATTACTCAACCATTTATTTTTCTTATCACTGGGACATACGAATATGTAGGGAGTGAAATAAGAACTTTGCAAGTTTGCAAAAATGGAGGGAACTCTACATTCCCCGTGAAGCACATGTAAAAGTGTTTCTACAAAGTATGTAATTTAGTCTGTCATTGACATCGGAATAAGTAAATCGTTATAGTATAAAGAAAGAAAATAAGCCATCTGGTTAGCATTACGTTTAGGGCAACTAAAAAAGCAAAGGGGGGACCCTTACCATCAGTTGCCCCAAACGTAATGCTGACTACCATTAGTCAGCATTACGTTTAGGGCAACTGGAATAAAAAAATAAAAAATGAGTTTGAATTATGATAACACGCTCTGATAATATTACCAACACAAAGTAACCGACCTATAAATAAATAAATATAAAGAAAATCTCATCACACCATCATCTAAAATCATCTAAATTTATTTAAATTTTTACCTGTAAAGAAAAAGCCGGCATGATTTTTTCTTCTCGGCCATTCCCCAAACCAATCTTTTACACTCATGTTTTAACCTAACCAACCTAACCTGACCAACCTAACCTGACCAACCTAACCTAACCAACCTAACCTAATTAATCATTATTTACGTCATAGTACATTCCCTATGACTGTGACGCATCATATATAGCAATATACCATTTGACTTAGAACTCACTTTTTATTTTTAAAATCCAGTTGCCCTAAACGTAATGCTGACTAATGGTAATCAGCATTACGTTTGGGGCAACTAAAAAAGACAAAGGGGGGACCCTTACCATCAGTTGCCCTAAACGTAATGCCAGCCAAGCCATCTTATCCACATCCACACCTTTAGTCTGTGCATATCCAAGTAGTCGGTAAAATTAAAAGAAAAACGACGGCACTTACATAGTTGTTGTAAGAAGCTCATTCTGTTCCGCTGAATATATTCATGTTCCTCTTGAGATACATTTTACACTTGGAATTAATGAAATATTAAACAAGAAAGTGACGCTACATCAAAAAGTGTTCCACACGTTTGAACACATTTATACGACAGAACATGGACAGTGGTGGAATATCCCAAGTAAACCGTAAACTAACTTTTGAAACCACTTCGGAAACTTAAGACAGGTTTGCTAAACCAGCATTCAATCATAAAGTGCAGGTCATGAACAATGTTGTTGAGCACGTGAAAACATTCTTGATCAAGGACCACCAATGACGAGAGTCAATAATTAAAATCAATATATATAATTTAATGCAATTTTGTCACAGCACTATCCACAATGTATCCATACTTACTTTGCACAAATCTCAACAATAAAAATATAAAATAATATATAGCTTTTGTCTGTTCACTTGTCGTCATGTCCAGTCCAAAAAAATCTATTATAGTCCATGCAAGTCCAAGAACTAGATCTAAATCTAAACTAACAAAGTCGTAAATAAAAGAGCAAGTGCATCTCTTCCTTCCGTAGACGCAGCGTGTTTGTTAGGCACCACAACGGCACATTATTGTACATCGGTTGTGGTGGTGGTGGTAGGAAGCAACAGGTGACGAGGAACAAGTAGATATACTGTCCATGTTACTAATTCTCCCTCTGAGCTCCTCTCTGATCATCCTCAACATTCAACATGATCGACTATATCGGCTCTGATCTGGGATTCTGAGACTTTTGGTGAATATTGTACAACAGACTGGGTTTGTCATCATCATCGTCACCCACTCACTCACACTCGTTGTTTGTTTGTTACCAAAAACCAATTACTTTTCTATGTACCAAATATGTAATCTCTATCTCTCTCTGTGTCCTGCATTTTTTTATTTCAGAGAGCTGTCATTTGTCACTTGCTGACTACGACAACTCAGGATGTTGTTGAGTCTGCAAGATGCAGTGAGTGAGGACACGAGTCTTTATATTTTTACTCATTTTTTTTACTTTACTCGTTAACATTAATGAGTTGTCTTTTTACCCTCTGCCCTCCTTCTTACGCTGCTGACGCTACCATATTTTTATGACAGATGAAAGCGTCTTTTCTAACTGAATAAGATGAATCGGTCGATTTCTTCGAAATGAACTGTATCTAGACTTTTCACTGCATTACACATAAAAAGTCAAAAGTGTCAAGACGCGAATAATAAGTCTTGATTGGGGATGATGACGATGATGTTGCGTGACTCATTTGTCAAGAATGAGGTAGAATTAAAGAAAGGGTTTGTTGAAGGAACAATGAAATGGAATGCTGAATGTATCCATTTTTTAGGTAGACAAAAGACTACAATGTGTATTTTGCGTGACAATGCAATGGTAATGCGTGTGATTTCCGGAGAGTTGCCAAGAACATGTTAACTTGCACTCGAGCATTGCAGTAACATTATGACAAATATGACAGTAGGAAAAATGATAAAAGCATATTTTTGCACTTACATTTTACATAGCAGCAGTCACACAATGAATATGTGCAATTGTGAAAGGAGCAAGTGACAAGGACACCGTCAGAATTTAGTCACGGTGCAACTGCAGTGGAAACTGCACGCATGCAACTACAATACATGTAAGATGAAGATGCGTTCTTTCACGTGTTACCTAAATTATATTTTTAACGTGCACACTATTATATATACGCTTTTACCTATATGAACACTTTGACTTCCGGTCTGACATTTTTTTATTCAGTTTTTGAGCATTGGTCGTTGTAGGATATTGGAAAATCGCCGTGTATGAGAAAAAATGCAAAAAGATAAATTTAGTGTCATTTCTATGCATATGAATGTTAGCAGAGTCTAATGTGTACCGAGTATGTACATACGCTCCATCCAGCATAACAACATGGACAACTTTCGGTTTGGTGTATTGATTTAGCAGAAAGCTTCATTCTGAATGTTTATTTTAAAAGATTATTGAGTATAAAGTCTAATTTATGTGCATGTATGTATCTGTTAGTCTGTCTGCCGGGTTATGATGGTGATTGAGAAAACTAACTAAGAAATGGGTATGTTAGTATACATAATGACCCTTTTAAAGTCCACGTTACCTCATTCCGTGACAACTACGCTTTGAAAGCCAATTTAACTGAAATCCTTTACTCTGTTGTCGCTACTTTTATAAATAAAGTTTGTTCGGATTGATGACTTATGTATTTGGGCGTTTGTAGAAAATGTATACTCTACATTCCCCATCGTTGTCCATTTCAATGCTGTCGCAAAGTCGCAAGTACGTATGTACATATTAGTAATAACACATAAAATACTTTTTTCTTTCTGGCTTCTAACAAAATATAGTTCTGCAGTGTGCCATATAAATCCCTAGCACCAATCAACATTGGTTAGCATGGTTGCGGTTACAAACGTTGTGTTGTGATTTAAATTGTGGGTATATCAGCTCCATAGTGCTTTATTTTAGAAGGGATGAATCTTGGACGTCAAAGTATAAAACGGTTTCTATTAGTACAAGTAATCTCTACAAATCTATCTATCTATATATCTACGAAGAATGGTCTGTCTGGAGTATGTTTGTTTTATGGGTAAAAAATGTCTGATACCGCTACACTGAAACCCGCCAAGATAATAATGAGATGAACACGATATAAAATTTGCAGAGTTATGAAAATCGTTATCGTTGAAATTGGCGTGGAAAGTCCTAGATACTGGACAAATCTAAAGCAGAATGCTTCTTCCGAGAAGCAGGATTGGATTACTTTATACTAATTAATAATGAGGGCTTTCAGTATCAATAACGCTAAAATGTGTAGGGTTACACTTGAACACGACGTAATATGCATATCTCACAGGAATGAAATATAATACTGATACTACTATCATTAAAAGTTTCGTGACTATTCAGCCATTGAATATGATGACTGATATGGGTATACATTGCTAACCAAAGTTTTAATGAATGAATCTGATTCACAGCGGTGTTATGAATGAGCCAGTCACCGCTCAGCACAGACTAGAGCATACATGGAATAATACATGTACATCACGTAGCTCCAGAGCTAGAGTAGAATCATATTAGGATAAAAATGAGCTAGAAATTAGAAACCATGAGCCGTTTCTCCGGATGTGGAATGTGACAAACCTTGCTCGCTCGAATAACGACTATACCAAAGTTCAACTACAATAAACCAAAAAAGCCATGAAGAAAACCAAATCTGTAGCTGTAGCTTTTACATACATAATCTGCATACATACCTAAAACATTATGCGTAAAAAACAAAGAAGTCTCTGTCTGCGGAAAATAATATGCTTGTATGGAGCTACAGATATGCATTTTGTGTAGTTTGGAGTTTGGTGTATTTTTGATACGGTCGTATTTTATCTGCACGTCTGTCTGTACTCTACCATATCTTTGTCTGCATGCCGTATGCATTTTTATCTTTATCATCGTGTATACCTAATTGGAGTCATTGTAAGTGTAGGGCAAGAACGGATTCTTTTTTCGTGTTAAAGAAATTCCAATTCTTCCATGTGTGGTGTGAAGTGAGTACGAGGGTGATAAATATAGCCATATATATTCTACGATAATATGCATCTTTTTATAAATACCTATTTTGATAAGTTGTCGCTTACAAACAAAACTACTACGTGCATTTCCCTTACAGACTGAAGTATGGACTATGGACGCGAAGAATATATATAAAATGTATCTAAGGAAATGAAATATCGAATTAGAAACTTGATTGAATACTTATTGTAAATATTGCTAGCTGTATTGATAATGTAACTCCGAGACCAGTTTGGAATTTACAGGATTTGAAGAGTTCAAGCATGGGGCAAGATGATAACAATTGTAACGAAGTTTTGACGTATCACTATGCAAGTACAAACGCAGTTCTGGAATGGTACATGAGTACATATTCCAAAATATTTTTCGTAACTATGATTATGCTACTTCATGTATAAAATTTGAAATTTTCGAAATCGTTAAACGCTTTTGTAAAGATGTCATAGACTGTTCATAGCCAGTACTGCCTAGAAATGCCATGATCAAGAAATGAATGTAAATAGCCAAATTTCAAAAATAAAAACCATTGCCTGGCTACTAGGAAGAAACCAATACCGTAACTGATATATCTGTTATATATTTAAACCTCACGTTATCATTATGCATGTAACTGCCCAATAAATGTTTCCGATTTAGGAGCTATGGCTGGAAGCCGGAAAATTGCACCAGAATTGCACCTTAAAACAGCAAAAGATGGAATAAATTGGTATATCGCAATAGACGACACCAACTAATTCATGTGTATTTAATAAGAAATGGAAGATTTGAACACAAACCTGGATTCTACAGATAAATGCATTCATGTATGCATGCGTCGCAGTATAATATAACGTTCTATCTCCTTTCCCTTATAGGGAAACAAAAACATTTAAATTTAAAGGACGGTGGCGCATCATTGCATTGTACTTGTCTGTATAATTCCTTTAACATATTACGTAAAGGATGTTGTCGTTGTCAGCCGTCAAACTTTTTCGTACCTTCCGGCTAATTAATTGTGTACAATGCAATGTACAAAAAGTTAAACACGTCGAAAAGGATGGTCATTAAGATTCCCTTGCCACGGGCAGACAAAGGGAAACAAGCAGCAGTATGTGAGCCGGGATATAAAACAGTTGAGGTTATTTCATTAATTGAATCTGAAAATCTGAAGATAATTAATTGAATGGTCGTTATGTACATACATATGAGCAAACACAAAAGTTGAATTTACCGAAAGCCGAATCAAAAGTTACGTTTATGACGGAATTGGATTAATCCTGCATTGTACATATTATTTCATAGCCATCCCGTGTTGATGTTATTCAAATAAATTCGGAAAGCAATAATATATTCGTGTTTTAAAATTGATTGAGTATAAAGTTAGAGATGATTACAAAATTACTATGTATGAATGATGCATAATGATGCTACAAATTGGTCATTGCCATAGACGTTTTGCATTCCCCTTACTTCTATATTATTTTAGTGTTGCATTGTGTGATTATAGTGGCATGAAATGAATTATAAATCAGATGGATTTCAGTTTTACATTGATATGTCGGTTAGCATTTCTTGACAGACGAATCCAATCTACCTTCGTTTCCTTGGTTTAATTTAGCAGGGATTTTCGGAACAAAGAATTGGTTATAAAAATTGGAATTGAAATGAAATGGTTATACAAAGGTTCCATAGTAAGTTTACACGACTACTAACTCAAGTTGAAAAGTAATTGTTAGTTTTGTGCTCATAGTTTTGCCTCATACTTGAGTTCAGAGTTCAAAAGGTAATCAAAAGATTAGAATATAATAGTTCGTCCCTAACAGACTTTGAAACTCACAATAGCTGAGTTAGTCAGTAATCGACAAGAGAGGTCCCCCTTGTCGACGGGATGCCATGTTTGCCAATTATTTCAAAGAATCAGATAAATGTTTCTATGCTAAACATTTTATACTAGCACAAAGCTCTGTAACGTCTGGAAATAATATTATGCATACTGTAACATAAGGCCTAGTAAAACCACAAACGAGACACGTGTGCACACCTAAATCCATATTCAATTGCAACAATGTTTGGTTTTGGTTTCCATTTTTCAGCCTTTCTCATTTTGCGTATGCTTTCCACGTTCAAAGTGTAAACGTGAGACGTTAGCACTATGCAATGCATGTCTTCTGCTCGATTTATAACTTTCTCTATCTTTGCGTAAGAACCCTAAACGATGAGTCAACTTGATTTAGAATTCCAATGACAGATTGCTATCGATATGTTACGTGGCGCAATTCAATTTATTCCAACATTCAATGCAAAATCTAAGTAAAAGCATGGGAAAACATGCAGCACGTTGTAAACTCCTGGTGACAACATGAATAACAGCATTATAGGAGGGTGAATGGCATCCATTTATTTAAAAACATCGAAACCGAAATGGCATGTTTGCCTATTGTAGGAGAATTTATCACGCATACTATTTCTATTAAGACAATTCCTTGACATATCCAAACTACATATAAAGATAGTAAATATAGATTATGCGAAAGTAAAATGCGTTTCTATTACAACAGCATCACCATTAGCATCGTTTCTTCTGTTCCTCTCTAGCATCACTCACTCGCACTCACTGTTTTAGCATTTTGTTTACAAACCAAGACCTACGCAGAACATTTCCCCGCTTTTTCGGTTTTTTGTCTGATGAAACTTTTATGGTCCCGGGGATCATCTTTCTTTTCGTTTTCATTTCGTTCGCATGAACATCCCGCTTGAAAACGTGCAGATTCTAGATTGGACCTTTCCGTATGTAGTCCAAAAACTCTACTTTCTCCACCCACAGCAAACCGTGTGCTTTCTAACTCTTTCCTACCGTTACACGGAATCTATGCAGATGCACACCCAGTAATAGCACACCGCATGCCAAATTGATCCTCAGCGAGACGATAGAAAGGGAATGAATATACGAACAAAAAAACGTAAATTCAAACATTTATGAATTGGCTGTTGGTTTAATGACCTTTATTACGGGACCGCTACTTCCAGTGACATGGGAACCACTAGTGCCACCGAAGTGATAAATTAAAAGCTAACATTGCTCAAAGGCCAAATATTGTTTCAATTTAACAAATTCTCCAGGGCTCCTTAAACTCGTTCCCCCATTCCGTATTAAGTTGTTTCCTTGTGGTCTATTACTATTTAAATTTCATTAAAATATATTTGACATTCAAACATTTGACTTTGAATATTTTTTTTAACACGCTATTTCATCGTGCATGGCCCTTGGATTGCATGCTTGTGTACGCATGCTGTAGTCCTGACTGTCTAACTTGTTTGGTTTGAGGAGAAACGATAAAAACATTTTTTTTTACTTTTCACGCGCACCATTGACTTATCTCGTACAAACTCTGCTGACGCATTAACCATATTAACAGTTAATTCGTGTCGTGGAGATAATATGAAAGCGTCGCTGAAGTTTAGGAATGAGCGTGAATGAATCATTTAATGCCATGGAGCAAGAATTTTTGCCAATGTTGTCAAAATTGTTTTAAGCAACATATGATTAGTATCCGTGTATTTAAAATGTGCACACCTACTAATTATGTTTAAAAAAGCGACATAATATGTGCATACATACCTAGAGACCATTTCATGTTTTGAATATTCAATAGGAGCATTTATTCACGAATAATACAGGACAGGGCAGAAAAAGAAGGTGAATGTCTTGTAAAAATCAGATTTCTCGTCGCGTCCCTATAAGCGATTATCTGTATTCAATCAAAATAGTTGTTATCATTACCATTTATGTGATATTTGTCGGACAATCCGATTTGGTATAATAGTTTGTGAGTGAAATCGGATACTCGGATACATTAACTAACATGACACATCGCATCATAAAGAAATGTTGGCAGACAAACGAACAAGCATGTTACAACCAATATTTGCTGAAAATGCTTTCAGCGACGTAATAAATACATACTACAACAAATAAAGTTTTATCAATCAAATAAAGCATCCAGGCGTCAAAGAAACAATATTACTCATACAAATTATAACATACGGGGTCATGTAAGAATATCAGTATAAATATACTATGGGGATACATTAGTGTGCATCCTGGAGATAGTGTGTACTCTGAAAACGAGAGTCTGAAAACAATGTATGACAGGATGAATGACTTGATTTGAGTTCAAAGTAGGACTTTTACTGATCTTATTATATATCGATGATAAAAGTAACTCAACTCATAACTGCATTTAATGACCATCTTAGCTACGCAAGATAATGTAAGCAAAATGTATCTTCAATTCCAACTGACCATTTAGAAAAATGATTTACTTTTAAAGCTTATCCCATATAAAAAGAAAGTTTTATATGCATGTATTTAGTATCAATGTAACGATAAAGGACAACTCTCAATAATCCAGTTGCATTTAAACAGTCCCCGTTTGCCTTTCGACATAACATAAATTTCTTTCCGTAAAACCGTTGTAAGGTTTTCATTCGTTCAATAAATTTTCAGCTCATTGTTACTGGCATATTATGTCATATAGTTGTAAGTACTCGTTTGATTCATGAATATAAAGCTTCTTTTCTGCATCCCATCAAAGCGATCAGGTAATTAATTGGTGGTGTCAGTGGGGGTGACATTGAAAATACTTCAGATTGAATATTACTATTCCAGTTGTATTTTTTAGTGTTTCCTAATTGCCCCTTGTCCCACAACCCCGGCCTGGATAAAAACAAATCACTTCAGACGAGCGCATCATCAAAGTTAAAAAGATTAAAGTGGGCACATGAAAATGAATTAACAATTTGACGCAAGCACAAGCGGAGCATCATTTACGCTTTCTAGTAAACGTTTTGTCATCTTTGTGATGATAATGATAGGTTATTGACAGGATATATAGCAAGCAAATTTATCAGTAAAAATATTATATTGTGGATGCAGATGACCTTGCAGTGTTGTAGTATGGATTATAAAATTACAATGTTCAAGTACAGTGTTTTTCACGTTGATATAACAGGGCAGGTATAGGACAGATCATACTTTTGATTAAACAAGTTCTATAGCAGGTGAATTCTATCACAGACACTTCTAGTATCCTATTATAGTTATCCGTGTTAGGTTTATTGCAAATTGCAAATATGCATATTAATATTTAAACTCCATTTAGCTTAACGTTGTTGGTTGTACTGTGATAATGGTACAGCATAGGTATCATCATGCATATGCATCATATATTGTACATTGGGTTAAAGATTTTGAGATTTCAGATTAGATTATAGTCGCCACATGTTTGTTCTTGACATGTAACGGTGGTGGTGTGAGCTTTGTGATGATTGTTACAACTCAGGTCATTTCATTAAGCCTTTTACACAATTAAAATTTTACTTTGATTCCGAAAAACAGCTTCCTCCGCACATTGGCATCTGGAAGATTTTACTTGCAATCCATTCACTCGATTAAGCTGTGTTATAATGAACTTTGATGATCCATACGCATCATAATTTAGGTAATTTTGATCACTATTTCTACCATATAATTTCCAATCGGAGAACCTTTGCCCTGCACAACCGTCTATGTTTGTCGATGATTAACTATGGAAATTTTGTCATAGGTATTTGCGGTAAAAGCATTTGTATGCACAATAGTAAATACTGCATTTGTATGTATTCTTCTTTAAAATATCTATATTGTCCAATCATGAAAATATTGTCGCATAAAATTTACCCCACCTACAAACATAAGTTGTTCGCGTATTAAATTGCCAGAACAATTATGCTGGTACACAAGACAATTTAAGTTCTTCCAATATTCAATAGGAACAGGAAAAGGTCATCAAGTAAAGGATACATTATGTAGCTGGAGAGCCGTGTAGAAAAACGTTTCTTTGGCATTACATTAATATGCAATCATCTTATTCCCATCGGACAATGCTTTTTTTAGAATGCAGGGCATACACTGCACCAGAAATAATATGAAGACATAACGCAAACATCTTACCAATTACAAAAATAGTTTGTTAGCAAGGGTGTACATAGTGACGCGACAGTGACAATAATTACTATGAAATGATATCATGGATGCATGTATACATAAAATAATATGTAGCAAGACAATGTAAGATAATTAGAAGAAAACCAACCGCATCGCAAGTAACCCGTATAATGCAACATTACTTGTAAAATAATACATATTATATTACCTACCCAAAAGCTAAATAAACCAAAAATTCCTATTAACTTTTGACTGTCTCCTTCATCCTGCCCAATAAGTTTATTGCATGTCGGAGGAGCAGTATATGTATAGGTATGTGTATGCGTGCTATATTAAATTATTACGTTTTTTATATAGAAAACGCAGCAGCAGCAGCAGAGGAACAAGAGTTGAGAAGAGTGGAGTCGAGTGAGGGCATATAGAGGAGAATAAAAAAATTATAAGTTGCAAGGCGAAATTATAGGCGAAAGTATGTACATTTGGTAGCACGGAAAGGAGATGGAAAGAGAGAAAAAAATTGTTAGAAAACGTGTTGTAGAAACGTGAGTCATCATCTGGTTCTCCTCGCTGCTCGGCAATGTACCTCAGTGAGAAGAGTAGTAAGTAAGTAGAGAGGAGGCGCTCTCAGGACAAACTCTTTTATATAAATCGTATATAAATGTTTGGCAGAGGACAACAATAAATATGATATCGCAATAGCAGCAGCGTTCTTACCATCAGTCAGAGTGCTAGTCCATCGTGCATAATAATTCGCTCATCGTGTAAAACGCTGCTGCGCTGCTACTACTACTGCTTTTGTGGTGGTATGGACAGATGTTATATTAAATTGTGCAAAAAGCATGCAAAAAAGGTACGTATATATCCCAGTACTACTTTTGCATTTTCAGCACACAATTAAATTATTATGAGAGCGTCTCCGTGTTGTTGTGTACCCGAGCAACGTAGCCAGCTCAATAATAATAATAGCATTCACCAAGATAGCAGCGCTACTCCTATTATTGTGCAGACGATTGACGGTACTATGAAAGGTTTCCAACAATTTGGAGCTGATTCGAATTGTTCTAAGGTGATTTCCGAACCCACTATTTATGTAGTTAATTGGCGGTACCTATTACGTAGGTACACATATTGATATCCTGAAAATATTGCCATGTGGAGGGAAGTGTTATCTATTTTGTAGTCGTGCACTTCTGAATGAATAGTGGTTGGTGGTTGCTTTGTGAGAAGCTGGATACCTTTTTCCGGATCACTAATAATTTGTTTGTTTGCTTTCTCTTCGTAAAGGGAGGGTTTTTTTTTGTGCACGCCAACGTGTCAATATTTAGGGTTTGCAAACTGCTATGTAATTTGACTGAAAAGCGTCTTAAAGAAGATAAAGAAATGCGGAAGCCATAAATACGTGTTACATATATCGGTAACATTTCCCGACATGCCTCATAATATTTATGAGCCGCCGATTGTTCTAGTGATCTATATACATCATACATGCATATTATTTTGTCTCGTGTTGCATATAATAAGTCTGAATTGTGCAAAAGTTATTTCAGATAACAGCGGATGAACATTTTTTAAGTGTTGACTTGTTTGTGTAGGCAAATGATCACACTTGTTCAGTTTATCGATAGTAGTAATAGTAGAGAGGCACTTTGAAGCTCGTTGTAATTAAACTCATTCAAGTGCTGGGTTTAAGGGTTTATAATCTATCAATATATTATGCTCTCTTTTGCAAGTCCATTTCTTTCTCTATAATATATCCATCAGCTAGTCACAGGCCTGAAACACGTGCGTGACATATTCCTCAAATGGCAATTTCTAACGGGTGAATTGTTTAGAATATCACTATCAGCACTTGTTAACCGAAACGTCTTAACGGATAAAGGGGTGTATGAATATTGTGCAGTAACATCAAGTTTATTTAAGTAAAATAAGCTCCTAGCAATTTCACTGTTGTCGAGGGAATATTTGTTAACCTCTCGACTATACATAAAGCTTCTTGTACGATTGAATTTCATAGATCTTGTAAACGAGATATTTCAAATATTGGCAAGATTACGAATCTCTGGGAATCAAACAAAGGCTAATTATCAAATATTTTTGCACACTATATAAAATTAATATTGGAAAATAATTTTTTGCAGATCAATTTCATGGTGCAAGGGACAATGTTGGTGAAGTTATGGGGACAACTTGGTGCAAATGATGGCCTGAAATGAGGCGGTTCAGCTTCGTTAGTTTGTACCTGAATCGATAAAACTAATATATTTAAGCGGAAGTTAGGTTGATAAGTAGCTGTGGTGTCTGTCGTTATTATCCAGACGTTTTAACACAGGTATATTATTATCAAATCTTATATTTTATTCATTATATATGTCTTCACATATATCCTTATTTTTTTTTAAAAATCATTATTGTCTTACAGATATTGCTGACTCAGCCATAGTCCGTTGTGATTGTTTTCTTGATATAAAGGTAAAGAAAGAATGATGAATTATTTTAAATGGGAATTGAAATATTAGAAATTGCTTCAGGCCTTTAATATTTAATACCTTTATACGGTCCTTTCTTTTCTAGATTTTTGGTTTTGCGAAACATACAAATCTCTTCTAAGCTTAAATAGTACCTGGTTACAGCTATATGCCGACGTGAGAGAACTCCATCATGGCATCTGGAAACGACGATATAATGGCAAGTTCCAGAAGTGACCATTTTTGCAATATGTGCATTTTTACTCAATCGAATTGGATATAATATGCATACTTTGTCAACTTTTTGCGTAGAATGCTATGATGGACCAGGAGACAGAGTCGGGAGTAGACTTCAGTTTTGATTTATTAAAATACGTAAACGGCGATGAAGAGGAATGCTTGCTATGGAACGACAATGTTGGTATGCGATATTCCCAGTCGGAGACAATGCTTGATCCAGCATTGATAACTGGAATAGTTCTGTCCCCAACGCCAACAACGTCGTCCCAGACGTCAACTTCGTCGTTTAGCGTTAAAGAGGCTATTACTACTTCGTCGGTAACGAGTAGTCAGGATTTGAAGCAATTTAGTGATGATGGAGGTATTCCAAGTTTTACGAAGGAGCAACACAATCCATGGGGGGAAGAAAGGTATGAAAATCTTGCAAAATTACTTTACATTTGAAATCGGTCCTATATGTAGTCTGTAGTAGTATCCAGCGCATCTTTGCTTTGCTTTATACCGCTTTCCTTTTCATAACGCTGTCCTATTTGACTGTTTCATGACTATCTATTTATTTTAGTATTTTACGGTAATTAGCAAATGCATAATGTGCGAGAGAAAGCGTAGCATTTTGTTCGTTTTCATTTGTGTCCAACTTGCAGCTAGACAATAACACGCTTGCTTGCAATTAACAGGGTGGGAGACAGGCGCCGAAGATAATGTGTTCAGACTTGAATACTTTCCAGAGAGACAAAAATCAAGAAACAGTTGGTTTCGCTTGTTTGTTCGTAGGTGACTTCTTAAAATAGATGCAAATCTAATTTTCAAATTCCTCAAGTCAGAAAGAATAGATCATTACCAGCTTGATTGGCAGAATTTTTAGCGAAATGTTCGCAGACATTGAATGTTATTACAAGTGTCGTAAAAAATGATAAATAACATTGTACTTTTAACGAGGCTAGACTAGATGAAATGGTAAGTACAAAATAAGTTGTGATGTGTCCAAAAGTTGCATGATGGGACAAAGGCGTGTCGGTTGGTATACTAGTTTTCAAAGTCAACTTGACTTTATGCTTAATGCTAATTTTTTACAGCTTTCAAATGATTCAGCTGCTTTATCCTTTTTATTTTCATAAACAATTGATAGTTAATACCCGAAACCGTCATCTTCATGATATGGTTCATCTAAGCGCATCCGCGACCCGTTACATGGAGTACGCTAAAGAGTATTTTTTAAATGTTTAAAAATTGAAATGTGTGTGAGAGCTTTTGTCATTTCCACGTAACGAAAACAGCAGTCCCCAGCCTGACAGATTAAGTGCTACAAATATGATCACAATTTGTGCACAACCGTACACCATGTCGTTTCCAAGTTTCCATCTGATGAATTATATGTTCATGCGGCTTCAAATGCGAATAGGTATATACATGCATACCTTATCACACAGTTCCCAATGTCGCTTATTAGCGTACGTACGTAAGACCCGTACACATTACTACCTATTTATTTATACACTTTGCAAATTGTGTACGTTTTGTGGAACTTAAATCATAATAAATGTAAGAAAATCTGATATATGCGTCTAATACATAATAAGTCTGACCAAATACCGATGTGGTGGCTTCCAAAGTTTTCTGGTATAACTATAGCAAAAGCCTTGAGCTTCACATAATTTGGCAGGTATTCAAAGGAACTTGTATTTTGGAACAGCATGAATACCCCTGTGCTGGCGTAGTCGAGTGTAATTATAATTTTTAGTCTTGTAAACGTTAAGTTGAATGCGTACATAAATTCATCGTACATATAAATATTATGTGACTTATGTTATTTTTGCACGGCAGGCCATAATAATCTGGTTCGGGTTCACTGTAGCTTTGGCTTTATGGTGTATGGAAAGTTTCTCTACAGACTGTATAAAAGTAAATGCAACTCTTTTCGCAGATCTGATCGTCTCTTGGAAATTCATAATATTCAACGGAGCCAGTTAATCATGATTGCAAAGAAGTTGCCGTCAACATCATCGTATTAGTGCTTCATTTTATTTCATTATCATTATGCATATACACTGCCTGTCTGTCAAATCCGTCTAACGTTTGCATGTACATTATTTCAAAGCGGTTCATTTGTACTCTCTCGTTAATGGGGTAAAAGAAAGTAATTATCCATGTAACCGAATGTGCGGAAGTAGCGATCATGTACCTATTACAAATGACAATTATGTATGCATCCTATAATCCATAGTGATCGCTGCAAAGAGTGATCTCTTGATATAAATAGTTTATTACTTTGATATGTTTAATTTCACCAAATCCTATTTGCCCAAAATTAATTTTTAAAATATCAAATCGATAACACTCATACTATCACCTTCAATTCATCTTTCTTATTTTAGCAAGACAGACACAACTTTAGATATATCCCTTCTTCGTAAGAGGGTAGTAAAATCACATTGACATCGACGCCACTCTTCCACTCGCTTTTGAGTTGTACACATAGACGCAGACGTTTCCTTCTACCGGAAAATTTCCAAGCTTACTACAAGCCCATACAACTTACAAATCCTTTGCTGCTCTTTGAGAATGCCGTGCCGAGAGTTCACATGTGTAACCGTTATGTAACATCAAATAATGCATATACCTATGTGGTTATCTTCATTAAGACTATGTACGTCGCACAGTGTATACGACATGTGCTTTATGTTATCATAGTAATCAACTTTTCGTTTGCTATTTAATCTCTTTTACCATACAATAATTGTATTGGCCATTCATAGTGAACTCCATTTATATCTCGACTCAAGTAAAGATGCTACTCCATTTCCTGACTAAATCTTTGAAGGGTATCTGACATTTTTGATATGAAGATATGCCAATATACAGCTTTCTTATAATCATGTACAAGATGAAAACAACACTTGAACACACTATTCCATTTCCACTTGTGTTGTGTGCAAAGATTGTAGAGTAAGAAGAACTAGAGAGGATTTATTAAAAACCTGAAAAAAAATCACAGAAAGGCAGGTCCAAAGATGCCAAGGTATTTTTATCCTTGTCTGTGGTCCGGGTTTGCACTCTACCGTATCGTTATATATTTAAAATTTTATAAGATCTGCAAGAAAAATAAACTCAAATGGCTTTCGTATTGGCAAGAAAGAGAAAGCAATTAAACGCCTTTAGATATTTAGGCTTGTCATTATAAAGTTTAAGTAGGTATCTGCGTATTATTAATAAATCCCTATATAGTGTCTAGCGTGGTCAAATTTCTACGTATAGTACATACTACTAGTGCTGGCATTGCTATTGCACAATATCAAATATTTTGTCATTATTTCTACCTTCATGTTCTTAATAGTGGCAGTTTACGTCTATCGGTGTTAGCTTTTTAATGAAAGGATTTGCATTTAAATTTGCAGAAATCATCCATTTGTGTACTATTTAGTTTTCATTTTGCTTCCAGTGGCATGACAAATGACATGCTCTTTTTCATTCAAAAAATGCTTTTCGATAATGAAATCTCAAGAAAAGGAATTCTGAGAACTCTCATATAAGTCAGGTAATGCACATTGTATAACAAAAGACCATGTGAGTACGCATATTGGTTTCTTCTGCACTTTTCACTATCAAATTCGACATGTCGCACGCACGCACATGTATGGCATTTTAGAGATAAAAAGTATACACTGTAAGTATACTTACTTACAACTTCTACTACTATTGATAAAAGTCAATAAGAAGATGACGAAAGGAGAACTCGTCGAGTTCTTTTACTGCGTACAAAAAAGAACGTGAAAGAAACTAAAAATGAAGTTGAAGGAATGAAATAATAAAAAGCTTCACTTTTGTAGTACAACGTAGTAGTAGAATTAGCATGCAGCGTTGGTGACAGTACTGCTTTCAATTTATTTTAATATTGGTAATCTACGCATAGATAAGACGAACAGGGTTTCTTCTGTTGAATTAATACGATTGTTCCTATCAAACGCGCTATCTCTCTGCGAGGTACTCAATTGAATATTAGGTGCACGTCATGAAGTAAGAAACCATTGAAGGAGTTAAATGCGCATTTTTCTGATCTGGTTCGTAATGCAATTTATGTATATTTACACATCTCGGTATCAGTTCAACATTTGGAAACATGTAATTCTTTCCGAGAAGGCACAATGCTTCTTGCTGGACATATTATTGATAAAAAAAACTTTACAACGTTAATTGCTTTGGTCAAATATTTCGGTGCATACCTATGCTACGCACATAATATGTTATGTTGAAATGCATGGTTTTAGAATTTCTGGAGCTTTTTTTGTAAATAGACCTTTTAGAATCAGAGCCAATCCAGCTTGTAAAACCAAGTTCACTTGCGTTTATCCGCACACACATACAAAATTGTTATTGCCATTATTATTAGATAGGTTGTCTCATTACATTGTGTCCATTGTCCATCCATTTTCCATATTTTTATGCATCTGGAGTCGATAACGCGTGGTGGATGATTCATTGATCTGGATTTCGGATATATTTATAAAATTGGCTTCGCAGTACAATGCATAATATGTAACAATCTTTTTTGTACAAATTAGAAGAAAAGATTAAGGGAATTAAAACAGAACTGCCACCAGGAGTAGAAGAGGAGAGGTGTGCCACCCTCTGAGCAAAGTATTTATGAGTATGAAAAAGAGTTTGGCTCATCACCACAAGTTACGATATTATACATGCTCTTCAATAATAATATGCAACTTAATATAACATTACGTTCGAACATGCATAC
Source organism: Sinella curviseta (assembly GCA_004115045.4). NCBI lineage: Eukaryota > Metazoa > Arthropoda > Collembola > Entomobryomorpha > Entomobryidae > Sinella > Sinella curviseta. The sequence goes on along the minus strand of CM065489.1, from coordinate 17,309,057 downwards.
ATCGTGAATTCGGTATGTATTTCAATTAACCAACTGGCGGAATGGAATGGAGCATCAGTTCTTCTCTAGAGTTCATCTCTCACAGTCATCAGCTCAGGCCGAGTTCTGCTAAATAAATGTCTTCACTTCAGATTTTGGAATACTAAACGTGGTGGTGACGGTGCTACGTAGTACATACGCCAGTGTCAAACGGTGCTGCAGTTGGCTCACAAAAACTTTGTAGCTGCCTAAATGGTGTACCCATCAGAAACGTGGACTTATAAATAATTAGACTCTTGTCGCGTCATAGCGGAGGGAATTAATGGTCATCGTTTCATTATCGCATGCATGCAACAACGTGTTGCATTTTTTTAGTTTGTCGGATCGTGTAGAGTTGTACTGCAACTTAACTATTTCAATTTCAGTCATTTAAACGTGCACCACCACGAGTGAGAGAGAGAGTCATTTCAATTTGTGTGTTGTTTCTCGACTTGAACTAAACTACAATAGTGAATAGATAACGATAACGTCAAAAAGGATTGCTTCCTAGAGCCGAGTCTCAGAGTAATTATATGAAACGTGTTCTTGTGTGCTGGGCATTATACTCCATTCAAATTACTACAAACTATTATTGAGAAAGTGTGTTTTAAAAATACATTTTTCTTAGCTCAGCAAAGATTCAGTAGCATATCAGACGCGTTTTCGTTTCTTTTGTGTTTGCTGGTGGTAGTAGTAGTAGTTCTGGTTGAGCAAAGGTCGAAAGTAAAACTCGGGTGCCTACGTCACGCCGTCATCGGCTGGCGTATCCAAACTTCCTGAGAGAGTGAGTGTTGGCGGAAGAAGTTTTTTTTTCGCAAGAGACGATTGTGTCTATGGTGGTTTTGCTCGTACGCTCTTCCTCTACAAGCAAGAAAATATGGAGGCGTGCATCGATACTTTCTCCACCGTATTTGGTGGTACAACTGCCGAGTACAAGAATCCATCCCGAAATGTGTCCCCATTTACCAATCATTTTGAAAATGCATGTCAGAATCATTATCAATTTTCTGTTGTTAGCACAGGAGTCAATAGTAGCACAGCTAATAATGATGGTCATTATCATCAAAGTCAGCTACAACTCCAACAGCAACAGCAGCAACAACAACAGCGCCAGCCAAACACCACTAGTAATAGTGCAATAATGTTCCCCCCTTCCACTAATAATGAATATATGCAGGCCATGAGTTGGACTGATAGAGCAATCAGTGATAGCACTGGTGGCAACATGATTGGGAGTGCTAATAATAATGGAGTCAGTAATAGTAACAAAATGCAGCAGCAGCAGCTTAGTTCAAATTCTTCAAGTATCACCACAACTGCCACGGAAAATCATGGCTTTCACTCATTTGTTCCAAATGATGGAGTCTCAGCTGCGTTCAATCTTCAACAACTCCACCAGGGAATCTGCTCGGTTGGCACGATGCCATCTTGGCAGCAAGCTTTTGCATTCAATGATAGTGCCAGTACAAGTGTTCCAAGTCAGAATGACGAAGGAAATGACACCCATAGTCTCCCAATGCCACTGTCAATGTCAAGTGTTCCCACAACAACATCTTCGAATAATATGTTAGTAAATGGACAACGCTCCAGCATGTCGAATGCCAACAATGATAACCACCAATTCTTAGCCCAAAATATTCAATGTCCCCCTTCAAGTAATAATGGTGTCAACAACAATGGACAAAGTACAACAGGGTCAGAGTCATTGATCAGCCATATCAATGGACAATTTACTAATGTAAACCAAGTACACGTGCCGAATACTTATGGTGGTAGTTCAAATAACGGTTCATTAACATTGACCTTTTCGGCCTCCCTTCTTAATAGTGGAAACAACAATGTTGGCCACATGGCAAACCAACCTCGATCGCCTCAACCGCAGCATTCTCCTCTGCCGTCTTATATGACGGCGACTACGAATGGAACTGGATCCACAGAGTCAACGCCTGATTAGTAGGTTCACTTTTTATAATATAGTTTTGGACACGACATTTACACACTTGGTGATTTTCATTTGAGACGGCTTATATTTAAAGTTAAAATGCATCATTTTCCTTATTTGACCAAACCAATGATAACCTTCAAGTGTACCTGATAACCTGCTTTGGGGCATTGTGCAAACATTTCACTGCTATCAATTTTTAGCATTTTTCTTGCATTGAAGTCATAAATGTATTGAATATACTTAGGCCTACAAGTATAAAAACTAAATTAAACTCGATTTTACTGCATGGTTCGCGATATTTTAGCTGTGATAATTTTTATTTTGAGGTGTATATCTGGCTTGATTCTGGATGTCATTTAAGAGATTCTACCGAGGAAACGAGAGCCTGTCTGCTTGAATGCATGCATTCATAATTTGCTAGTAGTTACAACTTTACGCACCACTTTAAATGGGAAAATACAATAATTATTTTATCCAAGTATAGGAACAAGTTCCATGCATGTCATTGTATAAACTTTGCTTCGCTGTAGGTCTAGGTATCATCTCGTACACAAGTTGACAGAATTTAATTGACCAAGAATGATGTTACTACTACTACATCATAAAGATATTGCATAAATATACAGAATTGCTCCTCTGCTTCATGTCAATACGTCGTTCAACAAAGTAAAAGATCCATTCTTCCTTCGTGGACCACCATGTGGAATGTGTATTCAGATGATAAGCTCAGGTAGTGAAAAATAATGGAATCAAAGTGTGTATATAAAAGCACAGAGACTGAAGGAATGTAGTTGGTGCATACGTATATGCATTATGCATAGCTTTGTATAAATATTTTTTTAATAACCGTGTATCCGACTTGAAATTACACTTTCATTGAGACGTGATGTTGACTACATTTCTGGGTAATGTTCGCAGATACGTGAACTCTCAACGTGAGGTGAGACTACGAGACAAATATAATACGGCTAACCAATCTGCTAACAAGCTGGTAATTTATTTATTTTTACCGTACATGTCTACGGCATGAAATAGATAATTTGTATGCTCTCTTAATCGAATTCGTTTTTGTTTGAAGTGGGCTCTCCGTATTTAACCGTCTCGTTAATGCTCCACAACTGAAATTAACTCTGTTTAGAGTCTATTTCGGTATGAGAAGAAGCACAGCTTTTGCTTCATGTCCACCTATTAACGTTATGATGTAGTCCAGAAATTTTTCTTGTGCCGTCATTTAAATGTTAATGCATACCGAAATAATATAATAAATCCGTCGTAAACAGCGGGCATGTGTATGTAGCCGACCAGGTTAGCATGAATAGCCAGGTAATCGAGTGGAGAGTGGTAATCGATATTACCTTTCCTCAATCATGGGGCCTGTGTCATCACCAACATGAATGTTGAGTTTTGATCCCTGTGACATGCGTTTCAGCAAACATAGTCCAAGTCCACATATTAAAGTAGTCCAATCGAGAGCGTAATCTGCTCACGGACGGACAGACAGGCATGTCAAGTCAATCTCACTTTCACATGGCATCAATGTAATAATAACAATATCAAATATGCAAAATAAAGCTAGTGTTTAGTATTATATAAGCACGTCATTTGTTATGCGTAAGTGTGTAATAAGTACTTCATCACATCGTCATCACACTTTTAGCATTTCAATTGATACAGAAATTTGGAATGTGTGTGTAGGTTATTGCGAACTTGTCTCTCGTTCAGCTTTTGGATGCACGAACATGAACTTGACGAGACATGGTGATACTTTCAAATCAAGTCTTTGTGTAACCTTCAAAAATGGTCCATATTGTCCAATTAACTCACTTTACTGCAACTTTATTAAGTATTGAGGCAACAACACTACTTATTGGTTTCACACTTCATATCTGTCTCGATGTGTCTATTGGGGACTGTCACTTTTGTTTGTCTCTAACTTTCAATTAGTTCAGATAGATTTTTAAAAATAAAATTGTCTATTAATTAGTGAATGTAACTCTTCAACTGAAAAATGATTTTATTGGACTTCTTTAAATTTCTAAATGATTTGCAAATTGTTAATAAAATAATTTTGCAAACCATGGGGTAATGCTAGACAGTCAATATTTTGCATTAATGTATTAACACCTAATACCATAGCCAAAGAAAAGATAGTCAAATTTGCCCTCAAAGTAAAACTTCTTTAAGTGCCCTTAAAGGTTCTGTCATGAATATTATAGTGTATGTTTGGGTATGCTTAATGCTAGTGTTTTAAATAGTTGGCACGGGCATCGGGAGGAGCCACGATGCTGGAAACAAAAGTTTCATTATTACCTACTTGGTAAATGCATATGAAGTTAGCGATGGACATACGCAATACCAATATATTATGCTTGCTTGTGCGTGGATTTGTTATTGCATTATAAAGATTACCGCATCCATATATTAATATAAAAAAGTTAGGTAATGCATGTTTTACGGAAACTGCGATTTTAGAGTGAGTGAAATTATATATTTTTTAATTTTCTGCACGCAAAAATGCAATGTTATGTTCAGCCGTCAATCATCATGAGTATTTTGGCAATTATGTTTTCGCTCCTGAATATTAACATGACAATGACAGTTTAGATTACCGGTGTGCTTTTTGCACTGGTCCAAAAATCGTTTTCAAGTATTTGTTGGTTTAACCAAGACATCATGATGCTACGTCATGGCAGCCAACCCGGCACCACTCACATGCCTACATAGTATACATATTACCCGCCATCAATACATAATCACTTCTGGATATAAATTAAATTACGGCTTTTTTAAATTTCCGAATAGCCGCATTTGCTATCTTCTTCGATATATAAACCTATGTACAAAATGAAAATATGCTACGACGATGGAACAATGTGTATGGCTTTCTCAGCAAATATGCACGATGCTTTTCATGTAATTTTACCGTAAAGCATAGCTAACTTGTTCGGTCGCAGAATCAGTTTTTTAACGAATTTATTAATCAACGACGCCATTGAAAATGACTAAATTTTCCATTTTTTATTTTCTGTAGTGGCAAAATGGCAACCACGCCAACGAGGCTTGTTCGTCTTCGTGCCAATACGAAAATGGACATGGACCGTATAAAGGCAGTGGAGGAAGACAAGCGAGAAAGAGAATTACAAAAGCAACAAAGAGCAATTCGAGAGTCGAAAGCTGTCCCTGTTGCTGTCCCACCGGCAGTAAACGTTGTCGTTCCATCACAAGTTCTCCAGGTATGATATTTTGTCCTCACTCATTCTGATGCTAAACCTGAAATGAGAATGCGTGTAAGCGATTCTTTTGGTACAAATGAACTACATTATGATTTTGTTTGAATATAAGGTCACGTCTGCTTTGGAGAACCCAACCCCTTTCCACGTGGAACAAAAGCGAAAATTTAACATAAAACAGTATTGTGCTGGAATCACGAACTCACTACCGGATGTTCAGGGTGCGACATCATCTCTCGGAGGAACGACAAATGGAGAGTTTGGTCTCCGACCACCAGCGAAACATAATCGCTTGCAACATTTGATAACTGATGGTGCAGTGAGCTCCGCACCCCCCAACTACAGTACAACACCTGCGCCAGTAAGCCCTATTTCTGCACTGGACCCTGCAGCGGCATCATCACCAGGCCCTTCACAACGTAGCTCGGTAGCAACCAGCGTCAATGACGAATTTGAGGTATGGCTTACATTCATTTCATTCATAATTGAGAAATAGAGTTCCGCAAATTTCATACACGTTCATTATATACTACAGTATCATCAAATGCGTATGTACATAATATGTGATTGTACAAATATTTGTACAATCACAAAGCAAATTGGGAAGTGTCACCTTCTCTCTCTCCGTATTTATTTATCATTCAATTGATACTGCACGAGGATTTCATTGCATCATCTTTTCCTGTGTGGTTGTAACTAAAGAAAAATGGTCCAGAAAAGCGCTTTTCACCAGATATCAATTCATTACGTGCTAGCTAACCGCAAGATGCCATGTCTAATCGCGCAAATGGTCACAAGCACAAAAATAAATGATATACACACATATTTTTTCCACATTCATATCTATTTTCTTCTGCCGAGACATCATGCAGAGTCTTCTAATCGCTTTGGTGAGAACGTAGTTCTCTTATTTGCTATCAATGTTTATCAGTAAAACCCAAAACTGAACTTTGCCCTGCTTCTGGGCCGAGATCGTTTACTCTCTCCTGATTGGTCCGCTGGAAGGAGTGTCTTTACAAACTAGATAAAGAGAATTATGTAGGAAAATAAACCAAGAAATCTCCAGTATTGATTGACAATGGAATTAGTTAGAGTTCTTATGCATGACAACTGATGTTACTGAATTATTTAAACGTAGGTATTTTCGATTTTCCTGGCTCGATGTTTGTTTCATAATTGTAAATATTATGCAACTGTAAAAAATAGTAGCAAGGTGCCTTGCGTACTTTCCAGATTTTCAGTTTACTTCTTTAATATTCTGCTGCAGATAAGAATTTGTGGTACAATGTTTCAGTAAACCATATTATTATTTTGTATAATAATGGCTTATATATATGGCTAATGGGCATAGTAGCTATGAAAATCTGAAATAATGAAAGTACAAACTAGGTGCTTGCATGATGAAAATTGAAATTAGAAAAAATGTAGATGACGGATGAAGTAGTTGAGGAGAAGATAAGGAGCTCCAGTTCGACACTTGTTGTAGAATATACCACGCGGTGATTGGAGTATAGTATGGACTGTTGATCATGTCTGATAATCGTGTTGTTTTCTTCAAACTTTTTACATATGCATGTAAGGGTGTCATCCTTGGATTGTCATGAAAACTTCTTTCTGAGCATTTTTTATTCATGGTGACTACGGCTGACAAAGTGTACAAAACAGAACAAGCTTATTTTGACACATTTAATTAGTTTCGTTACTTTTACTCTTTATAGTCACAGAGACATGATGATGATGAATGCAATTGACATGAGAAAGACAGAGAGATAACGCGTTGTTTTTAAAGGCTAATTACGTCAGTCGGAAAACTGTTCAGGCAACAGTTTATTCCCAATGCCACATGTTCAGCCTGCTAGGAGAACACACCTACCGTCTTTCAGCCAATCACAGCGACCAGAGGATTATCGCTTTGAAGATTATTACATAATCTTTGCCCATGTTGTCCTGTTGTTGTGCATTCATTCATTTAATATTCCAAAGCCGAAAAAAACGATTCAAGAGAGAATATGATATCTGGCTAGTCAGTCAAAATGTCCAGCTACAAAGCAAACAGTTTCAAGATGAGGTTGGATTTATGTGCTTCGTTAATAAATGACATTAATGGCACGGCTTAAATCATTTAAGAATGAAGGTGTTTTTTCATGTCCTACTTTTTCATTCAATTACTGGCATCAGATAACGGAATTTTTTATGACGTTGTTCTGTTTGACATTCTATGGCATCTTGCAGAAAAAAAGCGATTCATGGAACTACTACATACACTAGGCATTAGGCATTTGACGACCGTATATGGTGAAAGTTAGGTATTTGCGTATAGGCATGCATTTTGCGCACAGAACGAAATCTGTTCAAGTGGATTCTCCGTGGCAGTTGTAACGTTTGGTCGTTGAGCTTCATTCTCAAAGTGTTTGAGTTAAAGACATTTTCCACATTTTCAAACAGACGCCACACAAGTCAGTGGCATTATAGATACATATGCAAAAATGAAAGTTGTTTTACGAGAGGTTGGGAACGCAGTTGTCAAATCGAATACCATACTGGTACAGTAAAAATCCTTTTTTCAGTCTTTGTTATTGCGTGGCGCTTTGAGTCTTCGATGTATACTTTTAAAGATCTACTGTGCACCCATTGTTAGGGGTATCATAGCTATGATAGGACAGAATGAAATTCTTTTTGCAGTACGGTTATAATATCAGTGACTATGTAATATTGATGTATTAACGAGATGAAATAATTTTGTTCCTAGGATTCTATTTTGGACTTGCTGTTAGATGAAAAGTCTGGAGACCAAGTAGCATCCCTCCCACAAGCAGGTTTTAACCGAGTTAGTGGAGTTCCAGAGTCCAGTTCGAGTTGTCCAGCAGATTCAACAAAGGACGTGTTTTGCATTGATGATCCAGTTAAAGTATCCAAAGATAGAATTAAAAAGGATAATCACAATAAAAGTAAGAACTAACTTTACTCAAATATTTCATGCGTCTCTTGTCTGGAAAGTTTATCATGGATTGTACATCATTTTGTGTTCTAGTTGAAAGAAAGCGGCGATTCCACATTAATGACATGATTACTGAACAAGGAAGACTTCTTCCCAGGCCAAACGAAAGGTACTTCAACAAAATGTAATGTTCAAGTTATTTTTTAGAATATTGGTTAGTGAATTGGAAGAAATGTTAAAATGATTAACTGATAAATAAACGAGAATAATGTAACTATCTTAGACACCATGAAAGAATTGGCGAGGTGAAGCAGAACAAAGGATCGATTCTTAAGGCCAGCGTAGATTACACTAAAGTGCTGAAGCAAGACAATGAATTTCTACATCAAAAGCTAAGTAAAGCGGAAGAAGAAAGGAAACAATTACTTCTCAGGCTTCAGGTAGTTGTTTTGAAATTAATTTCATTCCTTAAAAGAAATACATGGCGACAAATATTAATGTTTGTAATTATTACTGTATTTATCATAGCGCGTTGAGCAACTCTGCAAACAAAGTGGCGTTCAGATTCCGGAGAACATAATGACATGGAAAACTGGAGGCAGCACGTCTGAAGATGTTACGACTCTTCTGAGCACCGAAGTTAGAGTTAAGCAAGTAAGTTTACATGTCCAAATTGTTATGTCAATTAGTAGCTACTGATTCCCTTACTAGAGCGCATTGATTCACGGATTTATTACATTTATTTAGGAACCAATACCGTATCCTGGAGAAGATTTTGAGAGGAATATCTGTGACATGATGGACGAAGATAGAAGTATTGTAACTGGCACTAGTGATCCCATGTTCGGACAGCCAGTTGAGGCTGAAGACGGATTTCACCATCCCGAAGGAATGGATTTTAATGACTAAAATGGCTAGGATAACCCAATAAAAACGATAATGAATACAATAACGGTCTCACATTTTGTTTGATACAATTTAGGAACAAAACGTAGTGTTTAACTTTTTCGTTTGTCCAAATATTTTACTCTAAGCTATAATGATAAGTTTTTGTTCTTTCAACACATGTATATTGCCGCAGTGAGTTCATGAGTCGTTCTTGAGTTCAGTTATGACTTACTTAGTTTGCTATTTAGAAAAGTGATTTATTTATTACACAATGCTATCACCGACAATTCATAAAAAATAATAAAAAAATCGCATACAATTGAGTACATCACATAAACAACTACGACATCAATTATTTTACTTAGACTTATTCGTAGACATTTATCTGTAAGTACTCTACTCATTGTCAGTCATTACTCAAAACATTTTCGTTGCAGGTAGCTATATACAGGTCTAAGAAATAACGGAAATTCGAATGCATGCCACGAATTTCTTGTAAATCGTTTAAATATTCCGAATATTTGTAGTGTGAATTTAAAACAGGAAGGTTTTCTATTGTGACAGTTTAAAATGAGAAAGAGAGTTTTAATGATTTAGTAGACAATGTATTTTTAATATTGCACCTAAAGCATCACATACATGTTTACAGACTTGTGAAACATTGAATTTATGACTAGTTATGCTCCGTTATATAAGCGAAACAAGTTTTTGGCAATAACAAAGAGAAGCCTTAAATTTAATTGTTCATTTTATGTTTGTGACTGTGTTTGCTGTTTTAAGTATCATTCTAATGTACCATATGTACCATAAATATTCTATAAAATGCTATATAAATGAGTCGTATATATAACCACTATAAAAATCGTAAAAAGCTATATATCGAAATGTACCTATGTATGTGTATAGTCACAACTACAAGTTATAGATTAAATGATGATCACTGACAACTTATATATACATTATTATTCTACTTGCTAATTATTATGCCTTTTATGTTACATTTACACGATGGGCAGGATTTAGTGGGCCATTGCAATAGTTAAAAAGCATCTTGACATGAATCATGATGATGCGTTTTTAAGTCAAAAGTGGTCATCGTAATAACACAATCACATTGTTATTTCAAATGTTGAAGGTCGACATTGTAAAGTTTCTGTGTTGTAGCTTTATTTTAAGAGATATTTAGATGTAGACATTTCTAATGTCATCAAGTTGCCTGAATGTAATAATGCGAGGGCCGAGCGAGAGCCTGTATAATGTATGTATATGATGTTTTACAAACTCAAAGTACGGCGCTGGTAGCATGATTTATGATGATTATGCAAGTGTGCAACCAGCTCATTTTTTATCTTAGTTCCTTATATACACTTAAACCTCTGTTTATATATTATCGTTACATTGTCCTAATCGTCAATCGTTATCTTATGAGTTCGACAGTTTTAATTGATAATAAATCGTACAGTCTGACTAGTAAAAAACCATGAATATGCGCGATACAATTTATTCAACATAAAACATAAAGCGCAAACCATAAAATCAAACTTTTCCCAAAGAAAGTATTCCTCAATTCAATCATACATAAAGTCCGGCATACTATCTGATATTTTGATGCCTTTGCAGGTGAATATCAATTCCTGGAAGCGAGTTTTAGAAGTAATTAATCCTTTTCAAATTACATATAAAGTAAACTGCGAGCGGTCACAATTATGACAAAATTAATTATTCTTCATTTTTCATCAATTCGACTGCTTATTCTACGACACTTTAAAACAATGAAAAACGTTGATGGTTATCCTGTAAAAAACTGATCACGCCGCCTTAGACTTGTTATAAATGCAAACAATTCTTTTAAAACGTGAACAAAGCTTCTACAAATCAATTTCAATTTAAGACACTATTTAAGACAAGATTAAGATAAGTAGTAGTTAAGAAGCTATTAAAACTGAAGGACGCTTCGTCTTTTTCAATCTTCAGCAGGTATTCATATAACCCTTGTGTGCAATGTGCAACGACAATAAGAAAATCATGACATGAAATGATGTCTATAAAACGCAATGTTGGTCATCTCAAATCTCATTCATGACATTCATGAGTCATGAATCACGCGAACGAGCCAGCAAACATACAAAGCCGAGCCGTGTGAAAAACCATAATTTGCTGTGCATCCACTCAACTGATCAAAGCAACAACCACCACCAAGACCAACCAACCAACCACTATCGCTCTGCTTGCTTTGCTGCTGCTCGAGTTGGTTTCTTGGTGTCTTGGTGGCTGCACAGCAAGTAACCATGCACCTAAATGTCTCCCATTGCCCCAAACTCGCTCTGGTTAAGGGCGCAGTTCACTTTTCAAATGGTCGGCATAAGCATAGCATAGAAAAATCTAAACTTTTGATCAAAACAAAAACTGCACCAGAAAGTGGAGGAAATTAATATTCTCTTGTGGAATTTTGTGTTGCTGCGAATACTTTTTCTAATTAGAAATAATATTTGCGTGCAAATTTTTGCGAATTTGATTAAAAAGAGCAGTTTTGAAACCTTGATTTCGGTTCCGTTAAGCTAATAGTTACAACGACCGCTGAGACCGCAGTCGAAAAAAGTTGGAACAGCACTGCTGTTGGTTGCTGGAGAATACGTGAACGAGGGATTGGATCGGACTCGGAGTTTGTCCATTCAAGTTAACTGTTAAAAGAGCTATAATTGAAATTTATGTTATCATAGATTCAGATTGTTGGTTAATTGTTAATAAGAAGAATGGTTTTTTACGGTGAAATGTTTGAAGCTTAGAAAGTTTTGTGTGAATTACTTTGGTCATTTTTGTTTGGTAGTGGATTAGTGTCTGCCGGTCGGTATTCAGGTTTTTGGTTTGTAGAATTTCTGCAGCGTTTTTATGGCCTAATCAAATTGTAAATTGGCGAAATTACTGCCACGAGGAATAGTAATATAAGGTAATTGTACTATTTAACTGATTTAAAGCGTAATTACATCATTTTGTAGTAATTGGGCGGAGAGAATGAACTTTGATATCTGTTAGCCGTAAGCTAACTGGTCGCTGGACGCATTAAGTTCTTGTAATGTTTATAAAATATGCCAGACTTTCGCTGAAAAAATGGCATTTCCCTGTCATACCAAGGAGATATTTATTATTGCCTGGTTTTCTAACAATCAAACGCGATGTCAACCAACTGACAATGAGTCGCATATTATTCGGCAGAGTGGAATGACTGCTTCATTTTATGCATAATATTTTGATTTTAATTTTATCAAGGGTTAGTTCCAACCCACTTGATGACCTTCAAAATGGAGGGAAGAGGGGATGTACAAGAGGCAGAAGATAAGTCGAAAGTTCCAGCTAGTGAGTCGTCCAACTGTAAGGTGGACGAAAATTCGAGTGATGCAGACCGCTTTGCTCGAGAACGGAATTTGATGCTTTTGAGTGCTTTATATCGACTGTACGGAGAGGAGTGGACCAGCCCTCCTGATTGGTAATTTAATTAAATAAATGATCGATAGGATAGTTATATTAATTGTTATGCATTTACCTAAAGATACGATTAATTAATCAAATATTTTATATATTATTTTAATGCCTTGCTTAGGTCCAAAGTCGCCGAAGACATTAGGAATGCTAACATTCCAGTGTTTGGCGAGGGTATCACACCAGAATCATGTGAGAATCAGTATAAAGCATTGATGGAAAAGGGATATAATGTTGGGATTGGCGATATCGCTACTATTTTGAAGACTCCAAAGCGACTGACTGAAGTACAAAAGAGATTATGGATTCTAGCTGCTACTTCTAACGGTAAATACAAACTTTCTTGTGATTCTGATATGCTAAGAACAATTGTCGGTATATTGCCAGCCCTACATGATTATTGTTTAAAATTATACAGATATTTACACCACCAGCAAAACTCTTGACAACCGCATAAGGCTTACATTTACACAGGCGCAGAAGGAAATAGACGAACTGGATTCCGGGAAGAGCATTATTACATTTGAGGAGTTAGTGAAGCAGTTGGCGTATGTTTCGTATACTAATTATAGAATAAACTCATTCCTGACTAATTACGACATTAGTATACAATTAGTAATGCTGTTCTAATTTGAAATAGGGTAAATGAAGGTGCCGGACAGGACTTAGATCCTGATGAAAAAGACCTGTTAGTAGATCTCAGTACGGTGGAGGTTGCTGAAATTGTCCAGCATGAAGTAAATGAACAGATTGTGGGGTTCAAGGATGTTCTACTCTTGTTGAGATATTGTAACGACGCAGGTAAAAGCTCGATGTTTTAAATGAAATATAAAATTGCCTGCCTAATAAACTTGTGCCCAAATTCCTTAACATATTTCTGTTTCTTTTCAAAATACAGTTGAGAATGCGATGAAAACGTATGTACATTTACTTTCTCAAGTGAGCAATAAACCGTCAGTTTCTCAGAAAGCACGACCTCAGGTATTTACAAAATTAAGTATTTAATTTAATATCCTTTATGGAACCTTTCATCTTTTTGGCTAAATTAATTTATGATTTGTTTTATATTTGATAGGTTACTACTGAATTTACTAAAAGTAAGTGGCTTGTGTTTGGATTTATCGAAACTATTTGAAAAACGTATTGTTAAACTGTTAATATTGTTTACTTCAGGTACCATATCAAATAATCAAGTGTCTGATGAGCTAAGTAATTTGGTACATGCGGCTATCGCCAATGCCACAAATGATGATAAGCCAAAAGTGACATCGCCAGGTAAGTTGCAACGCCGATTTATACATGCGCGTAATGCAGTTTTTACCATTTGTATATATGAAAATATTCTGAACCTGTTTTAAGCATCTACTGCTCCTACACTCTCAAAATTATTAGAACTCCCGATAACGACACCTGGAATGCCGTTACCCGATATCCCTTCCGTGAATCAGTCTGAGAAGTCAGCAGAGAAACCACAATCAAGAAATGAATCGAGAGGAAATAGCAAGGAAAGAACTCTGACAGGTTTGTTAGAACTTTTTGGAATATTTTTTAGTTCGTAAGCCAAAGTACTAATGATGAGATTTGATTTTTTCATAGAAAATGTACAAGAAAATAGTGCCTCTGAAATGGATGGTTCACCCAAAGGTAAACTGACAGTTTATGCAGGTCCTGTCTGTCGACATCACAATTCCATTATAGTATTTTAAAGAGTTAATTTTAATTTAGGTAACGGCGAACAACCGAAGTCATTATCAACGTCGTCGCCCACCAAATCCTCCCCAGTCCATGATACTAATGGACAAGGTACAACTAAAAGTATTTTAAATGCTTACTTTCTTATTTTATTTTGAAACTGAAAGTATTATTTTCGTTATCAAAATAGTTTTTGAGTATGATTTTTTTTCTCGTTCACAGATGCAGCTCATAGTGCCGTTGGAACTGAGAAGTCACCTTCGAAGAGTGAAAATGCAGAAAGATCGACAGTTGAAAATTCACCAAGTAATAATAACAACAAGCTGACTGCGGAGAAACAAGTCGTTTTGGATACTGAATCAAAAGTTGCTAGCAATGAGGCGACTAAGACTATTCCTTCGGCCTCAGGGGAGCCGGATATGACGAAAACAGATGATTCGGAATCCACAACAACATCAGGTAAATTAGTAGATTTAATTACGCTGACATTCACTTGCTTGTCTAAACCATGTAAATTAATCTTACAATTACTGTGTAATTATACTATGCTGTTGTGATACTTCAGAATCATCCGAAGTTGTTGATACCGCTGATTCAAGTCGGCAGGAATCCCCAACGAAGGGAAAGCAAGCAGGTAGAAAGAGTACTGCTGCCTCGAGACAACTATCACGAAGAACGTCTAGTCGCATAGTTTCTCCTGAGCCAACTGACCAACCTGCGAATGAGGAGGAAAAATCTCCAAAGAAAGGTCCAAGTCGGCAGACGTCATCAGCTGAGGCTCATACTCCAAGTCTACGAAGCCGTCGAGGTGCTACACCAACGAAAGCTGGAGCGACTGAAAATGACCATGCCAAGTCCTCGTCAAGTACTGCTGTGTCCAAATTAGACTTTACTTCAGAAAACGATGAAGAAACGTTTGAAACACCTCGGTCAACACCGGAGTCCCCTGAAATGAAATCAGATACTGAAATAACTCATGAAACAAAGCCACCAAAGCAATTGAAAGTGTATGCGGCAAAGCCGCCGTCGCCACTTTCCCATGTTGATCCTAAACTCTTTGAAGAAGAGTTCGATGAAGAGGATGACCCGGAACTTGTCACTATTGACAGTAATGTTAATAAGACGAAAGACGATAAGGGTTTAGTAAAAAGTTACTCTCGGCGAGGAAGGACTGTGTCTTCCGAAAATGCTTCTGATGTTGGTGTAAGTGCTGTTGGACAAATAATTATTTTAATTGTTCGTCAGTGAAAGCATTAATTAATGTATTGCATTGTGTGTTTATAGAATAACGAAGATGCAGAAAAAAATAAACGAGTTACTAGAAAAGTTGGGATTAGCGATGACATGGACGACGGGGAAGGACTGGGTGTATGTGCAATTACCTTTAACCACACATGCTGTTTTACATTATGTTTCAACTTATTACTAGTGTGGATTAAATGTCAATTTTCTCTTTTATTTCCGTTCAGAGCAACGAAGACAGTAAAAGGCTAACTCGAAGTAGCCTGAAGCTTCATGACGCTGCCAACGACGAAAGTGGAGAAGCACCACAAACAGAATCTGAAAAGGCAGCCTCTGAATCATCCTTTGGTGGAAAGGAGAAAAAACCACGTACTTCGAAGTCCATGGTTAGTTAGATCCTTATTATCATTAAAGGTTTTCTTGAACATTAAAACACCCACAATAACAGGACATGACGAATTGATGATAAAAATTTGTTGTTCCAGCTACGACTGAAAAATTTGCAGGATGAGAAAAGTCGAGTTTATGGGGAAGGTGACGAGACACCAGAAGGGAAACGCTTGACCAGGTATTCTTCAATCAATTTTGATTGGTGAAACGGCATGAAAAACTGCTTATTCTATTCTTAATGTACTTTTACATATCTTTCAGGGCTCGAGCCAAGACAAGTGTCACTCAGCCTGAGAAGCGCAGTAAGCCCCCATCAGTTGGAGATTCTGAAGGTGTAAGTGAATCTGAACCTACTCCCACGAGAGCTACAAGGAGCCGTTCTTCCACGGCTTCGAGTATGCCTGTGCTAGAACCAACATCTTCAACGGCAACTCAGCAGCCTCCTGTCCCGTATGTCATGCCTCTACTTTTCCCAGTTCTTTTCAATTACTCTTTATTGGTTTCTTGCTTAACATAACAAAAACTGTAATTTCCTTGCAGTATCATCGATGACGAAGAGATAAAATTGTTCCGTAAGAACGTGTTGGCATTTCTGGAAAAGATAACTAGCAGTGACAGTGCCACGGCAATCCAGAAACTTTCCCAAGAAGATCCTTCCAATATCTTGAAATGGTAATCACAAGTGACTGACAAGTGTGATTATACAGGCAAATGGAGTCGTAGTACATAGTAGTAGTGGTATTGATTTTTCATTTGTCGTTTAACCATTTTGTTTCTTTGATTGTGTATTTGTTTAGTCCCATGGATTTCGGATCTATTAAAAGCAAAATCGAAAGTGGAAAGATTCGATCGCTTTCAGGTGTACAAAATGATCTCCTCATGATAGCAACAAACGCCCTAATGGCCCATCCTAACTCGCCACAAGTGAAAGAAACCGTTTCTTCATTTTGCAAATTTCTGAAATCCTCTATCGATGTAAGCATTTGGTTACTGGGATCTTATGATACTTTTATGTCTGATGAGTTCTAGCACTGTATTTTTCGTTTGGCTTGCAGGACTTTAAAAACCAACGCTCCTCCTCCTCTCAAAGAAATGACAGTAAGTTTGTGCAATCGCAGCAAACATGGTTATTTTATTGTGGAAAACATAATCATAACTGGTGTATTTATTCAATTAAAGATTCAGATGTGGAGTCTTTAGAATCTCATGATGAACAGCGTAGTGAAGCCTCGTCTTCCAAGCAAACAAGTGGTGTAGGACGGCGTAAAAGGAAGCGATCTGCGTCAGAGACTTCCGAAGAAGTATTACCTCAAGAGAAACGTCGTGTAACAAGTAAGTGATGTTGATAGATTATGCACGTTGTTTGCCCATCAAGAGTATTGTTGTAAATCGTTACGTTGTCTTTTGCGATTTTCAGGAACATCTACCTCTTATCAACAAACTAACCGAAAACCTAAACACGCAGTTTCGCCTGATATTGTGTATAGCAATAGAAGACAGCATTAAGCACGAAGGCTGACTTTTAGTTGAAATACTTAATACCGTGCTACCATTAGGCTTAACTATCTTTATCTTGTAACCATTCTAACTTGTAATCTTAAACTATTATTATAATGACTTTTAATGTTAAATGCTCATAAAAGACTTCATCGAGTGACCTTTGTGAGAGAAACATTTGAAATAAATGTGCAACTTTTTAACTAAAAAATTGACTTTCAAAAATATTAGCAATATGTAACAGTTCAGGCATGTAAAAATTTATGTGAACTCTTGACGCATCCTGGTGGCGTCTTCTTGATTGATTTTATATGCGAGAGGCAACGCAAAATAAAACTCGCCGTTTTTTATCACACATTATGTGAAATGGTACGTTCGAATTTTTATATATTTCCATACTGTATTAAAAAATATATGCGCGATATTTCAAATGTTTCTCGTAGAATTAATTGTAATCTGGCATAATATTAGTATGTTTTTATTCTTTTCAATCACCTAGCTGCTCCTGGTGAAAGCCTATTAGATTCATTTTTATGCTCATTTGCAATAAGTAATGTT
Organism: Sinella curviseta; assembly: GCA_004115045.4. Taxonomy (NCBI): domain Eukaryota; kingdom Metazoa; phylum Arthropoda; class Collembola; order Entomobryomorpha; family Entomobryidae; genus Sinella; species Sinella curviseta. The sequence continues at coordinate 17,291,182 of CM065489.1, read as the reverse complement.
ATAAGAGTGAAATGTAACGTTTGTTATTTTATTGATTTTATTTGACGAAGTGTCCACAGCCCTTGAATTTATGACTACGCAGGCAATAATAAAACAACCGTTTCGAAAAGAAATTAGTATCACGTCTTCTTTATGATAATGATGCTTGCTTTAAAATTGTGATATATATCTCATGCCCTTTGAATGGACTTATTTACAGTTTTCGTAAAAGGTGTCGTCAACAACTTTACTTTCTTAATATACAGTTTTTTTAAACTTTATTTTTGTACAAAATAGAAGCGACATGGAAAGGTTAATGAACAAGGTAGATAGACTAGCGGATTACTGGTTTAGTACACGTCGCGCTCTAGTGCAGCAATTAAATCTAGTTCATCTTTGGTATACGCAGGAATTTCAGGTGACCTCGAGTAATAGCCTTTGTCTTCGTCATCTCTGAAATTGAAATCACGTAATTTAGTCCATACTTCCAATCATTAATTTATCAATTAAATGGCAATTATTATTAGACAGCAATTTGAGAGCTGGTATCCGTAGTCAATATGAAAGCATGCACTACCTCAGGATAATAGGAACGATGGTAGAAGAAGTCCCCCTGGAGTTTAATTCTTTAAATTTACTGATGTCGAATCCATCAATTTTTGGCTGCATGAAAAATAAAATTAGCAAGTAATGTTTTTGGTACATAATATCACAAAACTGAAATAATATGTTATATGTCGTATCTCACAGGCTCATAAGTCCAGTTCTCTTGTTGCACCACTGCACTCTCAGATTCGGCAGTTGCCTTTCGCGTATTTGCATCTGCGGCTTGTTGTCGCTGAAAGTCTTTTCTTTGTTGCATCAAAACTGACTGGTTCACATTACTCGAGTTTCTTGCATTTTTAATGGCGTGACTGGAAATAAGCAGCCCTCTCTGATCCGAACCCCGAGACCCTATCGTCGTATTTGATCCACTACTGCTATACGCGATATTACTGTATCCTCCACTGGTGCCTATCGCTCTATTGTTCAGGTCCAAAAATTTGTTTGGCTTCCGTGCGAAGCCATTTTGGTCAATTATGACCCCATGACTACTTTCACCTGCACGAGTTATTAAATTGCGATCGTACTGAAGTGGACAAGGCGACGAGTCTGATTGAGAGTCTATCCCGCTTTCGTAGCTATTGCATAGCTCGTGCGTACTATCCGTGTGAGTTGGCGACGAGGGAGGGTCGTCTTCTAACGACAAACTTTCACTGTTACTATTGTTACCGCTTACAACTTCTTCGTGATGGGCTAGTGGACTCATCTTTCCAGTTTCTTCAGTAAACCCTTCTTCCGGGGGTACACCTGAATCGCCAAGCACCTTAAATGTCTCCTCCAGCTCTGCTATTGCAGCAGCGACTTCAGGATCCTTTTCCTTTTTCGTTCCTGGAGGAGCACTCTTCACTCCAAAGGATGCACTCCCACCACTGTGCAATGAGCTCAGAGATTTCTCCGCTCTTTTATTGTATATCTGATTAAAATACTCGTCGCCATCAGCATTTTGAATTCGCTCCGAGGTATGAAACGAGATATTGGATTTCGATCTAATGTTCCTATCTCGTTCGGAAAGGCCAAGGACTTCCTCAATGTCGTCTTCGGTTTCATCGAAACCATTTTCCATTTTCATTCTCATTTGCTCGTCAGGGGCACTTTTACTCTGTCCGGTCCCCATATTAGCAAATATCCTTGAGATCAGACTCGTGCTTGCATTTAAAGATGTGAGGACCTACACACTACCAGTTTGACACTCGTCAGGTACTACAGATTAGTCCGCCTTTCTGAGGAAATTGGCACAAATAATTTATCATTTCTCCTTGGCTTTCATTTTACTGTTCAGCGTAACTGACAATGCAGGTCCGGTAAACGTTGTATCAAAGTGCCCCAAAAATGTTAAGCCAAATTCTGTTCACTTTCACTTGCACACAATCGCATAGGTAGATAATGTACTACTTGTGGATAACCACAATGCCCCTTCTCTTTTCACCCGACGTGCCAGAAACATTAAAAGACTTTCACTAATAATTAACTTTGGAATGCTGACATGTGAATTATTTCCATGCCCCGAATCCCATATTTTATAACAGACTCCCACACATGACTCTTACGTAATGCACTGCTTGTGAAATAGATCACATATTAATATTGTATTGAAAATATGGAAATAATGTTGGCTAATACACAAAGGCCCAGGCTGATGTCATAAAAACTGACGTTAATCGAACGGCAAACATTTTGTCTGCATGTTCTGCTTTAGATGACAGCTATTACTGGAATAGTTGCAAAGTTCAGTTGAATCGCTGACTACGAGCTCGACCCATTCCTCCTGTCAAGTTAGTCGATTTCTGAAAGAAAGAAGGCAGTAGTAATATTGAATAGTAATAAAATATTATGCTTTGCTGCTACTCCTGCTTCTACTCGACAGTTTCGTGGAGAGCTGTTATTCTTTTTCCATTTTCCCTTGTGCAGAGTGAAAGTCAATAGAAGAGAGAGGTCTTTTGTGAAAGCGAACACACAGAAAGGAAAATGTGCTCTCTCTCTCACCATCCACTGTTGCTGCAATATAAATGAGCACACGGCATATTATATTTCTTTTTACAATAATATTCAATATTGTACCAAAAACCAATTTTCATTTTGGGGACACCATCATCGTTTCCCGATTTATGTACAATGCCAATATATTGAATTGTGTATAGCTATTTACTAACAATAAGTTGGGCACAAAGCAAACAATGCCCTAACAATAAGCTTCTCGACACTTTTAGGTTAGTTATACATACATGTAGGTTATACATAGGTATGATTTTTGTCAAACGTTGGGTGTCGTTCCGGTACACCAATAATAAGCCCAATTTCATTGTTGATTTATGTTTGGTAGCCGCTACTGTCTCCCGTATAGGACATTAGAAATTCCATCCAGTCTGTTCCTCTGTTCCTTCGTCTTGTCCATCAATCTTTTTGCGTCTCTGTTGGTCTGTCCATTTGTCAATGTCAATACCTTTAAAATTTTTAAAAAGTCATAATGTTGCGTGCCATTTATTAAAGTTGCCGTTTTATTGCCGAATGGAAGTTTTTATATTTTTTATTGTCCCGTGCATGTAAATCTTCATTTTTATCTTCATTTTGCGTAGGATGGATTCCTGAATTTTGCATGAGATAGGTTGAAACTATTGATAGCATTTAGTTGAAGGGGGCATATTGAGACTGTTATCTTATCGCTAACATTTCTCAGCCTTTATGTGATATCAATATTATTTATCTGGTTTAAAAAAATAAATATATGCACTGGTTTGACATATTCTGATTCATTGTATTTACATCCCTTAAACTGTTTGGCACAGCGGCACTTAAATCCTAATATTACATGCTTTCTCTAATTCCATTTTATTTTGTTACTCTGGTTAAAATCATGTCCAACAATAATATGCCCACTCCCAACTATAATAACAGCTCGTGCTGAAATTGTAATAATCTTTTTTTTACTCTTTTGTACAAACAAATTTTCCTTTAACATGTAATAACGCCTATGTGACAGTCATGGCTGCTCCAAAACAAAATAATATGAAAAGTTTACTTGCAACAAAACTTTTTTGAGATAATCTACATGGCAAATATTTTGTGCATTGGATTGAATTTATTGTAAACGACAAAACTTATTATGGCGGTACTAGTGCACCTGCTCTGAATGTTCTTTGAGAAAAAAATATCAAAAAATTTCTCATTCTCAAGCTCTCTTCGATTAACATTTTGACCAGCCTTAAATACTACAGCTTTTATGGCAGGTTTGTTTAATATAGGCGCAGCGTTTGTTTGGCTTGACTTTTGATATGACCGGTTAGGCTTGGGTGCCTCATGGGAAAGCTCTGATAATAGCGCAAGGAAGTGTGCCAGTTACAGCGTAATACGGAAACTCCTCACCAAGTTCTTTGACTTTTCCTCGCTTTCGCTTGTTCCTTCAACTCACACCACCACCACCATCAACAACCAAAACAAAAACGAAAAAAATGACCCAAAAATGCATTACGTAGTCCGGCCAGTAATTTCTTCCTCGTAGTTGACATTTTTATGGAACTTTCTGGCAGCATGCAACGAATTGCATATAACTTTCTCATGAGCCATCATCGCTACTGAATTAGTAATAACATTAGCCGAAAGAAAAAATATTTTTATTATTATTATTATCATTACTATTCGGTATGCATGGATATGTATTGGGAGGGTTTGTTTTCCTTAAGGTATTATAATATGTACTAATTTTCCAACGCAATTAATCTTTTATATCAAACACTCGAACCATATTTTCGGTTATAATTAGAATCCTCCCATGATACGACCTGCCGACCGATCGGCTACGGTTACTGCATCAAAATCATATACATTACGCAATCTGTAAATATTATGTGTCGAATGAGAACAGGCGGACGGAATTATGGAAAGGGACAGATACAATCAAATGTGACATTAGATAATTTGTGGTTGTGTCCTAATGTAAGGAACAGGTGGAGACGATCAAAGTCACATCAAACTAACGTGGACTGGACGAAGGTCCTGTGTCCAGTTCATGTTCTCCGGTCGATAAACGATGACCGCGATGGTGATCGTTTAACCCACACCACATGACACACATACAAACTGATAATAATTCAAAAATGCATAGTACGAAGTGAAAGAATGGTATGAAATAATAGGGGAAACCTAACAGATTATAAAACTGATGCATTGTTTTTTCCATGCGAAGCTCAGCAAAATATAAACAGTTAAATGGTACAAAAAATGTTGCCGTTGTCTAAAATCTAGGAGAAAATGCTTGAAAACACTTTTTGGGAAACCCAACATTGTCAATTCCCTTGCCGTACGCACACGAACAGGAAAAAAAGTGGGCGTAGTAGTGCTAAATTAATTAACCTGTCCTTTTGGTAGCCCATCCATTTACACATTCATTGCAGCATTCGTATTCGTGTCATTGTGTGATTGTATCTGAAATTCAAACGACTTGTACTTATTGCATGGTTCCACCGCTCCACATTACTTGAAGTTTAAGCCAGCCTTTTGAGATGGCAAAAATTGAAAATCCCGCCACCTATAAACTCAAAAATGGATAACGTTTTTCAAAAAATATCAACGCACGATTTTGGAGAAATATACTTCTAAAAATCGTGCGTTGATATTTATTCAAAAATTTGAGTTTTGAGAAAGCCTTTAGGAGTTTATGTTTGGCGGGATTTTCAATTTTTGCCATCTAAAAGGGCTGGCTTAAACTAAACGGTTCATATATAAAAATTTTAATCTCATGCCAACATGAAATGCGGTACGTCAGAAAATAGTTGAGATGATGCACACGGAATCAGTCACCAGTGGATTGTTTAGAAATAACAATGCATACCTGATGCCTACATATTCTACTATGATTGGTATTTTTGTGTTATGTGTTTAGGATGTTTAATGTCAAAATAGTGATAATACCTGTCTAACTCCTGAATAGTACATTGTAAAAAATTATAGTCAATGTTTAATGTTTTCAGATTCTATTTCTGCCTCTCGTATTAATTTTAGATGAATTGTGTATTACATGACCCTCCGTGCATATTAATGAAGCACAGAACAGAGGAAACAATCTGATGCTCAAACTGTCAGTTAAAGCTCAAGCTATTGTTTGTGAGACCGATAATGATAAACACATTTATAAGCACCATTTTTCATGTTCATTAGGCATAGGCACATACGATTATACTTTTAAGGACTAAAACAGAACACATCGTAATATTTTTTCTTGCTTTAGTTGGGAATTATTAACAATGACAGATATACAGAGAGAATACATCATTTTTAGAGGAGTAGTGTATAGGCATTTCAGTACCTCATTTCCATTTCCCATTTCATTCAATGCTAGTATTGTATTACGGAGCTCTGTGTAACTATAACATTTATAATAGCTGTCATAAAGATACGGAAGGCATTTACACACTGAATTGCACAGAGAAAGTTTTTGGGAAAAAATAATAATGAACTTTCGCCTTGTGTTAAATTACATGTTGCCTTGCATTCGTGTTTCTCAAAGTCAGCACGAGTAAATTCCTTTTTAATTTATGGGGACCCACCTCAAATTTTCCGTAGCTTCTTTCATGGTCGCTGGACAATGTACTTTCTCCCGTTTTTTAGCATTCCTTCTTCTATCACCAAAGCTAAATGAGGTAATGTCCACATAATAACCAACCTCATGGTCTACACGACTCGGCATAGAAAAGGAAAGCATTATCATTACTAATTCATCATAATATCGTGGATGTGGAATGCGGACAGGAGAAAATAGAGACCAGACAAAAACGCCTGGAATGCAAACAACAGCACGGGAGTTTGTAGAAGCAAGCTTGACCATGTCTAAATTGTTGTTCACGATTATTAAACAAACGGAGTGTACGGCGGATGGATGCTTATTGATTTCATTGACATATGTCTGTTAATGGAGCCCTGGCCCCGAGTCACAAGGGCTCTATTGAGTATTTTCTAAAAACTGGAGCTTGCATTTTCAACTACATGCATGAAATTGTAAATGGTGATCAATGATGAGTGAGTTACGTAGGTGAGTACCTATGTAATGTGTAATTATACTTACAATTATGAATTAAGAAAAATGCATACAAATAGAATTTACGTAATACATTAACTTCATTTTAGCGTTAACCACGGTCTCATGTTTCTTTTTTGAGTTATATTCAGCACCAATAGCACCTAAACAAATGCTCATGTTCAGTAGCCGTTTGGATAATTCAGATTTTTTATGCTTAACTAGAAATCATTTCGGTGTGTTTAGTTAAACCGTTATAATGGTTGCTTTCTACTACCTATTGTATTTACTTTGTTCTCAAGGCTTCATTTTCATTTTTTGTGCGCATTTCATGGGAAAGTAAATAGAGTGGAAAGTTCTTTTCACCTTTCACTCCTGTTTTCATACTGATTCTTATATCCGCCCAATGCAATGCAACTGCAATGTTAATCATATCCGAATGTAGCTAAGCAGCTGCACGATTAATATTGTTGCTACTAATTACATTGTTCATGGCACTTACGCTAAACCTACCTGCTTCCGCCTGCAAAAATTGGTCTGATTTATTGTCATAAGAATTGTTGTCTTATACTTTTTACAATTAAATATAGAATGACATGGCTTAACTGTCAATTGTGTTACCGGTTTTGTAATTACAGTTGATATACTACGTTTCGGTTTGCCCCGTCCACCTTGAATTAACCAAAGCTATGCGGTCGGAAGTGAAATACCAAAGCCAATTCGTGAGTGATGAACGTTGGTGAGTGGAACGGACAAACATTTCAAAGTATCTGTCTTTAATCCGTCCGCTATATTGCCCGTTTTTAGCTTATAATACAATCATGAGAGTTGTTGAATCTGATTCAGTTTTCTTATGCCAAATACGTGGTGGTGAAAATAGCTTCGAACATTATATATAGGTACCTATTAAATATAATGTGACTATTACAAAAATGAGGATGAACCACTTAAAAATATTGAAGTTGACAGTGGATTCCTTAGTACTTCGTGTTCGTTCAATAGTACGTGCATGTATTTCCTATTAAAAATGGATTGTAATCTCTTGTTTATGAACGTGACATTCAAATGTACTTCACGATATTTGGGACTAGGGCACCAAGAAGAGCAGCTCTCCTCAACTAATATCATTAAAGCCAGTGTAAATGCACTACACACCACTTTACTAGGGAAAATGTATGTAAAGCAATTTTTCGCACTTAAGATGTAAATAGGATAGTAAAAATATACTACTGGCGAACAAATAGGCATAATATTTGTCCACATGGCACTATACGCTTCCCACCCACTTTCCTAGACGCAGACAATAGGCGACAACGACATCAATTTTAAATTGCTTTCGAAAAATGCCTCTTTACATAATTTTTTGCAATTTGGACGCTACTATGCTTAGATGTTTTGATGCGTAGCCAATAGCAAGCAAACTCCTAATTAGCAAACACAATCAATGCAATTAGTGTTTACATAGTGTAAAAAATGCGTAATCGCAAATACTACTGCTAATTTTGCATATACTTTGAAAGTATATATGTTAGTTGTACATTGTTGTCAGTAGCCCACAGCTACGAACTCCCCACTCAAGTGTCAAGTTGGTCCAGTTTGCAAGTAGTTTCTACCAAATAGAATAAGGATCTTTGATATATAACTTAATTAAATATGTATACGGTAATAGTCAATAATGTACAAGAAACCAGCATGTAGTAACAATGCTAATTTGTCAAGCTGAATCTAAACGTTGTAGAAAACCTTGTATTATCGTCGTGCTGAAAAATTCAATGCAGCATAAATAATAAATGCAATCCCAACAGCCACTTCAACGGACAACGTACCTTTCCATTGTACGTAAAGGTTATATAAGTTAAGCGGGAAGTGTCTCCTGCTTTAATCATTATTTATACGATTGGTTTGAACTGAATCACAATCACAGTAGGTATCTACTGTGTAGGTATGGCCAAAATCTAACTTGTAATAAACCTAATATAACGGCACAATGCCGCTGTTTGCATTTAATTTTTGCATACCTAAATGACAGCAAAGCCGAATGGGTAGTATTGCCATTGCAAAAGCAAATACTAACGACAAACTCCTGTTAGGCCACCGCATTCTCTGGAATAAAGCGCCAGAGAAAGCATTTTGCATATTCACATGATATAAGATGATGATGTTGACTCATTAAAGAAGAAATGCCGTCAATATTAATACAAGGATCATTTCTAGCACTCATTTAGCAACTGTGAAGAAAAAACATAGGTACATAATATTTGTAAGACCTTCAATAACGTTTGGTCAGCAACAGTCAGCATTGAATCCAGCTATGCGTAATAAAGCAGCTTGCATACCTGTACTAAAAGTACTCCATTAGGTGTGCAAATATGCATTCAAAATCTTGTATAATTTTTGCTGCTCGTGTGCCATTTCATTTGGGTTCACTTTTATTTTTGCACATTTGAAAGTAAATATGTATTGCTGTTAATATGTATTTATTTTGCCCTCAAACGAACGATATGCGCATGTACTGTATGTACTTCCGCGAGTATAACTTCTAGTATTAACTTGATTTTTTAAATATGTAAATACTAAATACAAACAAAATTAAAACTACATTTATGCACACATCTTTCCGGGGAGGAGGTGCACGACTTGTTCATCAAACGAGCTAAAACAGCATCAATCAAATTAGTCAATAAATGCATGTACATTTTGCTCCAACATGCAACTCTGAGCATGAGACACTTTTTATTAGGTCGGCGTTGTCAGATTTTGTGATACAAGCCTTTCCATAAATGATATTATTTCTATTCATAGCTATAATTGATAATTTATATTTGTGTCAAACAGAGTAAATTAATTAAAAACTTCATGGACCAATAATGAAATATAAATCATACAATGGACAATATCGTAGGATTTCGTGTGATACAAAACTGTTTACTACATTTGGACAAAAACACGGCTTTTACTAATGTTGAAAATGCACGATTGAATCCATTGAAACAAATCACTTCATTCGATGTATTTTGAACCATTATTTGAGATTTGGAACTGGTGTTTGTTGGATTATCGGTCAGTTTGGAGCAATGTGGTAGAAGCCAGTAAAAGAAAATTGGACGCTGATCATAGTTGGAATTTGAAATCAGAAATACTCGGTTCATTATAGTTTTCACATATCAAATTATCGTTTTACACGAAAAAATATGACAAGATATTTCCTTCCCGATTTACTCACCCTTCGAAGACGGAAAGTTCTAGTGACATGGTTAACTGTAGCAAGCGTTGTATATTGTCATGGGTATCAGTTAACAGATTCCGCTCCCACAATAAAATTTATCGATAATCGGTTGGATGGGCTTAACAGCTCATTGGGTAATACAAATAGTCCTATTCCCTAAAATTAACGTTTAATGATTTGTTTTTTAAACAACTATTACAACAACGTTGTTTTTTTGGTTTCCAGTCATTGTGCAACATCAAATTGTTAGCATACAAACGGAAATAAAAATACTAATCAATAACTATTACACCGACAATACCAAGTTGCTGGCTCAAATTGCATTGTTAGCGGAAAAGATAGAGAAGGTAGAACAACTCGCGGAGGAGAATGAGCTCAAAATCACGACGCTAATATCAACAGTTGCCAAAGTCGAGGAAGATTTGGATTCACTGGAGGAAAGAGTCGCGCAACTTGAAGAAATCAATAAGTTGTGGAAAAATAATTTCCTAATTGTAAATAGAACTTTTACCATTCTCTGGAACTCCGGTTACTTGAAGGCGTAATCAGCTTGGAGAAAGTTATTGCAAACAATCTAGCTGACTTTTACTAATTATTAATTATTTGTTTGTGTACTATTTATCCATTACTACTTATGTATGTACTTTGTAAAGTGTTTAATGAAATTCAAAAACTAAATTCATTCAAATATTTCCTACCCATGAGCATAGTTTATTGTCAAGGTCAACTCTCTTACTTAATAGTAAGTAATACAATTTCATTGAAATGAAAATAAATCCGTTATACAGCAACATGCACATCGTTTATGATGGAGTCATATAATATTTATGTTACATACCTACATTAATAGGCGAATAAATCTACTTAAATGTGTAAACATAAATATATTATAGGAGTTAGTCATCTAATAACATTCGAAATTATCGTGAGTATAACTTTAAATTGATGACGGAGTATCATTCGATACTCACAAATTTTTAGCCATGAATAAGCAACATGAATAAAAACATTCCTATGAATATTACGTGGTTTCGTATTCATCGCCCAATATTCAGTTTGTCATTCAGGCAATCTTAATCCACAATTAAACGTCATTTTCTATTTTTTACAGACATCTGGGAACACCGAATAGTTTGAAAATGAACAAAGACGGATATATTACTAGTGACATATCTGCAAATATGTCTGCTTAGTAGCTAATTGCAAGTACGAGACATTGGTACAGTGCATTGCACAAATAAATTATTAGTGTGCATTATTTAATGATGGTGTCATTTATGTTCTTTTGTTGCCAACTATTACTCATTGATTGTCACGAAATAAAATCATAATATCCGCTGTCTACAAAAACGCACTTTAGAAGCAAGATGTGTCAATAGACTTAAAATAAGTATGTACGACTACAATGGAAAAACAAGTACATTAAATAGCATCATAAATGTAAAAAGAATTGTGTATGATCAAGATATTTTGTTACTCATTTCCAGATACAATCTACGTCGTACTATTCCCCATAGTATGATCTGTGGAATCAATAAAGCTTGTAATCACCGATGACGCTACACAAATATTAGTCAACCAAAAACATACAAACTTTCTCACCGAATAATTTTACATTCATTCAAGTAAAACTTGGTGTTCAGTAAACATCATTCAACAAAGACAAATTCAAACGATAATATTCTCGCAGCGCTTAATTAACAACCATGGGAACTTTCTTTAAATCGCTCCTCTTTTTTATTGGAATGGCTCTGTTTGGAATTCTGGGTGAGTGAATACAGCAATTGGTTAGTTATAAAAATGCTATAGATATGCTTTACATAATTCTTAAATCGGGAAATTGTATTCAGATTTGAAATTATCCGGAGCTGACTTCCTACACGACGTATGCATGCAACCAAAGGACGAAGGTCACACATGCGACCAAGCAAGGCCCCAAATTAACTACTATTTTAGCACGGAACACGAAAGGTGCTTGAAATTTGAGTACAAAGGTTGTGGAGGGAACAGCAATCGTTTCATTCGCCAAGACGACTGTACTGATTCGTGCCAAATTGATTGGTACATGAGAAAGAATAAGAAGCTTGGACATCAAGACTCAAGCGAGAATAATGGCGATAAGAAAAGAACTGCTGCGGATTGCAAGCAACCTGCACAGCAAGGACCATGTCGCGCCCTAATTACCCAATGGTACTACAACTCAAAATCCAACTCCTGTGAAACTTTCTCTTATGGAGGTTGCTTAGGCAACAAAAACAGATTCAATACCGAAGACCAATGTAAGCATGTCTGCATGAATAATAAAAAACATCATTAACAGTTCATTTGCTTTAACAATTGTACCAAATATTATAATTGAATGAGTATGATAAGATTGGAGCCTTCAATATTAAAGACAATCGCTTTGAATAAAGCTTTCTTAAACTGATGGTTCTTTTGCAACTAGCCTTTTTTCTACATTTTTTAAATATTAATATTCATCTTTAATATCATCGCCATGGAAGTTTTATTTTTGCGGCGGCGTAAATATTGAGAGTAGAGTTTTATAGCAAAAATAATTAGCGGCATCCGATATAACATGTATTATTTAATACAAAACGCATAATGCATAACTACTAACGACTGTACGCATGTTTTATGCACGCATACAAACTCAAAAAGGGTATTGTATTAAGTAAATACCATGACAGTAAATACCTTAACATCACTTGCATGTGTATTTATTATTGAATGCATTATTAATTTATTCGCTTTGTAATTTGATAAGAAGCATAACCTGGCAGCTACAAAATACTGATACAACAGAAGCATTACCCCACAAGAAAGAAAGAAAATATTACTTATCCGAATAACCAGTGTCGTAAACCCTGGGGATTTTATATTTGTCTTTCTAGGAGAGAAAGATCATGCGCCAGGTTGAACCAGGACAATTGAAATTGAACCGATAGATGTTATACATATTTAGAAATTAACTACTAACCCACTGAATATATTTAGGAAATTCCGACAGAGTAGAAATAATACAAATTTCAATCGTGTAGAAAGTTTCAGCGTTGCCTATCTACGTTTTGCAAACTTTTTTGCCATTTTGTAACGTTGAAAAACATAGCTTATGACCAAATACATCAAATTAGTATTAGTTCCCTTTGTCGTTAACAAGTTTACCTGTTCATTTTACTCTCAATTGTTAAAAATTAGTATGCACAAAACTAGCAAATTCAAAATTATTACCACTCGTAAATACAGGAACAGAGAGAGTAACATAAATAACCAAGTATTTTCTTGTTCTTTATAGCCGTCTGAAGTTTCTTTTATCCTTTAATAGTGGCAAAATATGGCAAAAGTGAAAAAAATTGACAAAAAGTGGAAAAGGTGGTAAAAAGTGGTAAAACGGCAAATGTGGGAAAAGTGACAAAGACGACAAAGTGAAGATAAATTCAAAAGGGGAAAATTCAAAAGCGAAAATGCAAAAAGAGGGAAATTCAAAAAGGGAAAATTCAAACCGGGAAAATTCAAAAGCGAAAATGCAAAAAAGGGAAAATTCAAACCGGGAAAATTCAAAAGCGGAAAATTCAAAAGGGGACAATTCAAAAGGGGAAAATTAAAAAAAGGGATAATTGAAAAGGGGAAAATTCAAAAAGGCGAAAATTCTAAAGGGGACAATTCAAAAGGGGAAAATTAAAAAAAGAAAATTTAAGGCGGAAAATTCAAAAGGGAAAATTTAAAAGGGGACAATTCAAAAAGAGAAAATTCAAAACGGGAAAATTCAAAAACGGGAAAATTCAAAAAGGGAAAATTCAAAACGGGAAAATTCAAAAGGGGAAAATTTAAAAGGGGAAAATTCAAAAGGGGAAAATTCAAAAGGGGAAAATTCAAAAGGGGAAAATTCAAAAGGGGACAATTCAAAAGGGGAAAATTCAAAAGGGGAAAATGCAAAAAAGGGAAAATTCAAAAGGGGAAAATTCAAAAGGGGAAAATGCAAAAAAGGGAAAATTCAAAAAGGGAAAATTCAAAAAGGGAAAATTCAAAACGGGAAAATTCAAAAGGGGAAAATTCAAAAAGGGAAAATTCAAAACGGGAAAATGCAAAAAAGGGAAAATTCAAAAAGGGAAAATTCAAAAAGGGAAAATTCAAAAGGGTAAAATTCAAAAGGGGACTATTCAAAAGGGTAAAATTCAAAAGGGGAAAATTAAAAAATGCGAAAATTCTAAAGCGGACAATTCAAAAAGGCGAAAATTCAAAAGGGGACAATTCAAAAGGGGAAAATTAAAAAAAGAAAACTCAAATCGGAAAATTCAAAAGGAGAAAATTCAAAAGGGGAAAATGAGGAAGAACATGTAAAAGTGGGAAAAACGACAGAAAGTGGCAAAACGGCAAATGTAGGAAAAGTGACAAACATGCCATAATTCCATAATCCCATTTGGCATAAATATTGTCGCATAATTCCATTTCGCATAAATGTTGTCGCATAATTCCATTTCGCATAAATGTTGTCGCATAATTCCATTTCGCATAAATGTTGTCGCATAATTCCATTTCGCATAAATGTTGTCGCATAATTCCATTTCGCATAAATGTTGTCGCATAATTCCATTTCGCATAAATGTTGTCGCATAATTCCATTTCGCATAAACATTGTCGCATAATTCCATTTCGCATAATTCCATTTCGCATAAATATTGTCGCTGAATTCCATTTCGCATAATTCCATTTCGAATAATTACATATCGCATAAATATAGTCACATAATTCCATTTCGCATAAATATTGTCGCATAATTCCATTTCGCATAAATATTGTCGCATAATTCCATTTCGCATAAACATTGTCGCATAATTCCATTTCGCATAAATATTGTCGCTGAATTCCATTTCGCATAAACATTGTCGCATAATTCTGTTTCGCATAACTCCATATCGCATAAATATTGTCGCATATTTCCATTTCGCATTTCAATATTGTCGCTGAATTGCATTTCGCATAATTCCATTTCGCATAATACCATATCGCAAAAATATTGTCGCATAATTCCATTTCACATAATTCAATTTCACATAATTGAATGTAGGAAAATTCAATTTCGCATAATTGAATGTAGGAAAATTCAATTTCGCATAATTCCAATTCGCATAATTCCATTTCGCATAATTCCATTTCGCATAATTCCATGTCGCATAATTCCATTTCACATAATTCCTGGCAAGAGTGGCAAAAGTGGCAGAAGTGGCAAAAGTGGCAAAACTGGCAGAAAGTGGCAAAAGTGGCAAATTTGGCAATAGTGGAAAAAGTGGCGAAAGTGGCAAGAGTAGCAAAAGTGGCGAAAGTGGCAAAAGTGGCAAATGTGGCAAAAGTGGCAGAAAGTGGCAGAAAGTGGCAAAAGTGGCAAATGTGGCAAAAGTGGCAAGAGTGGCAGAAAGTGGCAAATGTGGCAAAAGTGGCAAATGTGGCAAAAGTGGCAAATGTGGCAAAAGTGGCAAAAGTGGCAGAAAGTGGCGAAAGTGGCAAAAGTGGCAAACGTGGCAAAAGTGGCAAAAGTGGTGAAAGTGGCAAAAGTGGCAAAAGTGGCGAAAGTGGCAAAAGTGGTGAAAGTGGCAGAAAGTGGCAAAAGTGGCGAAAGTGGCATAAAGTGGCAAAAGTGGCAAATGTGGCAAAAGTGGCAAAAGTGGTGAAAGTGGCGAAAGTGGCAAAAATGGTGAAAGTGGCAGAAAGTGGCAAAAGTGGCAAAAGTGGCAGAAAGTGGCAGAAAGTGGCAAAAGTGGCAAAAGTGGCAAATGTGGCAAAAGTGGTGAAAGTGGCAGAAAGTGGCAAAAGTGGCAAAAGTGGCAAATGTGGCAAAAGTGGCAAATGTGACAAAAGTGGCAAAAGTGGCAAAAGTGGCAAATGTGGCAAAAGTGGCAAAAGTGGCAAAAGTGGCAGAAAGTGGCGAAAGTGGCAAAAGTGGCAAACGTGGCAAAAGTGGCAAAAGTGGCAAAAGTGGTGAAAGTGGCAAAAGTGGCAAAAGTGGCGAAAGTGGCAAAAGTGGTGAAAGTGGCAGAAAGTGGCAAAAGTGGCGAAAGTGGCATAAAGTGGCAAAAGTGGCAAATGTGGCAAAAGTGGCAAAAGTGGTGAAAGTGGCGAAAGTGGCAAAAATGGTGAAAGTGGCAGAAAGTGGCAAAAGTGGCGAAAGTGGCAGAAAGTGGCAAATGTGGCAGAAAGTGGCAAAGGTGGCAAAAGTGGCAAATGTGACAAAAGTGGCAAAAGTGGCAAAAGTGGCAGAAAGTGGCAAAAGTGGCAGAAAGTGGCAAAAGTGGCGAAAGTGGCAAAAGTGGCAGAAAGTGGCAAAAGTGGCAAAAGTGGCAAAAGTGGCAAAAGTGGCAGAAAGTGGCGAAAGTGGCAAAAGTGGCAAAAGTGGCGAAAGTGGCAAAAGTGGCAAAAGTGGCAGAAAGTGGCAAAAGTGGCAAAAGTGGCAGAAAGTGGCAGAAAGTGGCAAAAGTGGCAGAAAGTGGCAAAAGTGGCAGAAAGTGGCAAAAGTGGCAGAAAGTGGCAAAAGTGGCGAAAGTGGCAGAAAGTGGCAAAAGTGGCAAAAGTGGCAGAAAGTGGCAAAAGTGGCGAAAGTGGCAGAAAGTGGCAAAAGTCGCAGAAAGTGGCAAGAGTTTCAAAAGTGGCAAAAGTGGCAAAAGTGGCAAAAGTGGCAAAAGTGGCAGAAAGTGGCAAAAGTGGCAAAAGTGGCAAAAGTGGCGAAAGTGGTGAAAGTGGCAGAAAGTGGCAAAAGTGGCAGAAAGTGGCAAAAGTGGCAGAAAGTGGCAAAAGTGGCGAAAGTGGCAAAAGTGGCAAAAGTGGCAAAAGTGGCAGAAAGTGGCGAAAGTGGCAAAAGTGGCAAAAGTGGCGAAAGTGGCAAAAGTGGCAAAAGTGGCAGAAAGTGGCAAAAGTGGCAAAAGTGGCAGAAAGTGGCAAAAGTGGCAGAAAGTGGCAAAAGTGGCAGAAAGTGGCAAAAGTGGCGAAAGTGGCAGAAAGTGGCAAAAGTGGCAGAAAGTGGCAAAAGTGGCAGAAAGTGGCGAAAGTGGCAGAAAGTGGCAAAAGTCGCAGAAAGTGGCAAGAGTTTCAAAAGTGGCAAAAGTGGCAAAAGTGGCAAAAGTGGCAAAAGTGGCAGAAAGTGGCAAAAGTGGCAAAAGTGGCAAAAGTGGCGAAAGTGGTGAAAGTGGCAGAAAGTGGCAAAAGTGGCAAAAGTGGCAAATGTGGCAAAAGTGGCAAATGTGACAAAAGTGGCAAAAGTGGCGAAAGTGGCAAAAGTGGCAAATGTGGCAAAAGTGGCAGAAAGTGGCAAAAGTGGTGAAAGTGGCAGAAAGTGGCAAATGTGGCAAAAGCGGCAAAAGTGGCAGAAAGTGGCAAGAGTGGCAAAAGTGGCAAAAGTGGCAAAAGTGGCAGAAAGTGGCAAAAGTGGCAAAAGTGGCAGAAAGTGGCAAAAGTGGCAGAAAGTGGCAAAAGTGGCAGAAAGTGGCAAAAGTGGCGAAAGTGGCAGAAAGTGGCAAAAGTGGCAAAAGTGGCAGAAAGTGGCAAAAGTGGCAGAAAGTGGCGAAAGTGGCAGAAAGTGGCAAAAGTCGCAGAAAGTGGCAAGAGTTTCAAAAGTGGCAAAAGTGGCAAAAGTGGCGAAAGTGGCAGAAAGTGGCAAAAGTGGCAAAAGTGGCAAATGTGGCAAAAGTGGTGAAAGTGGCAGAAAGTGGCAAAAGTGGCAAAAGTGGCAAATGTGGCAAAAGTGGCAAATGTGACAAAAGTGGCAAAAGTGGCGAAAGTGGCAAAAGTGGCAAATGTGGCAAAAGTGGCAGAAAGTGGCGAAAGTGGTGAAAGTGGCAGAAAGTGGCAAAAGTGGCAAAAGTGGCAAAAGTGGCAGAAAGTGGCAAAAGTGGCAGAAAGTGGCAAAAGTGGCGAAAGTGGCAAAAGTGGCAGAAAGTGGCAAAAGTGGCAAAAGTGGCAAAAGTGGCAAAAGTGGCAGAAAGTGGCGAAAGTGGCAAAAGTGGCAAAAGTGGCAAAAGTGGCAAATGTGGCAAAAGTGGCAAATGTGACAAAAGTGGCAAAAGTGGCGAAAGTGGCAGAAAGTGGCAAGAGTGGCAAAAGTGGCAAATGTGGCAGAAAGTGGCAAAAGTGGCAAAAGTGGCAAAAGTGGCAAAAGTGGCAAAAGTGGCAGAAAGTGGCGAAAGTGGCAAAAGTGGCAAAAGTGGCGAAAGTGGCAAAAGTGGCAAAAGTGGCAGAAAGTGGCAAAAGTGGCAGAAAGTGGCATAAGTGGCAGAAAGTGGCAAAAGTGGCGAAAGTGGCAGAAAGTGGCAAAAGTGGCAAAAGTGGCAGAAAGTGGCAAAAGTGGCAGAAAGTGGCGAAAGTGGCAGAAAGTGGCAAAAGTCGCAGAAAGTGGCAAGAGTTTCAAAAGTGGCAAAAGTGGCAAAAGTGGCAAAAGTGGCAAAAGTGGCAAAAGTGGCAAAAGTGGCAAAAGTGGCAAAAGTGGCAAAAGTGGCAAAAGTGGCGAAAGTGGTGAAAGTGGCAGAAAGTGGCAAAAGTGGCAAAAGTGGCAAAAGTGGCAGAAAGTGGCAAAAGTGGCAAAAGTGGCAGAAAGTGGCAAAAGTGGCGAAAGTGGCAAAAGTGGCAGAAAGTGGCAAAAGTGGCAAAAGTGGCAAAAGTGGCAAAAGTGGCAGAAAGTGGCGAAAGTGGCAAAAGTGGCAAAAGTGGCGAAAGTGGCAAAAGTGGCAAAAGTGGCAGAAAGTGGCAAAAGTGGCAAAAGTGGCAGAAAGTGGCAAAAGTGGCAGAAAGTGGCAAAAGTGGCAGAAAGTGGCAAAAGTGGCGAAAGTGGCAGAAAGTGGCAAAAGTGGCAAAAGTGGCAGAAAGTGGCAAAAGTGGCAAAAGTGGCAGAAAGTGGCAAAAGTGGCGAAAGTGGCAGAAAGTGGCAAAAGTGGCAAAAGTGGCAGAAAGTGGCAAAAGTGGCAGAAAGTGGCGAAAGTGGCAGAAAGTGGCAAAAGTCGCAGAAAGTGGCAAGAGTTTCAAAAGTGGCAAAAGTGGCAAAAGTGGCAAAAGTGGCAAAAGTGGCAGAAAGTGGCAAAAGTGGCAAAAGTGGCGAAAGTGGTGAAAGTGGCAGAAAGTGGCAAAAGTGGCAAAAGTGGCAAATGTGGCAAAAGTGGCAAATGTGACAAAAGTGGCAAAAGTGGCGAAAGTGGCAGAAAGTGGCAAGAGTGGCAAAAGTGGCAAATGTGGCAAAAGTGGCAAAAGTGGTGAAAGTGGCAAAAGTGGCAAAAGTGGCGAAAGTGGCAAAAGTGGCAAAAGTGGCAGAAAGTGGCAAAAGTGGCGAAAGTGGCATAAAGTGGCAAAAGTGGCAAATGTGGCAAAAGTGGCAAATGTGGCAAAAGTGGCAAATGTGGCAAAAGTGGCAAAAGTGGCAGAAAGTGGCGAAAGTGGCAAAAGTGGCAAACGTGGCAAAAGTGGCAAAAGTGGTGAAAGTGGCGAAAGTGGCAAAAATGGTGAAAGTGGCAGAAAGTGGCAAAAGTGGCGAAAGTGGCAAAAGTGGCAAAAGTGGCAAAAGTGGCAGAAAGTGGCAAAAGTGGCAAAAGTGGCAGAAAGTGGCAAAAGTGGCGAAAGTGGCAAAAGTGGCAGAAAGTGGCAAAAGTGGCAAAAGTGGCAAAAGTGGCAAAAGTGGCAGAAAGTGGCGAAAGTGGCAAAAGTGGCAAAAGTGGCGAAAGTGGCAGAAAGTGGCAAATATGGCAGAAAGTGGCAAAGGTGGCAAAAGTGGCAAATGTGACAAAAGTGGCAAAAGTGGCAAAAGTGGCAGAAAGTGGCAAAAGTGGCAGAAAGTGGCAAAAGTGGCGAAAGTGGCAAAAGTGGCAGAAAGTGGCAAAAGTGGCAAAAGTGGCAAAAGTGGCAAAAGTGGCAGAAAGTGGCGAAAGTGGCAAAAGTGGCAAAAGTGGCGAAAGTGGCAAAAGTGGCAAAAGTGGCAGAAAGTGGCAAAAGTGGCAAAAGTGGCAGAAAGTGGCAAAAGTGGCAGTGTAACCGCTTGTAACAGTTAAGACAAATTCCTGGTTCGTGTTAGTTTTGAAAATGAAAATTAAAGTAGTAACGAAAGCCCTAATGCTACGCTACTAACTACTAGTCCAAATATGACTAAAAATGGCCAAATATGCCGAAAATCAAATGCCCAAATATGGCGAAAAATAACTAACAAGACAAAACAATAATTATTCTTGTTAACAGTCAAAAATTGATCGATTTTATTAATGACTGCCGTTACTTTTATCAATTAACAAAAATCAATGAGCTCAACAAAAGTTTCACTCTCACAGACAAAAGCAATAAATGATAATAATGAGCTCGTCGGCTCGCTTCTCCTCTCTTCTGCATTGCATCATCATCCAAAATCCCACGCAGTCTTGTTCGCCTTTCCACAAAACATGAACGGACACAACAAAAATACATACATGCATACAATTCAAAAAATCACGCAAAACTTACTCTATGATTAAAACAAACTATATATAATAAATTTCCCTTCCAAGTTCAATCAGCAACATTCTGGCCCCGAAATTAAGGAGCTTCTGGATCCTTGATTTCCATGACCAAGCCAAGTGGACACAGCTTTACAACAGGTCTCCGAAAAGTGCTCGTCTTCTTTGTCACAGGATCTCGCGTTGTCACCTCCACTACTCGAACTAGTCCATTTTTTGGGAAGACTTTGGAAACGTACGCCCTCACCCAGCAGTTACTTGGCAAATGTTCATCGACCATGAACACCAAGCTTCCAACGACAAGTGGCTCCACAGGATCTTGCCACTTTCCACGACGTAAAAGTTTTGGAAGGAACTCCTTGGTCCACCGCATCCAAAATCGATTACCCATCACTTGACTCCGTTTCCGCTGGCTCCTCAGGAACTCGTCGCTGGAATCCAAAACAGCAGGAATGGACGGTCCCATGTCACATCCTCCTTTCACAATATGATTTGGCCTGATTGGCTTGGGGTCACTCGGATCACACGACAAGTAGGTCAGGGGTCGAGAATTCATCATGTTCTCGACTGATTTCCAGAGGGTGAGCAGCGTCGTAACCCTCGGATGCTTCTCGCGCAGCACGCCCTTTAAACATTTCTTGATCGTCTGGATAAGTCTCTCCCAAACGCCTCCCGAGAACTCACTTGCGGCTCCAATCCTCCCGTCCAATCGAATGATCCCGTCAACGTCACAAATTTGTGAAAGCCTCCAGAGACTGTTTTGCTTGTTCAACTGGCCCCAGTGACGCAAAATGTTGATGTCATTTCCAAATGACTCTTCCTGTGTCAACTTCAGCAAGTGCTTCTCCGCTGCTAGTAAGTCATCTGCGGCACGTGGGGAGACGTTCTTCAACTCTGGTCGTGTTTTCTTCTCCGGGACGCTGGCATTCTCATCTTTCCCCAATTTAGATAAAAACATTTTATCCTCCTCCAAAACAGCAGTTGTTGCTCGCAGGAGCCTTCCACAGGTTGAAAACCTTTCCGGTGATGGTGTTGCTGCTGCCAGGCTTGTGTGGTCGTCTCTTTCCTCTAGCTGAAACTGAAGCACATCTTCTAGATTACACGGCATTCCGAGTACTCGTTCTCCAGGCAAGTCGTCCTTGTCGCCAAAATAGTTTGATCCTCCAGCTCTCAATTCCTCAGGGATTGGCGCTGGCTGTTCCTTCAGATTAGGCATCCATTTGCAAACGGTTGAATTTCCAGGTGCATTCATTTCACTATGCTCTTTTCTTTGCTCGATGACCACTGACGCGCTGTCACCATAGAGAAGATTCATGCTTCCAATTCCGAAACTGTCAAAGTTCCCTGAGACGGTCCATCCCAGTTCACTGCGCCATCCAACAGGGTCTTCATCGCCTGCTTGCAGAATCTTCCTTGCCAGAATCAAATGAGGATTGTTGTTGCCGATGATGATATCAGGAACAACATCATTGAGGGAGGGAGCTGCTACATTTGTCAAATGTGGCCATTTCTTCTTGACTTCATCCATGTTGATGGAGTACGGTGACATTTTTATGTCTTGCACCGTCACCGCTGCTCGCAGTTTCTTGTAGCCGACGCTCCACAGGGCTCCCGAAATGTCACAGTTGACACGCTTTGCTTCTTTTTCGGTGACTGTCTTCCCAGTAATTCCACGGTAGCTGTAGGTGATAGGTTCACCTTCCAAATTCAACTTCTCGGCCAGGCTTTGCTTAATGAGGCTTCTGGTAGCTCCGGTGTCCAGCAAGGCATAACATTTGATAACTCCTGCTGGTCCTTTCAATTTAACGGGGATGATGGGAAGGGGCCCGTCGCAGCCCGTAATCACGCCAAAATTTCCCTTAAGGTGTACTCTTCCATCTTCATGCTGTAGCAGTTCAGCTGGATCGTCATCTTTTTCTTCTTTTTCGAAAGTTGGCGAGCTTTCCCTCTCAAATTTGTCGTTGTGGAGCAGACTGTGGTGAAGTCTTGTACAGCCGCTTATTTCACATTCCCGAACAGAGTCACATTCCTTTGAGCGATGTCCAATTTCTAGGCAGCTAATGCACGCTCCCACCAACTTGATAGTCTTCCAACGCTCGTTGACGTCCTTTTTCTTAAAGGCCCAGCATTTCTCGAGAGGGTGGCTGCCTTTTCCACAACAGGCGCACTTTTTGCCTCCTCCGGATGTGGCTACATTAATGAAGCCTGGCCCCCGTTTGCGCCTTCCTTCTTGACGCTCTTCAGATGGCTCTTCAAATCGTATGTCAGTTCGCTGATAAGCGATATCCAGTTGGGATGAGCTCCATTCCGAAAATCCCAGCAAATTGTCATTTCGTCTGCGATCTGCTGCCAGCCACTCGAACCACCTTGTTGCGAGGTCAGGGGACAACTTCTTGACCAGCGTCTCCAAAAGCTCCACACTATTGAGGTAACCGTCCTCGCCGAAGGACACGATGTTGGAGACAAGAGCCTGTACCGCGAGCCCAAACTCAATGATGGTTTCCGGTTTGGCAGTGGTCACATTTCCACATGCCTTTGCCTTGGTGGCTAGTGCGTTGAGCACAACGCGGGGTCGGCCGAAGCGCTTTTGGAGGGAATCCAGGATAACGTCCACGTTATCTACGTTAACCATGAGGTGCTGCACAGTTGTCTTGGCTTGACCCACGAGAGCCTTTCGGAGTCGTATCATGTTCTCCGAGTGGTCAAATCTGTATTTGGAGGTGGTACGGTCAAACTCCGTCTTGAACTGCATCCAGTTTGCTGGTTCTCCTCCGAATTTGGGCAGGTCCTTGTCCACCGTCGTCTTCATCAAAACTTGGCTATGGCTGCTGTTGGCTCCAAATTGGCGTAGCGCTGTGACCAAATCCCTCATGGTCACACTGTCTTCTTTATTTGAAGGTGGACGAGGTGGCGAGTCTAAAGGCAAGTCTTCTTCCGATGATGATGATGACGGGTTGAATGTGGCAGTTTCCCCTCGCTTATGTACATACGGTGATGTCCTTGTTGTTGCTTTGGCTGCCACTTCCGGTTTCTCAAAAACTAATCTTGAGGTGGTGGCGTCAGCTGTGACCCGTTGCATTGCGATGGGAGAGTGGAGGTCGTTCTGGCTTGCTACCCAATTCCCAACATGTTCCTTTTTGTTGCGCTCCTCCTCCGAGTGCAGAGACGCAAAATCCTCATCCTCGGAATCCACTTTCTCAAGCTCGAGATCCTTTTGTTGCTGCACGAGGTCCACTTCGTCTGCTGTTGTAGCTTGGAGGGCATCCAACTCAATTTTTAAAATCTCAGCATTCGCCTCAGCATCCAGCAGCATCAGCTCCAATTCACCGCTCTCCTTATCAATTTCCTGACTTGGAGGCACATTTTTCAGGTGCTCCAACTTCTTCTTGATGGAGGTGACAGCATGCTCCGCCAACTTAAGGTCAGTCACCTTGCTGGTCACCTTCTTCTTGATGGCCAACAGCTCCTTGCCGGCGTCAACCTCGATTTGTTGTTTTTTGACACTGCTGCTGGTGTTTCCCGTTTTTGTTGACCCTGCACTCTTCTTGGTGGCGACGGTGGATCCCTCCATCTCTGGAAACCTTTTCGGAGGAACTCCCTTCGTGGCCCTGCTACTCATCCGGGATGACGCTGCACTCTGATCAGCCATAGCAGTAATCCCAAGACACAAATCACAAAAAATTAATTAAAAGTTTATTTATTTTTTTTTAAATCCCAAGGTTTTCGGCACCACTTAATGTAACCGCTTGTAACAGTTAAGACAAATTCCTGGTTCGTGTTAGTTTTGAAAATGAAAATTAAAGTAGTAACGAAAGCCCTAATGCTACGCTACTAACTACTAGTCCAAATATGACTAAAAATGGCCAAATATGCCGAAAATCAAATGCCCAAATATGGCGAAAAATAACTAACAAGACAAAACAATAATTATTCTTGTTAACAGTCAAAAATTGATCGATTTTATTAATGACTGCCGTTACTTTTATCAATTAACAAAAATCAATGAGCTCAACAAAAATTTCACTCTCACAGACAAAAGCAATAAATGATAATAATGAGCTCGTCGGCTCGCTTCTCCTCTCTTCTGCATTGCATCATCATCCAAAATCCCACGCAGTCTTGTTCGCCTTTCCACAAAACATGAACGGACACAACAAAAATACATGCATGCATACAATTCAAAAAATCACGCAAAACTTACTCTATGATTAAAACAAACTATATATAATAAATTTCCCTTCCAAGTTCAATCAGCAACAGGCAGAAAGTGGCAAAAGTGGCAGAAAGTGGCGAAAGTGGCAGAAAGTGGCAAAAGTGGCAAAAGTGGCAGAAAGTGGCAAAAGTGGCAGAAAGTGGCGAAAGTGGCAGAAAGTGGCAAAAGTCGCAGAAAGTGGCAAGAGTTTCAAAAGTGGCAAAAGTGGCAAAAGTGGCAAAAGCGGCAAAAGTGGCAAAAGTGGCAGAAAGTGGCAAAAGTGGCAAAAGTGGCAAAAGTGGCGAAAGTGGTGAAAGTGGCAGAAAGTGGCAAAAGTGGCAAAAGTGGCAAATGTGGCAAAAGTGGCAAATGTGACAAAAGTGGCAAAAGTGGCGAAAGTGGCAAAAGTGGCAAATGTGGCAAAAGTGGCAAAAGTGGTGAAAGTGGCAGAAAGTGGCAAATGTGGCAAAAGCGGCAAAAGTGGCAGAAAGTGGCAAGAGTGGCAAATGTGTCAAAAGTGGCAAAAGTGGTGAAAGTGGCAAAAATGGCAAAAGTGGCGAAAGTGGCAAAAGTGGTGAAAGTGGCAGAAAGTGGCAAAAGTGGCGAAAGTGGCATAAAGTGGCAAAAGTGGCAAATGTGGCAAAAGTGGCAAATGTGGCAAAAGTGGCAAATGTGGCAAAAGTGGCAAATGTGGCAAAAGTGGCAAATGTGACAAAAGTGGCAAAAGTGGCGAAAGTGGCAAAAGTGGCAAATGTGGCAAAAGTGGCAAAAGTGGTGAAAGTGGCAGAAAGTGGCAAATGTGGCAAAAGCGGCAAAAGTGGCAGAAAGTGGCAAGAGTGGCAAATGTGTCAAAAGTGGCAAAAGTGGTGAAAGTGGCAAAAATGGCAAAAGTGGCGAAAGTGGCAAAAGTGGTGAAAGTGGCAGAAAGTGGCAAAAGTGGCGAAAGTGGCATAAAGTGGCAAAAGTGGCAAATGTGGCAAAAGTGGCAAATGTGGCAAAAGTGGCAAATGTGGCAAAAGTGGCAAAAGTGGCAAATGTGGCAAAAGTGGCAAAAGTGGCAGAAAGTGGCGAAAGTGGCAAAAGTGGCAAACGTGACAAAAGTGGCAAAAGTGGCAAAAGTGGTGAAAGTGGCGAAAGTGGCAAAAATGGTGAAAGTGGCAGAAAGTGGCAAAAGTGGCGAAAGTGGCAGAAAGTGGCAAATGTGGCAGAAAGTGGCAAAGGTGGCAAAAGTGGCAAATGTGACAAAAGTGGCAAAAGTGGCAAAAGTGGCAGAAAGTGGCAAAAGTGGCAAAAGTGGCAAATGTGGCAAAAGTGGCAAAAGTGGCGAAAGTGGCAAAAGTGGCAAAAGTGGCAAAAGTGGCAAAAGTGGCGAAAGTGGCATAAAGTGGCAAAAGTGGCAAAAGTGGCAAAAGTGGCGAAAGTGGCATAAAGTGGCAAATGTGGCAAAAGTGGCAAAAGTGGCAAAAGTGGCGAAAGTGGCATAAAGTGGCAAAAGTGGCAAATGTGGCAAAAGCGGCAAAAGTGGCAGAAAGTGACAAGAGTGGCAAAAGTGGCAAATGTGGCAAAAGTGGCAAATGTGGCAAAAGTGGCAGAAAGTGGCAAAAGTGGCAGAAAGTGGCAAAAGTGGCAGAAAGTGGCGAAAGTGGCAAAAGTGGCAAAAGTGGCAAAAGTGGCGAAAGTGGTGAAAGTGGCAGAAAGTGGCGAAAGTGGCAGAAAATGGCAAAAGTGGCAAAAGTGGCAGAAAGTGGCAAAAGTGGCAAATGTGGCAGAAAGTGGCAAAAGTGGCAAAAGTGGCAGAAAGTGGCAGAAAGTGGCAAAAGTGGCGAAAGTGGCAAAAGTGGCAAAAGTGGCAAAAGTGGCAGAAAGTGGCGAAAGTGGCAAAAGTGGCAAAAGTGGCAGAAAGTGGCAAAAGTGGCAAAAGTGGCAGAAAGTGGCAAAAGTGGCAGAAAGTGGCAAAAGTGGCAGAAAGTGGCAAAAGTGGCGAAAGTGGCAGAAAGTGGCAAAAGTGGCAAAAGTGGCAGAAAGTGGCAAAAGTGGCAGAAAGTGGCGAAAGTGGCAGAAAGTGGCAAAAGTCGCAGAAAGTGGCAAGAGTTTCAAAAGTGGCAAAAGTGGCAAAAGTGGCGAAAGTGGCAAAAGTGGCAGAAAGTGGCAAAAGTGGCAAAAGTGGCAAAAGTGGCAAAAGTGGTGAAAGTGGCAGAAAGTGGCAAAAGTGGCAAAAGTGGCAAATGTGGCAAAAGTGGCAAATGTGACAAAAGTGGCAAAAGTGGCGAAAGTGGCAAAAGTGGCAAATGTGGCAAAAGTGGCTGAAAGTGGCAAAAGTGGTGAAAGTGGCAGAAAGTGGCAAATGTGGCAAAAGCGGCAAAAGTGGCAGAAAGTGACAAGAGTGGCAAAAGTGGCAAATGTGGCAAAAGTGGCAAATGTGGCAAAAGTGGCAGAAAGTGGCAAAAGTGGCAGAAAGTGGCAAAAGTGGCAGAAAGTGGCGAAAGTGGCAAAAGTGGCAAAAGTGGTAAAAGTGGCAAAAGTGGCGAAAGTGGTGAAAGTGGCAGAAAGTGGCGAAAGTGGCAGAAAATGGCAAAAGTGGCAAAAGTGGCAGAAAGTGGCAAATGTGGCAGAAAGTGGCAAAAGTGGCAAAAGTGGCAGAAAGTGGCAGAAAGTGGCAAAAGTGGCGAAAGTGGCAAAAGTGGCAAAAGTGGCAAAAGTGGCAGAAAGTGGCGAAAGTGGCAAAAGTGGCAAATGTGGCAAAAGTGGCAAAAGTGGCGAAAGTGGCAAAAGTGGCAAAAGTGGCAGAAAGTGGCAAAAGTGGCAGAAAGTGGCATAAAGTGGCAAAAGTGGCAAATGTGGCAAAAGTGGCAAATGTGGCAAATGTGGCAAATGTGCAAAAGTGGCAAATGTGGCAAAAGTGGCAGAAAGTGGCGAAAGTGGCAAATGTGGCAAAAGTGGCAAAAGTGGCAAATGTGGCAAAAGTGGCAAATGTGGCAAATGTGGCAAATGTGCAAAAGTGGCAAATGTGGCAAAAGTGGCAGAAAGTGGCGAAAGTGGCAAATGTGGCAAAAGTGGCAAAAGTGGCGAAAGTGGCAAAAGTGGCAAAAGTGGCAAAAGTGGTGAAAGTGGCGAAAGTGGCAAAAGTGGCAGAAAGTGGCAAATGTGGCAAAAGCGGCAAAAGTGGCAAGAGTGGCAAAAGTGGTAAAAGTGGCAAATGTGGCAAAAGTGGCAAATGTGGCAAAAGTGGCAGAAAGTGGCAGAAAGTGGCAGAAAGTGGCAAAAGTGGCAAAAGAGGCAGAAAGTGGCAAAAGTGGCAAAAGTGGCAAATGTGGCAAAAGTGGCAAAAGTGGCAAAAGTGGCAAAAGTGGCGAAAGTGGCAGAAAGTGGCAAAAGTGGCAAATGTGGCAAAAGTGGCAAAAGTGGCAAATGTGGCAAAAGTGGCAAAAGTGGCAAAAGTGGCAAAAGTGGCAGAAAGTGGCAAAAGTCGCAGAAAGTTGCAAGAGTTTCAAAAGTGGCAAAAGTGGCAAAAGTGGCAAAAGTGGCAAAAGTGGCAAAAGTGGCAGAAAGTGGCGAAAGTGGCAAAAGTGGCAAAAGTGGCAGAAAGTGGCAAAAGTGGCAAAAGTGGCAAAAGTGGCAAAAGTGGCAAAAGTGGCAGAAAGTGGCGAAAGTGGCAAAAGTGGCAAAAGTGGCGAAAGTGGCAAAAGTGGCAAAAGTGGCAGAAAGTGGCAAAAGTGGCAGAAAGTGGCAAAAGTGGCGAAAGTGGCAGAAAGTGGCAAAAGTGGCAAAAGTGGCAGAAAGTGGCAAAAGTGGCAGAAAGTGGCGAAAGTGGCAGAAAGTGGCAAAAGTCGCAGAAAGTGGCAAGAGTTTCAAAAGTGGCAAAAGTGGCAAAAGTGGCAGAAAGTGGCAAAAGTGGCAAAAGTGGCAAAAGTGGCGAAAGTGGTGAAAGTGGCAGAAAGTGGCAAAAGTGGCAAAAGTGGCAAATGTGGCAAAAGTGGCAAATGTGACAAAAGTGGCAAAAGTGGCGAAAGTGGCAAAAGTGGCAAATGTGGCAAAAGTGGCAGAAAGTGGCAAAAGTGGTGAAAGTGGCAGAAAGTGGCAAATGTGGCAAAAGCGGCAAAAGTGGCAGAAAGTGACAAGAGTGGCAAAAGTGGCAAATGTGGCAAAAGTGGCAAATGTGGCAAAAGTGGCAGAAAGTGGCAAAAGTGGCAGAAAGTGGCAAAAGTGGCAGAAAGTGGCGAAAGTGGCAAAAGTGGCAAAAGTGGCAAAAGTGGCGAAAGTGGTGAAAGTGGCAGAAAGTGGCGAAAGTGGCAGAAAATGGCAAAAGTGGCAAAAGTGGCAGAAAGTGGCAAAAGTGGCAAATGTGGCAGAAAGTGGCAAAAGTGGCAAAAGTGGCAGAAAGTGGCAGAAAGTGGCAAAAGTGGCGAAAGTGGCAAAAGTGGCAAAAGTGGCAAAATTGGCAGAAAGTGGCGAAAGTGGGAAAAGTGGCGAAAGTGGCAAAAGTGGCAAAAGTGGCAGAAAGTGGCAAAAGTGGCAGAAAGTGGCAAAAGCGGCGAAAGTGGCAGAAAGTGGCAAAAGTGGCAAAAGTGGCAGAAAGTGGCAAAAGTGGCAGAAAGTGGCGAAAGTGGCAGAAAGTGGCAAAAGTCGCAGAAAGTGGCAAGAGTTTCAAAAGTGGCAAAAGTGGCAAAAGTGGCAAAAGTGGCAAAAGTGGCAGAAAGTGGCAAAAGTGGCAAAAGTGGCAAAAGTGGCAGAAAGTGGCAAAAGTGGCAAAAGTGGCAAAAGTGGCAAAAGTGGCAGAAAGTGGCGAAAGTGGCAAAAGTGGCGAAAGTGGCAAAAGTGGCAAAAGTGGCAAAAGTGGCAGAAAGTGGCGAAAGTGGCAAAAGTGGCAAATGTGGCAAAAGTGGCAAAAGTGGCGAAAGTGGCAAAAGTGGCAAAAGTGGCAGAAAGTGGCAAAAGTGGCAGAAAGTGGCATAAAGTGGCAAAAGTGGCAAATGTGGCAAAAGTGGCAAATGTGGCAAATGTGGCAAATGTGCAAAAGTGGCAAATGTGGCAAAAGTGGCAGAAAGTGGCGAAAGTGGCAAATGTGGCAAAAGTGGCAAAAGTGGCAAATGTGGCAAAAGTGGCAAATGTGGCAAATGTGGCAAATGTGCAAAAGTGGCAAATGTGGCAAAAGTGGCAGAAAGTGGCGAAAGTGGCAAATGTGGCAAAAGTGGCAAAAGTGGCGAAAGTGGCAAAAGTGGCAAAAGTGGCAAAAGTGGTGAAAGTGGCGAAAGTGGCAAAAGTGGCAGAAAGTGGCAAATGTGGCAAAAGCGGCAAAAGTGGCAAGAGTGGCAAAAGTGGTAAAAGTGGCAAATGTGGCAAAAGTGGCAAATGTGGCAAAAGTGGCAGAAAGTGGCAGAAAGTGGCAGAAAGTGGCAAAAGTGGCAAAAGAGGCAGAAAGTGGCAAAAGTGGCAAAAGTGGCAAATGTGGCAAAAGTGGCAAAAGTGGCAAAAGTGGCAAAAGTGGCGAAAGTGGCAGAAAGTGGCAAAAGTGGCAAATGTGGCAAAAGTGGCAAAAGTGGCAAATGTGGCAAAAGTGGCAGAAAGTGGCATAAGTGGCAAAAGTGGCAGAAAGTGGCAAAAGTCGCAGAAAGTTGCAAGAGTTTCAAAAGTGGCAAAAGTGGCAAAAGTGGCAAAAGTGGCAAAAGTGGCAAAAGTGGCAGAAAGTGGCGAAAGTGGCAAAAGTGGCAAAAGTGGCAGAAAGTGGCAGAAAGTGGCAAAAGTGGCAAAAGTGGCAAAAGTGGCAAAAGTGGCAAAAGTGGCAGAAAGTGGCGAAAGTGGCAAAAGTGGCAAAAGTGGCGAAAGTGGCGAAAGTGGCAAAAGTGGCAAAAGTGGCAGAAAGTGGCAAAAGTGGCAAAAGTGGCAGAAAGTGGCAAAAGTGGCAGAAAGTGGCAAAAGTGGCAGAAAGTGGCAAAAGTGGCGAAAGTGGCAGAAAGTGGCAAAAGTGGCAAAAGTGGCAGAAAGTGGCAAAAGTGGCAGAAAGTGGCGAAAGTGGCAGAAAGTGGCAAAAGTCGCAGAAAGTGGCAAGAGTTTCAAAAGTGGCAAAAGTGGCAAAAGTGGCAGAAAGTGGCAAAAGTGGCAAAAGTGGCAAAAGTGGCGAAAGTGGTGAAAGTGGCAGAAAGTGGCAAAAGTGGCAAAAGTGGCAAATGTGGCAAAAGTGGCAAATGTGACAAAAGTGGCAAAAGTGGCGAAAGTGGCAAAAGTGGCAAATGTGGCAAAAGTGGCAGAAAGTGGCAAAAGTGGTGAAAGTGGCAGAAAGTGGCAAATGTGGCAAAAGCGGCAAAAGTGGCAGAAAGTGACAAGAGTGGCAAAAGTGGCAAATGTGGCAAAAGTGGCAAATGTGGCAAAAGTGGCAGAAAGTGGCAAAAGTGGCAGAAAGTGGCAAAAGTGGCAGAAAGTGGCGAAAGTGGCAAAAGTGGCAAAAGTGGCAAAAGTGGCGAAAGTGGTGAAAGTGGCAGAAAGTGGCGAAAGTGGCAGAAAATGGCAAAAGTGGCAAAAGTGGCAGAAAGTGGCAAAAGTGGCAAATGTGGCAGAAAGTGGCAAAAGTGGCAAAAGTGGCAGAAAGTGGCAGAAAGTGGCAAAAGTGGCGAAAGTGGCAAAAGTGGCAAAAGTGGCAAAAGTGGCAGAAAGTGGCGAAAGTGGGAAAAGTGGCGAAAGTGGCAAAAGTGGCAAAAGTGGCAGAAAGTGGCAAAAGTGGCAGAAAGTGGCAAAAGCGGCGAAAGTGGCAGAAAGTGGCAAAAGTGGCAAAAGTGGCAGAAAGTGGCAAAAGTGGCAGAAAGTGGCGAAAGTGGCAGAAAGTGGCAAAAGTCGCAGAAAGTGGCAAGAGTTTCAAAAGTGGCAAAAGTGGCAAAAGTGGCAAAAGTGGCAAAAGTGGCAGAAAGTGGCAAAAGTGGCAAAAGTGGCAAAAGTGGCAGAAAGTGGCAAAAGTGGCAAAAGTGGCAAAAGTGGCAAAAGTGGCAGAAAGTGGCGAAAGTGGCAAAAGTGGCAAAAGTGGCGAAAGTGGCAAAAGTGGCAAAAGTGGCAAAAGTGGCAGAAAGTGGCAAAAGTGGCAAAAGTGGCAGAAAGTGGCAAAAGTGGCGAAAGTGGCAGAAAGTGGCAAAAGTGGCAAAAGTGGCAGAAAGTGGCAAAAGTGGCAGAAAGTGGCGAAAGTGGCAGAAAGTGGCAAAAGTCGCAGAAAGTGGCAAAAGTGGCAAAAGTGGCGAAAGTGGCATAAAGTGGCAAAAGTGGCAAAAGTGGCGAAAGTGGCAAAAGTGGCAAAAGTGGCAGAAAGTGGCAAAAGTGGCAAAAGTGGCAAAAGTGGCAAAAGTGGCAGAAAGTGGCGAAAGTGGCAAAAGTGGCAAAAGTGGCGAAAGTGGCAAAAGTGGCAAAAGTGGCAGAAAGTGGCAAAAGTGGCAAAAGTGGCAGAAAGTGGCAAAAGTGGCAGAAAGTGGCAAAAGTGGCAGAAAGTGGCAAAAGTGGCGAAAGTGGCAGAAAGTGGCAAAAGTGGCAAAAGTGGCAGAAAGTGGCAAAAGTGGCAGAAAGTGGCGAAAGTGGCAGAAAGTGGCAGAAGTCGCAGAAAGTGGCAAGAGTTTCAAAAGTGGCAAAAGTGGCAAAAGTGGCAGAAAGTGGCAAAAGTGGCAAAAGTGGCAAAAGTGGCGAAAGTGGTGAAAGTGGCAGAAAGTGGCAAAAGTGGCAAATGTGGCAAAAGTGGCAAATGTAACAAAAGTGGCAAAAGTGGCGAAAGTGGCAAAAGTGGCAAATGTGGCAAAAGTGGCAGAAAGTGGCAAAAGTGGTGAAAGTGGCAGAAAGTGGCAAATGTGGCAAAAGCGGCAAAACTGGCAGAAAGTGGCAAAAGTGGCAAATTTGGCAATAGTGGAAAAAGTGGCGAAAGTGGCAAGAGTAGCAAAAGTGGCGAAAGTGGCAAAAGTGGCAAATGTGGCAAAAGTGGCAGAAAGTGGCAGAAAGTGGCAAAAGTGGCAAATGTGGCAAAAGTGGCAAGAGTGGCAGAAAGTGGCAAATGTGGCAAAAGTGGCAAATGTGGCAAAAGTGGCAAATGTGGCAAAAGTGGCAAAAGTGGCAGAAAGTGGCGAAAGTGGCAAAAGTGGCAAACGTGGCAAAAGTGGCAAAAGTGGTGAAAGTGGCAAAAGTGGCAAAAGTGGCGAAAGTGGCAAAAGTGGTGAAAGTGGCAGAAAGTGGCAAAAGTGGCGAAAGTGGCATAAAGTGGCAAAAGTGGCAAATGTGGCAAAAGTGGCAAAAGTGGTGAAAGTGGCGAAAGTGGCAAAAATGGTGAAAGTGGCAGAAAGTGGCAAAAGTGGCAAAAGTGGCAGAAAGTGGCAGAAAGTGGCAAAAGTGGCAAAAGTGGCAAATGTGGCAAAAGTGGTGAAAGTGGCAGAAAGTGGCAAAAGTGGCAAAAGTGGCAAATGTGGCAAAAGTGGCAAATGTGACAAAAGTGGCAAAAGTGGCAAAAGTGGCAAATGTGGCAAAAGTGGCAAAAGTGGCAAAAGTGGCAGAAAGTGGCGAAAGTGGCAAAAGTGGC
The DNA here is from genome assembly GCA_004115045.4 of Sinella curviseta. Lineage (NCBI taxonomy): Eukaryota > Metazoa > Arthropoda > Collembola > Entomobryomorpha > Entomobryidae > Sinella > Sinella curviseta. The sequence goes on along the minus strand of CM065489.1, from coordinate 17,258,188 downwards.
AAACGTGGCAAAAGTGGCAAAAGTGGCAAAAGTGGTGAAAGTGGCAAAAGTGGCAAAAGTGGCGAAAGTGGCAAAAGTGGTGAAAGTGGCAGAAAGTGGCAAAAGTGGCGAAAGTGGCATAAAGTGGCAAAAGTGGCAAATGTGGCAAAAGTGGCAAAAGTGGTGAAAGTGGCGAAAGTGGCAAAAATGGTGAAAGTGGCAGAAAGTGGCAAAAGTGGCGAAAGTGGCAGAAAGTGGCAAATGTGGCAGAAAGTGGCAAAGGTGGCAAAAGTGGCAAATGTGACAAAAGTGGCAAAAGTGGCAAAAGTGGCAGAAAGTGGCAAAAGTGGCAGAAAGTGGCAAAAGTGGCGAAAGTGGCAAAAGTGGCAGAAAGTGGCAAAAGTGGCAAAAGTGGCAAAAGTGGCAAAAGTGGCAGAAAGTGGCGAAAGTGGCAAAAGTGGCAAAAGTGGCGAAAGTGGCAAAAGTGGCAAAAGTGGCAGAAAGTGGCAAAAGTGGCAAAAGTGGCAGAAAGTGGCAGAAAGTGGCAAAAGTGGCAGAAAGTGGCAAAAGTGGCAGAAAGTGGCAAAAGTGGCAGAAAGTGGCAAAAGTGGCGAAAGTGGCAGAAAGTGGCAAAAGTGGCAAAAGTGGCAGAAAGTGGCAAAAGTGGCGAAAGTGGCAGAAAGTGGCAAAAGTCGCAGAAAGTGGCAAGAGTTTCAAAAGTGGCAAAAGTGGCAAAAGTGGCAAAAGTGGCAAAAGTGGCAGAAAGTGGCAAAAGTGGCAAAAGTGGCAAAAGTGGCGAAAGTGGTGAAAGTGGCAGAAAGTGGCAAAAGTGGCAGAAAGTGGCAAAAGTGGCAGAAAGTGGCAAAAGTGGCGAAAGTGGCAAAAGTGGCAAAAGTGGCAAAAGTGGCAAAAGTGGCAGAAAGTGGCGAAAGTGGCAAAAGTGGCAAAAGTGGCGAAAGTGGCAAAAGTGGCAAAAGTGGCAGAAAGTGGCAAAAGTGGCAAAAGTGGCAGAAAGTGGCAAAAGTGGCAGAAAGTGGCAAAAGTGGCAGAAAGTGGCAAAAGTGGCGAAAGTGGCAGAAAGTGGCAAAAGTGGCAGAAAGTGGCAAAAGTGGCAGAAAGTGGCGAAAGTGGCAGAAAGTGGCAAAAGTCGCAGAAAGTGGCAAGAGTTTCAAAAGTGGCAAAAGTGGCAAAAGTGGCAAAAGTGGCAAAAGTGGCAGAAAGTGGCAAAAGTGGCAAAAGTGGCAAAAGTGGCGAAAGTGGTGAAAGTGGCAGAAAGTGGCAAAAGTGGCAAAAGTGGCAAATGTGGCAAAAGTGGCAAATGTGACAAAAGTGGCAAAAGTGGCGAAAGTGGCAAAAGTGGCAAATGTGGCAAAAGTGGCAGAAAGTGGCAAAAGTGGTGAAAGTGGCAGAAAGTGGCAAATGTGGCAAAAGCGGCAAAAGTGGCAGAAAGTGGCAAGAGTGGCAAAAGTGGCAAAAGTGGCAAAAGTGGCAGAAAGTGGCAAAAGTGGCAAAAGTGGCAGAAAGTGGCAAAAGTGGCAGAAAGTGGCAAAAGTGGCAGAAAGTGGCAAAAGTGGCGAAAGTGGCAGAAAGTGGCAAAAGTGGCAAAAGTGGCAGAAAGTGGCAAAAGTGGCAGAAAGTGGCGAAAGTGGCAGAAAGTGGCAAAAGTCGCAGAAAGTGGCAAGAGTTTCAAAAGTGGCAAAAGTGGCAAAAGTGGCGAAAGTGGCAGAAAGTGGCAAAAGTGGCAAAAGTGGCAAATGTGGCAAAAGTGGTGAAAGTGGCAGAAAGTGGCAAAAGTGGCAAAAGTGGCAAATGTGGCAAAAGTGGCAAATGTGACAAAAGTGGCAAAAGTGGCGAAAGTGGCAAAAGTGGCAAATGTGGCAAAAGTGGCAGAAAGTGGCGAAAGTGGTGAAAGTGGCAGAAAGTGGCAAAAGTGGCAAAAGTGGCAAAAGTGGCAGAAAGTGGCAAAAGTGGCAGAAAGTGGCAAAAGTGGCGAAAGTGGCAAAAGTGGCAGAAAGTGGCAAAAGTGGCAAAAGTGGCAAAAGTGGCAAAAGTGGCAGAAAGTGGCGAAAGTGGCAAAAGTGGCAAAAGTGGCAAAAGTGGCAAATGTGGCAAAAGTGGCAAATGTGACAAAAGTGGCAAAAGTGGCGAAAGTGGCAGAAAGTGGCAAGAGTGGCAAAAGTGGCAAATGTGGCAGAAAGTGGCAAAAGTGGCAAAAGTGGCAAAAGTGGCAAAAGTGGCAAAAGTGGCAGAAAGTGGCGAAAGTGGCAAAAGTGGCAAAAGTGGCGAAAGTGGCAAAAGTGGCAAAAGTGGCAGAAAGTGGCAAAAGTGGCAGAAAGTGGCATAAGTGGCAGAAAGTGGCAAAAGTGGCGAAAGTGGCAGAAAGTGGCAAAAGTGGCAAAAGTGGCAGAAAGTGGCAAAAGTGGCAGAAAGTGGCGAAAGTGGCAGAAAGTGGCAAAAGTCGCAGAAAGTGGCAAGAGTTTCAAAAGTGGCAAAAGTGGCAAAAGTGGCAAAAGTGGCAAAAGTGGCAAAAGTGGCAAAAGTGGCAAAAGTGGCAAAAGTGGCAAAAGTGGCAAAAGTGGCGAAAGTGGCAAAAGTGGCAAAAGTGGCAAAAGTGGCAGAAAGTGGCGAAAGTGGCAAAAGTGGCAAAAGTGGCGAAAGTGGCAAAAGTGGCAAAAGTGGCAGAAAGTGGCAAAAGTGGCAAAAGTGGCAAAAGTGGCAAAAGTGGCAAAAGTGGCGAAAGTGGTGAAAGTGGCAGAAAGTGGCAAAAGTGGCAAAAGTGGCAAAAGTGGCAGAAAGTGGCAAAAGTGGCAAAAGTGGCAGAAAGTGGCAAAAGTGGCGAAAGTGGCAAAAGTGGCAGAAAGTGGCAAAAGTGGCAAAAGTGGCAAAAGTGGCAAAAGTGGCAGAAAGTGGCGAAAGTGGCAAAAGTGGCAAAAGTGGCGAAAGTGGCAAAAGTGGCAAAAGTGGCAGAAAGTGGCAAAAGTGGCAAAAGTGGCAGAAAGTGGCAAAAGTGGCAGAAAGTGGCAAAAGTGGCAGAAAGTGGCAAAAGTGGCGAAAGTGGCAGAAAGTGGCAAAAGTGGCAAAAGTGGCAGAAAGTGGCAAAAGTGGCAAAAGTGGCAGAAAGTGGCAAAAGTGGCGAAAGTGGCAGAAAGTGGCAAAAGTGGCAAAAGTGGCAGAAAGTGGCAAAAGTGGCAGAAAGTGGCGAAAGTGGCAGAAAGTGGCAAAAGTCGCAGAAAGTGGCAAGAGTTTCAAAAGTGGCAAAAGTGGCAAAAGTGGCAAAAGTGGCAAAAGTGGCAGAAAGTGGCAAAAGTGGCAAAAGTGGCGAAAGTGGTGAAAGTGGCAGAAAGTGGCAAAAGTGGCAAAAGTGGCAAATGTGGCAAAAGTGGCAAATGTGACAAAAGTGGCAAAAGTGGCGAAAGTGGCAGAAAGTGGCAAGAGTGGCAAAAGTGGCAAATGTGGCAAAAGTGGCAAAAGTGGTGAAAGTGGCAAAAGTGGCAAAAGTGGCGAAAGTGGCAAAAGTGGCAAAAGTGGCAGAAAGTGGCAAAAGTGGCGAAAGTGGCATAAAGTGGCAAAAGTGGCAAATGTGGCAAAAGTGGCAAATGTGGCAAAAGTGGCAAATGTGGCAAAAGTGGCAAAAGTGGCAGAAAGTGGCGAAAGTGGCAAAAGTGGCAAACGTGGCAAAAGTGGCAAAAGTGGTGAAAGTGGCGAAAGTGGCAAAAATGGTGAAAGTGGCAGAAAGTGGCAAAAGTGGCGAAAGTGGCAAAAGTGGCAAAAGTGGCAAAAGTGGCAGAAAGTGGCAAAAGTGGCAAAAGTGGCAGAAAGTGGCAAAAGTGGCGAAAGTGGCAAAAGTGGCAGAAAGTGGCAAAAGTGGCAAAAGTGGCAAAAGTGGCAAAAGTGGCAGAAAGTGGCGAAAGTGGCAAAAGTGGCAAAAGTGGCGAAAGTGGCAGAAAGTGGCAAATATGGCAGAAAGTGGCAAAGGTGGCAAAAGTGGCAAATGTGACAAAAGTGGCAAAAGTGGCAAAAGTGGCAGAAAGTGGCAAAAGTGGCAGAAAGTGGCAAAAGTGGCGAAAGTGGCAAAAGTGGCAGAAAGTGGCAAAAGTGGCAAAAGTGGCAAAAGTGGCAAAAGTGGCAAAAGTGGCGAAAGTGGCAAAAGTGGCAAAAGTGGCAGAAAGTGGCGAAAGTGGCGAAAGTGGCAGAAAGTGGCAAAAGTGGCAAAAGTGGCAGAAAGTGGCAAAAGTGGCAGAAAGTGGCGAAAGTGGCAGAAAGTGGCAAAAGTCGCAGAAAGTGGCAAAAGTGGCAAATGTAGCAGAAAGTGGCAAAAGTGGCAAAAGTGGCAGAAAGTGGCAGAAAGTGGCAAAAGTGGCGAAAGTGGCAAAAGTGGCAAAAGTGGCAAAAGTGGCAAAAGTGGCGAAAGTGGGAAAAGTGGCGAAAGTGGCAAAAGTGGCAAAAGTGGCAGAAAGTGGCAGAAAGTGGCAAAAGTGGCAGAAAGTGGCAAAAGTGGCAGAAAGTGGCAAAAGTGGCAGAAAGTGGCAAAAGTGGCAAAAGTGGCAAATGTGGCAAAAGTGGCAAAAGTGGCGAAAGTGGCATAAAGTGGCAAAAGTGGCAAAAGTGGCAAAAGTGGCGAAAGTGGCATAAAGTGGCAAAAGTGGCAAATGTGGCAAAAGTGGCGAAAGTGGCATAAAGTGGCAAAAGTGGCAAATGTGGCAAAAGCGGCAAAAGTGGCAGAAAGTGACAAGAGTGGCAAAAGTGGCAAATGTGGCAAAAGTGGCAAATGTGGCAAAAGTGGCAGAAAGTGGCAAAAGTGGCAGAAAGTGGCAAAAGTGGCAGAAAGTGGCGAAAGTGGCAAAAGTGGCAAAAGTGGCAAAAGTGGCGAAAGTGGTGAAAGTGGCAGAAAGTGGCAGAAAGTGGCAAAAGTGGCGAAAGTGGCAAAAGTGGCAAAAGTGGCAAAAGTGGCAGAAAGTGGCGAAAGTGGCAAAAGTGGCAAAAGTGGCAGAAAGTGGCAAAAGTGGCAAAAGTGGCAGAAAGTGGCAAAAGTGGCAGAAAGTGGCAAAAGTGGCAGAAAGTGGCAAAAGTGGCTAAAGTGGCAGAAAGTGGCAAAAGTGGCAAAAGTGGCAGAAAGTGGCAAAAGTGGCAGAAAGTGGCGAAAGTGGCAGAAAGTGGCAAAAGTCGCAGAAAGTGGCAAGAGTTTCAAAAGTGGCAAAAGTGGCAAAAGTGGCAAAAGTGGCAAAAGTGGCAAAAGTGGCAGAAAGTGGCAAAAGTGGCAAAAGTGGCAAAAGTGGCGAAAGTGGTGAAAGTGGCAGAAAGTGGCAAAAGTGGCAAAAGTGGCAAATGTGGCAACAGTGGCAAATGTGACAAAAGTGGCAAAAGTGGCAAAAGTGGCAGAAAGTGGCAAAAGTGGCAGAAAGTGGCGAAAGTGGCAAAAGTGGCAAAAGTGGCAAAAGTGGCGAAAGTGGTGAAAGTGGCAGAAAGTGGCGAAAGTGGCAGAAAATGGCAAAAGTGGCAAAAGTGGCAGAAAGTGGCAAAAGTGGCAAATGTGGCAGAAAGTGGCAAAAGTGGCAAAAGTGGCAGAAAGTGGCAGAAAGTGGCAAAAGTGGCAAAAGTGGCAAAAGTGGCAGAAAGTGGCAAAAGTGGCAAAAGTGGCAAAAGTGGCAAAAGTGGCAGAAAGTGGCGAAAGTGGCAAAAGTGGCAAAAGTGGCGAAAGTGGCAAAAGTGGCAGAAAGTGGCGAAAGTGGCAAATGTGGCAAAAGTGGCAAAAGTGGCGAAAGTGGCAAAAGTGGCAAAAGTGGTGAAAGTGGTGAAAGTGGCGAAAGTGGCTTAAAGTGGCAAAAGTGGCAAATGTGGCAAAAGTGGCAAATGTGGCAAATGTGGCAAATGTGCAAAAGTGGCAAATGTGGCAAAAGTGGCAGAAAGTGGCGAAAGTGGCAAATGTGGCAAAAGTGGCAAAAGTGGCGAAAGTGGCAAAAGTGGCAAAAGTGGTAAAAGTGGCAAATGTGGCAAAAGTGGCAAATGTGGCAAAAGTGGCAGAAAGTGGCAGAAAGTGGCAGAAAGTGGCAAAAGTGGCAAAAGAGGCAGAAAGTGGCAAATGTGGCAAAAGTGGCAAAAGTGGCAAAAGTGGCGAAAGTGGCAAAAGTGGCAGAAAGTGGCAAAAGTGGCAAAAGTTGCAAATGTGGCAAAAGTGGCAAAAGTGGCAAATGTGGCAAAAGTGGCAGAAAGTGGCATAAGTGGCAAAAGTGGCAGAAATTGGCAAAAGTGGCAGAAATTGGCAAAAGTGGCAGAAAGTGGCGAAAGTGGCAGAAAGTGGCAAAAGTCGCAGAAAGTGGCAAGAGTTTCAAAAGTGGCAAAAGTGGCAAAAGTGGCAAAAGTGGCAAAAGTGGCAGAAAGTGGCGAAAGTGGCAGAAAGTGGCAAAAGTGGCGAAAGTGGCAGAAAGTGGCAAAAGTGGCAAAAGTGGCAGAAAGTGGCAAAAGTGGCAGAAAGTGGCGAAAGTGGCAGAAAGTGGCAAAAGTCGCAGAAAGTGGCAAGAGTTTCAAAAGTGGCAAAAGTGGCAAAAGTGGCAAAAGTGGCAAAAGTGGCAGAAAGTGGCGAAAGTGGCAAAAGTGGCAAAAGTGGCAAAAGTGGCAGAAAGTGGCAAAAGTGGCGAAAGTGGCAGAAAGTGGCAAAAGTGGCAAAAGTGGCAGAAAGTGGCAAAAGTGGCAGAAAGTGGCGAAAGTGGCAGAAAGTGGCAAAAGTCGCAGAAAGTGGCAAGAGTTTCAAAAGTGGCGAAAGTGGTGAAAGTGGCAGAAAGTGGCAAAAGTGGCAAAAGTGGCAAATGTGGCAAAAGTGGCAAATGTGACAAAAGTGGCAAAAGTGGCGAAAGTGGCAAAAGTGGCAAATGTGGCAAAAGTGGCAGAAAGTGGCAAAAGTGGTGAAAGTGGCAGAAAGTGGCAAATGTGGCAAAAGCGGCAAAAGTGGCAGAAAGTGACAAGAGTGGCAAAAGTGGCAAATGTGGCAAAAGTGGCAAAAGTGGCAAATGTGGCAAAAGTGGCAGAAAGTGGCATAAGTGGCAAAAGTGGCAGAAATTGGCAAAAGTGGCAGAAAGTGGCGAAAGTGGCAGAAAGTGGCAAAAGTCGCAGAAAGTGGCAAGAGTTTCAAAAGTGGCAAAAGTGGCAAAAGTGGCAAAAGTGGCAAAAGTGGCAGAAAGTGGCAGAAAGTGGCGAAAGTGGCAAAAGTGGCAAAAGTGGCAAAAGTGGCGAAAGTGGTGAAAGTGGCAGAAAGTGGCAAAAGTGGCAAAAGTGGCAAAAGTGGCAAAAGTGGCAAAAGTGGCAGAAAGTGGCAAAAGTGGCAGAAAGTGGCGAAAGTGGCAGAAAGTGGCAAAAGTCGCAGAAAGTGGCAAGAGTTTCAAAAGTGGCAAAAGTGGCAAAAGTGGCAGAAAGTGGCAAAAGTGGCAAAAGTGGCAAAAGTGGCGAAAGTGGTGAAAGTGGCAGAAAGTGGCAAGAGTGGCAAAAGTGGCAAATGTGGCAAAAGTGGCAAATGTGACAAAAGTGGCAAAAGTGGCGAAAGTGGCAAAAGTGGCAAATGTGGCAAAAGTGGCAGAAAGTGGCAAAAGTGGTGAAAGTGGCAGAAAGTGGCAAATGTGGCAAAAGCGGCAAAAGTGGCAGAAAGTGACAAGAGTGGCAAAAGTGGCAAATGTGGCAAAAGTGGCAAATGTGGCAAAAGTGGCAGAAAGTGGCAAAAGTGGCAGAAAGTGGCAAAAGTGGCAGAAAGTGGCGAAAGTGGCAAAAGTGGCAAAAGTGGCAAAAGTGGCGAAAGTGGTGAAAGTGGCAGAAAGTGGCGAAAGTGGCAGAAAATGGCAAAAGTGGCAAAAGTGGCAGAAAGTGGCAAAAGTGGCAAATGTAGCAGAAAGTGGCAAAAGTGGCAAAAGTGGCAGAAAGTGGCAGAAAGTGGCAAAAGTGGCGAAAGTGGCAAAAGTGGCAACAGTGGCAAAAGTGGCAGAAAGTGGCGAAAGTGGCAAAAGTGGCAAATGTGGCAAAAGTGCCAAAAGTGGCGAAAGTGGCAAAAGTGGCAAAAGTGGCAAAAGTGGCGAAAGTGGCATAAAGTGGCAAAAGTGGCAAATGTGGCAAAAGTGGCAAATGTGGCAAATGTGGCAAATGTGCAAAAGTGGCAAATGTGGCAAAAGTGGCAGAAAGTGGCGAAAGTGGCAAATGTGGCAAAAGTGGCAAAAGTGGCGAAAGTGGCAAAAGTGGCAAAAGTGGCAAAAGTGGTGAAAGTGGCGAAAGTGGCAAAAGTGGCAGAAAGTGGCAAATGTGGCAAAAGCGGCAAAAGTGGCAAGAGTGGCAAAAGTGGTAAAAGTGGCAAATGTGGCAAAAGTGGCAAATGTGGCAAAAGTGGCAGAAAGTGGCAGAAAGTGGCAGAAAGTGGCAAAAGTGGCAAAAGAGGCAGAAAGTGGCAAAAGTGGCAGAAAGTGGCATAAGTGGCAAAAGTGGCAGAAAGTGGCATAAGTGGCAAAAGTGGCAGAAAGTGGCAAAAGTGGCAGAAAGTGGCGAAAGTGGCAGAAAGTGGCAAAAGTCGCAGAAAGTGGCAAGAGTTTCAAAAGTGGCAAAAGTGGCAAAAGTGGCAAAAGTGGCAGAAAGTGGCGAAAGTGGCAAAAGTGGCAAAAGTGGCAAAAGTGGCGAAAGTGGTGAAAGTGGCAGAAAGTGGCAAAAGTGGCAGAAAGTGGCAAATGTGGCAAAAGTGGCAAATGTGACAAAAGTGGCAAAAGTGGCGAAAGTGGCAAAAGTGGCAAAAGTGGCAAATGTGGCAAAAGTGGCAGAAAGTGGCAAAAGTGGTGAAAGTGGCAGAAAGTGGCAAATGTGGCAAAAGCGGCAAAAGTGGCAGAAAGTGGCAAGAGTGGCAAAAGTGGCAAAAGTGGCAAATGTGGCAAAAGTGGCAAATGTGGCAAAAGTGGCAGAAAGTGGCAAAAGTGGCAGAAAGTGGCAAAAGTGGCAGAAAGTGGCGAAAGTGGCAAAAGTGGCAAAAGTGGCGAAAGTGGTGAAAGTGGCAGAAAGTGGCGAAAGTGGCAGAAAATGGCAAAAGTGGCAAAAGTGGCGAAAGTGGCAAAAGTGGTGAAAGTGGCAGAAAGTGGCAAAAGTGGCAAAAGTGGCAGAAAGTGGCAAAAGTGGCAGAAAGTGGCAAAAGTGGCAAAAGTGGCAGAAAGTGGCAAAAGTGGCAGAAAGTGGCGAAAGTGGCAAAAGTGGCAAAAGTGGCGAAAATGGCAAAAGTGGCGAAAGTGGCAAAAGTGGCAAAAGTGGCGAAAATGGCAAAAGTGGCAAAAGTGGCAGAAAGTGGCAGAAAGTGGCAAAAGTGGCGAAAGTGGCAAAAGTGGCAAAAGTGGCAAAAGTGGCAGAAAGTGGCGAAAGTGGCAAAAGTGGCAAATGTGGCAAAAGTGGCAAAAGTGGCGAAAGTGGCAAAAGTGGCAAAAGTGGCAAAAGTGGTGAAAGTGGCATAAAGAGGCAAAAGTGGCAAAAGTGGCAAAAGTGGCAAATGTGGCAAAAGTGGCAGAAAGTGGCATAAGTGGCAAAAGTGGCAGAAAGTGGCAAATGTGGCAAAAGCGGCAAAAGTGGCAGAAAGTGGCAAGAGTGGCAAAAGTGGTAAAAGTGGCAAATGTGGCAAAAGTGGCAAAAGTGGCAAAAGTGGCAGAAAGTGGCGAATGTGGCAAATGTGGCAAAAGTGGCAAAAGTGGCAGAAAGTGGCGAATGTGGCAAAAGTGGCAAATGTGGCAGAAAGTGGCAAAAGTGGCAAAAGTGGCAAAAGTGGCAGAAAGTGGCAAAAGTGGCAAAAGTGGCAAAAGTGGCAAAAGTGGCAAAAGTGGCAAATGTGGCAAAAGTAGCAAAAGTGGCAAATGTGGCAAAAGTGGCAAATGTGGCAAAAGTGGCAAATGTGGCAAAAGTGGCAGAAAGTGGCATAAGTGGCAAAAGTGGCAGAAAGTGGCAAATGTGGCAAAAGCGGCAAAAGTGGCAGAAAGTGGCAAGAGTGGCAAAAGTGGTAAAAGTGGCAAAAGTGGCAAAAGTGGCAAAAGTGGCGAATGTGGCAAAAGTGGCAGAAAGTGGCGAATGTGGCAAATGTGGCAAAAGTGGCAAAAGTGTCAAAAGTGGCAGAAAGTGGCAAAAGTGGCAAAAGTGGCAAATGTGACAAAAGTGGCAAAAGTGGCAAAAGTGGCGAAAGTGGTGAAAGTGGCAAAAGTGGCGAAAGTGGCAGAAAGTGGCAGAAAGTGGCAAAAGTGGCAAATGTGGCAAATGTGGCAAATGTGGCAAAAGTGGCAAAAGTGGCAGAAAGTGGCAAAAGTGGCAGAAAGTGGCAAAAGTGGCAAATGTGGCAAATGTGGCAAAAGTGGCAAAAGTGGCAGAAAGTGGCAAAAGTGGCAGAAAGTGGCAAGAGTGGTAAAAGTGGCACAAAGTGGCAAATGTGGCAAAAGTGGCAAAAGTGGCAGAAAGTGGCAAATGTGGCAGAAAGTGGCAAATGTGGCAAATGTGGCAGAAAGTGGCAAATGTGGCAAAAGTGGCAAAAGTGGCAAAAGTGACACAAAGTGGCAAAAGTGGCAAAAGTGGCAAAAGTGGCAAAAGTGGCAAAAGTGGCAGAAAGTGGCAAGAGTGGCAGAAAGTGGCAAGAGTGGCAAAAGTGGCAAAAGTGGCAAGAGTGGCAAAAGTGGCAGAAAGTGGCAAGAGTGGCAAAAGTGGCAAAAGTGGTAAAAGTGGCAGAAAGTGGCGAAAGTGGCAAAAGTGGCAAAAGTGCAAAAGTGGCAAAAGTGGCAGAAAGTGGCAAAAGCGGCAAAAGTGGCAGAAAGTGGCAAGAGTGGCAAGAGTGGCAAAAGTGGCAAAAGTGGCAGAAAGTGGCAAATGTGGCAAAAGTGGCAAATGTGACAAAAGTGGCAAAAGTGGCGAAAGTGGCAAATGTGGCAAAAGTGGCGAAAGTGGCAAAAGTGGTGAAAGTGGCAGAAAGTGGCAAAAGTGGCGAAAGTGGCAGAAAGTGGCAAAAGTGGCAAATGTGGCAAAAGTGGCAAATGTGGCAAATGTGGCAAAAGTGGCAAAAGTGAAAGAAAGTGGCAAAAGTGGCAGAAAGTGGCAAAAGTGGCAAATGTGGCAAATGTGGCAAAAGTGGCAAAAGTGGCAGAAAGTGGCAAAAGTGGCAAATGAGGCAAAAGTGGCTAAAGTGGCAGAAAGTGGCAAATGTGGCAATAGTTTCAAATGTGGCAAAAGTGGCAGAAAGTGGCAAAAGTGGCAAATGTGGCAAAAGTGCAAAAGTGGCAAAAGTGGCAGAAAGTGGCAAGAGTGGCAAAAGTGGCAGAAAGTGGCAAGAGTGGCAAAAGTGGCAAGAGTGGCAAAAGTGGCAAAAGTGGCAGAAAGTGGCATAAGTGGCAAAAGTGGCAGAAAGTGGCGAATGTGGCAAAAGTGGCAAAAGTGGCAAAAGTGGCAAAAGTGGCAGAAAGTGGCAAATGTGGCAAAAGTGGCAGAAAGTGGCAAGAGTGGCAAAAGTGGTAAAAGTGGCAAATATGGCAACAGTGGCAAAAGTGACACAAAGTGGCAAAAGTGACAGAAAGTGGCAAAAGCGGCAAAAGTGGCAGAAAGTGGCATAAGTGGCAAATGAGGCAAAAGTGGCTAAAGTGGCAGAAAGTGGCAAATGTGGCAATAGTTACAAATGTGGCAAAAGTGGCAGAAAGTGGCAAAAGTGGCAAATGTGGCAAAAGTGCAAAAGTGGCAAAAGTGGCAGAAAGTGGCAAGAGTGGCAAAAGTGGCAGAAAGTGGCAAGAGTGGCAAAAGTGGCAAGAGTGGCAAAAGTGGCAAAAGTGGCAGAAAGTGGCATAAGTGGCAAAAGTGGCAGAAAGTGGCGAATGTGGCAAAAGTGGCAAAAGTGGCAAAAGTGGCAAAAGTGGCAGAAAGTGGCAAATGTGGCAAAAGTGGCAGAAAGTGGCAAGAGTGGCAAAAGTGGTAAAAGTGGCAAATATGGCAACAGTGGCAAAAGTGACACAAAGTGGCAAAAGTGACAGAAAGTGGCAAAAGCGGCAAAAGTGGCAGAAAGTGGCATAAGTGGCAAAAGTGGCAGAAAGTGGCAAAAGTGGCAGAAAGTGGCAAAAGCGGGGAAAGTGGCAAATGTAGCCAAAGTGGCGAAAGTGGCAAAAGTGGTGAAAGTGGCGAAAGTGGCAGAAAGTGGCAAAAGTGGCAAATGTGGCAAAAGTGGCAAATGTGGCAAATGTGGCAAAAGTGGCAGAAAGTGGCAAAAGTGGCTAAAGTGGCAGAAAGTGGCAAAAGTGCAAAAGTGGCAAAAGTGGCAGAAAGTGGCAAAAGCGGCAAAAGTGGCAGAAAGTGGCAAGAGTGGCAAAAGTGGCAGAAAGTGGCAAGAGTGGCAAAAGTGGCTAAAGTGGCAAAAGTGCAAAAGCGGCAAAAGTGGCAGAAAGTGGCAAAAGCGGCAAAAGTGGCAGAAAGTGGCAAGAGTGGCAAAAGTGGTAAAAGTGGCAAATATGGCAAGAGTGGCAAAAGTGACACAAAGTGGCAAAAGTGACAGAAAGTAGCAAAAGCGGCAAAAGTGGCAGAAAGTGGCATAAGTGGCAAAAGTGGCAGAAAGTGGCAAAAGTGGCAGAAAGTGGCAAAAGTGGCGAAAGTGGCAAATGTGGCCAAAGTGGCGAAAGTGGCAAAAGTGGTGAAAGTGGCGAAAGTGGCAAAAGTGGCAAATGTGGCAAAAGTGGCAAATGTGGCAAATGTGGCAAAAGTGGCAGAAAGTGGCAAAAGTGGCTAAAGTGGCAGAAAGTGGCAAATGTGGCAATAGTTTCAAATGTGGCAAAAGTGGCAGAAAGTGGCAAAAGTGGCAAAAGTTGCAAATGTGGCAAAAGTGCAAAAGTGGCAAAAGTGGCAGAAAGTGGCAAAAGCGGCAAAAGCGGCAAAAGTGGCAGAAAGTGGCAGAAAGTGGCAAGAGTGGCAAAAGTGGCAGAAAGTGGCAAGAGTGGCAAAAGTGCCAAAAGTGGCAAAAGTGGCAGAAAGTGGCAAAAGTGGCAAAAGTGGCAAAAGTGGCAGAAAGTGGCAAAAGCGGCAAAAGTGGCAGAAAGTGGCAAGAGTGGCAAAAGTGGCATAAGTGGCAAAAGTGGCAAAAGTGGCAAAAGTGACACAAAGTGGCAGAAAGTGGCAAATGTCTCAAAAGTGGCAAATGTGGCGAAAGTGGCGAAAGTGGCAAATGTGGCCAAAGTGGCGAAAGTGGCAAAAGTGGCAAAAGTGGCAGAAAGTGGCAAAAGCGGCAAAAGTGGCAGAAAGTGGCAAGAGTGGCAAAAGTGGCATAAGTGGCAAAAGTGGCAAAAGTGGCAAAAGTGACACAAAGTGGCAGAAAGTGGCAAATGTGACAAAAGTGGCAAAAGTGGCGAAAGTGGCGAAAGTGGCAAATGTGGCCAAAGTGGCGAAAGTGGCAAAAGTGGCAAATGTGACAAAAGTGGCAAAAGTGGCGAAAGTGGCAAATGTGGCCAAAGTGGCGAAAGTGGCAAAAGTGGTGAAAGTGGCAGAAAGTGGCAAAAGTGGCAAAAGTGGCAGAAAGTGGCAAAAGTGGCAAAAGTGGCAAAAGTGGCAGAAAGTGGCAAAAGTGGCAAATGTGGCAAAAGTGGCAAAAGTGGCTAAAGTGGCAAAAGTGGCAAAAGTGGCAGAATGTAGCAAAAGTGGCAGAAGTGGCAGAATGTAGCAAAAGTGGCAGAATGTGGCAAAAGTGGCAGAATGTAGCAAAAGTGGCAAAAGTGGCAAAAGTGGCAAAAGTGGCAAAAGTGGCAGAATGTGGCAAAAGTGGCAAAAGTGGCAGAATGTGGCAAAAGTGGCAAAAGTGGCAGAATGTGGCAGAATGTGGCAAAAGTGGCTCAAGTGGCAAATGTGACTGAAAGTATCAAAAGAGGCAGAATGTGGCAAAAGTGTCAAATGTGGCAAAAGTGGCAAATGTGGCAAAAGGGGAAAGTCATTGTAAAATGTGGTTCCTAGTTTTCGACCAGTTTTCCAAGTTGCTAGTTGAAATCAACGGGCCTTCTACTTCTAGTAATTAATATAAAGTGCTAGGCGAAGTGAAATATATTTAAAAAGTGACAATTTCAATTGACCATTCAATAGTAATGGATTACAAAATCATCAATCCGTGCTTTGGTCGTTTCAGAATGACACACTATGAAGTTAAAAGACAATCCGAAGCAGAGCAGACAAAGAATGAAGTAAAGAAAAGGCGAAAACTTGCCTCCAGTTATCGCGATTTTCGCCATATTGTTTTCAGTGGCCCAGATAACAAAATAAAACTAGAACCTGGGTAGGTAAAACCTATGATTTTCCATTCAAGTGAAAATGAAATGCTAATCAAAAAATTGAAAGTGAATCATCAACGATCGGCTCAGGTTTTAACCCAGAGCAAATTCCAGAAAAGCAGCATGTTCCAAAAGTACCCACTAAACATGGATCCATTGAAACTCCAATTAGAGAGGAAGTGGATGAGATGAATCAAAATTTGGACAAAATCATGGCCGAAATAAAAAATAAAAAAACTCAACAGGTTCCTAGTGGGAGTGAACTTCTGGAAAAGTGCAACTTCTGAACAATTCTGAGATGAAGAAAGAGAAAGAACTTGTGACAAAAGAAATGGAGAATGCCTGAATTCCAAGTTAATGTGAAAAAGGAAGATGATGAGATAAGAAAATTAATGGAAATTCTGAAACAAAAAGATGAGCAAATTGGTAAGGCGATATGGAAATTCTGAAGGAATCGAATTTACAGACTAATCACTTGACGGAGCTTCCAGAAGTAGGCGGTCACCAGAAGCTTACCGAAAACGGGCAACTTTTGTATGACATGTAACAAGAATGATGACCGGCCAAATAGTTTAAAAGCGAAAGAATATGAGATGAGAAAAAGGAAACAGAAAACGCAAAGGTTTGGAAAGAGAGAGATGAAGGGATAAAAATCAATCCCAATGGGCTAGTAAAGGAAAATGACAAGAAAATTGACACAGAGATCAAGTTTCTAGAAGATTCCAATCTGACGACCGATTACTTGACTGAAATATTACATGATAATCTCATGCTTGATAAGAACGAGCAACTTTTGCCCAAATGCTACAAAGAGAATGCAGACATGCTAACTTCTTTGAACGCGAGGAATGATGAGATACGACTTTTAAAGGATCATTCTATAGAAAAATAAACAGAAAATGTAAAGATTTTGGAGTGGAAAGATATCGAGATTTCCAACTTGAAGAACCTTCTTAGTGAAAGTCATTTGAAAGTGGACCGAATTACTGGAGATCTTGAAGAAAAGGTGATGGAGATTGGAAACTTGTCGGCAAGGCTTAAAGAAAGCAGCGAAAGGACTGACGAGGAGAAAATACTTATAGCGGAATGTAAAATGGAGATTGAAAGTCTGAAAGTGCGCCTAAAGAAAGCAGAAGTTGATTACAAATGTTTACGACTTGGTTCTCAAGTTACCCCTACAGGTAAGCCTTTTTAGTTTTCTGTGTGATATTTTGTTGAGTGTTTAATTGTTAACGACGTCCTTTTAATGTGTATATTTCTGAAATGTTGTCCATATATGAATTAACTTGCTGTACTATTGTATGCTTGCAGGTGTTTGGGGCATGATTTCGGTTCCAAAGAAAATGGAGAACACGAGTAGGACAAGGACAACAACCCGAGATAATAATATTTCATTTGTATCGGATTTAACTACAAATTCAGTAATATTTAAAAAAAATTATTTTAGCGTTTAGGATTGTGGTTTCATGAAATAGATTTGAGTTGATTACATAGTAATTATTAGAGTACTTATAGAATATTTTTAGAATGCTTGAATTTGCTTAGCAACTTTTCCTTCATTAAGTAGAACACAATATTAAATAATTGCTTAGATTGAAATAAATAAAAGTATTACCAGAATGAAAAGTCAAAGACTACGAAAATCATATATTTTCGAGAAAATAAAGTGATCTACCTTATTAAAAACAACAGCCACTAGTGGCTAAGATTTTTTAATGTTATTTGCCTTTCGGCACTATACATCATGAAATGACAATTGAATAAATAGAATCATAATTTAATAATTCCTTTCATGAGCATGATATCAATTAATTTAATTGGATTTTTTACAGAAAATGAACATTAATACATACCTACCTACATATCAATGAACAAAATTGGGGCATTCTGATACTGAACTCAAATCTTTCATGAATATTGTCAAATCTCATCATACGAAAACGGAAATTGTTAGAAACGATGTAATTAACCACTACAAAGATTTCTTCTTTAGTGAAATGGAGGATGATTAGTTAAAGTCTGATGCACAATAAATTATGATAAACACAACAAAGTTTTTAGTTACGGGATTAAAAGAAAACTACTAGTCAATTTATTAAAATTCTCTCTTTAAAATGAAACTTCAATTAATTAATCGCAATTAATAATTATTCGCCCAAATTAATATTGACTTCCGCTCAACAACAACTACTGAGTGTTCTCTCTCATGTTCTCACTAGTTCTGTGCTCTGACGAAACTGGAATGAGTGGCAGCCATTCTCTATCTTTTCAATTGCTTTTCTTCTCGTCTTGAGTGAATGCAAACCAAAGCGCGAGATCTGCTGCCCTTTCTTTTCCCTAACGTCCACAGAACCAATCAAACAAAGAGAACCAGAAAAACCATGCCGCACTTGAAGAGTGCGCAGAAACAAAATGCAATTCACATAAAATTGGGGCAATTCTTTACACTCCCACATAAATTGATAGAAGATCAATTTACCTCAAACATTAAAATCAATTTAAAATTCACAAACAAAATCATTTTAAAATTCAGAAAAAAATCAATTTACAATTCAGAAAAAATCAATTTACAATTCAGAAAAAAAGCTAACCATTTCAACTGATCTGAGTGTTGAGTACAAGGAAAAACTTTCCAAAAAACTACAAACTACAATTTAATTAAAAAAAGGAAAGAAAACGCTTGTACAATTCATATTCTAAATGAATTCCATTCGGCTTGACAACTCAGATCTTTACAAACCGCTTGGGTCGTTTAATAAGCCTTCCCGCACGAGTAATCATGCCAGACTTCTCTGCCCCCTCACACGAGTCCAGTTCGAGACAATGAAGGCGCTGCACCGGTCTTAGGTATTCGCCTTCCGCTGTTCTCACTTTGGCCACTCGTGCAACTCCATCTTTTCCGGGGAATAATTCCATAATGCGTGCCAACGGCCACGCTTGCCTCTTCAGACAATCATTGCTGATAAGCACCAGCTCTCCAACTTTCAACGGTCTTGTTGGCCTCATTTCCTTACCCACCAACATGGCTAGGTACTCCTTTCGCCATCGGTGCTGCAGATCTCTCTTCAAGGTTTGGACATAATTCCACCTCATTCTCAGCTTATCTGCCTCCAATAGTTCCACCTCCGGGAACTTCACCGATCCTAGGAGATTAATGAAATGACTTGGGGTGAGTGCTTCCAACTCAGCAGGATCCTCTGAGAGATACGTCATTGGCCTTCCATTAAGCACGTCTTTTGCCGTTGAAATGACTCGTTCCATTTCCTTGCGGCTCACGTTTTTGTTGCCAACCGATCTTCTCAGCAGGTCCTTCACGGAACGAATCAGCCGTTCCCACCATCCACCCCACCAACTTCCAGTACTGACCGAAAACTTCCACTCAATAGGGCCAACGCTGTGGTCCTTCTTTATTGACTCCCAATCCAACTTGCGAAACAGATTATTCGCCCCATGGAAATTCGTGCCATTATCGCTGTACATAACAGCAGGCCGACGAAATTTCTTTACAAACCTTTCCAGGCTTTTAACAAAAGCTGGAGTCGATAGGGAGTCCACTAAATCCAAATGCACCGCTCGGTACACTGCACAGGTGTAAATCACCAACCAAACTTTCTTTCCATTCTTCAACATGAATGGCCCCGCCAAGTCCGTTCCAGTCACCTCAAAGGGCTCCGCATCTTTCACTCTGTCTTCAGGAAGACCCGCAGTCTGCGTAATGGTAGGTTTTGCGGAGAATCTTCGGCACCGGAAGCATTTCCTAACTACCCTCTTCACGTTACGCCTTGTCTGGAGAATCCAGTACTTTTGCCTGAGATGCGCTGCTACAAATCCAACCCCAGCGTGACTGAATAACTTGTGCGTTTCCTCAATGAGCTTATCCACAACTGGATGCCGTCCAGGAAGTAACACCGGATACTTGAAGCTAAACTCATCTTTGCGGTGCACTAATCTAGTCTTCACTCGCAAAAGTCCGTTCTCATCTTTCAGGATTTCCAATCCCCCTTGTACATTTGTACTCTTCTTCTTCCCTCGCAATCTCTCAGCTTCCTCATCAGCGAACATCTCACTCTGAATGGTGCGCAGTAAAACCAGCTCTGCATTCTTGATCTCCTTAACACTCAAACTTCCGGTCTTCTTATCTTCCTTGTGACGACAGTTGAAGATAAACCGCTGCTGCCAAGCTACAATTCGCACCAGTGAATGAAAGCTGTGATCATTCTTGACCCCGTCAACCGCGCACAACGTTGTAGTAGGATTGCCACCTCTCTTCTTTTCCTTGAACACTTCCTCCTCATTGACGACAGCTACAGATGTGGGCCACTGCTCCTCCGGCAGATAAAGCCATGATGGGCCCTCCCACCATTTCGATAACCTCAGTTCTCTGATAGAACATCCTCTCGACGGGAGATCCGCTGGATTTACTTCTCCAGGGACATGTCGCCATTCCTTATCGCCTGCCAACTTCACAATTTCAGCCGTTCTGTTGCCAACAAACGTACCCCACTCTTCGTTCCGGCGCACCCATGCTAGTGCCGTCGTCGAGTCTGAGCAGTACACTTCTCTCACGTTCTTCAACTCCAATCCAATCTTCACACTGTTGGCTAAACGGGCACCAATCAGCATTCCCAATAACTCCAACCTCGGAATGGTTGATCCCCCGGATGGGGCTACTCTGGATTTGGCTGCTAGAAGCTGAATACTGACACCATGTTCATGTTTTACTCGTAAATATACCACGGAGGCATAACAGGATTGACAGGCGTCCATGAATGTGTGGAGCTCCCAATTCTCCCTACTCATCTCTCCTCCAGTCATTAATCGCGGAATTCGAATCTCCTCCGGCTCCTTGATCTCTGCAAACCATTTTCTGACTTGATTAGCTTCAGCTTCTGGAAGTGCCTCATCCCACTTCATCTTATTTATCCAAGCACGCTGAAGCAAAACCTTCATGGGAATGAGCGCTGGAGCTGTAAATCCTATTGGATCGAAAACTTTCTGGATCATGGAGAGAATGCTTCTCTTCGTAATTTCTTCTGGTAAGCTTATCTTCTTTATATCCACCCGCAACGTGTCTTGTTGACGATTCCACAATAATCCTAATACAGGAACATCTGCTGCTTCATTCACCTCCATCCGATCAATATTGGATTGCCATAAACGTAGATCCATCCCACACTCGCTTAGTAAGTCAACTGACTTTCTCTGGAAAGAATGATATTCCTCCTCCGTTGATTCTGAGCTGAGGCAGTTATCCACATATAGTGTATTGAACAGCTTTCTTCCAAAGGCAATCTTCTCTTCAGGTAAGGCATGTAGATGGTACTCCAGTACACAGCCAAGAATGAATGGGCTACATGTGGCACCAAATGGAACTCGAGCGTGACGGTACTCCAACATTTCCTCCATTTTATGATCAGTCCACCATAAAAACCTCAGGTAATCTCGATCGCTGCATTCCACTCCAATCATCTGGAATGCTTTCCTGATGTCTGACACGAACGCCACCTTGTGCTCCCGAAATCTCGACAGACATTCTGGGATCAACTGGATATAGTTAACTCCTTTGTGTAGGCAATCATTCAAGGATGGGGATTTACCAACACGACAAGAGGCGTCAAAGACGGGGCGTACTGGCGTCGTAAGACTATCTTTCTTCACTACCGCACGATGAGGAATGTAATGGCCACATTGACATTCTTCCAGAGGCTTGACTCGCTCGATGATCCCCTCCTTCTCCCACTGCTCGAGAAGAGATCCATACAGATCGAACATCTTTGTGGCCACCAGCTTCTTTGTTGTAGCCTGCTATCGCTTCATCGCCACCTCCTTGTTGCTGGGGAGAAATGACTTTCCTCCTTTCCACGGCAAGTTCACCACATATCTTCCGTCTGCGTCACGTTTGAGATCTTGAATAAATTTCTCCTTCATCACCATTTCTACTTCTGTCTGCGACTTGACCTGAGCAGAATCCATAATCCCAATGGCGTCCAACTCCCACAATTTAGTTAATGAAAGATCATTAGCTGACATACTTATGTTAAGTAATGCCATATTATCATTTCCATATGCCGTCTCCATCTCCCCCACCAGTGTCCAACCAAACTTGGTTCTCATCGCAGTAGCTCCACACTCCAACTCTCGAACATCTCCAGTCAGGATCTTGGCATACAGATCTGATCCAATGAGTACCTCGATGGGGGGACAACCTTCTCCAATATCAGTCAGCGTAATGTTCTTCGATTTCAGTTGGTCAATTACGGACGCGTGACTGCTGTTGATTCTGGGGAGATTACCGCAAATCTTCACCTGATCTCTCATTCTCCCACTTAGCCTGAACGATCCATCCATCGACTCCAACTTCACATCAAATGTCCTGTGTAGAGTCTCCTTCGAATGACCTCCACCAAAAACTGAATGGACCACCTTCTCGACTGACTGCTCCTCCAACCCCAATTCTATTGCTGTTGCTCGTAAAATGTATGAACGCTGACTGCCGCTGTCCAGGAACGCTCGTGCTATTTTCTTTCTTCCTCCGTTGACAATTTTAACCAAAAGAGTCTGGAGTGAGACTGCTGTTGAGCACGCCAAATTCACCATATTTGTCTCGGAGGGGGGCATAATCTCCAACGTTCTTGACCTCTTGGAAGGGATATCCTCACCTCCTCCACCTGCTTGCTCTACTTTCGCCTTCCTGTTGTCGCACATGATTTGATGATGATGACCACCGCACCGCTTGCATTTGATTCCTTTCGCCTTACATTCTCTTGCCAAATGACGACCAAAACATTTGAAACAGGCTCTGCTCTTGATTAAAGCTGCCTTCTTCCTTTCGAAACTCCATTGTTGAGCTTTCATACAAGTTGAGCTGGAATGGTTGGTCATTCCACAAAAGATACATGCCTGAGCGTCGCCTGCATAGAATACTCCCACCGTGGAAGTCTGCGCCTTGTCTCTCCACAAACTCTTCTTTGCATTCAGCACAGGTCTTCTCTCCACCTTCTTCTCCGAATTCTGAGGATTGAATTCCTCCGTAATCTTGAAACGCCGCTCTATCTGGACCTCCTTCCCCATAAACTCCAATAAAATGTCCAGGCGAGTACGTGGAGGCGTCTCCTTGTTGCCGTCAAGTTGAGAAAGAGGGCTGTGGAGCCAGTCGTGTAGCATCTTCTCAGGTAGAATCTTCTCCACAAGCGGAAACAGCCAGGTCGCAGGATCCGCATTTTCTAGACTAAGCGACTGTAATGAGCGGAGATAAGATGTCAATTTTAAATACATCTCCTGGAATGGGATGTCTTCTTTGGAACTAGTAGAGATGACCAGCGTCAACAGCTCTCTGATGTAGATTTGTAGGAGGATGTCGTTATCCCCGTAGTTTTCTTTCAGAGCCTTCACCACATGCGGATAATTTTCGTCACTCTGTGGATAACTCTTAGCCAAAATATGGGCTTTACTTCCTGGTTCCAAGGACTGCATCAGGTACACGAATTTGTCGCTGACATACATCGAAGGGTCTTCATCAATCTTCTTGAATTGAGCCCACCAGCCTAACCAATCCGTCAATTTTCCAGTAAACTTCCTCAGCTCCACCTTCGGATAATTGATTCGACGTTGAGATTCACTCACTACACTGCCCGGTCCTGAACCATTGACCACCGTGCTGGTTGGCGTCATAACGTCTTCCACCTTGGCGCGTAGACGCTCTGCTCGCCTCCGATAATCTCTGGAATCCGCCATCTCCTTATCTTGATCTTCAGGTGAAGCTGCATCCAACAGAATCTGATTGAAGGCCTTCTCGTCCAGGTCCATTAACAAGTTGAAGTCATCACTGAAAACCCGATAACTAGCTGCAACCTCTTGCTTCTCCACAGGTTTAGCCTTCAACAACTCCAAAATCTCCGCCTCCGACTTGTCAAACTGCCTCCTTAAAGGAGCTCTCCGTAAATTGATCACGTCCATCTTCACTAAACTTCTCGCCCTGCCCGGCGTTGGGCGCCACAAATGTTAGAAACGATGTAATTAACCACTACAAAGATTTCTTCTTTAGTGAAATGGAGGATGATTAGTTAAAGTCTGATGCACAATAAATTATGATAAACACAACAAAGTTTTTAGTTACGGGATTAAAAGAAAACTACTAGTCAATTTATTAAAATTCTCTCTTTAAAATGAAACTCTTCAATTAATTAATCGCAATTAATAATTATTCGCCCAAATTAATATTGACTTCCGCTCAACAACAACTACTGAGTGTTCTCTCTCATGTTCTCACTAGTTCTGTGCTCTGACGAAACTGGAATGAGTGGCAGCCATTCTCTATCTTTTCAATTGCTTTTCTTCTCGTCTTGAGTGAATGCAAACCAAAGCGCGAGATCTGCTGCCCTTTCTTTTCCCTAACGTCCACAGAACCAATCAAACAAAGAGAACCAGAAAAACCATGCCGCACTTGAAGAGTGCGCAGAAACAAAATGCAATTCACATAAAATTGGGGCAATTCTTTACAGAAATGGAAACGGTTTTCTTGTCAATCATTATAATCTTAATGCTCATTTTAATAAAGCCAAACAATAATAATTATGACAGAATTAGTTGCTAGATCTTACATTAGATACTACAAGTACTTGCAGAAACTTTTGATTTTAATTTTTTATTGACATCATTATCAACGAATTGAATACAATTGATGTATTTACAGACTTTTACATAATATAAATTGAGATTTAACAGTAATTTTTTTTGTAATAATAAATTGTAAGCCTGGGAAACACGTCTTTCAAATCCTGAAGATACCATGATAAGTAAGAATCTTAAATAATATCTCAAGTAACAACATCTACAGCTAAATACACAGTAAAATGAATGTTCATTTCCCACCGCTGCCACCGCCAACAGAACCTCCAAAACTTCCATAAATATGACACATCTTAATGTGGTTCGCAAGTGAAAAAGTTGACTGGTATGTATTATTGCAGAACTGGCACTTGGGATGTATGATTTCTTGGCTTCCAGACACGTGCAGACCCTCATGATCCCTCCAATATTGCTTGGACGCAAAGCACTTTCCGCAAATTCTACAATGATACACCCGTCGTTCATGACAAACGACTTGATGCTGTTACAAACCAACACCCGTTGAATAAATCCTGGGGCATTGAGGACATTGGAAAGCACGCCCTGTTTCGTTGGTATGACAGCGAAGCATAATGTGGGCTTTCAGGTTTCGTTTTCCCTGGGAAATCGTTCCACAGATATCACACGGGAACATGTTGCCTCCAACCGGACGATCTCCTTCTTCACTCATTCCTGGCGTGGTTCCTCCAGTGACCTCAGAACCATTTTGTAAATCCATTGTTGAAGGGCCGGCATTACATGTATCGGTTTTGCTGAGAAGAGACTGTATTAAACCATCAGCGGATGGCACATGCTGATCAGGAACTGCTACACTTTCCTTTGTCCCGTAAATCTGACCATCTTCATACATGTACGATGTCCTACAAATAGATTTTTTTCAATGTAAATACTTAACTAAAAACATTCTATTCATAACCTAGCTGTACTAATTGAAAGGTTCTTAAAAAGTAGTACCTCAACCCCTCCTTGACATAAGCGTTTTTCACGGCTCTAACATCGCCGGCTTCGTTGTCGCCATCGCCACTGATGTCCATCCTGGCTCCATCAGATCTAATGCCGCTAGCTCCTCCGGTCACTTCCTCATCTCGAGCAGCCCTAAGAATAAATCCATAGATTATCATTGGAAGCACGAAGATTGAAAATTGCGGAAACGAAAATTGCGGCACGAAGATTGCGGACTACGAAAATTGCGGAAACGAAGATTGCGGATACGAAAATTGCGGAATACGAATATTGCGGATTACGAAAATTGCGGCCTACAAAAATGAACCCAGTCAATGTTGTCGTTGTAAAATGATAACAGTTGACTGCCTTGTTGTCTATGATTTTATGTATGGATATAAACTTTAAAATAGGTTCTTTTAAAAAATTTTCTTGAATTTTGTACAATTTTCTTGAATTTTGTACAATTTTCTTGAATTTTGTACAATTTTCTTGAATTTTGTACAATTTTCTTGAATTTTGTACAATTTTCTTGAATTTTGTACAATTTTCTTGAATTTTGTACAATTTTCTTGAATTTTGTACAATTTTCTTGAATTTTGTACAATTTTCTTGAATTTTGTACAATTTTCTTGAATTTTGTACAATTTTCTTGAATTTTGTACAATTTTCTTGAATTTTGTACAATTTTTTTTACAATTATAAACAATCGCAATGAGTAAGAATATACAAGCTTATATGTCCGCTTTTTCAAGGTACCACCTATTTTGATGTAGGTAAAAATATAAGTATCATAAACAATACCAATGAATTGTCATATTCATAAAAAAGCAATGAGTAATTGAATGTATCCTGTTTTCCAGGTACAACCTATTTTAAAGTTTATATCCATACATAAAATCATAGACAACAAGGCAGTCAACTGTTATCATTTTACAACGATAACATTGACTGGGTTCATTTTTCTGGAAAATCTAAAAATCTAGAAAATTGTACAAAATTCTGATTCAGGCAATTCGAGTGAACATTGTAATATTCAAGATAATTTTATAAAAGTTTGTTGTAAACAAATTTACATTTTGTGGCAAACGTTAAATGTAAAAAAGAAGGAATCTTGGGAACCCGCATCTACAGGATAAACGTCGTCAGAATTTCTAACACGCCATACGGTGTAAGTGAAGCGTGCAGAGAAAATCGGTTTGGAATTTTGTATAGTTTCCAGTTATAACCTATTTTAAAGTTTATATCCATACATAAAATCATAGACAACAAGGCAGTCAACTGTTATCATTTTACAACGATAACATTGACTGGGTTCATTTTTGTAGGCCGCAATTTTCGTAGTCCGCAATTTTCGTATTCCGCAATTTTCGTATTCCGCAATTTTCGTATTCCGCAATTTTCGTATTCCGCAATTTTCGTATCCGCAATCTTCGTTTCCGCAATTTTCGTAGTCCGCAATCTTCGTGCCGCAATTTTCGTTTCCGCAATCTTCAATCCGCAATCTTCGCGGACCCATTATCATTATGTCCATGACTGATTACTGATTTGAATATCATAACATAATAAGATATATAATGAAAGCACAAATGATTAGTGACTACGGTATTAGATATTCAACGGTACGTACGATCTGATTGATCTGTTTTCGACTCCAGCAACTGTGGCGACAATCTTCTCAAAAGAACCGGTTTCCTCCGGCAGTTAGAGCATTATCGCCTAATTTAGCTTCTTGGCAGCACTTGAGTGCTTCCGTTTAGGCAGCATTTGAGTGCTACCAGAATCATTCAAGTGCTTCCAAGTAACCTTAGAATGCTACCTTCCGTGAGTGGTTGTTTGAACGCCAGATAACCCTTTACAAAACCCTGATGCCTTTGTTCACTTGCAACCGTCATGAAAAATTTAAACACTGCCTTGGACAGCTTATATTAAGATAGGTATTGCAGAACAGTTTTTATTATTTTTAAAATATTCGCAACATGGCAACCCCCGTTGCAAATTTGCATACTAACTAAACCGAAAGCGCTCTTTTCAGTGGTGAATTCAGTTTTTACCTCTGACCCTTCGTTTGGCTTGCAACGCCCTAGTAGCATTCAAGTGCTGCCATGCGTCTTTTGGCAATACATCATAACGTTAAATGGCAGCATTCAAATGCTTCCTGCATGGTAGCATTCCAGTGCTGCCAAGAAGCTTAATTAGGCGATAATGCTCTAACTGTCCGGTGCCATTTTCGATTTCTCCTTCAGTAGTCGCAACTCCTCACGTGCTTGCAACTTCTTGTTCTCGGCAAGCTCCGCTTGAAGACTCTTCACCTCATCTTCCTTCAATCGCTTCATCACCTCAGAAATCTCCAACTTCTTCTGATTTAACAACCGATCAAGTCTCAACTCCACAACCTCATCCGGCGAGACCTGACCAGGCGCCGCGTCCGTAACTGCGGCAGCATTTATGCCGTAGAGATGACATTCATGCAACAACTTTTCCATGACTTAACCGTTTTACCGCTATCCAATTAAGTTGTACGTTTATTTCGAGATGGGGCTGCAATTACAAAAAAAATATACACTAATTATGATCAAGTCCATAAAACAATATATAGCCATAACCCAATAATCAATAAAATGCTATTTTAACCAAGGGGAATATAAATAAAACTATTGGTGACTTTTAACTTTTATCTCTCCTTCTATAGAATGTCACTGCTGACGATACGACCAAAAACTTTTAAAAAGTGCAATAATTTAATTGTGAAAGGCTCTTACTTACCTTTAACTACAACACAACTTTCACTTTACCGACTTTCTTCAAATGCTGACTCCTACTGACGACAACTGACTCTGTCTGGTGGAAAATTAACTAACGAGTCTACTTCACCTATAACGGAATGTCTTAGTCCAATTCTTGTTTAAAGTTAAAATGACTATAATAGTTGATGATGAATCAACTAAACTAACATTTCTAACGATAACCATGCAATTAGGTTAGTACATGTAACATGTATAAAAGTAATAGAAAAGCTCCTTTCTAATTACTTCATTTGTAAAATCATCAATCTTCTGCTAAATGTTGTTACGAACGGATTCACGTCTAATCCAGCTGACTAGAGCTCTAAACAATCCATCTAAATGTAAACAATATTTACTCATGTAATGTTGGCGTGTCGTCCGCCGCCGGTCAATGAGTCAATTCATTTGCGTCGAAAAAGTCGTAAGTCGTAACCTGTCGTTTATCGTCATCTCCCTGTCCGCGAGCGCGACGACTCACCGCAGTCTGTGTGCTGCTTTGAGTGATTTGCTTGTTTGGCAAAAACTATTATGCAAGTTGAATGCAAAACTTCTGGGAGCCACATGAACTCTGCCTGAGCACATGTTTCTTGTGAACTGCTCGTCGTGAAGCTTGTTTTTGGGTTCAAGAAGAAGACAGCAGCAAACAAACAAATCAGAGGAGAGACTTATCGTTTCGTTTTACGCTTTTAACGAACGTTTGCTGAACTTAATTATTCCATGTGTGTAGAATTACTCGATTTAATAAAACGGTTTAGTGTGTACGAAACTGCTGTTGTTATTTAAGATATCAATTAAAACATTACTACAAAGTCACGTTTGAAGAGGAGGTGCTGATTAATGGGGATGGCGCAATCGGAGAGTGTAGCAGAGTTTGAAATTCTAGGTGAATTCCTAGATGCTAATAATGTGTTACTTGTACGAGATCCCGGGGAGTCCTACATGCCTGACCTGAGAGAGTTCCTTCACGAAGTGGATGCGTCGGGAGCAAATTTCACTGGTGAAGCTCAAGGTGTGGGCCTTGCATCTGGGGTGTCGACGGGGGCGGGTGGGGGAGTGGTTATTCTCCCCACTGCTACTAGTTGGAATGCCGTTGCAAGGTAAACTTTATATTCTAATTTTACTCATTATTTATAGTATCTAACAAATCATGACGTTAAGAGTCATTGGGGGTTCGCATTTTTTATAATTGATTTTATATCCGCTACTTTGGTTTGATTTTCAGCAGCAGCACTTATCAGGAAGCGACCACGACAACAGCCCCGTTTAATTGGCTGTTTAATCCCATTTCTTTTCCATCTTCAACTTCCGTAGGATCTCCCAATGAAAGTGTCGGGAGTTTTGAAGGAGGCAGACGCAGAAGTCGCAGGCGACGAGATTCGGATGTTAAAAGCGTGAGTGGAAGTGGCGGTGGAAGTGAAAGAGAGGCTGATTGGTAAAGTGTCATATTATAATAATTATGTAAAACCTTTATCTAACTAAGAGTTCAAATATCTGGAACAACAGAAACCGTATTTAATCAGACTCATTTTTATGTACTGCATTTTAGTCCATCTTTCCAAAACCTTGATGATTCACTCTCTCAAGGAGGACAGACTACGTCCAGTTCCCATAGCTCTTCATCTCCAGTTTATCAGATGAACGGAGGTGCAACCGATGACAGTGACAGCAATCTGACGGATCCTTTGAATGGTACATATCAGACTACTCGGAATACTTGCGAACGGTAATTTTGTTCACCATTTTGTTATATTTTTAATGTAATGTTTGGAAGCTAACTAATTGTGTTTCTTACTCACTTGATTAATCTTTTTTTCTTGATAAATACTATGATAAGGCGAGCTGGGAGGACATCTGATAACATATACCGAGATCCCAGTAGCAGTGGATTTAATTCAGGACATCGTTGCCGTGACTGCGGTAAAATCTTAAAAACCAAGCAGTCATTGGACAATCACTTAAAGCGTATTCATGGGAAACTGGGAGGAAAGAAGTTTAAATGCTGCCTTTGTCCCAGTGAGTTTGTCCACAAAGGTCAGTTGGATAACCACATGCTTTTGAAGCACAAAGGAAGAAAGGAACTTTGTCCCGTTTGTCGAACGTGGATGACCTTGGGGCCGTGGAACGTGGGGAATACTGGACATGAGGATCATCTGGATAACAGTATTGATCTTTGTGGATGTGTGAGTTTTGGACAGATTACTGGATTTGCTGCTTATCCTCGTGTTGCCGTTGGAGCTGCTAGAAGGGCCAGTAGCGTGAGTAGGCAAAGAACAGGGGAATTTGTTGATAATCCATTGTTCAAGCGGTTATCAGAAGCACATGCCAAATCTAAACGAGGATCCTTGGAAAAAGCTTCCACCAATCAACAACAACAATCTGATCGATCAACCCGCAGGATGAACTACAACGAACAGGAGAGCGTGGAGAATGGCTTTACGGTCGTCACGATCAACGAAGAAATTGGCGACAATTAAAGAGAAATTTGATAGCACTATCCAGTTAAAAAACATTTTAGAACATAATTGTTGAGTAGTATCCGTATAGCATTTAGTTGTCCACTTTTAAAATTATGTTTATTGTTATTTTCTTATGATTCATCTAACCATGTAGTTAATTGTGTCGAAAATGATACGTTTACATATATGTAATCAGTTAATGTTTTAAGAAATGTGATATTGTCGTCATGTGTGTATGCATGTAGAATATCTTAATGTATCGTGACTAAAATGACGTGTCTGTGTAACTAGACTCAAGCAAATACTTTAGCTCTTGTAATGTATTCTTGTAAAAAATATCCTCTTTTTGTACTGGTAGTGTTTAAATTAAATATAGTTTGTAAAACAAACTGCATGTTTGATTAGCGACTAAGACTAAGTTAAGTAAATTTTTGTCTCACATTATTCTAACGACGACCACTACAGCGTATTGGGATCATTGCTGTATTTATTATTAAAATTCAACATTGGCTATAAAAAATAAAAATTGTAAATTGGCAAAGCAAGAAGAGTATCGTTATATTATTTACTAATTTAACGAGACAATCAGTGCCTATCTTGGTGCCTAGATAATAATATGTTTCCAGATAAACTTTAAGACCATGATGGGTAACTATCCGTACGTGCATTGGACTCCATTTTAAAGCAACCTATGTACCTAATGTAGGGTTGATGAAAATAATTTGAATAGTATGTTAACAGTTTGTCTGTAGAATAAGTGCATGCTTAGGTATAATAGTTCTTGACTTGAAAGAAGATACGAAATGCCCATGATACGAATACTTAATTCCGTTTTCATCTATTTCCATCATCGCCTGCCATTGTTACGCCGATTACATTTACCTTCTTATGAACATTCATTAAATGTCATATATTTTTATTTTTATCAAGATTCCTTGAACTTTTCTTCAAGAAATAGTTTCCCAATAAGATATTATGCAGTTATTTATGAATGGGTATATTTTTCTCCTGCTTCTTTTTTTGCAATTGCATACTAGGGAGTGCTGGAAAGGGCAATACCGTAACATTTATCCAAGTGAAGGGTTTTAATTATTATTTAATTATTATATTATATTATAGGGTTATATTATAGCACGTAAATAGTTTATTAGACAGTTTGGCATACACCTTTGCAGTTTACCCCAAACACTCATAAATACATACCAAGCAAGGATAGGTATTTTTCTACGGCATTGATTTTTCGTAACTTTTTTCCCCAGGATAATTATTTATTATTACCTGTTGCCTCATGAAACATAACATAAATAACTAGGTTTTGTAAAAAACATAAAAAGGTAGCACTTTAGCAAACACTTTTGTCCAAAAGCTAGACACAAAAACGAAAAAGTTTAAAAACGCCTTTACCGTTAAACGGTGATCTTTGACCTCAAATGACCTCAGATCTATGCGTTACGTTCATAGACGTGTCGAATGATATGTCACTTGCTATTTGACCTCTTAACGGTTTCTAACCGTTGCCGTTGGCATATGGGGTTGGCAAGCATGAAGGAGTCCGAAATTCTTGGCCGTTTAAGCAGGAGAGCATAAAACGAAAAAAATATTTAAAATCGCTGTTACCGTTAAACGATAACTTTTGATCTCAGAATGACCTCATATCTATGCGTTATGTTCATCGACGAGTCGAATGATACGCCACTTGGCATATGTTACCATTGACAAAAATTGACCTCGTAACGGTTTCTAACGGTTGCCGTTGACCTACAAGGTTGAAAATCAATGGGGCTCGTCCCTATGGGCTTAGGAACCCATTGCAAAAAACAGAATTCAAAAATTCGTCTCCGTTCGAAAGATATCGCGTGGACGGACGGAACAGACACACAGAACGAAATTAAAGTTAGCACTAAAGTGCTACCTAATAAAGAAAGGTATTAATTATCTGCTGAATAACTGTTACAGAATATTTCTTCTACATAATGTTATAGAAGAAAGGACCGTTATCACATTGCCCCTCCTTCTCCTGTTATCCATATTATAACTTAACATCAGTAAAATAGTAACATTTCCTCGAAATTGGTCACTTACGTATGTATATTAACAGTTTCACCTGCTGTAAATATGTAGCGTTGGAAAGAAACTTGATTCTAATGTAACTAGGGGGATCTTCATTATAACTTCCACTTCCTTATGACATACGCCACTAGAAGGTCACAAGGTTCATAATGACTAATGACCAACATAAGCATGGAAAAGTTTCTCAAGACATTTCAATCTAGTTCACTACACGTTTCACTGGGAGCCTGGACCACGCATCTACTTTTCCCTGACCTAATACAAATTCAGTTTCTACATTTGGAAGATTTCATGTTTCTATCTTATTGCGTTCTCCGTTTTTGTTATAAGCTCACTGTTCATTCAGGGCGGAGATTATCTGAGAAACAAGTAGTTTGTTAACCTGACTTTCCACATAATTTGGATGATTGGAGGATTAACGGTGACAGTCCATCACATTCCTCATCTTATCCAGCCCTCTGATGTTTTACAGCTTGTTAACGGCACCATTGCACCTTGCATTGACTTGGCAAATCAGTTGGAGAAAAGCGAGCAAATCTTCTAAAAAATCTTTTATAAACGAATCATTAAATCCTTTAAGCATTCATTTTACCAGATCATTTCAGCTCATACACTTTTGCAAAGTGTCGACGCACCCGCCTTCAAATAATTTACATTCTTGCCGTCTACTCCATCCTCGCAAGTTTCTTCTGCCTCGTTCCAGTTTACATACTTTTCATGCGCCAGTCCTTCCACGTTGGCTACCCACTTTCTTGCAGCAAACCCCTAACGAAATGCTGGCCTACATTTCCGGAACACTGGCAGACCACTTATTCTGTGGGGCAATCTGGGCAATACTACGTGCTCACCCTTCACATAAACCTTGCGTTCATGCACACATTAAAAACGACAGTGGTCCAATGCTCCAGCCGATTTCAGGGATACAGCCAAAACATTCCAACGGCAACATGGAAAAGTTCCTTTTCCCGAAGTCCCTTTTCATTTACTCCAAACTGCGAATCCTAACACACGTGTACAACGGCGTATATGGAAAGTTGTTTGTGAGTCCAGTCAAATCTGTTGTGGGCACAATGATTGTAATTTCAGCGCTAATCTGCATTCGTCTGGCAACAAAGGATGATGCCATTGTTATGGGCTGCGGAGTCATGTTTGGAGTTTGTCTCAGCATTACCCTAACAATGTTTGTCATTGTCACGGCAATGGTGAATCAGTACAGTTTAAAGTTACAGAAGGAATTGAAACGTGGAGGAAGAAGTATTCGGGGAAATCTGGCCAGGAGACTTTTGAAAAGTTTTGAAAAAGTACGTTCACGTTTTCACATGCCAGCTTCATAAATAAACAGTATAAATTATATTCAGTTAAAGAAATATTAAAGTTTATTTGAATGCTTAATTATTTCCATAACAATTTTTTAAATAAAATATTATTAGGTCGCCTCAGGCATTTCCCTTTCCGGCAAATGCTGTACTTTAACGTGGACGTGCACTGCGCTTGTACCTTGCACGAATCCTTGAATTTCTTTGCCTTATTCAAGCAAGTGTGCTTGTACTTTTCCTCCATTCCATCGCGTTCCTTTTCCACAGCGTCATTTTTACATCTGCAAACTTTCTCTGTACCCAGTGGCTCAATTTTCCCGGCTTCCCCATTTGACACAGCTCATCATCCTCACACGGAGGCACGTCCAGATAGTCCATCTTTGGCAGACACTCTTTCAGATCCCGACTGTGAATGTAGCCCGCGGCACACTCGCAGAGCCCGGAACCCGGAAGACAGACGGAGCGCTTGGCTTTGGAGTCCACGCATTGTTGGCTTTCTTTGCATGGATCTCCTTTAAAGACGTTGGAGAAGTGACAGCGTTGCAGATTTATGCTTGCCACGTAACCGTCGTCACATTCGAAAAATCCGGGGATTAGTTCCTGCTGGTCATCCAAAAATGAGGTGCAGAATTCGTTGCTGACGCTGGAGGCGCAGGTCGGATTTTACGAAGATTAAGATGTTCAAAATCATTTGATTGAAAATCACCAAACCCATCATAATCATGATCAAATCGGGTTACTTTGACCTGTAGAGGTCAAAAGGGGTCACATGCTTTTTAAATGGCAAAATTGTTTATGATTGATTCTGATAGAGAATCAAAAGGAGTAAGTAGTACGATTGACGATGCAGTTTACTACTTACGTTACTGATAGCCTGTGTCTTTTTAAGTCATGTTTTACTATAATTCACAATGTTTTAGTTTAGTAGTCCTTCAGCTACGTATTTTCCATCGTGGTTTAACACGACTGACTATAATAGTTTTGCTAGAGGTTCGCGATGATTTTTTTTAAGTTGAATTTTCGTCCTGTAGGGCAACTGAATATTCTTCGGGTCGGGCCTATAGAAACTGGAAGAGCGTGTTATCGGCAATGAGCTGCAGCTCAGCTGTTTGAGGCTGTCGTGGCCGGTACTGTCAGTTCATCGTTTCATTTGAAAAGTAAACTTAAGCGTTGATTAAGTTTGTAAATAATATGTTGTTTCGTTATTTACTTTTAAATCGTGAAATAATTGTGAATCGTGTGAATCACAGTCCGGCAGTCCTGGTGACCTTGCGACTCTGAGTTGGAACCAACAGCTCGCGTGAAAATTAGGAAACATGGCGAACCGGAAAGTCGTCGCCGAGCTAAGTAAATTATGGGATTCGGTTGCAGCGAAAGGAAAATTAACGGCGGAGCACAGAGTGCATGATTTAAAGAACTGGATGTCAGAAAACTCCACTTTGAGCTCATTCCAGGCAACAATTAATGAAAAGTATGGTAGGTTTCAAAAGGATGTGATTAGCAAGCAAATAAGTGCGGAGGATGTTGCGGAGAAAACAAAAATGAAAGTTGGAAGACTGATGTCCAGGTACGAAGAGTTCATAGGGATCAGTGAAGTGAAAAGTGCGCATGCTAGAGTACTTTTGGTAAGACTAACACTGATAATTTGACCATTGTAATGCATTGTTTCCCTAATTCCCTATATGCCGGTTCGAGGTAATAATTGAAAATTTTAATTATTTTTATTTAGACGGAAGCCAAATTTATAGAATGTCAAGAGAATAGACGCCTGGCTTCCAAAGAACTGTCAGAGATTCACAATAAGTTGATGGAAATTCGAACGGAACTTGACCGAACTCAGCGTGGGGACGAGTCGTATTTGGACCTGATAAAAGAGGTTGGCTTAAATAACTAACTTTTGCGTTTGGAAACTACTTTCATGCTAATGTTCTCCGTGATAGTAATGATTGTTTTAATTATTTGTACTTTAGGAAATTATGCTAACCAAACAGGAGCGAATAATGCGTAAGCATTTTGAAGATTTGGAAAGAACAGAACGAGAGGTGTTCTCCGAGCTTTCAAATGCACTTCGATTTAGTCATGAAAAGGAACGTGCACAAAACGAAAAGACGAAATATTGGTCTGTTGTTGGATCCATAGTTGGTACGAGTTTTCAATTTGAATAATTAATGACACTATTTAATTTACACGCGTAAAAAAGTAAATTAAGATGTAATGAATTTTTGTATGATCAATTTACTAGGTGCTACATTAGGAGTTCTAGGTTCAACAATAAACAACCGGATGAAGCAAAATCACGTGAAACAAATATTGGAGCAAACATCTTCACAAGTTCTGGCCATTCAAACTGCTGTTGATAATTTGTCGCAAAAAGTAAATGAAGGTTCCTTAACCGCAGCGGACGTTGGCAAAATTGTGGAGAACGCCAGGGCCCAAGAAAAGGATGTTGCAATCCAGCAAGAAAAGCTGACAAAAGCAATGCAAGAATCCTTTAAAATATTACAACAGCTTATAATTACAAATCCATCTTATCGAAACGAAGAACTTCCCACCATCGTTGTTAACGAAGCGCCATCTTTTTCGGAGATTGATTTTAGGAACCATATTATTGAAAATAGGTGGCCGATCACTGCCATTGCCTTGTGTATAGCATCTTATATCACCTACAAACTTTTGTAGTAGCGTTTGAGCTTATCGATTATGCATTTAATTCATTATCGTCTCCTTTAGTACAACGAAGCTTAAGAATATTCAGAAATTGTTCAGATCAATTTAGTTTTGATTGTTACCATATCCAGTCTTGCCTTTAGTTCACAATTCGTATTAAAAATCAAACATAATTTTGATGCAGATTTATTATACAAAATATTAATTATTTATAATTTTCATAGAATTTGAGACGTACCTTTTTAATACCCAGAACTATACCAATGATGCTAGTTAATAATACCTAACTTTTAACTCATGTATATTAGTCAGTACAACTGGTTATTAGTAGTCTGTGGTCAGTCATTGCTTTCACCGGTTGTGAACGGGTTTTAAAAATAAATAATGAAAAATCGGTACATGACTGAATTTATTTTTGAATAAGAAAAAAATATATTGATGGTTGAGCCGCCTTTAAAAGTGGTGTAACAAGCATAAGAGAATTCGTGAGATTAGGAATGGTGCTAATGATATGTCCATAATTGTTCACTCAATAACAGACAATGCAGTTTTTAAAATGTGAGAGAGAATACTAGTTATAGCATTTAAATATTTTTGGACAATAAATGTTGATGTCAAGTAAAATACAGGTGACAATAATTTTTTCTACATAATACTCTATTGTGAGACGGAGGAGTTTATTCAATTCTTTGGTATAATTAACTTTAAACCGCCGGTTACATACGTAGGTTTTTTACAATGGATCAATATATTTCTTCCCCACTTCAAAAACGTCAATTTCAGGTCGCACTTTATCAAATAGATGAGGGAAGGCACCTGCTGAATGATATTTCTTGCGAACTTTCTCGTACAAAGTTAGATCAAACATTTCCTCAAATTCCTTGCGTGTCATAAAGATATCCGCATACAGGAACGGATATCCACCCACATTCCTTGTAAATCTGAGTTGAAAAAGAAAACAGCAAAGTGAAAAATATTCATCCTATAAAGACTTATTTGGCAAATATGGACTGCTACTTACTCTTCCATAGCTCTCATCTTTTCCACCGCGTCGTATCTTTCCTTTCGCTTCACTGGTCCCGGAACGCCATAAACTCCAAGGTCGTTAAACATTCCATAGTCAGCTCCAGGTACCATTTGCTCAGGTCTCGGTTTTCTCAATTGACCCCTACGGTTAACGTTATTAATATTATACTTTGCAGTGCTGCTATAATATTCTGCCAGGCGTTAATTATTACACATAATAAAACTTACATGTGATCTCCATGATCGTACACACGACAAGGGTAAACCAAAATAGGATAGGTGTCAAATAGCTTTTCAGAAATATTAATTTGCTCTTCCAGTTGGTTCATAGGTAGAACGATATCCTGGAATACTTGCTTTGTGAAGGTCATAGCTCTGATTCCAGGGGTGGTAGTGAACTTCAAAAATGCCGGTTTTGGTGGGAGAAGCCATCCAAAGAAGAATCTAAAAATATATGTAATTTCATCATACAATTTGCATAGCTTTTAAATAGGTTATTTTAAATGTTTTTTTTCTATATGCTTACCTGAACAATGGATGATTTCCGAAAGGAATCATATCTTCTACTACCCAAAATATCGCCCGATTGTGACG
Organism: Sinella curviseta; assembly: GCA_004115045.4. NCBI lineage: Eukaryota > Metazoa > Arthropoda > Collembola > Entomobryomorpha > Entomobryidae > Sinella > Sinella curviseta. Next base: position 17,221,463 of record CM065489.1, on the reverse strand, counting down.
AAGTAGGTATTGTCTTATGGGAATGTATTCATCACTTTCTCCTTTTTCCAAAAATGTTTTCACGTGGCAGTAAAACCACGGTTTGTACCACTGGGCTAGATTGTTTATCTGCAAGCATTAAAATTAACAGTAATGATCAAAACAATTAACTTGGCCACACTTTGTATTTCTGTAGTTTTGAATTAGTGAAAACGGAACAAGTACCTTTCCCCATTGTGTTATTGGAGGCGAATCAGAGAAATTACCAACCATTATGACCGCTTCATCTTTCGAATAGATAGTTGCCTCAACAAAATCGTCCAGCTTAAAAATAAATGCGTTAAATATAAGCCAAGTGAACATCAGTTTCTGTTGAACTGCTCAATCGCTGATTATAATATATATGTACACACCTTCCTGTCCTTATCAATGGCCCCTGATATTTCTCGAATAACATCGCAATATTGTTTCTGTCCTCTCACAGGAATGTACTTCATGTGAACATAGGGTTTTACTGGAATGATGTCCAGTTCAAGGGCAGTTAGGAATCCCAAAGAACCATGAGACCACGGCAAGGCATAGTATAAATCCGAATATTCATTGTCACGTGTGGCGGTAACCAACGATCCATCTCCAAGAACAACTTCATACGATCGAATGGCCTCTTGATACAGACCCACCTTATGGGAGTATGTGGTCATTCCAACACCCATGGCCAATCCACCCACCGTCGCATCTGCAATTTCCAGTGTTACGGCCAACGTGTAACCTACATATAAAACGACATGTTAGTAGTATAGCAATTATTTAATTTAAATGATGTTGCATGTATAAAAACTGGAATTGCGATAGTTCTACCTTTTGGGATCAAATATTTCGTAATCTCACCAACGGTGACCATTGGCTCAACTTTCACAGTCAAGTTCTGTTCGTCCAGCTCAAGAACATTGTACAAGTTAATCGGAACCTTGTGGCAGTTGTCCTAGAACACAAACAAAGAACGATTATTATTTCAGTTTGTAAAACGGTTAACCAATTCAGACACATGTATGCAGTTGTTACTGTTGGCATTCAGGGCATTCTTAACGTTTATATTGTTACCTTTGGAAAGAAAGTCAGCGAAAGGCTTAGCCAGTTTGGTCGCGAAGTACAAAGCAATTTGCGGTTTTTAGGCTCAAGCTTGTTCCATCGTGCAACCTGTTCACAAGTTCATGAGTAAAATACACAATAAAAACTCGAAGTCCATGCAAAAGGATACAAATTCATCCAGCACATACCTGAGTCTGAATTTCCTTGACCCTGAGTTGATGTGTTTCCGGGACATTGGTCAATGTTCTCTGAAGCCACACTTTAAATCGCAATACCAAATCGAACAGGAAGCTGGCCGGCAGGCAAAAGAACAGCACGACTATTCCTCGATTATCCTCCAACCAACGAATCGCAGATTTTTTCAATTTCTGCGTCAGCTCCATGTTGACTAGCAGCTTCTAAAAATCACACGAGTTAATCTACTTTACCCGATTTTGTTCGAATTCCATAAATTAGCTATGTAATTGATAATTATAAATGTATGAGGCATGAAATTAATGTACCTTACTGTTATTTAGAATAAGAAGCAAGTGGCATGCACTTGCAAGATGCACAGTTTCATACACTCGTCGTCGTCACTCACTTTTTCTCCTCTCTAACAGATATAGATAATCGTTTCCCCGATACAATTTTATCTGTCAATTGAGCACAGTCAATCACCTCTTTTCCATTGTTTTGTGGACCTGGTTTAGGTCGCTTTCAAGTGAAATTCAAGAACATTGATCGCTTTTGCATTTAGGTACATGGTAAATGTGTTGGCTAGTTAAAAAACCATCCGCAGAGGTGTCAACCCTGTCTTTTCATGTAGTATTATATGTATAGTGAGAGGAGGTGTCAATTTGTCACTAAAGTAATTCAATGCACGTGTGAATAAATGAATTGCTCTGCGGTTGGCAACCGCTGCTGCTGAGTGAGCACACAAAGCCGGTGTTCCATTTCAGAGAAATGTGCACCTGTTCCACGGGATTCCTTATCTGGACGGTCAGCTGTACTCTGGCCTCTTGTTGAAGGTCACACTTGTATTCTACAACTTGTATTGAAAATGCATAGCCGAGAGGAACGGTGATCGGTGATGATGATTCCATGATGTGGTGGATGAAGGAGTGCCAGATATATTAACTAGTTTAAAGATCATGTTGATGGATTGTTGGAACATTACACCTACAATTTCCTACTGATTGCAATTAGTCATTCCTTATCAACGTCCTCAAACTCTCCGTTGTATACTCAAATAACTCAAAAATGGCATTTTTTTGTGAGTTGAATTATTCGATGGATGCAGTATGCTTCACAGGACGCTAAAGAGCTAAATCATGTACAAAATGCTCAAATTGGTACTTGAAATCAATGCTTTAAACGGAAAATGTCCGTTTCAAAATGACTTTATGTTCATGGATGAATCAAAATCCGTTTCCAATTGGAAATTTTGAAAGCTTAAATGGATAACTACCAACGGACACCTTAGACCGTTTGAGCTGAAAATCAAGAGGATAAAATGGTATGATTTTTTGTCTGAGAGGATAGTGCCTGGTTCAGTGAAAGAATGAACTTTAGCATATTTATGAATTCATTTATTCATTTATTTCATTTATGAGTTCATTATATGAATTTCCAATAATTATGCATATGCGATTTTTAAAATGCGGTTTGTATTGATCAACAATATGCTCTAATGAAAATGAGTGGTGTATGTACTTATTAAAAAAACAGTGCAAAATGCTTGTCCGATATTCTTCAACATTTAATACACGATTTTATTAATCTTAATGACTGTTGCTGAGCCATCTCTCTTAGATGACTCGATAAATAATAGAAAATGGATTACTTAGATTTTTTATACTAACCCATGTATGGTGTTACAATACACAATATGTTGAACTTTGTGATCGCAAAACATTTCTTTTTTTAAAGTAATAATAACATTTTTGTCTCTATCATCTATATGATCTCTACGACTGTACATTTTTCAACACGCACATATTACTTAATTGTAACATTTGGTATATAATCTTCCTTACTTAACTCTTATAACTGGTCATATATTTTTTTATTCGGTTTCAGTTTGAATCTAATATAAAACTAAACTACTAAATTGTTACGATAAGTTGTAGAACATCAGTACAGTTTAATCATTAAATTCTTGCTGATTTTCTGTTTCTGTGGAAAAACACTGTTCAAATGGATTCAATTTTCTACCACAGTTTACTAGTCTTAAAACCTTTTTTTACTACCAGTCTCATGAGTCAAAAAACGTTATTATCTTTGATTTCGTTATACGATAATTCACACGACGAACACGTATAGATTTTCTTCATTTTTTCGCTAGTTTTCAATATAACTTCTACGAAACAACGAATCATATATTTTCGAAATATATATTTATATTAGCAAGATTTTTAACCTATTTGACGTACCACAAGTTTCATGTATATAATTATAATGGAATGCCATTCACAATTTGTTTTGTTGAAGACGCATTTGGAAAACTTAAAAATCATAATTTAGTATATAAGAAGTTAGTTCGAGATACTTTTGAAATCATCGCAATTAAAAAATTGGCACATTAAAATAAGCTAAGTCTTTGACTAAATTCTCATGATGCATCAACAACACTTTAAACTGGAACAAAAACTTGTGCTTATTGGAGAGCAAAAGAGATAGAGACCCAGTTTTATTTTAATTGTTGATAAGCTGTTGCTATAAATTTTCCTAGTATTAAAAGACAACTGAGAGAGGCGAATTGTTTCCGAGGTACTTTTTCTTCTTAAAATGTCTGACATGCTTTACTTTGTCATATCATGTTTGGAAAAAAACTGTTGCGATACGGAAGCTAAGAATGGCGAAATTAGGCAAAATATATGTATTTCACAGATTATCTCGCTAATCATTTTCTTAGAAAAGTGGGGAAGTTAAATGTTTGTTAAGAAGCAGAGATACAAAGAGGTAGATAGTAATAATTGACGATAGAGAGTAACTTTTAAATAATTTGAACTTGTATGTATATAAAAAGTATGGAAGATTTACTACAACGTACGCATTTCATGGAGAATGGCTTGATCTGAGTCCAATGCATGGTTGATCAAGTAGTTAACTAGAAGCTGCCTGTTTAAATATATGATTGATTTTTACTTTGTCATAACATTTTGTGTTCCATCTTGTCCAAATTACCTTCCCCCCAAAGTTAACAAATTGTCTGCCTAACTATTTGATAATCAGATTCTCACTCAGAACTGCAAACTCCCAGTAACATTTAATCACACGACATGCACTTGAACTCATGAGTCATGACAACACTTAATTTTACTGACTGGAATTGATTTTACCCTTCTATGAAAGATATAAAAAGTGTTTTATTTGGAAAATTCATCAAGGAATGGTTGCATTTTACGTCATGTACATTTTGAAAGTAATAAATGAATCTTTAGAGTTTTTTGATCTATGAATAATGGTTTTATATAAATATTTGATTGCCTCTGTAAACCTGAGTACTTCAAAAATAAATAACTCTGATTTAATAATCCCATTTTCTTTGCGAAAATGGTTTCTTCGCTTGTCGCTAATGGCTGCTTACTTACATTACTAGTAAAACTATTTACATAAATATTAATCCTTATAAACTATTAATTACAGTTTTACGTACAGGTTTTAAAAAATATATAAATAATTAAAGCCGCTATTTTACGATAAATTAATCCGCTTCTTTTTTTGGAGAGACACGAAGTTTTCGGTAACCGTTAAGAAAAAAATATATAAACCAGGAATGACAAAAAAATGTCAACTAATAATATTAATACAATTTTCACCGTTTGTTATAGCTTTGTAAATTAAATACTAATGATAATACGTTACTTGAAATGGTTTTTTTTTTAAATTTGTATATACGACAACTACATTAGTACGACGATGACAATACGAAATTACGATACGACATCATAATATACTATTGGAATACGTTTCATTTTTTTACTAAACTGAAAGCTACTACACAGGGGTTGAAATTGATGTGACCACGCCACTCTCGACGCCGGAATGTGTGGTAGTTGGAGCGGTGGTGGTGGTGGTACTACAACTACTGCTGACAACGTACGTCCCAAGGTGCTCTGATACTGGTCTGGTATTGTTGACTATTCGTTCAGCCTGGGAGACTTCGTCGCCCTTGCTACTGAGACCATCGGTGGAGGAGCCTGAGTCGCATCCGCTGGTGGCTAAAAGTCCCCCTCCCAAACTTTCTGATTCTGAATTTACACTATGAGAACGGTTCTTGGTCAGACCGGCTGGCGTTCTAACGCCAAGCGTGCTGTATCCACTACTGCTTGTGGTGCTCTGACAACCACTTCTAGCGTCATTCACATCCAAATGATCACGGGGTAATACTACAAGTGGAGGTGGAACTGGCATTGGATATTTGCGGGGGATTGTGAGAAATTCTCGTCCAGGATGGTGCGCTAAACTTATCACATCTCCGACTTCATTTCGAACGTCCAGGCGAGCCTGAGAGAGACGAGCGGTGGAGGCTCGTGTGCCACCAAACGTTGAAAAGCTTTCCATCTCCGGCTTTCTTCGACTATATCTCATTAATGACTCTGAAATATATTTCAATATATATGTCAGCATAAAAAACGGATCTTTGATAGGAGACTAAATAATGGAATAACTGAATTTGTAAAAGTTCTCACCTTCTTCAGGATCTGGTGCACCAATACCATCGACTTCAACCGTCAGGTCGTCCCCAGTACCACTATCTTTACCACTAGATGATTGACTACCATCGTCTTCACAGTGCACCTTGGATACCTGGTAATTCGGAAGAGGTGCATGTGAAGATGAAAAGTTTTGTAGGTTTTCTTCCAAATCCTCATAGCGAGCCATGGAATGTCTCCGCAGGGAAGCACTCTCCACAATTTGACTGGCCTGGTGTTTTCTTCGTATTCTGTAAAAGAAAACGCACCAAGCGGCGGAGGTTCCCACCACACAGAAAAACGCGATAGCTATAAATATTATGGTCTCTGGGAGTGACAGAGCTAAATGTTTTGCACTAGAACCTGAAGTGATTAAAAAAGAAGTAAAACCCAATTAGGAAACACATTCCACCATGTGCCTACATTATAGAACATAGCACCCATTCATGTCAATTAACTTACTAGGTATGACTGTTAAGTAAGAAGAGTCTCGAGCAGATCCTATGGCATTACTAATCAAGCACTCATATCGCCCCGCATCCTCCATCTGAACATTTTTAATTATTAGCAGCGCACCATCATCTTTGAACTGATATCTACTATTTTCGCTGGTATTGGTAATCGCTACGTCATCTTTATTCCATGAGATCACGGGTTGAGGAGAACCACTCGCGGTACACTCCAATATTGCATTGCTACCTTCCACAGCCCTCTCATCTTCCATGGCTTCGCTAAAACTCGGTGTCTCTGAAATATTAAAAATCCAATACACATATTAAATCATCATCCTTCATTTATATCATTTGTACCATCAAATTAATTACTGGTCACTTTATATGCTTCCAAAATGCTTACCAAATACTATCACCGTAGCGTAGGTCTTGATTTCACCCGCTTCATTCCGCGCGGAGCAGGAGTACACCCCTTTATCAGTTAATTTGACATCGGTGATGATGAACGCATCTTCGTTGGGCATAACGTGGAATCTCCGTTCCACGGCAGCATGGAAGTTTTCTCCACCGTCCTTCTGGAAAGCTATTTCTGGTGTCGGCGAACCCTTCGCTGAACACTCGAGTTTGGCATTACTCCCCAGACGAACAGTGACATTTTGGGGCTTCTTCACAAAAACGGGAAAACCTGAAAGAAATTGATAATTATGAATAAAAATCTGATCGTCATCATACCAGCTCTAAAAATCAACAAGCATCATTGTGCAATGCAATTAACGCCAGACTTACTATGAACAGTGACATTTGCCCTGGTCGAGTACACAATTCCCAAATGATTTTGTGCAATACACTGATACACTCCCACATCCACCCAGCTCACATTCTTCAGTTGGAGCGTAGAGTTGATTTGCACGGAGCCGTTGGAGAGACTTCGTTCCAGGTTTACAACTTGCGTTTCCTAGTTTCATCACAAATAATGCAATAAACCCGGGATGAGAATAATATAGACCAGAGAGACTTAACGCAATTAGTAAAGAGCATATCCTCCACACGCAGATTCAGATACACGCTCTGTCATTGTATAGAAACTTACCAAATGCTTTGGTAACTCCTTATGATCCTTCTTCCAAATAACTGTGGGTGGGGTGCTGGCAAAGGACTCTACATGGCAGTTCAAAATCCCACTTCCTTCCATTAGCAGCGTCTGTGTCTTTGGTTCTAATAAAAATACCGGACGCAACGGGCGCTCTGTGGACACACAACCCAGAAAATATTAAAAAACCTTGTTGGCACGCACGAGCATCTCGCACAGCATGACTTCACTCGCAGCAGAGGAGAAAAATAAGTGCTAGGGCTGCTGTCTATTTATTTATTAACTTATTAAGCCCTTTCCACTATATATATTCCAGACGCACATTATTATTGTTGGAAGTGACCTCAAAACAGAAGATAATAAATGGCAACATAACTTGATTTGGCGAGGCAGAAGTAAACTAACCTGAGCAACTCAGCTCCTGTGCTGGAATTTCCATGAGACTTTTGCCCTGATGCTGCGGTGGAAACGCACAAAAGGGGCCGTTCTTTGTGCTGGGTCTCCTGCCCCTGTTGCGATGCTTATTAGGCTTGGAAATGCCGTTGACGGAGAGGGAAGCAATGGCAGCGATATGAGATTGAAGCCATAAGGTTTCACAGTCGCATGCCAGGGAGTGCACATCCCAAAGGAGGAGATTCACAGCGGGAACTTCCTGCAGAGGTTTCTGTGATATCCAGGTTATCGGGTTTGCGCTCAGGTTCAAAGTTTTTAATGAGACCAATCCTGTGAGAGCTTTCGGATGAAGACTTTGAAATCGATTGGAAGCCAAATTTAGCGTGCTCAAGCTCCCTAATCCTTTGAATGGCGCTGTCATATCTTCCAACACCCACGAGAGTTCATTATTACTCAGGTCTCTGTTCAATGAAGAAGAAAGGAAAAAATAGATTATTTTTCTAGCTTAAATAATAATCCAAATTAATAGACATGCATTCATGTACGTTGCATATACTAGATATTAGCAACTTGGTCTGACAGTCAATTAGCCTGCTCCATAATAAAATTCATGTCATTAGCAATCAAGGCGACTTACAAATATTCCAACTTCTCCAGCGGCAGGAACGTTTCCTCCTCCAAGGATACGAGTTTATTAAAGCTGAGGTTTAAAGTTTTCAATCTCCCCAGGCCCATCATGCTCCGCTTTGATAACTCCTGGATTAGATTGTAGGAGAGATCCCTGGAAGCAAAAAGAGAGGAACATGCAATTTAGACTCATTCATTCACAAAACTTAATTAAAAACCAAGGGCAACAAGCAAGCAACGTGTGACGCCAACGCTTTTTACACAAGAAACCAACTATTCGTGACACACGGGTAGTAACAAACAGGTATATAAAAGGCAGGTTGAACATGGCAAGTGACAGGGGCATTTTGCGAAATATAAAAAAGACTCAACCCTTTCATTGGAATAGATGAATCGGTCGGATGGCAAAAAAAAGCAGAATGGATTTGGTCATGCATGGAAACAAAGTGAAAAGGGCCTTGAGGGCATTTTTATTCCCATTTTTAACGCCATATGTATATGTATCAGTGCAACAACCTTGGGACCCGCAAAACGGATATTGCATTAAGCACGGTACGTGCCACCGAGGAAATGAAATATGTTCCAGTGCAGCAACTTGGCGTTTCCAGAAAAAAAGATATAGATTACAAATGTGCGACGTAAGTTTTTTTTTGTTGCAATCCTGCATGTTACAAATACGTGTACACAATCTATACTGATTATTAGGTAGTATGGGGCTATAATTTAGTTACTTAAATTTGGAGAGAATATATACAGCCGCCGCAGCGATTCATACGTAATTTAATCACGATTCGTTTCTATTGCTACAAAGGAGTGAGGAAAATACAGAGAAAGTCATTCTTCTTTCTTTTTCCCCTTATGGATTATATTTTTATCTGACAAGACACTCAGCAACTTTCACTCGACCTAACCGATTCAGACAATCTCGCCGTCGAGGAGGAGAAAGTGGAAGCCAGCTTTTACCAACTTTTTGCAGTCAATATGTTTCCAAGAAGAAAAAAGATGATACAAAGTGGATAGGGTTGGATAGTGACAGTAAATGGAAAGATGTGCCTAGTCTAGTGCAACTGATGGGCACAGAGTATTTGGATAATTTTCTCCCACACATTATTCTCCCACTCCAAAACTCCCAGGAAGAAGAGTTATGCACACACTCTCGCTCACTTCCAAAACTCAACCATTTCCACCACATTTGCTTCCATTTATTCTGCTGGCTTTTCTCCCGCTGACATACTTCCCCACAAAAAAATCCATTGACAGAAGTCAGATTGATCCGAATTATAGTTCGTCGGGTGGTGTACATTCCTCATCCATGTGGGAATAAAAGCACCAGGAGGCTCCATTCCAAAACATTCCCTGCCTGCATGAATCGCATTACTATCACTATAACCGTATTATCATCATCATCATCAGAAACAGGAAGGAAATGAAGAGAAAGGAGTAAGTAGTGTGTATCCTTCTTTTCCAGCATAACGATATTATGATAATATAAGTAGGTATAATGGTAAGTACGTGTTTTCTTTCTCCTCGCTAGACAATGGCATGTAGAAGTAGTAAATCAAATTTTAGCGTGGTTTCCTCACAATTTCTCCCACGGAATTTTATCACCACGCTAGCAAGGAGAAACTGAATGAGTAAATATATACCACGTAATACAAAAAAGGAATACAAACTATAAAGGAAAAGAGCTGTCCCGTCCATTTTTTGGAAACCCAATTTTTATGATGCTTTCATATTGAATTATTATTTTCCTTTCTGCTGAGAGTATGATACTTTTTTTACTAAAAGCCTTTTAGTCTGAAAGAGCGACAGTTTTTCTTGTTGGACTTTTTAAGGGGAAATTGAGTTTAACGGTAACGCGCCTTGGGTAACTTTTTCTCTTTTATTCCCAATCCCACAGTCTATTTCTTATCCCTAAACGTGTACCTGATTTCACTCCTCTCGTAGCGTTTATCTATGTATGTATGTATATAAATGTTTAGTATTGTGCTTATATACAAACCTTAATAATAGCTCAAATCCGGAATTGTTTTTAAGTGTGACCATGTCTATGATTAAAACTTTGCCATTTCACTTCCGTGCGGGAGTAAAATGTTGAGGAGTTATTAATTGATCTCGCACGACAAGCGTATGAGATAGTATTCGAGTTGTAAGAAGCTTCTCTGCTGTTTTCTACGAAACGGAAAAAGTTGCTAAAAATAAGTGAAGCCTGTGTGTGTCCTTTCCCATCTTCCATGCACACATTTTTTCGTAGCCATCCTTCTCCAATTTTTACGCTGGTTGGCTACCAATAAAACTTTACTTTTTGACGTGAATGAAAGTCGTCGTAGTTGTTGCAAGAATGAAAAAAGGAGCTCCACTTGTAGTGGAAGGAAACCAGCACATCTGTATATCCCTTCTTTTCCAGTTTATAATAACTTTCTCATCCCACAATATTTAAGTTTTTTTTGAGTACGCTCAAAAAAGGCCCAACTTACTACATGCACTTGTTCATGCTGTATGAAAATATATTCTACACCATGAATAATGTTCGCAATGAGAATATCGTGTAGTTTCTTTACAATGTCCTCCTCTCGAGTTTGACTTAATTAATGATACTTACAAAACTACATTTATTTTTCAAGTGTTAACTTTTATCAAGATGTACATTTCATACTTGAAGAATGGGAAACACGAGGAATGCTCTGCTATTATGCAGTCTGCGGGAAAAGAAATTTTATTCAGGAAAGGGTACAAATTCAAGGGAAATTGGAGGGGAGGAGGGTAAAACATGGACAGGTTTGAACCGTGATTGTGGTGGAGGAGAGAGAGAGAAGAGGAAGAGCAAATGTTAAATGTTTACTTTTATGTTTTTGTTGTAGACGAAGAGAAATCTTTTTTTATTCTACACAACTACTTGCTATTCCACCACTAAAACCGTAAACTTTGAGAAAGGACAAGCCCTTCCAGCAACTCGCATCGCATCTCTCTGGTGGCTCTCTTGTGAAAAAAAGTAAATCCAGTTTGCAAATATGAATTCTATACTGAAAGCCGAATGAACAAATTCCATTTTCGAAGCAGAGCATACATAACAGCAGAAGCAAGGAGTATGTAAGTAACGTAAAATATTTTGGAAATCCATTTCTCTCTTTACTTTTTCTTGCTCTCCTTTCAATCTTTTCTTATACTTGGTTGAGTCGGAACCACGCACACTGACATGACAAGAGAGAATGGTATAATAATAACATTGTATTGTGTACAGAGCGCACCCAGGAAATGTACGACGAGCTATAACTGACTACCTACTTAAGCATTATGGTTTTTTGCCATCAACGGCACAAAAAAGTAATAGATCCTTTGGCAAGCAGAAAAAAGAACAAGAATCAGTTGTACAGAATTCAATTTCACAAATGAAAAAGATTCGTAGAGTTAGAGCAGCCATAAGACTAGAGCGAGAAAGAAGGAAAGGTACATCTTGACAATGGAATTGGATTAGAGGAGAAGAGGAAGAAGACAGATATGTTACCCAGTAAAACTGGTACTGTTTACGGTGAATTTTTACTACATATTATATTTTTTCCTTGCCTGCTCTCAAATAGCATTGCTGTGGCTTTATTGAAAAATACCAAATATCTACAAACTTTTGAGTCTAGTCTAACCATGGAATCACAGAGTTTGTTGGCTTAAAAAATGTACGTTTTTTATTAGGCACACTCCAATTCCACAATATTACCTACGTGGCTTACCAAATTTCCAATTTATTTGTATCTATCTTTCCCAAAGGTCCTACCCAAATGCCATCTCGCCTTTCTTTCCCATTTTGCCTCAAAAAATATAATTACAATTTAGCCCGTAACACAACTGAAAGAGGAGAGATCTGTCAAAAAGGGTTTTCTTGGGCAAGTTTCCCTGGTAAAATATGAGACTACAGGATCACGACCGTTCATCCTGCTCCGTCCACCTCCAGAAAAAAAAACAAAACTGGACTGGATTACTTATACAATTTGGTCATTGAAATGCATTACTTCATCTTTTATTTTCGTCTTTATCCTCTCGTCCATCTCCAAACTCTCCCTTTTAACGAAACAATGTATGTACCTACATAGCATCTCTCAACAACAACCAGAAAAGTTCACGTAGTAGATTATTAGCATTTTCTCGTTTGAATTGACTGCTACAAATATCTCGCATCTAGCCATTTTATTTATGTATGACCAAACCATTCATCCTGTCCGACTCTGGACATCAATGTATGTACCTATAAGAAATACTACCGCATATAACCCGTCCTACATCTATACATTTATATCAACATATATGCCTAGTTAACTGATAGATTTTATATAGAAACGAGTTAAATATATATTTAGTTTCTCAAATGAATTAACCAGCATTCTTCCTCTCTCAGCTGCTGTTATATTTTTTTTCATTTTGTTCTTCGTCAGGAGGATCCTGTCCGTTCTCATTACTTCTTTTTTTTAAAGATGCAATGTGGTGAATAGATGCGATAAAAAATACAACAGGCATGCTTACAACCATGTAGATTACATAATCTGATTATATGTATCTACCGAGTACTAAAGCGAGAACGAGTGATAAAAAAGTAGAAAAAAGTAGATTAAGTACTGATAGAGCGAGCGGAAGGGAAATTGTAGTATGATAAAAATGCAATAATACCAGCCAGATTACAAATGCTTGTGAATGTTAAACTGTTATATTTATGCGCTTTCTATATATCTGCTGGAATACCATTGCTGCATTCATCATCAAGTGAAGGTATCCGAAATTACACACAAAATGCATACACATTTAATATTGTGAATTGTTCTTGTGCAGCAAGAGTCATCAAACAAATTAAAGGTGAGCTGAACGCTGTGGTGGTGGTGGTGAAGGTGAAGAGGAAGTTCACCTTAATGTCTACATTTTCGCTGGCGTTTATATGTGCTTGTGTGTGTTCAGCTCACGCTGGATCTCTATAACATGCTCTCCTTGTTCACTAATCCTTTGATGATCATCATCATGTAACATGGTTCGTTTATTTAGATAAGCGGGGTAAAAAGCCGTCATCCGTGTGATTTTTACGACAACTTTTTTTGTTGCCCTTATCATTTAAAATTGTGGTTAGTTGGTCTGCTTTGAAACAAGTCGTAATACCACCAATATTTTTTTCACATACAAAATGATGGCCATTAAGGAAGCTGATAATGTTGGCTCTAATTAAGGATTCACGCAAAAGTATTAATGTGTTGTGGAGAAAACCATTGCATTATAGACACCAGCAGCCGGTTCTTCTTGTTCCTAAATTATACGGCCGTGGTCAATTTGTTTTTTAATTGACAACAATTATCGTTGAGGTAAAACGAATAAGCTTGCATGTATTGTCTCGTACTATGCATGCTGTTTGATTTTTCAACGAGGCTCATATATTTTTAGAATTGAAAAATTAAGCGAGCTTGTGCCTAAAAATGTTACTTGCACTTTGAAGTTGCATATTTTCCACTAACATTACCACTGATCATAGTAGTCGTTAATGGAAATCAAAAAGTGTATCGTCAGTGGACACACGAAATAATGGAATTCCATGTAGGCATACATTCTGCATTGTTGACTGACCACTACCCATTCGTGACAGGCAGTGTTCTGTATGCCATGCTTCTGCAGTGAATACGAAGCTTCGGAGAAATGCTGATAATGAGATAACAAAACGGCACGAAGGATTCCATTCCCCTAATCAGATAGCCTTGTCATTCATTGTTATTCATTAGACATTTAATCAGAGAAGATGGTCGTATTTTATTGCCGTTTTTTCCAATCATCCCTCATCCCCCAACATCCCTGCCAGCGTGCCAGCTCATCCCTTTCTCCATAACATCATCGCTTGTACATTACAATGTTAAGATGCATTCAAAGATTAAAAGTTACAGCCAACACGATTCTTTTTTCTCTAACACGGCTCACCCTCTCTCTCCGTTTGTAAAAAATATTTTGTTGATGGTGTTTCTGGACGGGACAAGAATACAGGATTAAATATCGTATCTATCGAATCGATAGAAAAGTTGCAAGAACAATACGAGGAAGGTGTCCAGTCAGCGGAATGAAATGAGGTAATGTCCCATCAGCATAATCATCCAATGAGAATTTCCTCGGGTCATTATTGGAAAAAAATCTGATTTAAGACGTCTGCGAAGAAATGTATTGTATTCACAACGTATTGAACATGGAATTCTAGCGGAACGTTTGCTTGTTTTTTTGTTACCAATGTCCCTGAGCATTCTTCTACTAGCAGAGTGACGACAATATCAGCTTGTGTAAAAAATTAAATGGATGTTTGGCCACTTACTTACATTGTACCACAAAAAAATCCAACTGTTGAGTCAACGTCCATAATCAATAGTCTTTATTGAATGACCACGCAATACTAAAGTCGAATGACAACGGGAGATTTTTTGCGGCCATTTTTCTTTTTACAACAATTTTGAGAATTGGTCATGCCAAAAATATTCTTGTGGACTAACGTCATCAGTTCAATCATCATGACCGACGACGCTCATGACAATGAACAATGGCAGAAGTGGGTGATACAATGCGCTTTACAACTACCCATATCACACATCAGCAACAGCCTCTGCTCATGTTACATTTTATGTACATGATTAAGAAAGAGAATAATATGCATGTACAGACTAAATACTATTTCATTGCCAATGTATCGGCATAAGCCACTCGACAACAAAGTGAGTGATGATACAATTGGATAATATTGTACAACAACAACAAACCACGTTCTAATTATGAGACATTGTTGTTACTAGTCTGGCCCCAATCCGCTGTGCTTAATGCCGCGTGCGTGGATAACACCATCAAATCGGCATTTAACAATGCAGCCTAATACTTTTAGTGTAAAAATAAAAACAACGTCAGCAATCATTCAATTGCCGACATTCGAAGGCAAAAAGGGAAGAAGAAAGGGAAATTGTTACATTAATGTGGCCAACACCACCAAGACCACATGAACAAACTATGCATGTGTGTATGCATATCATGTACAATAATATATTTTGAAGAAGAAAAAAGAGTCCCTTCTTTGTTCACACAGTAGGAAGGAAGGAGCGAGAAACGATCCTTGGTTTCCTTCATCTGCATCTCACTAATCTTTAAACATTTTTATGGCCATAACTCATGGTCCATGGTGCGGTGGTTTAGTTGCGTTGCATGGTATATGAAATGAAATGCCTCATCTTAAAATCGACCCAGCCAAAAAACATGGAAACAATAAATATTTTATGTGCTTTACAAAGTCCTACACATATACATAATGCGTAACATTATAAATGTTATGTATATCTATACACCATCGTGTAACCTATTATGTATACCTAAACAATATATACATCCAATGGAAATAACGAGTTCGTTTGCTGTGGTGGCTTGGTTTAAGGTTACCTTTTCTTCCAATTTAAGTCTGTTGGTTGGTGGGACATGGATCATGGTTATATTGCTTGTTGGATGCCTTTTCTCGTCATGATCTCATACAACAACAACAACACTGTTTCAAATGAGTCCAGTCAACTAAATCCGTCAGGCCAGGGCAAGTCAACAATAATTACAACACGAAGGGGTAACCAGAATTACTGTAGTTATAACAACATGTTCGACAAGCAGCCAGAGAAATGGATGAGTTGATGATGATGATGACGAGGACCAAGATGGAAATAAGGAGTGCAACAACCAACAACAGCATTTTTCTAACATTCTGATCTTGTTTGGCCTCTAGTATGTGTATATTTTCTACGTGAATGCTGAAGGAAACACGTTCTCTATGAAGAATCCTTTTGTCCAAATGGAAATTACTTAAGAATTACACATACAAACATTAATGTATTTAGTTGTTGTGTTGCATATTGCAGCAAAATTTTTGATTTGAGGGAGTATGAATTAAAATCTTTTAAAACGATCTCATTCTCTCTCTCTCTCTCTCCAGTTCACTCGCTTCTTCGTCGCTCACACTTACTTTATCATTTTTAAGTTGATTATTATCATGATTATTATTACCATTACAACAACTCTGCCTGCCATACACCATACAACTGATAGCTGAAAACAACCATGTTTAAGCAATGAAACGCTAGAGTGAAAATGAATTTCATTATTATTACTGTTGTTGGTTGGTTGGAGGCGTTAGATATTTTATGGATCATGCCCAAAGAGAAACGAGAAATCATAATAATACATAATAATAATGAAATCTTGTTTTCAGCTTTTGTAGTTGCTCTTGATATGATATGACATGACGGATGGATCTCTTTTTCCTTTTGCTGCTACTGACTTGTTCATTCTTCATTTAGAAAAATTATACAATTCATTTGGTACGTCAAAATTGAGTGATCTGACTGAGGGACTATTTTCACGCGGTCCATTACAAATACCAACATATTATTTTTTATGATCGTTTTGGCCATTATTATGGAGATGAACAACATTGCTAAAAAAACGTGGTGGTGGGATTCGCCCGTTTCTATTGGTTGCTCGTATTTATTTACTTACTCCGCATAACTGCATGTCATTTGTTTTATGTAAACCGAAAAAAAAAGTTTTATGCTTAAAACAAAAAACGCTGCGCGGCGGTACTGAATATAATGCTAATAATTCTTACTCAAGTGCATGGAGGATATATAAAATTGTAATTATTATAGATCAAAAGAGGAGTGGAACTTGGCAGGGAGTCGTTGTACAGATTCAGATTCAGACGCAGATAGAAATTTGAATTCGGAGTAGAGAGAATTCGGTTGGAGGCTATATTTCACACCCACCCGTCATCCAAAATCATATGGCAAAAGAAAAAATTTATTGCTGGCTCAACAAAGAAGCATCAATATACATAAAATTGTTATCTACGTCCTTTTCTGTCGATCCATCAGCTGACTTTTGCTCTTTGCTTCCCTTCTCTCTCCTTCTCGCGTCATCATAGCAAAGAAGGGTATGGCAAAGAGAGCGATGCATCTCCAAAAAATTAATGCAGGACTGCATACCCCTCTGTTGCTATGTCTTTTAGATAGCAAGCAACGCGAAAGGGAGAATAGACTCGCGTCTCTCTCACTCTCTCTCCTACACAACACACACACATACACAACAGCCAGCAGCAATGCTCCACTTCTCCGTCTCTCTCCTTCTCGCTTTACAACGTGGAAGGGTATGGCAAAGAGAGCGATGCATCTCCAAAAAATTAATACAGGAGAGTATACCCCGCTGTTGCTATGTCTTTTAGATAGCAAGCAACGGGAAAGGGAGAATAGACTCGCGTCTCTCTCACTCTCTCTCCTACACAACACACACACATACACAACAGCCAGCAGCAATGCTCCACTTCTTCGTCTCTCTCCTTCTTGCTTTACAACGTGGATGGATGTAAAGAGATGGAGTGGCGTGGCGCGTTTACAGCATTTGAATTTTGAAACAAGTGAAGGGTTATTACAAACGTCACGTTCATATGACTACTACTGTTGTGGCATGTTGTTGTTTGTGTGGTGTTTTTTTTGTTGTTGTGAGTATGTAAAGAGATGGTGTTGGTGTCGTGGAGCATTTCCATTGCATTTTGAAACAAGTGATGGGTTACTGCAAATATAATGGGATGTTGCAGATGCAATGGGATTTTGCAAATGCAATGGGATTTTGCAGATGCAATGGGATTTTGCAAATGCAATGGGATTTTGCAGATTCAATGGGATTTTACAAATGCAATATGTTGTTGCAAATGTAATGGGCCGTTGCGTATTAAAAACAACGGTAAACAAACGAGCAGCTGCTGCTGTGTGTACTACTGGGTGTCTTTTGAACGAACCGCCAAACTTGGTCTCCTTATGGGGATCAGTGAGACAACTGACAGCTGGAAGGGGGATCGATCAAAGTTCGGCTATCCTAACTGATTTCACAAACCTTATACATAGATTGAAATTGGAACTGCGATCTCTTTAATTATTGGCGACTTAGTCGCCAATGGGCCCCCTTCTAGTAAATAATAATAAAAAATGTCGGTGTACTAGTGGTTTTGCAATGCAATAGACACATAGACAGACAGAAGCGTTGGAGCACCTTTGAGAAGTACATCATTAAAACGTTCCAATAAAATTCCGGCCTATACATTATCAAAAATCGACGCGCAGTAAAAAAACAGAATCGAATGCCATGCCATTACTTTGTTCACCGATGCTGCGCTGTGTTGTAAATGGAAGTAAATACAAATACTTTTTTCATTAAATTCAAACATACAACCGGGACATTATCATTTTTATTTCAAACAAAACAGTTTGCAAGCTTCCAGTTCACATCACAACATTCTATGGTTCTTTTGAAGTTTTGATAAATGATTTCCAAGTATTTGCACATCTCGGGAAACCACAAAATGTGAAATTTATTGTGCTTGTAGGTACATCAAAGAAAGATGCAAATTGGGAAAGTGGGCTCAATGTTGCTTTGTTGTTATCATCAACATCATCTCGTTTTGTCAAACAAAACTTACTTTCTCCCTTCCCTTTGCAAGTATGATTTGCCAAGCAAAATCCTTTTTTCCAAAGAAGTGTATTTAAATAATTGAATTTTTAGTTTTAGAACTAAATATTTAACTATAACATTTAACAATAAAACTGTAGCATACCCATATAAATAATGTGACGGAAAAAATAATAACTAGAGGCGCACATTGATCCATTTATTATTACCCATGTAAGTGCATGGTTCATGAACATCTCATCGGTTACTTTTTGTACACACATTTCGTTTGATTTTTTTGAGCCCACCAGCTATAAAATTACGATATCAAGAAACATTGTGCATTACATTACAAGAGCCCACCTTAAGCCAGCGATGATTAGAAACGACAATCTGATTTAATATTCTGAAGAAGTATGAAAAAATGCAAGAAATGGTTAGCAGGAGGAGGATGAGAATCGGACTGGAGGAAAAAAGAGGGAGTGAGAAAGGAACCTCTTCTTCTCAGAGAGTTTTTTAGTCAGCAACAGGCTGCTGCTGCTGCCAACGCTTTTTTATCACCGCCACCACCATTGCATTGCCACTGCTGCTGCTGCAACAGCTATAACACGCGGCTGATTATGAGTAACTTTTTTTCTCCTTCCACACACCACGCACTACTGTTTCATATTATGACAATATTATTATGATCGCTTCTTGTTCATACTCATATTATTATTATTACACAATGTATACCAATATTATACGACCCATTCAAAAAAAATATTGCTTAAACTCTCCAGCCCGTTTGATTATTACTATTACGATGCTGGTGATAGTAGTCCAAGTTTTTTTTCTGGCGTGTGAGAGTTTGTGTCTTGCAGCATGTATGTATCAAATAACCAAATAGAAATAGAAAACCAGGCTCTCTGGCAAAGCAAAAAAAAAGTTGTGTGGTAGCAGCAGCAGCAATAACAACATGTTGCTCGAGGCTGCATGTATCAGAGAGAGAGAGACAGTTTAGTTAGAAGAATAACTCAAGCAAGCAACATCAGAGAATCTAAAACAACCACCCAACCGAAGGAATACATAGACTTATGATTACAACAAGTTTAACTAAAAAGCTTGCCTTGTATTTCTTCTTATTTCTCGTGGGGAATGAAGTAGTTTTAGTTTTACCAATGTATGTATGCAACATGAACATGATGATGATGAGGAGGAGGATGATGTTGTTTCTCAGTTGAAATATAAAACGAACCTCTCTCCAGGTTCGTAAAATATAATCCATCTCTCGTTTTGACGGTTTATACCTTCCAGCCTAGATTTTACGCTTTGAAACTTTTTATCTTCTTACCTACTCTTTCGCTGCTGCTGTCTTTGCAACAGAAAGGCAAGACGAAGAAGAGAGGAGAGTTTGTTAAAAAGCCCAAGAGACAAAGAAGAAGAAGATGTGATGAACATGCCTGCTACAACTATTTTCCATAGCAACTTTGTAGCAAAGTTGGTTAGAGGAATCGTATGGTCGTCAAGTCAAGATGATGACGATGATGATGATCAGTCTATGCACTTGACTAGCTGGTTGAATCTTGAATCTTATCCTCAAGCTAGAAATACCTTTTCCATTTTTTATTGCCGTGTGTGTGGGGGTGATGTGCAGTTCTACACGAGATGTTGTGGTGGTGTGGATAGTGTGGAAGTGAGTGAAATGCTTCCAATTTACTCATGCGAGGCTACCCGTTCATAGTATTCACTCGATATTAATTTATGATGATGATTTACATGAATTTTATGGGATATTGTTTTGAAGAATGATATTGAGTGCGCAATATGTGTAATATTGCTAGAGCACTTGTGAGATATCGACGGAATACCCGCCCCTAAAAAGAAACTTTTTATAGCGAAATAAAAGTACTTTTTGGCAGCTTACATACATGAGCTCGAGCATTATGTATTGTATGGGTAGTGTGATGATATAAAAGGATTGATATAAAATTAAATATGTATAAAATGGTGTTGGGTTGGACGCTGATTCTGTGTCCTCATCAAGGACACTGATCAGAACAAGTCAACAACCACAACGACAAGATCTTATTTTGTTCAACACAACTTGCCACACCACGGCCACCGCACAAAAACTACAGACAGGGAGAATCCTTATCACGATGACTGCTTCTCCTCCTAAAATTTCCTATCTTGGTTTTTGTTGCCTGCTCACTTTTTTAAAACGCTCCTCTTCCCTCACCACACTCTCCCTCACGATTTTAATGTTTTAATCCTATTTGTCGTGTAATTTGGTGATGCTGCTACCAACCATGAGAGGAAGAAAGGGCTCTTTGAAAAATCTGTTAGACTCGTCTAATCACAGCTTCATTCCAGTAGTAAACCGATTCAAAAGAAGCAAGATGAGCACTTTTTTGCTCTTTCAATTTTATCACCGTGTAAGCAGTAGTAGGCTATTAACTTGGACTATTAAAAGACGGATGCATGTAAAAGCTTCTCTCAAACAAATTCCACTGATAAGATTAAAGGCTGGTAGTACGTGACAATGATGTGCTCGTTGCGTATTAAAAGAAATTATTGGTTCCGCTGATAAGGGGAAAATTAAAAAGTAAGTTACACAACTTCAACAAGGTATGCTTTTATCGATCTTTGAAAGAGGATAAAATACGCCCTCCGTTTTTCTGTCGTCCCCAAATTACGTTGTTAAACAGATACAGGAGTAGGAGTACTTACTTTACTCCTTCGGCACTAAATTGAATTAGTTTCACTAATAAAACTTGAAAGCACACACATATAAATCTCATTTGCCATATAGCTTGCACCCAGTAGATAGCTCCCATTAAGAGAGCTAGAAAGATAAATGGAACAAATAAATTGGAAGTAATTGTTTTTACTTAATGATCAAGGCGGAGTTGATATTAATAAAAATCAAGAGTTCATGTTAGTCCTGCCTTAGTTGCCTTGCGCTCTATTTTTTCCCTTCCCATTGCATTGTTCTCGTGTAGAGGCAACGACCACTAAAGTTATTTTTTTCCGGTCGAAGGTTAATCGCTCATCTATTTGTTAGATATTTGCAGAAAGGAAAAGGTTTCAGTGGCGAAGTTAAAACGATAATTGTTCAAATTAATCATTGACCTCATTATCACTCGCACAAATTACTCAATTTTGTTTCAGTGGAGCGTCACGCTGAGATTATAATTATTTGAATGCTTTTTTATATGACAACGGATTTTATAACTAACTAACAAAATGACATGAGCTGTTTTAATTCAATTTTTTAAGTATTGGAGTTTAGCTAATATATGTATCATGTATGATTTCTCTATACCAAACAACCGCAGTATTGTTTAGACGGCATGCTACTATTAGTCATCCAGTCTTGGAATGAATCATGTTGGGAAACCAGAGTAAATAGTTTGAGTTTGTGACATGAAGATAATTGTGCATTATCACTCTTCTCGTTGACGGAGAGCGAGTGTTTTTTACTTAATATAAAAAAGTTTGAAATCGTTGTCGTGTGCCAAGTAGTAAGATAGAAGATGGTGATACTAGTAGTCAGAACCTTACTTTGCCGTATTTTCCTTTTCTTTTCAATTTTGTATGATAATATAATGAAGTTGATAATATGGTACAAGTGTTGTGTGTACAGCACAGGATAATATTATTGATAATGATGGTCATCAAATCATCGTCATCACTGCATACAGCATCATTACCCAGCTCTTCTTCATGATGCTGGCTGACGATGATTGCCATAGTAATTTCATTCTTTCCACCATTAAACCAAAAAGGCATTTATATAATCACCATCATCACCACCGCCGTGTACGCTGTACAGTATGACCAGCCTTACCTCTTACTCCATTTCCCAAGAAAAGTGTTTCTCAGCTTTTTGAATGAAAAGTTACAATTTCTAAATTGGACTAACTTTGTATCGTCATATAGTGCTTATAACAATACCTACATACAACACATACCTATAGACAAACTTACCTAGCTAAACAAACACGTCGCGAACGAGCCAAGTCAACAATGTGATGATAAAAATTCAGGGATAATAATATCATCATCATCATCCCTTATTCTTTGGCATTGTATAACCACAGAGAGCCGTCACAACCACAAACCCAGAGAATATCAAGAGCTTTTCCAGCAGCAAAAGTGATGCGTTTTTTTATATTCCATTTAATTCACTATGTGGTGGTGATGGAGGATTCGTAAGTAATTCGTAACGTAACGTGCACACAACAACCACAATGATAGAGCCCTAATGTGTGGTACGTGTTGAAAATTACAGGTTTCATTCTCTAATTCCTCTCTCTCCCTCACTTATTTTCTCTCTTCTGTAGGTATACCTCAAATGCATCTTTCTTTCTCTCCTTTATCTCTAAAAGCAATGATATTAAACCAGACTTTTTTTGTCTTCTCTCTCAGTCTTCATTTCTACTTCTAAATTGGGTAATAACTACAATAACACCATATTAACGTAAAGGAATTGCAGGGCAAAATAGAATGGTGATGGCACGACGATGGCGGTGTGTGTGTGTGCAACAAATAAAATGCTCCGTTTAGAGTAATATGAACATGCTTTTTCTTATTAATGTGTTTGCATGTACTCAATAAAGAGTAAAATGATAATACAGGGTTGTGTGTGTGGAAGGAAATTGTGTTTTTGTGGTGCACATGCACACGCAGCAGTAAACAGAAGCAACATGAAATGCTCAAATCGTCATCATCTTTTGCAGAAAACCCCTTTCTCGCAATTATGTACTTAACTACTTGACCATTTACGCGTCACACAGAAGCTTGCTTTTGCACGAAGGATGCAAGTATTGTTAGAGATATGAAGATGTTGGTAATATTATGATCTGTTTAGCATAAAAACTTGTGGAAAGTGTAGGCGGAGGAATACTAATGAATATTTTAGTGAGGACGGTTGTGTGATACTTACAAGATCTGAAGCTCCTCCATATACTCCCAAGCGTCATCCTCTACCTTGACTATTTCATTTCGACTCAAATTGAGCGAGTCCAAGGAACGAAGGCCATACAGCCATCTTTTCTCTATGGTTTTTATGTTGTTTCCATCCAAGTACCTGTGGATCAAAAAGACAATAAATAGTATTTTAAATTACACGTATCATCTCAGTAGTTAGCCGCAAATTGGTAAATATATTTCATTTATAGTGATTTATTTTTATTACTATTACTACATATTATGATTTTAAATATACATGGAAGCCAGTTTTTAATGTTTCATAAAGAAAGGAATTTTTCCCACCGTTGGTAAACTTGTTAGTTGGTAGATTTTACTTCATGATATTTTTTGAATTTCTAATGATTGCAACAACATTTTGAGTGACAGATCTATGGATATTTTATACAAGCCAACGGCAATTTAGCAAAAAATATATATAAAATCTAGGATATTATATACGTACATCATTTCTACATGTTGAACGTTTTAACAAAAAAAATGATATATTTCAATCTCATCATCAGCCACACCACCCTACCATCGGCATAAAATCTTGTCACGTCGTAGCCGCTGCCTGCCTTCTGATTACCATTTCGCTTGCCACATAATGTCGGATTCGTTTTAAAGCAAGTAGCAAATAAAGTCAGAAGTTACATATTTTCAACTTGTGTTTTACAAAACCACAATTCACATATTATCCATCATTTCATCATCATCGTCATCATCATCCGTTGGATCATCATCATACAATGATCATGATGATGCAAAATCTGTACAACTTTTCTGAACCGTTTCAGTCCAACCTGTCAAAATGGCAACGAAGCGTAAATACTTTTCTTCCATGGGTGCTCTCATATTATAGATATTATGATCCCGATCCTAATTTAATTATCTTGACGATATGTAAGCGAAACAAGAATCATAATAAAACACGGAGAAAAGAAGCATATTATATAAGGAACTGATAGGAGCTAACTCCGGTTTCTTCCTCTGAACACCAACAACACAGGCAGCAAACGAAATAAATTTCTCAAACAGCAGAAGCAATAACAACAACAGCAGCAGCAGCATCATGAATTTCTAACGAACTAGTAATGCCATGGGCAATGTGGTGCTAATTAGTGAGCATGTATGAATTATATCCTTCACCCAACAGAAATCATTCTGCATGCAAACTACGCACACCAAAACCACAGAATGAACATCATACCCACCTCCTATAGTAGAAGAACATATTATCTAATTCATTTTTCTATACATCATCATTTTTATCTATTCCTCAACATCATCATTCTATCCTGCCTGATAAGGCTTTTCCTATTCTTATCATACTCCGATTTGATCTACTACGATTGCATTTTGTACTTCAACCACTTTTCAAACGGCTGGTATTGCCTTGCCTTGTGCTCCTGTTGTGTGTGTATGTGCAACACTAATTGCAAAAAAATATCCATCAGAAAAGTTGAATTCTCAAGTCTTTTTTTCTCGCTCTCGCTTTCTAAGGATATCTACCTGTATGGAACTGGACGGATTATGGTGATGATGGCGATCCTGATATGATATAATGCTCCTGGCACCAAAAAAAGAATATGAGAATTGTACCGAATTTATTTAATAAATGCTCACCAGCTTACATGACAACAAGTTGATGTTCTCGATGCTTGATCAAAAAAATCTTTGCATTTTATGATTATTATTATTCTTTCATTTTTATTTGGGTACACGAATAAGTGAGGAGTGCTCAAGTGCTTTCGGTCAACCTTTATCATCATAGGTAGTCATGCCGTCGAGTCCTTTTTTGCAATGCGAGAAACATGAGTTTTATGTGTATTCTGTGTGCTTTAATTTTCCTATTTGATGATGATGATAACTATAAAGTGAGTGTGAAGGTGAGGAATATAAAAGAAAGCACAAGAAATCGTTTCGCTAATGAAAGATTATGACTTTTCATGTCATGTCGTCTTTCTGATGCCTCCTTTTATTCTTCCTGTGACGAACATTCAAGATTCAATCCCTTGAAGACATTTTATGTACATATCTCTCTCTCTCTCTCTCTCTCTACCTGCGCATAATTCTATCCATGAACTTGTTTTTTCTCACTGACTTGCTTCTGGCCATTATTGAAGCAAAAAGCAACACATCAACCTTTGGCCATCACTCTTTTGGCCTTCCAAGCGTACATTCATGTGGCTTTTATAATAGCTTATAAAAAACATCGTGCAATAATATATGGTATGCATAGTGGTGTGTGTGGTAGCTTTAAACCTGCATAAAATGGATTATTGGTTGGTTGTAGGCATCCTCATTTTTTAATCAAGAATGTGATTTTTTCAATGCCCAGTAATTAACAGGTGGGAATCGTAGTAAACTACTGGAGATAATTAAAAATTCTGTTTTATGATCCAAATACATTTTTTTTGCATACGTGTTCAGAGAAGAGCTATTTATTTAGGTAGGAGATAATCTACGGTACCTGATCACGATGCTAAGTGAGTACCACAAATTCTAGCGAGTTGCCACCAACCTAAAATTGCATGACGAATGCCAAATTGAACAAACTAATTTCAAATGAGATGATTACTACTATTATTATTATGAAATCATAAATATGGCACGCATGTAGTGATGAAGTTTGTAGATGTACTTTCATGCCACCCACACAGCGTATCGTCATTATCATTGCTATTATTATTCCTTTAAAGAAAAAATGGCTTCGTTTAAAGAAAGAGAAAGAAGAAAAAACTAGCTTCTTATTTTGTATCTTAGTGACCATATCTTTTAAAAGTAATTGCGAATAAGGTTGCCAAAATACTTCGCATGATGATAGTCATCATAGTCATCATCATCATCATAATCTTTCGGTCGTCCCAAGAACTTTCCAAATTTAATTTTGGTCAAGTAAAGTGCAACAGGCTGTGGTGGTAGTCGTGTGCTGGTGGAACTTAATTTGCTGGTCCATGTTCAGAGAAAGAAAACAGCACGACTCCGTCGCGAGGTGAGCGCAGAAGATTTAATATCCTATTAACCACTTTTGCTGGTGTGTTGCATTACAAACCTTTCGTTTCGCTTGTGGTGACCTTGCTGAGGTGTAACATTACATACTCAGCATTTTCTCCGGAGGAAATTACTTTTCAATTTTTAGTCGACATGAATTGGATATGAAAACTAACGTCTTTTGTTACCAGTAAATTTTATGTAATCAGACGAGATCGTTGTCTCTCTTCTGAAGACGACACGTCCACAATGAAGATTATCATTCTTCAAGTGCTTTCCTTTGATAGCATAATATTTTAAAATCAACAGGATACCCAGTATCCGACATTCAAATGGGATTGAAAATATCAAAATACGTCCAAGTCGCATGCAGATCCGACACCTTAACTCCAGCTATTTATGTATACCAAGTTATTTTACTATTACTACTACTATTACAGCTATAGCCAAGTTACGACAAGGGTCATAAAAAACTTACAAATGTTGTATTTTCTCCAGTCCATAAAATGCCGCATCAGACAGGTTGCCCATATGGTTTCTTCGTAAATTGAGAGTATGTAGACGCTTGAGCTCTTGAAATCTCAAACTATCCATCGTCTCCAATTTGTTCCGGCTCAGGTCCCTGTGAGTAAGAGAGAAAGAATGTGTTGTTGTGAGGGCTGAAATCGTTGACTATCGAACGCCACACTTTTATGACGCACTGTCGGACCGACACCGTCAATCTTCAGGACCCTGATTTCTATTCTTGCGTCCAACGGGGGTTCAGAACAGCGTTCTCCTAACAGCTTCACGGGCGGCAAGATCTCGTGCAAGAGTGCAATTTAATGCTCCAAATAATCACTTATCTTGACGACACGATTTACTGATAAGACGAACAGCGAAACTCTTTATTTACTCATTAACAGGAACAATTAATTTATCAGTGATTTTAACAGTTTTTATAATTCTACGCTAATTTATTTGATTTACAGCGCATTAACTTATCGCTAACAAATATCTTACAGAAAAACTTATTCTTTTTCTGGAGCTCTGAGTTGATCATGTCTCGGAAGTCAAACTCACACTCCCTATTTTCTTCTTCTTTTTTCCTAAGTTCTACGATACCAATAATACATAAGGCTTACTTGCTAAAACTTAAAGCTAGGCAATACATACAGAACAAGACTAAACTCGATCTTACAAATGAACGGCGAGCAGTTCGCTCTCTCACTGCACGACGACAAAAACGTTTACACTTACACATACCTACTTATACTAAACTAACACGCAGTCAGCAAAACGTAACCTAAACGAAGACAACTCTGAAAACAGGCAAAAGTGCCAAGTCGAAAAGATACAATAATGCCTAGCTGAAAAGATGAAATAATGCCAAGCTGAAAGGATGAAATAATGCCAAGCTGAAAGGATGAAATAATGCCTAGCTGAAAAGATGAAATAATGCCATCGACTCAATACTCCTCGACATTCCGACCCCCAAAATCGGGATATTTCCTGATTTTTCTTCTCGAAAATCCGCTGACCTCTTTCATCTTGGTTGTGGCTTTCGGGTAGCCATCTCGAACTTGATCCAATTCTGGTGGAATCCCTCCCCATATCTTGTCCGTTTCCACTCCTGTGCCGGTGCTTCTGGAACTAGATTCTCGTAGTCCGGGTTCTCTTAATAGCCAATTCGTATTGGCTCCTTTCTTTGGCTTTCTCTCGACACTACAGGGGGCTCCAGTGTCCTTGCTCCCATTCCATGGCTGCGCACCTTCCGGTTTGTCACGTGTCTTACACACCTTGACCTTTTCCGCAGATGGCGATTCTTTCATCTTCAGCGACTTGAACTCAGGCGCCCGTAACTGCAACTCTACAACGGCTTCTGGTTCCCTTGGTACTGCTTCGCGCTGCTCGTCGACGTCATTTGCGCAGCTGTCCACGGCAGCATCAGCTTGCACTGGGCGATCCACCATTCCTGGAACTGTGATGCTGTCGGTATCTTCCACCGTAACCGCATTGACCCTTGTGACCCCTCTCTTGACTCCGTCGAGTTTTCCGGCCAGTACCCATCCTAAAGCTGTTCTCTTGGCCATTGGTTGGTCTTCTCGCCCACGCAGAATTTCTACGTGAGCTGTCACGTACGGGTTGTCTTCTCCGATGAGTACTTTTGGCACCACACCGTTGAAGTTTTCTAACTTAGCACGGCGCAAGTGCTTCCAATTCCTCTTTGCTTCTTCTGCGTCTTGATTGTAGGGCTTGAGGCCAAGAGTTTCCATTGTCATCGCTCCGGTAATGCTGTGAAACTTGGCATTTCTGTAGTTCCCAGCTACTTGAAAACCGACTTCTTGGCAATCCACTGCAATCACATTTCCTCCGATCCCACGGCACTTGCGCTTCTTCTGTTTTCCGTTGATGCCCAATTCTTCCGCTAGACTTGCATCCACCATGGTTGTATCTGCGCCGCTATCCAGTAAGGCGTACGTTTTCTTGGTACCCTTAGGTCCTCTGATTCGAATCTTGACTACAGATAGTGGTTTGGATTTCTTCACCTGGGCTGCTCCAACGTTGGCACTTTTCTTCCTTCTGCTGCTGCTGTGACTGCTTCCATCACTTTCTGAGGAAGAGTCATCACTGCTGGGCGGAAACTTTCTCCCCTTTCTCTCTCGATCCTCACGATCCTTCTCGCTCTTCTCTTTGTCTTTCCACGGCTTGCCATCAATGTGGAGGAGCCTGTGGTGTGTCTTGGTGCAGTCGTCCCTTCCACAAACTTCATCCGATGGGCAGTCCTTCTTCAGATGACCAGGCTGCAAACACCGGAAGCACAATCCTTTGTCATGCACTATCTGCACTTTGTCAACAATGTACTCCCTCTTAAATTTGAAGCACTTGGTGATGTCGTGGTTTCTTTTTCCGCAGCAGGCACAGCGTGGCTTCCGGAAGTCATCTCCATCTTCAGAGGAATTGGAGTGCACATTTGCCGACCCCCGTGTGCCCTTGCCTTTCTTCCCATCAGAATCGTCCTTAAGCTGGGGTTTGACTAAGGGGACGATAATCTCCATCTTGTTATCCACCCAATCCCCGAACGCAGCAAGGTCTTCTCGAACACGCGGCTGTGAGCGGATCCAGGATATCCATTCCATAGCATATTGCAGTGGTAACTTTCGAACTAAGTTATCCAGCAAGGTCATGTCACTCAAATAACGTTCTTCTTTCATTGAACGCACTGTTTCCACCAAGTGCTGTACCACTGTTCCGTAAGCAACGAAGGTTTCTGGTTTCTCGACGTCTGGTGACTTGCATTGGCTTGCCTTCTCGATGAGTGCTCTGATGATAAGTTCCTTCCGACCAAAACGCTGCTCCAATATCTTGAGGATTCTCTGAATGTTCGCAGGTTCATTCAGGAGACCGATGACAGCTTCTTTGGCGCTTCCTGTTAACGCCGTTCGCAGACGTATGGCGTTCTGTGATGAGTTGATTCTGCCTCTAGGGGTGGTCCTCATAAACTCGTTGTAGAAGATTGGCCAGTCTTCTGCTTTTCCATTGAAATTCGGCAGATCCTTTGGCTCCCAATCTTTTCCAGACTTAAACGCTGCCTTCAGCGCATTGGTCAAGTCTTGGACGGTGTTTCCTGTTGACTGAGGGGGATCCTCCTCTTCTTCGAATCTATCATTCCTACGCGGGGTATGTGATCGTTGACGACGTTCAGTTTCCCTTCTTACTTCACGTACTGGAACATGGCGTTGACTGCTGGACTGCGGATGCAAATCCATCTCCGATTCCCTCTGATAGGGATTAGCAACAAGCACCAAGTCATCCTGAAAGTCAACCCGTGGGTGCTGGAGCACTGAAGACTTCTGACATGGAGATGCTGTTTGCGGTTCATTGGCACACGAACCTTGTTTCGGTAACGCGGAGAGTGGCTGCAGGGCGTCTTCATAATCCAATTCCTGCTCCTCTTCCAATTCCAAAAGCGCTTCTTTCTTCTGTAGTTCTGTTTTCTTTGTGAGACGATCCCGTTTAGTCTCAAAATCGCGGACGCATCTTTTTAGCTTGGTACTTAGACAGTCTATTTCGTCATCATATTTAGCTTTCTCTGAGGGCTCCGTGGCTCGTGACTGCATCTTCCGTAGGTCCTCAATGTTGTCTTCCAGCTCTTCACGTGAGCTTTGGTGTTTTCCTTCCAGGTCAAACAGTTCTTTTTCAGCTTCAAGCTCTACTTTCTTTATGGTGCTAACCGAATGACCGCTGGATGACGACTTTGCACTGTTGGCTTTCTTCTTAGGAGGAACGAATGACGCAATACTTGGATTTGACTGACTACTTCCCTTGAAGCGTTGTGATGTGAGGAACTGGAGCTTCTCCTGAAGTTTTGATAACTTCTCCCGGCACTGACGGTGGAACAACTTGCAGTTGTTGTACTCCGGCTTGGCGTTGTTCCACTCTTCAATCTCCTCCTCCGTCATATCGTCCTGGTTCTTCCCCTCGTACTTGGCAGCAATTGGCTCGACTCTCTTGAACTTTTCTTCGGTAAAATCCATCTGGTATTTGGTGACAGCTATCTCCCCTATGACCTCGTCAATCTCTTCTTGAAGACTCCTGTGTCTTGTTGACCCTGGCCCTGGTGGTGGAGACATCTCGCCCTGCCGCCTCAACTGACTGGATCCTCCTGGTTGCTGCTCTGACCTTGTCGCTCCTGCTGCTGGGGTAGCTAACTCGCCCTGCTTCCCCAATCCGATGTACGCCAACTTCAGTGGAGGTACAGATGGCCTCTTGCCTTGATCCGCCATTGTTGATAAGTTGGTGTAACTTTAAAACTTATTCAAATTAACTGTTCTACACGATCACTGAATTCCGTAATTGTTCCACTAAATGACGTAATTTTCTTAACTGCTCCGACTCCGTTGAATCCCGGGTTTCGGCACCAAATGTTGTTGTGAGGGCTGAAATCGTTGACTATCGAACGCCACACTTTTATGACGCACTGTCGGACCGACACCGTCAATCTTCAGGACCCTGATTTCTATTCTTGCGTCCAACGGGGGTTCAGAACAGCGTTCTCCTAACAGCTTCACGGGCGGCAAGATCTCGTGCAAGAGTGCAATTTAATGCTCCAAATAATCACTTATCTTGACGACACGATTTACTGATAAGACGAACAGCGAAACTCTTTATTTACTCATTAACAGGAACAATTAATTTATCAGTGATTTTAACAGTTTTTATAATTCTACGCTAATTTATTTGATTTACAGCGCATTAACTTATCGCTAACAAATATCTTACAGAAAAACTTATTCTTTTTCTGGAGCTCTGAGTTGATCATGTCTCGGAAGTCAAACTCACACTCCCTATTTTCTTCTTCTTTTTTCCTAAGTTCTACGATACCAATAATACATAAGGCTTACTTGCTAAAACTTAAAGCTAGGCAATACATACAGAACAAGACTAAACTCGATCTTACAAATGAACGGCGAGCAGTTCGCTCTCTCACTGCACGACGACAAAAACGTTTACACTTACACATACCTACTTATACTAAACTAACACGCAGTCAGCAAAACGTAACCTAAACGAAGACAACTCTGAAAACAGGCAAAAGTGCCAAGTCGAAAAGATACAATAATGCCTAGCTGAAAAGATGAAATAATGCCAAGCTGAAAGGATGAAATAATGCCAAGCTGAAAGGATGAAATAATGCCTAGCTGAAAAGATGAAATAATGCCATCGACTCAATACTCCTCGACAGAATGAGATGAGAGTTGTGAGTTTTGTCAAAATTAAATGCAAATGTGCTCTTCGTACTAAATTTCATTCTCCTGCTTCTCTCATCGTGGCAATTTTAGGAGATCATACCTCTGTATAATAATGCACTTGTTTGAAAGTGTGTGTAATAATGCTGGCTTTCTAAGCAAGAAAAGGAAAAGTTTACACACTCACACACTTGGAAATGTTTGGGTCATTTAAAGATATGGTTTGATGTAGGTGGATGCTATATATATGCATATGTATATATATATATATATATATATATCGAGACTTGTTTTTCTAGTATATTGGTGGTAATATCGATATCCATATCTACTACACCCCTGCCTTGGTCCCAAAAAACTTAACCATTCTACTAGTTTTATTACTACTTCTATTACTTCTACAAAACTCTTCATTTCTCTGCATTTGTGAGTTTTCTGTTTCTTCTTCTTTCTTCTCAACTTACAATCTTTCCAAGTTCTTCAGCGGTGAAAACATGTCCTTTGTAAGCGTCCTGATTTTATTTCTTGGCAATGACAGTTCTTGCAAATAGTAGAGTCCCGAAAAGCAACCAGCTTCCAAGGTTTCAATTTGATTAGCCCCCAGATTTCTAAAATAGGGTATAAAATAAACATATTATTATATATTATTTGTATACACAATCCTAAGCATTGAAGCACGTTCAACATACATATTATAAACATCTTGTACTTGCTGCCACGAAGTTGTCACTTTATTGGCGCACATGCCCATAAAATAATAAGTAAATACGGGCTTATGCTCTCAAGGCTATCCTTCAAACGCCAGGAATTTTTAAATTTGTTTCAACCTTAACGTGTGTATAGAGTTTGATATTGACGTCTCAAAAGGGAATTAGATTTTGGAAGCCTTTTTCTAGAAAATATATCTTTTATGTAAAATCCAAACTCTTACGTGTTACCTTCCATATTACATAGGCATATTCTGTACTGATTTACTGACGACTATACTCATCATCATCAAAAGAAAACTTGCATAGATGGAAACTTGTGGGAATTACGAGTTTCATAATAGCATATTTTTCTCCCTTTATTCTATACAGGTAACCGTTACAGAATTTCATAAAATGGCGATGTTTTCCACCGAAACTCAATTCACATCATCAACATTTGTATGAGCACCGTTGTGTGTGTGTGGTAACTAGCTTGCTTGTTTGCATATGACATTTAAGAGGATTTTTATCCCGGAGCAATCATGCTCAGCCCTGCATGTGATCTATAGCTGGTCTTATGATGCCTGAGAGTTTACGTAAAAAAGATTGATTGCCCTGACATGAGATCTTATGCTATTATGAGTTTGACAGTTTCATGTGGATATTTTCTATTTCGCACGCTGATTGAGTTTTTTGATTGAGTTGTCGTAGTGGAAAAATCTGTAGTCCGACCAAACATCCCATTTGCAACTTTCGTTATTCGTTACCTACTCTGAAACAGGTAATCAGAGAGAATTCTAATTTTATCCGGCAATGTTTTTGGAGACAGTTTAGTGGAAACCTCAACTCAATCCAAAATTGAACGTCTGTTTTTAAAAGCATGCAGATCACACAAACATGTATAATATGAAGCATTCTGCAGAGTACACCAACCTAATTGGTTTTTACGCATAAATACATACATGGGTAATATGCATACTCGGTGGTACCTACACAAAGGCATAAATAATGTAGATATATCTGTATATTATGAGTGTTGCATTATTTGGAGTGTAGAGAAGTTGTTAATATTTTACAGAATGACAAGATTGTGTTTTTATTACCACTGTGGCTAATGAACCAACTAGTTAAAAATAAGTGTTTCCGTTGCCTTGTTCTATTCATGCATGGAACAAGAAGGCTCTATTTTCCTGCCTCTCCCACACATGTGCCGTGTGTCGGTTGCAGTTAGCTGACTATGCTTACGGAAGGAGAATGAATTTCATGTCCAATGAATAAACTTTTTATGCTACATTGTAATTCTTCATATGGCGCATACAAAGTACATTAAAAGAGCCGTAAATATCACCCGCATAGTGCAAAACGCTAAGTATTTCAATAAGGAGAAGGTCGAGAGGGTGAAAAATGCTTGTCGTTGGAAGTGATAAAAGTAGTATTTTTTCCTATTTTCTTGAAAAGAAATTGTCCGCTCATTTTTCAAACAAGCGTTGGAGAATATTACTAAGCTCTCGCCCAGTGACTCTCAACGTTATAAAGATTTTATGCGTCAAACAAGACTACATTATATATTTTAAGTACATACCAAAAATACTAATATTACGCGTTGTATTCTTTGGGCAGTTGTATATGACATCTATCCCTTGAAGGGCATGAATGCATGTATGCACCAATATATATATATTTACATACCTACATAGTAAAAACGCAGTAAAATGACAAGTAAAGGAAGGAAATTTATCATGACAAAGTATTATGCTGATGATGAGGTTGGTGGCAGTAAGTAGCGTGGCAAGTCCCAAAATGAGTGAGTTTTGTGAGTGGAAATGAAATTGTTCTTACACATTGTGCAAAGTTGAGTTAGGTGGGAAGGAGTGGTTGCCGAGAAATTCGATCCGATTCCGGCTGAGATCCAGTTCACGAAGGGATTTGAAACGACTCAACTGGCTGGCCTCAACGGAGCTAATCATGTTTCGAGACCTGTACAAATACAAATAACAAGAAACATGGGAATTTCATTACAATAACAAAGCTGTCTTGTGTCATGTGGACTAGGGCTCAAGGATGCATAATATCGATGTGTTGTTGTGAATCAGCAGCGGGGATCGTGGAACGGAACAAAGTGATTTCTCTACTAAAGCATCAACACGATGATCATATCATGTGAATATATATCGGTTAACCGAAACACTTTCAACTTTACCCATAAAACGAAGCTAATAATACATTGTCATTGTTCTATAGCTCAGTTTTATGGGGACACCAACTCATATACTTGTTGTAGTTAACAAATAACAGTGGTGGTGGTAAGAATGCATTTTGAACTACAAATATAACTGTCGTAACAACAGAGTAAACATTCATGGTAAACACATCGCATCCAATATTAAAAATGTCAAATGACTAAATACATAATTGGAAATAAAATTTGCTTTTCGAGATGGGAACTAGGATAGAATCCTTTGGTATAGATATTTAACACGATAATGATTGTAATTAAGACTTACAAGCTGAGATGAACGAGATCATCTAGTCCATTTGCCGTAGGAATGCTGGTGAGATTATTGGCGTCCATTGTCCTGCAACACAAAATAGAAAGTAAATTCCAACTGATTAATTTCCTTTTTTCCTTCCGCCGCAGTAGCAGTAAATGGTGATGGTAGTAGTAGTAAGTGCCATGAAATTTTATAGCTTTACACACGGAAATTCATCGCATTTTCATTATTTTCTCCTAAAAACCTGACTCGAAAGACATAAAAGCAGGCAGGCAAGTTAGTTGGGAACACATAGTATGCGGTAGTATCTGTCGAAGAGAAGCAGCATAAGGAAATGGCGTTTCGGTTCAAATTATTATTCGAGTTCAGTCTCATGTCAGTCATCATGAAGGAAGATATATGATTACTTTTTAGACAAAGGGACTCTACATGCAATAGCAAATGACACAGTTGAAGTATTAGAAGAGGCGTTTTCACTCAGGCATTCCCTTAATCAAAACTCTGAAAAAAAATCTTTCTGCGTAGAGGAGAAGATGGAATGATAGTGAGGTAGTAACTGCAATCTGCAGTATGTGTGTGTGGAAGGAATGAAAAGACAAAAAAAACATCATTAAACCCACACTGATCGATAAAGGCAATATCGGCAGCTTTACTTTCACTCTCCCACCTAAAAACTTTCCCGCATCACACACATACACATACGCTCTCATTTCATTGTTATAAATGTGATGAGTGTAATAATAAGTAAAAGTCTACATAATATATGTATTGTTAAGAAGTGAAAGAGAGGATTTCTGAAATGTAGGGAGAAAGGGAGAAGAGAAGAAAGCAACACTAAATTCAAATATGTGTACTACTACCAGAAGCAGTTTTCTTAACGACTTTTCCTTTCTCTCGAGACGGGAGATTCTCTGTTTTTAAAGTACGGAATTCGGAGTATTTTATACGTTTTTTTCTACAAACTGCATGCCGCCCCAACTATATACATATTTCTCTGCTTTAGGACCACCGCTATCGTCTTTTCTTCTCCTCCGGTGAGTGTAATGCGTACGTGTGAGCGCTGCTGTAGTAATGCTATTAACGAGTCAAGGAAACATTTATCTACCTAATGGATTTTTGCGGGTGGTGTTTAGTTGTTAGAGTAGGGAACGCCATAAATATATGCCTTTATTTTTAGACGTTTTGAATGTACTACTCTGTAAGATGCTACATAGTACATAATATTATATATAGCTCATGCCTACATATTATGTTGTCGATGCGAAAGTATTGAACAAAGCTAATAAAACACTGGAAACGGGGATGTTGATGATGGTGATGATGATGATCAGAACATAAAACACGGGCACTGCGACACCCTGTACCAGTAACAGTGATGGTGGTCGAGGTAGTTGTAGGTTAAGAATATATTATGCTCTCTGGAAGTAGTCGTTACTTGTACCGTATCCTAACCATTTCCATCGCCACAGCTGCTACCGCATCACCTTCTTGTATAACTTTTTATGTATTTATTTCCTCCTGAAGTCAATGGAAACAAGAATGCCATTGACATCGAACATTCCACCCTTGCTCGTAAGATACAATCATACATACACGTAGAGTAAAAAGGCACTTCTTCATTGTCAAATAAAGTTTTTCTAACGACCATAATGATGTCGGTGCGGTGCTTATTTAATGATTCCAATTTAATCAATGATAAACAGAATGGTGAAAATTTCCGCTACTTCCGCAACGCCTGCTGCACAACGCGAGCTAAATTTATAAAGATTGATTGCACTACAGTTCGGGCGGAAAGTATTCAGTTTATGAAAAACATTACGTAAATTAAATGCGCTACAATGAGGAAATTGAAAAGTAATTTAATTTAAAAAAATTAAAGGCAAGCCTTTCATTTTAACTAGACCGTGAGTTTCAATTTGCCTTTTCCACTGTCAATCAATTGGCGTGTGTAGAAATATGTACTATGGAGAGGCGATGAAATGGGAACACACTGTGAGACATCAGCAACAACGGGAAGCCGCTTTCAATAAGTGAAAGTAATAAGGATTTAGTTTGCCATTGTTCTTCACTTTCCCCAGAACGCCTGTCATTGACAATGCAAATGGTCTGCGTGGTGCTTTCCCTTCTACTTTGTTTCCAGCCATATATTTACTTCAGAGAAACTGTTTAGTTCACTCTATTTCGCTGTCCATCCATCCAAATTACCACAGACTCAAGTGCTTTGTTGTTTCTTTCCATCCTGCTGGCTAACTTGTTTTCAATTTTAACTCGCTCAATAAAGTTCGGGCATACCTTCACCTCCTGAATCTGAAGTATCTTGGTTAAAATTTTCATGTGGGATCTTTGTTTCACTTTCAGAAGCAAACAAAAAGTGGACCAATACGAAAAGTCCGGGAAATGGCATGCACTCCCGCTATAAACTTCGTGGAAATAGCAAAGAAGCCAAAGTCTTACGCAACAACGCAATGGTTGTTACGTGCTTTATTACATACATCACTGCTGGTGATGTGGTCTCTAGGCATGAACTCATGGACAGTCAAGGAAAATTGTTATAAAATATTGTGGTGACCTCAAAGCAATTTAGAATTTAGTCAACTTTTCAAGATATCTAAGAAATAGGCGACGTGACGCGCGTAACTATCGATACATGATTCTTCGCTTTTAACAACGATATTATTCTAGTCACAACAAAAGCAGCGGAAATATTACGAGACGATTTTTTATTGAATTTGCCATGGCAAAGTTTATCAGCATATGACCCTTGTGATTATGAAATAAGTATTAAAGAAGAATAATACTGTATTTCCAGTCAGCCTCGTTGCATTGTTTAATTTGCTGAGTGGATGTAGAAAATTGACATAAAAATCCTTTGCACTTAAAATTCAAGTGAATAAACAGAGTTTCATCAGCATAAGCAGCAACAACAGACAGAACCAGTCAGTAAGTCAAAATTAAGCGAAAGAAAGACATCAATTGAAGCTATTTAAAAGTTTTGTGGGTTTCATTATTATGCATGCTGGGTCTCTTGCTGTTTACGAATTTACAAATAAAAAAACAAACAGCAAGCGTAAGCGTACAAGCAAGCGTAGACATAAGCAAGCACAATAGGGTTGAAGGCACGCACGTAAACAGTATTTTGCTGTTGTTGTAGGCGCACAATCAAGCATAGGAGGCAAGGCAAACAAAGAAATTTGCATATGAAAAAGGACTCTCATCAGAAATGATTAAGCAACACATTTAGTCATGACTGAGTGGAATGAAATCAAATGAAAATGATGAAAATACGAAGAAATAAAAGGAAACTATTATTTTGGCGACAAGCAACGTTGATGGATCTAGCGATATACAAAACATCTAGGCACGCTACACACACACACACACACGACGGTTAATATGAGCTGTCGCTGTGTTGTTGTGACTGCTGCTGCTGTGAAGATGATGTTGACGCTGTTCGCTCTTGAGTAAACAAGGGAATATTATATGGCGAAATTACCAATTCCAAACTACCAACCAACCAATTTTTTCCCATTACTCGCTAAACTTTTCTCCTTTGTTTTGTTGTTCCATCGCCCAACTGTGTGCCGTATGAAATGTTACGGCCTATTATCTATACTACGACGCACGAGGTAAATAAATTGCACAGCACTTTTGTTGAGAAAGTATACATACATATCTGGCTGGCTGACCGATATCTGCCATTATCAGTTTCCTTTTTTCGCTGAATTTTTTATGGGTTTTTACAGTGTGGAGTTGCGTTATACCCGTGACAATAAAAGTGGCCCACAATGTATGTGAAATATGTAAAAAAAAAAAAAAAATTAAACTTTGTCCCGGATCTTACGTGCGGCTCGTTACCATTTTTCATGTATGTATCTATAATGCATTCAACGTCATCTTCATTCTCTAATTTAGGCATGTTCACTGGCTACAGCTTGATTTTTTGCGCAGCGTACTGTCTGGTGACAAGAAAGAGATGAGAACAAGGAGAAGAGATGAGGTGTCATGTTATTATCTAAAAAACAATAATATATTAACATGCAAAGTATTATCGCTATAAATAACGCATTAAAACTGTGACACTTGATATTTATTGTTGAATTTATTTTTATTTTATGTAGGCAGGCCTCTCATATCACATCATAATCACACCATTGAGCGAGCAAGAGGCCAACTAACGATGATGATAAGTAAGCGACGCAAAAAAATTACATGGCTTTGCAGCGATAAGAAGGCTGTAAAAATGGGTCCAGTTTCACATTCGTATCACCCAATGGACCAGGTTTCATTTTAAAATTAACAAAAAATACATATTCTGTCCTCCTCCATCCGTTTCTGCGTTCAATTTCGACTCGTTTCTTTTATATTTTCATGGCTTTTGTCAGTTGTCACTTGCGCAATATTATCCATATTTATTACGCTCAGCAGCATTATTGTTTTGCTATCACCTCCATTAAACTCAGCAAAGTGTGTACTTAGGCAAAGCTTGAATGTCATGAATAGTCAGTGACCTGAACAAATATCCATGAGAATGATAACACGTACATTCAAAATGCTGTGCATCACATCCGCCTTCTTTATGTTTCCTTTACGCCATTTTTTTCAAAGAACTCAACTCCACGCACACAGAGTTATTTTCTCAAGCAACTTGGAAATATCTACCGGTAAAAAGAATATAGTCATTTCCTATTATATTACTACATTATAGCTTATTGTGTCTTTTATCAGCGTCATCACAAAAACGGCTTTGTTGACTTTCCTTTCCCTTACAATATCACAATTGACATTCTCCAGGAATCAACGCAACTACTACTGACTTTAAAACTACGAAACGACTTCTGCGTTTTCTCGTAAAAACAGCATTATTTACAGAAAAGTTGAGGACATCCATAATGTTTAACCTCCCTCCTTATACGGTATCGAGAGCTATACACTCTTTTGTGCGCTTAGGTCAAGATCAATAGCTCTCCAAAGAAACAGCCCAAAGAGTATTTTCTCAAGTTGAGTGAGATTCCTTGGAAAAGGCAAACAGTACAATACGCTCAGCATAGACTCGCAGTCTTTTGCTCTGCAACAAAAAACCAGTACACATTCATGAATCACAATGCTGTGCTGCCATAAAAGTCAACTGGGAGTATATTGAGAACATAATGAAATTGAGAGGAGATATTTTTCCCAGGCAAAGAAGAAGAAGAAGAAGAAAAAAAAAAGAAAAAAAGTTGATTCCAACTGAAACCGTGTCATTCCTTTTTCTATTCCATTATTCATATTTACACGATACAATAATGCCTTTTAGTTAACCTCTTCCACCACCACCACCCATTTTAACCATTATTATCATGATCAGCATCATCTTCTCTTCACCATGTAGTCGTCATCTCGTCTCATCTTAAGTTATTTAGCCATTTCTAACCCAGTCCACCTGACAGCCATGAATCAAAATTCATAGAATGTTGCTTACTCATTTATTTACGTATTACATATTTAAACATAGTAT
Source organism: Sinella curviseta (assembly GCA_004115045.4). Classification (NCBI taxonomy): domain Eukaryota; kingdom Metazoa; phylum Arthropoda; class Collembola; order Entomobryomorpha; family Entomobryidae; genus Sinella; species Sinella curviseta. Next base: position 17,180,336 of record CM065489.1, on the reverse strand, counting down.
TATGACGAAAATATACTTAACATTTTCAAACTTTTTGGACTCTCATTGTTATTGTATTTTATATACTTATATTTATGATCATCCTACACCACGCACTATAACACCACCACACAAGCCACCTGCCTGCTGTTTTTTTTTCTTCTTTTAATCTTTTACTCCATTATTGCATATTATGGAGTACATTGTTGTTGTTGTTACTGGGCAGAAGGAAAGGAGCAGAGGAAGAGGTATTTTATTGAAGCGAAGCTCACATGCTGTGACACCTTCCTTTCTTCCCACTTATTCCTCACACCACCACCACTCTCCTCATCTTCTTCTTTTGCCATATATACCCCTCTCTGGTTTATGAAATACTAGTTAATTTTTAATATTATATAACATCGCCTATACTAGAAGAAGAGATTTTTTTTCCAGTCAGAAAGTGATCATGATGAAGTGGATGATGACGATGCATTGAAGAAAAAACCGTCTGTGTAGAGATTTGAAAATGAAATTGACATACCGTTCTAGTAAAGCCATGTATATTATGCTATCTTGTCGTGGCCGTTATAAGTTACAAGAGGTAGATTATACTTATTATTATGATATGTCTTTTACTCTGCAGTTTTTGGAAGAAGAAAATCAGACGCGAGAGAATAAAAATGTGATTACTATGTTCTTTAAAGGAACAGGAGAAACACCTCTTTCTGACTTGTAACATTTGTCCTTTGACTGATGACGAGAGCAAAGACGCATCTTTTATATGCTCTTTTACTACACAATTACCTTTCACATTTCACTTCACATGCATCATTTTTGGATGACGAAGAATTATGATAGCTGTAGCTGATGTTCTGCCCGCCATTACTTCATATAGCAAAATGTTTATACTAATCGTGAAAATATTAAATGGGGAATTACGCGTAACAGTGTCTTATTACTGTTTTACACACCTGTACTAACTTTTTCGTCTACTTCCAGCAGTTTTCTTAATAGTCAATATGCCATAATATTTTTCATGGTTGAGTTCACGCGGCCAGCATCACCACATCAAGTTGAGCGCACCACCAGCCAACCACCACCATAATCATCATCATCATCCGCAGCAGCATCAATGCTATTTCCCTTTTAAGTGCTAATATATCTCTCCACAAACATTACCACAATAGAAGTGTAAAAACTCATGTTGTTATGTCAAATGATAAGATAACTGTGTGCCAGTGAAACCTCAAGCAAAGAAATGGGAATACACGCCGCTCTCCCTGTTCACATAACTTATTTATGGAGATGTTGCATGGCAGCGTTTCTCTGCGCTTCTTACACGTTTTGAATTTTTAAACAAGGATGAAAGCAAAATGAGATAAAAGGAGAGGGCGAGAGCGAGAAAGAGGAAAAAACGATACATACACCATACGTGAGGATGATCATGATTATTATTATGAAAAAACGTGCGTCTTCTTCACTCTTTTCAAATGCTATTCAAGAAGCAATATATTTTCTTCCTAACAGCCAGGTATTAATTGGATTCGATAAGTTCTTTGTATACAAAAGTGTTTTTAGTTCTCTCTTCCTGACTGGTATTGGTGTTTGTGAGGAAATAAATAAAAATGTTTTACGGACTCGACTATTACCTATGAATATAGTCAGATATGAAGCTAAAATGATACTTAAAAGGTTATATCAGTAAATGGGTTTATCTCTCTCCCTCTCTCTCTTTCAGGTAACGTATTCTAACTCAGTCATGGTCTCCTGTCATGAATTTATAAATATCAGCATGTGATAATTGTAAAAAAGGTGATATGGAATCGTACTACGAGTCAGATGCTGTAGTCTAAATAGGGAATATTATATCCATACACACGTCAAAGGAAAGAAATAACCAAACTTGAAAAAATAAAATACCCTTCAAAATCACAATAAGGGGCCTTTTGACTCACACTCCAAGATTAGAAGCATCTCTTTCATCTTAAAAAAAAGATTTCCATATATAATTTATATTACGCAATTTTGAAGAGACAAAAAAGACAAAGAAAAATATTAACTGGGAATAATAAAAAAGAATGAAAAAATAATCCGTTTCGATCGAACATTAACACAATATATTCTTATAGGGAAAGCATTCTCTCTTGAAATTGTTAATTTTACGCTTTCCTCTATTCTCATTACTTTTCTATTCCCTTCTGATTTCTGTCCCTTTAGGTATTATTGTTTCGTGCGCAGAAGATAGTCCGAAATAGAAATGGTACAGTGATACAATCCAGCTGGGTTGGTTAGTTTGATGGACACATCTTGGGAAAACAGCAGGTACGCACACTTACTCGTAATGGAAATTGTAGAAAAGGTATTATGTTCGCGGTACAAATAAATATTATACCTCTAAGAAACCCGTAATATCTTCGCTGGATTTTTTAAAGCATTTCCACTCAATAATGTGGAAAAAACGAGAGTTCAGAAAAGTATATTACATACAGATACTAAATGCTATCTTGTTACTGGTCACACGTTTGCAACACTGAACAACCGAAAAACCAAAATGCTGGGATTAGTTCGTTGGTGGTCATGGTCGTACACTCCTTTTTAATAAGAAAACAGGAGTGAGCTTTTCAATTCTTCCAGGGCTGAAAATAAAGTCGTTGGCGGAGGAATATTCTTTGTATTTCTACAGCTAAAGGCTACAACAAAGGACGTATTCAAATTGAAACGGTTCAAGCTACTTTCCTTTCAATCTCATTTTACAGCTTTACACCATGCTGCTGCTTTTGTTTCAAGAAAAAGGACTTTCCATACTTTAAATCCTCCAGCGTAAAATTGGCTAAAATTGCAGTTAAAAAATAGAATCACAAATGAGTACAAAGCTAGAGGTTTAGGTAGGTAAGTAGTAATGACAAGAATAGGTAAAGTTTCTCAGGAAGGTTTTTAAAACTTTATAAATTAAGTTCATGACATTTAAAATTACTTGGCAAGGCATATATCTTATTTAGCTAGAGTGTGTTAGGCAACATCGGTAGAATGAGAATAAGAACCAATTTCAGAAAGTGGATTTAATTGAAAGCACGAGAAAATGAGAAGCAAAAATAAAATAAAATTATATTCTTGGGATCTTACAACTCTTGTAGGCTCTTGAGCTTGGACAGTCTCTTCTCCGGGATAATTTCAACCTCATTGTTACTTATATTCCTGTTAAAAGCAAAACAAACAAAAAAAGATGGCAAATTTTAAATAAAAACATGCAAACACAAACTACACAGTATACCTACGCAATTGTGCATACACAAAAAAAACGACTGTTATTAACATAAACATACATACTACATACCTACATTGTTATTATGATAATACGCACCTAATATCATTTAGAGATTGAAAACACATACATAATTAGTAAATATCTATTTACATATTATAATGTGCAAATAAATAAAAAAACATGGCCAAAAATATTATTGCACACTGGTGTGCCATGTTTATACAAAAATACTAGTTTGTACAACAAGAGTCTTATTTATTTGCAGGTATAGGCGAATTAGCAAATGATGCAGGTTACATCACAACATATAATATTATTCATGCAGTAATTTATACATCTAGGTATAAGTACAAAGGTAGTTGGGATCGGTTTTCAAACGCAATACATAGTAATTTTGTCTTCTGTGTAGGACGCGTAGTTTATCGACCAAGTAGATTGAGGATAATAATGCAGCATACTACTTGAAATAAAAAACATCTTCCAACAATGAAATAGTCTCTCTCTCTAGCATCGCTTCTCTATTTCGATGGTGACGGTAAACTAGGTATGCTCGTCGTTGTTCCGTTGTCATATTTCATTTTCATTGTGAACTTTTCATCAGATTACAAACATGTTTGCATTCGTATTATTATGTCTGCCGTTATTGTGTACTGGCGAGGATTCTCCACAATTCATTGCGTTTTGAGTTACGAGTGTGTTGTGATGATGACAATATTGCACACATACACACACATGCATAATACATTATTATCAATGTGCAAATATTAAAACTACAATGAAGATGTAGTGTGCTTCTCTTGAAATCAAATATGACACCCGTGCTGATGAAATGGGCCTTTATATGCAAATTTCTCTATGTAGCCTTGGTTTGCCAATTAAAAGCGATTCAATCACTAGAGAAAATGTGATGATGAAATTTCAGAATATATGAGCTTTTATTTACGGTTCAGTATTCCATTGTGAATGAAAGTATCTATGCTCTGACAACTCGTTGCTTGAATAAAATATTATTATGATTATGATCTATTGAGATTGTCGTACTATACTCCCTCCTGGGAAAGCGACGTTTGATTTTAATGAAAGATTTTACATAATCGCCCGTACGGTCATGTATCGGAAGAAAATGCCTGCGTGATCTCTAACGATGATATTTAATGAAGCAAAATTGTGATATGAACGTTAAATATCAACGGAAAATTATATGTATGTATTGCTTTCTATATAAATCATCACTGACATACGATGTTATCATAATACAAATACATAACAAAAAAATTACTGTCAAACATAGCATTTCGTGCAAACTAAACCAAACTAGAATGGTGTAAAAACCATGAAATGCAACTTTCGAAAGCTCCCGCCATATAAGATAATCAAATGATTTGAAGTTTCACATTAGTTGTCAGCTGATTTTTGATGTGTTATCAGATGAATTCGGGGGTTATCAAATGATTTCGGGGGTTATCAGATGATTTCGGGGATTCTCAGATGATTTTGGGATATATAAACACCAACCTCTGCAAGACCGCAGTCGCAAGATTAAAACGCCGCATGAGAAGTGATTAGCAGTCTTGAGCAAAAATTCCCCATTTAAAAAATGATCCCCTGTTGACTTTGTATCAGATGACACAATAAAATTTTATTTGACCTCTGACGACCTTTGGGGTGACCTTTGACCTTTGGTTGTATGGGTAAAAATGATCCGCTTTTGATGTTGTATCAGATGATGCCATACAATTTTATTTGACCTCTGGTGACCTTTGGGGTGACCTTTGACCTTTGGTTGTATGGTTAAAAGTGATCCCCTGTTAACGTTGTATCAGATGATGCAATAAAAAAATTTCCCATTTAAAAAGCATGTGACCCCTTTTTTGACCTCTACAGGTCAAAGTAAACCGATTTGACCCGTAGTCACTCAAGAGAAAATGATCAACACTCGATTCTATATCAGAATCAATAATAAAAAAAATTACCATTTAAAAAGCATGTGACCTTGATGACCCCCATATCTACGGTACCCCTGGGGGTAGGGGGCTGAAAAAGATACAGTGGCTTACTCTTGTCATGAGTAGTCCACATATGAAATTTGAAGTCAATCGGTCCAGTGGATTTTGAGAAATCGTGTTGACAGACACACAGACAGACAGACAGACAGACAGACAGGATGGTGATCGCATTAACTTTCTATGAAGCCTAAAGGCTTTCGAAAGTTAATAACCAGGGTTTTATCAGTCGTTATTCTATGAATTTGTTTTTCACACTGATGTCGAAATCCAGAAATGTGCGGATATTATGCTCATACCGACTGTCGGTGTGTGTGTGTGTGGTTTAGTTTGAATTGCAAATGGCATAAATTCAAAGGAGATAAATATTAAAGCACAAACAATTGCTTCCTTTTGATCGTATAAATAATCTGGAAGTTGTTAAGCGGTTGAATGCTCCGATGACCTGGCAGGAAATACATGAAATTTATTACCGTTATAATGTTCGTTGAAAACCATTGCAACATTTTCCATGATCTCATGAATTTATTCCCTAGCTGTCAAGCAAAGGAAGTAGTGATTGCGACTGCTAAAATAATGTCGAAAGAGATAACTAGAAAAGGAGATTATGCATGCCAGGTGAGGTGAGGGCATTCCCTTTTGTTCTTATAAAGTACGTAGTTGACTCTTTCAACACAAGTCCTCATTTTCATTTCGTTATTTTCGTCGTCAACCGTAAATAACAAATTTATGCGTCGTAAAGAAGGAAAAAATTTGGTTTCCCTTATCAATCATGTCGAACAACAAGAAAACAACTAGTTACACGGAATGAGATGAAATTGGAATCTAATCCTAGGAACAAGGTCCAGTCACGTGTGAAATTTTATTCCACCTGGTTCGTTGATCAACTTGAAAAAAAATATCACAATGATGATCTACTAAATTATATTTCCTTCTCTAATGTCAGTGTACCAGCCAGTGCACTGGCTTATTTGGACTCCTTGCTCATATCTCGTTGTTATGTTGTACATACGCGGCATCATTGCACGAACAACATACGACATTCGAGAAACAAAATGTCCTCAAGGAACAAATAAATAAAGGAATTATCCATGTCTCTGTCTCCTCGTCTCTTCTGGCACATTGAACAAATAGTTTTCCTTGTTCCATGACTGCTTTCTCAGTAAGAAAATGCAAATCAATCACGGGATCTCCTCAGTTTACAAAATATGTATATAATCATATACAATATAATATGAGCATAAAAATGGTTTCTCTTAAAAAGGTTGACGAACAAACTACAAGCTACCCGTATAATATTATTATGCTCCTGCTTTATGCTTATTAAATAAACACAATAAAAACATATTTCTATAAATTTATATACCTAGATAAAATATTTCGGAAGGATCTATTATATACCTACTTACAATAGACATATGAATAGTTGATGCAACCAAAGAAAATTTGATGGAATCTCTGTTCCTTATACTCTTTTTCATTATTAGAGCTTTTTGGTTTTGCTGGCTCGTTCTTCTTCCTCACTTATACGGCTGCTAGGACGTTTTTGAAAATTTTCATCCAGATGCATACCTGTTCTACACGCTAATGCTGCTGTTGTATGGTTTACTAGTGAAATGACATGGAATACAACAATCATTCTCCGTGACTAATCAACCTTTTGATCTGAAACATGTGTTATGTGTACCAAACTACCAAGGTACACATGTACCTCTCAAGTAGTTTGTCAACATTTCTCTATCAACTGAACCATGAACCCTGCCAACCTCCATAATAACTTTACGACACGGGATTATATTATGATGATGCATTATATATATGAAGTTATAATATGCATAAGTCATAAGAACTTCTCAAGTCATCCATGTCCACTGCTGCTCCATCTTCGTCATCCTATTCCTATATACTCTCACAGTTTCCCTTCTTGCCCATTTCTACTTTTATTCGTGAACACACATAAAATATGTATTTAATTTTATTGAATTTGTTGTTGGTTGTGAATGCGAAGAAGAGTGGATAGAGAAAGAGAGTTGGGATATTCCTGTGTGTCTCTTCTCTGAATCAGCAGCAGGTCACACAACAGGTACAAAAGGGAACGATTAATACGTGTTAGTAAGGCTTTGGGATAAAACAGCGTGTGTTCGTGCTCTTTCTTCAGCAACTCAACTGGAATTTCATTTTCTTTGAGATTATCCCTTTTTCACTTTTCAATAAGAGCCCGTCACCCGTCCTTGGTCGTCCCTTGTTGTTGTATAGGTACATATATTTTTTTTCTCATTTATTCTGCTAAACTTGGTTGCTATTAATACCACCGCCACCACCAATATATTTCCACCTTCCATTGCGACTTCCTTCACAGCTAAACGTGACTGACTGTGTTCCTTCACAAGGATCACAGAAAAGGAATGAAATCTCTAGAATTTTTTAAGAGAGCTCAAGACGTGACTCTATTTGCCTTGCATTCAAAATGTATTCATTACATTACATAAATATATCACATACATACTACACAGTCACTGTGCTAGTAGATATTACATGCAGAACACAAGGAGTGTGGAATGATGAATGCACTCTACGTGATCTTTCTCTTGTATGCAACAACAACTGTGACAAAGTTTGAACTGGAAATTAGCCGTTTCTACGAGATGAATTCATGTGACAATGACAAATTATCTATTTCAATATTTATTAATTTGTAGTCTTCACAGATATATAACCCTTTCAAACGTATAGAATACACAATTATATAAGGAACAGAGTCTGAATGGTATTCGAGTGGCACATATTATATGAACAGTAAAATGTACAGAGTGTCAAAAATTTAATTGCTAAATGTGCACACGTCTGAAATTATTGGTCTTAACTACTATAACAAGTAACCATTATTCATTTGACGTGCTCCAAAGAATGAATGCGTACAATTACTAAAGTTGATAAAATACACACATGGAGACATCATTCCTCCTCCAGTTTATCATTTTCCATTTAATATTTCATTGTGTACGAAATTATTCATGTTCCTGTCTATCCTACAGACAGTTAAAAAATATTGCTTTCTACACTAACATCAGCAGAAGGCAACGACGGAGGAGGCTTGGTATAAGCTACCATACATATGTCCATCAAATCGATTCCTTAGTTCACCTGTCATGTTACCCACGCCATCAGTTTGTCTTTATTATTATTAAACTGATATCAAAATTACAGCAACAAAAGCATTTCCCATCCAATTTTTTTCTCCAGTTCGCTTGATAGTTGTAGACGCACAATTTTTTATTATTTAGATGAAGATGAACGAGGGTCAATGTCAATTGCAAGTCATTCCAGCAAAATAAAGAAAACGAAGAGAAAGACGAAGAAAAAAAGGAATTTCAACTGAAGTACTTATCTTCCTCATTCATATCAAAAGGGAAAACATCATCCACTTACGACCACAATGATAGTCAAGGCACCAGCAGACAAGCTAAAATGTGAATGATAACAAGAAAGACGAGGAAAAATTCATTCTTTCAATTGCAAGACAATAATAATAATAAAAAGACAGGCATCAAAATTTTTAAGCTGCTGTCGTAAGCATTCAACAGCCATTACTATAATTACAACTACTACTATTGTACCCGTAAGAGAATACTACCACTACTACTTATATTACTTTTCAGCATTTTTTATTACGTGAGATATACGCTTTTGTGCTCCTCCTCTGTCCCTCTCCTTTTCACTCAACTCACAAAAGAGATACTTATTTACAGCCAGGGATGAAGATGATATTTATGCCATGCTTGTAACTAGATTATGACTATGTATGAAGTAGCGGAAGCTTGCTACTATTTATTGCAAGTTGTCTGTCTGCCCACACATAACTAGTATGTCATTTTCTTTCTGTTAAAAATCCATTCAAAAGTTGTTATCTTTGGTCCCCGGGGTACGACAACTTTTGACAGCGCAGCCTATGAAAAGCGCTAAACATTTTGTTGTCGACTTTTGTGCAGAATCGCTATTTGTGAATGATTGTTGTTGATTTTCCAATGTTTCATCCTACAATTTACTTCAAACACGTCTTTCCGCTACTTTTTACATGATAGCTTATTATTACTCGAAAGGGCATCTCCGTATCCTCATATTAATTTTAAAAACATGCAACTCTCGTTGAATGCGAGGAGAAATGACATGACAGCACTTGACTTGATGCCACCACTCTTGAATACAATAAATAAGTTGGTTGGTAGCTGGATGAGTACACGCTTCCTCCATGAAAATGCATGAAATTCAAAATTCAGTGTCTCTCACTCTCATGTGCCGGAAAATTACTACACAACGTTACTAGTTACTTTTAATTTTTTGACTGCGCCTCACAAGCAATATCATTATAATTATTGCCGCATTCACCTTGTAAAAAAGTAGTTATTTTTATGTATTCTCCTGTCGTCTTCGTGGTCGTAACAAAATGCATAATGTGGACGCAACACAAGCATGCATTATTTTATGTCCACCAGAATTATTAAAAGATGATGAGATGAGAGTTTTTCCAAATGGCTGACACTCGTTTTCTCCTCGTCGTTTTATTGCCGTTCTACTGCTTACAGCTATATTTTATTCCGCTTTGACACAAGGAAGGAAAAATCACTGTAACTCTTTTTTTTTTCTCTCTCTCTCTCTCTTCCCACCATAAAATATTACGGACCTGCTGTTACAAACAATTTGTAAATTATCAGTATTACAAGGCACGGTGGAAAAAGGATGCATGCAACCAAGTATTAAGCAATAATAATACCGGTGCGGAATTAGGAAGGATTATTCTAATCCTGTTAATGTTGTTGCGGTGTTGGTTGGAATTGGAATTGCCTTGGTGATGGAGATGATGAAGGTGATGGTGTGAATGTGATTTGTAATTGGATTCGTTATCTCTTTAAGGAACAGTGTATATGGGATGGGATTGACGTGTGGGAATCAATGTGAATAAATTGGAGCAGTCAGAGAGAAACGGGAATGAGCTAAATGCATAATAACCAATATGATAATCGTAAAAAGCTATCACTGAAAGAGGATTATAAACTTACTACTCACTGTAGCTGTAAATTTTTACACACATGTATCATTATTGTTATTATTATTAACATTTTTGTTGCAATCATACTTTTATTACATCCATGTGTATGTAAAAGGCAGTAGAGGATTGATAGAAATTAAAATTGGGTAGAGTTGAGCTTGATTTTCAAGGAAGGAATGAACACAAACAGGCAGACATAAGGACATACTATTGAAGTTGTGTTTGGAAGCATAAATGCATGATTAAAAGTGGGTGTTTTGAGAGAGAGAGACCGAACATGAAAGGTCGCATAATAAAAAATCGAATATGATTTATTTACTACTACTGAAAATGACTAGAGTAGATTAGATTCTTTATTAGGAAAATTCTTAATTCCGATTCTAAAGAATCTCCAGAGATCTTACGAAACATGATGATGAGCCCGTAGTGATGATGGTTTTCATTACAGCTCACAAAGGAAACTTAATAAAGTGTTAAAGAAGAGAAATATTATGGGTACTTTTTATTCAAGAAAATTTCCAATAAAGCTGCTGAATAGTAGTAGAGTCATCTGAGAAAAGGGAAATTCATATTCATCTTGCCAACCCAACACAATTTATGTGCTATTTTGGTAAATATGAAACGCAATATGTAATCCTTCTTCTTTCAGCAGAACCCTTCCTACTCACACAAGCCATTGCTCCTCTCGTCGCTGTGGGAAGAAATATTTAATTAAAGGTATCGATCAAGAAAAGAGGATCTTTTTCATTTTCATATATTATTACTATTACTGAGAAAGTTTTCCTTTTTTACCCCAGCGGTAATAATAACAAAATAAATCGTACAAAAAGAAGCAGAGCCAATATACCACAGCAGCTGTATATTATCACTATTCGGCAGAGGAGAAACCTTTGACTCGTTACTTCTCCATGTCTCATCGTCCTTTTGTATTATTTCCATTTCCACCATCTCACCATCTTCACTCCTGTCTTCTCTCTCTCCCTGAGCCCCTCTGCTCCTTCCTTCACATCCAACATCTCATTCTCATCTCCATTTCCACAGCTCTTCGTCATCGTCAAAATTGCATTGTACTTCCTAAAGCTTTTGTGTACCAAACTAACCAACCGAGCAAACCATCCTCTGCCGATGCGTCCGTCTTCCGAACAACAAACAACATCACATAACCCAAGAAAAAGGCGAGTATATGTAAGGAATGAGGATGCGAAGCAAAAGCAGAGAAGAAAACGACGACGACGACGAAGAAGAAGAATGGCATGCTATATGATGCATTAAGATCTTTTCAGTACATCTCTCTCATTTCTTCCCTTCTTTCTTTTTCTCTTTTGTTGTTTGCTGAAAAAAGATATTATGGCAGTGGAACACAAGGAGGGTCCTCTCCTTTGCATCTACCTCTACTCCTTCACAATTTTTCAGCCTTAACATTTCAACTTCTCAAAAAAAGAAGAATCCCAAACAGCAGAAAAGGAGAGACTGTGAGTGAGAGAATCACAGAAAAAAAGACGAAGAAATGGGGGAGCATTCACTAAAAGAGGAATAATAATAATAATAACTAGAAGAAATCATGTAAAAGATGATGGGCAAGCTCAGTGGTTTTTCCTTTCCTTCACTGCTCCCTCTCTCTCTCTTTACTCATTTCTTCTTCTGCTTTACTGCATCACTTCTTTCATACTTTAGTCAGCAGCAGCAGAGAGAGAGGTATCAATAGAAAATGTGGATGCCTGCGTAGGACGAATGCCTATGCATAAAATGTATGTATTTACTATTTACATCATCACATCTCCTCGTACCTAAGTACACAGACAGACGAAGCACTTGCTATTATGCAACACACCATCGAACATATCCAATAATCTCCTGTTTTGTACCAGTGCTGGTGGTGGAGGATGATAGTGGTTGCTTCTTCGACTACTTCATGCGGCTCAGCTTTATTGTCGTAGTAGCTCAAGACGAAGAAGAATATGAGATAGTGGCTTGGCTGACTGGCAGGGAAGCAGTGGTTGTGTTTGATATAATGCGCTAGTAACAAAAAGCTATATACCAACAACAGATCTGCTGTGTGAGAACTGCCTTCTCCTTCCCTTTACAAAAGAAAGACGGTGAAGACGAAGAAAAGAGGGGTAACATTGTTAAACGATCTGTAAGACGTTATGATATGAATGTATATAATATATGCTTATATCCCATTATCGGGTATAGGGGACACAACGGGTAGTACACAATATAAAGAATCTCATCTAAAGTGTACATCTGCTGCAGTAATAACACTTATGAATTGTTCATAGGCATGTTATTTGGGAAAGCCTGCTTACTGTATTTTTCTACTGATGATGCTATTGACTATATATAATATGTATATATGCTGCTGTGATATTGCTTCCTTCTTCTTGGCATACTACGATACGACATGCCTTTTTGTGTATGTAAAATCAGAGAGCTTATAACTTTTTTAAGCTCCATACAATGTGATAGTGGTAGTAGCACAGCTTTTCACAGAGAGAATCTATGTACATTCTTCTATTTATATATACTAACTAATATAATATTATTATTATTATTCCTCGTCTTTTGTAGTGTTATGTTTTTTTCCTTTCTCGTATATGGAGAAAAAACAGCGGGGTGTAAAAGAGAACGCTGTATAGGAGAACACTTTGGCTATTTGTAAGTAAAAATATTGTAATGAATGTACGTAATATGGAGAGCCACAACAATATTAAGTAAGACTGTATGATTTTTAACTGCCCCTTTAGAAATTCAGTTGAGACGTACAGGATTTTAACCATTTACAACTTACTATAAATGACTATGTAAGAAGTTATGAACAAAACATTCTTTTTGAACTTTTTTTTCTTGAATCCCTAGGGGATTCCAACTTTTGTACAAATTTGAAGAAAAAAGGGAGAAATAGCCACTAAAAATATATTTTTATTTTTCACATAATATTAGATATTTTTTCTTTAAAACGTGAAATGGAAGAAAGACGGAGATTCTTTTCGAGACCATTCCATCTCCGTTTCCCTGTGGCCTTTTATGATTCCCTGGAAAAATGTTAACTTTAAAAATACTTTGGAACAAATTCATCGAGCATTAAATAGTTTTAAGTTATTCACAAGCTATTTCTTTATCTTGTGAAAATGTAGCCAACTGCCATGGAGTAGAGTCGAGGCAGTCTATATTACATGTAAGCTACTTTATTACCTAAGCTGATAAGTAGTGCAAGCCTGAGATAACCGACTATAAAGCGTAATAATAATACATTCTTTTGGAACACTCGATTCGTTGGTGAGAAAATGTGAAGAGTAGCAAATGTGATACCCTAGCAGAATGTCATTTTCTCTCAGGAACAGAAAAAAAGTAAAGTAGAGCCAAATGGAGAAAACAGATAGGAAAAGTGAAAGACAAGTGAGTGTAGGAGAAAAACTGGCAAACACTTCAGCTGCAGAAGAGCGCACTCGACATGCAAAACTACTCACTCCTTTCCCAGTCTGATAGGATGTTAATGAGTACTATACCAACAAAGCTAAATGGAAGCATTGTTCGTCTACTTATTCTGATGACTTCTTCAGGGTTTCTTTCCTTTCCTCTTTGGAATGCCAAGGAAACTTGAGCACACAACGATCTTTTCAATTTAATTGAACAATTTGCTAATAATAATTAAGTACAATAAATGTCGGGCCAAGTCAAGCTTCAGTTAATCATCATGCGTCCTTGCAAACACTTACATTTATCTACCTAATGTACAAACATACTACATGCAAGCATATACACCACTTCCATTACTACTGCTACACACTTTTACAAATAAGAATTTCCACTCCATAATTCCGTACATTAAATTTTATTCTCATTCCTACGTTGCCTCCAGTTGTTACAAAGAATAGGCTTTTTTGCTTATTTGCACAAGGCAGATGGAAATGGAGAGAAAATGCAGAAAGGAAAGGAAACTTTAGAAAGAAGCAGAAAGGAAACATAGAGTGACTTAATGATATTGCAACAATGATAATAATAATATTAGTGGCAAGTTGTTGTAGTACAATGTCGTTTACCCCAACAGTAGCAAGTGGTAGCAATCTTGTATTGTAGCGACGTTTGTTGAGTGACATTCCGTAAGTGAACGATATAAAGCTGGAAAAGAGAAAGAGAGACGGAGAGTGAGAGAAACCAAACGACTAACTTTCTATCCTTCTTTATTCCAACAAAAAAGAATTCCATAGGATGACTGCAAATATCAAGTGAAAGAGAAGTTTTTATTACAACCACACCAACAGCAGCAGCTACACCAGTAGCACTACTAGTCTTTGGAATTTCTCCTCCTCCCCTCCTCTCTCTCACGTACTATATACCGTCACTACGAAAATGTGAAGAGTAACTGTGAAGATAAAAGAATGTCAGTTGACATTTCAAGAGAGGGAGAGAGAGAGAAATACGGAAAGAATGAAAGGCAGGCTGAAAGACAGTATGACATGATACATACAAGCGAGAACGATTTCCAATTGCCAATTACTGGAATACCTAGTCGTATGCCCTCAATGGTATGTTGTAACGTGTAACATCTATCAGCTAACTTCTAGTACAACATTCCATCACCATCATACTCGTCCTTCTCCCTCAGCGGGAAGAAATATTAACTGCTAGTACCGTTCGCCCATTACAGATACAAATAGTTATGCAGGATATTAAATTTAGCGCTACTTTGAAGAAAAATGCTTCTTCTTTTTGCTGGAACCGTTTTCCAGGGTAAATATCAAACATTATTAACATGAACCGTTACATATACATAATCTCCCACTAGCGTTCCATAATGATGATGATGATAAAGTGAGAGACCGTAATAGCATTACTGATGCTTCAAGCGTTTGGTCATTATATGAGGGAGGCAATGGTTGTAGCAGAGGAAAGGATTATAGGATTTTTTTGGAAACTCTTCATTTTGCAAGGATAAAAACTAGGTCTCCTCTTGGGTCTTTAATCAACATTCCATGTTGAACAAAAGTATTACTGTAGCTATACCACAGTATGGTATAAGCCTGTTCCAACAGTAAATTGGTTGATGGATTAAAAGCAACACTGGCAATTCTAGAGAATCTAGACACATTACAATACATCACATCACCGCGTGGCCATACCATCGTAACGAAAAAAGCCACTGACAGTGCTAAAATTTCAGTGTGCAAGTACAAGCACAATAATAATTATATGTGAAACATTATACTGTGTGCTTTTATTAGGGAAAGCATGTGAGTATAGTATATATCGGTATGGAATGCAGAATATTATGGCTCCAAGTCTTTTAGCAATTTGCCAGTGCTTGGGCTTTTGCACGAGTCCACTTGTAACAAAAGGGCTATTAATTTACTGTTTGGATTTTTTTCCAAGAAATGGAACGTCGATGAGGGTTTATTGGAGCAATTCATTGATTCCATTAGAAGTGAAATACCAAGTCGAAGTGACAATACAAAGCGTATTATATGCTCTGTCGGTTATACATATTTCAATTGCTTATTAGTCCCTGAGGATATAGCCGATAATTTGAGTAATAGAATTTTGTTAGTCACCTTATCATATTTTGCAAGCAACGTAATTATTAAATATGTATGCATGTATATTTAATTCTTTAGGAAAGTTTCCATCAAATAGAGTACAACTTGACAGTACTAACAAAGTGTCATGAAAATTCTAGCAAAGGAAAGCATAGTTAAATAATAATGAGGACGTGCTTTCTTCAGCCATAATGTTTTCTTTGTAGTAGAAAATTGAAAACGCGTTGCTACACTTTTTTTCTAATTCCCCTGAGAACAGTTAACAAGTTCCAAAGAGCCTACTTAGCATGGTAATAATAAACCTTTTATGTTCTACGTGTAATATTATTTAATCCTTTGCAGGTAGCAGCTCTCTTCTCGAATTGCCAAAAAAAATGTTTGAGTTCGTATTTCATATACTTTTACCTTCATAAGCCTACAGCATTGTGAATACTATTCACTGAATATAGCCCTTAGTCTCTTCCACGTGAAAAAATGATGATGAGTGGGTAGGAAAATTGGAGGAGAAATATAACCTTGTCTAAACAAACAACTTGTCTGCAAAAACTTTTTGTAAAAGGAGACGTTTAATTTTGCTCGCCTTGTCATGTATGCCTAATACCCCGAGACACGATTTCCTGGAAAGTTCATGTTGCTCGTAATTTGCAAGGTGTATATCTAACTTTTGTGTGAAATGAAGAATTATTGCTAAGGTTGGAAGATGGGGAAATATTAAACCTTATTAATAGGATAAGGTCAGCATAATACGATGATGAGGTTATGCTTTATGAAAACTAACACCGTAATAGTCGGGGAATTGGCATTGCACCCACATCCCATATTTTTCTGTCATTCAACTCGGCCGAAATGAAGAGAAGGTGCTGAACAAGGGAACATAAAAGAAGGAGGCCGAATCATTTCAAAAGCGAAAATAAATCCCACAAGACAAGAAAATCTTTTTTCCTGTGAGAATAGGGTCATTCTATTGACACGACTACGAAACTACAGTTCTTCCAGCTTTTGAAATTTTTCTATAGAACATGAACATAATATAGCAATATGGGTGCCCATATTGTTCGAACTACTATTATAACAAACATCAAATACATTTTATACTAGTTCAAGAAATGTTGAACACATTTCATGAACACAAAAGTATTTTATTTCTCAATGGACCAGCGACTACAAATCACATGACATCTCAACACAAAACACCAAATGTTGAGATTCGATTTGGGATCTATAAAAACATACAACTATTGACTATTGTTGGACAGAAGATTATGTAAACTGAAAAGGAAAAAAAATACGATTCAAGTGCAACTCCCAGTCATAAACGGATAAATATTTTCCTCATTGATGTAACGTATAAGTTAATGGGGGCTTTTTAGAATATCATTTATTGAATACTTAATTTTAGACCGTTCCAAAATGTGTGTTATTATTATTCAGTTTCTTTTGAAAATTTTCCTTAAAATCTACTCTATTTCGTATTAATTTCATTTAGATATTATTAATGCACGAGAATAATGCCACTATAAACCGTACATACAAAGGAGGATTCTATGCCAGTAAATCGGTCACAAAATTGATGATGCATATATTCCTTTTTACATCTTGTATAATTTTCCTTTCATGTTTTAAGTTTTATAGTTATGAATGCAGTATTTAAGCCTATGCGTATTATAGACCAACTTTCATTTCATCTCTTTATCACACCGTATCTAACACATTGATAGCATTAGCAGGGAAACTGTAATTGAGATGAACAGAGGAAGAACTAACCACAATATTTATGAAAAATCATTTATTGTTGTTGAATTATCAAATTATCAACAAATTTATCAGCAAAACACAAGCCGATCATCCCATACAAACTGTAAGAAGCTAGGCCAACCAATCAATATGCATGTTTTGATTAAAATGATGTATAATTGACGCTACTTCACTTTCCAAATTATGTTTAATGTGAGGAAACTTGACAACTCGACAAATTAATGTCATGCTGCTGAACACACGCGTGCTTATCGTGATCACTTTATTTTCACTTTGGTTGCTAGAGAGCTAAAAAAAGTGCTGTAGAAAACGGAAAATTGTTTACTACTAACTACTATGTCAGATAACATATTTCAGGCTTTTTTAGCACACATAGCCCCGTAGCATCCGACGATACACTACATTTTTATTGATTTTGAAATGACTATTACCGGTTATTGTTATGTTACTAAAAAGCGTCTATTGACAATATGTATGTTTGGAGCATGAGGTGAAATAAATGGCCAGTGCAAAACTAATAACCATAAACCTTTACAACATTGGCGATAAAAATACCAATACGGATCAATGCCGACTTCCTTGTAGCATAAAGCTCTAAATATAACAGTAAAATAGTATGGTATTTGTAGGAGATATTGGGTTCAGTCAGAAATTTGGACATGATAACGCATCAAACACGTCTTTTAATTTAAGTTCCGTTTGCAAACAGGAAAAAATAATAGGAGTAGAAAAACGTCTTTATTATCGTCATTCCCCAACCGTTGCTATACTTTGTATTTTAGCAAACCAACGAGCTTACAAGCAAATAACATCTTGTTGTTTGCACTATATTCCTACTCTGTAATCTTATATAACAGCACATCTAGTGGCAATAATAATCATAATGATAATAATAAAAATGCCAATAAGATCAGGCAAGCCAAGCTACTGATCCCGTAATCAGAACAAGAAAAAAACTACCTCTTTGAATTCAATAATCATTTCGCGAGAAAGTGAACTTTGCAACGAACTGTGAGCATGCATGTTAATACAACATAACACGCGGATCAAACAAGACTCACAATCAGCAATACTTACTACCACACTCATTATAGTAGTACATTATAAAATGAAGGCAGACGCAAAAAAAATAATGTTTTCGCGTTTTTTGTCGTGTTCTGTATGCATGTGCAGATAATATTTGGTTGTAGTAGAATGTAACGTTGTGTACCATCATCATCATCATCCTTGCTATCATTATCATTACACCGTTCACTGCTATTATAGTTTTTTGGTGGGTGCAGCCGCAGCAGCCGGATACATGAATGAAGTGATACATTTTGTATGCAGACATTTAGGCATATTCATTGCGAACATAATATTTTTTTGCAGAATGAAATGTGCACACACATGCAACTTACCAAATAGCAGCTTACACTTTTTTACTACTACAGCGGAGCAGCATGTCTTCAACTGTGCACCCTCATTATTGGCAATGGCCTTCATTTTTTCTGAATTGTATGTTATTGAATGGCATGGTAACTAGGAAACCATACATTACGCCATGTGAGAACTCTCATCACATGTAGACATCACGACTGACTGGATGTGTTTATCGTTTCGTTAATATTGTTATTATTATTTTTCTGAATGAATACTAATCCAATGTCATTTGTACTTTTTAGCACAGAGGCTGCTTCATTCATAATAGAACAAATTTGGGGAATACGCCGTAATCAAACGGCCGTTCGTTAATGAAATCAAGTGAGGGTACAGGGTACGTATGAAATTGTTTCTAATGCATCGATTAAAATAGGCTATTGTAGACTTATAGGCTATGAGCTATCAGGGCGATATGTTGTTCTAGACAACGGTCATTCCCATGAGCGCACCCGCATTAACCATAACCATTTTCCATTTGGTCCCACAACTATTTTTCTAATGAACATAATGGATTCCAGCGAAGAGAGATTTATGAGGAATCAAATAACATGAGCGAGAGAACATAAATAAATGCGTCAGGGATGATGACTGATTGATGACAATCTGAAACTGAACTTGGTAGCATGCCTGTAGCAGTTGCTTTATAATAGACAGCCTAATCAATTTCTATTTCCTAGCATCCATTTGTATGATAGGAATGAGTATGTATGTATGTATGTATGTATGTAATGTGTATAAAAATAGTACTCATGGGAGCATTTAACTTACAACGTCACAACCCAATTAGGGAAATTGGCTGGAAACTCGGTGAGTCCACGTTTCCGACAATCAAAGAACGTGTCCAGACAGTTGCAAGATGGGTGACAGAGTTCGTCACTTCCAATGAACTCGGGTTCAAAGGGACTGAAGCTAGTGTTGACAGCCACATCTTGCTGATCTGTCGTTGTTGATGACGATGAGGAGGAGGAATCAGTGGACCAGAAGAAGGACGGTGTGGGAGAGGAAACGACACTGGGGAAAGTGTCGAGCTGGACTAGGTACGCAATTAAAAGAGCGTAGAAAATCCTAGTCGCCGTCCCCATCACGGTTGCATTTTAAAGCTAACCTTTCCAATTACATGATTTTAAATTCATCATTAAAGTTCATACAAAATACAAACTATCCGGTAGATAATGTTCCCATTTTAAAGAAATTGGTGCCTCGCTAACTGGAGAACAAAGCGACGCTTGCAGAGTTCTGTCACAAAATGAACAACAACACAACAACAAACTTTTCACATTTTTAACACAGCTTGTCTTTAACTTGTTCACAGTCAACCACAAAATGTGCTCGCACAGTTTTCACAATGCGACAAACAAAATCACAATCCCACTTTTTCTCTGCTTTCAGTTAAATCCATAACACGAGTACACTGTTCATGTATTTATTATTATTAAATATGGTTATGAAGCGAAGTAGTATTTTTTGAAGGACAGTTCTATTAAGGAATCCTTCGCTGCAAAAAAGTAATTGAAAAATATTATTAGTAAAATAATGCATCCATCATCATCCAAATTGATTTGTTGGAACAACTATTTTAAAAGCAACGAGCTCTGCTAAAATGTTGGCTTCAATAAAAATGAAAATAAAACAATCTTCGTGTGTGTGTGCATGTATTTGTATTTCAATCAGAGAAATTAACATCTATTCTAATCTAGCCGAGAGGTTGTAGCTGTTGAGATTTGTGACACTTGATATTATTATCATTTGAATTAAATCGGCCGTGATAAAAAGCCAACGCTTACACTATTATATAATTAATATAAATTATATGGAAACAGTATCTATCTCTGTTTCCAATGTTGGCATGTAATGACCTTAATTACTAATTGTGTGAGAGCTATTCCAACAATAGTTGCTCTGTAATTTGCTGAGCACGTGTTTCACGCTGACTGTTTATTTTTATTGACTTAACAACAGAGTCTCCTCTTACCAATTTTTTTCCGGGTGCTCTCGGAAAAGATAAGCTTTGTGCCTTTCTTTTTTTGCACAAACAATGTATGGTTTCATATGACACACCGAAACTATCAACTTTCAAGGTAAAGCGTGTCTTGCGGCAAATTCATTTGATAATGATTGCTCCAAGTACTATTTCAGCTTTCAATTGCTCTTCCTTTATATCTACTCGAAAAAAAACAGAGGAATTTAATCCTCCTTTTGCCATTTATATTTTTATATTCTGGGAATGCTATATCACAGCAACGATTCGCTTTTACTCCTTCGCCTCTCGTCGTACACACATACACATTCACAGAGTCAAACTGGTACTAAAGTAAAATGCAAAAATAAATTAATCGTGGTTGCACTTCTTTGGTCTTCTTGCCACCTGTCTGTCTGTGATTTTCTTTCACGAGTAAAGAGAAGTGATACTAGAATTGCAACTTTTTTTATAGTATCAACATGATCGCTGCTGCTAGCACATTGAAGTGATTATGTGCAAGCATGTAGACAATTTCCCATGTAAAAGCAGAGACTATGTATATGTAAGTGTGTGTGTCCTGGTCTCGGGCACGATGTGTGATGGTGTGTTTGTGTGGAGTAGTGGAGGAGATTGTACACATCTTTTTATGTGCATGCACGAAAACTCTCTGTTCTTTTTTCCCTTTTCACGAGAAAACCTGAAACCTCCAACAAATGGATTCACATAGTCTGCCTGCTCGCTCTCGTGTGTATACGACATAATAATATAATATTATCCCTCGCTAAGTAAAAGAGTCCTGCATTTCGATAAGATTATCCTTCCCTTGTGCAATGACGTTGTTGATAAAAACCACGTATATGAGTATGGCATGCATGAAGGTATGAGAAGCGGAGAGAGAATAACGTGAAAACAACAATAGGGCAACAAACAGAGTGGATATGCCTAAGTCAAGTCAATGTGTCTACGAGTGTGTGTGGTGGACTGTGGACATTCTGCTTACTTACTACATGTATGTATGTATATTTTTATTTGAGGCACACTCAAGAGCAAAAGCTAAAAAGCCCAAAACAAAACAACAGCACAAGTAGTTGCACTCATAATGGATATGATCGGGAGAAGAGAAGAAAAGACCCAAAGTAGTCGTAGCTGCTGTTATGCATTTGAGTTGAGTAATAATTTTGTAGCTTTGGTACGGATACCTCTCTCGTTCACCCTTCTCTTTCAATTTATGATTGCGTTGTAAAAAAGGTACTCCACCAACTTACTACAACAAAACTGAACCAACCAACCTTTTTTGCTGCTGCTGCTGCCGAGAAGAACAAGTGTGTCTATAGCCCTCTGCTTGCTACTACTGACTGCCTGTTCATCTCAAGTGGTTGAAATCCTTAACTGGACTGAGAGCAGGAACCACTTTTCACGAGGGCAAAGTTGCCTTCTCTCATGTTGGGCTCTGATGAATTTTCACGTTAAAAAGCATGGCAAAGATATGCTTACCTTGCTTGCCTAGCCTGCTCAAACAAGGCATTCAATATAATAATCTGACCAAACCAAACCAAGTAGCATTGACTGCAGCATAGGCCATCATGTCATGCACACACATTCTCCCAAGAGACCGTGCATGATACATAATACAACTTTGTTCTTTGAAAAGAACGGAGGAATGGAAACTTGGTCTATGAATAAAGATGTGTTTGTCTGTTCGTCAGTCTGAATGTCACCAATGTCACCGTTGTTACTCAGATAAGAGAAAAGCGTTTGCAAGAAAGAGGTGTTGAGTATGGCGTTCATGTGCCAGAGCTAATAATCACTTACTCCATAATAACGCTACTACATTCACATTAAATAAAGAAAGTTATAGTGTCTATGAATTTTATATGTAACCACGTCATTATCTTCATACAAATCATTAAAAACGGATTGCAGCGTATTGTGTAAAGACACGTCTTCTTATTTCACTAAACAATGAAGGTAGTAAAATTTTGCAAATGTGAATCACAATTTCTGCCATTGTTAACGCTGCCAACATAGTTCGTTTTTCTTAGAAATTTGCCGACTGCATGCTCGGTAAAAGGTAGAATTGAGTACAGCGTAACGATATGAGGCCAAGACACATGAAAAAACGAAAGAAGTGCAAGCACACTGCTACATACATTTCGGATGATTTTATCAATGTCATACCCATACGAGTTAGTGTTGCTTGCTTTGCTGATACATGCGATTATGAACGTTACTCAGTGAATCAACAAACAAGTCCAGGCAGACCAAGTGTTGCCATTGTTGTGCCATGCGAGAGATTGTTATGTGTATCTGGTAGACTTGTTATCACAGAGCTACACATGAAAATCCAGTTGGACTACATAGGTCGTCGTAGTATCGAAGGCATGCATGCATGATGAAGTCTTGCCAGCCTAAAGATGTGCCTATGCACAAAAGTTCTTATAAGGATTACTACCTTGCCTTTTATTAGATTTTAAAAGAAAGAACAGGTATGGACGGTTGGTTGGTGGTGGTGACGATGAACTTGTACCAGCAGTAAGGTTAACAATTAAAAAGCAGAGTTGCCTAGCGCGTAGAGCCCAATGATATTGTTAGCCTCACAAGAAGAAAAATTTGGAGTATGACTGACTACGAGGATACGTAAGAAGGTTCACAGTTCAATGCAGTCAATGAGAGTTCCGTGAGTCCACTGCAGTGTAGGTATTGGTAACAATGCAAGCAGTGCGATCATCACGGACGGACGAATAGGTATATCTATGACACGATAATGCATGACCGAGATCATGAAGATCACAATAATATTGGTGATGATGGTGTGGCTAAATAGGTGTTTCATGGTCTTCTTCCTTGTTCAGTGGATGACACAGAAAGGTCTCTCCTTCTTCTTCCTATGTTCTTGTTTATTATCGCATCATGATGGCTTCTCCTAAAAAAGGCTCACAACAATCTACAACCATGTACATACAATCAGGTAAGTAGTACTGTTATGAGCGTGATTATTATAACATGAGACTTTTTTTACCATTTACTTCGTACAACAGTACATCTTTGACTCTCGGTCAGTCAGATTAGATTATATGGATGCACAGTGGATAATGATAGCGTTGCCATACAAGAACACGTAATCATAGCAATATCCTTTTAATTAGATACAATGAAATGAGCAAAGATTACATGCAGGTAAAAATTGGGCTGAGCATGAGTAATAGTAATAATGATAATACAACGTTGTTTGGCGTAATAATGGGAAGACAGACGTGCCCATGTATGAATAGGTACGAGTTTGGAAGTGGATAATGCCTACAAGATCGTGAAAATGGGCCTGCACTTGCGGCCGCAGGATTTGTGCAATGAAGGTGAACATGATGAAGAAGATGAGTGGTTACAAAGATGCTTACATTGGGTGTCGTGACGGTGACCGCTATTACTCTTTTTACATCTGAAGTCCTTTAAAATAGAAGCATATTTCTAGATGGCGGTAGTTAGGAGACTGGTGGATTTGTACAATTTGAATGAAAGCATGACTAACTAACTATACAAACTAACCATTGCCAAGAAAAATGGTATGAGTTGGTTTTTTCTCCGATATCATATATAGTTGGTAGTGTTCAGCAATTTTCAATGTTTTTGACCGATTGTAAGTCATTCAGATTCAGATTGATGTGCAAACATGAGCACATGAACATACGTACCTCGAGAGAAGTAAATTTCAAAGGACGTTTCAAAGGACAACTACATCCATTTATGTATATTTAAGATGAATCAGAATTGACCTATCCCAAAAAACGTATGACTTTACAAGTTAAGTATACTCTAAAGGTATGTTAGAAATACTATATATAATTAATCGATTTTTGCATTGGATGAAACACGCAATAATGTTAGCGAAAGAAAAGCAAACATAGGCAAAAGTAAAATATGTATATATGTAGAATGTATAATTCACTGTAATGCCACGATTGTAAACGCCATCAAATGTGGTCATTGGCGTGCTATTACACACTATGAGTTTTGAGTTTGCTTACCAAAACAGTGAAGGAGAATCCGAGAGAGCATGGTGAACGGTTGACGGTGAAGCACATAAAACTTCCGCTGTTAGCTGTCAGTAATCTGGCTAGGCTGTTACTCCATAAAAAATTGACAAGGTGGATGATGAATTATTATGAAATATTGCATAGTATCGATGAAGTTACGCCTAAATTCTAAAATTGATGCTGGTGATGAATTATAAACTACGTATGCTTAAGATTACAGGAGTTTAACAAAAATGACTTGTAGTTTGCTCGTTCCCTTGTTTAAGTAAAGCATTTCCAACCGTAAAATAATGTGGGACAAAGTTCTGAGAAGTAGTTAACTAAACACATATACTTTTATTGCATGATCATTGACCATCAATATTATTCGCGTTAATCAATCAGTTGTATAAAATGAAACAAAAGAAGTAATTATCTACACAATTGCACTTCATTGTGTTAAAACCATAAATGTGTCATGAAAAGAGTAGAAATATTCAATAAATGGAACAGAATTATAAAAGTAAAATATATGTAAGTACGACATTCACCAATATCAACGGCCAAAATTTAAGGCATTGTTTAATGACACGAAGTTGGATTTCATGTCAATAATGTCATGTCATCAAGTACGGGCTTCTTCCTCCAATTCATCCTCATTCTCTTCCCAAATAGTTTCCATGGGGGTGTAGCCATCCCCGTCCTCTTCCTGCTCTTCGTCGTCGACGAATCTATAAAACACCCGGATTCAGTAATTTTAAATAAAGATCGAAATCACTATGCAATTCATACAATTTTGCAACATGAGATGAGATATTCATATCTACATAACTGCAAGTATATTATATCTTAAAGTATAAAGCTTATATTAATTAGGCATACCCAGAATAATCAACATCGTGGCTCTCGAGAAGCGTTTGTAAATCCCCAATTGCCTTTCCACAACGTTTCTGATAAAATGACACAATATTAACCATGAAATTATTAGACTTTTCCCATAGTACAAAAAATGTACACCAGGTGCATAATGTGAGTGCATAAAAAATCTTACAAGTGGATAATCACCAGAGCGGACTCCCTCAAGTCCGCTCGTCGGAATTCCATTGTCATTAGGTGGTGGCGGTTTTGCCACCAAGACCACTGACGAAAGCATTATCTTTTGACATTGCTTCATAAGCGATGCCGAAGCAGTACCGCACTGAGAAGACGGAATGCACACTCCTCGCTCCGCTGTAGCCGCTGCAGCAGCAACCGCAACTTTAGCAAGCTGAGCCTCGTTGAATATTCCAAAAAAGTCCTGTCTCAAAGGAGCTTTTGCATGTGACAAAAACAAAAGACAGTAAACAAAAATATATCAGAATAAATGTCAGATTTGAAATCTGAGATTTCAAAGTTCTGTAACTCAACTCATAATGTGTTTGTTACATAGTCATATAGGCGTCTGAAAATCACACCCACGCGGATCTGGTATCTAGATCTAGATATACATTGATTCTTACCTGACGTTAATGGTCCTCCTTTGAGTTCAGCTGGCTTAGTTTGGGTTTCCTCGACGCTTGCATTCTTAGCCTTCTTGGAGGCATCCTTTACGAAAGGAGACTTTCCCCTTAAGAAGAGGCAGTTCTTCAGGTACATGAAATTTGTGAAAAAGAGGAAAGTGAGACGCATGGTAAAATTCTTGCGCTAAGCAAGCATCATATAAATGACAATCTAGGCTTTTCGCGTTACTCATTATTACTATACCCTGAAAAATTATGCTAGCTATTTTTTGCCATTGCAATTCTTTTAAGTAGTTGTTGTATGTAACTTGAGAGTAATAATGTCTTCAAGTTTATCTGTCTGTCATCGACAAGGCTGAGATGGCCCCATTTGAAAAAGTCGAATGAAAAGAGTTTGAAGCTTTATATGTATATTCAAGTATAAAATAAAAATTCGACCAGGGCAGGGGTAAACTGCACAATTGTCCACAGAACAAATCGTAAAATTGCATATAAAATTATACAAAAGTTTTTTTACATGACCGAAAGATAATTCTCTATCAATCGGGAAATAGTGTAGTGCTTGCGTCTGTGTTTCGCTGCAGTGAAAATTTTATATTGCATGTGGTGTTGCTATTAGTTTAGGTGGCTTCTTTTTGAACTACGATGTTGCCATTCTTGACTTCTACTTACATACCTAAATATCTCTTTGCATTACCTAATTTAGATGAAGATGCATCAAGATTTACCATAATGTATGACATATTAATCGCCATTTTGCTTTTATTACCTGAGTGAGTTTCGCCAATACCTCCATTTGACTGATTTCTTCGCTTCTCGAGGTGCTAAGACTATTCTGCTGTAATAATATTACACACAAAATAGTGCAATTAGCAAAATAACATAGGAAAATATCATCATCTCCTAGCAACGAGTAGAAGAATGTGGCAAAAATCAAATAATACCATGATGGCTTGGCTTTCAGTTCAACGCGAGTATTGAAAATTAGGCGTCTAACTTACCTCCTGGAGGAAATGATCTGCAAAACTTGTTCATTCAAGGCAAATGTTAAAAACTCATTTATTTTAAAGTACTATTCAATGATGAAGTGTATAAAGTGAGCACTAAAACTGACTGACTTGCGTCTGGCTTGGTCACACTTCCTTTTACTGGACTGGAAATGGCGAATGTCGTGAAATAAATGGCTATATAACAATACAACACACACACACAATCAAGATATCATTAATTAAGAATGTTACATTAGGATCTGTGTCTATGCATACTTAAATGCAGCTTAAATACACGCCTGCCTATTTTACGCTAGTTATGCAACATGATGTTGTTAAGTGTGTACATAATAGCATTATTAAACGGGTCGAAAAAATGTCTAATTCTGTATTCATACTTGCAATTTGTTTTAACACGACCAAATTGGCATCTCTGAAAAATAGCAGTATGTCTGTCAATGTACATCGTCTCGTTGCTAATATCATACGCCTTATTAGCATAGTTTACAAGCTTGTCGGATCGGAACCATCTTGGGAAACTTTTCTTCGTTTTATTCAGTAATACAAGTCTATGCAATGCAGTTAAATACAAGCAACATCCCTACGAGAAAGAAATAAGACACATGCTACTTTTTATGACTCCAACCGAAATGCTTTTCTTTCCATGACAATGGTAGCTTCCTCGTTTGATTTGCAAGAAATTACTGCGAAGAAGGGTTCATAGTTCATATTTTGGTGCAGCTGCAAGTTTCGTCATTCGTATGTGCTAAGCAAAAGTAGGTTATTATCTGTATCACTTTTTACTACAGTAGATAATGTTTTTCATGTAGTGTTACTACGTTCACTTTCCGTGGCGTCTATTTTTTAACTACACTTGATGCTATGCTTGTGGTAAACGAAGAAAATTGGTTGACATCTCCTCCTCCTAGTGCTGGTAAATTAGAACTGGAGTATGTACACATCTTTATCAGTTCAATTGACATTTCTGCGCCGAGATGAAATGAGTCATTCATGTCTCAAATTCTAAAATTCCAGCTCGATTTAATATAAATTGAGCCTCGTTTATGTATATGAGCCACAAACAACATTATATACTTAAGCATTTTTTAATTTGAATTTCACTTACTTCCAGATAGTATGAAATTTGTTCACTTCGGAGGCAGTTGAGGTACAAAATTCTACACAATCCACTAGATATAGTGTACTAATGGGAAGTGGAAATGTAGGTAGGAATGTAGTTAAATCTGATTTTCACATTGAAAATTGGAATCGGCTATGGTAATGAGACGGATAGATTCTTGAGTTTGGTGACGCTAACGTGAGGGAAGACTATTTCGTATTTATGCCGGTTGCAAAAAAATCTAGGACTCAGAAATAACAAAACCTCTAAGGCAAAATACTCTGGTTCTATTTTCGGTGATTAATAATAAATGGGAAATTCTTTGACTCTGACGTCTGCAATATCTGTTATCATGGTATGGGGTTCGGGATATATTGCTCTTAATACAAGAAGGGGTCGCATATTGTATTTTAAGACCTTGTAAAAATTACAAAATAACGAAATCAATGCAATGTTGTAAGCAAGTAACCGAGAAAGCCGAAATTTTAAAATTGAAAATTTCTTAAAAGTGTATTTGTGAAGAACCGATACTGTTTCAGGACAAGTTAAGCAGAATAAAGAAAACCGGCAAGACCGCCTACTAACTTGAAATGAATTATGAACTGCTGATGCTGATTTTTCATTTTTGATGATACATAATAATTAGAGTTTCGGCTTTAATTTCGAAACCAGATCGTTTGCAACGGTAAATGTTGGCAAGCATTCACTGAAGCACGGAAGCAACTGTTCGAAACCATAAGTACATTGCATTATCCGGATTTTAAACATTTAAAATTGTCAACATTTCTGGATTAGACAGTTACTTCTGACTTAGGTATTTGCACTTTGGAACAGGTATTCTTTCAAAAATTACGAAAATGTCATTACGGTGGCGAATTGTTTTAAATGACACTCGTCGAGGTTGGACCGATATGTCTCAAATAGCAAATTCTGTCGGCGAAAAGAGAGGTTGGATATATAAAAATGATTTGGGAGTTATGAGGGTGACGGACCTACGGAGAAACAGACACACTCATATATTCTCATTTTGGTGACTTAACTTTCTGTTCTTTATAAATAAGATATTGGTTTTTACTAATCGTAACAAACTCATTCATCAGAAAATTGAATAGCTTAATTTAGCCTTCAGGATAATTCAAGTTCGTGGATACGAAAGGATAACTTCAATTTGAAATGAGAACTACAGTAATGTCTTTTCTATTTGTATACGACACCATAATATTCCATCTTGGGAAAACGTTCATTAATAAAGTATATTATATCATTTAATGATGAAAATTGTCCCATAAGCATAATATGCACTTCCCCATGAGAATTAAGTTTTTTACCAATTACCATAGGGGGAGTTTATCTAGTGTAACAGCGGTGGAAACGAAAGAACTTCACGCAGTATATTTATTGAACCTTTTGGGGAGTACCCAGTTGGGAAAAATATATAAATGAATGAGAGTCCAATATATTATAGCATTCATTTTTAAAATTGGAAATGGTATCTGAGAATAGATTTCGTCGAGAAAGATGTTTGAATATTAATACTAAAAGCAAGACATACTAAAAGTATATTGGTATTAGTATTAGTCACAGTAATCATAATGATAAAGGTTATCAATGTTGCATTGATTTAGCTCTATTGACTTGAGTTTCCAATAAACCAACCACATTCTTGGCAATTCATAGACATTATATGGAATTGCTCATGTTGCCCCAATCTCAGTATTCGACATGGCACAGGTATTTACGTATACTATAGCAAATTACTATTAGCAATCAATCAAATCTAAATTATTAGCTCATTTCACGGATATTTTATGCCAAGTGTAAATACCTGAAGGGAACACCGCCCTTGGGCATCTCTACTGTAGATTATATTGGAGGAACCCATTGAATTAATATTTCAACCAAACTACACTACATAATTTGGCAACTAATGGGGCTGCAACAAACTAAGTACCTAGGACATTGACACTACTCATAGCAAATTGCGAACAATCGAATCCTGCCTACCAGTTGATACACATCGAATAATACTGCCAACAACGACAACAAAGCTCCATGATTATTTCCATGCATGCTATGTATTTACATAGTAGGTATTTACTTTATGACAAATCAATGCGATGATGCAGAATAAATCAAACGGTCAGCCAGTCAGTCAATGATTTGGTCAAAATCTTTGAACAATGGCATGCATTGATGATGACGATAATAATAATATTATTGACGTCATAAATCCAGATTAAGAAAATCGAAGCGTCTACGTATTTTACAGAGAGCTCAGAAAAATACATCTCTTCACACGGACTCCTTTCCTGTCACAAATCACAACAATCCACGTGTTTTTAGACGTGTAAAGGCGTTCTTTGTTGTCGTTTTCATAATTTGACTTGCATCAGCCTTGCAGCCGATGCTGTTGCAAGCAAGCTAGCAAGCAGATTAGGAGATACAGCAACACAGATATTATTATGTTTATGATGAGTTGACTCGAAGATCGCTCACGTCCGTACGTCACACACTGCTCATCTACGTTGGTGACCGACCACCGACCAACTTCGCCACAGCTGACGAGCAGAAAACATTGCAACTCTCTTCTCGCTTGTTCCTCACGTCCTCAGCCTTCTTCCCTCGACTCAGCAAAGCAGCAATTACGCTCGTCCGACGCTGATTATAACTGCATTCGTTTCGTTTCGTTGTTTTAGTTGACGACAATCATTAGATTAGATCAGAACAAACGGAAGATAATATATAACATGTACTCATAATAACCACCACACACAAATCGCTTGGAATACTGGCTTAAATGGATTGAAGAGAGGAAAGTGAGAAGAAATTAAGATCAACCAACTGATTAGTTTAGTTAGTTTGTAGTTTAATAGTTTTAATTTGCTACTTGTATTCTAATAACATCTTGGTGGTGGCGGTGCAGTTGGTGCAATTGTGTCACCTTTATCGTGATTTGAGGAACGTAATAGATTATTGAACACGGAGATTGGTCAGTGAATTACGACATTTAAAAGTAAGTTTTTATTATTATTTTTATGCGTATTATACGAAGTGACCGTATGGTTAGCTGGATGTGATGAGTCATAGTTTCAGTTCATCGACTGTCTGCTGATTGGTTCTTCTTTGTAACTTTAGAGCTAGTGTTATCAGTGATTATCATGATAGTCTCTGAAAACATTATCATTTTTTGTAGCTGTTTATAGAAATAAGTAATAATATGTAGTGAAAAGAAAATTATGTCAGAAACGCGTAACATTCTGATGGGTTACCGTCGCGGAGTTTACAACACGTCGATTTTGTGTTTCTGACTTTACAATTCATTGTTATTTTAGTTTTAGTACCATGTCCATTCTCATTTGAACTGAATAAGTAAATGATATACTACTCGTGAACAGATTGACAATATTTCCTTCCAGTGGTTTGGCTTAACCAAACATGTAGTTAATTTTACTATTTGATATTAATATAATATTTTTATTTGTTTTCAGCAACGGCAACACCTAAGAGGGCGTAAACTGACAAACATGGGGAAAGCAGTTTATGTCTTTTTGGTCCTACAACTTTTCAGTTGCAGTTTAGCATGGGGTTGGGGTATGTGCTTTTTTTATCTACTGCCTTTTAAATTAAATTATCATAATATCAATTCTTTATAACAGTATATACGTGAGGTAATTATATTCTTTGCACGAATTGTTAAGGTGGCGGTGAGAAGGTGAGGCTCGCGGATATAAAAGTACTGACTTTAAAACATGGATCCATGACCACCGGACGTCGATCAAGTCCGGTACCACAATTAAAATGCGTTGGTGGTAGCGCAAGATGTGAGTTTACTCCAAGAGTGGTCCAATGCTATAATAAAGGGAGTGATGGATACGATGCCCAGGTATTTGCTAATTAATTTAATTACACGGATGCACCCTAATTCATTTAAAAAATATACTAAATGACAATTTATTTGTTGTTGAAATTTTAAAGTGGGAATGCAAATCAGACATGGATAATGCATATCGGTTTGGAGATATATCTGTGACTTGTGAAGGTTACGACTACCCTGATGATCCCTATGTACTGAAAGGGTCCTGTGGCGTAAGTTTCCTTCAGCTGTTAAAAATAATATTACTGGTGACGGATCTGCAATATTGATTTCATGATTTTTTAGCTCGAATATACAATTGACCTGACAAAGGAAGGAATGCATAATTCGCAATATTCGCAAGATCATAACTACTATGGAGGTGGCGGAGGAGGGCCTGAATACGGCTGGAAATCAAATTTATATCAGAAGCCTAGCAACAAAAGCGATTTCATAACTAACTTAGCTTGTGGAGCTGTTGTAGTTGTAATAGTATATGCGATATACAAAACCTGCATCTCACCCACTGAAGAAACTCGCCAAAGAAGGTTTGAATAAAAATCATCGTCGATAAAAAAATATGAATGTCTAATTAATAATGATATTACATGACCATATTATTACTGCCTTGCAGTTCAACAAACGACGATTATCACGGCCGAGGTCCAGGAACTTCACCTCCTCCTCCTGGATTCCGGTCTGACTATTATTCGGGATCCGGTGGAGATACAGGATTCTCTGGGGGAAGCTACGGTGATTCATGTGGTGCTAGCGCTAACCGTGGAACAGGAACAGGCACTTCCGGAATGGGTCGTAATGCAGGTGGATTTTGGACTGGTGCTGCGGCAGGTGGATTGCTTGGATACATGTTTGGCAACCGAGGGTATATTTCTATTCCTTTATAAATTAACGATAGTGACTTGCTTTGCTTAAAAAACTGGTTGAACTAATTTCGAACAAATGTGCTTCTTGTTTTCTTTTACAGTAATGGCAGCACCCATTATGGTGGAACAACCTACCGGGCTCGTCCATCCACAAGTGGGTTTTCATCAGGGTATTCATCTGGTGGTGGATGGGGTAGTGGCTTTTCATCAGGATCTTCATCTGGATCCAGGTCGTCATCAGGTTTTGGCGGTACTTCCCGTCGATAAACTTAATGAGTACTCGTGGAAGCTGTACTTTCTAGTCGGTCAGGCGTTACCCATTTTGATACAAAAAATAGAAATTAATATCCCTATCAACAAATCAAATTCTTTGTCATCATGTAAATAAATCGGTATTATAAGTGAATGAACAAAAAATAAACGCTTTCAAGCCAATGAACCACTATATAGGTGATAATGAATGCAATTTTTTATAACTGGTCTTTAAAAATGGAGTTTAGATGTTTGATCGTATCGTATGGTTGCGTGAAAATAAGCAAGTTAGTATTTAATAATTAATGTTTACAGAATGTAGCATAAATGAGATTTTATTTATGCACTATTTATTGTCAGTGCTATTGTTACTTAAGTCTAACGATATTTTAGCCATTGTTATAATTTATAACTTATTATTAGTGTGTATTTGTTGTAAGTTATTACAGTAAATACTTAGGTTGTGTAAGTGAACCTTTTGTACATATTGGATTTCAGATTTCTGGCGCACAAATATGTTCTATAATAAGCTTTGTTACAAAAAATACATATAACTTATTACTACAGTAATCCTTCTGTTTCTGCAAAGTACTATTTCTGCATGTAATTAATTTTACAGGTTGACCATTTAAATTAAAACCATGCCTACTTCACATCAATTAATTTTAGAATGGCGTACATAAGTTCTCGTCACTCACAATTCCAAGTATTTAGCAGTCTCCAATGGTAAAGTCTTTGCCGATGGACATTATGTGTATATACTTAAAGCATGGTTATTGGAAGGGGTAATGTGAAACTTACTTGGACGAGTGGGTTTTTGCTTTACCAAGTAAATCAAAAAATAAGTATCCATGCATGCGCTTCATTTCTTAGAAATGTGGCGATTCTTTATTTAGAAACATTTACTATTTAATGGTCTTGCTCATGTTGAACTGTAACGGCAAGGTTTCAGTCATATCTTCAGTCAGATACCACAATCCATCATTAGATCATCGTTGAAGGTTAATTCCATTTTTGCAAACTTATAATTTCACTATGTAGTACAGCATGGGACCGTTGGGAAAATGATTTGTAAACATCTATTCGCATTTGACATGGTCGAAAACCCTTGTCATGAAAGTATATTCCACGACATATATTGTACGCATCTATGTATTTAATTGTATGAAATTTTGTGAATATTGAAGAACAAATTAGTAATCATAAACCGTGCAATTCGCGACATTTTCACGTGCAAACATCACGTTTCATTACTTTGTTTTACGGCTTTTTACTCAATTGAATGTCTAGCTCCTCACACTTTTAGATGCTATCATTACTATGCCAGTGGTAAAATATTAATTACCATTTAATTAAAAAAGCCAACCCATGTAAAACCAATTGTTGATTTGGATTTTATGTTCGTTGTTTCGTTAGTACTGGATGACTACTAAGATAATAAAGCAGCAGGGGCCACATTATTGTATTAGCTACGATAACACTCTCGCGTCACTTTTGTCGTGGATCTGTTAGTTGAAATGACACCTTTAAAATATTTATTGTTTTGTATGAGGAGAGATAAACTTTTGTCCTCTAAAATATCGATAAACAAACATCTACTTGAGTACAATAGAAAGCACATTGACGCAGCTAACCCATTCTTTTTACTAAGTAAGTTAGTCACTAGGACTAGCTAGAAAGTCATGTTTTGAGCTGTCACAAATCAACTACATAATAATATCAGGCATATCATTTATTGTACATATATCATGAATCATGAGATGATGTCTTGTATAAGTTGCATTGTGTCGAATATTTGTGAAACGTCACGCTTTTATTGAGTCTGCATGCGGAAGAGACATACAACATCCATCGGCATGTGTGTGAATATTGAATAAGATTGAAAATGTTATAAAGTACGCTGAGCTGGATTTGTCTGATGTACCCAAAATGTAGTGCGACTGTTTGCACATACATTCTCGCATTTCACCTTACATGCATGTATCCTAAGATCATCCTAAAAAAAATCCTTGTCAAAATTTACGCGTTCATTGAGAGTTTACCATTTGGACCAGCTTTTCTGCTTTGTGTGCACATGTGAGAGAGTGCTCACGTCTCTGTGATTGTTTTGAGTTTTAATCAGCCTTCGAAAAGCATTTAAGGTCACATCATAACAAGCAACGCGTTTCAGATTTTACTATGGACTCCAGCATAGAGTTGCGCTCATCATCATCAGTGGAGCAGCGTAAAAGAACTCTTTTCATTCGAGACAAATATTTCGGATTAAGCACGAGACAGCTCACTTTTTTGCTCACGTATGGAATCTACAATATTTTCAGAGGCGTGTTCATTTTGATAGCAGGACCTTTTTACCCACCCGAGGTTACTTTCTTGTTTTATTATAACTAAGCTAAGAAATGATTTTTACCGTCATTCTCCTCGTGTATATTTGCCATATAAAGTATTAAAGTATGAATATACATGAGCATTATGAAACAATTTCATTTGCCATGCAAATTTCAAGTGTAAAATAGTTCTGACAATATTTCATTCAGGCGAAGGATCGAGGTATTGGCACATCCACATTAGGATTCGTTTTTGGAGCTTATGATTTTGCAACCTTTCTGTCGTCGCTTTTCTACGGTAAATTCTTTGTAAGTGATTTGTTTTGTACTAAAATCTAACCTTTGCATTTATTACCAACTTCAACTTTTTATATAATGAATTAAAATATGTCTGCGAATGAAAATCTCACTAATTGGATTACACCTCACTGCACCAGTTGCACTCATCATCAAATAATTGTTGATGTCTGACTGGCTTACTGAAATCATGTAGTCCAATATCTGGAATTGTGTATACCATACCCCCTATATACATATAGATATATTATACTGGAACCATGTTTCAGTTAACCAAGTGATTACATGCTGACAGAGATAGATAAACCGCGGTTAAAAGTTCAATGTAATTAGACTACCAAATAATAGTAACCAGATAACCGATAACCCCTTTCCCTCTTCTGAGAGCCACTATATATCCATCATCCAATTAGCTTACAATGTTTTAGTACAGAACAGCATCTTTATTAATGGGATGCAGGGGAAGCACATGTTTGTTTAAAAATGCCTCATCGACAAGTAAAAAAGTGGTTAGCTATTTTATCATTCATCACACTACCACGACCATGTACTTTACATCAGTAGTTTTAGCAGTGCTCATTATACTCTGAGGTATCCAATCCTAACGTAGCCAACGATTCTCTCAAATCACACACATGGAATCGTGGCAAGCATGTTTCTAGTGTGATCTGCACAAAGTACATGCAAAGATAGGTAACCAAGTTTTTTGTCACTTTCCTCGTTATCTCTTGCACTGTAGCGTCGTAGAACAAGTAGAATAAGTAGAAGCTTCTGACCCTGCAGTAGAAACAACGACGAATGAATGACTAGAATAAAAACGACCAAACCGGCATTTTCTGTATGTATATTAAGTACATACTTTCTGTTACACGTTCAAATTGACGCCGGTATGGAACGTAACTAAACAAAGTAAGTATGCTTCTGAAACAGCATAGCCACTTGAAAGTAAAAATTAACAAAAATCTGCTGGATTCAACTAACATAGTTGTGGCTACAGTTGTGGCTACTGTTGCATGAAACAATGTGTAAAAGTAATTGGAATGTGGAAATTGGTGGACCAAGTTCCAATGAAATGACTTTGATATCAATGATTTTTTTGAACTTTGGTATACAGATCCCTAAATTTGGACCGCACCGTGTTATCATATTTTCGGCATTTAATACCACCATTTGTGCCGCTTTGTTCGGGTAAATGAAAATCCCATGGGAAAGCAATCAGATTTCAGTTTCATTTCACAATGCAACATTTACATATGTGAAGATTTGATTGATTAAATTTTCAGTTGTCTTGGATTCATACAGGACAAAACAAGCTTTCTAGTTTGTTCTTTTGCATTGAGATTAATCGGGGGAGCAGGAGATGCGGGCTTTTATCCGTCAGCCTTTACAGTATTTGCATACGAATTCCCAGCGTTGGTTTCAACTACAGTTGTAAGAATGTTGATACATTATGGTGGTTATCGTACATGTGTACATTTGAGAATGTTAGCAAACTTTGTGCAAATGTGTAATATTTTTAACATGATTTTTTTTGCATTTACTCATCAGGGCTTATTTGAAGTTTGCTTTGGAATTGGTGCGATATTTGGACCAATCGCATGTGGACCTTTAGTTGATGTATAAATATTAAATGATCTCTCTCATTACTTATTCATTCATTTACTTTTTATTCCCGTCATATCTTCCCACCTGTTTATTTACCTTGCAAATAACTCATCCGTTTGAAATCGATTTCCTTTCCAAGTCAATAGGTTTCGAGTGGACGTACATCTCCGTGGCCGGGTGCCTTCTTCTCTCCGCCATTCTCATCCTGCTCGTTACTCCAAAGCCTCATCATGAAAGACAGGCAGATCCACCCATTGACATCACCACAAATTGTAGCACCTCGCCGCAGAATTTGGACTGTGCACCGATGAAGCAGCCAGATTACGGATTTTTCCAGCTATTGAAAATGCCAGCGATTTACTACGCCATTTTCAGCTTGTTCTCTACAGCAGCCAGCATCGGTTTTATTACCGGCACTTTAGAAGCTCATCTTGAACAGGTAAATACGTAAACATTATCCCAACTGCTTGTGCCGTGTGCGTACGTCCGTGTCCCACAATCATCTTCATTGTCACCAATTCAATCTCTTACTTCACCTCATAAAATGTACTACGTGCTTGAGATACGAATCAATTTTTCCACTAACAACTTTTTGCACGTCGAGTCGACACACAGTGAGAAGCATAGTCCACTCAACCAGCAGCAAGCCAACAGCTCCTTGTGCCTTGTTTGTTTGTGTACCTTTCTTGTTGATGCTCATATTCCATCTAATCTAATCTTTCAAAAACTATTTTACTACTTCCTGTACCACATGACTAGTACGTACGTCGTCGTCGTTTCCTTCTACTACCACTACTACTTTTCCTTTTCCAAGCCCCAGGGTTTTTTTGCAGATCATTTAATAGGGTCGTTGATGGTAAATGGTTGGTTATGAGGACAAGGATGACGACGATGATCATGGCGCTTATAATCATACACACATGTAATCGGTTTTGCTTTCACCATGACGAGCTGTACATGTCTCTTCCCCTTATACTCTCCTATTTTGCTGGCTTTACGGCTAATCCAAATCCAGAGAAAAATAGTATCGCAACCCCACACAGCCAAAAGCGGATAGTCCATTTCTCCATTCTGCACACACATGAGCATTGACGAGAGGGATTGTTAGCAAAAAGCTTAGAATTTCATGTTTACGATGGTTGAGTAAGCAATTCGCACTGAGCAATAAAGTTTATTTGTCGACCGACGTAGTTTCATTGTTAGTTTGCAACGATGATTATAAAGAGATTGAGGTTTTTCCTTCCCAACTGGTACCACTGCCCTTCACTTTTCTCTAGTCCAAAACAACTAACAACCATAATGAATCATCCATACGTGTGCTCACTCAAAGTGCTTTCCTTGCATAAAGTATTGTTACAGACAAACGCTTTGATAAACCACGATTTCCAACCTACATTACACAAAAATGCGCATCCCCTTTTCCTGCTCACTTTCCTCTTCTCTGGAAATGCTGCTTTCGCCTGGTGTACGCATTTATGCAAGTATGAACAGAGATCTCTCCCATTGCGTAACAATGCATACAAAATGGTGGCATTTGGCAGAATCAAAAAACTTCCTGAGCATATTTTTATAATGCAAATGGGTCTAATTTTTTAATGTGAAAAGCACTCCTATTTACACTGTAGTGACAATCATTCAGAGACTATTTCCATTTATGTATATATGTACCGCGTATGTATTCACAATTAATGTTTCATGTATCAGCAGGAGTAATAAAATTACTGCTTTATGAACGATTACGTTCTGGGACAATTAAGGGCATAAAATGCTTTTTTTCGTGACGGTGGAGGGATTTTTAGTAGGAGGAGATGACTTTGAAATCACAAGAGAAATTCAAAAGTTAAGTTAGCGGAAAAAACACAAAGTATTTCCCAAGCGGACGCTCATAAAAATTTTCCGTTTTTAATGTCGTCGGATGCTGATTTGAATTCTTTATTTCATGAAACATGATATAATCACAGGCTAGTTTTGTAAATAAAGTTATTTTCGTTTCATATGGCGAAATTTCTTCCTACTTGTATGTAGGTATTTTGTTTTGAGATCTTGTCTGCTATCAAATTACAATGCAACTACATTATTCGCTTTCTCGGCAAGCAACGCTGAATGGTTGCGTTTATTTTTAGCACATTGGCGACGAGAGAAAACCTTGAAGATGTATAAACGGTTGCTGTTATTTTGATTGAAAATTGCTTTGATTTATTTCAGTTCAACTTGAGCTCCTTGCAGGTTGGAGCGGTTTTCAGTGTGACCACTGGAATTTACACTGTATGTAGCCCTATATGGGGCCAGGTTTCCGACAAGCTCGGCTTAAATAAAGTAATACTCATTGCTAGTGGATCATTGTTGGTTGCAATTGGCTTTGTTCTCCTTGGTCCATTGGATTTCGTTTCAAAGGAAAAGTATGACATCTTCATAAAATGATATTGCACGAGTTGATTGATCTCTATCAGTATTTATATTGAAATCAAGTATGCTTAGTTGTAGACTATTGTGAAATAGAGACTATTTTAAGTATAAAATTCTTTCGTGTTTTATTTGCAGCCTTCTCTGGTCCACTTTAGTGGGTCTTTGTTTACACGGTGTCGGAATTGGATCCTCAATCATGATTTTCTTCTCGTACGCATCAGAATCTGCAATGTAAGGAGAGATACTCGCTAAGGAATTTACAATTATTATTATTCGCTGTGCACTTTTTTCAATGTAGTCAGTAGTAATGGTGCAAGCACGACGAGGCAAGCAAATTAAGCACACCAGTAGCCGGCAATAAATCCAGAACATTTGTTGCCAGCGTGAGTTGTGTCACATAAAACGGAGAAGCTCACAAGACGTGTTTTACATTTTACTTGCATCAAATGCTCTAGATTTTTTTAAATTGCTAAATTGATTCATTTATATGATGTTCCTTTTTATATTATGCATTTATGCGCCATTATTAATATTTATTTTTTACAAAAAAATGTACTCTTAGAGCCTGTGGATTTCCAGACACAACTGCCACGTATGGACTCATTTCTAGTATTTTTACTTTAACATTCTCTCTGGGGAATGCCTTTGGACCAACTGTATCCGGACTTTTGTATGACGCTGTTGGCTTTAAAGACGCAACCTTAGTTATCGTCGGACTTTCTATTCTTGTGGTACAAATTTACTTGCATTTTTACAACTTGTACCGTTTATTCACGGAATCCTTTATGAAAATATGTACCACTTTTGAACCACACGCGCTACACACACACATTCCTTTTCCTTTGCAACCTTATGCTCTCCTTTGATTCAACTTTTAGTCAGTCAGTTAGTAAGTGGGTTGTACTTGCTGTTTTTTTTTTGTCGAGTCTGCAAATCCTATAAACGTATATTCCAATTTAACCCCCAGGATGTATAACATTTAGATTTATATGAGAAACTCCAGGTATTTATTTACATATGTTATTTTATCGCCATTCAGATATTCGCAGCAGGTCTCCTGCTTATGGTTACCAGGAAAAATCGTGCATCCTGAAAATAGCCAAGTCAGCAGCACAGTGGCATTCCTTTGTGTTGTTCGTCTCGTCAGATTCTTTCCATCATAGCAGCAGCAGCATCATTCCATCCAATCAACCGTTACAAGTTGCCATATATGTATGTATGTATGTTATTTCATCCGGTATTGGTTTTGCTCAACTATGAATGTTGCTATAGGCGTATATTATTTTATGTATGTATGATGTTTGTATTTTTAAGGAAAAATATTGTAAGTAATTTTAGTCCTCTCTGTGTACTTTTATTTTGTTTACAAACTCGTCATTTTCTTAATGCTACTCTGGATGTTAAACAATATTTTGTTGGATGATATGATGACAATAAGGACACTACAAAGAATACTAATCATGTATGCGCAGTAGGGCGCCCTATCACCTATTGTTCAAAATACGTTTGTCTTCTACTTTTAAGTTAATGATAGCTTCTATTACTGCATACCTATATCATCTCTCTAAAAGTATTATTTATTTCTAGCATCATTATTTAACAATAATAATATGAACACATGGTAGCTAGTTGGTTTGTGTGATAAGTAAGCTAAGCTGATACAGTCCGTATACTATCATTTTCAAGCTGTTTGTAACAACTAACTTGTATGAAGTTATTTTTCGCCTAATTAAGTTTGACAAAAGAATTGTGTTTCTACCTGAAATTTTGCTCTGCCATCCAGTCTGGAAGTTATATAAATACTTTTATATCATTGCCACGTGAGATCAATTTGCTGCATTGTGTTATTGCTACTGAAGGCCTGTAGATCATGCGCATCACTGTGATAATAAGGCTTCGTGGAAAACGTCAACACAATTACAATTACATATTATCATAGAAGGAACTCTTACCAATTTTTTAGAAGACGAACTGAATGTTGGATATATTCTACTAAGTACAAGCTTTAGAGTCCCTGCTCCATTGTTCACCGCATACAGTGAAAATTATAATGTAGATTTCTTAGGAGTAAAAAATGCATGTTTGATATTCTACTTACGCCTTTCCATTTACACTGGCATAAGATATCGATTGACCAGAGTTATCAGCCATAACTCGACATCACAGTACTCTTGTTCGATAGGGTCCTCGTTACTCTTGATATATCTTTACAGATAAACGTATTTGCTTTGTGGTCTAAACATCATTTTAAAAATTGTATTCCCTGTATTCGTTTCATAAAATATTTTTTTCAAGCTGTACACAAACTTGTCTTATCAATGCGCTTAAAATTGACGAATATGTTCGACTTTCCATTTTTCATGACTTTTTCATTCGATATCCCTGAAAATGTCATGGAAGCATGCATGACGCTCTAAATACTACATCACACACTTCCAGCCATTAGTACTCAACGATGAATCATCAAAGCGCCAACTGACGACGTTTCCTCCTTCGTGTCAGTTACAACTGTGCGCGGTACATGATAAAAATGCTCTCCGTATCGAAACCATTGCATAGGCCATATTTATTATGCTGTTGTAAGGAGAAGAATTGGAGTTTTCTCATGTAAGAACTGCTTTCCTTCCTTCCGTCATCGATTTCACACTAGCAGATTATGCAGTGAGTTCAGCTCTCGTTATG
The DNA here is from genome assembly GCA_004115045.4 of Sinella curviseta. NCBI lineage: Eukaryota > Metazoa > Arthropoda > Collembola > Entomobryomorpha > Entomobryidae > Sinella > Sinella curviseta. Next base: position 17,137,465 of record CM065489.1, on the reverse strand, counting down.
CTTTCACTGTCGTCACGATGATGATGCTTTGGTCGGTGAGGCGTCTCTGGGTTGTGTTGTTGTTTAAACAACAGCTATCAAAAACAACGGCGGTGGCAGAGCATCGATTCCATTCACACAATGGTTAACTATATGTGACAGGGCAGCCGTAGGGCAGCGAACTGGATGAATGAAAGTGCAAAAACTCTTGAAATTTTCACACTAAATTTGCACTTCCACAAATCATTGTTAAACGTCCACGACAAACGCATTGGTTGCTGTTTGGCTTAATACTGCAACACAACACTATCCTTCCTCTGTTAGTGACTTGACTTTATGGTCAATATGAAAATGTGTTTTGTACAAATAGCCAACAAGCAACGGTATATGAGTGGTGACGAAAGGTTGAATGATGCAGCTTCCGTTGAAGGAATCGAGTTGAGTTACTACAACATGAAATCCAATACATCATGCACTGGTACTGTTATCATGCGAATCCTCCCACAGCAAATAAATTGGCTTTCCTTTCACTATATAAGAGAAAGTGTGTAGACGTGTCAGAAACACAATAAAGGTGAAATATGATGGAGGAATGAGGAATCATCCCATCACTTCTCTCTTTATATATCTTTAATATAACATAATATGCCGTGTCGTGAGTATTTACTTAAGCACGGCAACAGTGCTGCGACAGCACAGTCCAAAAATACCTTCGACGACATTTTGAAGATTGAAATGATGAGGATAACTCGGCTGACATGTCTTGAACGTACAAAAATTACTGCTGTGCTAATAATCTCAGGTATCTCATCTTGGCATTGGACCTCTAGTTTTGCCTTGAAAACAGAAATGGCCTTCCGGCAGTAAGAACACTTTTTCTTCTCGACCCCTAATGGCAGTTAAAGCTGAGGTTTACAATACAGCCTACATGACTTAACCGGTGAAATGTGAAAGAAATGTCTGAACTTGGCACGTAGTGGACGCATGCATGCAGTTGTTGTTGTTATTGTCTGCTAATGGCCATGTGATGATAATCATAGCACGTGCCCAGGCTTACAGTCTCTAGAAACAGTACTGCACAGTACAATGTGATCAGTGATGCTGCATATTATATTCTGTGCTGCTACACTTCAATCTAAACCAGTGCAAATGCAATATCACTTCCCAAAGGGGCACCTTGAGACAGTTCATTTAACGCAGATATTTTATGTTTACATTGTCTTAAATGGTTTCACACGGCTTCAAAGGTCGTAGAATTGCCTTTAACGCAAAACTTCTTTCACTGCTTAGAGGGCCTAGTTATTTCCTATTTATTGTAGATCCAAGGTAATGCATTTTGGAAATTGCAAATCTAGTTTTCTATCATGTTGGCACATAATCTTTCCTTCTCCCTCAAGGCTACAGAGTGATATACGCAAATGGCGGTGGTATCTAGGTTCATGGCACTCTATGCCATCATCATGTTGTCACATGTGCAGTTTAGCAAACTACCCTTTGGAATGCTCTCTTTGCCCGACTGAAAATATTCCCTGTGGTTGTTTCACACACATTTTCAATTCTGTTTCATGCATAATTGATAAATCTCCTGGGGGAAGGAAGAGGAGCGAAAGTTTGTAAACTTGACAAGAGGAAGACACGAGCTTTTCTATCATCGTTTTTTTTTGCTTTCAAACTGAGAAATAGGGACATTTAAATGCATGCTCAAAAATTTGGGTATCCGTAAGATTCCTCCATTTTCTTCTGTTCCTGATGAAGCAGTTATATACATTTACAGGGTAGCAGATGAATCTGCATTCGTGCCTGTTCTTACCAAACTTACCATACATCTCTCCGTGATTGCAAAATATTGTTTACATTGTTTTCTCATCAGCCATGCAAACACGTTCGGAATCATTCTGTCGATTTTGCAATTTCCAGCATAAAATCAGATTTAAGGTAGATATCTACAGCATAATGCGAGTAGGTATAGTTAACTACCCGATATAATTTTTCATGAATCCACAGCGTGCTTATATTTCTGACACGGATAGTTAACAAACACACCTACAAGCATAATATTTATATAACACTATGATATCTATACTTAATATATAAGCTGTGCCGGAGATGTCCGCAATCTTCTCTTATAACTGCATGTCACATAATTGCTGGAATACATACATGTACGTATACATTGTGCATAGAAATTTATAAGCAAACACATTTTGTATTCACAATTTTCGTCGCCCTAATTCCTAACATCAGTCCCTCACGCATAGAGATATTCCACTCATTGGGTTGTATGCACATGAATGAGGCATCACTATATAAAGCCCCTTCCAATGTTTTCCAATTTCATGGAGACATCAAAGAAGACAGACTTTGCTTTGGTATGTATCTTTTGAGAGCACAATCTTTTTATTTTGCCATCGCCATCGTTGTCACTACAAAATGGAAGTAATCATCGTCCTTGACAAAAAGGAAGAAAAATATAAACAGACCAAATGAGAATCTCCAGTACAAAGATCACGAGCGCAGATATCTGATTTCCACTTATCCATGTCAAACAAAACTAAGCTGTATGTGCGAACATAGTGTAAGCATTTAAGTAGATATATAGCTAACGAGAAGGACATGAGCGTAAAAGCAGATGAGACTGTATAGGAACGGAAGATACAGTGTATGTTATACACATTTGATATCAAAAGAAAGATCGTATAATTTATCCTTTATATCTCATCATCATCATATCATTCCGTCCAAGATGAACACAAAACTGTCAATAGGAAGGAACTATTGCCTTTTTTCTCTGACTGTCGGCTGTTTTGCCCTAGAACCGTACCGTGATTTACTGCTTTGCACTTCAATAAATGTTGGTCTGCCAATTTTTATAATAGTTCCCTCTATTTTTGGAGACAAATTGTCTCCCACAATGTATATTTAACTGGCCACATTTGTGCATGAAATGGGTGCATGCATTAGCCTGATGTGTGTGGGAATCATAAATCTTCTCAAAGGGAATTATAAACACGAAATTACTCTACTTAAGAAAACTTAGCCTGGTGGTAGTTTATGCTCGCGCTAATTAATTCATTTCGCATGTAATCAGTTGTACAATATTTGCGAAAAGGGCTCCCATCCTGTTGCGAAAAGTCAGTGACGCAATTCCGCAACAAAAGATAGGAAAAATACATTATCACAGGGATTTGCATCGGTTGAAAGCTCAGGCCAGGGCAATGTGGGATTTTAAAGGAAACTCTGGCTTGGATGATATGAAAGAGAGAGTATGGGAATAATAATAATAATACGATAGAGAGATGTGCAAATGGGAAAGCTTTTGCAAATGCATGCGTGTGTGTTTCGTATGAGTGCTAATGGTGCAAATAGAAGTCAGAGTCACGCTTTTGTTGCTGAAAGAGAAAGGAGAGAAGAAAACAACCACGGATTTATTTTGATGCATGGGCACGCATACCAGCAACTCGGTTCGGTCTCTCTCTCTCTGGAAGCCTAGCAAAAGAGCTAGTTGGTTGTGGCGGTTGTTGAGATGATGCGATGGTGGTGGTGGTACAGACATAAAAGGTTCTGGCTTCACATTCTCTTCCGTGCCATCATCATGTCAGCCAGCATATGGAATGGAGAAACTTTGAATAAAGCAATGCAACCGTGTGAACCGCTTCACTCACTCTTCCTTTCGTTCAGTCACTTTTAATATGATACAATCATTCTGTAACAATCGTGCATCGCCAACGCATCCAGGAACTCTCAGCGTCGAATTAGAAGGTTAGCAGTGCATGGTGGGGCAAGGGTACAAACAAGACCTGTAAGACGATTGTTACAAGAGCAATACACGGAGATATAAGACAGTCTGGACTGGAGGACGAGAGAAAGATAAAAAGGAGGTTGACTGCTTCATGTGGGTATAGTTGGCAGGGAAACGTGCGATAGGGAAGACTTGCAGCTTGGATTCTTTCAGATTATTACACTAAACGAATTTCTTGGAGAAAGGAAGGGAAAAAACTTTTCATGGGGAATTAGTTAAATTAGTGGTGTCGGCACTGCTCGTTTAAATTTACCGTTTTGTCGTTCGTATCGGAGCAGGTCACACGTTAAAAAGAAGAAAAAGAAACTGAAACGTATGACCTGCAACAGCGACTATCAAAATTGTGCGTACTTCATAACTTTACCATTTGCTGTCGTGAAGCTCAAGACGGATTATAATCCAGTGAAAACCTTTCTACGGTAAAGTACTTCAAGAAAAAATATTACCATATAAAGTTTTGGGCTGGAATTACTATGTGAGAAGTAAGTATAACTGGATTAATCTTTCTTTTTATACTTTAATATATTCATGGGCATTGATTAAAACCCCAAATGGTATCACACTTTTCTAAAGATTGTTGCAAAATAATTGGCGATTCAACACCGGAACTCCCTAAAATGCAATTTGCACAAGCCATGCCGTTGAAAGCAATTTGTATAATATGTTTATGCACCAATTTAAATAGGAGCTTTCTCCAAATCCTTTCTCTTTCATTTTGCTTTGATGGGAAATGAGGTGAGTGGACGAGGGATATCCGGTGAGGAAGGGAAAGGAAAACAAAGGAGATTTATAGGAGTCACATCTTAGAACGACATACTTAAGGATAGCATTGCTCAACAAAGCTTCCTCAATTACACTGCGTATGTAATATAGCCAAGTGAAAGGCAAATAAACAAATCTCTGAACAAAGGAAGCGTCAACATAAATAGTTCTAGGCATCGGCCATCATTATATTTATCTTCTCCCTCTGCTTTCAGTCACATGTCCACATATTGCAACGCAACTAATAAAGATTACCCGTAAAACCTTGGACCACAAATCCTATATAGCAACCGGCTTTACCTTGACCATATGTCCTAGTGCTCACTAGAGCTTGTCTGACATGTGTCCTTGTTCCGACGGACGGACAAGCGTGACAAACCAATTGTTTAAATGAGCGTTTGCACCTCCACAAATGTACGTATGCAGTTCGCAATGCAATGTTAATAAAAACATATTATATGTAATAATAATAACCAATGCATTACACAGAACATACCAAACAGAAGCAAATCGTTCTTTCCCTGAAAAGGATTTCACACACCTTGTTTATATATTGCAGGGTTTTGTCTCCTTCGAGGCTTTGAGAAATATAATGTGATCAAATCCGATTTTTTTGTCTACGCGACTAAATAAAAAGACTTTTAGTAGTCTTCTCAAGGAAAAATTTACCCTTGTGTATAAATCTCACAAGTCCCATGCCACTTTCAGAACACATACACAGAACATACACAAGTGCGTGAAGGGTTGTACTGGAAGAATAAGTACATATATTCTTCTCAAGAGTCAATTTAGACCTATTGTTGTACGGAATCGTTGCCATCGATTCGTGTTATTGTATGATGGTCATGTAACGTAGATTATTTATTTCCTTTGGAAAAGTCCAGAGCATCTATCTATTCTATCTTTGTATAAACGACAAGAGGATATAATTCCCCCAGCAACATGATTTTGTATCAATCACTATCATATTACATAAGGCATTGCACACCATGATAGATAAATGTTTGTACCTAGTTTGACAATCCAATTCCTCGTTGTTATTGTTAATCTTTAGTGAATGAATGCTGTTTGAATTGAATTCAAAGGATCTGTTTCGTCTGATCGGAAATGTATTGGAAATTATATGCACTATTTTCGTACCTTGTGTTTGCGGTAATTGTTTTTAGACAGATTTAGCTCGCTACTTTTCCATTCCACTTCACTGCGTACAATGTATAACCAGGTACTTGTGACCTTCTTTCCTATTTCCGCTTCCTGAGTCTTTAAAAGTTGCAAATGATAAGGACCCAAATGGTCGTTTTTACACGACACTTTTATTGACTCGCATATTTACGTGGCTCAGCTTTCTCCGCTTTCCCCCAACAAATTATCATCACTTTTGGCTTTAGCCTCAACTTGAAGTGGAGGGATGGAATTGAAAAGTTTTCCATTCTCATTCGTCCTTCCTAATAATGTTATCGTTCTTACGGATTGCTGTAATATATTACCATTGTATGCATCAACCAACACTGTATATAATCCAGCACATGATGATGGTGTAGTGTGAGAAAATCTTAACTTTCACTTCATGTTGAGTAGCATGTGCTTACGTATGAGAAAAAAAAACTTTGCCTGTGGTTGTGACTCCTGCAGGGTACAATAAAGTAGGAAGGATTTAGTCGATGATAAACTATAACTAATCTGCACCTGATCTTAAGAAGTTTTCTCTCGCACAATACACATACTTGTATTTTTCACATCTTTTTTTCTTGTGGTACGATGAAGTTTGCTTAATATAATCCTACATTAAAAAATGTAAGTGCTCGTATTTTTGCTTGTGAATGATGATGAATGGTGTATTTCATGTAAAATGCAGTTGAATTCCGGTGTACTTTTAGGAATATGAACGTAGAACAAGGAAAGACTTTATATCACATTATTATTTATTAACTTCCCTGTAATTAGGTTTTCCAAGAATCATATTATGAATCCCCTCTGAGGATCTTTCGTGGTAGAATAACATCGTTGAACTTTGTCATTGACTTTCGTTTTCTAATTTTTGTTATCTGCAAGAAACAAGGTTATTCATCTTGAACAACTCATGCATTGAAATGGGGTTTTAGGGAGATTTGGAGGAGAAAGGTAACATTCTGAATGTACTGATTTCTTTGTCTTTGCGACTTCAAATCTATTATTCAGATTGTCCCGGAAAGGCTGATGTGTACAACATTAAAGTAGTGCATTTATGTACATATTTTGAAACATGTGCGCCATTGTCGTCATCTGCTAAGGAAAATTGGGAATTTACTTAAAGTCACATGGACTGACGTATGGGTTTGTACATATTAACACCCGCTTTCATCGAGAAAATTTTCATCTGAATTGCTTTTAAAGATGACGCAAAACGTCAGGGATCATTAAGGTGCATCAAAGGTTGAGTAGATTTGCCTTGGGGATTTTTTTTTTGAAAAGTATAGAACATTTAAAAGATAAAAGTGTAGCATATCTCATTTACAGGTATGACATGAAATCTAAAAACTAAGAAAAATTCATTAAAAAAATATCTGTTTATCTCGAAATTCCTGAATTATATACGAATGTGTGATCATTATCACATATACACTCGTAAGACTTGATTAAGAAGTGCTATTAAGCGATGGAAATCGATACTTTTCGGTTATAATTACTTTCATTTTCGTCGATGGTTATTCAGATAGATACTTTTCCGTTCAGATAGTTTAAAGCAAGTACATCTATTAGAAGAATTCTGCCGAGAATTGAACTTTTTTACCAACATTAGCTTTAATGTCATAGGCTTGCAATATTTGCATACATACTTTAGTTCTAAGAATTTTATACGTGTATTTAGTTATTTGCGAGCATCACAGAGTACTATCTACTCCAATCCAATAAACAGTAGTGTAAGATGTTATGCATATGAAGTTTGTTCAACGCATAAAGATGTAATTGACCTTTATGTTGCTTGTTAAAAGTTGTATATGTTGCCATTGCTGGTATATAGTTTTCCAGTAACTAGCAAAATTGAATTCGGAATTTGCGTATAAAGTCCCACGCAGCATCTTTGGCAAAATATTCTACGAAGTAACATAGATATAACGTGACAGCATATTGTACGTATGTATGCATCTTACAGTTTGAGTGTTTACACACGACATTGAAATTATAAGGAGATACTACTACAATTTGTAGTCTACAAATATGCAATTTCCAAATTCAATATAAAAACGACGAGCATGCAGATGTAACGTGCTGTGTAGCCTTATGAAAAAATCTGGATTCTGAATGTTTCTTCACTTCACGTTATATTAGCTTCTGCGTTTGTTTACACGTTGTGCTATCAGTGCGCTTCTGGAGACTTTTCCCATTTTCCCTTTTTTACACAATATCTGATTTGCAGATACGGAGATGTGGAAGTTGGTACACAATCCTTGAATGTGTTTATTGCTATTTTGTGCTTAGGAAATTTTCAGTGTCAGTGTCAAAATATAAGTTGAAAATGTGTAGAGACAAATATAAAAACCAACAAATGTTTCGAAATGAAGGAACTATGTTATTCATGAGATTTGTCTTGATCTGTTTTCATAAACATTAAGAAATAACTTTCACAAGCAGACACGCCAGAGAAACAAAATAAAACAGCGCCATTAAATTGACATTCATAAAGATAAATACATGGTATTTGAAAATAAAAACGGTAATACACACACATAGCCGAATAGTAGGTTTCGTTATTTGCGGGAAGAAAATATTTACACAGGTCTGAATAAGTACATCTGTATATTTTCCGGAAAAATATTGCAAACAAAATAATCTAATAATCCTTGCCCTAGGACTTGAAAAACAGCAGTAATGATAACGGCACACTGTATTTTGGTTAAACATGTTTCTCTAACAATATAAATGAGTTAATATTAGCCATTTCTTCAACGGTTACTTTTATAATTAATTAAGCATAATCGTGTATCTGGAACAACGATGCTTATATTACTAGGCTTATATATTGTAACCAGTAACCATTTTATGATTACTCTGTCGTTTACTCAAGTTCAGTAAAATGGGAAACTGGTTTCTTACGTTGGATGGATTTACTGGGAAGTATTTAGGAGCATAATATCCGCTTCCATTTTCCTGTTTGGTGTAAAATAAACAGACGGCATCCGTGCGTTTCCCTGGGTTTAAAATTGGAAGCTTTTTTAAACTTGGAAATGTCAGCATGGGTAAAAAGTGTTTGCTATTGCCATTTGTTCCATTTTCGTAAGTGAATTTTAGATATAAACACAAATACTGTGTGTGTGTACAATTCATTTGGATCGCATTATTCGCATTGCTTTTTTGCTAGAAGCTGATAATAATATGTAACAACAAAGATGCCAAAGGCAAACTGATAGGTATATACCGTTCCAGTTTATAAGCATTAAAAACACTCACTCGGTGGCATGTATTTTTTATTTTTTTACCACTTCAAGTTTATGGATGCCAGTACTGGTACGGATTTTCTTGGCGTACTGTACGAGGTTTTCTACAAATTTGTGGCGCGGCGGCTACGTGATTGTGTTTTGTGTTAGACCATAATAATAACGCAAATGATTATGTAAATAGGTGGTCGTAACAAAATGAATTTAGTCTTCCACAAGCCAACTTTTTTGTTCCAACTAAGCTACCGTAAAAGTTTGCTTCCTCCTGCCTGAGGATGGTTGAAGTATGGTCGTATTCGTATTCATTTAATAGGACAAGCGCAATAAGAGATTTAATTGCAACAAAAATTGGTCATGATGGCGTCCTTCGAAAAGCATTAATTTAGTCTGGAATATGGCAATAAAATCCAAGTTATAGTAGTTACAAGATGTATGAGGATTTCCCTTTATCTGTTTGAATGTATTGAAATCTCATAATAATGCCAAAAAAGAGGTTTACCTAGTTTATTATTTCTCTAACGAGCCCTTGAAACAATTATATTAGTTTTTTTTGTTAATAACAGTGGTAAACCCATGAAACTTGTATCTAAACTGAAGTCACTTGTTGATTTTTAAATATACTTGTCCGAATGTTTTTTTTTTCTAAAACACACACCCCAAGTACAATTTCGTCATTGTAAGTACCTATGTAACTTCAAAATTGATGTCTAGAGAGTTATTATTTGTTTGGCAATTTCCACAAATCCGAATAATACTGAAGTGTCGGTGTCGTTGAAAGTGACTTCGTACAGAAGTAAATATTGTGTGGTAAATATTACAACGTGGTTTGTATTGTATTTTCCCTTGCTGTTGCATGCAGCTTATTTTGTGCTTATTCACATTCTTCATTGTTCGATCTTCCAAATTATTCCCTATTTTATTATACCCTTTACTACGCTTTGTTTTTTCTACTTGTTGTAATTACCCAATGAGTTGTAGCCTAGAATTCGACATTTACAGCTTATTTTTTTAGCTTACAAGCAACCACTGTCAGGGTTCATTTAAATCGATCGGAACACAACCGACCAACAGCATTTTGCAACATAACTTGATACGGATACAAGGACGTGGATTGCAAAATACATCCGGTACGCATCCTTCACGAGGCTTATCTGTAATTATCATCCAAAGAGTGCTACTTATAAAATCCGTTGGCTGGTGGTTTATATTTTTATTCATCAAAATTCTATAGAATAACTCAAATTGAATCTGTATCCGTGGAATCATTATGTCCGGAAACTAGGTAGATATCTCTCCAATCCATCCATTGAGAGTAGAGAATGTTCTAGTTAAAATATTTGCCAACTTTGGCATATATTTGGAAAGCTTTCATTTGTTTTCAATTAAGCCAACATGATAGACATGCAGATACACAGAGATCGTCTCGTTTGTATTAAAGTAAACTGTTGACAACTCGATGTGGATTTTATGATGGGGTATTATTCGCTTTGACTGTACACTTCCATTGTACTGCTCCTCATATTATAGTCATTATAAAAGGCAAGATGAAAGATTTCAGGGCTTGATAGGAATACAAAACTGCCTTCGGTTTGAAGCCACTGGAATGGAAACAATATAGTGAATCTTGTCATTCGAAAACAGATACATGTACTTTCTTTTGCATACAAAGTGACAAAGCCCACTGGAAAGCTTTCATGGGAAAGTATGCTCAGAATAACAATCGCATTGTAAAATATGAAAGTTTTTCTAACGTTGAATATTCGATATGGAAAAGGTTTCTAATTAATTATTTGAGTTCTCGTTAAAAACAGTTTCCATGGCGAAGTAACTTTTCAAGTAACAATTAGTTGACATGACATGTTTATTGGCTGAATTATATTATAATTCTATCATTTTGATTCACATCACAGGAATCCCCAGGAGGAAAAATCGTAAAATTATATAATCAAAACATGTTTGTGGACCGAAAAGTTACCCAAGTAGTGACTGATTGGAAACAAATTTGATTAGATTATATATTCGAAATATTATAACGAGGTAAACTGAAAACAAATACAACTTACATAAGAACAACGGGACTTGTGCATAATGCAAAACTCCAGGAAAGCCAGACAACTGCATTACCCCAACAGACAGGTTGGTATTATTGATAGTTGTTTCCTGAAGTACTCGCCGATGAAAAATATGACGCAATGATTATAAAAAGTTTACAGATTCTCGACAATGTAGATACGGTGATTTTTTTGGCCCGCCATGACAATGTCATAGTTCTAATCCATATAATAGAATGCAACAAAATCAGTAGAATGATACCTAGTAACAAAATAATGTGGAAAAATGGGATATATTCTTGGTTACTATCCTCTTATACCTTCAAACTTTTTATGTTTAAATATAGCCGGAATTTTTGACGAATATAAATGGATATCACCTAACTAATCGACATGAACTTCATAAACGCAGCAACGTAGACATAAAATTCTCTACTTTCACGTCTATTGCGTGTAGGTGTTGTCACCCCATCATACTTTCATCAGGTTCCTGATGACTGAAATAGTGGAATGAGCAAACAATGCATCAAGCCAAATAATAAGGATGACAAACAACAAACTTTTTTATGTAACATTTCAAAAGGGAGTTCCCTGAAGTTTGTTAGTTTTATGTAACCGATAATATGGTTCCTCTATCCACAAAGGAGAAAGTGGAATGAAAAGAGCAAAATTCAGCAGTAATGCACTACTTTTGCGGCCCCTATATGAAAACAATCTAGGTAGATGCGATAAACTAGTAGGTATATAACTTTTGTCCGCTCTGCAACTCTGCAAACATGATAATAGAATCAAACTTTTTTTACTTCCAGTATACAATAGAATCCCGGATACTTTGATAGTGAAAATCTAATATCAGAATTGCAAAACGTGATGATACCGTAAAAAACTATTGTAGCTATCAATTTACATAACTTTTGAAATTTTCCAGTTGTGCTTTTGTTTATTGTCCCAGTTTTGCATAGGGATTTATAGAAAATTCGTTTAAGTAACAGTGATAAACGAAGGTAAACTGTGAGTCTTAGGAGTAGGATATGTTATTTATACGGGGAAGTAGGAAGAAGAGCAATACTGAAATTACATACTACCTGCAACCTATGCACATATGTACTTGTTAGAAAACAATAGTATGACCATGCCGATCAGATAGTTTCACTTCAACAAGCTTTCTATATACCTTTATGCGGAAATGCTCTCACAATCATCACAACTCACACAAGTTTCTCCACTCCTGCAGAGTAGGATGGTTGCAAGTTGAGCCGAGACAAACTGGAACAAAAAGCACGCACGTGTTCATTGTTCATTGATTCGATATTCAATTGTCTATGCATCATGCTTGGCTCAGCTTCTTGTATTGTTTATTAGTAGTGAAATAATCACAATACTGTGTAACTTTGAAAGATAAAAGTAAGAATAGCAGCAACAAAAGCGCAAATGTACTGTATATAATATTATACATCTCAAAAAAGCTTTTTTTTTGCTTCTTTCCAATTGCAAAGTTTAAGTATATCACGATTCATGTATAAGGACTTTTCTTTATACAAAACAGAAAACAAGTCATCATTCATTTTTACGGTGTACCCAAAAAACTTTGGATAATCGTGTCTTTTCCAAAGAAAGTTGCACTTTCTTGTCAGCGTGCCACCACATCAACTATGGTTACTTTTGTCAGCAACGAAGAAATTATGTGTTGTGGTACAGAAAATGATGGAGAAAACTTCGAGTAAATAAAATTGAGAAAGAGAGATGGCAAACAGACCATCCGCGTAAATAAGAGCGCACAAGTAGTTGGAATGTCTTGTGTTTAACTTGTGTGTAATTTAGCTATGCACATATTAAGCATTCATACTGCAAAAAATGGCATACTTTTTCTGTCTTTGTAAAATAATTTAATTTCGTCACAAACTTGAAAAAGAACAAAGATGTTTTTGTTTGTCTGTATGTAACGTAAAACATTTTACAGTTGTTTACTATTATCATCTTTTATGAGTTATTACTTATTAACGTTGCTGTTGGTTGAGTCAGACTATCTCCCCCCTCTATATATTGTTCCGTTTCTATGTGAAATAATATACTAATATTTTCTTATAATTAAATTTGTGCTACATAATAAAATGAAATTTATTAACGCAATTTTATGAAACAATCCTAACCTTACCTATTTTCTCGAAGCATGAATTGAATTTTGTTTCAAACATCGGTTTTCGCAAATCTGTTTTCCCGTGTCATGTCTGGTATCAGGTATAAGACTGTTGCATATTACAAGTTAAGATTGTGCATAGTTCTAGTTCTAAAAATCTAAAATCCAGTTGCCAATTTGTTAACAGAGTAAAATTCATTGAAAGATTATGAAATGTACAATGAATGACAACATACCTATACTGAATGAATGGTTGGTCTATAAATATTATGTCACGTGTTATGACATATACATTAGTAGTTTGTAGGGTTCGGTGACAGCAAGCCACGGGTATTTTTTAGTTTACTCAGAATCTATGAGAATTGATATTTGACATCACCTGCAACGGTATTTTATACGTCATAGTGCTTATACTACCTTGCCCGCCACTGCATGGACTATGATGTATGTGCATCTGTTTCACTAATCCCGAAAGACTCATTAATTTTCATTGTCCTAACCTGAATGACTTTTTCCGATTGGCCGTGAGCATTTACCTTCAAGAAAGCCAAGACTCTGTTGATGGGTTGGCCAAAGACAATTCAAAGACTTTAATTTCCGCTGCTATACCTAAACGCAAAAAAAAACCATTCTACAGGCTAAATTTTCTATTTCATGGAAGGGTTTTTCTTGTTCTAGGATTTCCGTAACCCAAGATATTTTAATGTACATTGATACAACATTCAAAACATATAATGCGTCTTTTCCACGTTACCATCATTACGGATAAATACTTTTTCCTAAAAAATCGAAAGCCATCGAGAACGCTGATTAATGTTGATCGAGAGAAAAGTACGTACGTAATCCATACACGCGAAGATTCTCATCATGATGTCGTATTGTCGATTTGCATAAGATAAAAAGTTAGAAACGAGCATGAATACATTTAGGCATACAGCACGAAAGAAAAGGAAAGCTCAAGCAGACAGAATACATCTCTTCCTGCAAAAATCATTCAACCAAAAACGTAAAGTTATTCGCAATTTTAGTTTCCGTGATATATAACAGCTCCAGACGACATTTCGTAAGAGTCTGTTACAAAGGAAAATTTAAAGGAGTTCACTTCAACAAAGGGCAAGAAAGTGTGCTTGTGTAACACGGAAAGTTATGAAGCATTTCCAATAGTATATACTGCCGTTGCGAAATAAGTATAACCTGCTCATAATAATGTCTATGGATTATGAATACTGGTGATCAGGAGAAAGTGTTTCGTCATTCATTCGTCAGGCGACACGTTCAAGTATTCTGTAGAAATGAAATGATATTGATGTAATGATGACATGCGATAAAAATGATGAAGATATATGAGAAATCCAGGAAAAAGGAGAAGAAGAAGGTCGTCTTCCATTTCTAACAAGCCACACGCCTACCTACATTATCACGTCATGCCTCCGATCTTTCGTGCATTACTCTCCGTGAAGTAAGATGAAGATTATTGACAAACGTTGTTTTTTTCTCTCTTCTTTCACAGGAAACGGAAAAGAATCCCTGAAAAGTTGTGCGATTCAGTGAGCCAGGGAGACTCGGTGCGATACTTACCTACATCCTCACACGACACAGTATTAGTATATATATGTAAGGGAAGAAAAATGGCACACTTGAAGAATGGGACGATAAGTAGTGGCAACACCGGCACGGCAAGCTATAGCTTTCCCTCAGGTTCCTTCACGCATCAAAAGCAACCAAACATGCCGCAAGATCAAAGAGCTAAGCTTTTGGCAATGCACAGAGATGGGAAAGCAAATGCAGGCAAGTGGCAAAAATCATGTCTAATCTCTTCTCTTTCTGATTTTCGCGAATTTCCTCCTGTTTCCAATAATGTCTCGAGTCCCAAAACCACTCAACAAGCTCAAATATGCATTTTGCATTATGATTATTGTTATAGACTTATAGCTAATATATGAAACGACACGTTGATGATATGAATATTTGCATTTTCATCATATCAATGTAATATATTATTTAGAATTGGTATGAGAGATCTTTCTTTCGTCTCTCGACAGGTATATATGTGGCAGTTGTTCTGGTTGTATACTTCATACTAGTCATCATTCTACTATGCCGCTACGGGAAAAGGAGAAGGACGCCAGAGCCGAGTTCAGGTCCCGACTCTGCCACTGAACAGGGACGCTTCCATTTGATTAATTTCCATCTTGGTAAAATAACTTCCTGTGGAGGGGACGGGCAGAGCTGTGTTGGAAATCTGAGTGATCTTTGTTTTGGCCCGTGTCAACGTGTGGAAGCATCTTCAACCAAGTCAGCGACAGTTAACTCGCAAAACGTAACTAGCGATGGCGATAAGAGCATGTCGGTGGAAACGCAACTGACGCAACTTGAGAAGAAGGAGGAAGCCGAAGGTGGAAAAGATAATGGAGTTGGAAAGTGTCATAATCAGAACAGGGATGTCAAGGGGAGTTCTCAAGGCGGCACTCGAACTCAAGAGGATGATCGTCGAAACGAGGATTCCGAAGAAAGCATCGAGGACGATTGAAACCGGAATGAGAATTTCTACTACTAATATTATAAGTTTACGAATGGCATCCTGTCCATTCTTCTATGCTGGTATCGTACAACTCAAATACTTATTATATGAAATAGTATGTCTTATCTAAATATAACATGTATAATAAGAAGGAATGAATACCTAATTATCTACGTTGGAAAGTGAATTAGGTACGCAATTGAAGATTTCAGTACTACTAATAATGGTACACACGTTGTCTGAATAGGAGGATAACGCTAAGGTGGTTAATAATAAGTGTAATTGGTATTGTTACGTTTGTGTATTTGCATTCGAATTCGACTTCCTTTAATTTCACTCCCGACTTGAACTGTTGGTCCTAACTAAAAACCAGACAACAATAGAACATTCTAATTGCCAGTCTTACAATATACTAATCAATTTCGTCGTCATCTTGGCAGTAACAATACCTGTTATTACTTTCACAAAATTACACTTATTACAAGTACTTTTATTTTTGCAGAAAAGTTTCAATTTCTAGACGTGTTAAAGTATATTTTGTACACCTCAAATATTTTTTAATGTGTAGTCGAGTTCTTACTTTTCATAACAATGACGATAAGACAGTCTTGGAACATTTATATTTAATAACTTTGAACCAGAAGGACCGGATAAATGTCAAACCTCCTCACCCTTATTTTTATGAAATCTCGTGAGCTTTAATAAAGCATATTAATATTTTAAGGTAATTAAATATAATGTGTACACGCTGCACCGTATCTATACCTAATCAAAATCAAGTAACATTACCATTTCACAAAATTAAATATACCCTCTGTAATATGAAATATATATGATGTACGATGTACATAAATGAAATTAGTCGATTAGTTTTGTTACTGTGGCTTTGTATGTGATTATCTAGACTTTAGTTAGACTTATCATTAAAATGAACTAAATAAAATAATATGAATATCTGCACAAAACGCGAGTCGAATATGTATAGGATGATTCAGGGTTGAACACTCTTTACAACTACCTACTTATGTATATAACATTAGTATAATATGTACATATTAATAATTGTCAGCATTTCTTTATGGCTTAGGTAAATATATTTTTCATTGACATGTCATTCATAACCGAAGTAATTTGAAACAGATTGTTACCAATTAAACTTACCTACTACTAATAGTATACTTACTAATTTATCCCTCCTGAATAGATTAACCATACATAAACTTGTAGGTAGTAACCTGCAGTCGCCTCCTCTCTTAATAATTATGTACATATACAATGTGAATTTGAATAGCGTCGATCTATGTAATACCAAATGCACAACAATTAAAGAAATGATAATATCATTAGCTATAATTAACTCCAGATATTCAAATTGTCAGAATATACGATTCAATATCCTCTCAAAATTTCTTTAAACCACACACTTATCATTATTGTGGAAATAATGTCGCAAAACTTCTGGCTTTCAACTTCCATGTCATTTAATATTAATATTCTTTCAAAAAACTTGAATTTATACTTAACTAGCTTACGCTTACAAATTCATACTAATTATTGCAATTTGCAAATGCATATTTCATACATCATAGCTTTCATTTCGCAAAGACGCGTCCACACTTGGCGCTGACTGCTGAGATCTCACACTTGTACGACCTGCTATAGAGGAAAGCGCAGCAAAGCGCTGAAGTCTTGTGGATTTTGGTGAATTGCTGGCTGCTACAAGCACCTCCACGACGACTTCTCTTTTTGGTGCAAAAAGTCAACCAAGTGGTTCAGCTGACTGTGGTAAAAGTTGCCAATATTTTTCTATCACAAATTGCTATAATTTCTGAGAATGGGACTGCTGGATGAAGTTTTTGTTAGTGGTAAGAAGTGGTAAGAAATTAAAGGGTTCGAGCAATTAATTTTAATTAGTGAAAAAACAGTAACAAAATCATGTCAAGTAATAACGAAGCTGGGCCATCACCATCAGGCATAGGGTCGCGAAAATGAGGCGGGAGGAGAGGCCATAAATGACTTCGTCCCCATTTCCGATTTCGAAGCAACCATGATAGCAATGGACGTTGAGGCGATCAATAATATGGTAGCTGATGCCGGTGACGATATTCGGAGGGAGTTTACTGCAGGAAGTATTAGAAAGTTGTTATATGGAGACGATGATCTTCTTGAAGATATCTGTGGAGCACGAGAGGAGAGCAACAGCGTGCAGGTGCCTGATGCAGTCATGCAAACCGAGCGGAAGGAGGAACAAGTAGTTGGCGACGAGGATATGGTTGACGAGGTTTCTGATGGATTACCTGACGGGATAGAAAGTAAGTCATTATCTCGATAGTTTGTGGTCCAAGGTACCCGCAACTGAAGGTAACAGGGAGATTCAGATGTTTTAAAAGGTATGAGAAGAAGGGTTTTACGTCTAATGTCTCATCAAAAGGTTTTGTTATTATTGGTGTGTCCCCAAGGGGTAGGATAACTGATAGCAAAATTATATGAAATGTTTATTAGTAGAACATGATGCAGTTAATGTGCAGGATTGGTTATCCATCATGATATTGTAATTTGTAAGGCCAGCATCAATATTTAATGTAAAATTCGGCTTGGTTTCAAATGCACAATTTACTAATTACTGATATTTTTCGCTTGCATGCATCCATACCAGTTATGAAATGGGCTATTTTCGGTGTCCGTCGAAATAGTCATGCACAAAGATCGTTGTTGTATTTTGTATTCGTATTTTAAAAATATTAAAAATAGTGGCGAGGTGCATCTGTATAAACATTTTCAGAAAGACCTTAGAAATTTAGGATGCATTCCTCATATTACGTCACCTCAGTAATTGTACTGGCACTGACAATTATACAGTAACTTTCATCCAAGTTTTGGGGTAAACCGAAACGTGCATAAATGTTTTATGGTTTAGTTCGAAAAGCATTTATTGCTTCAGGAACCGAATTTGATATTATTTGTGTCATTCATTGTTGCTTTAGGAAATCTTAAAAGTCATGTTCGCCTTTCTGACATGATAACCAAACGATAACGCGCTGCCTTGTTGTTTAACATGAAAATTAACTATTTTTTATAGATATCCACCAAGGTATTTATTCAATTCCATTTTTATCCTAAAGGATGATGTGCTTAAATATAATAATACTATTGACAAGATAAGAAAATACTTTTCTTTAGGCAGTTAGCGGGATGGACAGTTTGAACCATTGTTAAAAATACAATGAAAATGAAACGAATGAAAACATTTCTTTAGTTAATTTGTATTGAGTATTATTGGGCCATGTGGTCGCGAACCTCACACGAAGCGGTTTTTACTCACTACTCACGTCTTTCTTTTCCCCGTAATCCAGTTTTTAGACGGAAATAGACGGCGGCTTGCTGCTCAGCTTCTGCTGCTGCTGTTGTGTTTTTGGCCCGCCTGTTTCTTCACGCACCTGACTAGGACAAGAATCGCATGAATTGCATTTCGATTGTTGTGTTGTGATTCTTCTAATTGTTTATTGTTGCATGCGGCAGTCATATCTGATTTCGGATATTGTTCATAAAGGAGCAGTTAACTAATCAATCGCAAGGTTTGTTTTCAGTTTGTCTTTAGTTTCATAGAATATCAGATGATAGCTCATTGTTAAAAACCAGGGAGGCGGAGGAGGCAAAGGTTTTTTTTTGCTAAAAATAGTTTAAGTTGTGTCACTCTCAATACTGCAGTTACTGAATTGCATATTTTGAATAATAACCAGTGATTGACTAGATCAAAGTATTTCTAACTATCGGACGAACCTGTCAACTATCTCAGAAAAGCAACAAAATGTAATACATTTAGTTTCCAAAGCATAACACATTCATATAAAGTAGCATTAACCGTAAGGACTGAGTATATAATGTGTGAATAAATGGAATATAATTATGGAAGGAGACTTTGTAGCACTGTAAAGTTTATATTGAACTGAATTTATTTTTAATTTTCAGAAGGGTTCGGAAAGATGTCTCCAAATCCCGAGGAATTGGAATTTTTTGCTGGTCAGGAGGAGGTGGAAATTATGCCTCGATTTGAGTGTACAACTATGTGGCTTATCACAGGAGATCTGGGACCCTTCAAACCTGGCATTCCGGTCAAGATTCCTTTGTGGATCGCTCTGCATCTTCGAGCACAAAACAAATGCAAGCTCATTCCACCTCCTTGGATGAATAAAGAGGAGTTGGAGAATATCAAGGAGCTGGAGGCACGATCGCCGCTGTTTAGCAAAATGCCTTCGGAGAACTATATGACTATTTCAAAAATGATTTTCGAGATTTGCCCACAGGACGTTTCCGACGCTGATGCTGTAAAGGTGCTAATTAAGGTTAGAGGTCATTTTATTGTATCAACATATATTTTAACGTTGCTGCATTGATACTTTGATGGATGATATGCTTGGATTGATTTTCATTTTCTAGTTTTGTTCTACAAAAAAGCAGTTATAATAAAATACGTTTTATTTCATTTGCTAGGATATCTGGGACTCCCGAATGTCAAAGCTTCGAACTGCAGTGCTCACCTTTGTTGACAAGGGAGCTAGTTGGGCTAAGGTCGACAATTTAACTCAGATGGAAATGTGCTCCATTCGTCCATTTTTTCCTCATGCGCTTGAGCAATTACATCGATTCCGAAAGGTACTATTTCTTATGCATTATGATTTTTAAAATGATAAAACTAAATGAATACGGATACTAATTGCTACTATGGTATTTATTTATGAATTCAGACTGTTCAAGTTGCTCGTCTCTATGCGGCTGGAAACTCGTCAGTTGAGGTCCGCCGTCGCCTGCGAATGTGATTGATGTGGAAGTGATGATTTTTGCTAATTAAGTACAAATGAATGTCATTTATATCTAGCAATGTATCTCATTAATTTAGGTACATATGTTTTTCAACCATTTTTTGAATTGTAACATTTCTACAAATAGGTGAAACATCTCTTCTGATCGGATCGAACTGAGTGCATTACAAATTAAATTGAAGGTTTATTTATGAATTATCTAAGGAATATGACTGCTTCAGTTAATGTTTAGACTTTGATTAATAGCTTTGAGTTTGAATTCAGTCAAGTGAATATGCCTAGTTTCCATCGGTGGTGTGATGGTACGGGAATTTAGATCTCAGGTTGCGTTAAATGTATTGATAAATGTGCTGTCATATCCACCGGTCTATATCTTATAAAACCATTCATTGTGAAACTAAAAAATGTGTGCTACTGTTTGTAAGATGAAATAAAACTAATTGTCGTGCGGTACATTTTGTTCTACGTTGCTACCGAAGCGCTTTCTTCATAAATATGTGCACAATTATTATACTGACACATCTGCTCAAATGTGTGCATACATCTCGCTGATTATGTAGTTACTAGATTATTAGTTATATCCTAATGATTACATTATTTGCATACTAATTAATTATTTGTTTACTGCATCCTGCAGGTGTTTTCACTGTGTGCCAAATCGTGCAAAATGCACCATGAAGCACATTCTTTCGACATGCAATCAACTGGTTAATCTTCATTAATCTGTAGAGTTCTTAGAATCCAAGCTCATTTTGGTCATTTGGTTCGTACTAAACACTGTGTGCTTTACTCAAGTATATTCGTAGTATTATTTATTATTCAGAAGTAGCCGGTAATTGACACATTTAACAACGTTAATGCCTACAGTTATTTTGACGTTTACTAACAACATTATTACATATCATCCTTTTTATATGGACTGGGGAGTACAGTCGGTGGACAAGATACGTTTTACTCGGTCGTATGTCGAGTAGCTCCACTCGGCATGGGAAAGGGTTGACCCGACATAATTTAAAATCGTAATTCATTGGCATCAGCTGATTCTCCATCGAAAATTAGTGGGGAATTCTTGTTTACAAATTTTTGACAATTAATATATGGCAGTTAATGCAGGTCAAAGGTCGTGTCAATTTTTGGATGATTTGTTAATCTGATATATTAATTGTCAAAAATCAGTAAACATGAATTTCACACTAATTTTCGATGGAGAATCAGCTGATGTCAATGAATTACGATTTTTAATTATGTCGGGACAACCCTTTCCTATGCCGAGTGGAGCTACTCGACATACGACCGTGTAAAACGTATCTTGTCCATCGACTGTATCTATCCGTTAACGTCGAATTTGCATTCGATATTTATCTACTGTCATAGTTGACATAAAAATACTACATGTATCCTAACGTAAAACGTAGTAGTTTTGCTGGCTACCTACAATCATACCTGCATCTATATATTGTTTACTCGAATCCTTTACACCAATTTCCATCACATAGGCATCTAGAAATTACTCCTTCATATTCATGTCATGTCATAACCAAGAATGTATTAAAGACGTAGTAAATTAAATTGCCTTTAACTTGCTTTGCATTGTTTATACGCTGCGACTCCTCCATAACTGGAGAAAGTGTTGCTACTACTCCTATTACAGTAAACGGATTGCGAGTGAGATGGACATTTTGCAATGCCGTCAACAAGCATTACTAGATATCTACATTCTATTCTCTGTACAAATAGCACATTCCAAGTTCCTGTTGGAGACCTATATGACACATGATGATTTGCCATGCAAAACATATTATACCATAAATATGATATTTATAAGTGAAGTAAAGCATCAACAAGCATATCACATGATGAAGTCTTTAACTATAATGACGACAGGTGTGACTTTGGATCTTCATTGGGGTACGCCATAAGAGAGAAATGCCGAACGAACTCATTTTCCGAATCGAATCTTGCAGGCAAACGCCTGCCTGAAAACAGGAACTTCAAGGATGAAATGTATGCATGGAAAGACTGTTTGGCGCCTCTTTGTATTCATGTATTCATATCGCTTACCACAATTATGAATTAGTATTCATGAGAGGGCCTAATATATCCTGAATATACAGAAGATTGTCTCCTGACATTTCCAGGATTCCTTTAACATTGAAAACCACATAATTCATGGTCTAGTCTAGACTGTTTTCTCTAATTTCTAAGAATTCAAACTGACACAGCAAAAGCTAGGAGCAGAAAATGTAAAAATGTGCTGATAATTGCATTATGCCCAGCTAATCTCAATTCCAAGCACCATGTTTGTATGTACACCATCGAATGTACAGTTTTTGCAGAAACGTGTCCCCTAAAAACCTTCATATTTCATCATTCATACATACCTTTGATGAATGGAATGTAATTAAAAATGCCAAAATAACATACATAGGTAGTTATTGTTTTAATTTTGGTACCTTATGTACATATGTACCTTAAAATTCCCGATTCATTAATGTTTGCATAATAGCTTGAACTAATTTTTCAATTAGGTAATCAATCATAACCTTGAGCTACAACCGTGAAACTAGGCACTTTGTACGATCTACTTTGCGGATTCTGCATGCATGTTTGCACAAAGAAAAAACATACGATAAACTTTGAAGTAATAAAAATGATCATTCACCCATTTTGTCCATTTCCAGTCGATGCTTGCTTTAATTGAAAAGTTTAATTAGTTTTCTCATAATTAGTTTGATCATGCATACATACATCTGGCGATGTATTTCTTCGTTTTAGTGTCGCGTAAAAAAATCAACACGCTAAATATATTTATTGATCACTATCATATGAATATAAATAAATGATGTATCTCCATATAGAAAACAATTCATTAATATTTCAGCTAATGTGAAGTGCTATTTTTAATACAAATTTTAGCTATGTACATAAATATTGGCATGGCATCCGTGGAATTCAAATGGTAGAAAAATCTCATCATATTATGTGCTTTCGTCATTCGTAGAGAATTTTACGATTGATGCATACCTGAGTCAGCTATTACAAGCGAACAAGGTAAACACCGTTTCCATTTCACCAAATTATATCGAGAAATTCCTCCTTTTTTAGGAATGTCATATAATCATTCACCTCTTTTCTGATGTTAGTTTTCGGTTACGAATGAAAAAGTACATGTAGGTATGTAATTGGAAAATGTACGTCAAGCGTCAGCTTCATTGCTCATAAATAGAAAGGCATGTGTATGTACATGTATTGTAAAAGTGTAACGACTCATGCTTTAAAGTTGATGAGACAGTGTGGGTGTATGCAGCAACAAAGTAAAATTGAGAAGTGCTTATCAGGTTTTGATATAGTAGGCTTCTAGTGCGTTAAACCGTTCACAAACTACGTATTACGCTACGTTTGATAATAAACTAAACCTTATCATGAATATAGATGATGACCTCGGGTTTATGATGACCAATAAAGTTGGAAGTGTACCTAAGTAGCTACTTTCTGTATAAATTTCAGGTGTGTTTCACCTCCATGAAGAGTTACCATGGTTGGTTAAAAATAACGAGATATTTAACTGGTACAAGACCTGGGATGACGCAGCACTGGAGAAAGTTTTTTTATTATATATAAACTTAAGCAGGTTTATAGTTGCACATGAAAGCAAGTTGTCAAGACAAGATGCTATCGAAAAAATCTATTTTAAGTCTTAATTAATTCCAACAACTTTTCAATCATTATTAGCAAAACAAAGCAAAATTATGCTGGTTCCTGTTTGGCTGTCAGATGGTGGACATGGCAAGAAATTTTTAAAATTTCGTCTTCAATATATTGTAGCTGGAAAATAATGTTTTAATGAAACCAGGGCAATGATGCACTCTCTCTCATACTCTGATACACAATGATGTAAAACTCTGACACGTGGGGCGTTGGTTTAACTCGAGATCATAAGACAAAATTTAAGTATTCATAGGGCTTACTTTTTCCCTTGCTTTCACTGATGATTATCCGAGACAAAATGTTGATTGCTTGATTTATTAAATTTATTTCCACGGGTAAGGTAATGTTTTATCTGAAATTACTATAACCATTTCTATTTTCTATTACAATGTCCTGTCGATAGTAATATATTCAATGCTATCGGTATATTTGTAAGGCAATAGAATCTACTTATTTGGGAATCACTCAAAGCTCATGTTATTGTTTAGTCAAGATCATTCTTTTAAAATATTATTACTTCCTTGCACGCGCTGCTTGTCATTGACTCTATATATGTACATCTATTGATATTCAATTCTGTTCTACATTTTCTACATTTGATCAAATAGTCTAGATATACACTTGCTTGCAAAGTACTCTTGTGAGTGCAATACTATGTATGTTGAAAATTCCAAAAATGCTAAAACATTGATCAACCTGTAGCGAACTTTTCTAAATTTACATTTACAAATTTTTCAAGCTTTCCCAGAACATGAAGTAAGATTTTGTTATGCAAAACGCTTTTCGAGAATCGCTTTCCACGCTGTGCTTTCAGTATGTTTTCTGTGGAATCACTTTCTCCCAAAATGAACATAATTCTGCTTTATTGCAAACAAACTGTTTTTCGAAGTAAATTTGTACTTATAATAAAATATTATTACTAAACATTATAATACTTTATGAATGCCTCCAAAACATTATGCTTTTAAGCTCTAACGATTCTGGAACAAATATTCTAAGGCACCCATCCTTTTCTTTTTCCCACTGACACACAACAGCATACAACGCGAACTCTTGTAAGACGGTTATCTCTAATGTTCCTATTTACAAAAAAATATTTATATCATATGATAATTATGATGCTTACAAAAATATGCTACCATGTGGAATGTATTCATTCATTCATTTATTATTGTTATTTTATATTTTCAAATGCGCTGCTCACTCTTGGATGAACTTTGTGTTTAGTAAATTTCATGATTTTCTCCATCCTTTCCACAACTACATAGTATCTGTACCTAGTTTAATAAAAGTAATGGAAGAAATAGAAGTAAATGTTAGTGTTGTTGGTGTAAAAGGAAGCTCGTCTTCTTGGTAAACATTACGATGTACTCATAAAGAAGAATTTCTCTTACGCCAAGTTGAGCGACGGAGAATAAGAGCATAAGAGAAAAAGAGCAGAAAAAAAAGAAAAGTGGAAAGAGGAAATAAGATCAGTTTTCTCTGTCATGGCAAAATCTTGAAACCGCATATAATACTAAAAGTGCATTGTTACACGATATAATACGTAGTAGTTTCTCCTTCGCTACACGTACCATGTACCTTGAATCTTTTGCATGCCTTTTGTTGTTTCCGTTTCCTCCTCCCTTTGGTACTGTTGCAACTCTATATTATACATTAGCGACGGCAGGGTTACCACACTTTTTATGCTTCATTCTAGCCAAGAAAAAAACAACGAAAGTGAAAAAAAGGAAATTTCTACGAGAAAGAAAGCATATATGCATCACTTTTAAAACGCTTACGAGGACTCGTCTTTTCTGGGTCTGGTAAGGGCTTGGGTTGGTTGGTATTTCAAAAAATAATGGTGCTATCATCAGTCTCATCATCATCATCGTCACCACCACCACCACCTTCACCAGTAACCATAGTTGTGGAGAATCAAGGATTTTGGGCTCAAGTAAAGGGAAGAGTACAAGGAGACAAGAATGTTGAAGTTAAGAGGAGCAACATTGCTGTGGAGAAATGTTACCATGCTCGCTTGCACAGCGGAGAAATAAGAACCACTTGCTTTAATGTGAAGTGAACAATGAACCAAGAGGATAAGTACAAGGGCAGGGGGAAATCGAGATGGGAGAAAGCTGATCCAAGTGCTGCGTTACTTCTATTTGGGAACAAAGTTCCCATCCCAATGTTCACCATGCCACTCTGCTTTCTCCCTTTCGCTACTGCACTAAAACAGATGCTGATGATGGTCGTGTTGGTTGTAAACGATGAGAGTTGGGAGCTTTCTTTACGTTATCATGTATCTGCATCCGCAAAGCAAGCGGCTACTACTGGTGGCGCTTACCAGCGCGACTGGTTTTTATTCTTGTACGTACAAGTCCCTTCTGCCATTCCTTATCCAGCGCAGGCAAGCAACAGACAAGAGCAGCGACAGCAGCAGCGGTAGTCGAGAAAAAACATTGTTCCTTGTTTTCTCCTTCCCATAAAACTCGCGTAGTAGAAAGCTTGTTGTTTGGGATAAAACAAGGACGACATAAAAGTTGAGGAAAGCTGAGGAGACAAAGTTAGAGAGCTTACCACCACGCTCCGCACAGCATGAGCTTTTGAATCATGTTTTCTCTGTTGGTGAAATAGACGTTACATCAAGAAACATCCCTGTAAACAAAGTACACGCAGCAAAAATAAGAAAGCAACAAATAGCACAAAACCGTTGCATCCTTTCTTATAAAAAAATATGCTGTTTAACTTTTATACTTTTTCTTGAAACTTTTCAACAACAAAATGTCTGTTTGTCTCTGCTCAGATAAGTAGAAACTGATAAATGTAACATACGACAAACCAACCTCAGGAAAAAGTCAATATCACCCTCCACTCTCTCGCCAAGCCAGTTTAAGTTCTGCTTTTGAAGGAAATCACTAAAAAGTGGAGACAGGAACACATAAATATCAATTACATTCCATTGCATTACCATCCTCTCTTTTTGTTATCATTCATCTTGAAAGGAAAGCAAGTCATTTTCGTAACAGTGCCGTTGTCATCAAAATAAAGTCGTCGCTGTTGTCATCGTCATCATTATCCTTGTCATCGTCACGGTGTAAGGGGCAGGTGGTGAGAAAAACAACAGTTCCCATCTCCTCGAATTTTGCTCTTGTCATATAATATTTTCAGCGAGCACTTTTCTCTTTCTCAACCTTGATTTCTTGTTATTCACGGTTGAAGGAACAGGAAGAAAAAGTTTTAGTACATATAGTCGAGTTTTGTAAGCTCTCTATCCTTAGGAGAGAGCAAAGTGTGCATATGCACATGGATAAATGATGATGATGACAGTGTAGGCACTTTGAAGTAAATAAAAGCCATCATGCCGGTTTCCTGTTGCCCTGCGTCCTTTTCCTGATCACAGTAAATAGAAAAACACTACTCGAGTCAACAAAGAGCCTATAGCTGTGTACATGTGCTAAGTTGAGTTAGTAGGAAGCATTAGCGTCGAAAATTGTGGTGATGACTTTCAAGTATAAACGATTATTTGCAAGTGGGCGAATTTTCCATTGGTCTTAATTACTTCCTTGCTGTAACAAGACAATTCAAGTTTGGTTAGTATTTTTATTTCTTCAAGTGGTTTAATGCAATTAGAGGGACAACTTAACTTTAGTACTGAGAAACAGAGAGCACAGCTAAAAGACCACGCAAGTGTTTCCAGGAGAAAACAGTTTAACTTTTTGAAGTTGTGTTACATACATACCTACTTGAATTTCTCCTATTCGACCTCATTGCAGCTCTATTTGTGTCAGCTCATTATTAGAAGAAACCCAATTTTTGCGTACTTCTTGGAAGGACACTGGAAGTTCATTGCATTATAAAGCAGGTAAGTTACCAACCAAGATCAAGTTCATTATCCCTGTACCATTATTTCTATTTATATTATTATATTACCTTGACTAGAGACGTGGTGTCAATCAAATTTTTATTATTTTGCTTTCATTTTCACATGATGTTTTGATATATTTTCTCATTCGTATATTAGAACCAAGTCGGAAAGTTACTCTGTGAAACGATGTGCATATCAGGAAATACATTCGAGACATTGGATTAGCAATCTGTTTGAGAGAGAAAGTGGCATGCATATTTATAGAGTTTGCTTCACGTGAGAACATGAACTATCGCGGTTATTTACACAGAAAGTGTATGTCAATCCAGTACTGAACCAGTAAACGGCATCATTGCCTATTCTTCTGTCTCTAATCGTATTATAAATTCTTGTCTGTAACGGTTTTACGAACACAACAGTTGGATGATCTCAAGTCATGAATATATATATGCGGTTTCTCTGAGGCTTGTATGAGCTAAATAGAAGATTTCTATACTGCTTCTCTGTTCAGTATCAAATGACATAATCATCATCATGTAATATTTACGCTCATTCCCCCAACCCCGTATGCCTAAGCTAAGCCCCATCATTTTGGGTTATGGTGAAAGTTTTGAGCCCATAAGAGGTTTATCTGATGACCTTGCAAGGAGTAGGTAGATTATCCATCCGAAAAGTGGAAATACAAAGAGCATTAAGTGCTATTGCATTGCTACTTGTCGAATTTCCTGCGATTGGTTCTGCTGGTGGTAATGATAACTGACAATACATATTACAGCTGAAGTGACGTGTAACGAAATGATAACGGTGATATGATGATGATGAATGTTGTAATGACATTATAGGTTGGTCGTGGTGGCGCACTGTGCAGCGTGTGGTGAAGGAAGCATTAACTGGTGTGTGTTTGTATGTGGATTGTATTATGGTTTCCAATGACTTTTGATTGTGTATAAACAGGTCGTAATGATCTGGTGAAAGGGGTTTTGTGTTTTTGATGGGAATTGTTAGAATGTAGAGTCATTTCGAAACACAGTACACACTTGGAAATATCTCTATCAATAGATCTATTCATCAACTCAATACTTTCTCACTGAATTTCGATTCGATCTGACTTTGTGAAAGTACCACCACCACCACCGCTGCCATCATCCTCAGTCACTTTTCACGATTCACTTCAATTCCATCCTGTTTACACTTCTTTCACCAGTCATGCATATAAAAGTTTGCATTCTACTCCACGCCAGCATCATCAACATCCTACATCAACTCACACCACCAGAGAATCAAAAGTGGTACAAACAAAACATCCTTCTCATTCTCTGGGAAAATAAGATACAATAAATATTATTTGCGCTATATATTAATAATAATAATATCACTAGTTTATTAATAGTAGCATCCTATACTATGTGGCTGGAGCTGTCGATGAGAAAACAGAAAAACCTACGCGATTCTGATGCCTGATACTAACATGTACTCTGAAGAGATAGTCAAACTATTCGTCGACTGATACTACTGATAAAAAGTATCTTCTTTCTGCCCGTACTCACTCACTTGGCTCTTTTTCGAATGAGAATACCAACTCGGAAATGATATTATTAGGTGGTAGGAAAAGGCCAAGGAAAGGATGCATAAGGTAACAAACCATGAAAGTAACCACAGCCTAGTCACAATGAGTGTAGAGAAAGAACCACTACCACCATCATCACGCATAAAACTTATACTACTTTTATACCTCCATCCATATATATTTTTGTTCGTAGGCGTACTGCGCTATGGTGGTGAATATTTATTTTTAGTCTATCTGCACGTACAATATTGGTTATTATTATACGGGTGATTCTTTTACTCTTTTCGCAGTAACTAACTAGCCGTGAAATGCTGCGACGACGATGATGATGAGGATGGTTTTGGTGGTTGTGCTGAATCCCAAAAACCATTCTTTTAGTTCAAAGTCAGATAATATTTCATTAGCCTGTGTGCCTTTCTACAATGCTCATTAAAGAGAAAGGGAAAGTTTGTTGATGTGTGTATCAACTTTTTGAGGAGAGGCAAAACCATACAATGATGGCAAACCTGGTTGTAGCAATCACACACACGTGTAGACGGATATAATTCCGTATACAAAGGGCGCAAAATGTGGCAAAACAACATATTATTTTTACGAGTTATTCTCTCTTTCATTAGATGTATTGGATCTTGGCTTTGTTTCGTGGTGGCTTTGGTGGATGGACAGTGGTCGTCTGATTGTATACTTAACTTATTAGAAACAAGATGTTGAAAATACATACAAGATGAAAGCATCATTCCAGAGCAAAGATTACGTGAGGTTATCGTGTTTCAAGGTTCAAAATACATGCCCTGCTTTTCGTTAATTAAATGTGTGTTTGTTTTGTTCTTGTGTACAGGATGCCCTAAAATGAAAAGGGCCTCGTAAAGTAAATTAAAGTTCAAAATTAAAGCGAAGCCCCGAAAGTAGAAATCATACATACTTATATACCTACATATTAGGTTCCTGTCAGAATATGATTATGCAAAAGTACTCATTGATGTGAGATGAGAACGTTGACAATCATTTTAGATAATTATTTCCTGGCATATAAATATGATTATATGATTTCCTAGGAATAAGCTACACGTTCGCCTGAATTGTTCAGTCCATCAAGCAGCAACATCAACTCAGCAAAGATTCACTTCAAAGACTTGCTATTATCATCTTCAATGACTTCTTAATAACTATTTTGTGTGATCTAGCTTCGCAAACAGGTCAAAATCAAAGATGAAACCAAGCTTCACAATAAATATTGTCTGCCTTTTATGCTTTTGCTGTACGGATGTTATGAAACAAGACAAAATGTGCACATTCGAACAAATGACATTCATATTCTACTATCAAGGACATTTGTCCTGCCCCAAATATTTGGGTTGCGTCCTTTTTTTCGAAGACAAATACAAAGTATGGACTTTTCTTTTCAATAGTTTCCAAGAAACCTGAAGTAATGATACGCATTTATAATGAGGATGGAGGTACGAATTTCTTTTCATGTCAATAATCGTTATAATGATTTTCTGCTTTGATGAGCTTTTCTTTCCACTGGCCTTCACAAATGAAGGACACAATGCCGGCATGGCCAGTGCATTTACTACAGTCGTGTCTGTAAAATTGGCGTAAACAAGGTATTACTATTAACGAAAACTCAAAGTTGGCAAAATAATGAGTGGCAACAACGCACGAGTTCAAGCCCTTCATCCGGCTGGGCTTGATTCCGAATCATGAAATCAACACATGCTCAGGTCTTATTGTATTATGTAAATTTGACAATGCTCGTGTCAAAAGTGAGTCGAATTTGTGTTTTATTGCTGTTTGACAGTAATTCCAAAGATTTCCTGGCAGTGTGCCTTGCGTATGTTTATATACATACACTCCTTTCCGTCAATCAAATGATTCAAATGTCAAACGCTCTATATACCCCCACCTGTATACTGTGTGGTTGTGGAGAAAGCCTTCATAAATGACGACCAATATTGCTATGGACATTTTTTTGTGCTTCCAAACTTATCTTAAGAGTGAAAGCAGAAGTAGTGTGTCAGAACATAAAGAAGTATGGTTTTATAAGAACATCACTAGAATTGATAGTTTCCAGAAAACCTTTTTTTTAATCTCCTGGTTTTGCCTTCATAAGCCTATTTGCAAAGTGACTTTCCAGCAGATTTTCTGAATAATATATGCTTACCAAGCAATTACGATAACTTTTCTCCATTAGTCACGTAGGCAGGTAATCGTGTTGTGGTAAATTTTGACCTATGAAGTTGTTTGTATGTGTTCCTTCTCTTCTACGAAGGCAGAGAAAGTACGAAGGCCACGAGAGTTGCAAAATACTTCATGCTACTTGCTAGAATGGTGGTTTTGGAACAACACGGCGGCTTGCCTTTAACAAAGATTCATATTGTATACACAGGTATAAGTATATGGTTTCTAAAACATGCTGCGTATGCCTACATTAAATTGATACATATATTACAATAATTATTATAGCAACAAAGGCTGTGGCTTTATTGGAGCATTTGAAATGGAGGTTTGCTATAAAGAGGAACCCCACTGATACCGCATAAGTAGTTGAGATGGTGATTGAGGAACGAAAATTTGGGGAAAGTTGAGATCGGATCTAAAGTAAGGTCGCGTAGTTATTATTATTACTCATGTTAGTTCAATTTTCGCTTTCTGCATCACTTAAACATGTATGCAACATCAAAGTAACAATACGTTGGCTGAATGAGAATCCGGCTTCCGTTCTCTT
Organism: Sinella curviseta; assembly: GCA_004115045.4. Lineage (NCBI taxonomy): Eukaryota > Metazoa > Arthropoda > Collembola > Entomobryomorpha > Entomobryidae > Sinella > Sinella curviseta. The sequence goes on along the minus strand of CM065489.1, from coordinate 17,105,131 downwards.
GTGAGATCGACATGTGCATTATGAAGACGTATCCGGCTTCATCTCATATGACATTCGCTTCCACGTGTAAAAAAAAATATTAGCACTATGTGCTTATTACGACACTGCACAGTTTTGCAAGTTCCTTTGTGTAAAAGTTATACACATGTACAAGTAGACATAAAGTCGAAAGTCGGTCATTAATTTAAACGAGAGTGCTTTTTCTGAAAATGGGAATGAGACAGCATCTTCATCGCCGAGTATGCATGCGCGCTCCATTAAAATGGCTTTATACCTCATTAAAACATCATTCGCTTCATTACTGGAACATAATGACTAGTTTGGAAAATTTCCTTGTCGATGCAAAGTCAAAACTAAAATTGAATAGAGGTTTTGTGAACCCGGTGCCTCCATTGTATACCGGTGTGAAAACCTCCAACAGTTGTCGTGTGTTCGCCCTGCATTTGTATAACATTGTTGATTCAAAGGCTGTATCAGTAATAAAAATAGAAGCATCTACGTAGTTTGAAATATTATGACTATGATAATGTGCAATTTTACGGGAAGGTGACATTGCTATTTGACAAAAATTTTGATAACAACGTAAAATGTTGTGTAATGATGCATCACAAACAACACTTTTGTTATTTCTGTCTTCGGCCATCTGTGCAGATGTTTTAAAGGAACACGGAAGTAAATAAAGTTATATATTAAAGGCAGTATTTTAAAACTGAGTCATGAGAATCACTCACCATTTTGATCAGCTTAGTAGGTTGCCATTGAGGGAACCTGCATACAAAATCTAATTTAGGCATAGTCATGTAACTAATCACATTAACCAAGAAATTGGAGTACTGAGTAATAATACATTCAGATATATTGCATTGTAGAATACAACCTCGCCATCTGAACTTGCAAACATTCATGCATGTGCCACTTTATAAATAAACCCGAGATGTGCTGTAGTATTGAAAAGCAAGCTCTTCTGTTGATATTCGAAGGTCGAGAAAATTACTTCTAAATTCATTGCTCGTTATATCATTCTTTGCAGTGCATTTGCATAACCTGTACTTTTTGTCGTATTTTTGATATAACAATAAACTATCAATGTAGTAAATAGTTCAATGTCCGGTTTCGGTAACCAGATTGACTCACTTTCCCCAAATTCCTACTTTAGTCACATGTTGCGCCACAATCAACTCATGTTGTCAGTTTTTATACAGATGAGAGATGACCCACGTGGGAGCCGCCGTTTATTTCCACAAAGTCAGTCGGAGAAATATTGACCGATCGAGGGAGACTTTTTCTATTCCAAACGGATGTAGCACTTTCACCTCCCTATTCATTCCCGACAGCCATTTTTATATTTTATATTAAATCATCGTAATATGTATATGAGAGAATTTTATGATTTAAAACAACTATCATGAGAGGAAAAGATTCTATAAACGTAAAACGCGATAAAAAATGTAATGGGTATTTACCGGTGAAGTGGAGACATATCCGCCACCGAAAGCTCTAACATCCGCTTAAGAATAATTTGACGAAACTACTTTTTCATGGATGAAATTAAAGAAAGTATCCCTTTGAATCCCCCTTTCCCAGTCTGTGTATGTTCTGAAAAAGAAAAACATTTAAATTATAAAATAATGATGTGAGTGGGAGTGGGGGCGCCGAGTGCTTGACGAGCCATATAGCCATCCGTCCTCATACATACATGATTCCAAGTTTGATCGTGCTACTGCATGAAAAACTTTGCTTTCGCTGAATGTCATTGCCAGAGCGTTTATTCAACTGTTTGCATTTTCTTGAGGGATAATACGGTGGCAAGAAGTTCCAAGTAGCAAACACCATTGTCATTTCACCCTGTACAGTTTTCAAAAAGTAAACAAAACAACGACAGTAACAAAACTGTAGAATTAAAATTGATTCTTTCTTGTCCTTGGGTCAGTATAAATATCAGACTAGTATCACAGCAGCATCATCCAAGACGGTTAAACTACCACCGCCACCGCAACCAAAGCCTCCAAACAAAATTCCACATTGCCACCACAGATCACTGCAGATCGTTCTCTTCATGCACGTTCGCTCATTGTCGTCTAGGCTTAAGACAGCTTTCACACGGAAAACAAATAAGCATGCGGCTGTCATCATCATGATCATTATTAGCATTCCTTTTCGTCTTATTCTTGCTGATGATAGAATATTAACGATATTTTGTTACATGGTATATTGTGTACCACATTTTGGGTGGCTTAGTTAGGAGATGTGCTTTCTCTGCTCTTTAAAAAACTGAGAAAAAAGTGTGCATTGTCTCATTTTAACTCGTGCTCTTTTAGTTTACATATTGCAGTTGTTGTCTGCGTTAATAAATTTTAATCTCCAATGACTGCAGATATATACGCATTCAGTATTTTTATGCCCAAACCTATGCGCGTTTCACATCTGAACATGATGTATTTTTGATCACAGTCTGCATTGCCCATTGCCTTTATCATATAATTATAATAAGCCAGAAAAGCTGAACATCTTGTGGCTGTGACGTGAAGTGATTTTGATGGATGAATGGATATGAAAAATGAAGGTGAAAATGGAAAGGATGTAAATGCATGGGCAAATGCTTTCTAGGTCGGATGAGACGACGAGCTGAATCTTTGATGATATTCCCCTCCCCTCCATAATATATTTAATATGTAGGTATTATTTATATGCCTTATGGCCTTAGCAAATAAACCAAAGGTGGAAGGGTCTTCGAATCATTCATTTATTGCACACTCTCCTGATTACCACTTATTTTATCGCTAACACCAAACTTATAGATAGAGGAATAAGGGAAGTGGAACGAACGACGAGGTGGAGAGACATCACGAGGAGTTGAACCTCTTCAAAAAGTTGCTATTTTTTTCTTTGATGGACCAGACCAGAAATTCGCCAGGGATGTAACAAGCATATTACAAGTACATGAAAAGTATTTCCAATTTTTTCTCTAGGTTCTCCTTCTGTAACTCGTTTCCTGGTCTGTCTGCTGCACGAACGAGAGTAAGAGAGAGAGAAAGCATTGGTTTTTATGCTTTTAAGATTTTTAGCCTTTTCTCTTTTTCGTCTCCCTATTAACCATAAGTATGTCATAATGGACTGTGAGGGAAAGAAAATTACAACATAACGGCGTCCATCATAAGCCCTTCTATCTCTACTCCTCTATCTAGCTCTCTCTATTACTCCCTCAGAAAGGTTCTTATTCTGGTCTGGTGGCTCGACAAGAGATATATGTTTTACTTCATTTAATTGTGCTTCTCGTATTCATTTCATCTTTAATAACTCGTGCGTTCGTTACACTGGTTAATATCTCTAATAATAACCAGCACTACAAAACTAGTTATTCGGATATTATGTCTCTTGTACTCTGGCTTCTCTTTCAAATATCACTTTCAGCTTGATATCAGCAGAGGAAGAGATAAAGAGAAAGAAAGTGAAAGCATCCTGCTACACTTAGCCTCTACGCTAGTTTTGCTAACTTTTTATTGCTGTAAGCAGGAAAAGCAAACGGGGAGTTGGAAACATCACGCACCACAAACTTGAAGGAACAAATGATAGCTGTTCTGAGACACCATCACTGACTCTGCTGCTTTTCCCGACCGTTACGTTATGTTGGTAAAAAAATGAAACGAAAATTTTAGTTAGCAACTGCATTAATTATTTGCGTAAGAAGCAGTGTTCTTAAAAGAATGCCCGTGGCTCGTTTTGTCACGCTTTCACTTTGCTTTGCCAGATCTCCGCGGTTTCAATTTATGCATGGCTCACTAGACTTTAACGAAATTATTCAAAATTGTCTGACGAACAGGCTTAGTGGTGGTTCGTTATGGCAAGGAGTCTTTTGGGATAGCAAAAATAATTTTAGCGAATGCCATGGCGTCATACCATGAAAAGTAGATAATGCAATACATAAAACGTTAGAAGCCAGCAGAGAATAAACTTGGTTTCGAAAGGGAAAAACCCTGGCCCTATGCAGTTGCTGATTGCATTTTATATACATAATTAATTGTAGGTGTATATTTATCACATTATCATCATCAATATTTATGTAACTGTGATAGGTGTACTTGTTTTGCTTAAAAAAGTTTTCTTTACGTAACGCATCCTTTCTTCATCTTGATTATCATCTTGTATTCACTGTGGCGCTGCTCCAGCTGCGGCTCCTGCTGATGCCTGAGTCCTCAGGTTTTATTTGAACAAGCGGAACGTGTTAGCAAAAAGTCAAACCCGTGGAGGTTACGTATAAAAACTTGTACTTTTTCTCGCCAAGTTTTCCAATTCCAACTTTTCTCTACTATAGTATAGTTTTTAGTGTTTAGTATTTTTTGCGAGAATTTTTCCTTGCACTTGGTTCGATTTTTTTGTTCGCAAAAAAAATGTGGACTGACCTATGTTCCACGCATTTGAGTGAAAGTGGCATGGCAGCTAAAGTCAGTCAGCATGTTGGAAGGTGTGCTCTGACGTTATTATCGCTGTGGAGTGTCTAGACAAAGGAATAGAATAAAAGTACCTTTGTCCTCCTCCTGTTATTCCAAATTATGTGCCTTTTCGGATACAACACTTTCTTCACGTTCAAAAAACAACAACGTTTCACCAGCTAGCAATTACCCCGCCTAGCTTTCAATTATCCATCCGTCTGTGGAACTCTGTCGAACTCAATTTACATTTCAATTAAAAAGGATATTATTTGTTTGTCTTCTCGGAGGGAAGCATTAGTTGCACTTGTTTGCAGTTAGCCTACAAGTAGCAAATTACAGACATGAATTTTTTATACAGCAGAGGAAAGTCAAAGAGTACTTTGATACTGAGAATTGTTATTTTTCTGTGATTTCAAACTTTATAATTTATCTGCACGCTACGGTAAGCACATTATGTGAATATTACAAACAGAAATGAAACACTTTCTGTTTTGTAATCATGCATCACTATGTGTGTATAATGGAGGCTGTGAAGGGAAAGGTTTGTCTGTGTGAGGAGAGTAAAAGTGGAGATTTTGAGGAAAAAAGGTTTTTAGCTGACTGTACTTATTAAATTCAATGCAACTTGAACGTAAAATTTAGCTGAATAAACCTCTTTTGAAAGCTTTTTTTTTGCACCTGAACGACTAGAATACGTGATTTCTGTTTCGTATGAATGGTGATGAAGGCTGCATGCTTTCTCCACCGAATGGAAAATGTGCTGCTCAAATTGTAGAGAAAGCTCAACGACGGGAACACATGTTTTGAGAAATCAAAAATTTATGCCTTACGTGAAAACGGAAGCAAAATGCATCTCTTTTCAGTATTCGGTGTCTATGCATTAAATATTAACATTAACATCACATAAGTTGGAAATGCTTCATCATTGCAATTTGTTATGCATACTTGATGATGTACTGCAATGTCTGCGTTTGATGATGATAAATTTGATTTCTCGTAAAATATTCATTCTCATGGTACAAGCGTTACTGCTTGCATCTATATAAAATACACTAGTCTGAATTATTCGGGTCAAGTTTGATCGTCTTCGAACCGTTTTGAATGTGTAATATATAGCTTCATGCGTTAAGAGCAGACGCCAAGTTATATATGAATTACGTGCATGCAGGAATCAGTGGGTGTGAGAAAGCATTCTCTCTGCGCCTTGAGGATATTTTGCTCCATTTAATTTTATTCAAAAGAAAAACTTTTTGTGCACACTTGGTACGTGCATCACCTGAAAGCAAAAAAGATACAATTTTTATTTGTACTCGTTCAGTTTAGTTGCCAAATAGAGAGGAAAGAGAATTTGTGCACAAATCGGTAAAAAATAGTGTGGCAACAACATAGACCGGTACCTTGAAATGAAATGGGAGGAAATTTATGTGTAAAGGATAAAAGCTCTCAAATCAGAGGTGGCAAATGATGTATGGATGCGAGCTTTTATAAAGTTTCCAAACCGATTTTTGAGGAAATCGCCATACTTCTACAGAAAATAATTGCGTTAAAAGCAACATTACAAAAACATGTAGAAAGTAGCGTTACGGGGCTTTTAAATATTATCCCAATAAATGGCTAGTAATGAATAAAAAGTATACGAGAGAAAAGTTAACAATGCGGAAAACCTCCAATTCAACCAATGTCGGGGATTTGGCGAGGACTGATCATTTGCCATATTGCCTGACCTAAGGACCCTTATGCATGTACACTGTATACAAATGTATGTCAAATCTGGGGAAATATCATGCACTATATTAAACAATAATATAGTAGAAAGTTTAACCAAATCTCCTCCGGATATTAGTAAGACTCTTGGAAAAAACGTCGACAGTTTTCCCTATCAGTTCCACATGTGGTGGATGGATTTGGCTGAAATCTGACTTCGTTTTTCCTTACAAATAGAAAGAAAGCCTTGAACATGATACTTACATTTTTTTATAAATCAGTTCCGATCGACGTTGTGCGTTCACAGACAGACAAACGGACAATTCATGTAATCTCTAGAAGTAGGTACATTGCTCTACGCACATTTTGAAGAATTTCATACATACAGTAGTGAGTAATGCAAACGTATGAATGAACTGCCCTCGACTGGCGAGTAGTATCAAACAAATGATGGATGATACCTGCCTGCTGCCATCATTGCAAGCTTCTTCCAAAAAATAGTTTACAATATAAATGCAGAAATGCATAGGTGCTTTATCGTATTTTACCTCATTATCAAATGTGTCTGTATAAGTTGAAAAACTTTCATCAGGAAGCCAGCCCACTCGCCCGTATTGAATATTCAGTTCAGCACAAAGCCTCTCAAATTTCCCGGAATGCCAATGTCAATAGCATTTCGTTGGTTTTTTCCAAGGTCGCCATACTAAGAAAATGAAGATCGCAACAATTGGAAAAGATCAACGAAAAGCCAGTGACATTTCCAGAAATAGAAAAGGCTTTAGCTCAGCCCTTCATTGTCACCGTTAGATGATGATGTTCGTCGGCTCTTGACTGTCTGTCTGTCTAGCATTCCTAAATGTCACATACATATTAAAGTTCATATGCATGCACAATGTACAAAACTAGAAACCCAAAAAATGTATCATGCCCACCGACAGACTGACACGGACATTCATATGCTAGCTTTCTCTACATTAATATGTACAGTAAATGACTGGAGGAGTGTTTAGATTTTGATAGAGACGTTATTTCATTTCACCATGCTGGAATATTTTCCATGGACTCTTCTTTTCCATACTGTTCATTCATTTTATTGCGAAAGATATATTATGATTTTATTGAATGAAAATGCTTGTATCATTTTCAAAGGCTAAATCCTACATCGGCGAAAAAACTTTATCTATATTCAGATCGGTCTATGTAGCCGTTTATAAATTTTTTTTGAAGCCATGGCCACTTGACCGATACTGATTGGCCCTTGCCTGTCGTCTTTCAATCTGTCCCTTTGGGACTGTTTATATGTTAAAATTCCCTCGAATACAATTGTTCGTCAGAAGAGAAACAAGAAAAATGATAAACGAGAAGAATGTTAGATATGAAGAATTTCTTTGCAAGATTTGAATTGGTTCATGTGACATTAGAAAGTTTATAGTGTATCAAAATACAAGACGTTTTGTTTCGGAATTTATGTGTATGAAAATGTAGAAATTTTTGCATATCATCTATTCATTTCTTTCGAATAAGTAAAAGGAATAAAGGGCTTCATGTTCCACTGGAACAAGATGAAAGTATCCAGTCGCTGAAGGACAGGAAAGAGAGAAATGTCGCGACTCGCGAATCTAACGAACATGGTAGAAAGGCTAACAATAAACAGGAATGGACGGAGGCGTCCGCGTCTTTTATGGATATGCATGGCTATACAAATTCTATTTATTTCTTTGAATATTACCCAACCAGCAAAAAGTGTTCGATTCGTATTCTTTTCAAGAGCTATAAAACGCTGCGGTACATGTTCGCGTTTGTCGCCGGACCTTAGTTCGGCCCGTATACGATAAGTAGAATCGAGATAGAAGAGATTTCTCGTAACATCGCTGCTAGAACGTACGCCTGTAGAATGCCTCCCGTACATTATATGCATTCGGTTTGGGTGCTAAATATCGAAAAAATCAATGCAGTCACATAACGTGGTAGTAACTTTATACAATTTGTTTATTTAATTTTAATGGCATATTGTTGACATAGACAGAGGTTATAACTAAAGAATATACTATATTCTTACTATATAAGCTTATTCACGTACTAAATAACATTTACACTACTCATTTATATTAACTAACCATAAAATGTAACAAAGGAATGCATAAAAATGATTTCTTAAACGGTAAACATACATATTTCATTAAAATATCTTCGTATGGTAATTCTACATAAAAATCATTCGACAAATTCTTGGCGTAATAAATACCCAACTCTCTGCTGTCAATTGGATATTCCTTTACTCGGGATAAAGACATAAACTTTTTATAGCCTGTTATAGATGAACTCGTTTCATTTTTACTAATGGAAACTGCTATAACAATTTCACCCGTTTTTATCATATAACAGTTGTCGCCTGTTTTATTAGACAGTTTTAAAGAATCTATGGTCTGTTCAATATGATCCAATGCATCTAACTCACTGATTCGATTGAAAACCTGTTCCAGATATAAATTCTTAGCTCTAAGAATCCGTTTAAATGTTTGCATGAATGATTCGCATTTGAACGTACTTGCGTTATCTACACTACCAAAATTCATGCAGTCATCGGCAACATGCAACAAACCATGTACATTATAGGACATGAACTCGAACCCATACACACCTTCTGCATCTTTTACAAATTTCGTTAAAAATGTCGTAGCTAAATTATTCCAATAACGTTCTCCTGCTCGGTTTGATAATAAGATATAAATTGCTACGTGTAAATTTAAAAAATGTTCATACTTTTCGCTGCAGAGTATTTTATTAAACGCAGCTACTCCTGTGTATATCAAAATGGAGCGAAACTCTGTTCCCTTGAAGTGACTTAATTCGTCTAATGATCTAGGCTTTCTCTGAATTTCGGAAGGAAAATATTTTTTAAATGTGAACAATCTGGAAGAAATTAAAGTTATGTCAAGAGCTCTTAACCTATGAGGGAGTTTCCCTTTTACCCACCTATACAGCAATTTACGCATTACGCCTAAGCATATCAAATGCAAATAATCCAGTGGAACCTGGGAAACTAATCCTACCTGTAAATCTAAAAAGATACTTGTTTTAGAAATGTGGTTGTTTACGCTTCGATTTTCGAAAAAGTCTGTGTCTCGTCTTTCCTGTACATTATTTGAATAAGGATACACAACACTGCCATGATATTCACCCACCTGAAAACATCTTTCGCACCCCTCATAACTGTTGTGGTTTTTAACACCCTTAATGAAACTTCTAGCAGGTGCATCAGCAAGAATACGCGATATTCGAAAAGAGTAGGAAATGCCATCTATTATTATTCCGTTACAAATGAGTTCTTTACATGAAACTACAAAGTTATTTAGAAACTGTGTGTCGGTGGGCTTTGCATTTCCATAGTAAAGGGCAGCAACAAATGGCACTTTACTGACAGACTGATCAACTAAACACAAAACAGGCCAAAATTGTTTATTTGAAGATCTTGTTATGGGTATCCCGTCTATACCAATACCTATGGTGATCACTGGCCTTCCAGCTTCACTCCTAATCCTATGAATAATTGGCAAATCCGATTCTAAATACCCTAACCTAATCTTTTTTTCAATCCCTTCTTTCAAATTGAAGTATATACACTGGCCGCCACTTACTTCAATAATTAATTTTTTAGTGTTCCTTGGAGTTCTGAGAAGTGTACGAGGATCTTTTGGCAAGGAACTAAACATGTTGTGGCCTCTTAAATGACCTAGTAATTCTCTAAGTGCATCGTGGCTAACATTAAACTTCAAGGACCAATTTCGAATAAAAGACGCACTGTCTGATGGCTTTTCACAGTCACTATCTACGTCATTTTCCGTCTCAGGAAAATTGATGTCAACATTGTTACCATTAAATTGATATTGATATGAGCTTACATTTTGTAAATTGCTATCTAATTGATTGCTACCTGCATCTTCATCGTTTACACATAACTCATCAACACAACTACTAGATAAATTAGGAACGGGTCGTATATACTTCAATGCTGACTGAACAACCGCTCTACGCTGCCGTTGAAGTGTTCGCCGTGAGGTCTTCATTTTGATCTTCGGCTGGAGTACTACTTGAAGCGCCTCCTTCGTTTTGGATTGCAGTTGGATCCTGTTTTTTAAATCTCCGTTTGTCCCTTCCGCCTTTCTTATCCGATGAATTCTTAAGAAAATTCTTAATGTAACCTTTGATGTCACTGTTAGTTGCCTGAGAACCGCCTTTCGTTTTTCTAACAGCGTCTGAACAGAATTAAAACTAATTTATAACAATTGCCTCGAAGAAAAATGGTAAGTGTTAATTGATGGAATAGTTTACTATTTTACCATATATAAGTTCCAATAGTTTGGTGTCTTTCAGTCCGTCCTTGGATGCACTTCCTTTTCCGGTGAATGACAATTGTACAGCAACGTTTTGACCAATGAGAGCGTCCAAAATATTGTGTGTAATGGATTTAGGGTCACGGCCTCCAAGAACTGTCAGTTGTGGTAACTGCAATTTAGATTATTCCAAAAAGTAAATGTAACATAATATAACCGCCTCCATTGTTCTTGTCATTGGGTTAAAGAAGCTGTTTACGTACCACTGATTTATAATTTTCTTGCCCTTCAATCCAATGTTTTAACTCGGCAAATGTTTCCAAAGACGAAACGGGAAGATTCACTGATAATTCTTCGAACGCCGGTGTACTATTTTGGACAGATCTGTTCAACAATTCCTTTATCCCGTTGTTAATTGTGACCAGATGGTTAAGAACGACTTCCTCAAAACCTATCAAATAATTAAAGCGAGTAATCCATTAGAGTTGATAAGTACAAAATAAGAAGCAACGTTATTTCACAATTAGCAGTGATTAATCATACGAGCGCGATTTTTAATTTCCTCGTTAAGTTTTGCATCTAGATTTTTAATATCATGGAGTAGAGCGGGATTGATCACCGGATTACTGCTGGCGTGTCTTGATTCGGAACTGGTAGAAGCTGGAATAATTTAATTTAATGATGTTAGTTTCAGGTTCCAAGAATGTGAATACATGAGTAAATATTTATCGTATTTTTAACATGATTACCTGCGGTATTATTTAATTTTGTGTTGGAAATTGGAACAAGGGAAAGCCGTGGAGCTCCAGAACCAATGCCCAGATTTGTTGACAATCCTTTTGATTTGAAATTCTTTTGTGGTGGTGGGGGTGGTGACGGCGAGGATGACGATGTGGATACGGTTGGTTCCCTGCTAGCTAAAGGTGTAGTGGCTGTTGGACGATTTTTCCGTTCAATTCTTGACAGTCTGGTTTTTCTCCTCTGATTTAGATTATCCTCAGCTGCTGATGTATCCAAGTTAGATGTATACTGCCCTTTTTGACACTTTTCTTGTGCTTTTTCCCAAGAGTCTGTAATTTAAAAATTAAATTACATTGATAATGAGTTGTTTATTAGCTTAGCAAAGTTTATTGCCAACAGTTGATCTTTGTAATTGTAATGGTTAATATGGCTATAGCTATTTACTTACCAAAAGCTCCAAAAAATTCACATTTATATACCTCCCACTGGAAACAAGTGTCAATAAATGGGTCCAGGTGCTCAAATAAAATTTTTCGAAACCGAGCACCTATGGCAGATGGCCAATGACACTCAGTTTTATCTAGGGACAACCACTTTGTTGAAACTACCTCAACTGTGTCTTCTTCAGGGAATGTAACAACTGCAAACTGATTTGAAACTGCCATTAGCCTGCCTACAATATCGGTTTAGAGAATAATTATTTAAACTATTTTTTGTCATTAATTTTATTGGTAATCGATGAACAAGTAAAACTTGAAAACAGGTTTGTAGAGTAGTTGATGAGTAGTAGTTGTAGTTGAACAACCAACAAGTCTCGACACATGGTCAGAGTAATATATGAAGAGAAGGGAATGAGCAAAGTCCCGCCAAACGCACTGACGGCCGCTTGCGTAAAAAGGTGATGTGCATTGTGTCAAGATGCAATAATCGAGTACTACGCGCACGTGGCCCGGTGATGAGTTGGTAACAGAAAAAACGTACTCTCAATCGCATCTAAAGCGCATCCAGATAGTAGAATAAAAATAGCATAGATATCGCTGATACCAGTCGTACTAATTTTCATTCTACATAGCACCTTTTAGCGTTCGACATCTCGTAAGTAGCCAGCATCGTAAGCCAGCCGTATGTGTCGAACAACACCCGACGAAAAATAGAAACTTTTTGCTGGTTGGGTAAGGAACTCGGTCAGGCTTTTGTAAGAATCTGAAAAAATATAGATATTGCAACATTCATATCTATAAGCAGGCTGAGCGTGCATCAGCATGTATGAATAAATTGAATAGGTAACGCAGAGGGAAAGCGAAGGAAAATATATTTTTAAAACATGGGGTTATTTTATAGACCAGTCAAAATCTTTGAACATACAAAAGTTTTAGTGGTATTATATTTCTGCTTCTTGTAACGTAGCGTAGCGAGCAGCAGAGACATGGCATTCTGGTTTCTGATATAGGCAGAAAAACTGCTGCGATGATGATAGAATAGATGTATATAGTCTGATTCTTTAATATTGAATGTGTCCCGGAGACTCACAAACAAGACAGAGAAGGAACAAGTGAATGATGGTGAAGGATTTTTGAAAAGATTCAAGTGAAATGAAATGGAGAAGGGAGAAAAAACGTTGAAAGAGCAATACGAGAAGAAAAGGCAGGGAATGCAAAGAAAAAAGCAAGCGTCAACTTCAAAGAATTCAGAAGACGAGCAGATCTGCGTTCTTTCTTTTGAAGATTGAAATTTTAAGAAATTCATGGGCCCTTAGACCCACGTGTGAACAAACAGCTATTGTTGTAATAGTAATAACACTGGTACTTCAGGCAGCAGGAAGAAAAAAGAGCAAGCTGGTCGACAATAAAATGCCTACAATGCAAACCTTGCTTTATTCAACTTTGCATGCTGGCAGAAATGTAATTTATTCATGAAAACTCCCGTAAGGTCACATTTTTTAATCAATTAATTAGTGTCACTCTAACCTACTTTGGCAATATTGTCAGTTCTTGGTAGGCCACAAGTTTGCAATTTTGTTATTCCCTTGGCATTTTTAAACAACAAGTGTCTTATCTCCGTAACACTTTATTTGATTATTTTTTTCTCCTTACTAGTTCTCACATGTTAGTCAAAAACAAGTAGTCCTTTATTACATGAACGATATCAGTGCTACCTTCGACGAGAGGCCTTTTGGGACGCATCTCCTAAAAGACGGTGGAAGATTTTTTGAAGGCTTTTGGGGATGATGCCGTTTGCCAAAGTGTCCCCATTAAATAACACACTTTGCTTACAAGCACTTAATAATATGTAATGTGACAGGATACACATTCCAGTTTGCCATTTGGTTTACGGATACATCATCATCATATTATATAGGCGACAACATAAAAAATGTAGGTTCAACGAATTTAAAAACTTGGCGTGAATGGATTTGAGTGAATCGACAACACATCAAACTCTGTTTTTACGCCTGGCTGATAACGATAATCGAAGCTTAGAGCAGTTTTTCCATTAGGTGAAAAAATGCCCAGTCAATTTTATTTAGCCACAAGTGAATCTACGTGTTATATAACGATCAATCCCACTTCCACTTTATTGTTGCAGGAAACATTCGGGTGTTGTAAGATGTTTCTCCTCCGATAACTTGCCTCAAGCTAATGCCCATTACTTTGGTTCTTATGTTCGCTTATCTTGTTGCAAACAATGTCATCATCACAGTAGCTGGGTTTTTCCAGTTATGGACCGATAACCAATTTCCGTAACCATTTTATCTGTACATATTATATATGTTCTATGGAGAAAAGATTGTATCTCTTCTTGAAAATGGTGTTTATTTTTTTAAGTAGATTCCATCAAACAAAATGGAAGTGTGGGACTATTGTAAAGCGTTTATGATATTTGCCAACCTGAAATATCGAAATTTGTTATTACTTCCCATACTCGTCTACACGATTCGTAGGTTTTGCCTGTTTCTTCAAGGATTTTCTCTCTCAAGTAATACATGTCCATCAGTGGCAACACAACAGAATCAGACAAATCTATACAGAATATATATGTAAATAGAACTGTTGGAAATTCGAATCTCTCTTGCGGAACTGATCCGACGTTATTTTCATCTCATGGATTTTATGAGTATTTAAGTACATCAAGTTTCTTGATAAAGATGAGAGTGCCATACGAAGTATATGAAGTTCGGATTTACTACACAGTGAAAACTGAGATGCTGGTGAAAGATTTCAGGAAACAATATTACACGAATCTCAATGAAAGAATTTCTTTCCTCCCAATATATAAGAACGATGTCAGATTTCATGAGTACGTCATATTGTTCAAATTATTTTCCTCCCAACATATCTATTTTGAGTGTTTTACTTTTACTTGGAAGTGAAACGTAGCTCCAATGTGCAATATAATTCCGACAAATTTTTTTTCAGTGCTTTCATTAAAACTTGTGTAATGAAAACACGGTGAAAGCATATGTAGGTATGCTCCTTACAAGAACCTGACAAAAGAATGGTGTGAAAATATAGATTCAACTAAATCAGTTGAAAAAATTTCACAGATCAGACTTATTTCTGCTTATCAGGAATAAACATTGAAAAATAATGACAAAAGATTGTGAGCATTTTCTGGGTAGCTGTCTTTACACACCGACAACCAAGGTCGGACGAAGAATTTATAAAAACTGGAATTCTTTCAGAACTCTTAAAACGTTACATTGAAGACATTGAAATCGTTGCGTAAAATGCACTTTGCAAAATCTATAAAAAATTCTGCGGAATATCAGTTGAGACTTGTGGTATCAAGTACTTACGAGGAAATATTTTAAATGGACGTCTGCCAGTTCCAAATATCCTGAATGCCCTTGGGCTCAGCTACATTATCTGTTGTAATTTCGCATTTTTCAAAACGGTTATAAAATATTGCTTTGGTACCACATGTGATTTAAAAGCATTTTGACTTTAGATTTAAGTATACATAGAAATGCAGAGTTAGAAATACCGTATAATTTTTTCATTGGATGGTTCCTCCGTCGTTCGTTAGTCCATCGCGCTCTCGTGTCAAAATGGTTTGTATATTAGGTTTGTACATAGTATGTACATATTAATATTTTTGTTTTCTGTTGCTTCTATATGCCTGAAGCACTTTAGACTGATATGCACATGCATCATCCCAAGGTTCCATAGGACTCATCGATATCTCTAAACTATACTTGATGCGTAACTATATATAGGTTTCCTCGCGATTTGTAATGCACTTTTAAAGAGCTGCCCATAACGTTCGTACGATATTCATACTGTTGCATAGAAATATTTTCAGTACTTTTAAGAATAAAAGTTACGGGATTACAATAGCATAATAAAAGAGTTCCCGTCCAACGCTGTCAATGCTAAATCAAATAAAAATGCATCGGATTGATATGCACGCGTAAGTTCAGTCAGCATAAGGAATAACGTTCAGCTCAGTCTCAAGTTATTCCTCAATTCCTCATGCAAGACCAACGCGAGCAGATTGTACTTTGTAATATGTGCCATACGTAACTACCTATCCACATACATTTTATGTATGAGCACAGTTTGAAATTCAGCCATTTCATTTCCCCAAAAAACATGGCCGGTAAGACGAAAATATTTTCAGCAAGGTCAGTTTTTAAGTATTTAGTGGAAGGTATTATTTAAAACGACAAGCTCAATCCTGTGCTGAAAGTCTTTCTTTGCTACCTTTACTTACGTAAAGCACTTTCCCGGTATTGTTACTAGCACAACGAGTTTATGTAGCATGTTAATGTTACATGCACAATTTACAGGTTGGTTGAGCACACAAAGACACATTTATCTTTCCCATTTCATATATTTAAGCGTAATCTTCAAGACTGTCCTTGCCCCCGAGAAAAAATCAGTTTGTATGTACCTGTGCCTGTGTTTGAATTGGCAATAAAATGACGGTCCCCTAGATACGAACAGTCGTTTACAGACAACTGCTCAGCAAGAGACGGGAGTTTCAGCTATTTACAATTTATGCTGTTGATCTTGGCCGATAGTGAGTGAATAAAATGGCCTTAGGAAATGAAGTTGACCATAGGATTCGTACTACAACCACTACATTTGTACATTGACGATCCTTTACAAAGTTGTATTTTGTACGAAGGAGATGTAGTAGCAGAAGAAGATGGCATGAAATGGTTCCCAATAAAGTTTTCATTTCTTTCCACTTAACAGCGACTAGAGTGCCTCCACCGCACTGGCACATCAGTGCTTTTTGTGCGATAAAAGAAGAGAAGCCTGAAGCAGTTGTAGCAGCAAATGATTTTCCTGTGAAAAAAGACCAAAAAGAAAATGAACTTTAGGAGCAATTCAAGTACCAATTTCACTGCGACTACTTAAATTATGACCTTCACATCTTTAAAAAAAAAACTTTCTCCTCTGGAGCATTTCTCATGCTTCAGTTTCTTTTAATCCCAAAATAACTTCATTTCAACAGAGGAGAAAATGAGAAGAGAGGCAATTGTGATCTAAATGATGAGGATGATGTAAGAAGAGCACGCAACTACACAAACTTATCTACACGCGCAGCTCATCATTCTTTCAGCAGTCAAGCCGCGCTGCCCACACACGACATTTCCGTTTAGATAAAATGGATGCTTGTCGCATGATAGGGGTTACACACGCTTGGTTATTGTCCTTAAAAATGGGCCGAAGGGAAAATGCAATTTTTATGTTTATAATCACGGAACCATAAGCACTGTCACATCATCATCGCCCTTTCTCGTTATCAAAAAATCTAGTACAGCGAACGGTGTCTGCGTGATTCGACTCAGCAACTACGTGTTTATCTTGTTTTTGAAGACTTCCAAAACAACAAAATACACTATCATTGTTAACTATTCGCCAGCCATTAGCTTGAGTAGTGCCAGTAGCATGTAGACAAGTTTCGCAATCCTGTGAGAACCCTGAACTTGCGTCATGTTTAAATGAATTCTATTTGCATATTTTCCTCTTCGTTTTCGTATTAACATAACGAGGATTGATCGTGACTACACTATCAACTAAAATAGTTAATATTAATTGGCCTCTTACTGTTAGTTGGGTGGATAGATCATCCATCTTCAAGGATGCATTGTGTAAGAGGAGACTGGGATTGGTAGCTATGGTGTCCATGTTTTCAAAAAGCAACTTTGACAATAATGCATCCCAATACCATTAGTACTCGTAACGAGATGAAATTTTGAAAACGAAAAAAATAGTGACTGAACTTTTATTTTTAACGAAGCAGAACTTTCCATAAGTGAATATTATGAAAAGTTTCAGATGGGTATGAGTGAACATATAAGTACATTATCTGTGTCTGGAAGCAAGGCTTTCTCTTGTGGCATGTCACTGTTTGTACGCCGTTACCTTCACTGAATTTTTATGCATGACCATTGTATTTATGTATGAGATTTTTCCTAATACCAATGATCCGTAAGAAATGGTAGTACTAATGGCCTATAATAACCTTACTTTCACTTGCAAAAAGAACAAGCTCAACAAGTCCTCTATTCTCCATTTTTTCAATGTTCCAACTGTACATTACAACCTGTCACGAGAAAGTTTGGAAACCAGGGGAAAATAAAAGTTTAAGCGGTGACTGGTTTCGTCATCTATATAGCGCATAGCTGAAGGCTTCAAGCATAATAGCAGGAAAACAAGCAAAAAATGTTGGAATCTTGTTAGAGGAGAAAGGGAAAACGGAGGAGACAAAAACCGTAATTGTCACATGACTACCAACACCAATTTGTTTTTCTGCGTACAGTTCTTTGTACTTGTAAACACATGCCAAATACCTTACATATTATTATTATCTGATCGTCCCCAGTACTACGCACCGAGTCTACTTTTACTGCATATGGTTATTACTGGCGTACAGTTTCTAGAGGAGAAGTACATTTACACACTTCACACACGTACACGTGTAGTGTCCTTAAATCTCTGCATTCCTCTCATTTTACATTTTCTCTGTTAAAAAACTCATAAAATTACGGCATGTGTGCTCATGCCATTACAAAGCATACTACTAAGAACTCTACTGACAACGCAACGGTAACTCTGAAACGAAATCCCACAACTGAACCACCACATAGCACCGTTCCCTGCAACAAACATCTTTCCTCACTCTCACTTTCGACATCATCACTGTCGACTCGAGCAGTAGTCGCCTGTTTTTAGCCAAAACCACTCTCGCTTTCTCTCTTTCTCTTTCTTTTCTTAAAGTCGAGCACATATAGCAAGTTTGTAGTGTATTTTCTTACGCATTTTACTTCCGCGTTTTTGTATGTTTTAAGTAGAACATCACATTAGGAAACCTGATTCTTTCCTCTGCACCACACACTGTCTTTGACAAATGGACCCTTTCCTTTAAGAGCGCGCTGTTGTGTTCTTGACGGAGTCCCTCTGCTCTTCTGAGGATTCTTCTGGAGTTTCTTTGCAGTCAATACTCACATATTTATTCAGAGCTCCACTAGCATAATCGCTGTGTAGGTATGCGTATGGGGCATTTTTTATACAGCCATTTAGTCTTACGTAACGGAGAGTAGATTGCTTTTTGCTTCTGCCTCCAGTCTACTCACAAGACAACCACGAGGAAAGACATGGTCACATAAAATACATACGTCTCGCTTGCTGGTGATTTACACTTGTCATTTACACTTAACTTTCATGAGGCTAATAGCATGTATCTACAAAGACGCTTTACATTAGTTTCACTGGTGCAGCCATGCACGGCGTTAGGCGTTACATGTGTAGGTGGCTGACAGCGTTTCGCTGTCGCAAATGTAAAGCCCAGTCTTTGTTGCGCTGCTGTTTCAGGACATTGCTGAGAGTAAGAATGCGAAATGTGCGTCTGCCGTTATCACATCATATTCATTAATAGCCACCTCTCATCAGGCAGCCACTGCATGCACCGGAAAGTGCTAACACTTGCCATGCACACATGTGATATTGACGTTTTTGGTCGTCGCATTAAGCGGGTTGAAAGCAAAGTGTTGAAACTTAGGTATTGCGACGTACCTTGTTATTAAAGTTATCAACTTTGGGCGAAAAAAAAACTTTCACTGAAAAGCAAAGTCGGGAAAATTTCTGGGAAGGCAAAGGGCTATGGGCTACATTACTACTTGTTCTATATACCTGACTCGATTGATTATGTATATGTTCGCTATTTTGAGGGACGTTTGAAATCGTCATGTATGTTTGCTTGCTCATTTTCTTTCAAGACTAAAATATTTTTGCAATGTAATGGTTTAGAAATTGGAACTATTTGGCATATGTATTAATATCCAGGTAAGTAGTCGCCATTAAAAATCATTATATGTGTGGGAAAACGATAATTATATAATCTTACAAAAACCGTATTTAAATCTATAACTGGAAACGTGGCAAGCAGGATATTTGTATAGTGTATAGTTTAGTTTAACAACTGAAACATTGTTTTTAACAAGAAATTTGCAGTGAGCATGTCTTCTTGGTTTGTTATTGCACACGTATGTATACATAACGTACTAGGACAAACTTGCAGTATTTTTTATTTTGTGACAACCAAGGGAATTTGCAAGGGGAAAATTCAATTGTAATGTGATCTCAGGAGAGAGGAGAAAAGAGAGGCTCTGTTTCTCCATTACCGTTTCTGTAACTAAAGGACTCAATGCATTCTACCTAATGATCCGCAAAACTGATTGTCCCAGCCGAAGACGAAGAGTAATGGTGAGATGTTTTTGAATGAGTACTTGGGAGAAAAGTTTCAATGAGACAAAGTGTGTCGCTTCTCACAATCAGTGGTCACGGGTATTTATAATCTTGTTCAACTTTGGGGTTGCCACTTGTACGTACTTTTGTTCCAATTTTTCGTGTTGATTCCAATCTTAATGGAATGGTGAGAGTCTCTTCATTTCAATCACAATCATGTTCGACCGTTAAGAGCCGGACTCGACTAATTTATATTTGCATTAATTTATTCTTCATGTGCTGGAAATGAAAATGGATGACATTTTGAGAAGTAAGAAAACAATTTACAATTTGGATGAAATTGGCCCGTGTGAAAATTAATGCCTTGCATATCAATGAATCTGTTCATTTTGCTTATCATGGTCCACAGAAATGTTTACTTAAACATGCTTAACCATGTTCACACTATGAGCTTAAAAATAATAAGCCTTCTACCAAAATTACCAACAATACTTCTGACTCGAAAATTCCGGGAACTGAAAGTACTTACATACTCGCACATCTTTTACTGAAATCTAAGTAAAAAGTGTACTCATGGACTTAATTTTCATCCAAATAGCGACTACTCTGATGCAACGTGGCAGAGTTGTTGTGACCCATACGTTTCTTCGTAAGACTTCTGGCAGGCTATAGACTGGCAATCAGTTTTCTTCACTAATTTCCTCCAAGTTTACGAAAGACAATCTGCATTAATCATCTCACTGTACTTTGCACTGTCAGAATTATAATGAAAGAGCATATAACCAGAGTGTCGACGTTTACACATCCGTTCCCAGAAGTATACTATCTTTTTAGTAATAATAGTATTCACTCAACCACTCATAAAATGTTATTCAATCCACCTCCATGCTATTGGTACCATTATTGAAATTGGTAATTTCTTTTTTTATATATAAAATCACGTCATTTGAGTTCTCTGTATATACAGAGAACTTCTGAATAGTTTTTTACCCAGTATAATATTCATATACTTGCAATTGCCATCATTCACTGTCAAAGAATCTAAAAATAATATTATTCTTGTCCCCCCTTTCCCTCTTCAAGTTCTATCTCTTCTACACATTACGAAACGCAGCCCTACCATCTGACAATCACAAACTGCAAGGAAAAAAACTTTCCAACTCCCAATTTGTTTAGAGGTTACCACTTACTTTTCTACATCTTTTCCTGTCACTACTACTCGAGTTTATTAAACACTAGCAAAGGTTTTTATAGATGCTATGAATCACTAGTTGAAGTCCGACTGAAACAAACTTAATGAATATTTAGTATAATGATATTGCGGTGAAATGCTTTCGCGTACTAAAAGGGCACCAGAAGAATCTATGTCGAAATTCCAGTGAGGTCCTTCAACTTTGCTGTTGCATCTTCAGAATTGCTTGTTGGTTGGCTGGTGATTATACATAGGTAGTTAATAATCAATGAGATGACTACCTCTTAAGAAAATGGTTAACGGTGACATGTCACGATGAGGCAATAGTATTATTACCACGTTTCCAAGAGTGGCCTATGAAGTATGAAGTGTCACTTCATCATCTTTTCGTGTCTTCGCCTCCTTTATGCAACCGGGATGAGATAGGTAGTGTGAGATGATGTGTGATCCTCACCAGCAGCTATGGCTCCCATCATCAAAAAAGTCGTGTAAGTGCGTGGGATTTTATGAGACAAGTCGTTAGTCAAACGGTGTAGGAAAGTAGGAAACAGTACTTCATGCAGAATGACATTTTTATTCATACATAACTATTTACAAAGCATTTGATAGTGACACGGAAAACCTGAGGGAACGCTTTAAAAATGAACAAATCATAAGAAAAATCAAGTATAGCACGAATTTAGTTCAACTTTGTTTCTTGCTGGCATGAATGCCCTTTCCTTTTGACCGCATCACAAAACTCTCGTCATTATAGTGATAGTAGAGTAGCATTCATGCAAGAACCACAACAGGGACAAGAGGCCTTCATGTCCTCAAATGTCACGTATCGCTCAAATTTTTGCCAACCCTTCACCGGAAACTCGTCATTGCATTGGTAACATGGCAGAACATTATTGAAGCAACATCATGTGAATTTCTCAGTTATTCGTTTGTAATTTGTATGTATGTACTTTTGATGAGGATACCAGCGGAAATTTGATTCCACTTCATTGTCTGATTCGTAGTAAAATGGCTGCTATGTAGAAATGGAGGCTACATTATTCCCCAAGGAAAATCAATTCAAGCTCTGAAAGGTACGTATTTGGCACAGGAAAAAGTACACAGCTTCGTTAGGTATTTAGCAAAATTGCGAAAAATTTAATTCTGTAATCATAGTTTCAGTATTACACAATACACAGGAAATTATTTGAAAGAAACTGATTGTGGAGTCTATAGTTTGTACATATATCAAGAGTTGGCATTTGGAATGTAATGAATCTGCCATATCATAATCAACGTTTTTTGCTGAAATGGTTAAAGGCAACAAATATTTGATTTGAGAGAGCTACTAATATTATTAAATTTTCTTAGAACACGACTACCGAAAAAATAAAGGGAGATGGTAAATGTAACCACTGATGACGTACGAAATGAAACCATTCTTTTCTCTTTGCTCCTTGATCATGATAAGTTACTAAGGTGCTCTTGAATCATGTTGCCGTTTTAGCACTGATATACAATCCAAACAGCTTCTAGTAGTTCATAAAGCGAAATCTGTATATACAGCCGACCGTAAAATCATTTTTGCAAACACTGAAGCGGCTAACAGTTTGGTTGGGAGCGTGTGGAATAATATGTTGTACAGAGATCCTAAATTGTTATTCCGTTTGATTCTAACTGAACAGCCATGCACATTGAATTACCACCCGGTGGCAGCTAGGACGAATGAAAATTCAATTATCGTAACTTGGCAACTGCTAAAATATTATTATTGCACATCTTGAAATCGTGACAAAGAATCAAAAGCTGATTAACTTCTGATCAAACATCTATGACAAAACAATGACAAATCGAATAAGTTTTAATCTGAATTGTACAAGTCGCAAGCCTGTTCCAGGACACAAAGACTTCTGATTTATCTGAAACTTCTGCTCTACTCATTAATACCTTATTTCCTGTGGCTGCACTAGTATTTCCAATTATTAATGCCACCATATGCATAACATCACCGTTTATCTACATATGTATATAAAGTATGGGAAATCAAAACGAAGGCAACGAAAGGAGAAAAGAAAAGGCACCAGTTGTCCACCCAAATAACTCATATATCTATAACGATTATAGCGGACGGTAATCATTACCGTTATCTGATCTGGCCCAGGTGCATCATAATTTTTGCCAATTACCACACATCAAACTGTTCATTAAAATGTGCGTAGCGAAAGACTATCCGATATCACACTGCCACAGGAAGTGATGCTTAAACAAGCGGTGCTGGTATCAATGAGCAATAATAACTCATTGTGCATCATATTGCCACAAAGGGGAAAGTGAAGTTGGAACTTTGATCATTATCTGTCATATTTCACGGAGAACTCACAGGTCTTTAGTAATGATAATAGCACATTCCACAAACCAAAGTTTTCTATGAGAGCAGCAGTGACGGATAATTAAGGGGATTCATTGGAATTTGTTAGAGCCAACCAAAGACCAAACAAGGAAGCATCAATTATTTGTAACAAGTATTATTCTCTCCGTCATTATTTTGTTGTCATTATCATCAGGCCTCGTTCGCGAATCTCGCACGAGGCAACAAACCCAATACATAATGAGAAAAGGGAAGGAACGCTGTAATGTGAAATAAAATTATAGCTCGCATTAGCGAAGAAAACTGACACACTAAATTGGTGGCTGCCTAACGGTACACTATTATGTTAATATTTGTATGGAAGCCGTTTTCCCTTTTTTGCGTCTGCTGCACAGTTAAAACGCTCCATTTTCCTCCTTTGTACAAAAAGAACTATTTCGTTTAAAAGCTTTTTCAAGTTAGTCACTTGAAAGAAATTCCTATGCAAATTGGCACATATCCTTGCGAACGCTCTTTTTCATACGCTACAGCACGCTGTAGTACGTACTCTCCACTCAAAGAGGATTCTCAGATACGAAGATGCTATCAACATCATCATCATCCTATATGGAATTGAGAGGAAGGACAGAGTATGCTTATACAGATAGTGAATAAATGAGACCAATCGAAACTCTGAAACGGTTCCATTTTTTTGCAAGAAAAGTTTGTCCTATTTCAGTGTTGATTATTCGAAGGGTAGAAGGATAAAGGAGGAGGCCGATGAGATGAGGCTACATCCTTACATAATAATAAGTAAAAGAAAGGAAGATGTATCCACTTATAAATACCTATAGACTTTACACTTTCACTCAATGCAATTTCCATTCAAGTTCATTATGCAACCAAAATGCGGGCCGAGAATACAGGAACTTTCTTCAGCAGCATTCCAGCAAGTAGAAGTAGTAATGGCACGACATGAACATCATCAAAATCAACCTCTGCTTTAATGATACCGCACACCCTCTCCCACAATAAAATGCCTATTTTAACGGAATGATCCCCCTGTTACCACTAAATTTTCACACAGCCGCCGCAACCACTCTTCATGAATTATGTACTCAAATAACAATATACATCGTGCGTAGGTACAGACTTCCACATACATTACACGAGCTATACAACTTACTTGAAGTAGTACATAACAACCTGATATACAGTATACTTAAGTAGCAAAATTCATAGAGATTCGCAGAGAAAACACACACACACCACGCGTTTTACTTTCATTATATTCAGTGAGGCGCAGGAACCAAAAGATGATATGACAATGCCGCATTAAAGGGAAATGTGACGTTGTTGGTAAAGAAGGAACGACGACAATCAAGGCAGCGGCGGGGGCACGCTGTTTGCTACCCGGAAAATTTCTAGTCATTTCAGTGCTCATAAATTGAGTTAGCGAAATGCAGAAAATTGAAAACTTTACAAGTAGAGGCGTGAATAAGTTTTTGTTGAAAATAACAATGCTCCGAGATGTGGATGTGATGATAAGAGATTGTGTGCTCTCACTGGTAATAATGACACTAGCTATCAGACCACAAGAGCTCCTAATTATTAAGTGGCATAATACCATAAAATTCCAAGCTATACTGTTTCCTAATAATTTAGGTATAATGCATTAATTGTTATCAATGACATTTATCAGGACATGTATGCAATTCAACGGAGCATTCAAAGGAATAAAATGATGTTGGCGGAAAGCGGAAGTGGGAGGAAAGTGTAGTCATATAGCAATAAGGGTTAGTTAATACGTAGCTACTTTTTTACGTGTACGTTCATGAGGCTGGTGTGATTATCGTCGATAATTGGCAAAGTATAATTGCAATCACAGGCAGTTTCACTCATCACGTCATCATTAAAGCTTCAGAGAATTCGTGTTTCCTAGAAACGATCCAAATTTAGTACATGAATAACAATCTTATATGATATTGTAGTTGCGTAAATGATGTTGCGTATGAATGATGCTCGCAAAATGAGCATTACTACTGATTTAATTACTATATTTAAATATTTATCCATTTCTCGCCTCTTAAATAATATACTGGAGAACTACGGAAAATTGAGGACAGAAAATTAGCTTCCGCTTACCATTTCCGTTCATTTTATACTGTAGAAATTCTATGTATGCTGGTCGGAGATAGCCGGATGAAGCTATAAGCTATAAGCGTTAGGTAAATCAAATTTTACTCATTCCTGGAAAAACTACAGTAACCACATACACACATGGTTGTTTGTTGTTGCTTACTTTTCCCAGTAACCAAAAATGGAAACAAATTATGGAACAACACGATAATAGAGTGGACTTCGTTCTGCTTAATACTGATTGACGTAATAATATGTGTAATCAGAAGGGTAATATTGCACGCGCCATGTGGTAAGGTGGTAGGGGATGTACTTACTCAATGTGATTGCTGGAATAATATTTACAAATAGGTCACACACCTTTTCAAAATTGAAGAAGTATGACGTTTCATTTGGATTACATACATAAGTCCATACTAAGAAAAGTAAATATATGCTTTCTCGTCATGGGTGGGAATTATTGGTTAGGCAACTCACCATGTAATTTGCTGTAGTTGACATGATTAATGTTGAAAACCTGATTGCTTACTGTTTTTGCTGATTTGAAGGACGAACATGAAATATTGTGTTCCTTTCTATCAACTGTAACGTTAACCGAGGCATGGATATGTGATCGTCAAAGGTTTTCACAAATTAAAAGTAAAAATGCTATTAAGAATCTGAGAAATTTCTATTTGAACCAGTGGGGGAGAAAGTGATATGGTCAATAAAATAGCAAAAACATAATGCATAATCGAGTGGGACCTCTGACATCATTACTCAATGCTTATGAAAGCATTATGAACATCAAAGGGTTCTCCACTCCCAGCCTTATGTAATCATGATAATCATAAATCAAATTGCCAATCATTCATACATGTGGTGACCGCACAAGCTATATACGATGTCTGTTAAGCTATGCGTGTATACATTTCACGTGTTGTGAAACCTTCCATAATTATTAACTACCGGAAGCATGAAATGCTTAATAGGTAGTTATTGCGATTGATATGTTTGTCTGTCTGTGTGTCTGTGTGTCTGTGTGTCTGAGTGTCTGTAAACACTATAACTTTCCTCCACGTTGACCGATTTGGTCCAAACTTGGCATAGAGGTACCTCAGGTCATACGAAAATTCGGTATTGATTTTGGGCCTGCGGGGCCCAACCCCAGGGGTACGGTGGGGGGTAACGTCCCCCATGCATCCTTATGGGCAAAAATCTTTTATCGGCTTATCTGATAGAGAATTTTATGCTGATCATTTTTTGTCATTACACCATGGGTCAATTCGGCCAACTCTCGGAGTGGCGGCTCCATGACCATAAGGGTCAACGAAGGGTCAAAATATATTGTTTCGGAAATTCATCGAGAAATTCAAGATTAGTGTTTGGTAAAGTGAACTGAGTTTCAAAAGTCTCAATTTCACAGGCAACACGTTTCCGGTAGTTTTTTAATTCGGGTTTACACCCGTCCTAGTTCTCCCTGTTATAAACCTAGGAAGTTTTAATGTCAAAATTCGTAATTTGGTAAAAAAAAAAAGAAAATATGTACCTACAATGTTCGACAATTGATCCTCATTTTAAAAAATCGTTTGTTCGTTGTATCCCGTGATATCTTTCTAAAATGCGTATGTATTCCTCGAATCCGTGGGCATCATCTATTCAAAAAGATGACTTTTTATGCTAGAGGGGATTCAACGGCGGGCTCGTAGAGTTACCAAAATGTGGAAGGAAACTATTTCCATATTGCCATTTGATAACTTAAAACATACATACATTCTGTTCAAGAATTTTCAGCAAAACTCTAGGAATCATGGATAATCTAGTGATGATCCGTATTTTTTCGAAGAAAATTTCACTAGAGCACAAAATTATTACTAATATTTTAGGTATACACAATAAATAATAATGTAGACGTGATAACAAATACCTGAATGCATGAAAGCATTACTCCAATTGTTTTCAGCATAATTTAGTTGCGAATTGGGATTGCCATGCAAAATCAGTCTCACTTGAAATATTGAACAGGCTACCTGTTACGGGCAGTATATTAAGGGGAGAATGCATGGAAGATATATATGCTTGTAATAAGCAAGTTTTATCAATTCATATTACAATCAAATAATTAGGGAAATATTTTTAATTTGAAGAATACAATTGACCCCTTTAGTAATAATATGTAAATAATCATATCCTGTTGTTTTTTATTTTCAGGAAGACAGGCCATCGTGATTCATTGACCTTGCATGCACTATTGGTTATCCAGATAGTCAATTAAATGATAACCCATCACCCACACTACTCGTTAAACGAAAAATTCAAGATGATGCGACCCCCAGGAGCAAAGGGATTCTCCAATGAAACTGCTAGTTACGGTCTATCGGGATCATTTCCACATTACAAGCATATCGTAATGCCTCCGGATCAAAAGGCCAAGTTATTAGCAATGCATAGAGCCAGCAGAGCAAATGCCGGTAGGATTTTGATATTTATCATTGATTAAAGCCAACCTCACATGAAATTATAATTTTGAAATACATGTAATTTTAACTGGCAGACATTCTCTTTTTGCATGCAAAAGGTATTTACGTTGCGGTCGTCCTAGGAGTCTACGTAATTCTCTTAACCATCCTGCTTTGCCGATATGCGAAACGACACAGGCCATCAACCGATGCTGCAAGCTTATTGACAGCTCCACCTGGAATCCCTCCACCTACTCCGGAAAGAAGTCGTGGGATTCTCTCCTGTGGAAGATGTCACTTCACTTGTCATTTCACACCTGCCCGACTTCGAACTATTTATAAGAATATTATTTGCTGTTGCCGCCCCTCCTCCACAAGTATGGACGAGTCAATTCATGAAATTACCGACTACCCTATGACAGCTTTGGCATCCCAAATCGAATGCAAAGAACGTTACGGGAAAAAGAATAAACCCGTTCCCGTGTAGTGTAGTGGTCTTGCCCCTCTTTTCTGTTTCCCTTTTGTTTTACAAATATATGAAAATATTATAAGTACAACATTTAGCCTATTCAGTGATTTTTAACGAAAGATAAAATATTCTTTAGAGTTAATGACAATATGCCATTTACATGAGCATCAGCACAAAAATAGTATAAAAGAGAATCTTGCACTCCAACGAAATAATTATGTAGCAAATGAATTTAAGAGCTCATGTTTTAAAAAATCTCTATGGTTTATGAGAATATAAATCAGTCACCTATGTACATATATACATCAGTAATTTATTCAGTTTTTTCTTTAAAATAATTTAGTGTAACTATTTATTGTACATTATGTAAGTTATAGCATAAATATGTAGCAATGTTGTAGTACGAAATGTATATTATGTTAAATAAACGTACTTTGATATCGAATAATCCTCCGAGAGTTGTAAATGAAAACAGTTTGTAAATATTTTACATTGCATTAGAGGAAGTGTATATATATTCGAAACTAGTATACTGTACTTATTGCACAAAATTGTATTGATAATTAAGTGAATAGTTTATTGTTAGTTAGTAATTAGGAGAAACAATACAGAGAAAGCGACCACACAACTTTCTCTTTCGCAGTATTACGTCCGTGCCATCTGTTGAGCTTTGAAATATCTGTACGGGCGAAACGCGTCAGTTAGAACTAAATCAATTCAGATGTTTGCCGCTAGATAGTCCTGCAACCCAGATGTACTCTTCCTTTGTTCCTCTCATCTTTGTATGCACTGTGTGTGTAAATGTTTGGAAATTAAAGGTATAATTCGAATAACATATTTATTGCACATTATAGTGGTGAAATTAGAATCAACATGCAAATATTTATGCACAATTATATAAACCATATAAGTAGATTAAAGTGATGTACATATTACCTTTGTAATAACCCATGTGTCGTCAATAAAGTATATTTTTAAAAGTCAGAATGCTTTTTATGAAGTAGTCAATTTGCAGGGACCTATTCAGCGTTTATCTTTAATAAAGTATGAAGTATGTGCGTGTATATTATGCAAGTGTACATTAATTTTGTGGTCATTTCACCCTTGAATCAATTTTGTAAACGATAACGTATGCAATCACCAGTGAATGGTCAAGTCATAAATGCGTTGGGATGAGTCATTTTTGGAACAACACAATGAAAGATAAAATAATCGGTTTACGTAGTAACTTGATAACATGGCTTTTTATTATTCTTTATGATTCGCTCAACACTAAATACATACTATATAATAATATTTGTAAGGTATAATAATCATCTCATCCATAGTCAAAGTTTATAGCGGCACATATGTAATCAATCATATGTTGCTACTGGATAACAGAGTATAGTATTAACAGAAAACATCATGTATACATTTTCGTAATTATTATCGTACTTTTGATTATCATTATGATATAACATCAAGAAACCGCTTCTGAGTAACAATACATGATTATACTAATATTAATTGTATTTCCTAGGTATTTACTTTAGCTAGTCTATACATATACATTAAACGTTTAAGTATGACAACTTTAGCATCACATCACAGACAGTTTATTTAAAAAAGAAGATTCACGGGCATTGTAAAGCAGTTTTTTACAGTTCTGTAAATAGAGTAAGTTAAATTTTTTATACTTTATATCATCTCTTTATGCAAGAATGAAAGTCCTTTTTATAATGATTCGGTACAGTAGTGAAGTTGATAAAAATGGCTTGTTGTGCTTGTTTCCCAGCCCAACACAAGAAGAAGAGAAAATAGTAGCAGTTTTCTTCCACGCGAGACGTTTTGTGTTGTGGGAATCCAAGAGATAAGTAATTTGTCAGTCTGAATTTGTGGAATTGATTCGTTTTCGAAATTGTAACGAGGCAACTACGCACACGTTATCAGCTCAATATCCTCTAGCCTCCTTCGCTTGTTGTGACTCCGAATCCAGGTAAATTGGCGTTATATTTGATGGCTTATAATTTCTGGAAAAATACAAAACAAATGTGTAATTAGTTCGACTAAAATTTGATTTTACTAAAGTCTTTACCCAAAATCAGGTGAACGTAAATATATTACATGAATACGTGCTAAATGGTTAGATCCTAAATTTACTTTTGAGAAAAGCTAGTAGAATTCAACTTTTAAAAAAATTCGTAGCCATTTTTCTTCAGATATGACCAGATATTTCTTTTAACATTTTTCTGAGAAGGTGATAGTCGTTGCTACATTTTCATTCAAAAAGTTGCTTGCCTTTGAACTAACAAATAAAACCATAGGATTCAAGTTTTACTTTTCATTTTCTTAGGATCCATAAGGAAAAACGGAGACATGGCCCATAATTCAAGAAAGCGCTGAAGTCGGTGCTTTATTCGCATAAACAGAAAGCTTTTATTCTCATATTTTTATGATCGGTAAAAGGAAGAATAAATATGTGTTCCTGGGAAGCAAAAAAAGATCAAAGGTTCGCCTAATGGGTTTCGCAATAAGAAACAGTGTAAGATGGCGTCAAGTCTGCTAAGCTAGTGTGCTAGATTGATGCAAGCTGGCTTTTCAATATTTCAGTGTTGGATACAAAGCATCATATTTTTTAAGAATTATTTCGTCCGAAAGATCAATGAGCCTTAGCAATGACACTCCCTCCATTCATGCTATTATATTCCTTTACAATATATCTAATACATACGATCCGCAATATCTAACGCGCATGCTGAAATACAAATAATAATGCCTAAATAGATTCTACACATCTTCAGGATTTACACGTGGCTCAAAAATGCACGCAAGTTTGTACAGTTTTCTGGTAGAATTAAGTAATTGCAGCGACACGTTCTCCTCACGCTATTTATTTATTCCATTAGGAAATGAGAAGAACAAATCTTAACATTTTTAAACAGTTACTTTTACTTGGCAATTTAGTCTATTTTATTGACTACATGCTGTATACCTACATGCAACGTAGGCAGTCAGTCAGCATCTTTTTTTTGCAGAGAGCAATACAAAAAAATACAGCCCAGTCTCAAGAGACATGAGAATTTTTCATTTTTCATCATATCGTAATAGTCACTGAAGTGAAGGATAAAATAAGCAAGTATCCACTTTACTTTTTCCTTTTTTTAAAGTAGGTACCTACATCTTTTTCCAACTTTACTCATCATGATGCACATATGTCCATAAATGTACAGCTTCATTTCACTTTTAGCCGTCTGGGGTCTCCACCATATATAATCCAGTTTAGTTTAGAATTGTAGCATACCAACAGTGTCTTTTTTAAGAATACTATAACCCAACAGTCCAGTATATTCAGAGAATATAGATAGTCATGTTATTTATCTAGGTATAAAAATATTACATGGAGTGTTCAAAAGTAATATTCAACATATTATGGAATGGAGAGGCTTATTTTTCGATTGGCATTCACTCACTCACTCACTTTGCTCCATTCAAAATACATTTTCGAAAAAAAGTTGAGTCGAGATTCTTGAGAATGACTTACAATATGCATGAGTTTCTCTTGAAAACTGGAGGAAAAAAGGAAGTAAAGTAAGTGGAAGGGATTTTCTTGTGCATGTCAAAATGAAAAATCTCAAGTAGTAAAAAGCTCTGAGTATAAAAAACCTCTCCTTTTTATGGAAAATAAAAAAGAGGAAAGTAGGCATAAACAAGTTTGACTGACGCCTGACTGATTGCCGACTCTATCTAGCAGTATATGAGCATAAATTTTCCTTGTGCAAGCTTATGAATGATATCTTCAATAATTTTCACCAATGACATCTTTAAAGTATTGTTTGTCTCATCCAGAGCAGCAGTTGCTGCTAACCATTTTGGAAGAGACTCTTTTGAGCCAACTCATAACTTGAGTGCATACTTGTAAAACCGTAAGCTACTGTTTCATTTCAAAGCAACGTTGTAATGAATTGAACTTCAAACTGCAAAAGTGGATTAAAATTGTCGACGAGAAAGTGCACATTCAACTTTTGAGTTAATAGCTTGCAAATTCATCAGGAAAATCCAATTTTCAGACTTGATCCCTTAATACATATAATAATATATTTGCATAATGACATGACCAACTTACGAGTATGGAGAGAACGGGACTCCAACAACGAAGAGCTGATTGAACTTTGAGTGAATCCTCCACATTCCTTTGTGATATCCACGGGCATCCAGATCCCATATTTTGAAACACTTTTCATTGCAACATTGTCCATCGGTATCAAAAGAAGTGGGTCCGCCATATGTGTGGGTTGAAATTGCATAGGGAGAAAATGAAACAGAAGAAATAATGAATTAAGTATTTTGATGCATTAACAATTTATATTGTTGGAGACTTGCAGTGTATTTTGTAAATTTGTACAACTTTTTGTAGAAATGTGCACACGGGAAACAAAAGTTTATGGGACACGCTGTTTACCCGCGGCTTCAAAAATTATCGTTGTGGATTGTACCTGGTTGTTAAATTTTAAATTTTCAAAAGCTTGAGGAGGGCGGATATTCCATATTAAAGGAGTAAAGAAAAGGGATAAGTGAAAGAGTCTCTTTAGAAAATATTTACATAAACGTTCTTACCTTTGCAACTTGGAGCCAAGTCTTAAAGTCCCTCGGGTCATCCATTTTTATATACATAACATAAATCTCCCCCTGTAAAAACACAAGCAAAGCGACAATACTTTTTAAATAGGGCACTCTCAGTTTAACAGTGGCAGTAGTTTCGCAAATGTTTCACGCAGGCATTATTTATATAAAACCCAAAGTATAAATATATACATATAACTCTCCTGTGTCTGTGTGTGTACACAATACTTTGTTCCAAATTTCTACAGAAAACGAATGTGACCGTCGAATACAGAGAAACAACTTCATTGGAAATATTACACGTTCCTTGTCTCTTTTAAAAATATTTATCATTTTCTCCAACTTTACTCCTTCTTCCCCTGGTCTTTACAATCCACTACAAAGACAACGACTCTGACTGTATTATGGTAAGCGTTCTTTCAGAGAGACACTTTCCCCTTTTTTTGTTAAGTCAAACCTAAACAAGCAAAAACAAAAACAACAAAACTCTCTGCTCGCTGTGTTGGTTTATATATATCTGTGTTTGTATACGTGTCTGGTTTCTGGTCTGTAGCTATTTTCTTTCTGTCTGTGCAATCTTCCTTTCTCTTTCATCCTCCGTATTGTATATAATATGCATGTGTGAACGCAAGCAAATTCTCAAACGCATCAAACCATGATATTACAATGAAGCAGGGGGAAATCTCTGAGGGAAAATATTTCTTTTTTTTCGACAGAGATACATCCGTTTAAAAACAATATCGTTTTGAATATTACAAAGGGAGACGTGACGCACAAAATATGCATGTGCGTGGCTTTATGCACACTTTGTGAAATGGAAGTGCAAAGATTAAGCTCTTTTCCCTAATATACTAAAAGTGTACGTATGCCTACTTTCGCTATCCCTCGCTATTGTTTATGATTAGATGGAAGACCTTTTTTACCCGGAAGGCTACTTTCCACCACCAAAAAGCAACAGAATAACGTCGCGTTTCTTTACTAGCGGCAGTAGCAGCATATGATAATAATAATAGGTAATAATGGTAAAACGTTTGATAATAACCTACTCAAAAGAAGGAAAAACCTCTTTTCTCAAAGTTATTGTTCCCGTCTCATGAAAGACGTGAAAGTCCTTATAAAATCCAATAAAGATTATTGTTTACTCAATGCTCAATTTAGGGGTAGCAGCAACAACCGTAGTAGTTCGTTTTCTCGCATGCTTTTTGATGTAGTACGCAGAAGAACTCTGCGCACGTAAAAGTAACAAACACTCCTGGGCCAACTCATATTGTGTATGATGGAAATTTGTTTAGAAAATCTCATAAAATCTTAGTGAATATTAGAAACGACAGGAACGGAAAAGTTTTCCCTAAAGTTTTTAAGACAACAATTTACTTCCGGTTCGGAAAGAGAAAACTCACAATCAGAAAAGATGTGTGTGTGTGTGTCTTTGGTACAGTCAGTAGTAGATAAGTTCTTTCTTCCATTTGCCCCCTGTATATCTGTATACTTATGCAAATAACAGTAGTAGTGGGAGCTGTAGCAGTCAAATGCTCTCTCTTACTGCTTTATAGTCATAGAAGAACGATAAAGAA
Source organism: Sinella curviseta (assembly GCA_004115045.4). Lineage (NCBI taxonomy): Eukaryota > Metazoa > Arthropoda > Collembola > Entomobryomorpha > Entomobryidae > Sinella > Sinella curviseta. Next base: position 17,070,483 of record CM065489.1, on the reverse strand, counting down.
CTTTCATAATGAGATGCTATCAATTACCAAACATTTTCTCGGCATGTAGACTTAATATCCGTTACGGTACAAAAACATGGGCACACAACGTACAGAAACACAATGAGAGAAAGAGAGAGTTTATACAGTATTTATTTATCTAACCTTTGTATCTGGAATAAAATTAGTCTCGCATGGGGATTTACTGTGGTCCACTACTGTGGCTATGGCAAGCAGGTCTCTAACTTTCTTCTCGTAGCTGCTTTGCTTCAAGCTGTTGGGATAAAAAACAACACAAATACATATTATAAATGTTCAAGAACTGGCTACCACATTGCTATAATATTAACATTCAGTCACGTCAATTCCATCTGATTAATCATTCATGTTGTTTGTGTAAAAAAGGAGCGCTGCAAAGTATACATTTTATTCGCATGTTTACTCTGCAGCGGCAACAATGGAGAGTAGGAAGAAATATTTATTTCGTCTTGTAGTAATGTCAGAAAACAATTCGGTCCGAGCTTCACGAAAGATGGAAAGAAGGTATGCATATTTATTCAAAATACTGTCTTTTACTAGCCAACTCTCCAGCATCAAGAAGAGAGACACTCAATTCTTGAGAAAATTTTGGCATTTTAATAGTCTTTAAGTTTTATACGTTGAAAGGATGGGCAAAGAATGGGATGACAGGTCCAAGGAAAAACAGAAGGAATGCATGTTTCCATCTCTCTTGAGGAGAAACGCTACACAATCAAAACTTTTAGATGAATGAGGAAAGACGACATGGTGAAGAGGAAGAAAGACAAGAAATGGTACTTAAGACGTGAAAAGGAAGGCTTATTTATAATATTTAAAATGAATGGATGCATAATTTACAGGGAAAAATTAATGAAAATGTGCGCTGCTATGGGAAGGATTCCCCATCACATCGAAAAGAGGTTTATTTCACTGATTTACTACCAGCTTGTCAAAGTTGTTCATTAATTACAACTAGGTATGCCAATCCAAGCGGAAGGGTGCGGTGGTTGGAATTGGAATTGCCCAAGAGAATTAACTGCAAACTCAAGAAAGGAGTAGTATGTGTGGTTTTGCATACTACAGGATACTTTACTAGGTACATGACATTCTCCGTCAATATTTTCCATTGATACTTCTACTACTAATAATAAATATAATTTTCTCTTTGAAGCATGGTTCAATTTCAAATTTTGACGAAGATGGGCATCAATATAGTCTTGATGAAATGCAAGATTTTTTTTAGGATGTAATATTGTCTACTTTATTCAGACGAAAAGGGGAAGAACGGTTCAAAGGTTGAGATGAGAGGCACATAGTTCAATTCATTTGGCAGCCAACTAACAAGAATCTAACAAGGACAGAAGGATGGAATAGCGAGTTGCTTATTAAAATGAGATTGTTATCTGCATGTAGTTGTAAGCAAGATGGATATAAATTGAGGTGGTGATGAAATTGGAATAGTGTATCAATAATATCAGCACGACTTTAGTGATAAATGTTTAAATATGAGGGAATGGACAAAGATGGAAACGTGAAGCATAAAAGATGATGATCCTGGCAAAACAGACTGACTGGAGATAAAGTTAAGCATTAGAGTTGAGTGAAAGGTGGATTGAGTAACATTGTCAGAAAATACGAGGAAAGCAAGAATGTGAGGAAATGAGAAAAGGAAGGAAGAGATGGTGGGAGTAGTGTTGGTCGTATAGCAGCACACTGGTCTTGTACTTCACGTTCGGAATGTCTTAAATGTCTTATATATTGTATGTACCGTCAACCGCGGTAACGTCATCGCGTTCTGTTGACGGCGTTTTCTACTGCACTACAGTGGCAGTCAAGTCAGTCACTGTCTATGCGAAAAGAAAGTCACCACAACTCACTTACCTATCAACGTCCGTAAGGCGAACGCCAGGAGACGTGTTGAATGATCGCTTCTGCCGCACATGAAAACATGAAAAACATGTATTAAGTCGTTTGTTATTAATGGAATCTAGAAATATAGACTTTCACTTACTTTAAAGTATACATCTTGGAAATAGGAATTCATATTTAAGCCAGAAGCACCAAAGTGGTATGTTCTTGACACATCTGGAATGATACATTCACGCCCTTTACGAATGTCTGGTAGTCTCATCCACATATCCCAGTCCCACATCTGTGTCCAAAAACCAGAAAAAAAGAACATCATCATCATCATCACAGCAACAATGACAATATATCCTGTCCACATAGCAAAACCAGTACGAAAACAACGCAAGGTTTTGTGTAAAACTATAAGAAAATCACCGATGAAACCCAAACTGACATCAACACCAACACCACCAAACCCATACCAAAAACTTTCCGGGCTGACATCCTTCGAGTTTTGTATGAGTGACAGAACATATTATGCATGTTTGTCACAAGAAATTATAGAGATATTCTAGGGAGAATGCTTACATGTCACCGCACAACGTTATAAATGTACTGCAAGTTCACAACAAATCAACCAGAAACAAGAACAATAACGGCGAAAACCAAATGTGACATATTATTCATATAAAAGATAATATTATGGAATGGCTGTGTCTACTACTGCATTGATGATGACGACGACGCGTCATGCATGCTGCTAGTCAAACAACTTTCCCTTGTTGTACATGACAAGCATTATGATTAAAAGCTGTGTCCACGGTGTGCTCACTTATTTTTATAGCAATTCACCGGTAAAACAAACAGATAAGATGTTATTTGACGAAGGGTATGAGGTACAAAAAACGCAACATGTTTATGCATGTACACGCACATCTGCTCCTCTCGCTATTAACAAGGAAAAGTTTTGTTTTTTTGCCATTGCCCTGAAAAAATACGAAAGGACATTTGTCCCAAAAAAACTGTTTCATTACGCTTTGTTCATGAAAGAAACACCTTTCCAAAAACACCAGGATGTCATTTGGATCCAATGGTCTTGCTTACACTTTTGTACACGACATGTAACTCGCATATGTACTTAGCTAGTAGTTAGAGCTGATGACAGAATGTAATGTACTTGCAGTTATTATTATAGCTTTGCTTCTTTTGCGAATTGTAGGAAAAATGGGAGTTTATATCCAACTGCAGCATATTTATATTATTTTATCTGTCCACGTGAATACCTTTTCGACGAGGACAACGACAAACATGAAATATAACGATTTTCATAAAACAGATTGGGGCATTGGTCTGGAGCCACAGCAGCAAAACAACAACATCGCCATAAAACAGGCGATGCATGTGATACTCTACTAATCCAAAGTAAAATAGTAATAATAATAATAGTCTGTATGACTAGAACGTAACGTCCATCGTGTGCAATTCGTATGGACAGGAAAGAATTAGAGTGCGGATAACGGGAAGTCATCGACCAATTTTTAGCTGCCCGAATGATGCAAAAATCATCAAGACTCAGTCTGCTGAAATGTACAATGAAAGTACATACCTAATCTCTGTACAAAAACTCACTGTTAGTCTAATAAAGCGAGCAAAAGAAACAAAGTGAGGAGAAAGTAGAGAGAAATAGCTTTGTCTGCATGCTGTGTACGTACTATTCTGCACACCGGAATTTCAACCGGAGAGTTATAAAACCAAACAAAAAATGGTAATTTTCCTGTGCCATAAGTACACACGAATGTAATAATATTGCCAGTCTATGCCCATCGAAGAGATATTTGACTACGGGACAGTTTCCCTGATATTTTTTTTATTAGCGTATAGTGAAACAGGATTCGTAACAGTGTAATAATAAGCATAATAATACATTGTTTTCATTCACGCACTCCAGTAGCTTACTAAATTGTCAGTAAGTAAATAAATGGTATGATTTTTTTATATTTTGTTGTTACAACCTACTACACACCATGTTTTCTCCGACGTAAGTAAGTACTTAATAATTCCAACAAAATTTGCTATCGTTTACTGATGAAAAAAATCTCAGAGAGCGAGAGAAAGGACGGAATAGAATTATAAACGAGTATACGTCGAGGAAAAGTATAACATTTGGAGCATTGCCACAGAATATTAAAATGCTTTTTTATGGCTCGCGCAAACAGTAAAGCTGCAACTCTATCGTTGCTGGAATGTCGTAAATGTAGCTATATAGATTTAGACTGAAAGGCTGACTGACTTGATTGGAGCAATAAAATTGCATTACAATTTTTTAGCTGCCTCCTTGATTTCAATCAATCTTGAGAGAACCAGGCAGAGAGAGAGAGAGAGAGGAAGAACGTGCACAGGAAAGCAATCATCATCATATGGTTACACTTTGTCGTATACACATACATTATATTGCCAACGGCTTCCTTCCTCCTGCCTCTTTTTACATTGTGTCGGCGGACAGCGCGTGGAAAAGGTTTTATAGGTACATAAGTGTAGCCCCAACATATGTATCCCACAACTGTAACTTCTATTACACCTTGTTTTCATCTCTCTCTCGCTCTCTTTTCTCTTCTGTTTACTTTCTCTGGACTCGAAGGACTTTCGAACGATGGAAAGAAAACCGAACCTGGGGTTGCTCGATACTGTGAACTGGGAAACGAGTGAGTGAGAAATAGGAAGTTGAAAGTTGTTTCCGCTCGCCCTTTCAATCCCCTTTCATTGTGTTAACTAGCAGTCGAGCTGAATGTGCAACTACATATTGGGTAATTTGAACGGAGAGAACGGGTGAATGTTTTCATTGTAAATTTCAACAAACCAAACTAGTTAATTTGAAGTACGCATCATATGTATAACAGAATCAGGTAGTCTGGTCAATAGAGACGAAAAAAATGAATAAACTTTTGTCGTTTTACACTTCTGGCATGTTCGTATCATCTTGTTCCCTTCTACTGAAGTTACATCTCATTATACACATGTTCTATAGGTTGTCTTATATTTGAAAAAATGCCGAGTTTGCACGTGTCCCACGGGGAAATAATATGACGCTCTGATATTACTTGATTATGTAACATGCTCGGCGTAATTTGTACACAAAATCGATTTGTTGTAAATTATATGACAAATTTGTCAGTCAATTGCAAAATCGTGCCTTGCTTTCATATAATCGATACATGTGGACAATGTGGCGTTTTGGAGTTCCATGCCTAAAAAATATCAGTATAAAATGAACAAACTAGCAATAAATGTTTGCATAACAGGTGCTGGCATGGAATACCGTTCCAGGAAAACATTATGCTGGTGGCGTGGTGCAGAATAATACTAGTCTCTAGTCTCTAGTAGATATGCACAATATCCACATGTAGAAGGTTAGATAAGAGCCAAGTGGAGGGTATGTTGGGTTGTATCAAAAATGTAAAACAAATAGCTGACCAGCGTACCTTCTCGGGAGTGGGCCAGTTAGGTTCCAGTTCATTTTTGTAAAGTGACTTTTTTAATATCCAGCCAAGACCAGGCATGGTCTCCACACGGTAGAGGAGAGACGGGTCCGCACTCGTGTGCTCATATCCTTGGTCATTCCAAGCTGAGATGCAGTAGAGGGAAGGATCCTCATCTAAAAGTCTAACGGTTTGACTAAAATAACTAGAAATGAGCACGAGAAAAAGAAAGACAAACATGTAATGTAATAGGTGTAACATCATTATCATTATCATATACATAAGGACATACATTAAATGGATGAATATAAGTAGGCATATACTTTTAGTATATGCCCAGCACTTGCGACATGCTTTCATCTGTACGCTTTTAGGAATACAGGTAAGTAAACAACATGGCTGCACGCAACTCACACTATCACGTATTCACACAAGCATGTAGGTACTATGTGTGCTGGCGAAAAAGGATGAAAATGAGGAAAAGTAATATGAGAAAGCTTAAGTGTCACATATTTGAAATGCTATGATATACAAGACAAGGTTATGAATAAAATATAATGGGCTTGTTTTGGCTTGCGTAGCTAATGCAAAGATGATGCCGATGATAACGATGATGATCAAGGCGATTGTGTAGTGATGGTGTTCAAAGCAGTTTTGTCTTCGCCCTTGTTTTTTCATCCATATGGGATCGGGAGAGAGAGAGCCCATTTCCTCTGAATTTTTTAAACATTGACTCACTATTATGCAAGGAATACTATATAACGTACAAGATCGCGAGTATACATAGCGTCTCGCTCGGGTGTAAGTACTAGATCTGGATTTTATTATATACATGACAGGGGAAAGTAGTCAAGTAAGTGTGTGCGTTGTCCGTGTGAGATGCATCCAAATGGCAAGGTAGACAGAGTGAGTTGACGTAGCAGCATCATGTATGTGGTGTGTGCTTGTGTAAAGTAATATCATTATGATGTTTTCATATCATCATCATACCTAAAGAAATCTGGCGACACGTCCAAATCCTCTTCTACTATGATGGCAAACTTGGCATTTGGGAATATGTTAAATGTGGCTGTTAGAGACGCTTTATAATGCTGCGAGATTCGCGCATTTCGTTGTCCTAATGGAGTATGCTGGATCCCGCGAAGGCCAAAAAGCCTGCTAACTGCCATCGGCTCGTGGTAGTATCCATCGATGAAGACTGTTACCATTGATGGGTTTGCGCCTTCCGCGGAGAGTAAAGAGCGGAGCATTCTGCAAGGAAAACAAAAGGGAACGGTGAAAAAATGCTAATAAAATCAGGGTATAGAATCGACATCAACAACACTCTACCATGTCAAAGAATGTGGAACAGTGTTTTTTTGCCACTTAAGATGTAGTACAAAAATGCTTGAGTAGAAAATCAAATTTTTTTCATGGCAACCCTATTCGAAACACGGTTATATTTCTCACTATATTTCAATTACTCTATAGGTGCGTCTTCCCCATACTCACCTGAACAAGTAATGAGGGCGATTGCTTGCGATAACAGCTACTGGCACATCAAAAGTGGAATAATTAAGAAGCTGCGGAGAAACAACACATGAGACATTACTTTTTAGTGCTCATGATTATCAGAGAAAACACGATGTTTATAACACAACATTTATATTATAAATATGTATGCCAGAAAATGCATATTGTGTAGCACAATCTTATCGATCGACTTATCGTTGTCAGTTCTTTCTTGTTTCCTTACCGCGGACGGTGTTTTCTGGAAAATGAGTGGCGCAGGGTCTTTACAGCTACACACACTTCCATACCCTTCAATATGATTGCAAAACTCCTTTCTCCTCTCATTCTCTTTGGAAGGCTCCCAGTCACACTGGCTCTCTGAAACAGAAGAAAAGTCTCGAAATGTAATTTTATCCCGACAACAACAAAAAAGATTTTACTACTGCATTCAAAACCGTAATTATAAGTGTGACCTGATAAAGGCTCAAACATACATACATACGCAGTCAAATATATTCTTTCAAAGCCCTTTTATGGCATGATCATCGCAATATTCGCTAACACAACGTCGTTCCATTTGCAACGACACGATCAAATTTTTAATTTGCCGGACAATTTATGCAAATGCAGGAGAAAAAGTTGACAAAAACTTTTCCCTTCTGCTCTGCTTTTTGTTTTGCCATCAGAACCAGGGTTCATGTTATATCAAACAAGAGCAAATTCATTTATTCCGGCTCAACACACAATTATGTCATACTTTCCACAGCATGGACATAATGACTGATGGTGATGACGATGATGATGAACAGTACTGAAATTTATTATTCATGGATGGCCATGTCCACACATCATCATCATCGCCATCACCACGTTGTAATAGCGAGTCATAGTAGCTGGCATCATCCACGTCCGCCCTTCTCTTTACCTTCCCTACCGACGCATTTGCTTTGGAGAAAGTAGCAGAAAATGTTACGTACAAAGTTTGTCGCTGAATTAATTTATATATTTAAGAACTGGGAAACTTTATCGATGTACATACATATATTGTCCAATCAAGATACGACATTATCGTTAATAATTATAGCAATAGTAGTAATAACAAAGTTTAAATTCACAAAGTGATAAGATGAAAATTCATCAAGCAATCTTCAAATGAATCTCAGCATGACGTCTTTCATCTCACATGAAGTTTTTGTCTGCGCTGATATTACAAAACATTGTTTTTGTACGTTAATTTGTGTGTGTTCCTACTGTGCTCTCTTTCTCTGCTCGTGCTGTTCATCTTGCTCTTCTTGAGCCAAACAAAAAGTTGATCATCATATAATGGCTTCATTTCAACTTCTCCTCATCTGTTCCACATATTCTCCATAAAGACACACAAGCAAGCGCACACGTATCAAACCAACGAAGAAAAAGTTGTTCAAACTATAAAACAATCAGGAAATTAAATTGAAGAGAGACAGAGAGAGAGAGGCACAAGTTAAAAGTGAAAATTGATATAATTATTAGGAATCTTTTGAATATTTTACGAGAGCACTCTTCTCTCTCGCTGCCTGTCTTGCAAACTTTGGTTCACGGGATGACGACGATGATGCAGCCATAATCAAAAGATAATTTTCACAGAGTCCTATATAAACCATGTATACTACGACCTAATGAGAGATTGATTAGCGATAACATGTATTAAAATACGATTATTATTACGGCTTTATATGTACGGGAGCTTGTTTTGTGCGACGTGGATATGCTATACGGAACAAATCAATTGCTTACCGTGCAAACTTGTGAGAGGAACTTGAACCTTCAGAGAAACGGGAGCGCCCCAGCTGTGAAACTCGGTGCTTTTCGAATACTGCTCTGCGAGAGCTTTCATCGGAGTTTTCGCCAGATTTGAGTCACCCTTCCTCGTCACCATTGCCCACATGTCCCTCCAACCCAGATTTTTTGCTCGCTCGGATCCCATTTTTGCCAATGCTTCCCGGGCATTGTGCTTCATTTGGAAGGTACCTTCGTCCTGGTAGTGAGTAAACCAAACAATATACATTAAATATAATGCAGTTATAGCACTAATTGCTATACCTACGACTTGATGAATCATACAATATTGCAAATCATAACGAAAGAATTGCAGTGTAATCACGAATCTTCTAATAAAGGTTATTATTGTGCACAATTTCGGGCATTTTGAAAAATGGCTGTATCTAGACGAAGCAAGTTGTCATCCCACATGCTTTTTTTAGTTTTATGATGATGACTGTACATTTTTTGCGTTGATGAGTGATGTAATTAAGTAGGTATGCAATATAATACATGCTTCATTTATATTACGGCCAATTTTTGACGAGCATACGATGGTAATTATTATTTGTGTTCATACTTTTCTTGATTTATTATCATCGCTCCTAGTAGAGTCATGGTGTAATTATGTAACATCACTCAAAGTTCCATTCCCCAACTTTTTTTCGGTAATTTAGTTGTCTTAATTAGTGTTGTCACACGAATAATGAAAAAAGCGTGAACCCGAGTTGACGTTGTTTTTTTGAATTCTCATCATCATTTTGTATTTCAGATGGTACACATGTAATTCTAAATACTTTTCTTTAGATCAACATCACAGATTACAGTGATGATGACAAATGACAATGGGAAAGTGCAAGTGGAGAAAATCAAGAAGTAATAAAAAATGAGCTTTTTGGCTTGCTCGTGTTATTTGTACTTGCTCACAAAAAAAAAAGATTACATATTTGAAGATAAAATTGTTTGTTACTTACCTTAATTGCAAACACCAAGATTCTCCCATCCGCAATCATATTAAGGAATAAAACCATTGCTTCGTCCTCGTGCGGTGAGTAAGTGTCAAAAACACGCTGAGCCATGACACTCCCCGTTGCTTGGTTTAATACGAGAACGTGAATTCCCCGATTTTTGTTGGGTTCACTGTCATCCAGAATCTATTTGAAAATCCAACAAAAATCAAAATACATACTCTCAAAAAAAATATATAAATAGTAGTAGCAGCTGTATACTTATAAATGACGGAAATATGGGAAAATGAAAAGATATTCCCTATTCCTATTATTCTCAACTACACACTCCTACACACACATTTAACAATACAATGCAATTGCTTTCTCTTCTTTCTCCCACAATGACTCAATAGACTCATCCTCTTATTTTTTTCAGAATGTGCATAGCCGCGTCGTATTTCTTATTCCGTCTTGCATAATACAGAAATATCTTCACATGAGTGAATGTGTAAATACTAGCGACAAAACTGTCAAATGAAAATTGAAGATTGCGTGGAAAACATGCTTACATAAATACATACACACTCTTATGTAACCTTTTGAAACCCATATACTTAAATGGAACGTATAGAGGGAGGAGACGACGATATGGATATTGTCGTTGTAAAAAAAAATTGCTCCCTTTGAGACATCAATCAATACATTTGAAAAAGGCAGTAGTAGAGCAAGAAAATAAAAACTGGTGATTTTTGTTGTTGCTGCAGTGTCGAATTTCTTCCTTTCTTTGAATATTCCCATGTCACCCAAGAAAACCATAAGCATTTTCGCTTAGATGATGCCCATACTGTAGTCTACTTTACGGAATCACGGAAGACGCAAAATGTATCAAGAGAGCTTGGATGTCATTATTTAAAAATTCAAATCCCTTTAACAGCACTCCATTGGGTGAATGACATGAAGGAGCCAAGTAACTAAATGTAATTTTATTTAGCTTTCATAGCCACCATAATGATAATAATAATAATAATGGTGACAAGTTTCCAATGGGACAGTCCTACCGCCCACTGTAATGGACAATGGAAAACTCATAAGGTAACAAAGCAACTCCCAATCCGACTTTTATATGTGGTCACATTTGTACGGATAAAAAAAGTTGTTGGTGAGTGAGTGAACGAGAAAAAAGAAAATTTCTCACAATATAATCATGCGTATGTAACAACAACACATCATCTTACATAGAAAAAACCTACGCCTAGAAATGGTTGTGGCGACGATGATCATCACGATTTTTTTTTCTCTCTCTCAAAGGGTCTCATAAATTCGATTTGAATGAAATGTGAAAAATCATCCTACTTTGCTTCCACGTTTCTCTGTATCCCCAACGCGTCTTATTACTATGATTATTACTATTATTACTTTGTGTATGCTTTTGTTAGTACACTTGTAGTCGGTTGGGGTGTTACAGACATGTAAAAATGCAAACACTCTCGCAGACAAACAGACGGTGATTTTTTAAAAAGTAAAATACAACTGCCATATTTTTGATTCACTTGCTCACAGCATGTCATACCCATTGGATTTGTAACTTTGTGCACATTTCATGTCAACGTGATGCTTTTTCCTGGGTTCCGCCAGCGCCATCCATTCAGTGCCAAAGTGCCATGTTTACGTATTACTAGCCTTTGATTGTGGATATACGATTTCAAATAGTTTACGAGTATGTATGTCGTAACTTCATTTACCAATCCACAAAAATTCTCTTTGCATTATGCATACCATCTTTGCTACGTGTGCGGAATGTTACGTTGGTTGCTTATGGTTGTCAACCTCCTATGTTGATTTGATTCTTTTTTTTACGAAACAGGTACAATTCACTGTGTAGGGCATGTTATAGATTTGTCTCTTTTTGTACGTCACGTTGTGTTTGTTCAATGAGACTACTAACTGGTAGGAATGCCAGAAAAAAAGTGAGTTGTGTCTCGCTCACCTAAGTACTGGAACCCACCGACGACGCCACCATCATTACTACACACAGCTCACTTTGCCTAATGTAAATTTGATCCGTTACAGGATTGAGCCAAAAGCTGGGAACAACATGTTGAGCAGGTTTCCCCGTAAAATGATATGATGATGATGATGGGGAGTGGGACTGCTGAGGGAGGAAGGGTAAATATATATATGTATATCCTAATGTTTTTGAAATCCAGGTTGAACTCAAACAGAATATTTTATATGATAACGAGAGGATGCAGTGTGGGAGTAGTAGAGTTTTAGTGGCGGTGGTGGTGGTGATGTTGTTGTATGCACACAAAGACATTTTACATCAACGTACATACAGGTGATGGCGGGGGTGAAAAGAGAACAAAGCTTCTTTGTCAAGATAAGACAACTAACGGTTCTGTGTGACGACCTATCATGAAGATAACGCTAATGACCGACAAGACTAGGAAAAACAGGGAGAGATAAAAAACAACAGCCGCCAGAAGGGTACAAATGAGGATTGTATGTTGTAGAACAAGTACAGCGTGTGGTGGTGTTGGTTGATATCGCTATTTTTATCATGTACGTCTACGTACGCCTCCATGTAGCCAAAGGAAATGAGTAAAGGATACCGCGAGGAGTCTAAATAACTAATGAATTACAGGATTACAGCACCCGACAGAAGAGAGCGTTTACTTTTCACTAACAATTCCAATCACACACCTACTATCTGTAAAGTACTGATCGATACATCATTAGTTTAAAAAAATAACAAAACATTCCAGTAGAAATTACCAAATATTCCCCTTATCCATCTGCTTTCTAAGCATTAGCAAGTAGGTACATAGAGTAGTGTTTGAAAAATAAGCTTGAGAGTTTCTTTTTGCATTTGTCAAATGGAAATACTGGCAGCGTCGACGAACGTTATAAAATGACTTCATGAAAATTCTGTATGCAACAGAGAAAATTACTCTTTTCACACAACAGAAAAAACTTAATGGACAGAATGACTCATTCAGTCAGGGAAACAATGGGAGAAAGGAAAGATATAAATATAAAGATACTTATGTGTGTGTAAACATACAGTATATAATGGACAAAAAAACTCTCCAGCAAAAACCACAAGATAATGAAATGACACAAGACGCAACTTTTTTTGTCACTCAGGCGCAACAAAAAAAACAACGTCAAGCAAAAAATACAAAGTGGAAAGTACAAAGACGTATTTCTTCTTGGCATAAAATTAAACGAAGCGGAACAAAAAGGAAGCCAAGAGTATAACACAAAAAAGAGTGAGTGACCAAGAGACCGCTATGCTCTAACATCAACCAGCAACCATTGCCATCATCATCATCCAAAAAAAGAATAGTTGCTTTTCATTTCTTTCGTTCTCTATAGAGCGGCAGCACAATATGCACTTTTCTTCCATGTCATATATAACCATTCTCTCACTATATTTATGTACTTTAACTGTGCTCAGTCCGTCTCAAATGATGAACTTAAATAAATAAATAATGACATCAACCACACATGGATTTGTACCAATGTTCTCTTTATTTGTAAAAAAAATTGTACCGAGAGAAAACCAGATCGAAATAATGGCTAGCGTGGTACACGGAAAGTACAAGCTTGAAACCTGAAACACCGAAATAAGAAATAAACCGAAAATCGAGATATACGAAAGTATCGGATCGGATTGGGCGTTAAAAGCAGCTACTTCTGCTTCACTTCTGAAAATTTCAAATCAGTTCCAATTGAACTGACTATGAGTCATGTTTATACAAATAAATATTGACAATTTTCTTAATTTTGTGTTAAACTATAAGAAAAGAATTGGCAAACCTCCGGCCCAACTGTCGGTAGATCATATCAGTGTCGCTGTCGTTTACCACATACCGTGTTCATAGACAGACATACATCATGAGCTTAGCAGTTTTTCTGCGTAACAACGTTGTGCAAAACAGACTAAAAAGTAGCGGAAGCATGGATGTTCAATCCTTTGGGAAGAAGAGAAAATACCATCTTTGAAGAAAACAGACAGTACAAAACCAATAAGAGACAACAACCAAGCTTCCACTACTTAATAAAAACTGATAAACAAGAACGGCATTGCAGTGTTATGATGATGCAGTGACGCTAGAGCCATTGTTTCACTTTGACCATACCGAAAATGTATATATTTAACAAAATCTATTATGCTTTGTGCGTATTGCGTATGTTGTATGCACACATATTGGTATGCGGTGTACAGAGGACGTGGTCCACTTCACACATTCTTTAATCATTTTTGCTTTAACAGGAAAAAAGAAAGTTGTCAATGTGAACAGTCAGGAAGAAGGAGAATACCAAGAAAAAAAAAGAATGAGTAGAAAAGTTGGTAAAATTACCGTAGCACCATCCACTGTGACAGCCACGCGCGACTGACTCGACCAAGCTTCTATGGTAAGTGTTCTTGGTATGGATCCACCGCCGGCAGTGGAAGATTTCTCTCTTGCTGATGCAAATCCCCCTCCAGAACTTCCATATCCATCTTTCCGATGAATCCCGTCTTTACCTTCTGCTTTCCAGCGTCCCTTCCACCACTCTTCAGATCCTACATTATAATAAAATATACAAGGAAAAAAAGATTAACTCCCAAATTCTTGACGTGGGTCCACAGCACATTGCCAGACCTTTTTGTTTGCAAACTCTATAGAAACCCCAATCCCGTCAAATTCTCAAAACTCCCCTAACCCTAGTTGCAACCAAAGCCTGTAAGTTAACAAATATATACTCACTGATTTACCACATGCTAAACATAACCATAAAGGATTAAATGACTTAACTTGCGAAAATACTCGAAATAGTTTTTTTTATCTCTGTACCTTATTAAACTCAGTTATTGCTACCCCAAACAAAGTAATGCTTGTGTATAAATAAATTAAAAAGGCTCGAATTTCATTTTACGATCTGTTCTTTTATTCCTCTCTCTCTCTCTCCTGTCTCCCTGATTTTTTGTGTGTAATCCCACCATTGCACTGCCATCATCATCCATCCTGTGATGATGATGCAATAGAAAATGATTTGAGATTTCTAGCAATAAAAGAAACTTTCCAGATCAAAGCACTCTCTTCTACCATATTACTAACGTGCGTTTTTTTCTTTCTTGTTGTGAGACAAGTGGTTTGTTGTGGCGATGGGGATGATGCATGATGCAGAGAAACGATGCAAGAAAAAAAGTCTTCTTCGCAAACATGTTTATGACTCTGTTGACAGACACAACATAAGTTTGAAGTCAATGCCAATTTTCGTGAATGGCATAACTACAACGACGAAAACGAGCATAATAAAAAGAGAGAGGGAAAAGTGCAACGTCATCATAATGTTTTGTCTCTAAAATGTGTACATGTGCAAGTAACCATTCTGAAAAAAACATCTTGCTTGCAAAAGCTTAATGGTGGTGACGATGTAGGGAGAAGTGATGGCAAATGGCAATGCTAACAGATTTATTCGTGTATGCACAACATAATCTCAATTTTTTTCTCCTCTCGTGTACATATAAACACACACACACGTACATAAACATTCAGTACCACACAGGAAAACATTACTTGCAGCCATCGTTATCTATCATCATCTTTCTATTTATTTTCGCTGAAACAAAGCTGGCTGCTGTACAGAGAGAGAGAGGAAGAAGAAAGTACCCTTATAACCCATGTTTTTTACTGACACCACTGCTCCCACTACTACAACTGACAGTGAGTGAGTCTCTCTGCTTTTCGTGCAACGTAAGCAAGCTCAATGTACAAGATAGATTGACAAGATCCTCGTGTGTGTTTGTGGCTGCTGGGTAATACGAGAATCTCTTGTTCAATTTCACGTATACACAATTTACTTATAGGAGCAAGTTATGGCTTAACAGGATAAATGATATGGAAATGCTCTCGTTCACTCAACATTGTCGTCGTCGAATTGAGGGAAGGAGACAAGTGTGGTGGTGGTCCCTTGCTTATATTTCCATGGGAAAAACATAAAATCAAAGTAGATGTTTTTATTCTAATCACATCCTGGCCCGTGTTGACTATCATGCATTTTTTTGACTGACGTAATAGGTTTGGATTATTTTCTATCCACCAACAACTAAAAATAATAATATGTTACGCAACTCATCTCTCCTCGACAGACTGCTAAAACAAGAGTTACATGGTGAAATTTAAGAAAGACACAGAGAGAGAGATGAAAAAGGTACATTGGCAGATGTTGACGGTGGTAGTCTCATACTAAAAAGTACATCATTGTCCTTGGAGACATTACTTCTCTTTTACTCTGCTCAATGTGTCTTTCACGAACGTCGAGTCATATTTCATTACATCAGAGAAGCTGCAAAAATAACGCTCCTCAAGTGAATCTTGTTTACAATATCAACTAACTCTTGTTACGTATCACAACAGAAAAAAAACTCAAGATATTTTGCAATTAAGCTTTCATTATCCTTTGATGCCACCATATCACCATCGCATTTCTCTCCATCCATCCTTCTCTTTCGTCTCTCTGTCTCTCTCACTTGTACTTATTCACACTGTGTGATGCGTACTACATTGTACTAGCAAAAACATCGTCTTGATCTTCAATTACGTTGGGTGATTTTACTAACAAGAAAAGATTAGGATTAAACCGTAATTCTTCCCTACAACCAGAACTCACACACATACATACAGACAGACGCACATGAACAAAAATGGAAACATTTTTTCCTGCAAAAAAAATAGATTATGTTTTCGTCATGGTAAAGCCAACCCACAACCCATCTTGGCACTAAAGCGGGGAGAAACAGTTGAAGAGTGCTATGTTCGTGGTAAGGAACTGTCTGTACGAGTATGTTGTTTTCTTATGAAGAAAATGGGAATAGACAGACCGAGAGATCTAGAGAAACACATTTTCTCAAACTAATGTATAATCTCTAAACAAGTGCAGTGGGGAAACTCGGAACAGATTTCAAGTTCATTTGATAAATGTATCATGTCAAAACCTGCTACGTTCTGCAAATTTTTCCTTTTTGCTCGCTTCCATTTCCTTCCAGCTCGCATCATCAGCAAAGGCAACAACACCACAGCCGTGTGTCTCTTCCTCCGTTGTTTATTATAGCCATTTGGAATGATCATGGAGAAGAAAAAAATATATATCTTCTAGAGGAGATCCCATTCCAGCCACTACATCTACTACACTTGTGTAAGTAAGTGAGCAAGTAAGTAGTTGGAGCTGATGGGAAAGTGCATTTTTCTAACATTTCTCCTCACTAATAAATCCTTGGAGTTTTAGCGAATGATGATGATGAGCCTCTATAGACTCCGCCATTAGACAATGTTGCTTTTAGTGTGCGTTTGAGACAAATACAGTGTTACACTTTCTAGGAAAATATACATCAAATATCGTTTCTGGGATTGTGCGTGTAGTAAACATAATTTGCTACAAATGAGACGTGAAATCTCATCCTCAGCTGATGAAATTTCAGCAACACTGATTGCTTACCCATAAACCTGCCTACATGTGTATATTGCAATTTTATAACTTGTAATAATAATAATACTGATTTCTGGTTTCCTATATCTTTTCTCGATTTGTCAGCATTTCCAACAAAGTAAGCAGCTTTAACCAAGTCGCATCAAAAACTTCCTCTCTGCATATCCACTACACTGCCAAGTCAAGTCTTTGATATTCCATTCCATTGCAATTTTATGGAAATTGGTATAATTTCAATCGGTTGGATAGACGACACGCGTTCCTAAAACAGTTGTACCCACATGTCTCCGAAACTTCATGAAACAATGCAAGACAAGTAAATACATACAATCTTTGGCAAGAGGTCTAGCGGAATGATTCTAGTACTTAATTTGTCCATCCAGGGTAAAATGTTTAAGATATTAAGGGAGACAACGAATGTACAGAGAAAAATGACACAGATCTGTTTCGGGTTTCCATATGAATGAATAGTGCACAAGTTTGCCCACTTGAGAAACTTACCAGAGACAGCAGCAACAGCGGTCGGAAGAAACGCCGAGTATTGCTGCTCAAGTTGCTGCTGTTGGTACTTTAGTCTTCTGCCAGTTTCCATGATGAAGACGACGTTTAGACCAATTGTGACGAGGAGGATCATCACAACGATACCCTGAAAAAAATAATAGCATCAACGGTAACATAACAACATAATAATGGTTAGAAATGTCAACAAACAGATAGGGAAAGCAGCTCAGGCTGTACAGTTCGTAATTTGCGATAGCTAGCAAATCATAACATGTTCGTAACATGAAAGAAAGACTGTCGTGTTCGTTTTTCCTTCCTCATTATAATAAAATACATTGGAAAGGGAATCAAATACTTATCCATGAGTGAATTTTAGAAATTTTTCCAGCATAAGTTCAAGTAATGAAAATGATAATATTGTCCTAAATATATTTATTGCCATTACATATTTTGAAAAGAATGGGGGCAAAGGACTTATTTTCCGCTAAGGGGGGAGTAAATACCAATTTTATAAGATGCAAAAAGTAAAAAGGCGTACAAAGGACCGCTGTGCTTCTGACAACTGCTCTGCATGCACAGACGAAAGCTTTCAACTTTCTCTATACACCCCAAACTTATGTTTATTATTGTTATTGTAACACTTATGAATACCAAACTTGTTAGAGGCACATAGTTAAGAAACCGATTCTAGGAATCCTGTTCAATTTATTTAGTTGCATAATGGTTTGCAATTTCTTCACTGATTGCTAGTATGTTTGTCTTAAGATTATCATAGAAATTGTTTTATTTACACATCATGCCAATTTAAGGTATCTTCAGTAAATTTTTTATTCGGTTACAGCAGACGGAACGGACGGACGGAACGACAACACAATTTATACATTCTTCCTGTGTCAACAGGTTATCAGTGTGGAGATATTGGGGGGATAGTCCGCTACCAATTTTGCATGCAAGCGCACAGGGGTAATAACTGGAATGTTGACATTATAACTCGGTATGTAGTAGTTTAAAAAATATGAGCTATTCCAAAATGCGCAGGTATCAATCAGTGTCTAATGCAATACAATGATGCATGCTAAAGGCACATGAAATAAAAAAACTGAAGATAAAACTTTCGAAAATTGTATTTGAACTAAACCCTGTCGTGCAGTAAAAGCAAATGATTGTGCTAAAGGCTTTGGACAAAATTCAGTACACCAAAATATTGCAAAGAATCGCCATTGCTCTTTTCAAACTCCTCTTCATTCTATTCACCTTTTTCATCTTCATTTTTTATTATTACCAAAAAAATGATTGAAAAGAAAGAATAAAGGAGTGGAGGGAAAACGAATACGAAAAAAAGTTTTCTTTTCTTGTACTCATATTACTTGTGTAAGTCGCAAACGAACACCATTATATATTACACAATATTTTACCGGGAAAAGCTTGACATAAAAAAGCATCTATCTAAAATTAAGATTATTTATAGTTGCGTAGGAGTGAGAAATGTTTTATTATTAGTATTATTAGTACACATGGTAGGAAAAAAGGTGTATATATACTCACCTGAACTATTTTCTTACAAAATCTGCGTCGGGTATTCAAAGAGCGGGCAAAATAGAATCTCCTGTGAGGTATAAAAAGTGTCGGTTGAAATATTGTACTTGAACTGGAGTAACCGCCGCTGCCACCGCTGCTGTTGTTACTGCTATTACCGCAGCCACCAATAATATTGCTGGTGCTGCCGTTAACACTACTGCTACTACTACTCCTTCCTCCGCCACTATCACTGGCACAGGAGCCGGGACTGCAGTGTCTATTTGCTGACTTCATCCCGAATGACGATGATGATGAAAGAGGGAACATCTATGAAAAAAAACTTTTTTTCCTCCCAACTTTATTTGTTAATGTACTTATAACCTATACCTATCCTTACATTTTAGGCATGTATGCCCGCCTACTACATATTTAACTACAATGAAGAACTTTGTCTTCTTATTGTACAATCTGCAGAGTACAGATATCGTAAAGGAATAGCAGGGACGAAGAAAAAATGGAACAAAAAGTTTTTTTTAAACTAGGTAGTCCGTTCCTATCTTCTACAATGAGTAATTCACTCTTCTTTTTCAGCTTCAACTGCTCCTTTTAATCTACGTCGGCATTTTCTTTTCTGTCTGTCTGCAGTTGACTTTCGTTAAAACTTTATATTACTTTTGTTCACGTACGTGTACTGTTCGGAGCGTACACCGACTCTAGTTAACTTTGAAGCAGGTGGACACAAATGTAAGGAGACACATGCCACACTCGTCGTCGTCGTGGAAATATTGTGAACGAATATATTATATACACGTATTCTGTTTTCCAATGTAAATGTATCTGGGAGAAAGCGGGAGGGAGAGAGAGAGAATACTTTTTATTAGTTGCTATTTATTTGGATAGAGGAGATTGTGGATGTGGATGATGACTTCAGCAGTGATCACGTTGATGAAGCACAACTATATCAATAAATACAGTACACATAGTTTTCCGTGAGGAAAGCAAGAAGGAATGGCTGGTTGGCATGCTACAGAGTTCTATGTTCATTGCACACACAAGTAAGCACATTCGACACACTTTTCCCTTTCTATTATTCCTATTAGGGTCCTTTGAGTAAAAGTGAATGGGGAACAACGACTAGTGGTGGTGATGGTGCTGATACTGGTGGACCTGCTGTTGCTGTTCCCGATATACCTTTTTCTCCTTCTTTCCCAATTTCCACTCTCGGTGAAAGTACCGGGACTGGGACTACCAATGCTCCTGCAGAAAAAAGAGAAAGGGGACCACCGCAACTGATTTTCTCTAGCCTTTTCCACTGCTGCTGCTGTTGTTGATAGTAATGAAGAGGAGGATACTGATGATGTTGCTGTTCTTCTTCACAAATAGTAATAACAAAAAGGCTTTCATTCGTAATATCATCACAACTGGTTCGAACTTCACCTTGTTCCATTCTCGCTCGAAGTCCCTGTTCAATGCTGTTGACCAATGATGTGAAGATGTGGTGGTGCTGCTGGATTGAGAAAAGGCAAAGTTCCCAAAAGGGATTGATGGGTGACAATAGTCAAGATTGTGTTGGTTGGTTACCTTAAGCTATCTGCAGCCCCATTCATTCCTTTCACGAAGAAAACTACGAGACGTAACAGTAATGGTACTTATATTACTAATGCAGATGAAAAAATAAAAAAAAACTTTTTTCACATTCACATTACCCTCTTCTACTACTTCTTGTTCGTCTTTTTTTCAAATCTTCACTTCCTCCTTTTTTGTTATTTTTTTGCTTACTTTAGGATATTGGTTGGTAGTGGATGAGGCGATGGAGGTGATGGAGGTGATGCACTGCACACACGTTTTGCCTCTTTTCCTCTCTCCACTCTTGTTCATGTATACATATTATGCACATATATACAAGCCGCAAAGTTACATCTCTTTTTCATACTTTCATAAAGAATGAAGAAGAAAAAGAAGAAGAAGGAAAAAAAGTGTCATAAAAGAGTTGTTGGATGTTGTAACTTTGTAATAAGTACGAACGACGACGACGACAGTAAGAAAGAAGGAAAAAAAGGCGCAGTGGAATTATACGTGGAGGAAAAGGTTTCCTCTCTACTAGTTGTGACAATTCAATGACAGGTTGAAAACACAAGCCAAGTTCGTTTGGGTCTTGTTAGTTACCGTCATTCGGTGTGTTCCTTGGCCTTATACGCTGATAATGATGATGATGGCAAGGGAGACTTGCACCACGGTACAGGGTACACCACACCACAAAAAAAACTTTTCTTCTTACTTCGATTCGCACCAGATATTAAGGATATCCAGATTAGTTTTTTTTCTCTTGCCAGATTGTTGCCCTCTTTCCTTAACTACTTAACGAATTATACAGTTGTTTGGTGTGAGTAGGATATATGATGACGGTTGTGCAAGGGACGATGATGCAGACGTTACATACCTAACCTGATGACGTTTGAGATGAAGAAATACACCAAAAAGCATTTATTTGGCAATGCAAACGTAGCTTCCACTTTTCTGTCACCGATGCTGACAGGCAAAGGTGATAGTGTGCTAGTGGACTGGGGCGTTATGGAGATCAGTAGTGGAGAGCATGATAGGGAGAGAATACTACGGGGGAGTTAGTTTATAGCAAGTTTTGTGTGTGGATGGATATTACACTTATTACATCATCTTGTGTGATGTGTTTGTGTGTACGTTTTTTTTCTCTCTCTCTCTTTGATCAAGAACACTCACTTTTACACCACACTCACACGCCACATAGTTAAGATGCCGTTGGTTGTTGGTTGGTATGGTGCACAAGTTGAGTTGATACTGTCCATAAGTCGTGAATAAGATGGTCGTGACGTTGACGATAATGGCCTACTCTTAAGCGGCCTTTTGTATTTAAACTGTCGCCGGAAAAAAGGAAGAGAGAGCGAGAAGACGAAGAAAAAAATCTTTTTAGTTTGGTTTTTCGGTTTGATGGGCAAGTCAAATGTAATGTTGCACACATAACATAATATAAGTAGGCAACGCACACTCCAGGAATAAAAGGGATAATAATATCATGGAATGGCACTCTGTTTGCGTCGCGATAGATGTTGGCAGCAGTCAAGTCAACAGAGAACTATCGACAGTAGCAGATTTCCCTAATGTTTTTCTTGACGTTCTCTGTCGCTGCCTTGCTTACTTCTGGCGTTCTGGGCTGCTTCTCTCTTCTCCTCAGCTCCTGCTGCCTGTCTGCCACTCTCTCTGTTTTTAACTTTTTAACGGAGCAGCAGTGGTGCAGCAGCAGCAACAGAAACTTGTGGTAATGTTGCTTTTTGCTCTTGCAGATGGCTGACAACTTGCACAATCTCCATTCCCAATCAGACTGAGACTCAGATCCCGGAATCAGTCTGCTTTTCTCTCCTTTTCCTCGCTTTCTTTCCTCCTCTTCTCCTCCTCTGGCTCACTCACTCAGGAGGCAGCAGTTATGGTATAGCCACTTTACTTGGCAGAATGTTGTTGTTGCTCTTGCGACTACTTGCACTGTTAGCGCCGCCGACGACGATGATCATGATCGCGATGACTGTTGGATGCGAGAACTTAGTAATACGGAAACCCGTGAATTTACTGGTAAGTTCATTTCGTATGAAAGAGGAAGCTTCGTATATAGCATAAATACATAACCATCTGCATACACACCATGCCACAACTCAAATGGTCTCTGATACCAGGGAATCGCTCATATTAACTATATTTATCTATAATACATGCCCATACATACATTTGCACACTGAGGAGCATCAGCTGAAGTTAGCACTACTACTACTAGTAGAAAGTTTTATGCTTATGTTACTTTCACTATGACTCCTACTACACTCCGAAAAAAACTGTGAGATCAGAGGAGCCAGTGACAGCTGTAGAAAGAGGCGGACTAGACAACTCTCGCGATATAAGAGCAACAAACAGAGGATCTTCTTTCTCTCTGGTTATGTTGTTGCTGCTGTTGTTCCTGCTCCAGTAAGCATGGAAATAAGCAGCCGCACGTCATATTTTTATATAGAGCTAGAGTAGATACATTTCTTCTTTTATCTTCTTTTTGTGTGTGCGGAACCAGGATGATGGTGATGATGATGATAGGAAAATGCAAGAGAGCAAAAAGTCAGAGAGGGAGAAAGAGGGAATCCAGTAAAGTCTTCTTTAAATCCTTCTTTTTTGACAGTCAGTCATTCCATTGAGAGGAGTGCAGCATGTCTTGGTGTGTATGTAACCGAGAGAAGTGACGACGACCGGGAATCCCCCGGTATCTTATGACTGGGGCTCAGTTTACTACTACCTATCCGAGGATGCCAGAAAAGATGTTTTCTTGTTGTATTATACCCACAATAATACTAATATCGTGTTTGTTGTTTTTTTATGCTGCAGTTAACTAGAAAGACCATCTTTAAAATGCTGGCACAGGGTAGCACGACGATCAATCCTTGGCGATTTGATGGGAAATGAAGAAAATCTTCCTACAACTGCAATAAACAACAGATGAAATTACGCTGCTATAGTGAAAAACGCACCAATCGAGAAGATCCTTACGAATCATTAGTATCAAAAAAGGTAATCTAAATGATTTGGAATGGTAAAGATTGTACTACGAGTAACAAGGACATACTTACCTGGTTATCCTTTAAGGTCATCGCGTCGGTAGATATGTACTGAAGCTCTAGAGAGTGCGCTCCTGCAATCAGTTATTTTACATGGCTACTCACAGTTTACTTCATTTCGCTCAGTGTTGAGTAGAAAATTCACCAGAATGATATCAGTAGATTGCATGTGCTCCATCCAAGGTGATATTTGCTTTTGGACCGGTATTTTTTTCCACTCCACCTTTTCTCCTATTTCATTTTATTTCTTCTTGCGGTTCAACTCCTCTTCTGTCTTTTTTGTAAACCACCAAAACCAACGGTCCGAGGATTGCTTTCTCTCTCTTTCTCTCTGTGTAATATTCTCCTCCTTCTTCTTGCATGCTTTCTCATTCACTCTGACACACACAACCAGTCAGCTGCTCGTTGAGACAAGAACTCCTGAAAATATCAACGCAAACAATCCAATGTAGAATCGATAACCGGAATAATAAGCTTTTCGTGTGGTTTGGTTTGGTGCTAGTGCACCTTTACGGCTATGACTGCTGGCGCTATATCTACTTCACAAACAGGAAGAAGACGAGAAGAGTGAAAGAATGTACACAATTTTTTTTCTCTCTCTCTCTTCCCCTTCCACTCTACTTATACTATGATAATAGTGATATTATGATGCCTTCTTCTCCCCAGCATATTATACACTTGCCACTATTACGTCTTTCTAAAAATGCTCTTCTTTTCATTCACTCCTTCGCGTCGACTGTATACGATCAGTAAAAGCGGTAGACACACGCCGCTGCTTTCTCCTCCAGGTTGGGTTTTTCTTTATCCTATACAACGCCTCATACTTCATATACCACGCTCCATATACTACAAGAGCAGCAGATATGGTGTGTATTTGGCACTGCCTCTCTTTCTCTCTCTCTCTCTCTCCTTCTCCTCTCTCATGCTTTCTCAAAAGTCACGATATTTTGACGATGACTTGAGTGAGTAAAGGAGTTTTACGTGAGCCGCTCACTGATGGTGGTGGTTGGGTGAGTATATTGAGTGCTGCCATGCCATGCATGCACCAAGTTAAGCCAGAAAGTAGCATCAGCTCAAAACTCGTAGTAGCAAAAAAGAACGGGAGAAAAAGTAGTAAAAACTGTATCATCATTCTAACCCGTTTTTGCTTATGACTATATGGATAGATAGAGAGGCTTTCATGCAAACACTCGCATTATTATTATTATTTTTTGTTGAGCAGCACACCATCACCACCAACACTGAACGAAAAAGAAGACCAGCAGCAGCAGCACCAGTACCACTACTACTTCTGACACACACCACCGCCTTTCAGGTTTTTCCATCAAATTTGCCTTCCTTTCACTGAAGACAAGTTTTTCATGTTTCTGGTGGTGGTATACACATTATACAGCGACTCTCATTCACATAACCATACCATTACTATAACTACGGTAACTACATGTTTTTTACTTACTTTACTTTTCATAATAGTATCGCCGTAACGCTGCTGAATATTGTACGCACTCAATTCATAAGGGAAAGTTTGAATAAAGGCGACACTGACAAAGTCAGCCAGTCAACTCAAGTCAATATAATGCACACATAATATCTCCATCTGCTCATGTGTGAAGTGCGACGTTAGAAGATTATCATTATCATCATCGGTAGATATAAAAACATGACATGTGAAATTCATGCATTGCTGATCATTATATGTATAGTGGTGGTAGTATATTTCCTCAATAGAATAATATTATAAACTATTTCCTCAAATAAGTTTGCTTCTGCGGATTATTATGCTGACACACTCCTGCAGCAAAAAAATCAAATGTATAAGTTTATTTTTGGTGTGCTATTTGTTCCAGAATTTCGAAACCATTAGTATTTACTCAGCATTTCTTTGTGGCGGTACCGCCAAGCTGAGTGATGTAGCAAGCTCGAAGAAAATATACATCTCTGCCGTTGCCGTTTTTCATCTTTAGCTTCCATATACAGATATATTTTTTCTTCTGCTGTCAAAAGAAAAAAACGAACAAAAATGTTGCACAACAGAGTATAGTGACGAGGAAGCAAATAGGTAAGTGATGGAAAGGGTACTCATGCATGTCAGTAAACACTAATATCTTCTTTTTCTCTTTTTTCTACGTTTGCACCCTTTCTGGCGTCATTTCTACATTTTATGGTCAGTGTGCACTTTTTTCCTCGTATTCTTCTTCTTCTTTCCGTCGTCCCTCATGTTTAAAATGTGATTTTTTTGTATTGTGGAGAGGGAACATGTACACAGATTTCTTTTCTTGAAATTTGAAACTGCTGCTGCTGCCGCTTTGAGTTTGATAGATGATGTAGTTTAAGATACACATTTGGGAATGGAAAAGAATACGAGGAAAATTCCAAAAGTTCAAATATTCCAGATAGTACAGAGATACGATATGTTTTAGGCTTCTTATCTCATGAATGTATTTTTCCGTTGATATTAGTATTCACTGAAGAACGAAAGTAAATAATATGATTTCTTTCGTTTTCATAGGAAACAGATGAGGTACCTCTTTTGCTACTTCACGGTCCGCTTCATGTTTTCTCCTATCACATAGATACTCATGCCATATAATAATAAGGAAAAGTATTGTATGTGTTGCTGCCTACAGGAAGCAGACACATGAAAATCTGAATTTTATGAGAAGCAGCCTGTGTGTACATGTACATACGTAGTCTCTCTAATCCTTGGAAAAATTCACATGTGCATGTATATAAGCATAGATAAAGTTACATCAAAATAGACCTACTTAAATTATATGGCCAGAGAGTTAAGTTAACTTATATTCCATATTATTCATCATCGAAAATCATCTGCTGACTGGTGCTCTCTGGATTCAACAAACAGACATGGAAAAAAAGGAAGAAAAGAAACGTACCTATATAGAGAAAAGAGTGAAGCGTCTAAAGGAGAAAAAAATAGGAAAAAGACGAAAATAAAGTGAAACGTCGGCAAGTGTGAAAGTTTAGGAGAAAAAAAATTCATGCAACAAGTCATACTTTCTTTTTCCCTTTTTTCCACTTTCTCTTCTACTATCACCAAGTCAGTCAGCAAAAAGAGGAGCACGAACAAACCAACAAACGCCACTGCCTCTATATAGCCACCTCTTGTACTATTTTCTCAAAAAGTCCTTCCTTTGAGCAGAAAGTGAAGAGAAAAATTCTCTCGTTTCCTCATGTTTCTAAATTTGCAACTGAGTTTGACTGCTTACCATTTATTATGTATGTAGGTTGGCATGGATGTATGTGTGAATGCACGCTTACTATTTCTGTAAGTACTGCTTACTTGTGAGTTCACGCTCATTCAGTTGCTTCAGCTCCCTATAGCTCTACTTTCCTTTTTTAAGCTCATTTCTCCAATCCGTAAATTCTGTAATAGGGTTAGTTCATGTTTTAACAGTATACTTACATAATAGGAACCCCAGACCATTTCATGGTGAACGTTTATTATTAGCAAAGTTAGGGCTGTGTGTGTGAGAATAAATCCGACAAAGTGGCATTTTACCTCACTCAACGTAAACTTGCTGCTCCTGCTGCTGAGAATAGAAATTCATGGTTCTCACAATAATAAACCCCTGTTGTTGTTTTATTTAATTTAATAGCGAAAAGTAGTTGTATCGGCAACCAAAAAAAACTTCGCAGTCTAATCCCTACAATTTTTACCTTTTTCGTTCGGCCATGACGATGAAAGCATTACGTGCGTGTTTTGCGCTCGGAGTCTACAATCCAGTCAAGATGGTTCGAACTGGAATTCGATTTCACTCAGACTCACAGGTAGAAAATAATAACAGCAACAACTTTCCATGTGCGTGTGCATTGCACGAAAGCATGATCAGTGATTATAGTTTGACTGTATTTTGAAGCAGATTGAAAAATATTGGTAACTTGATTCAGAACAAGCATGTCAATTTAATACAAGTACTATTTACGTACTCTTCTCAAGTCCATTTAAAATTGAGGGATTCTCCATGCTCTCCGACGATAAGATAGCTTTATCACCAAGACGGTAAGTACCTTGAGATCATTATTATTACAACAACAACTGCGTCTAGTACGAGATGTAAGAAACGAATAATAATGCAATTGGTATATATCGAGAAAGAAAAATGCTATTTTCTACCTCTAGAGCAGCACTTTAATGTGCTACGAGGCATCAACAACTTTTGCTCTTGCCACCACTACACACTACGTCAAGCCCATAATAAGAGAAGGATGGAAGTAAGTACTCCGATTTTTTGAACCAAATAACACGAATCGACTATCCACTCAGAAAGAAAATAGGAATTTTATACGGATTTTTTTTCTACTTGAGAAATGTTATTTGCTGGCTCGTCGCCTAATGTTTTCTCAACACAGTCGTTAGTATATACACAGCATATTATTGGAGAAAGGCAATCGTAGCACTCACTATAGTTACTAAACTTTTGAAAACTCGGCGTTATTGCGTGGTGGCACTTCTCCCTATTGCCCATTATTATACTTTGTTCTCATATTACCCTATCACTCCACCAATGGACTGTCATTTCCTCCCCTGCTCAAGAAAAGGAAGACCAAATGAACGATAAGGCAACCAAAATGATAGCCATCAAAATTATAATAATAAGTCTGATCGAAAATGAGGACGGGAAACAAGAGAAAATATGTTTAAATAGTGAGGGGAGAAAAGAAGTGATTTTCGTTTCTTTAATAGTCATGAAAATTGAGAAGAGTGCGTGTCTTCGTTTCTGCACACTTGGTTGGTTTATTGTTTTTGGTGTTGTTAGTAAAATACAATCATTTATTATGCATAATATACCGTATACATATAAAACGTTCCGTCTCGCTAGCAATTTTCTTTGCTACAAACCCGTGGACAAACAAACATTAAAAGTGAGAGCGAGAAAAGACTAAAAACAATCTGGCTAGAAAGTGGACGCAAAAAATTATGTAACGTATTCCCATGCATATGCTTAGACTCATGCTGAATTGTAAACGAGGAGTCTGAATGGAAACAACAGTGGAAGCAAACATTTCCCATTTTCCATGAATCAGTCAGAAGGCAAGAGCAAACAAAACCAAACAAAAAAATAATAATGAGCTGGAGTAATTTCATACAGCAAATTTCCTTTCTTAAAAAGTTTACCGGGAAAATAATAATAAAAAAGATAGGGGAGAAGCTGATGACGACCAAAGAGAATGTATACCGGAGGAGCATCGAGCAGTGAGTAGCTCAATTAGGCTCTTTTCTTCTGGGAAGCGATTCCTTACCAATATACCACCAATGCAGTGTAACACTATTAAAAACTGGTGGGGTACCTTCCACCTACCTCTATCTATACAAGTCTTTTTTGTTCCACAGCTTTATATGGTGCTCATTATGCTTTAGGAAGAAAGTACAAGAACCAAACATATTGGTAACACAACAGTATGGAATACATGTAACTTCGTGGCGATATATGACGATGCCAAATAAGGAAAGACACAACGTAGATGGGATTTTTTTCTGTCTGATAGGGTGAAAGCTGACGAGAGCGGCATTGCAGGAGCAGCGACGATCATTGAATGTGTGCAAGTAATAGGAAAATGAAACCTGATTTCCAGCGGCTCGAAACATAATCATTGTCGTATCATTACCATTAACGAAAAGCCAAAATTTCTATAATTGATTCAACGATCAACGATGCTTTGGCGTCTGGACGGGAGAGACAGAGAGACGGCGAAGTGAAGTTTGTAGCTCTTCTGTGATGTGACGACATCGTATAGCTGGGAAAATGGGAATCGTTGGTGGTGATGAGACAATGGCTCGTGCTCAATGATATGATGTGAATAGGAAGCCGAGCACGTTTGCTCGCATGCATACATGCATGCTCTTTTATAAGCAAAAGCAGTTGCAACGGTGCGGTTCGGTGTCCAAGAATGAACAAAGCGGAGGAATAATGCTCTGATGAAAAGGAACAAAACAGGCGGTAAAAAGAAAACAATGGGTGGAGAGTCTCTGTATTTATTAGTTCTATTCATTCAATTTTCAAAAAATAAAAGGTTTCAATACTTTCACTTTGTATACTACCAGGTCTTTGTCCTTACAATTGGAGGCATTTGAATATAAAAAAAACATTACAGTCCTTCCAATTTTCCGAAAGTGTTGGAGTCTCACAGGAGCTTTTCTCTTGCTGTGACCTCAGGTTCATTAATATTTTCCACTTCTACAAAATGCAATCGCCACGGTCATATTCTATAAAACTTTATATTCATAACGTACAGCATTTGTGGGTCTGGAGATAGTAACGAGAATAGTCTCAATAATTTTCACCAGGTGCTGTCGTTCATTTTCATTACAATAACCCGGCCTCTTGAACTCTGACTGAACGCCGAGAAGCACCACGGAATCAGACTTGTGTCAGATTGCGTATTACTAGCATTACTTTGCAAATGACATCCGTTCAAATCAGCTAAATCTAGGATTTCCTTCCCTCACTTTTCCTCTCTCTTGGTTAGATAAATTCATTTCAGCGTGTGATTAACGCTCATGTAAATTATATTATCCTCTTTTGGTGAGCCATTCCACTAATTTAATCCTGCCTGAGCGGTACGTACCCTCCTCCTCAAAGATTAGAGAAGTAGCAGCAAAGGGAATAGTAATAATAATAGAGTAATCTGGTAACCAAAAAGCAAAAACAGGTCGTATCATTAGATTTGACAGTACCGTTTTGTAGCAAACAGGAGCAGCAAGGTTGATTGAGTGCGCATCTGTTTGTAGATAGAAAGTGTACACAAAACGTGGTATATTTAGGTGGAGTGCATGCATACCTTCAAACGAGAGAGAGAGAGAGAGGTGAGCTTCTCTCTGAGTGTACGGAGGTCGGGTATGCAAGAAGAGAATGAGAGGCTTAAATTTGATATGTAGGCAGAGTAGTGAGTAGGTAGAGAAGATCACTGATGTGGCAATAGTAGCAAAATTTTATTGCGAGCCTGAAGAAACAAACTTTGTGTAGAAGAAAATAACGAAAACGGATTACACTATTCATATAGCGTACGTATACATGCACACCACCACCACAAGCACTCATAGATTGATACGAAATGTTGAACACTGACTCTCCCAATCAGACAAACTATATGCGTGCCTCTTCATATCTGTATGTAAGGGTGTACACCTATTTCGAGTTTGAGACTTTTTGGTGAGTGGTGGTGGTGTGTTGTTGTTGTAAAATGGCACAGCATATCAGCCAGCAGCAGCAGCAACAGAGAAAATCAAGTGTAAGGAAAAGGAAAGGAAGAAAGGTAAGAATTTTAGCGTTAAAGTACCTCTTACAAATAATCTAAAAGGGTGGATGATAATGTAGGTATACATATATTACATGCTTTTCCAAGTATCTCACTGATTCTTACAGGAACAAGTAGGTATGCAAGTGGTGATGTTGCTGCTGCTGCATGCTGCTTCTGCGAGAAGTGTACATACACCCATCGTTATAATTCTATACATGCATGACTTGACTGGCTTTGGCATGACTTGGCTTACTTTTGCTCGTGTACTGGAAAAGTAAGAAAGGAAGATGAACAAGAAAGTGGGAGAAGAAGAGGGAAGAGTGAGCTAGTCAAGCTAGAGGAGTAAGTCTCATACAAAAATATTGTTTCTAGAGACACCCTCCTCATCTCCATACAAATAGACTTCACCTAAGTCCAATCCAAGTCATTAACTTGGCAGTTGCTTAAATTGCATTGGAAAGCGAGAAGGAAAGAATGGAAAAAGGCATGGGGAAAAATGTGGAGAAGAGGGAGAAGGAGGAAACAGGTTCTCTATCTACCTACCTACCTAGGAACACCGTGATAGGATTCAAAGGCAAATAAAAAATAACACTAAAAATCTATATACAGGGGGTATTATATAGGAGTTATGCGAGTACACTGGTTAGTTACCTAAGTGGGCGGATGTAGGCATAGATACCTGCACTGCATCATATTTATACGCTTAAACCGTAGACGCAAAGAAAGAAAATCAACCATGAACTCAATTTAGCCAGTCAGACACAATCATGCTTTTGAAAAGCTCAAGCTACTCTGAACTGCGACCAAATGATGCTTTTAATTGTTACAGTATCATTGTATCCCAGGCATAGCTTGTTTTTACATTTACTTGAGGTTCTCTCAACACTGACTACACTATTAGATGCAAGTACAAAAGAGCCATTTACTGAACTAGTAGCAAGCTCAATTCCTAGAAATTTATCACATGGAAAGACTAGTTACTAAACTTCTGAGAGTTGACAATATGAGTCGACAACAAAGCATGTTGAATGAACGCTCATTATCAAATATTTTTTCTAAAACGAGGAAGTCAACGGAGGAAATTAAAAATTGTCCTTTGCAGTAGTACAGAAACTTTATGGAAAAAAGTTACTGCCACCTATTCTGATTTATTTACATTCTTCATCATTCATCATCATGCTTCAGTCGTACAGTTCGACATTTAAACCCGAAAAACTGAACCGTGACGATATAAATATCAGCTATAAGTACCTACATGATATCAACAATATCCAAGTTAGTTAATGCGACTAAACAAAAGACGAAAAGTTATAATGAAAAAGTTGTTGCTGGAATGAACTTACTACTGGCATGGCCAATTATAGTATATCATAATATTTGAAACAATATCATTTTAACCCAGGTTGTTGGCGGAAGTAACTCCAGCAGCAAGTTATGATGAGGCAGCAGGCACGCATGGAGAAAGTTTACAGTTATTTAACATATTTTTCTCTCCTTCTCCCAAAAAAAACTTTTGAGTTATTCCTCGTCTTCGTTTATCTTGACTACCACCCCGATTTCTCTTGCGCCAGTTGATTTTTTATAAACTTAGCAAACAAGTAGTGATCCACACAACGACAGTGATCCAACCATTCATCCAACTACTTATATGCGACATACTTCCAGTCTCATGATGATCTTCATCATTAGGACATCTCAGAACAATTTGATTTCGGATTGGAGGATTAAAACAGTCAACTTTTTAATTAGCTCATATTACCTTCATGTACTACACAAACTCAGATCCCTCTGCTACCACTGTTACCATCACCACACCATTATCATCACAACTTTAACTGCTTCTCTTCCTCTGTCTTTCCTTTCCATAGAAGCAACAGCAGTCAAAAATGTTTACACAGTATCGTGAAATTTGAAAAGACTTGGAAATTTTGACGATAAAAAGGGAGAAAGAGAGAAAATGACATAAATAAACTTCTATAAAAAGACAATTTTCTTCCACCATGATTATATGTCTCTGTAGTTTGTGGTGGTGATGGTGGCACAGCCCCACGTTCTTCCCATCAACCCTCCTTTATCCTCCCCATAAAATTGTAACGTGCTGTCTAACTTGATTATAACAATCTGTTCATTCATCATTAGATGACTTGTTAAGCCAGAGAGTTACTTGCTAACCATATAAAAGGATGAGTGTTATAATATTGACGATGAAAATTAGTTTTTTTCCTGCTTTTCTTGGGGGAAACCCCAAAAGAAATAGGAATAGTAGTGAGCAAACGATGAGAAAATCTTTGTCAAGAGTAAAATGCCTATTAGAATATATAACGAAGGTGAATGAGAAGGACGCTGACTGTGAATGTCTTGTGTAAAATAAAAATAGTAATTCCGCTATGCTGTATCAAAAATTGACATTCCACTGCCATGTCAAATGCTGTACTTGAACAGTTTTACAATGTCAATTCCAGATAGATTTTATTTGTAAAATAGGAGGAAATTCCCACAGTTTAATATTTCCCTTTTGTATGCATAATCGATCATTTTCTTCACTTCTAATAAGAATATATCAATCTTTACCGTTTGGCACGGTGACAGGAACTAAACACACCACTACCAACCACACCATGAAATTTTTCCTGAATACTAACGTGTTTTATCCGTCCTCGTTGCTACGTTTCACATCTAGTTAGCTCAACTGTTTACACTATTGGCATTTTTAGTAGCGCTTTTAAGCTTCGTCGTGGAAAAAAAAGTTATCCACAAAAAAAGTCTCTCCCGTGTCTCCGTCTACTACTCACTCACTCTCTCAGTGAATTATAGGCTTTCCAAGAGTGGATTAAAAGCCCGTCATTATTATTACCAGCAGTGAAAAAGTAGTAAAGGAGTAGTCGACAACACCAAAAACCCACATTTCTCTACATTCAGAGATAGAACGACATAATGTAGTGTGTACATTCTATATCATTCATCATTGCTAAAAAGCAAGTACACAGAACACGGGTGCTCAAACAATTTTTTTTTCTGAAAAGTTGTTGCGGTAACGAGTCTGCTGGAACAGGAGAAAAGGGTTGCCTCCTCATTGTTTGCATTCTTTCTCTGTTGCTGTGTGCTGCTACCGCTACTGCTACACCCATTCATTGATGATGATAATGATCGTTATCGTTATGCAATGCAAGCCACCGCTCCTGCTGCTGTTACCTCTACGCCCTCACCACCACCACCGCCGCCGCCATCACCGCATCACTTTTCTTACTCATCAATATAATCCACATAAAATCTCCGTTCAATTTTTAATATGTCAAGTAAATGCTTCTTCTTCGTCTTCCTCCACCCTTCTTCTCTTCCCGTTTTATTTTTCTCAAAAAAGCTAATGATTACATTCTACTTAGGTCTTTATGGAAGGGAAAAAAACTTTTTTTTTGTCTTTTCTCCTTTCACTCTTTTTCTTCATAGCTTTTACCAACGACGTGCTGGGCTTACCAACTCGTTTTTGTGCGGAATGACTATAAAAGGAAACCAAAAAGACTGACTGTGTCTAAACGTGTAACAGGAGGGGGTAACCTCTACAAAAAAAGTTTAAAGCTAATATGCCAACTTTTTAAGGAAGAAAGTACCTTCACCTACCTACACATAAATTTCATCTTATTTTTCTGATCATAAGTAATATTCACAATAAATATTATTCCCTCTACTACTACCGTCATCATCGTCATCATTCCAATAAATATAGGTGATATACTAATATATATTATGTATGTATATGAAGATATAATTTCATAAAGTGTATGTAAAAGCGCAGAGAGTGTTAATAGTGCTATAATTTGGAATTATGTCGCGGTTTCCACCACCATCCTTTTGGTTTCTTCTGTCTAATGAATCTATGTACTTAGGTATGCACAAGAGAGAAAGTGTGGGGGAGAGAGAGAGAATAGAACTCAACAACTACAGCCACCACTCCTTCCATACTTTTTTGTTCATTCAATCATGCTATTAGAATCCATTAAATTCTCTATTTTCCCTGCATTTTCAAAGAATGAACCACACAATTTTCATGTAAAAAAATTAAGTGAGCGAATAACTTATTCTGTTCTCTCATTCACTTGGTATTGCGCACACACTCCAAAAAAAACTTTGCAAATTGGGCACGGATACCATTTTGATATATGACGTAAGCAGGGAATATTTAAGTATTTATGTGTAAATATAGGCATCACTATGCATGCATAGTTTTCCCTTTTGTACGAAGAGTAATGTAATATAAATTTATGTACATAAAGTGACATTTTATTCTTATGAATGGCTGTATGAATCAATGGCAAATCCTAATTCAAACGCAATTTCAAAATGAAGGAGGAGGGAATGGTGGAAATGGCCATAATGGTGGCGGCAATAGTCCCACATATTATGAAATGTGAGGAATAAACTACACAATGCAACACCTTAAAGTCACACAGGAAAAGTGAAAAGGGCGAAAAAATCGTTGGTTGTGTGTGTGTGTATGCATGTCCCTAACTTTAAGAGAGAACGTGTGAATAAAGCCTTTTAATAGGAAAAAGTCGTCGTCCTTTTTTGAAGTCGCACAAGTCACCAGGGTTTAGAAAGAATGAATGTATTATGCATGTGGAAGGCAAATAGAGGAAAATGTGCGGGTGGTATGGTCGGCGGTGTTGGTGGTGGTGATGGGAACGACTTCACAGTATTTTATATATTATGTTTGCTATATGGAATTCTGGGAGTGGAAAGCTAATGTAAAATGAAATTTTTGTGTCCTTTTCATTGAAAAACGTCCAAGTCATCTTTGGCCACACACAACGAGAATACATTAGGAAATACATCAGTCGTGGAATAGTGACGACCATAAATTGAATGTCTAGCTTTTCGTTGAATTGAGAGGTTAGCATGAGCTTTGCTTCTTTGAATGCATGCATTTCATCTACATAACAAAATTTCCATACATAACTATTTTACACTTTAACGGTTAACAGTGGAGAAGCGGTTACGACATCACATCTTCGTTTCTCACACAGTTCATTGCTAGTCAGGTTATCTTCATTCCGAGGCATCCCTTCAACGTCTAGGATTTGTGAAGAAATATTGCAAATTAATACGCCATCCTTAAGTCACAATATAATATCTACGCATGGTAATTGCTCATTGTCTACGTATATATAAGCCTGCAAGTGGTATTCACGCAGAATTAAAATGATTCTCGCCAATCTTCCCTTGATTGCTAATTTACAATGAAATTGCTTCAAAAGTTAACTAACCCAAAATGGAAACATTAACAAACATATTCTATTTTTATTAGTGTGCCGTGTATAAATTGGCAGTTGACACTACCATTTACGTGTAAAACTTACTTGAAACGAAATTTCATTTATATCCTTTCTACCTTTCCGACAATTTCATGTTTCAGCTCTTTGTAGTGCTGACACCAGGAATATGACAGGCCAGGATTTTATAATACGAGACCATGTAATTATTTATACGCACATCGTTATGCTTACACTGTACGTTAAATAAAACCAGACCTAAACTGGATATTATTGTGTACAGATAGGTACAAGCGTAATGTATGTTCAAATCCCGACCGTTTAAAAGTCAACGCGTAAAACGTGTGGGAAGGATATACAAAAATAATATGCCTTTAACCTATAAATGTCATGTAGAAAACTTGGTTGTATCCGACCATTTTTGTAATGCATACCAAAGTGACAGCACTTTGGCATTTGCACCATTTAGTGAAACCAAGTTACGTTTCTGCTTATACTCATTAATATAAATTTATTCATTGTAAAAATGTGTGGCAGTATTACTTTAGTTTTATAGAACAACAACCTATATAAAACTATCTCGGCGTGTCTAAAAAGTGTAAACAAGCTGCTTCAGATGGAAATTGTGATGGACATATTTACCTGGAGCAAAGTTTACAAGCATTATGGTTCCACAAGTTTGAACTTACGGGAGCCTGTGTAGATCATGTGTGTAAACTTTGGCGAAACAGGTGAAAGTACATAACAGTGTTTTACGTGACACTTGACATTCCCTTTGAGATTCGTTCATGATGATTTAATTAAAAGCACAACAGTCATCAACTGAATAATTCATTAATGCAATTCAACTGCTTTTCAAAAAAAAAGTTCTCTGTGAACCATTTATTTGGTAGAGAAGTGTAGTGCGACTACACGCGAGTAAATGGAGGGAGAGAGAGAAAATATAATTTTATTAGCAACTTTACCAGACAGCAACGGCAGCAACAACCATTTGCCATAAAATACACTCTTCAACGGAGATGGATGGGAGCCAAGCTGTGTGACACAGGCAAACAAACATACTAATATTCAAACTTCAGTTGATCTTTTGGTAAATATTCTCGCCATTTATTTCGATATTTCCGTTAGTTTTCAACGTTGTATATGCAGTGCCTGGTGCAATATATCAGGAGAGTAATTTACAAAATCTCAAAGTGACTGGTCATAAAGCAGCTTTTTCATTTCGTTTCATATAGATCCTATATACTTGTTGGCAATCAGTAGAGTAAAAAGTACATTAAACTGTTTATTAACATCCTATTCTGCTTAAGAAAAAAATCTTTCTTTTATTTCTCACTTCAAAACACTTTCTTTTGTGTTATTAATTACCTCCGTTTGTGCTTTACGATATTGGCGTGTGCTCTGTTTTCTCCTTCATTCGCTATCGCATCGTTGATCATAAAATGCATTCAGAGACAATAAAAATGCTATTTTAACGGTCGTACATACCGGGTAAATTATATGAAAAATATAAACGATTTATTAGGGGAGCGATTTTTTGCATTTCCGATTCAATCCATGGGAAGCAGTAAAAGTTTTAACGGAATGGAAGACTCAATTTACTTATGGGCATTTGATTTAGAAAAGAGGAGTTGGTTAAAGAATGCTTTGAACTGATGTGAAAAAACGATCCACATGCCATTTGAGAAAAGCAAAACTCATTTAATACCGGTCTACAAAGGAGGCGAAAACGAAGTTTTTAAGAAAATACATTTTTGACACGAGACAATGACACGCTTTTTCGCTAGATCTCTGACCAAATTCACTGAAGGCGCTATCAGCGTCTCTGAGAGTAGATACACTCTTATGAACTTTTTATCGTAAAGGATAGATATGGAAAGGTAGACAAACAGCGAACAAACAGATCTTAAAAAGTCAATAAGAAAGTTGATACTTCCGTCCCTTAATAATGGATATGAGAACTTTCTTTCCAAATATGATCTCCGCTCATGGTTTTTTCTTCTTTCATTCGTCATATAAGCCATCTCTTTTGATACAACAATAAAGGGAATCTCTCTTCCTTGAGACCCTTCAACTTGAGCAAAAGACATCGATATGGAAGGCTAAAGAAGAGGTAACTGACTTGAAGAGAAAAGAACTGGTTGCATATTATCCTCGTCCTTCTGTTCATAAAAAATATTGACATTGATAAATAGACTTGATACGTAAAGTATACGTGGGTTCATTCCACTCTTTATGTAAAAGCACGTGACGCATTCAGGTATCTGGATCATGACAAGAGAACAAGTATCTACTTCATTTATAATGCCAACATCGGAAAAATAAAAAATGCAGAATTTTACAATAAAACGAAGATGGTACGAAAAAGAGGAGCGTCTTGTATTCACCATAATGCATAGGATAATAATATTGTAGAGAATACTTAATATTTACTTGTCTGAACGCTCATATCACAATGACGATAACATATTCCTGAGGAAAAGAGAGACGGCAGATTATAAAGAAGACAAGCAATAAGGATGCTGCCGCATCTTCGTCTTTTATGCCTGACGAAGCCAATCCAGCTAATACTACGATCTGAGAAGGAGAAAGGGTACAAAAATAGAGAGAGAGAGAGAGAAAAAAAAACCAGGCGACGTTGGTAAATAATAGAAAGTACATGATGTATATATACACTAGGTATATGAAAGTGTTTATATTTGTTCATAGTTTGATATAGAAATACGCCCACGACGAACACATGTATTGGTAATGGTACTGGCTTCCGCTTGGATGGTTTGGTTGTTGCGGGTTCCTTTCATCGCTCACTACCTGCATCGTGAATGAGTAAGCATTGAACCAAGTACACAAGACCGGATGCAAAAAAGCAGACCTTAAAGCCATCTCTTCTCTCCTTTTTTGTCCTTTCATGCTTCTCTATCACAAATGTACACACACAGGCACACAACAATGTGCACAATAAATGGCACTACCGGCGTTGTTGTGAAGTACACAGGAAAAAAGCGGAAAGATGCATAACAACATCTTCTTTAGCCCGAAAAAAAAATTGTATCTGTTTTACAAAGGGAATAATACATATTGAACATGTGTGTGCAGACAGGCAAGCAGGCATGCTTATTGAATGTTAGTACATAACTATATCCTGTGGAAAGCATCGCAGTATTTTTATTTATTCGTAGAGACAAAGAAATTACGAGCAACGTGCGTCAAAGTTGGAAAAGTAGTTGCAGTAAAAAAGTACAAGACTCTGGCAGTATACTGTCTCGGAAAAAAAGTTGTTGTGATACACAATAATATAATATTACCATCATCAGAATTATCATTTCCTCTGTACGAGCGAGAAGGAAACGACCTACATATCTTTTATATTACTTTACATGTGCTTTCCTCTTCTTTACATTTCGTATCACTATACGCGAATATAATTCGTTTTCACCTGAAGCACGTAAAGTATACTTAAATAGTATTATATGTACGTCTGTTTTTCTCTCTCTCTCTCTCCAAGTTGGGATTTCGTTTGAAGAATGGATACGGATACTCGTTTCCCTTTCTACCAATTGCAGGGAAGGAACGAGAGAGAGAAAAGTGTCGATGTTTCAAATCTTTAATCCCGAGAAAATAGTTAGATGTTTGTAGAACAAGAATGAGAAGAGGTGGAAACAAGAAACCTAAATTGGTAATAATAATATGCATGTGTGCGATGATACAGGTTGTTTAAAATGTATATGCAGGCAGTATAAAAGTTAGGAACATTCTTCATATTATTCTTCCCTTGCTGCTGAAGAGCAAGTAAAAAGAGGATGGGAGCTTTATTACACGCGCAATAGAGGCCTGTCGTAACAAGAAGAACAATAACAGAGTTTGAATAATAATAACAATAGCGAGTGGATTGTATATCTGGGTGTGAGTGCGTATGGATATGGAAGTAGAGGTAGTATTTCTTTCCAGCCTATATTATGTATCATACTTTCCCAGGAATAGTCACTCTAGCTGGAATGCAAAACGGAAAGAATTTCACCTTTAAGACCATCTCCACCGTCTTTTGGATTCCCCAGACAGACGCCATTTTACTAGTAGTGGTGGTAACATCGGTACTATAATACTCACTAACAAAAAGTACTTGAAAAATTCTGTCCTCCTCTCCATATTGTAAGTTATTACTATCCAAGACAAAGGAAAGGTGAAAGGAGGAAACACATTTGAACTCGAATATTCATAGCCAAGGTAGAAATAAGAGAAAAAGTGAGATATGTGTATATACATATAGGCGCAACTGGAAATGTACACCAAAGCGTATTACATTACATGGCCATGATGCCTACGCAAAAAGTAAATAAGAAGACTAAAGGCTTAAGTTACTACCAGGAGTATTGTCTGCGCCAAGCAAATAAAAGCTGGAATGTTCACTTCCTCTCCGGTTGTTATTTTTTTCACCAAAGACGGAATCGTAGTTAACAATGGATGTCCAGAGTGGAAAGTGGGAAAAGCGTCTTAAAGGGTATTAGTTCACAATGTCCACATGGCGCGGAAGGCAGCAAGGATGAAGAATTGTGAAGGGCCGGCATTTACCTATTTTTATTGTGACAATTTCCTGTGTGCATCCGAATATACAATCATTAATCATACATAAGGTAAATAGAGCAGATGTCCCTAGAAAGCACGTGAGAGGATTTAATTACTAAGGAAAGTGTGAAATAACTATAACTGCCTTCATTCGTATCTCTATATTAGATTGGATACGTTTGTAGCCATATATGCATGTACTATTTATTACTGCAATCATTTCCAGGATGCTTGTCATCACATGTTTGTCTGTCTGTCAGTAAGTTAGCAACATACATACACACAGTAGCCCGGAAGCTGGAATTAAC
This sequence comes from Sinella curviseta, assembly GCA_004115045.4. Lineage (NCBI taxonomy): Eukaryota > Metazoa > Arthropoda > Collembola > Entomobryomorpha > Entomobryidae > Sinella > Sinella curviseta. The sequence goes on along the minus strand of CM065489.1, from coordinate 17,029,406 downwards.
TGGACACAATAAATCGGATGTTGATCAGGATATGTTCAAGTATTGATGTTTTTTAAACATCTTACGAAAGATATACAAACTGTTGCAATTTTGCATAAAAGTGCACGTCAATTTTTTACTATTACTGTGCGTTTGCGTGCAGTAGTAATTGCCACTAAACCTACCAATATACTTGATAGCTACTTATATAACTATTATTAACAATAACAGGGACATTTGTTTTCGTTAGCAGTTGTGAAATCATACAGATATTAGCGTCGATAAAAAGGAAAAGTTTCTTGGGAATCCATGCAGAAGAGATGGGAAAATCATCTCCTGGCGATGTTTATCATGATCATCACTATCTCGACTACCACCACTACAAGAACTACGTGCAAGGGCAACAACTTACTGGCATCGGCATCACTAAAAATCTCTACTTTCTTTCTACTTGTTCATTCCAAGAGAGAAGATGCTCTCTGTAACATCATGACATGGAAAAGTTAAGTTGCATCAAGGCATCAAGAAGGCACGTGACAAAAATTTCTTAACGTTTTATCTCACTTTCCATTCCCTGTCCAAACCGATTCCTCTCAAGCTGGGGAAAAGGAGAGGCTCAAGAAACAACAGGAAAAAAACACCGCGGACAACATTCGTGTAAATACACATCTTCTTCCTTCCCCCTACCATTTAAAGCAGAAGTAGAGATGTATCGTCAAGAAAGTACAAAAATTGGAAGGCAATATATAAAAAATAAATAAATACATATAAAATGCATGTACTTATGATGATCATGTGTACTGCAAACCAAGGAAGGCAAACTGATATGGTATCGCAGATAAAATATGACAACATACACAAGCTGCCGATATACAGATACCATCCTTGTCGCTGTTGCGCTATCTGCGATAAAAATATTCTTAATAGTATCCGATTAAGTACATCTGACTACGTTAGTTTCTCTTTTCTTACGTAAGAGACGTAGAAAAACACAAATACGGCCACTAGAGTGGTTTGTAGCGTCCACAACAGCCGAAAAACCATAAAGTGAGTGGTCAACAGTACAAGAGTTTCCTTCAACCAAGACGTGCAAAATAGAGCATATGGACATTCGGTGATTTTTTACACGCACAAGGGGTCGTAGCATCATCTGCCTCCTCAGACAACGAAACATGTACGCCGACTAATGTCCAAAGTTGCTTTTTTCTTGGGAATGAATACAGGGTGATGATGATGGAACGTTGAGTGAAAACAAAACGTATTGAGAGTGGGAGAAAGAGAAATATCAGGATATATTATAACACAAGAAAAGAGAGAAACGCTCGTCTATATCTCTAGAAGTTTTACTATCTTGAACCCTGCCTCATCTCACCACGTCTCCCTTTTAGGACGATGATGCTGACACCGCCACCGATGACGCTAATGGTTGCTGATCCTCTGTTAGTGCTGTTACGCTGCACAAGAAAATCCTCTAACAAGCTTTGAATAAGCTTGATGCTGACTTGACATGATGGTGATGACGATGATTGGTCAAAAGGCAGTCAATTCATCAGGAGTTGCCAAATAAAATTAGAAACATGAAGTGGGCTTCTTTTCATTCCTTCTTACTTCATTTCATAATGTCATCCATGCATTTGTGATTTGATAACATGCGTATTGTTAAGTTCTTATTATACAATCAAGCATTATGGAAACCGTTTCGATGTTTCCTTGAAATGTGCATAAGAGCATTACTCGCCGTAATGAATGGTGGTGCCCTACCAAATTGTAAAATAAGTTGGAAATTGAGGAGTAATAATTTTATATCAACTTGACTTGCCATGTCCTTTCCTGTAGAAGCCCCACCATAAATATTTTTTTTTATAAATTGTTAATAATATTACTTGATGCATGTATGCATTTACTCGACTCAAGATACTCTAATGCTCTTTATGTTAATACCAATAATAAAGCTCCCTATGAATTCTACATGCTACCATTTTGGTTTGGTTCGTTTGTTAAGCGAATTATTATGATCGTTTATGATTACGACGATGATGGTTGAAGAAGAAGCATTCCGGTTCCCTTCTTGCAATGTATTAATATTGCTTTCAATGATTAAATCATATCTCCCCCATTTCAAAGGAATTATTCACCTGTCTAGAGCAATAAAAAGCTATTTTCATAGATCTTCATTAAAGATAGTGACAAGAAATTCTCCATGTATGCACATCTCTTCCCCGCTCCTTCTGACAATTATTGCATTGAATGCGTATCCAAACACACACTCCCATGTAATCAGTCAGTCAAAGAGCCAGCCAGGGTTCGTCGGTCGGCACTCGCATTTTTCCCGTCGACTCTCCCACTTGACTTATTTCCTTTCACAGCCTGAAAAGCAGCTTGAGTCCTCCAGCTGCGGAGAATTCTATTCTTTTCAATGAGTTTTTCCATTTGAGACTGTTGACTTGGTAAATACTGGTAATAATAGCAGCGCAAGTAATGAATGCAAGAATTTATGAAAAAGGAGAAATCCTATACAGTGTTTTATAAAAACATCAAAGTTATTTCTGCCCATTTCTCTCTCTCTCTCCTTCTCTCTGGATGGAAACACTAATGCTGATTGTAAGTGAAATGGCCGTACTTGGTCGTCATCATCCTCTGCTAAAAGTCAAGTTAAAATGGAAAAGGTAATACAGCGTCACAGCGACCAAAAAGAGCGATAGAGAGAGAGAAGCAGAAAAAGAGAAAAAAATATCACGCAGGTCAAAAGGCCGAACAAATGAATAATATTATGTACGACTGATGTTGTGTGTTCTGATGCATGCGACGTTCATCAGGGTTGGTTACCAAACAACCAACCAGCCAACCAACAACATCATCATCAAAGCAACCAACTAAAAAATCAAGCAATTCTTGGATGTTTTCCATTTGTGCATTCATCACGATACATATTATGATGATAAATTGTATATACGACTTACAAAGTAATAATAATGTACACTGTTTTGTATGCATTCACGAATACTCGTGTTTTTCTTATTCTTCTTCCTCCACGAATAGGTATAATACACCAGACACCTAACTAGTTGGCTGGAAGACGGTCTTTTGAATGGGAATCAAAGCAGCTCTTGTGGACGAGTGCGCTGGAGTATTATTTACAATTCCTTCCACTGCATTTAATATATATTGGCACTATTACTTTTACCAGAATGAAAAAATACGGAATATATCAGGATGATGATGGAGATACGTACAGTGTACACGTTATAAGTATATGTCCAAATAAGCCATATGTGTGTTGTTTTAGCGAGTATTTGTCTCCCTAGCGAGTTAGCTATTCGAGAAAGTTTCTTTTAATCCAGTGATGAATCCAGTCAAGTGACGACGATGGTCTCTGGATTTGCTTCGTCATCATTGAAATGATGTAGTCAAACCTTAGATAGTAGTGAGAGGAGAATGCAACTAGGGTCCAATCAGGCAGCGGGAGAGAATCAACACTCGATTCTCACAGCTTTGACTATTTATGAGCACAAACTACAAACCATACCCAAAACACATACAAAAACGGGAAAGAAAAAAGACTTGTCTTTGCATGATTCACACGAGTGTATTCATTTATAAACATCATCACCAGGGAAGAACATTGAAGAGGAAATTCATAAATGGAAAAAACATTTTGACTCTGTCTATTCATATTGGTGACGACGGTGATGGTGATGATGGATAATGAAGAGTTTGAGTTGTTACAAGAAAAGCAACAAGAGTTCAGCTAAGACTTCCCTTGAGTTGAAAACGAAATCGAAATTTGTGTGATAATGATAAAGTATGATATATTTAATACATATTCGCACTAGATGGAATAGATGGAAACCGCACAGGAAAGTTTCTTTTTTCTTCTTTCTTCATGCTTGTGCAGAGATGATATTTCTGGAATAATGTGCAAGTGAATTATCTTTTAGACTTGCGACTAATCTTAAATAATATTTTCATGATGCTGGCGATGAGCGGTGTCACTTCTTGGTATTCTCGAAGTCAATTCGTATAGAACATACACAACGTGTGTAACGAATTTTCTTTTCAGAAAAAATACAAACTTTTGTTGCTTCTCTAATTTCTTCGACATGTTTCTTCTTCCACGTTCTACTCTTCAACATGCTAACACATACCGCTTTCATTGAGATTCCTATATAATTGATTATTATCTCTCGGTAGCAGGGGAGCCTTGTTCATCAGAAAGTATGCTGTGTTTCACGTTTAAGATAAAGATCACGATGGCGATAATGACGGAATGAGTAGCTAGAACATTCATCTTTACGTACTTGCTCTGTGGTCGGATCTTGACGTTAGATAATATGTTATACAAGCTCCAGAAGATGGGAAGTACCACTACCACCAAAGTGTTTCTTCGTTCTGTACAATTTTATTATTTGCTTACAGACCGGATCATAATCATAAAAAAGTCGTGATGATATAATTCAAGCAGTGTCGACAAAAAGAAATCCACAAAGTGTGGAACAGCTACATACAATCAAAATAATTACGTTTATCCGTGGTGATATTTAGGGTGTATCGAAATTAGGCGTCGGTGCTACGATGCAGGATTCCTGCTAAATTATATGACCACATTGAGAAATGACATGGTGTATGGGGGATGTCATAGAGAGTCACGAAATGAAAATATCTCAAATCCAATAATTTTCCTCTAAAATGGGTATCCAATTCTAACTAAGAAATTCCTTTAGCAAAACTGCCTGAATCCTATCTTGAGACTTTATTTGGCTTCCCAGACCAGACCAAATGGACCCAAGTACATTACTCTTTGTTGTGCTGTACATTAGGATCCTATCGTTGGTCATAGATTGCATGCTAGTGAAAGGAATGACGCATTATTTTAAAACATTATCTTTTCAGGCAAGAGATAAATGGGGTAAATCTTCAGTTTTGTCCACTGTATCCTTAATCCCATAAATATAATAGTTTCACGTCATTTGAATAAAGTGTGCTCATAACCATTTCGTTGATCGCCATCATGACAAATACTATTTTCATTTTGCTTTGCAGCCTTACCAAAGGCTTAAGATGACGATAAGACTCGTACATAGTAGCAGTAGAAGTACTGGCCATTATCACAAAACACAACGCCACCCAAGCCCGTTATAGAATCCGAGAATCAAAGTTACGCAACAAATTTTTAGCTCAAGAAAGACGATAATAACAATAATACAGTCAAAAAGTTAGGAAATACTCTCACTCACACAGGATAACTAACAAACATACAAGTGTGAGCAGAGTTGGTCGTCAAAACTTAAAACTTTTTAATGGTTCATCATGATCGTTCAGCGTATGTATAGCAGCACAATATAAAGCGATCTTTTATTGTTACCAATCCTCTAAAGCTATAAAATATTTTTGCACTTTTCCCTCTTTTCAGCTGAAATTTGGTCGTTAACGGTAGCGAAATGTGTGTAGGAGTATTATTCCTCCGCCTATGCATAAATACTATTTAATATTCAACAGCGTGAGATTATACAATAACTAATGTGTACGCCCGCGTCGCTATGATGATATAAATATGATTATTTCGTACGCGGATAATACACATATTCATATTATTATATACATGTTCCAAAATTGCCCTAAAGTAGTGCAGCAGAGAGAAATCTCTCGTCTCAGCAAAAAAGTAATTAAACAATGTTATCAAAACAGCAAAAATTCTGTATTATATAATACACGAAGCAGAAGAAAAGTTTTCCTGTAAAGCGCAAGCAGCATGTATACTGGATGTAGTCGGAGTAGTACTACAAGCAGAGAGAACACAATTAGTTTTGACTACGAGAGCCAGCAGCAGAAGCAGCAGCAGCCAGCCAAGAGATTTTCCTAATAAAACAGGCACAAAAATAAATGTTTTTCTTTTGCCAGCCACTGTTTTTCTTTTGATGATGACGACTAGAGATTTTTAGCAGGATGAACGAGCATTCTCACAGAAAAAAAAGTATAGATATTGTTGCTACTAGTGCTGATGATCTTGGTGTGGTGGTGGATGCCGAAGGAGCAAATCTAGTTGTATGCGTAGTAGTAGTGGTAGTAGTCCTTCCCTAATTTGCATCTTTCAAGAATACCTACATACCTACACTTTTCCATGATGGTTTTCATCACTGCCATACCATCATCATCACATCAGCATTGTATCAAAGCACCAGAGTGAAAGCTGGAAGATAGAAGAAGAAGAGATACGAAACAGTGTTTGGTAATATACGCTTGTTGCACTTCCGTATCCAATTTTTCTCACTCTTTTTCCGCCTCTGTGTTGATTCAAAGCTTTGCGTAAAGGCTGAAAGAAACCGTATAATGTCTCTATATTACTATCATCAAGATGTTCTGCTACTACTGCTGCTGTGGATGATGATGATGATCACACGGTGAGACGGAGGGAAAACGAAGGAGAGAATAAAAAGAGTAAAGAAATTTAATTATACTACTTTAATTAGACAATTTGGTAAATGAGATACAATTCTCAGTAGTTTGTATTAGTAATACTTGATGATGATGACGCTGCTATGTAGGATGATGAGGCTAAATTGCACATCTCTTCTCTTTCTGTCTCTCTCTCTTCGTTTCCCCTGCCTTTTCTCAGCCAAAATCATCGCATCCCACTACAACTGCTATCTCCACTCCCACTCAACACATTCAGTTTTTAACTCGTACGAAGAGCTTGCTTAATAGGTTCAAACAAAGTGGAGTTTTTTGTTGTTTTCATTTAAAAATGCGATACCGACAAGTATACTGGAGAATGGACTCGATAAGCTTGAGTGCTTTCAGTAAAAACATAGAATCTTCGTCTCTCTCTATTTATAAGGATATATACATATGTATGTATGTAATCCAATGTTCTGACATACATACACAAAAGCATACATATAATAACACGAATGTATTAAAACGTGAGTTATAGGAAATTACCTCGCCATCATCAGGATCAAAATCAAGAACATTTCATGAAAGCGAGCATAAGAAACTAGGCGCTTTTGCCGAAAACCGAGAGAACGAAGCGAATAAAAATTCAAATATTATATGCACTTGCCATTATTTGATTTTTAGACAAAATACCTCTTTACTTTTTACTTCATTCTTGAAAAAGTACAGCCTGCGTTGCGTCGTTGCCGCTCTTTCATATAAAAGCGCTATACGGCAGAGCATAAAATGTTATCTGCAGCATTATCAAGGATTCGTACTTAATGTCATTTTTTGCTAAGCACTTACATTGTAAACCATTTAAGTAGATTAATATTTGTGTAACCCTTTTGTTTTAAGCTTCCATTTACTTAATTTACTTGTTTAGGTAAGCAATTCAAGAAAATAATAAAAAGGCAGACACAGCGAGTCAGCACTTGACTGGTACAGTTCACAAGGGCAAGCAATTAAGATAATTATTTGTATAAACCTAATTTGTGATTGTGACACATTTTGGTTCTGAATGTACATTCGCAATCAGCATTTAATATTGGCTGAGTGGTGACAGAGCCTACTAAACTTATTTTGCTAAAAGCATGGAAAATAGGTTCGTTCCTCCTCTGAGCTGCGTACGCGCTTGTTTGTTTATCTTATCATAACTACAACAAGCCTTTAGCATGTTTGTTAGTTCTAGCTAAAAGGTTTAGCAGTCAACGCTAGAATTCTTCCTCTTTTTCACCAACAACCTTTTTCCCAACAAATTACATTAACCATATTACCATTAATATAATTCTTCTGCATTTAACTGCTTCATAGGGTTAGGGTTATATGGTAGTGTGGTGGAGTATCCATGTCTGCCGTACTTGCCGTACTTTCACAGGTACGAAAAAAATTCAATTTAATTTCCATATCACACGTGCACAAGAATAGAAGCACACTGTTCACACAATCCAAATAGTCATAAATGTTGGACTCACTCAGCGCAGCACGGCAGACAAAGCAAACTTGCTTGTGCGATATAATATGTGCCATTACAGTTGGAAATACACATTTAATTACTCTCTAAACCCTGTATTTACCATTCCATCTATAGAAGAGTGGAAGTGTAAAGTGGATAGGTTTATTATTTCACTAAGCTTCTATGAAAGTAGTATGTATGCAAATGCATGCAAATTAATTTATCTTAAGCTGAATCTTTTCAGTTCATTAACGAAGTCCGAAAGTGGCTGAAAAAGGGAGCTTTTAAGCCGGTAATGAGGATGGCAAATAAAATATAAAATAAGCTCCACGCATGAAAATATTCAACTGTTTACTACACAAGCTCAGGTTTAGTTTTGCAATTGCTAGTAAAAGTGTTTGTCGCAGTAGAGGTAGGACGCATGCATGCTCAAAACTCTCTTCAACTTCAAAGTCAAAGTAAGATACTATAATGGTGACATTGCGCAATATCTTGGGATAGCGTTCTGAGAAGAGGAGGCTAAAATAGAGAATAACCGAAATACTTACATTGTGTTACCGTTTGAGACCCACCAACACTCCAATTACAAACAATGCTATTTTTGATTCTATGCTATGTAGTGAGGTGTACACAATGAACATTATACATTATGCAATTATATTAGGTACATAGATGTCATATAAATCTGGATGAAAGTAAAGAAATATTATGATGATGCCCTTTGCTAAATATAGAACTTACATACTTGTTAGGTTTATGTTCTATCATGTCGATAAATCGAGAGCTTCTATCTCTTTGTTGAAGGTTGTAGAAGTACACAGCGATCGACAAACTGTGATTTATTTGATTTCTGAAGTTGTTTGCTGAGACAAAAGCTTGAAAGTAAAGAGGACACACATCCACAATATGTCACCTCAAGTTGAATGAGACTATACATAAATAAAACACAGGGCCTTTCTAATTTTAGCACTGCAAAATTATTAAGGATTCATTTTCTTAAGAGTGAATGTAGTTCTATTAATAAATGAAACATTACAGTAGGTTGGGAAACAAAAGGACTAAATCATATTGAACTGAAGTACAGGTGATCAGTTTTGACTCAAACTTTGAGTTTCATTTAATTCAATGAAATAATGTATAGTTTAGCATTGTTATATTGGAACTGGCTCTAAAATTTTGAACCAAGGAATATTGCATATTATATTTATAATTAAATGATATTTAGATGAATTTCATATTGACGGTTTTATGATACTTTTAGTCTTGCTTACGAATAGTCTAAACCTTGAATCCGATCGCCCGTAAAATGTAAGTAGTTAATGAGTTCATGGCAACATTAATTTGACTTGCTTATTTATTATAACTCAGAAATATGTTAAACTTATATTGCAATCTTGACTTTTTGGAATAACTTTGCAAATTTATATCTTTATTAGCACAAAACTTACTATTTACAAGCGTGAAAGTACTGTAGCACTTAGCAGTAGGAAGTGACATTGCAAATCATGCACAATGTTTTGATAGAAAGAGCAACGAAAGAAATATTTAGCAACTGGGTGAAATATTTTTTAAATGTATACTTATATTTTGCACTAAAAATCTTATATGGATATAAAAGATTTCATGCAGAGGCAGTACCATACCACTGAAGTACATTGATGTGAAAATAGGCCCAGCAGGAAATGCTTTTAGAGGAACTTATCTTTTCGTGAGCATGTAATCCTGAATGTGTGCCTTTCATTGCGCTACAATCAACTTTTGAATTCCCACGCAGAATGCATGTCAATGATAACCATTAAGAACATCTTTTCTGCTTTTTGTTATAATAAAAGGACTCGTAAAGATAATACAGTCAAGAGTCATGGTTTGGTTTGCAATTGTGGCTATTTACGACGTCATATTCTACGCAAGAAGTGTCTATAATTTCTTTCGGATTCATATAAACGGATTCTTGCTATTATGGTGTGTGGTGAGAAACGCTGCATTATTTTGACACGATATATATTTTTAAAGCACGTAATAGGCTCAAGCTGTGACTCGCTATTTAGGAGTGTCATATAAAATTATGACATGACATGATATCATATGGATCCATAACATATCGGTTTTATGAATCTTTTTATTTATTTAGCAATTGTTCCTTTGATTCTCTATTCCTGATATGGACTGACCATGGCAAGTCATATTACAAAGTTTATATCGCTATCTGTATACTATACGACGTTCCACAGCACGTTCACTATCCATTGACTACTTTGCAGAATTCTACCTTTTTTAGACTGTCCATGCGCCACAGTAACGAGTCTCAGGGAGTGTCCACCAAAATGATTAACATACACACACTCACAATTTAGAAAGCCAACGGCATTTCAGAAAACTCCTTATTAACTACAGCTTCGCCACGAACGACACACCAACACTAGTTATTATTGTTACTACCTAGTGGTTATCATCCCAAAACCAGAACTAGTGTAATTTGCTAGGATACTAATTTTCGCACATCACTAGTTTTCTTCACTAACGACGGCAACAATAAGAAATTAAAATCAAGTCGTTGTCCCACATGCAAAAGTGACTTGCTGTCTGTAGAGTCATTCAAGTTTGCAGAATGAAGATGTTTGCAGGTTAGAGCAAACTTGTAATGTATTGTGTGTAATACTGATTGAGAGTTAAGAAAAAAATTGATCTTCGATTTCGGGCTCAAACCAGACCAGAAGCTATTAGTTAAGAGTGCGTACCGCTGTGATTTGACCTAGAACTGATTGGTGATTACTTTAGCTGCAATTTCAGTGCATGCTGAATGCAGGTAGTGACAACTTTAGGAACTTGTGATGATACTGAAATTGCAAAATGTTACCGAAAAAATGCTAAAAATGAGACGGATATATAACGTTTAATGGTTTATCAATAAATGCATAAAATGCACATACGCTTGTCGTTACCATGACATGCCACATGAATATCGTGGACGTGCCATTTGAATATCGACCTGTTTCACATTACATCGCGCAATCATAGAAAAATTAGCTCAAATCAATCCTTCATCAAAGTTATTTTGGTCGAGGTCGATTTTATATATTGACAATAATTAGCTTTAATTTAGATTGACATCAAATAGGAATACAGAGCAGGCAATCCATAAAGGAAAAGGAACACTATTGAAGTACTGTGTGTTTATAAACATTTGAGTATCACAGAATAAGCAAAAATTTGACAAGTCGTCTCTAATTTGAGTTTCAGATAAAAATTAAAAGCTTACACATTTATTTCATCAGTGGCCAAACTTGCAAAACGAATTGCGGTAACAAACAGCCTAAAAGCTACTCTTTCTTGTGCTGACTGTTGATAAGGATGGAAAATTATGAGCATTTCATTTGTAAAGGATTTCATACGTTAATTGCCAAATTAACAAATTCCCAGAATCCAATATAAGCATAAAGTGAAGATACAAAACAAAAAAGCAACTAAATTCTTTGACTAATTACTCTTGACTTTCATAAAATGGTTAAGTTACTATACTATGTATACTATTGGTAGTACCCTTACTATTAAACTCTCTACACTCTTACATCAGACATTCATTTCGACAGAGTAATGCGAAACTGTCATCACCTTACAAACTCAGGATCCATTATATATTTCATACCAAAATTATAGAAAAGCGACGATTACGTTGTGTGCTTTTCCTTTCCAGTTACCCCGCACATGAATATTCGATAACCGAGCATTTCCTGGTATTCTTGCCCGTAGTCAGCATTATATTTTCGCAAGACATGGAGATATTTTTATGAAGGTAAAAGGTCCATGTATGCATGAGTTGAGTTGAGCTACTTTACGCAATCAGAGATCCAAATTTAAGTGAATTTATGGTAAACAATAGCAAGAAGTCAGCAAAGAAAGCAAACCGTTGTTGTTGTAGCCACCTACTACAAATGTAGATGCACACAACACAGGTAAGCGGAAGGCTTTACCTTATAGTATTATATGGGGTAGTAAAGTAGTTGGAGTCGTGGCAGAAGTAAGTGATTAGTTTGTTTCATTGAGATTACAAGCAGAAGCATAACCACTGCGACTACCAACCAAGACACAAGAAGACACACACCGAGAGCAATCATGGATCTTGGTTGGCAAATTTTATGCATGTAGGTACATTTATTATGCACAAAATACAGATGTAGCAGTTCTCTCTTCATTTATATAAATAAACACTAAATTGTACATACATACCAACAACGAAAGTTAGGTTTGATAAGGGAACAGCGTGTAAAAATATTATTTATCCTTGTTTACCAGACGCCAAGAGTATCCTCGCTCGGTAGCAGCGGCAGTGTACTACAGGAGGATAGTATACTTTTAGTCGCTGTGTGTGTGGTTGTCGGTTGAAACGGTGGTAGCCTCTGAAATTTTCTTTCCTTCCTCTGGAAATTAAATAATCCCATCCATCCGCTGGAAAGAAGATGCCCATTAAGCTTTAAGCTACGTGTGGACTAACAACACACACACACACACAATTTCATCCTCTAAAAACTGCATACATAGATAGATGCTCAGTCGGAAGCTACTACTGCCGCTGTTTGCTATTAGTTGTTGCTGCTGACGACGATGATAATGGCGATGATGATGATGATTCTCGTGAGTCTTAATTAATATTGCTTGCAGAAAACCGAGGAATGGAAAATAAGTAAGTAGACCGACCGGAGGTGGTAGTTGTTGTTGCCATAGCAGTGGTTCTACTTGTGAATGTGTGTATGTTACATCCAAATAGTAGAGCCAACCGCTGTCAAACCAGAGGGAAGCCAAAGAGATGCATTTTTACATGTCTGTGCAACAAACAGCAGCCACTATTACTGCTGCTGCTGCGAATGTGCTCGTGAAGGAGAGTGATGAGATCCACAATTCTCGCAAAATGGCAGACAAAACTTTTTTTAGCAAGGCTTGTGTTAGTCAGTTTATTTTTTTCTCGGTGTGCATTTAGAGATTGTCAACGAGTAATACTCCGACATTACTTATGGCTGGTGATGGGTGACAGGAGAGAAAAGAGTAGAGACAGGGTGGGAGGAGGAAAAGAGAAAATTTGTGCATTTTACTTGTAAAGGAAAAGAGGAGGATATATAAAGTATAGTGGTCTTTGTAGGTAAAAGCCGCTACTTCTACTTGTACGCTTAAGTTTGCTCAACGCAGAGAAGTGGAACACAGATGAGTGAGTTTCTCCCTCCTGTGAGTACTCAAGGTCCATCATCGTCCTTATCATCATCACTATCAGCATCTTCATATTTATTCCTTCACGTTTTCACTGAGCTTACTACATCATATTTATTCAAACACAGGCATATGACAGATACTCAAGACGTTATTACTTAATGTGAGGCTCTATTAATCCACATCAGAGAGAGAGAGAGAGAGAGAGAGAGAGAGAGAAGAAGAAGATTGCTCACGGCCCCATTCCCTCTTCGCTCATTGCACTCGTGCAGACGACATCTCCTCGAACGACATTTATGTCCTTGTACGTATTTGAGAAGGAGGAAGTTGGCGGAAGAAGAGGGCAAATTCAAATAATTTTGGTCGGAACATAAGATTCTCGTTCAAAATGATGTATTTACTGTAATAGGTAAATTACAGGACTATAAATGATGTAATATAGATAGAGTGGATGCAGCCATGAACATTTTCTGATAAAAATACGCCCCATCATCGCGACTCTCATGCAACCGAGGCAAAAGGTGAACATGAACAACAAGAAACAGGAGCAGAAAAGGGTACTAGCTTTGCCGTGTGTGGCTTTTTGGTTTTGTCAATGCAAGAAGGATGTCAGACAAAACTCATTTTCGTGGTTAATAGAGCTTGCCACGAAAGGGATTAGAGAAATGTGTATGGATAATTACCGAGGGTCTCTGAATGCGGGATGAAAATTTACATTGGCTACAAATGCGTTACAAGTTGCAATACATTTTTAATACATTACGGAAATCTTGAAATCTTGTTTCCCTTCTCTCTCTCCTCTGCAAACCATTTTGATTGCTTCTTATTAATATCCTTATTCGATTTTCTTTGATTTTTTAGTATTCCTTCCTGATTTGGTGTTTATGGTGAAAGATCCTTGGTTAATCAGAACAACCATTAAGCCGCGATGGGATAACATGTAGCACAGCAAATCCACTTGCGTCAGTGCAACTTTCTTTGACAATCAGGAAAACTCATGCTGCTTATAATTATCTTAGGGCATAAGCGTATCCATGTAATACATACCCGCGCACTAAACACATTTCCATGTTATTATCATCATGTTAGGTTACCATAATCATCGTCATCAGTCATCATCATGTCAATTTCTTTTTCTCTCCCAGCACCACCGTCGTCTGTCTTCCTCTTCAAAAGCAAGTTGTACCAAGTAGAGAGTTACACATACATACACAGATCAAACCTTTTGACTTTTTTTACATGACAAGTAAATAATATTAGGGCATGAGTACAAATACTACATGCGTCTACATTCTCCCAGTGTTTCTGACAGGCTTTTCTTGGAAACACCGCGACTGTTATGTTACACATTATGCTTACATACATGCTCATACGACTGCTATTATGATGACTATGATTGAGTACTATTGTTTCTAGGCTTCCCTTTCACGTTGGATCCAAAGTACAAGTTTGCATAAATGAGCGAGAATGCTCTATTCTGTACATAATTTTGACTCAGCCAATCTGACATTTGCAGATCTTTTTTTCGGCCAACGGCAATAACTATGGTAAAAATGGAGCAGTTTCCATGGAAAAGAAACGATGCGACTATGTGACCTGTTTATTACGGCAAAATGCATGTTTGCATAATAATAATAATATAATATTCATGGCTGTTGTTGTAGACTTTCCACACCCACATTTTATTTACTCATTTAGTTCATTGTCCTTTTTGCGTAATTACAAGTACCAGTCGTATATTTTTTTGTCACCACATTTACACATGTCGTTAAAAATAATGATAGTGAGCAATGGGAGTAAATAAAAAAAATATGAGCTGTTGAAGATGAAACAGACTGATGTAACGCCAGTAAACTTCATCCTGATAATTGTGCTGGAAAACGGTAATACAGCGCTAAGAAAATAATAAGTTTGTATTTATACAATATATGCGTCGTACACGAAAGAACAAACTTATTATTTACACGACAGCCTATCGCATGTAAAATCTTTATTTTTCGTTATCTTTTGCCTGTTTCAAAGTACGCATGTAAGTTACAACAGCACTTTCTTTGAAGATAAAGGCAGTGTTTGTTACACTTAAAAAGATCTGGGATGGATTTAGTTTTCTGCTAAGGTTTAGCTTCCTTAGTGGTACCATTTCGTTTAGATTCCACATGAGGTTCCCATACAAACTATGTGCATGAGAATACTACTGCGTACTGCTGTATATCTCTAAATAAATTATGAGTAATAAAACTTTTACCACGTGGGTTGCAACTTTTAATGAGTTTTTCTCTTTCCTCTGTCTCTTGATGAAGAGGATTACGTGTCAAGTTAACATAAATAATAAGAGAAAATCAAAATGTCAGCATTTACAGGAAAGCCAATAAATTGAACACTACATGATTGTTAGTTATTTAATAGGAGTAAATGAGGAAAGCACAAGAATCGTAAACATACAATGTTTTGCAGAATAAACTTTGGCATTTAACATTTTACATAGAACGATGATTACGCATTCACCAACCAGGAATGCATACAAGAAAAAAAAGAACAATAACAGCAGCAAAGTACTAAACACTAAAGGTTGAAGGTTATGCCTGCGACGCAAAGAAAATATGACCAACACGAGCAAAATTGCTATTTGTTTTACATACGTTGCACATTATCAATAAATAAAAATTAAAGATAAATGGATCTAGACCATTTGATATTTTTCCGTAGTTACCTAAGTATAGCCCAATGATATCATTGCATAATATGTACATAGATAGCAGTAGTGCCCATTGCAAGATGCGTGCTTGTAGCTATTTTACAACATAATTTAGAAAACCGAATGAGTGTTTCCCAGCAGGTTTAACGGTTCGAATTTATGATGTGTGAACCGAAAATGAGTAGGAGTCGGCGACAGCCAAGCCTTTGGTTGGTAAAAAGTCCCTTTGGCCTGCGGCAGAGAGAAGACAGGTCTTACTCATAAATTCAATAGTCTGTCTGCCCGTTTGCGTGAAGTTGTTTCGGTTCACGCCGTTCACGGTAATTAGCACAGCACAACAAGTAACTAGCAACAATGCCTGGTGGTGAGTAGTGAGTACGCACGTCCATAAATCCAGCTCAGTGCTTTTCAATGCCACACTATATAGACCTGTCTTTATAGGCATACCCATTCTTCGCTCACCATACCACCGAAAGACAGATGAGTGTACGTACAAATGATCTCTTTTCACTTTTTGAACATCGGGAGAATTCATACGAAAGGACATCATTCAGTGTCCGTGGGTGGGTTAGTCAGGCCACTGAATGTTTATCACGTGAGGTGAACGTAAAAGTGCATTTGCTTATTCTATAATTGTATGCGTTCCATAATTGCTAGTCATTCATATTTAAATGCGAGATTCACTGCCAGTAGTAAATTAAGATTTTGAAATGAGAAAACTCACCATTATTAGTCGAGCACGATGGGTTGACAGAGAATAGAATACTTGAGTACTATGGGGTTTTCAAGAACCTGTACATGAGCATGTGCATTGGAAACTAAGTCTCTTATCCCATCATCCACTTCAACTACCGGTTGGTTGGTCTTCTATCAGGACAGAAATCTGAAAATAAAAATAAAAACCATAAAAGACATATCTAAGATATATTTATAAAAAATAAAAATGCATACTTATTTTTGGAGTATTTATGCTGCAGTATTGTATTGAATTGTACTAAAGAATTGAACGAACCAACCGATAGTGACTTCTGATATTGCTTTTGACTTTCTGATCGCTACAGCATGAATTGAATAGTTTTTTAAACATTTTTCTGCCTTGAATTTTTCTTATCTTTCATTACAAATTTTTCATGATAAGACGAATATCATTTATTATATCATAATATCATAGGAAGATACTATCATTTTGTTATGCCTTCGATATGGAATATTGTTCCGCCATTTTATTCTTTCAGATTCAGGTTTTAATTTTCCGGAATAGGAAAATGATTTAAAATGTATATACGATGAACGTACTATTTAATTACTCATTTCTCTTCAAACGCAGAAACCATTTGTAAATCCCTTATTCATTATTATACTTTTCATCAAAACTGTCGATTAAAAAGTCGGTCTAAATAAAAATTCCATTACGTGGTAAAAACTTCGTCAGCAATTGTTAGTTCCGTTTTTCTTCTTTTGTACCCAACATTCGAACAAATGCCTATACAAATGCTCATATAAATACCTTCGTAACGCATGACTACCTACAAATAAATCTACATTCTTAGGTAGACTTTTATCATATAGCTACTTATACAAAATTCATCGGGTGATTCACAATACAATATATTTTATAAGATGCAAAATGTGTTCCGCGGATGATGATGGAATGGCAAAGATATTTTTACTTTTACCCTTCTTACTTGCCATCTGCTACTTGAGTAAAGTAGCAACCATCGGAGAAACGATGCAATCAGTGTAGTGCAGAGTGCAGCTAGGAGGACCACCATTACAGTCTCTGCTGCTAACTTAGACTTCAATTTTCCCCTTTTTACTTACAATCCATTCTCCTCCTTCTTCGCTAACTTCCGCTGCTACTAATGCGATTTTCCTGTATTTTTCTATTCAATCTTTTCTATGATGCAAAAAGGGAGAGAAGAGGCAAACAATCTGCTAAGAGCGAAACTATGACTATTCTCCCTCCTTCCTACCATCCATACCGCTGCTGACATTTGACAGGAAAAAAGCTTTCATTGGGAATAATGGCTGTGATGCTCAAGTATATCACTGGTTTTAAAAGAGCAAAAAAAAACTTCAGGCAAAAAACGCATTTCTTTTACAGAATCTTGTTTTTGCGAAACCAGGCACACCAGGCAAAGTTTCATTGAATTGAAAATCTAACAAATTTTTCAAGTGAAATTTGTCCGTATATAATGCTCATATTGAGTTGTGTAGGAAACCTGCATTGTATAATATACAGGATCACCAAGTAGTCGCTATAGAGTATAATTAGAATGAGGCTGTCATGCAGCAATTTTTTTCTGGCTCATAGACGAAAAACAAAGACTGAAATATGGCACTTAAATATGTTATATGTAGGTACCTTAATGTTGAAAGTAGGAATGTACGCAAAGTAATGACTGTGACAGTCATAATATGAAAACATGTATGGATGAAGGCGTATCCGTTTGATGGAACTATCTTAATTTTTTTCAACTTTACTTGGTATCCTAATTTCAAATTTATATACATAGCCATTAAAAAATTCCTTGTCATTTAGTGATTTTTTATTGTATGTACTTGTTGTTGTTGATCTTGCTCTTGCTCTTTTCCGTTCTAATTGTTTCTAACGTTGCAGCTCGCTCATATCATCATTCCACGATTTCATCACTTTTATGATCAGCATGAAGAACGTACAATAGTTGCTGAGGAGACATTAACGATTTTGGTGAGCATACTTTGTGACTGTCTGCGCAAAGATGTCCCATTTCATCATTAGATGGGTGATGACAACGTGCTTACTTCACCGTCAATTTCACACATTTGCCGTGTTTCCTCTCCTCTCCGTTGTCTCTAAAACTATTTATTAGACGCAACTCTTGCTTCTAATGTAGGTAGGTATGCATATTCATGTATTGAATGCGAAACCATTAAATACCTTCACACATTTTATTTTATCGGCTTTCTTCCGTAGAATACGAATCCGCAAAAAGATCCGTTTGATTCAAGGAGCATTTAAACTTTGAAATTCGTGGAATGGCATTTAACGTAGCACATGACAAAATACTATTTTGGGCATTCGGGTTGTGGCGGCAGCGGTAGCATGTCATCATCATTAAAGACCGTGCTAGTAGAAGAAGTAGTGTAACATCAGTCTTGTGCACTCAACATTGTACAATCGTTTACAATAAGAGTGACAATTTTTTAGCAAGAGACTCTGCTGCTGCTGAGTGTGTGGTTTTTCCATGAAGAGGTAATTTGATTAGCAAAAAGCAAACACAAGTCAGGCCGCCACCGACATCATCAGCAGTGGCATCATCGCAAAAAGCTTTTTACCACAGAAGAATACCAGCAGTAGTAGAGAGAGAGAGGGAGAGTGCGGGAGAAAGAATGTCGCATTTCGCTACGCATTGAACACGCCAAACAAAAAATGCAAATGGAAAGCGATACAACCAGCGTTCCTTGAGCAGATGAACGAAGGAAAATTGGGAAAATGAAAAAAAACACTATTGGAGTTCTTTAAATTTCGTAAAATTAAAAGAACCGAGATGATCATATTGTTGACTGTGGAGACAATAAGGCACAAGCAAATTTTGAAAGGCAACAAAAAAGAATGAAGATACCAGTTTGAATAGGCATGCATTTTTTTACATGAAATATACCTACCTTTCTTTGTTTTACATTATGTGTACCTGTGGTCTAAAATTATGGGTTTTGCGATTTCTTTAACAAGTGCTCGAGAGAAGGCTGCATTGATTGAAGTGTCCTAAAACGACGAGGCCATTTATTTTACTTGTTTTTTAAATGATAAGATTTTCCTACGATTATACCTAAATCTTATTTTCCTTTCTTTGTTCTTATCAGAATCAAATCTTGTTACCATCATCGTCATACATAATCGGACTTGCCACGGCCAGCCGTCCATTTGTATGTTTCATGATCCTGCCTGTAAGAGAAGTCAAATCTCCCAGAGATTAATGGGTTTCCAAGGAGAGGACATTGCTGATTTATGTTTTTGCTAATCCTCCTCCTATTTGGCAGTTTTGTAAATTTGTATAGCGATAAAAGCAGCATTTAAAAACTCATTAAATGGTGGAGGTAAAAGGAACCTGTTTGTTTCTAACTATACCTCTAGAATCTGTCGGTCTATCTGTATCTATGATTTCTCCGAGTTGCAATGACAATATGTTTCTGCATGAATTACCGTTGCAACTAATAAAACATCAATCTGGTTCCACTAAATAATGTAACGCAATAGTCTACAGGGTCATTTCAAAATCCGACATTATGATAAGTGTTCTGAATGCCATAGTGGTCTCGAAGTTCATTCTAGCATCTTTCTCAGGCCCTTATGAATCATCTGCAGTGGAGCAAGCACTTTAGCGAATTATTTGCTTACGTGCCTTTCTTACACCTGCTTCAATTGTATTTTTGTTGGTGCTGCTCAGACTCTGAGCCTCAGAGGACATGTTAGATTAATGCATCGGCATTTCATTGTAAAGAAATGGACAGCTTTGGCTAATACAAAACGTCAAGCCGAAACATTTAGTGACAAAATCATGCATGCATGTAGGTGCACTAAAACTTATGTAACGTCTTCTGTATCCTCCTCTGGCAGTATCCAAAGTACGTCACTCCGTTCCCAAAGTCTGACTGACGCTCATTTTTCAAAACAGATTAGCGTTAAGTTACATGACATCTTCAACATCTCTCTCTGTCTCCTTTCTATCTTCTAGGAAAACAGAAATTCTGGTCTGAAGTGAAGGCACAGAGAATACGAGACTGAGAACGACAACATGAACAAGCACCTGAAAGTGTTCATATTAATATGATGTAAGAATGTTACAGAAATATTCATCAGGTGTAGTACATGACCAGAGTGAGGAGACGGAAGATGATTTACTGCAGGGTAAGCATTTTTATTGCCACCACATGATTATTCCGCTTTTTCAGAGAAAAGGTGTAATTATGCAAGTGGGCGAGAAATTTTACCATTATGCATCTTATGCATTGTGTTGCGGCGCAAAATGAAAACATAAACATAGTGCGCAACCGTGTATGCATACATGACAGTGCACTCAATTACTGTGTCTGACAGAGTGCACAATCGTCGTTCTCATCATCATGATTCACACAATTGCAATTCAGTTTTTTTCCTTTTCACACAAAACAACTGTCGTGCTAACGACATAGATAATTATCAAGAGATGGATTGATATTACATGTACATAATTTTATCCATTTTTTAGATTTACTTGTCAAAGGAGTAATCTAAAACATAAACAAAACGTTGGGAGTGCAACAGAAAAGTAGGAAGACAGGATACACAGAGGACGGAATGAGGATGCAGTATTTTGTTTGCTGAAATTCTCCTATCCCATCATTGTCTTCCATCTCCCTTAGAAAAGTTTACAGCTTGAACCTGACATTTACACACGACATCTTTTTTCTTACAAAACCAACCAAACAAACTGTATGAATAGGTACGGTAAATTAAATGCAATGTCAGTTTTAGTTCAATATGAAATGTGTTGACATGTGCCCATCAACCTGTCTCGTTTTTAATAGATACGCCGACGCTTCAGCTGCTGCAGATGACAATGAATGAATTTTATTTTTCCGTCCCATTTTTTTATCTCGTTAGAACTCAGTTATGTAATATCTTGTCTACCTCTCACCTAACATTGATAAGCATGCACATTATTATGCAGTTTTCATCCTCCCGACATGTACAGCAAATACTGTGCACTTTTAGTCGACAAGACAATGAAAAAATGAGTTAAAAACTAAACCGCCAATTATTTAACAGGCTGTTTTTCCTGTGACCCCTATTCTTACTTGCATAACACCTGAAATTAGTTATAAGGTACATGATACATGTGCCGTTGGGAGCTACCTTTTCTCATACAGCATACCTGGTTGAACGATATCAATATTTTTGTGGCAGTAGTAGTGGAGAGGTCGTCTACTAAATACACCTAGTTGAATGCATATAGTCATCATCCAAGAGTACTTTATATCATCGCCATCGCCCCTGTTTTACCAAGTCATGCACACAAACAACGGTGATAATGTCTACAATTGCATATCGTCATTCATTAGGTAGGTAAATTCTCATTTCCCGTCTCTGGTTTTATTCTTCGTAAACTTTGTTGCATTGGGCAGCAACAATCACTACAGTTACCACTATAATGCACATTGTATTTTTCACCATTAATGCGAAACCGCTAAAAAATATCTCGGTGAAGACGATATGATACCATGTCTACAATTTCCCATAAAATAACACGTTATATAGGTGAGGTGAGGGGATATCACTAGAACAGCGTTGGACGCTACAGCAAAAATATAGCTCGTTGTATTGTTGGGCGGTTGTGTCGGTCGGTTGTTGCTGTGTGGTAGTAGGATCACGTTATATATTATCATATTATGTATCACTTGATTTCTGTCAGTCAGTATGTCTGTTTTTGTGTGAGGGTTCACGGCCTGTAATGACAACCCTGAGAAATGATTACTTGTAGGTATGCAGATGCATTTCAGCTAGTGCAAATACACATACGCCCAGATACTTCATCAAGACGACAACACTGCTGCTCCTATAAAGTTGTTAAGTTGATGGCTATTTAAAAAACCAGTTTCAGTTTTCCGGCTCAATGAATCCGACACAAAACATGAAATATTTATGTTTCTTACATTGTAAACGAGATTAGTGCAAACCACCACTAATATCAAAATGAGACGTTCAATTTCAATCTTTTTTGAAAGTAGGTATTACTACACTCTATTATATAGCTGACGCTAGAGTCTCGACAATTGAATGTTTAGGCACAGCACATATAATGAAGAAACTAATATTTCAAGTTCAAATATACGCACAAGCGGTCGGTCCAACAAAATCCTGGGCTGAAGATATCCTCTCTTTTTATTGTTATTGCGTCTCCACAGAGTCATCCTCTGACTGTTTTTAAAGTGACAACAAGTATATTTGATGGCCATGTATATTACCCAGCTTGATAAATTTTTAATGACTCACTTTACTTTAACATCTCTACTAGTTTTTTGGTTGCATGTTACAGAACATGCCTCAGCCCGTATGCGTGTCTGAATACATTTCAACGAGTGTGTAATTACACTGGTACCGTTAAAATGACCAGTGGTCATAAACTGCAAATGCAGGTATAAGTTTTCAATTGCTAATGTTGAATGAAGGAAATTTTCAATTGACTACCATCTCTACTTTACAGCCTAGAATTCACACACGTTAGGTATATAACAACTTTTAAAGTTTTGCTCGGTTTATCTAAAATTGATAACCGAATGCACATTTGCATTGCTCCACTTTGATTACCCCGTCATTTGTCATCAGAACGTAAGTCGTAATAATAAAAGTTTCCCCGGACACACGCAGTAAAATATTCAGAGATAGGAGAAGCAATATAAACTATCACATATTATGTAGGTACCTGCCTAATCACAACTATTCACATTGACAGCATCCATTCACAGAAATCCAAAAAAGATTAATTAAATCACATTGTCTCGAAAACCGGTAGAAAACCATTACCCAAACGATTGTGAAAAGCCAATTAACACAACTATCTTAATGAGTTTATAAAGTAACGCTTGAGTATGCACAAGGTACGTTACGTTACTACGTACTACCAAATCTCTCTCAAGATACTGGTGATATTATGCCCTTGTCAGAACAGACATTTTCTGTCAGAAACATGTCTCATCTAGCAATTTGACTTGAAGCAAATGCATCGGCAATAATGATTAATTGCGACATTGTCGCTAATTCGTCCAAGATATGATGAGTGTGATGGTATTTAGTTATTGCTGCTGCATCCGTCCTCAACGGCATATGTATATACACCGGCATTAACATCATGATGATAACTTTTAAAGTAGAGACTACTTACGTTTACAACTTGCATTATATCTTCTACCCCATGAAGAAGTAGCAGCAAAACATCAGAAAAATCTCAAAATGACGAACCAACTCTTGAACCGTGACTTACAGGCTAAAGAAGAGTTTAGTGATAACACGGTATGATATTTTGAACATTCTGTTTTTAAAGTTGAAACAACGAGTGAACCACACACATTGGCATGGCTTTGTACATTTGCAATAACATTTTTTTTTACAAATATGCAATTGTTTTCTGAGAGCAAAAGGCAAATATTGAGTAAAAATAGACACCTTTTACCGTAGGTAATGTACGTAATTCACTAATCCTTCTGCGGAAAAGCATTTAACAAACTATATATTCTCGAGGATGTGGTACACTTATGCATTTGAAGTACAATAATTTGTACGGAGGCAAAATCTAAGAAAAAATTCCAAAAAACGAAATCTCAGAGCAGGAAGCGACGTAAGATAAACAAAACCCAGAATTTTACTGTACGCAACGCATTCAAAACGTTTGCATAGATGCATTCGTAAATCAGCGATAAAACTTTTTATATATATTTTGTACCCAATTTCAAAGTTCCATTTTTGGATGCTTCTATGGCTCATAAAATTCTGGAAGTATGTTTTAGGGTTTTTTTCTGCAATGCGATTGGTATTTTCTTCTATTGGCATTCTAATTTCGAGTATATTTTTTCACACAAGGTGTGCACCGTCTAGTTTCTTCTTCCCACGCCAAATAGCATTATGGTTTTTCATCCTAATTTTGTACACTTTAAACAAGTGGGAGGATGAAATTGTTGCTTTTCACTGTGAATTGTGAGTTTTGCATATTTTCCCTGGTGTTCATCAAGCATGACTAGATTAAGAAAAAGTGTGCTAAAGTCTGTTTTGTACATGTGCATACGTCACACATTTGTAACTTGTATTCATAACATAACACATTTTCGTGGCATGACATAAAAGTGTAAAAATAAGTATTCGGTTGGGAAAGGTAGTTGCTTCTAAAAAGCGTTGAATATGTAGATGAAATATTAAAGTAAAAGCTGAAGTGTGAATACATGAAAGAATGTCTGCGCTGCTACTTTGTAATGCCAAGGGAGCAGCAAGTAGAGCAAGTAATCTGATAAACATCATTGTAATGTAATTTCTTCCCATCGGGAAAAATGTTTCACAGGGAAATCATCTTTTTAACGATTATTGTTTACTCTAGTTTATCATCATTTTTAATAAACCGTAAATACTACCTAAGCATATTTGTCATATAAATTACCTATATACCAGATGAATCATTGTAGATGTATACGATGTGTATGTGCACCAACAAGTAACATTCATGCAGTTAATTTAAAAGCTCAGATTATAAATTAAGCATTATAATGCGATACATGACCTGGAAGATGTCATCAGTCTAAAAACACATTATGGCGTAAAATCTAACGGCTATGGTTTTAGCTACAAGATATTTGCCCCTCCGCTGGCCGATCTTATATTTATTTTTTGAGCTGCCTTACCATTTAATATTCAATTACAATATACACTTATTGTATCAAAAGAACTAATATATAATATTTAAACAGCTTTTCCTCTACAAGCTTAAGCTTCAATCAACTTATTAAAATGAAAAAACACATGTTCACATATTCATACATTGAACGCAAATATTGTAATCTGTGTACTTGGTTCCAGAGATAAGACTGCTGAAAAAGTTTCATAATTTCTCTTCAGGGAACTTAGTAAAACCAGAAGTAAAAAAGTAATGAATGAATGAATGAAAAGAGAAGTTTATCTGTCAAATATTGAGATCTCAAAAATTGAGATGCAAATAAAATCGTTGGTGCTTAGATCATGACGACACGTCAATTCAGTACGTACCTATGTATATTATGCATGTAGGCGATGAAGGAATGTACAAAATATCGTATGAGATTAGTATATATTGAAAGAATTGTGAATCATTTAGCTTCCGTATAATAATTCATACAACAGTACACAATGAATCAGTATTCTACTGTAAGTCGACGGGGTCAGAGACAGCACTAGAAAGAATTACTGACAATAAAACATTGCATAAAAGAAATTCAGAAATTGCATAAGAGCAAGCCAAGCAACAGTATATGAGTAAAGGGAAGACCTGTCAAATGTGTTCAATTTTCTTCCACAGGGAACTGTCTACTCATACATTACATAGGTAGTGGAACAATCATGTATAAACTGAAATAATAATGACAAAGTTGAACCTATTTTACCTGTCTTATTATGTGCACTTTATATTATTGTGCGGGTATTCACTAATGCTACGTTGTTGTCTACAATGCATTCGCTCTGGCAATGCAAAATCTGATCGAAGATGGATGCATGGGAACACGCTAGAAGATTTAAAAACTCTTCTTCTTCATCATCCATACATCCTTGCTCGTTTCATATTGGATAAGTTCCTCACATCGACATCCACGGTTCTATAGTGGAGAAATAATCTCTGCTTCTGTCTGTTCGAATTGGTATAGAAGTTTGAAAGTGAAATTGGATTTCATCCAGGAAAAAGAAGGGTGTTTCAAGAGGCAGTATAGAAACCAGCTTAAGAAGATTAGAGACGCAAACGAAGAGGAATAAGAGGAAGAACGAGTAAGGAGCAAGTATTATTGACTGAATATTGGCAGGTCATATCGTATCATCATATTATATATATAAAACGTGGAATGAATGCAAACATAGAAACGTGAAGGAAATGGAAGGCTTGTTTCAGTTTACCCTGTTGTTGTATCGCTATTGCTGCCACTGCTGCTGCTGTTGATCGTGAAGCACTTTCTATTTACCCACATGAATGAATCCACCACGGATCTACGTACATTTTTTTCCTTTAACTCCATACGAAAATACCAAACAAAATCTCGGAATCGCAATGTTATGCTACGGCATGCAACGAATCATCATCATCATGCTTTGATTTCAACGAAAAGAAGAAGAAATGAAACGATATCATTGAATTGCATGCGGTATTTTTATTACACTCTGTGCATGTTCGCATGCACACACATATACACCATTTATGTTTGTACAAGTGCGTGGCCCCAACATTGATTGCGTTACGTTACATCCTTCGAAACGGAATCGGAAATATATTTTTTTCGTTGAATTTTTAACAGTTACAGTAACATTCACAATATGCACTGGTTCGTACTCGAATCATTCACTCAAGTTGATACACTATCACTATACAATGTAGGTACATGTCAAAATTGTAATCAGGTTTCCGCTTCTAATGTACTTGTGATACTATCGAGCATTACATTTCTCTGATAGTGATGACGGGTCTGTAGTCAATATTATGATTGAGTTTTGCTTTCATTATTGCTACAGAACCGGTGATCAAGGCAGGTGATGATTCTCTCAAGTGCTCGAACCTCAACTGGGGAGATTGAGTGCGTCCACTATGCGTGTTGTGGCGAGAAGTGTGTAGGTTTTTCATTAAAAAGCTGTGAATATTTCATGTTCGTATATACCGACTGGAGTGTTGAGCTTGAACTACACGAAAAATTTATAAAGTGGATCTCAGTTTTTAAAACACGCCAAACGAAATATGTATCTTCCTCAACTATACCTAAAAGCAATATTGGACAGCGACTTTCCTTTCCTTACTGAGGTTCGCTGAAGATGAGAAAAATTATCTCACTTGATTACCATGATGATCGTCATAATCATGACCATCACGATCAAACCTTGAAGGGGCACATCAATCTT
This sequence comes from Sinella curviseta, assembly GCA_004115045.4. Lineage (NCBI taxonomy): Eukaryota > Metazoa > Arthropoda > Collembola > Entomobryomorpha > Entomobryidae > Sinella > Sinella curviseta. Next base: position 17,002,010 of record CM065489.1, on the reverse strand, counting down.
TCACATTTCACATCCTGAAATTTTTGTATGCCGTGAAGCGAAAAGATAAGATTTCTAAATGTAGATTGCAATTGTTGCACATTCTACCAAAAAGGAATGAGAGCTTTGTTCACACTGTGCACATATTGTATCGGCTCGTACTTTCAACTGATTTGGTGCCATTCTGACAGCAGCAAAACAAAATGGATTGAAAAATCAAAATAATACACAAAGTGCGATATACATACACTGTGCTTGTTGTAGATTCGCATAACAAACGCATCATATTCCATCACACTAACAATGCGCAATATAACATCATCGCCAGTTTACATGATGAAAAATACAATCTTCACACTACCGATCACCACAAAACACCATTCTGTGGAAATGCGGTATGCAAGCATGCGTAAATATATTATGTATACATATGTACACGCCACTATGCCCGTTACATAACTATTCTGTCAACAATGATTCATTTGTGCTCTGTTCTGTTTCATTTTGCTTTTCTGCTGAAAATGGATTCCAGCTTGAATAGTTAGTTACAACCGAGGCATTTTCCCCGTTCTCCACTCTTCAAAAATGTGACTGCTACAGCATTTTTGTTGCCATTGTGTGTATTCTTGCACTTTTCCATTCATTCCTTTTAATTCTTCCTCTCTTCGTATTTCAACATTTTTTGCTACTTTGTACTCTCTCCTAATTTAAGAATCTTCTGTAATGCTGTTTGGTCTGGTACACTGGCTCATTTATTTGGTCCTTTCATTATTTCGGAACCCAGACCTAACCGAGATTTATTCTTAGACATGGCATATGTATGGCTGTTCCTCCGTCACGTCCAACCATGTACATAGATACTTGGATAGTATATAATTATCGAAGAATGATTCCCTGAAACCTGTCCATTGACACAACAGCTTTCAAGCCTCCTCATTTTTGCTAAACGGTCGACAGTTATCTAATTTCTAAAGAACATCTTTTGACAATGGGCATATCATTTCCCTACGTCAAGTGTCAAAGTGGCAAATCTCGACAACTGCTTGAACTGCACTGTTATCCTTTCATGTATAAAAATCCAAGCTAGCTTTTCGGTTACTTGCCTCAATCAATACAATGTATGTTTCTGTTTTTTCTTCGTATTTTCTTCCTTTTGTTGCTCCTCCACCTTCAGGCTTTTTCATCCAATAAAGTAAGTAAGTACGTAAATAGTATTTTCGGTTTCTGTCGTTATCATTATTGTTATGTTGGTGGTGCGGTGGTGTCTTTTGTTTTCTGTCTATTTAGGTTGTTTATTGCAAACAAGCCCTTCACACAGGCATGCTGAAACGTAAAAAATGTTTCTATGATATATTTAGGAAGTGTATTCACTACTCCTTATAGAAACTCTACATGAACGGAGTAGAGGAAACATATATCTAATGTCATCGTGGCAGATGAGATGTTGTCGCTGAAGCGCATAATAAGTTATGTGTGTATATTTGTCGAGGCGAAAAGATTTACAGTGAGGATGTGTGTCACTTATTCACACATGCATGCCTATTGTAAATACTACTCGCAGTAAAAAATATGCAACGCAACGAGACGAAGGAAATATAGAGGCATATGTATTCCACACACAAAAAATGAATCAACTTGACTTGAACTCTGTTTACTTCACATCATTCTACGAAAAAAACAGCAACAAAACAAAGGGAACAGACTGAGATGACTACAGAATCTGTTACATCAACAATTGATACTCATGTAGTCATACCTATGACTAGTCAACTGTCTATGTTACATGTATAAAACCCTGTACACATCACAAAAATTATGGTAACAATAGATTCAATAGTACAAGATTTTTTGTGAAGAACATGAATATCAATAAAGCGTACCAATAAATGGAAAAAGAAAACAATATTTTGTTTACCGTTATAGTACATGTTAATATAAACTCATTTTGTTCGCTCTACCTATAATCAAATTAGTAGTGAAGAGTCAAAAAGAAACAAAAAATAACTACAAGAATAGAATAGTATACCACGAGTAAGCGCACCAACGCTCCAAATTCCATTTTGTCTCTTCCCCTTGAACTTTCCATGCTCAACAACAACAACAAGAATGATTATGGTAACCCAGTAGTTGAGTTGTATAAATTACATCGCATAAGAGATACTAACAAATCCTAGTTTCAATTCCATGCCTCCACCAACTACTAACTACGCCTTCTGCTCTTTTTTAATTTGAAAGGTGCACCAAGGAGATACATAGCCACTTATTATGTTCCAATACAAGAGATCCATTCTCTGATTTGGCATTGGTAAAATAATGGTATCTCATTTCAAGTGCGCTGTTAGCGTCAATTTGCTGTCAGGATCAGGACGATATTCTACAACCAAGCATGCTAGTAATGCCTCTTCACCGTAATGAATACCTACTTCGGTGTCTATTGACTGCCTACAAACCTAGAGAGACGATTTGAACGCTAGAAACCCTCGTTCACAAGTTGTACATCTAGAAGAAAGGGGTATTTTCCATGATGACGATCACCGTCGAGTTTGCCTTAATTGTATATCTCCGTTAAGGATTCATTTGACGGAGAAAGATGCAAACTACAGAATTAATGTTACATTTACAAATCCATATGAGGAGTTATTGACAAACAAACAAACGTTAAATGTGCGTAATCATCAAGGAAAGCACCCCATAATTTTTGCGCGCTCTCAGACAAACAGTCAAGTACAACAATATTTAATGCCATTGATCATGCCCATCAGCATCATGATCATCTTCATATTCGCAAAACGAAAGCAAAAACGAGAGCAATTTATTATTAACTTCTATATAAGTCCTGCAACAATGGGCTGACTAATGACAAGCCGAATCACGACTCACGACGATGAGCAGTGATGATGATGATGAGGGGGTGCCAAATATGGAACTTTGACCATGCTTACTCCCTTTCTTTCCCAATCACAATACTAAATACTAGCATCAACCAGCATTCAATTTCTTTGCTTGTCATCATTATCATTATGTTTCGCTTTATCTGTGTAACAACTATAAACAACAAGGTATATGTGAGCACATTCATTTTCCATTCAAGCTTGCGGCATCAACATATTCGTCATCAGCATCACCACAGACTTTTGTTGGGTGCAGAGCAAAAAAACAATGACAAAAAATGACAGTGCTGTGTCATGAAAAGGCAGTAAAGGGAAAGGAAAAGTGCGCATCTCTCTTCTTCAAAGAGGATCAGCAGCAGATATACTATTTCATTAGACAAGAAGAATGCTTCATTTGTCACTTTGATTATTATTATTTAATGGAGAGCCACCAACTAGAAAACATGTCGCTTTTAATTTTATGAATTTCTCTGTACAATCAACCGGCTTAAAAGGGGACTTTATAACTATATGCTAGAGCTCAAAGTCCGCATTGTTGTCGCCAGCGTACTTGTACTTGGCCGTTATGATCAAAACTTTTTATTCTCGTCATTTGGGTCAAACTATTTATAAATTTAGTGAAAAAAACATCCTAATTCATTTGCAGTATACTGTATGTATGTAGTATACATACACCTCCACCAAAAATTAATGGCAAACGAAGTAAACACAAAAAAATGCTTACATGCATGTGTTGTTCAGAAAGGGAAACTCGACTTACTTTGGCGAGTCTTTTTTATCGTCCCATCCTCAAGACATAATAAACAGACCGATTATGATTTTAGTGTGAAAAGTACATAAGGTACTAAATCCAACCCATGAGAAAGGATATTGTCACCGACATTACCAGAAAATTATTTTCCTGTAGTAAAGTACATGTAATGTCTAGCGTCATCATCACCCTATTCATGACGACAGGGAAAAAATCAGTAGTCTGAACATGATGCAGACGCAGTAACATCAACATCACTTACCATCTTTATTATTATTAGTATTTTTTGGAGAAAAATGATCCTTTCTTCTTATTTACCTGGCCTTTTTTCCAAGAGTAGCTGCAGTTGCAGTGAGTGAATTCATAATATTCCCTTGTAAAAATAGCCAAGCCATAAAAACTCCATTCTAAACACATACCGAGCGGTATATAGCAGCGTACATACCTGCACATTGTAGTAAAATATCGGAAGAGAAGGATGAATTTACCTGTGAGCAGGCAGACAAGGGAAAACACTTGTGCTTCATTGTAGTATGAACGAAGCAAAGGAAGGAAGAAAATTCAGGTAGACTATAAAATGGTATGAAAGGGATGACAAGGAGAACGAGACGAAGAGAAAAGGTTTCCTTCTACTCCCTCTTCCATCTCCTTTACTTTTCTTCTGGAATGGAAAAGATGATATTACAAAGTGAGTGGTGGAATATTGAGAGAGAGTGAGAGGGAAAGGCAGAAAAGTAAAAGCAAGCGAGAGCAAGGACAACGACGACTATACGACGTTCAAACACAAGATATTCGGATGAGGTTTAGATCATAAAAAGCATAATATCATTCATCCGATAAGACTACATCCTCATCTTTTATGTGCTTGACTACACTTGAAATAGTTCAGCTCCTTCAGACGTTCTGCTATATTATCGTCATCGTCGTCATCATCATCATCCTTCTCTCCTCCTCCTAGTGAACATCCTCAAAACTTTTTTTCTTCCTTGAGTGCTGGCTATATATGCATGTAACTAAAGGGTACACATTACATTTTCCCATTTTAATACGCCATATAGGTTTATAGGCACAGCCAAGACAACTAGCTGGCTGGCTACCCACTACTACTACCGCTGTTTTTCGCATAAAATGTACAAGAATGAAAAACGAGAGAAGAACAAGGTAAAAGAAGAAGAAAGGGGCACGCATTGATGCTCCTGCTGCTGATGATGATGATACCACAACATTATTACATTTCCCAGGTTGAACATCTACATACAAAGCGTTTCAGCTCCTCTACTCGACGAAAATATTTTGAATGGATATGGATGGATAAGTAGTGAGAAGAAATGGAAGGAGATATACGCAATGCACACATTTATTATTACATGACCATGGTAACGCATCCTCCCATCATCATCTCCCAGAACCGTGCTATTATGTACGTTTTATGTGCATAATATTATAAACACATTAAAAGTAACGCTTACTTCCTTCACGGTTATATAGTTTTGGAATGAAATGCGTATACTATACACGCAGCCACAGCAATAATATATTATTTAGCCTTAGTTCAGTTCCTCCTTGTCACTGCATTATCTTAGCAGGAGCACGACGCGACGGCAAATTTTTCTTTAGAAGGAAATGGCTTTTGCGTAGTTATGTTTGCACTCATGCTCAAATGACTGTTTCATATTATACATGGTAACCGCACAATAATGCTTGTAGACACATTTTTAGGTAGATACTTTTTCAAATTTTTTGTAATAGCTACGTACTTGGATACAATAGGAGTGTCCCTGTCACTTTAGCAAAAAATGATCTTTTACATGAACACATACATACTTGAAGACAATAATAATAGGATGATCATATTATTATTATTATCATTATTACTTACATATATGACCAGGTTAAAGGGGGAAAGCTGAGGGAACCACTACTCATATGCAGAAAATCATGTTTACTCGGGACAAGAGGAACATGCCAAGATAAGATGATGATGACTGCAGTCACTAGAAGGAAAAGTCAAATCTGCATATTATGCTGTCTAGATACTTGCACTACTCACGCAGAGACAAGAGGAGAAAAATACCAGGCAAAAGAAAAAACGTCATGTTGTGGATGCGGCGTTGTGCAATGTTCGATGGAATCATCGTGTGCATTTTTTTGCTCGTGTGTGAAGACTTCATTTATAGTTATAACAACTACAAACATGTATTTTTATAAAAATAAGATATTGTTTGTGTACAATATGAAAGTAAATTTGTTTTCTGATGTTGTATATATGTTGCAAAATGATATCTACAGAAAAGTGAAGAAAAAACTGTCAAATCGACAAAAAGTATAAACTAAAGCTTGTGTCTTCTATTTAGATGTACAAGTGTGCTAATACCACGTAGCTTATAAGTCATGTTCATGTTGTCAAAACGAACAGCTTTGCAAGTTTTTTCTTCTCTTTCTGTATTTTTGTTTTACAGAAATTATAATATATATGCATGCATGCGCGTTCCCGAATGTGAGAATAGTATGAGACAAACATTCATTACATTTCCGTGTTGTATCTAATAAAAAATGTGAATTGAACTCTACTCCAGTTTTTGGTGTCATCCACTCATCCATTAAAGCAAGCAGACACTGACACCGAAAAGTGAGATAGATACACTAATTAAACGTCCATTACCGAGCGAATGAAAATAGTTCTCCGTAATTAAAAGGCGAATGTCCAACTTTAATTTCTATACGAAAAAAACCAAGCTCTAAAACTGTCCGTGTTGATTAAAACACTTGTGACAATTCAAAGTAATTAGCCATCGCAAAGGATGGCTCTTTTTGTTTCGTTTTTTTTTCAAGTACCTATAGTCGCAAAGGTGGTTGTGAGAATGATATTATTTTTTCACGAGCCACCAAGGAGACTACCATGTCACCGAAGAATTCCACTTGCCTTTTATAGGCACAGTCGGAGCTGCCACTGGGTTGGTAGCTATAGGAAATCTACGACTGATTGACAGCTGAACTCATGAAAAATTAAAATGGTGCCAGTACTCTAGAGCACTAAATAATTAATGTTTCCGATACGCAATACATACTTCCACCAAGAATTGGCTCAATATATAAATGTCTTTACATGCCATGTTGGAAACAAATATCAATTAAGGTGCTCTTTATATGTTGGCCAAATACATTTCACGTAAGTGATATACTTATGATTCTTCAGCAATGCGAAATAAGTGTCTATTGACTAATTTTTAATTTTATTTTCAATTGTACATTGTAAGTGCATGGACAAATTGGGTGAGTGCAAACACATGTTTCCAATACACAGTTATGTAAGTAGTAGGTACGTTCCTTGAATATAACAATTACCTACATACATGTATAATGTCCGTCTACTGATGTTCAAAAATTTATCGCTTGGCTACCTCTGATCTGTGCAAGTACATGTTATCATCATTTCCAGAAACTACTGGTAACAAATTGTTACCACTACATATCTTCTTATAATACATGCCACTTGCATTTTGAAAGGGTAATCTGAACATTTTAAAAACAGACCTTAATGGGTAGGGTAGGATTGCTTACAAATGAATATGAAAATCATATGCATTCATTGTATATTAGTGTTTTAGGCAAAATCGGTGTTGCAATATTATTTAAATCGGTCAAATAGATAGAATGATTGTAATAACTTTCCATGAAAATATGAAAATTTAATATGTCGTAACGTTACATTATCAGACATATTTTATCGTTTTTTAAATCTTACATTGGCACAGAAAATTGCAAAGTTATCCTGAGGCTGGACTAAAATGCCAGTGTTTACTCAGATGACCCATAACTAGCCCCTGGTACTAAACGTAATCATGGAAGATGTTTATTTTAAGCCTGCAGTGCACTCCAAACTGCATAGATCTTATAAGTAAAATTACATGTTGAAGCCGAGTATAAGGCACATCAGAGAGAATGCTTTAGTGCCATTACCATCACATTCATAATAAATGTGTTTCAATTGATATCTTCAAGTAGCACATGCATGAGAAGCATGGTAAGCTATTATAATAAATGCTCCCAAAAGTTTAGCTATATTTCTGATAGACGAATACGTGGACTGTTTGTTGATAACTCGACAGTAATTACTCACTATTTTGTTATAAATACTTATGACGTAGAGCGATGATAAATCCAGATTATATAAATGAATTTGCAAAGAGAGTAAAACTGTACCAAACTGATAATTTCTCAAGGTTTAAAAAGCGATTTATCTTGTAATTGAGTCCAACAATATCTCAGCACCAATACTATTAGCACTATTGTTTTCAGTTGTGCTTCTCGTGCCAAAATGTCAACTCCATTTTCCGGTAGTGTCTTTGCAACGCATTTGAAACGGGTTTAATGTACGGTTCTCGTCAAATTTTAAGCCATGCTAAATGTATGGGTAATTTACAAATCACAAAATGATCATCATCACCACCGCTTCTGTAAGCATCTTCAATCATGCGTTTAAAACAACAACATGAGCCGCAATGCCTAAACATACACACTCGTCTATATTCATTTCCACATGGTTGTGCAATATGTTCATGAAACGATTTTCTCAAAAAAGTTGCAAACTATGAAAAAAACAGAACGAAGTATTCACCCAAAAAATAACATCTCAGCCATTAGGAAGAAACAAGAAAGTAGTCAGATTTTCTCTCTTAAAAGAAAAAAAAAACCTCTCGCAAAAAAAACTACAAGCTGAAAAGAACAGAGGACGAACGCAAAAACATTAGGATGACAAATTGGAATATTCATGGTGTAAAGCTGCAAAGTCTTAAGTATTATATATATACATGCAAATTAAACTACTTTTCAGAGATAATATGATTCTTTTCCCTTTCCAGTGCCAACAAACAAAGCATTGAATAATGCTCATTTTTTACTGTCCTATGAGGACAAGGCAGGAATATTTGCAGTTTTTTTCGACCACCAAAAAAACTCTTTCTCACAGACTTGCACAAACATTCACTTTCGCTTTTCTGCTATTACATATTGCGTTTTGTCTAGTTGGATACACATCTGCCTCTGCAGATTCCCTTGAAAATATTTACCCTCATCATTGGTATGGCGGCATCAGCAGTGGTAAATCACATTTTTGAAAGCGTGCAGATTACCAACCAGCACCACTCCTGCACAGTCATGTATTTGCATCAACGTTTTATTTATTTATGAGGAATATGTATAGTAAGTATCCTTATGCAGATAAAAAAATCACAACAGACAGAAGAAACATATTCTGAGCAAGAATGTATACTTTAACCAAAATGTAGAGAAAAAATATCTTTGAGAATAGCCATGCAATGACAAAGGAGATTTTGTACGGCTGCTACTTATGCATCCCTTTTTTTTGAGATCATCGCTTATTTTAAACATTTCGATTTCTCTGTTTTTTTTTCTTCTGTGGAACTTCCTTTCCCATCATTTCCATTTACTAATCGTAAATCTGATACTTACTTCCATCTGCTTCCCATTTGCCTGCTCTTTGTTTATAATGATATGCATAGAGATTTAACGAAACTTGCGAAGTAGATAAAATACATTGTATATTTTCAACATGATAAATGACCTCAATGCCTCAATAATGATTAAAGTAGCTTCCGAACTAAATCACACCTAAACCAGTTTATATTTGTCATTATCTCCATTCCAACGTCAGGAATGTTGGTTGAAAACATCTGCAAAAGTACACCATGCAGAAATACAATGCGACATGTGGAATATAAAATAAAACTTTGTTCAGTACATCCACTTTTACTTTTTTGCGGAATGCCGAAAAGGGACTAGTAATTAGTTCTCATACAAGTCTATCAGCATCTTTTAATGCAAGATTAGCTAAGAATCCGACAGTAAATAATCTCAGCGATAGTAGCAGCAGTACGAAACTACAAGTCATGTTGTTCTCTCTCTCTCCCCTGGAAACACGACACCACCACCAGGATTATCCTCGTCGTTGGGCTTGCATATATCATTTCTCGACTTAAAAATATACATCTTACACGAAATATAAATTGCCACCACACTTATCTACGCCCATCTACCTTAGTGAAAATATAAACAATGGATCATCATCATGAATCTACGACTAATCTATTTATTCTTCCTATCACAGGATCTAATCTAATCTGCTACATGTGGACGAAAATTATTTTTGGGCTGCGACTATGTAATTTGGCAGTTGTGCAACAACTGTAAAGTGAGCTCTCTTTCAAGTCAAGTCTCAACTTATCTCTTGTAGTTTTGCGAAAAGAAAATGAATTTGTTGTTGCTGCCTCCGTTGACTGCTGCTATAATGTATTGTATAATCGAGCATAATGTGTGCAGTGCAGTCTGTAAAGACATGCATTTTATAATACTCCTCAACTTCCACTGCCATGTCAGGGAGAGAGAGTGTGTGTGTGTGTCAGGACAATGAAATTATCAGCTTGTGGGTGGCAACTGGCAACAAAATATATACATATTCATCTAAATCTAGAGACATTATAGTTGCATTAAGTGTGTCCCTGCCTTTATATCCATTCCACTCTTACCTAACCACCATCGCCACTCAACTTTTTAACACATTAGACAATACGTCGTTAGAACATCACGTACGTCGCAGTCGTAGAAATTTTACTAGCATGCCTTCCACTACCAACTCATCATCATCGTCGTCAAAGCAAAAATAGTTTTCTACTATTGTCATTCATTCGTCATTGGGACAAACGGAGTCATTTCACTTGGTCGAACGACACAACGACGATTATTCACCTTATATTGTTATATTATATACCGCTGTTGTGTAATACAGTAATATCAGGCTAAGCCTTGCAATGAATTTAATGGCACGCACGATTAATTCCCTTTATAATTTAAGTTTGCATGGAGCATACGGCCACGTCGAAAATCTTGTGCGAAATGTGTGAAGGCGAACAAAAACGCGTAATCTTTACTGTCAATTGTTGCTCCATTTGCCATTACAATAATAACAATAAATAATACTGCTAGTTTAGAGATATTGCGAAACGACAGATGCCAGATTCTCGGTGCCATGGTCGGTGTGAGTTGTTGTATGTATGAATATCTGTACGTCTTAAGTTTTAAATTGAGTTTTAAATGCGACGCCGCACTGTCATAACAAACTTCTATTTTAAAATATTGTCTGTTATATTGCCATTATTTATTGTTATTACATTAATATCGTACATCATCATCATACGCCATAAGGTACGCATGAAGGCCTGTCCCCAATGTTTCCTTCTGTCAGTGTATTTGCTAGCTTGAAAAATGTTATTAAAAGAAAAACCGTTTGCGAAGCAATAATGGGTACAATGAGCTATCTTTCATTTTTTTTGCTTTGAGGCCAAATTGTTTGCATCTACAAGATACATACGTGTATGAATATGTATATATGCAATTTAATGAACATTCAAGAATAGGTCAGTAATACGATACGGCACTCTTGTAAATTACATCAGAAAAAAAAGAATGATTGTGGAATGAGAATTCAGTATTGTTACGGCTGAATACACCGGCAATAGATTTAACGAGCCCTTTCAAAATAATTTATTTTAGTTTTGAATAGAACGAAACGCTCTGTTGCTGCGAACAAATGTTTATCAAAGAGGCAGGTTGGCAAACAACAGCTCAACAATAACCGGACATAACCATCCAATAGAATCTCATGGCACGGCATCTCCATCACATTCGCATTATACAGATATCCTCCTCTGCTAAATTCAATTTCGCGTGCCTTTTAGTATCCCAAAGAGCAATTTCGATTAATGAGATGCATTTTGCTGATACGAGTTACGGGTGGTTGATGTAGGAGAATGCATGAATGCCAAGAAACGTTGGAGGAGGAAGACGAGGCGAGAGTTAAAAGACAGACAACAGGAGAGAGAAAAGATGTAGTGGAACATACCAAAGTTTCAAAAGTGGATACAAAGGAGCGCACAGGGTGAAAATTAAACTCGTGAAATAACCTAATTTCCTCTACATTTAAATATGGTCCTATAAAATGGATTTCAATCTAACAATGAGTCCATTGAATTGTCGTTTCATTCAATTGTATCCGATTTAAAAAAGTGGGGATAGTGTACTGATTTCACAAAGATTACCTTCTATACTTCGTTACATACAAAAAGTATTGTTTTGGCTATTGGATTCGACTACATAGCATAACGAGAGTGCCTATTACACCACGCTGATTTTCAAGGAGTAAGATGCCGATACTCTACTTACTTGTTAGTTTCTGTGCTTACATAAAAATTGCTCATTTTGTATAAAAAAGGCAAAAAATAGTTTCAAGCACGTTTTCAACTTTATACGTTTTTTGTGAGGAAGACGAGAATAGTACAAGTGCTTGAAGAGAGTGTAATATTCTGCAGCTTCTGAAGTAAAAAATAGCTGATTGGAAAAAAAAGATATTTTTTTTTTCTTTGAAGGATGCGACAATAAACGACGTGATTCTAAAATGATGGTAAATGAGCATGATGGCAATCACGATGATGTAGATGATGCATACATAGAGCCTCATTGGAAAATTTATTGAATGGAAAAATACGACAACAAAGTTAACGGTCTGTGTGTTTGTACTCGCGATATCAGTCCTGGTATGAATTTTTATGGACAGTGCATATTAGATTTATCACTACAAAGCCATTATTCCTTATAAAATATTTTATTTCTGCGCACTTTTTGTTATTCAGCTGGACCTTTGTCCGTTGAACCAGAACTCTGCTATTACTCACCTTTGAAATGAAACAGATTACTTGAAAGAAGGTACAATGTGAAAGTAAAATTTACACTTTTTTCGCAGTATTACAAGCAGAGAAGAAAAAAATGCCACAAAGGTTTTGCAAAGCTTCTCAAGTTTTACGGGAACCAGTTGTTGTATTATTTCTATCCTGGTAGTTTTACTTACAAAGTAGGTAGGCATCATCATCATCCCTTCCTCTTTTTTGTATGCATTATAAATGATAATAAACTGTAAATACCTAATACTTGTACTTACCTAACTCAAACTTGTGTTATGCGCCTACATTATGAGCCTCTCTTCCTTTAATATCATCCGTCTTTAGGAATCCTTCTTCTTCTACTACACATCCAATATCCATTCATTCATCTATTGAGGGTAAGCCTTTGATCACGTGATCACGATAAAGACGTGATCTAATTTAGAAGCACGCAAAGAAAGTAAACTTATTCTACGAGAAGAATCTATCCATGTATACACCACACTCACTACTGTATGTACCACACACACACCTCTGCGAGTATAATGTCATGCTGTGCAGTTATTTTTGAAAAATGGGATACCGAAATAGCGCCATTATTTTAGAAACAATGCATTTATATTGAAGGGAAAAAAGCAAACGCTCTGTGCGCTATTATCATAAGATGCTCTATCATCATTATGAATTGTCTTTATATTCGCGTAGAAAAAAAGTACGTCGGTAGGTATTTATTTTTTACGACTTATATCATATCTTATTCGACCAAGAAGTGCACGTTTTTCTTATGAATGCATTGAAAAAGTAAGAAAACGTATGGAAAGCATTATTTTGCTGCTGCTGATAGTGATAAAAGATTATAAGTGGGAAAATTCATAGAACAGCATTATTATTTATTATAATACATGTATAATATAGAATGTGAACAGCTATCTACTTAAACAAGTACATATTCAATAAATTTTCAATATTTTTACGCCGTCAGCTACCAAGGGCCAGGGCGTTTTCCTTTTTCTTCTTCTCCACTTCACTAACAAAAACATGTATAAAAAATGAAAAAAAGATGCTGTTGCCGTTTCTGCCTTGGCAATTGAAACACCGTGTATCATCATCATATAATCTCCATAATCATTTCGTCGTGTACTTAACGCTACGAGAGAAATTGGATCAATCATTTGAAAACATGGCCATCATCATGCTCATCCTCATTTCATTACAAACAGATTCCTTCTTTTTTGCAGCAATTCTGCTTGAAAATGAGCCTCTTCCGCAGTAAAATTGTAGATGCTCAAGTTGTCCTATTCAGTCAGGAGAGCTTTTATTTTACTTTATTACTGAAAGCGATATTATACGAATTTGTCCTTTCTTTCAAAATCACAAAAATACATTAGAGATCTCTCTACCTCTCATCGTCGTCACTAGTACTTTTAGAGCAAGAGTGAACGCAGCAAGGTGTATCTTCCCCTTTGCTAGCTTGTGTATCTTACCTTAGGTAATTTCTTAGTCTTCTCTTTCACAAACTTTATCCTGTTCTAATGTTGGAGATAATGATGATGATGACGACGATGATGATGCACGGTTTAGCAGTAAATTCATGCGACGACGACGAGACCGGCACTGGTTCTCTAGATTTAAAGCCCGTGAGGAGAAATCCTATACTCATTCATTATTGGATTAGAGCTAAAAGTAAAACGTAAGCCGGCTCTAAGCCAGCTTTAAGGAATAAAATTATTATTATGTATGCGTGTGTGCAAGCAAGAAGTATACCTACATGGCAATTCACTAGCAACATGGTATCCTCTTCTTCTTCTGATGCCAGGAGGACTACTAACTTGATTTCGCATTTCACCCACATTCATTTTCCTCCTCAACAACAACATGACAAGTAGAAAGGAAAAAAATGTGTGTGGATGTGAAGAAGAAAAATAAGGCGAGATAGATGGGTACGTTACCATAAAATTCAGTCTACTGAAATGAAGGCATTTTTACTCTCGTTTATTCTAATAAAAATGTGTGTATAATAATACTTACAACTTGCTATATATAACGCTTATAACGGAAACGTTATATGTTTATCTACTTTTTAAATGGTTGCGATCCTCATACATTTCTCCTTCTTCTCATCTTCTTCTTGTTACGCTTCTTGAGTATCACGCATTTTTGCAATATCCCAAGAATCATTAATTCACCCCATGTGCAAATTAGCTTTGCTCCGTTGGAGTTAAGTGAGAAATATTGGGTTTCTTGATGAAAAATATGATCATGGCGGGCACAGACAGCTTTTTTCACAGAGATGGTGGCAATCTTCCCCCTTCCTTTTCAGAAAAGAGTCTTACATTTTATAAGTAACAAATGAATCAAATTAGCAGACAGCCAAGAACAGAACAGATCATCAACAGAAAAATGGGAGAGATTGGGGAAAGTACGTTGGAATAACATCCTAACTACTATATAGTAGAGCTATGCATATACTTTTATTAGGATGTTGTGAGTGTGCGATATGGTGGTAGCGAGTGGATAAAGTGGATGCCGCCTGCTGTTTGACGCTCCTTAGCTTGTTAGGTTACTGAATGCCACCGCGTACAAGCTTGCATAAATAATATGCAAGATAAACTCTTTCTTTTTTGTGACTTGAGCAAAAGAGGAGGAAATAAACTCTGATTTTTACTTATGTAAAAAACATCTAATATCATGTCATATGGCGTATAATGTACAATGTTGATATACTATAGCAAATTAACTTGGTTGGTGATATCCTTCTAGCCATTTATTATACTACCTTCTTCAGTAGAGACTTTTATCAGTTATTTGAGCAATGTGTTTTACGATGATTTCTGTAGCATCTTCAAGAAGCAACGACTGCATATTACAAACAGCATGATATGCAGTCCACATGATTAAGATAAAGTAAATTATGTATTATGATGATGCTACCTACTTAATTCAATAATATTATTAGCGTACTTAAGCATGTCGTACAGATAATTTCTGCAGAAAACAGTAATTTTTTTTACAAATGGGCCTCTGAGGTGTCGAATAGATGTACGGAGACGGACACAGTTACAACTAACTATACAACTGAAAAAAATAACAAATAGCACTCACTACTTAATACCTGAATAAATGCTCACAAAAATAATCGGTAAAATGTCAGGTTTTAATAAAAAATGCCCTGCAGTCATAACGCAACTAGTTACCAATAAAATAACGATCGTATCGCAAATTGCAAGCTAATTGATAAAATTGCAAGGCACCCAAAAAGTGCGTATCACTGCATCAAGTAAAAACATCAATAACGAGTATTTTTCATGGATTATTTCGTCTTCACGCAATAAATATTTTCCTTTCAGCGGGACTCGTTTGCGCGAACAAGTAAACGAATGAGGTAACAACTATTTGATATCCTAACAAGCGAGCTAAGCACAGTATGAAGTATAAAGTAGGTATTGGTAGACTTTTACTTACTATATAGTAGACAACATCAAAAAGAAATCGTAACAAAAAACCTAAACGTAATAATAATATTACGCATAACAAACGCTCCACTTTACTTCACGGTAACATGAACTCAATTTTTTTCTCGCCTAATTTTCAATGCGTATCAAATCCTCTTTAAACGGTCTTTGGAGTTAATTGTGTGCGTACACATTTTCCCTTAAAAAGTGTGCAAGGGCTCGTTATAGGGATCAACCAGCCAGATTTTACTGTACTGCGTGTCGTGTCATTTGACACACAAAACTGCATGCACAGCAAGTACAAAAAAGTTGCACGTTCTCGAGAGTTGTGTTGTGTATGCACGAAAAATGTTATAAGTTTTTGAAGGAGAAAATAAAAAAAAGTATAGAAGTGGTCAAATTATCACAAACACACACACACAAGTTGAAGACGCGCTTGCTTGTTGTCAGCAGGTCTAGTTTAGCGAAAGAAGGAAAATGGTAAGAAAACAAGTACCAGTACTTCACTTCACAGCGAAACACACGGAGCAACACGGGATAGTTAGTTACACGCACACACTTGTTTACGTGACAGAACAGATTATGAGGTTAAAGGACAGAACAAAATGTTAAAAAACTTTTTTTTACTCTTTTGAAAAAGTTCATACGGATGGACAGACATGTATACCTACTTAGTTTTTCATCACTGCTTGTTAGGTTGAGCTGATAAGCCGATGTTGTGCTGCCTACTGCTCACAAAAGTCCACTCATTTACTCATTTGCATGCGCTGGGTATTACCACGAATAACATGTGTACACTCGCGAGAGACACACACAGCTCCCTGCTAACATTTTAATTTGCCTCGAAGACGAAAAAGAAGTCACCGGATTTTTTAATGAGAATGTAGTCGAGTTTACAGTAAAACTTCTATGGCGTGAAACAACTAGTCGGTCGTCGGCAGGAGAAGCGTGAGTAAAAAATATGCATTACGCAATAAATAAAACCACAGACGAACAATATATTATTATGCAGAATACATACATTATTCAGTGTGAATAATATCACCAGAAGGTATTTAAAATTTCATTTACTTTTTTTCTCTCAATGAATATTTGAATGACTGATTTTTACAGGCGAGAAACAAAAAAAAGAAGAAGAAAAGAAATAAAAAAGATGCTTACCAGGAGCGAGCGGTAGAGTACATTCAATCAAGCAGCGTCATGCAAACAAATGCAAGAATCTGGTCTCCTTTTTTGTCTTGGATTGTCAGTTTCCTCTTCTTCTCGCTGGCTTTCTTTTTAACCTTGGTTCACTTTCTGGGTGGCACACTCACCTGGAACGAGATAAATGCTGTGTTGAAAACTACACAAGGATGCTTGTGGGCATGCAACAATAAGAATAATAATAATATGTAACGTAACTGCGCTTTTTTTACTTTTTTTTCTAACTGATCTCACTCACACACAAAGCAATATGCACACAGACACGCAGTTACGTCCTAAATCGCCCAAGACGTGCTTGCTATCGCTTCTTGAGCAAATAATAATTCAGAGAAAACGCATAGTTACTTTCAAAGTAATAACGATAATGATGATGAGTGTATTGTTTTAATATAGCAAAAATTGGCTGACGTGATGAGCCGTCGTCAAAGAGTGCGCTGCTGAGTGAGTCGTATAATATTGATCTCTGTTGGTTTAGTTAGAGTAGTGGAATAGGTATAGTTATTATAAATGTTTCATATATGTATGTGTGTGATGTAATGGTAATGATATTAATGCTCATGATCATCATCATCACGAATTATGATGATGTAGTGCATGCATAATACAGGTTTTTCAGGAACACAGCAGCCAAGTTACGTTATTATAGCAGATGAGTCTGTTTAAAGTTGTACCCATTAATCTTTGCAACAATGCAGGGAAAAAACTGATTAAACAACAATAACAGCATAACAGCATTTAGAAAAATTGTTGCATAAAAAGGGAACACACACCAGATAGACCATAAACTGACACACTCACGGTAGCGATGCATTTTAGCCATGGCCTGCAGCAGGAATGCTTTATTACTTTTTTTAAACCATTGGTAAATAAATAAACTTTGAGTAAAAGTATTTTCAGTAAAACTTCCCTTCAATCATTTAATAAGACCTTCACAGTTGATGATTATGGTTCTGCTACACAGTACAGAAAGAAGCTGAGAAAGAAAAAAGCTCAAATGGAACCAAAACGCTCAACCCTTTTAATTGAGTTGAAAGAAAACCAATTTGAAATGCAAGTGTTGTAATTATCAGCAGGAACATGAAATTGCTACAATTCAACTACATTGTTCGTGCATATGTGTGCGAATTTGTGATGATGAACCAGTAGATAGCAACGGTCTTGTTCCTTTTCGCTTTTGAGTCGATCCTATTCTTGCTTTTCAATACACATGTTTTTTTTCACTATTTCTGATAAATGAACTTTTTTTCAGTAGGCAAACGTCACTCATTTATCGGATTTATAATGTAGAGAAAAAATCTCAGTCGGTATTGTTATGATAAAACGGGATGTGATGTTCTTGTTAAAAGACATGGATCTTTTTAGTACATTTTCCGGTATTAAAAAAAGATTTCAAATAATATGCAAGAAACTAAGATAGGATAAAATGTACATATATATACATTCATGTCAGTTAAGAAAGAATCTTTCAATGTTTTTTTTGACCTAGGAGCACTACTTCAAGAAAAAATGGTGTAGGCTTTACCGGTGAAATGTTAGCTGATTGTGATAGGATATTTTTGTAAATTTGCGATATGTAGTCTTTTTGGCTAACTTTGCTGATTTTGATTGATTTAAATAGATTGCGTAATAGAAAAAAATCGTTTGCGGTTTTTGCTGTGGTTACCTACCATTACCATCATAATGCATTGGTCGTTGACTCGACTTTGCAGAAAAAAAATCGCTTTAATCAATAACACATTTTACGGATGTTTTAGCACACAACTTGGCAGGATTGATTGTAATTGTTTTCATAGTTTTTTCAATGATCTACCTACTTTCTGAATTGCTACCAGGATCTTTATTGATCTAACAACTTTTACTGGGGATCACTATTGTGTAGGTATCGTACGCTAAGTGGAAATAAATGTTGCTCGTCTTGAAGGTATCTAAACATAATATGCATTTCGGCATTTCGCTAATGTGACAAAGCAACTCTGTAAATGAAATGCTAGAGCTTATTTTATCTATTTATGTATATATATATATGGGTTCAATTGAGTAGCAAGTAATAACGATACAAAAGCCAACCTCCTCATTACCTCTTGTCAATAAATAACTTTTGCTATTCCTTTTTTCCTTGACGCAAAATATACAAGTATGAAAGGAGAGCGTCCGGCGGCATGGTCATATATTATTTACTTTAAATTGAATGAAAGAAATTATGCCTCTTGCATATGTTTCTTACGCGGTCCCCACTTTATTTATAAAGACAATCGAATGAGGGAACCACATAATTTATTCATGTGCCTGTATTCATTTAGTCTGTTTTTATAGAGTTCAAGATTAGCTCTTCTGCACCTGAGCAAAATACATCGGCCTTGCTTCTGCTGCAGCAGCAGCAGCCGAAAGAGATCAAAGTTTAATCAAATGTTTAAAGTTGAATGTGTTTTATATCCCTGTTTAATTTAGTGGTAACGGTGGCCTTTTGCTCGAAAAGATTTGAGATAATAACAATAATAAGATGAACAGCAATACGGTGTATCATTAAGGAAGAGCATTGCATTAGTTGAAAAAGCCACCACCAACAACATCACACATACGTATTGCTCAACCAGACTTATGCCATACCATTATCATCATCGTCATCATCCTCAGTAGCAAGCAAGTGTAGCGTTGTAAAAAATTCATGCAACAACAATGAGATCGTTCATTGTGCTTCACTTTGTGAAGGAAGACGAGGAAGAGGAGGGATCACATCATGAATTTGTAACAATATCAAAGGAAGAATGAAGACGCTCTAAACGTCTCTTGAAGAATACTGAGGCTTCGTAGAAGGTATTAATGCAAAATACATTTCACCTACTACTTACGCCAACACTGCATTCGTACATCCCATTCATCGTGCTAGTTGAGTGGATGTACCTAAGTATATAGTATTTTAATATGTACATATACATTTTTTGCCATAAACATCTAAAAATTTCTTTGAGACAGGCATGACAACGTGTTTGCTGCATAGTCCAGCTAAACTCATAGCTAGTTACGATGCCGTCGATGTTGCACTTGAGTACAACAAGTCGTGGTTAATGCATCAGTGAATCACTGCACCTACAACAAAACAGGGCGGTCACGGATAGATGGTCGACCTTATGTGGATTATGTCTGCTGCTTTTGACGATGCGAACTAATCCTGAATTCAGTACAACAACAGCATTTTGATTATCCCTACTTGCCACGAGGAAACAGGAGCAAGCTGAAGAAACTGCATACTTTGCTTAAGATGTTTAAAAGAAAGCTGCAAGGGAGTCAGGAAAAAGTAGGATTGCAGCAACACGGAGAAAAAGAAGAAAAAGCCGACATTACCATTACCGTCATCGTTTTCGTCTTCTCATCATCAAAGCGTTTTCTTCTGGCGGCTTTTAAAACGCTGCTGCTTCTTTACTTCCTTTGCAATGTGGTTGTCTATATCCGTTTGTCTACAGTCTACATCCATGTGTGTGTATTACTGATACCACCATATTTACCACTACCATGGCAATGTAATAATAATGTAATGCAGTAGCTACTCAAGGAGAGCAATCAAATCAAGTTTGTGGTCGTCAGTCGTCAGACTGAAAACGATGAGGATATGGTAAGAAAAACTACAACGATAGATGTATGCCTTTTACCATTCTCGGTTTCTTTATGTAAACAAGGCGTACAAAGAAATCGTTTTTTTGTCTCAAGTTAAGTAAAGAAAAATGTGGTGATATAATAAAAACATAATATATAGTAACCATTGCCATTCAAACTGTCAGTACACAGACAAGAGCCTTTGTTTCAAAGGATGTGCATAATAATAGCAATAAGGCCTTTGCAATAATGAACACACGCATTCAGAGTGCGTATTTATTTACTTTTAGTACTCGCAGACATAATAGCCATTATATCACATTATCATCATGTACTGAACTAGTAGCTGCTTGCGCCAGTAGCATCATCATCATTACTATTCTCCTGTTTATCCATCCGGCCGACTGACTGACACAGTTTGCATACTTCATTGTTTCACATATAACGAGATCGTTTAAGCTATAGTTTACGATGATTAGAGTACTAAAGTGGCTCAGAAGTGCCGCAATCAAATTAAGGCTCAATGAGACTTTGTAGACAAAGCTATATTGTTTCATTATTATCTTCTTTCAAGTACCTTCTTATCCATCACGGGTTTTGTTACGATGTAGTGTGATTAAACTTTAACGTTATCATTTCGTTGTGTCGAGTGACACCTTTCTCATGACACCAACACGACAATTCATGGCATTGCTCAGAGGTTTATCCTCCAGCGCCGTTTACAACAATATATACATATTATAATTGTTTTACTTTAAAGCTCTAGTAGAGTACTAGATCCACTGTTGCTAAAACATCCTCCCAAGAAGACGCATCAAAATAATCAAGCAACCTGCTTATGATCAATCATTGGTGCAATTGGGAATGTATAGAAGAAGCTACACTGCTAAACCTATTTTTCTATTGTTGAAACCGAAAAAGTGTATTACATCTCTGTATCACTAATAGCATCATTACATGCATCAAATACATGAAATAAATATTATTTGAAGAGTTGCAAAACACAAAAAAAACCTTTACAGAAGACGGAGGCGCACGAATTAGTTTCCTTGGGGAGATATTAGTGTGTTGTATAGTACAAAATTAGGTATAAGTTCACATTAGGTCATTTGCTGCTTTACAGAAACTGACTATACCTCATCCACACTTACTCTACTCCTTTCACTCTTTCGCTTTGAGCAGTGTACGAGTTGAGTATTCATGCTGCTGTCTTTCAATGGGACTTGTACAAGAGAAAAGGATGTATTTGTACACAGAACGAGAACAAGAGAAGGGATGAGAAAGATATATGGGTACAATTGTAAGGAAATGGTAAAGGATAAGGATATCGGCACGATAAAGAGCATATTATTTAGACTGTTTACTCCAGTGAAACAAAAATCCCAAACTGCCTCTTACCACAAATCCTACTCAAGGTTTTTTATGCAGCCAATTGTTATGGTGTGCTTGCAATCGGCTACGAAGAAAATATAATAAAAACTGAAAGGGCAATTTCAGATAATGTGCTATAACCATGCGACGGAGAGTATTGTGTGATGATCATGATAATGTTGATGTTCATGATTCTTGTATGATGTCACTAGACCACTAAAGAAAAACGCACTTTTTAACGCACTACGACGTACCGGCAAGGAAATAAGTACACTTCAATACTGAATTCAGAATGCTTTTTCAGCTCAGATTTGCTGTATAACAAAGGAACGGGTATATATGTACATGAAACAATAATTTTGCAAATACATAAGTAAGAATGAAAGTTTGGGATAATTTGCAAAATTTCTACATTATCAACAGAGAGACATTATCCAATACTAATAATGTCTGTTATTACTTCCTATAAAACTATAGATCTATTCTGTAATCAAAGCTTTCTCCTTGTAATGTATTTAGTATTATACACAGGATTGGATAATGATAACGAACTAAATGGAGTCAGCTCGTGTAACATAATCAGCATAGAGTAAATTAGCAAAAATATTCCTGCCGGGGTTCTCTTATCGGAGAGAAGAGAGGACAAATACTCTGTAGTATCATTCATCATTTCACATGCCCCATCATCAAATTAGTACTGGCTATGAAATATGGACCTAAATTCCATACTAATGCATACACGTAGAAAAGACAAATCTGACAAGATCAGGAAGGAATGACACCATATACATCGATGCCTATATTACCTACAAAGCGTTTTAAGTATGAACAATAGAATCCGTGCAACACAGCCCATTGTATTAACGCGTGTAGAGAAACTCACTATATGGATATAGTATTATCCCTATCTAACTTTTCACTTAATTTCTTCTACCACCGCCATATGTATATAGCTACGTGTAAAGTAATGAATACCGCCAAACGTGAACTTTCATTCATTTATTCACACGAAGCACTTTATATTAATTTGTAATCACACACAACACAAAAGTCCGTAGTGAAATGAAGCCTAATTTATACTCCATTACACTACCAAACAAATCTCTTTCAGACATAAATTCGTTCACTCTTTTATGGTATCAAGTATTTCCTTCCATGCACAATGTTCCGTTCAAACAACAAAAACAACAGCGGTCAGGGCGTGTGTCACCGTAAGCAAAGCTTTTGCTGGAAGCATAGAAGATGCAGGAATACAGATACCTACACGACGGCAGTGTGGCTGTCGCTTGAAAGACTAGAACCATTGACAATAGATATAGATACACATTCCTTTGAAGTGGAAAACGAAAATAAGTTGCAAATAGGACCTGCGAAGTGTAAAAATGAATGTTACATCATCATCATATCAAAGGTAGGACTTAACAATGGATGTGCATGTATGCAGCACGCAATGTACAAACTGACAAAAGATATGAATCTGAAAATAGATGATTAAATATGACATAGCCATGGTATTATAGCCAACTTTTGTAGTATATTAGGTCGGACCAGCTTTTACTGTTTTGTGCAACCGTTTCTATACAAAATGCCAATTTGTGTCGGTTTATAATTAAAAGAGTATATTTGTGTGCTGCTTTACCACTGTCATCTCAAAGACAAAGGCCAATACAGCAACAACTTTTACCATTTGGAGTATACAGATTACTTCAACTTTAACCGCAACAGCAAAAGCCAAAATTGCTTTTTATTCGTATTGTAGTGGGATTCGACTTTTGTCATATGTCAAATAATTTTTTTTTAATTTTCATTTATTAATTCAGTGTAAAAACTTTACGAAATTATATCCAATTGAAGTATTAATACAGAATGGAATACTGGATAGTTACTTTGCTCTTCAAAAACTAGCAGCGTAGCTAGTGAAAGTAAAGGTTAACAAGTATTGTTTGCCCGGCTATCTGTCCATTTGTCTGTCTGTAAAAACTCATATTCGTTCGTATTCGTCGACCGGTTTTGATTTTTGACTGGCATTTCATTTGACAATGACGAAGTATCTAATTGATTTTAAACCAAATTGGTCAACCGTTTGATATCAAGAACGGAGGAAAAGTATTTCAACACAGTCAGCAATGAGCATAATATTCTAATATTCGACATTTCAGCTACTCTCTTAAATGGTTTACAAGTGCACATTTTACTAGTAAAGCAGGCAAGAGAGAGAGAGAAATATAATAGAATCTAAATGAACTGTACTTCCCCAATTTTCCCTACATCCGCATCGGTTTTCAGCATAATACGAAAATTTATACTTTTCCCATTGAAAAGTTTAGTAACGATAACCATTGATGAAGAGTGAGAGTGAGAAAGAGAGTTCATCTCTCCGACAAATCAGAAATTTAGTTTTCAACAACTTTTTGGTAGAAATGGAGAAATGGAAATTATCTACGAAAATGGAAAATGACAGTTGTCGCAAAGTACAATGTATGTGTTTCTCTGGAAAGTATTTTGTTCAAAGTACCATCAATTGGTAAATGCACATTTTAACAATAGCAATAGTAACTTTTCTCGTGATTATTTGAGGCGGAATGTGTAACAATGCAGTGCTCACACTTCCACAAACTTTATTGACTTGCATATAAGCTCACACGAAGAATCAATATAATTATGCATTATTATGGTACGCAATAAAACATTTGAGGAAGACTGTTTGTGGTTTTTCAAACAAATTATCTTAACCGCAAATGACTCAAACTGATTTCACCGATTGAGCAAATAATATAAAACAAAAGACTATTTGTAGAGACTCTTCCTGATAAACATTTATTTTAGAATAATATGCTGTCGAGTGGTGGTTTTGGAGTTTTTAGGCGATTGACAAAATGCGCACTTTCTCTCTGTCTCTCTCTCTCTCTTACATCATATTATCATCGATTTGAACTTTGCTGATGGAGTTGTGGACTTTTGTTTGTGGAATGTGACTAATGCTTCAAAGTTTCACATACACATATATGTATACCGAACTTACGAATGAAATTGAACGGACAAGTTTTTACTCTCTCGACATTAGTAAAACTTGAGTGAAAATTGGCGGTGGAGCAGTAAAATGTTATATGATGATGGTATTTGAAATCACATTAGCTTTTATGCCCTCCGCTTCGCGTAGGAGTAGTGACTGTTGCAACCATAAACCACACTATATCGAAACAACATTGCACAAAATCCAATTAATACATACGTCAGCATTTCTCACGTTACCCAAGGCGAATATAAAAATTCAGTAGTTTATGTAGATCATCGTACAATTAGATTTTCACTACAACACTATCTCTTTCACATAAAAAATAATGCACAACTTGTGTAAATGCGTCACTGTAAAGGGAGCCCAAAAAAGCACTTTATACTTTTAAATCCCTCTGCTCCGTTAAATCTGAAACAAATTTCTTGTTTTTTGATGATGGTTTCGTTGTTGTTTTAGCAGCAGGTTTTTCATGGTGGTCTGGCGTTAATGGCATGGAATCGGCGTTTATGGAGAGAATTGTACAAAAAAAAGTATAAACCAAAACCAAACCAACATTTCAAAATCACAACCGAGAGGAAGAGAGAGGGGGCTACGTCATGCTTACATATTATTTGATTTCGTCTCTATAGAAAAGATAGAAGGCAATAACATTTTATTTGACAATGTTTTTCTTTCATTTCTCTAGTTCCCTATTCTGTGACACAATAACAAGTTTCTGTGTACACACAAGTCGACTCCATTTTTCTGCTGTGGAACAAATACTCTTATGGAATTCTAATATCCAATCATTTCACGAAGATGACTACGATCATGGGTGTAAAAGAGGGCACAATCAAGGAACAGTACGATGCTTTTAAAAAACTGCATTTTTATGCTGTCATTCGTTGACATTTTGTTAAAACGATGGCTGCACGGTTCGAGTAATAACCTTTCTTATTCCTTAGATGACGATGACATTACCATTTATTTAACTAAAACTATGTATTTTCCAGTCAAATTGTACGGGAACACAAGCGTGTAACAATACATGAGTGCATTTTACGGAAATAGACAAGCAATGCATTCGGGTGAGATGTGGAGCGAGAGAGAGAGAGATTGACAAACCCGACTGAGTAGTTCACTGCAAAGAAAACAGACGCCCGTGTTCCGTAACTTAATAATACAGCCGTAATCGTAATGTCATGTCATTGGATTAAATAAGACAGGAGAGAAGGAAACTATCTCTCCCGTTGGCGAAGACGATGGTAGTGGTAGTGCCAATAAGGAAAGAAGTAAAGGGAAAACAGGCAGTAAAAAAGTTCAACTACTTATTATTAATGTGAGTCTAGCACAAGAGGTGATACATTCCCGTACTGAAATGGAGCATTTGACAATTTGATTTTTAACTACAGGTGAAAATACCTCACTTGTCGCAGAGTCAGGATATTTGGGATTTCATTGTGCCCATTATGCAGGCGTCGTCAATTGAATAAAATATTTAAAAAACAAATAAAATCGTGATAAGCAGACTTCGTGGTGAATTTGCATTCGAAACTACCTTAATGGGATTGTTTGGTTTACTGGCAATGTTGGTTAGGTATTTTCAGTCCATGTGGTAATGATGGTGATACAAAACACTTGAGCATTGACAACGCTATTCCCTTCCGTGACATTGGATCGACCTCTGATAATTCAACTAAAAACTTAATGAACTATCGAAGCTTGTGTAAGTTTAATGTTCATTAAATATGTCTCATTTATGTAAACAGTTGCGAGTGATTGCTGAACGAAGAGATATGCCGATAAACCTATAGAGTTGATAAACCAGGCAGTTCTTATGGGTATAAACCTAGTAAATGTATGTTGGTGTACCTCTTTTAGATTACTCAACCTGAACAATTGGATACACCGTTCGAGATATTTCCGTCAGTTTAATCCAAAATCCAAACAATTTATGTTTTGTTCCCCCATTTATTTCGTTACGTTGATTACGGCCTTTTGAACCAATTTATTACACAATTCATTGCAGCCGGGCATCACTTAATTTAACCAAACAAATTGGCCTAGTCTTGTTTGACTTGCTACTGAAAAATAAAGAAACTCCCAGCTTCCCACACAAATAAACAAATAAAATAAAAATTTCAATCAGTTGCCGCTGCCGTTTGTTCATGTAGCGTTGTAAATAATACCTTGGAATTGCGTGCGAATTTTACGATACATGAATTGGAAACAAAGCAATAATGAGAATGAGAGAAAAGGAACAAAGTTGTTGGCCAATGTTTTGCAGTTTGCAAATAAATTGCTTTCTGTTTATTTTCACAATTGTAGTCTTTGCGGTTCCTTTGTTTATTTATCTGCTCCGACTCAACTCGCATCATTTTCCACATTTGTTTTCTCGTCTTTTTGAGGTGATATTGTGAGCAGGTAAGTAAAAACCGTTTATTCCCCTTCTCTTCTCACACTGTCTTTCCAGCATCCAGTACTAAAAACCAGGCATTTATGTATCTTTACACTTTGCCTCTTGTGTGCTGCTCATAAACTAAAGAGAAAGTGGCAAACAGTACAGTCAGTGGTTGCTAGCTATTATAATGATGTGCTTTTGCTTTTCCGGCACAAGCTGGGAGCCTGACTAGATATATTTATGTTTGTCGTGTATTTATGTATACATTTTGTACATAATATTCAGTTTCCACTTTTACTCTTCTACTCTCATCTTGTAGCAAACACTAGTGAGTGCTCTGATTCACAATTCACACATTTTGTACCTGCAAGAGGGAAAAAACGTAGAGGAAATATTAGTACCTGAAGTGTGGCCAGGGGATAATTTTCCTTGCCATACATCATGTTAAATTGTATACTTTATGATTATGGGCTCCTGTTTGCCATTTTATTGCAAGGGCCACATTCTTACTCACCAGGCCCACCAGAGTGAGGAGAAATGTACATGCTTCTGCGACGCCATGCATGTAAATATACACTCGTACAATAACATTTACGTGTTTGTGTATGCCGTTGTGTGTTTATTATTTTTTTCCTTTTCCTTTCAGTATCCCGAGACTACGTTACTTTCGATTTCCTTCCTACCTCTGACCTAGATTCCTGGAAGTTGCTGTTGTGCAAGAATGTGCTTAAATTTCTTCCACTTGTTCCATTCAATGAGCAAAGGAGGAAGGGTGCTAGTTTTATATTTTCCCAACTACTTCTAAAGACTCCTCAAAAACCTGACAGAGAAAGAGAAACTATGAAATTTTTACTTTAATAGAAAATAGAATTTTTCTGCTAGAAATATAAATATATACATAGGTATGTGTTTACGCCATACAAAGCAAAGTGTAATTAAGAATATCAACACTTGCCGCTTTACGAGCTACCTTCGAGCATAAGTCCAATCACGGAACATTCTTCTTGTCATACGATATAGGTATGCACCTTTCTTTCCGCAAGAGCGACTACTACCCCCATTTTCACTTGATTCTGTTGCCAATATTTATTGTTATTGGGTATTTGTTGTAAGAGTAGCTCTAAAAATTACCCCAGCCATGTCTGCGAGTGAAAAATAAATATTGAGCGGAACGGAACAAGTTGTACATGTACAGTGTGATTACCAAAACAGGTAACCGGGTTCGCTCAATACGTTTGCAGCATAGCATATTGTAGGACCCCGTGTGTATGCGTAATTTATGCATACCATGCACGCACGCTAGCACATGATTGCAATTACAAAAATGGTCTCCTTCTCGTTGCTCCTGCTCTGGAACAACTTGTGATCGCCATCATTTTCTTGGCATGAGTAAAATTACAAAGCTCGAATAAAATAAGCAGGTTTTTTTGGTTTGATTGTGGCAGGAGCTGTGTAGAGTTGTGGAAGAAGTGGCATGGCAGGAAGAGAAAACAGCTAGAGGCGCAATTACGGTCACTTTTGATTTTTGGTTCAGGAGTGGTAGCAGTAGTCAATTTGCCGTCAGCTGCTATGGCCTTGTGACAAGAGAAAGCAAATATACACATAATACCCGTTGTTACAAAAAAGTGTTAAGATGGAGAAAGGAGAAAGTATATACGTTATGGAAAACAGGAAGAGAAATGAAATCTCGAACACGGGGCCATTTTTAGCCTTTTTAGCATTTTTACAAAGGACGGTTGGCGAAGGCTGCCCAAAACCCCCACATAGTTCCACGTACAACCACTGCCCTTAATACAAAAAAATATCATGGTTATGCCAGCACGCAGATGTAATTTTGCAAACGCACACATACCAACACACACGACGACATGATGAACCAAAGAGCCCATTGAATCTTTGAAGGTGTGTGCGTGTGGGAGAGAGAAAGGCTAGAGAAACAATATACTTTTTTTTTACAAAACTACTACTCACTTCTCTGGAATAACAAGCAAGCACGCTAATAATGGAGTATGTACTTGTGTCTACATACTTATGTGCATAGGTGGCTCACAAGAAACAACAAATGACAGGTAACAAGTATAATATACGTGTACCTGAACAAGTTTACAGAGAGGTGTATAGGGCAAAACTAGGTACGTAATTCTAATGAAAATGTTTACGTATAAAATTATATTTTTCGTTACTATTGCCGTCGTCGTCATCATCTTTGTTACAAAATCCTACTTGAATAATTGTATCCGTTGAGGTCCTTATTTTTTATGCATGACATATTATTCTTTATTTTTCATGCAGAAAGCGAATTTCTCTGTGCTTTTGGAGTTTCCTTCTAATGATTCCTGTATAAGTTATCTAAGAGGGAATACAGTAATTCCATTTGCCCGTGTTGCTCCTTTTTTGCTTCTACTGCTCTGCTGCCGCCACTACTACTTATTATTATTATTATTAATATGTGACTGGAAGTCATGAAGGTGGAAAATGCCATGTAAATAAATTCAACAGCATGACTTAAATAATTTTCTAAATGGAGCAACATTACATGGCCTTAGTCTATGCCATTCGCTTTTCTGATTTCTCATATTTGTTATTGTATAATTTTATTATTTTTCCCTTTCGGGCGTCAAAACGAAGTAGCGAGGAGAGCAGAGAAGAAAGCTATGTAATATGCCAGTTTTAAAATATAATATACTTTCCTTTTTCTTTTATTTCTTTTCTTACGCCGAGGCACATATATATGTACATACATACATTTATGCAGTGTGTAACAAAAGACCGCTCCTTCTTCATGTACTTACGTAAGTGCCTAAAGAACCACCGCACGCGCCCACCTCATTCTCAAGCACAGCAAGTGCGTGGGTAGTTCTATTTCATTTAACGTTGACTTATTTATTGCCCAGTAATATCATGGTGGTATAAAGTGCTTCCTCGAGGTTACCCCAAAAACCAATACGCCGAATCTTTCTAACAATACAAAAAATAATGCTTTGCCTCTGTCCATGTGTAAATAATACGCTATATACAAATAATCGGAGACCCTATATAATTTGTAATTACTATGGTTAGACGATCCAAATTTCTTAGAAATTGTTGTGTGTGTGGGTGTGTTCGTTGTTGTGCTTGTGCTTGTACTGCTCTCCTGGCATACATATTTGAACAGCAGCAGTCCTCTACCAGTACTACTGGAACATGAATAACAACTTGGAAAAAACCCTATGTCCCTTATTTGTACAAACATTGTAGAGAAGTCTTAACGGAATTCCCAACAAATTACTAAAAGAATTTTTTAAATAAAAGTGTTTTGTATACAAATTCAAGGAAAGAAACTTTATACCAGGAAGATATTTGATTCGCAAATATTCTCTAGTATTCTTATCTCCGCCACAACATCCTTGTCACATATTTGCATCCATTAGATTATTTATAACAGTTTTTTACTGTGTGTGTGCATGCCACATGCTGCGCTTTGAAACGGAAGGTGAAACCACGACTTTGCCACGTTCGTGGTGTTCGTTCGACATTACAAAAGTTCGGGGTTAACGGTAGTTTCTTCTTGTTTAGAAGACACGATTGAAATGTAGGGGAAAAGAGATGAAGATACGGAAAGAGAAGCCAACCAACAATGCCAACATAAACAATAATCAGAGATCCTTTTTCACTCACTCTGCTCTGGGTTCCACGTGACGGAGACGCAGTGTAAGGAGGCAACAACAGCAACGCTGACGACGAGTAGCAAATTTTCGCTCGCGTTGGCCCTAAGTCAACAATGCTGCGTGAGTCGATGCAAATTACGTGAGTTCAACCTTTCAGTCACGCTATGTGCTCTTTTGACAAGACTCTTGAGTCTTTGTGTACGCTGCAGTAGTGGAATAACTATTATGCAAGCGCCACAAAAAATACACATGCCTAGACAAGGCGAATAAATGTGGACATAAGCAGATTATGATGCAGACAAGAAAGACGTTTAGCTTTATGGTGAAATGCTGAAAATCGTTTTCCCTTAAATAAAAAAAAACTGGGAATTTTTGGAGATGAAAGATAACTGTGCAAAATGTTCTCATTCTGCTGAGTTCAGCCTAAAGTACATCATTGAACACGTTTATTCCTCCCTTTCTTCGTTTCTAACTCATTTATTTTTGTACGCTGTTGACTCAAATTCATGGGAATTGTAGCAAATCGTCGTAATGTTTAGCTTTGGCTAATCCAAGGTTTTAACCTCCTATCAATCATACTCATTGGTTGAAATTTAAAATGATCATCACCGTTTCACCGCAGACAGGAGTGGCTTTTAAAACAAAGCAAAGCAATGTCTTCATTTTAGATTAAGGAAACAGAACAGCGGTTAACAATGGTGTTAAAAGAGACACGCTAACTGTGTGAAGAAAGAATGACAGTGTGAGGGACAAGGATGTCACCTCTTCTTGTGTCGACAACTTGTGTAAATTTTTAGCAAAAGAAAACACTTTTTGTACTCATTCTTTACTTTACATTGTCCTCTTAAGTAAATTGAGGCAGTGTGCAGTTGTAAGCAGATGAAAGTAGAAAAGTCATACGCATGTTCAGTGTATTTCACAAGAAAAGGATGAACAGAGTAAAAGATCAGTGAAGACGGATGTGGAATTTTGCAAACTCGTGACTAAACGATTAGACACGGAGCTATGAATTCTTATGTAAATATACACGACAGTCTAGTATTACAGCTAGTCATGTACCATTTACAAGTTTGTCTAGTGTGCGTAGATCATATTGTTACTATACGGTTTGCGCTTTGAATATATTCTACATTCATACAATAAATTAGTCTAAATTGGAGTAAACCGTTGAATATTTCACCACCACGAACGCTTCAAAAACTGTACTACATGTACTTACAATGTACGTGCTGCACAATAAATAGTTCGTACTTTTCTACTTTTGTCTGTGTCCAATCCGGGATCGTCGCGGTGATAAGAAAAGGACAAAAAAAGTCGGATGATCGAATAATAAAGTTTACAGAGCTCTGTAGCGTACTGGCAGAGGCTCACCGTTTTAAAATATACGACTTGTTCAAGAGCAGCAGCGTTTCGTCGTTGTCGTGACAGTGGTGAACTCCATTAGCCACAGTTTCTTAGATATTTTGCTACTTTTAAAATAAAAAAAGAGATATGTACGTAAATCATCCGCTGGCACCACACACATCACCGCTGATGCTACCATTGCACCACATATAGTACTACAGTTTGCCACCCTGCTTAACTGCCAACCACCCATCCTCTTCCCTGACAGTTGAGGAAGCGTACATGCTCATGTGAAGCATACTTTTTTGGAGATGAGATATATACATACATCATTTTGTAATTTCTTTACCTATAATATTAGCCATTAACTCTTGTTATCTTGAGCTAATAAATACCTATATATTTACTCTATAGCAAGCAACATAATGTATCTCCGTCTTTGCTTTCCTCCCTGCAGCACTAACCAAACTAACGCAATGCCTGTTTTTCGCGTATTTTATCTTAAAATCTGACTGACTGTGCTGTGTTGCGAAACATGAAGTCGTGTTCCATGTTTCCGACAACTGGTAAGTTGCGAGGAAAAAAACAAGTTGTGACACTGCTGTGCAAATATGTCCCGTCATCATGATCATCATCACCACCACCGCACAACCAAAATAAAAAAGTCCATTACTTTGTTGGATTTTAATTTCTAGACGCCATTCTCACCGCTTGGCTGATTTTGGCTCACTTTACTCTACAAAATATCACATCACACAGCAGCTTTTTGCTATAATGAACCCGGGACTCGGGGGCGGCGGCTGTGGTTTCATACAAATCTGAGAACTCTAGACACAAGATACTTCACGTTTGGCTGAAAAGCTGGCAATATAATCTTCAAGAAGTCGGCTTGATAACCTGAGAAGACGTGTATTCGAAGATATAGCCGAGCATAATTTTTATATATCCTTGCCTTAGCTTTTCTTCCTGTGACAGATTTCTTCCTGAAAAAAAAAACTTTTTTTTGCTGAGATCAGATAGCTCAGAAGGGCCGTAGTGAAGGTGATGATGATGTCCTTTCTCCTGTGAAAAGATTTTTTAAACTTTATAATTTGTAATCCTTGAAGAAAAAAAGTGGAAACGAAAGAAAGAAGGAAGACTCTATTCATTTCACCCACTAAAGTCATTTCTTCTTTTTACTCATTCATTTGTGCATGTATATGCACTTGTACGAGGTAGACTAGTCAATTTCGTGCTGACAGTGAGTAATGACGTGTTGCCAAAAAAATAAATTAGCATGTCAGTTTTTATAATATCACCCGGAGGAAGATGGCAAGGAGGCGTCGTTAACTCCGTTTTAAATAATATTCTGTAAAATAGGAAGCTTGGGCATATGATGAAGATCAATGATCGGGCATGATTAATTTACTTGTCTCACGACGATACATCATCGCAAGGGGGAAGGTTTAACAGTTTCTTTAAAATTTTCCAAAAAAAACTTGTATACTTTTTGAGTCGATAATACCTATATAGTAATTCACATTCCAAGATTCTACAATTGAAATCCACTGTCTTAACAGACAGTCCGCCATGCGGTTTATACAAATAAACTTATT
Organism: Sinella curviseta; assembly: GCA_004115045.4. Taxonomy (NCBI): domain Eukaryota; kingdom Metazoa; phylum Arthropoda; class Collembola; order Entomobryomorpha; family Entomobryidae; genus Sinella; species Sinella curviseta. The sequence continues at coordinate 16,968,058 of CM065489.1, read as the reverse complement.
TATTGATTAATTCAAATAAAAACAATTTACAGTTTTCATTTCTCGACTCTGGTATGTCGACACTCCTTTCAATAGCATATTAATTCTTACGACTAAACAAGACATGCGGTGTGGTGTTGACGTTTAGATCATGAACAGGTTGAACATTTCCCAAACTCTCAACACGCATACCTTCGCTACGCTGGAGCCACAACTTCCTTCTCTTTTAAACGAGCAGCAACCCATATGGAAATGAAATTCGTAAGTTTTGTGGTGTGTTCAAACTCAGGTTAACATTCACGAGAGAAAGCCTCTCCGCTCCTGCCTGTCAAGATTTTTGTTTTTCTTTTGCGAGATGAGAACCTTGTAAGTTGCTATAATACTGAAACAATCCCCTTCTCCTCCGAACTCTGAACGCTCATCCAACCACCCACCCACAACAACAACACGATACGGAGCACCAAAATATAATGCTAATGGACGCAACCGTAGTTGATGATATGCGTATTAATATTGCATAATTGCATGCGACTTCAAGTTGAAGAGAAAAAATATTTTTAAAAAAATAATGCTGCGTAATGGATATTGGACATGTAACATTAAGTCTTCCGTGTGCCATTCTTTAAAATCCCTGCGTTCTTATTTACATAATACCTGTGATTATGTAAATGTAATAGGCCGAACTGCCTGAATTCCATCTAGTCATTCATTCGTTATTTATTTTTTCATTTTTTTCTAGGTGGAGCTCAGCATTAGATGCTTTTAATCATACCATTGACATAATAACGATAATCGCGGAACCAGAACATGAGGTAACAGGGATCGGAGGAGCGAGCCCAAAAAAGCAACAAAAAAATCCAAAGTAAACACGAGAGTTTGAGGACGCATGCACGCATATTTTTAAGCGATTATACTTTGGTGGTCGATTTCAAGAATTTTTAATACCAATGGCTGGATATACTATATGCGAACCTCTCGTCCCGCTCCCTGTGACTCTCGTCGCTTTGTAAGCTAAACACACAACATTAACGTGGTAATTGTGAAGAAGGCGACGACAGAGATGAAGCCAAATGTAAATTCCCTTACAAACTTACACTTAGCCGTGATTACTGTTCAAACATAAATAATTTCTTAATGGCATCATTGAATTTTCCTCATCGGAAAAATAAGATTTTTTTTTAAATAAAAAAGAAATAACCTTTGGCAAAAGAAGGCAAAGAGGAGTACACAACTAATAAAAATATTTTGTTTGCATGTCTACATAAAATGCACTTAAATACTTACTAACAAGTATGTGTGCTTTTCCTATTCTGTTTATTTATTTACTTATTATTATCATTGCACCCTGCAATGAAGAAAGATTAAGTATAAAGGCTCGTTAACTGTAGCAGTGATGGTGGTTGTTAGATATTATGCATGTTCACAAGACAAGCACAATATTTATCAAAGCAAGGCAAGCTTAGTTAAGTAATGAAAGCACCCCAAAAGTTCACACATTATCATTACAATTTACAATCCTGCTTCTCCTGTCCCACTCTCTCTTCCTCTTTGGCTTATGGCTTGTGTATGTACTCTAATCTTCCTATCGTCAAGAAGAGATGATGGCGATGAAGATGATGATCATTCCCTTTTTACGAGTGTATTACAGATTGCATGGGTGTTACTGGAAGAGGATAGGCTAAATAAATAAAAAACTTTTTTGTGACTTTTCTGAACCTCTTGTACCGTATCATCACATCACAGTAAAATAAAAACCATAGCTGAGGCATAATCCAACAAATCTGAAAAGCAATATAATAAGGTAGATATAAAGCAACCAAATATTTATGATGATACATGCATTCATAAACAGCAGCTCCGTTCCGTACTATCTCCACTTCCTATGCTCTTCGATATATGTGTAGCCAAGGAATAAAACTAGTCATGCTTATCCTTATATAGGCAATCTCTAAGAACATACATAAAAACCGTGTATGTGTGAGGCAGTCAGTGCAGCAGAGAGATGAAAAGGTAGGGCAATTACTTTTACTATTATTATTTATTATTATATAGAGATGTTGGTGGTGGTAGTTGCGTACTCTGGTAATAAGTTGTAATGTAACCAAGAAGACGGTAATAAAAGAATGATGTTTGCCAGCGCAATTTCTTCCTTGAACAAGTTCTAGGGTGCACCTGAGCTGCACAACATTTATTTGATGTTTGCTCATTTAGCTTAACTCACGACGATGCGATGAGAAGATGCACCGTCGACACTGCGTGTGCATTGCACTGCCGCTGCACAAGTTGCGTGATGATTGCAGTTGTGGGTGAAGATGATGTGATGCAGCAAGAAGCAGCAGCAGCAGATTTCTCTCTTCACCGGCAAGCAAGTGTGCGTGCGTTCAATATAGTACGACCGACCACCAATTTTAATGCAACTTGCTGCACTATAATAATCATATTATTATCAGAGTAGCAAAAATGCAGGCATGTAATCAATTTCAACCTGAGAGAGAGGGAGGGAGCGAGAAGAGATGCAATAAAAAGAGCGACTTCTTCTTTATCCCTTCAAAATAGACCCATTGTATTGATTTACATATTATCACTATCACTATTTTTTAGAAAGGTAGGTGAGTTCAATAGTCCATCGGCAGAGTAGAGGAACTAGAGAAGACCAGTTAGCGGCAAAAAGTTTATCTATACGTGTAGAAGTATTAAGCGCAGTTGACAAGACAAGCAATCAAATTATATTTATGACAGGCCACAGCTTTGGATCATCATCATGATGCGTTTCACTTTTTCACTGTAGGCTTTCGTTCATTGTGTAAGTATTTAATAAGTGTATATACAAGCATTGAGCTCAACGTCAGTGTCGCCTTGTCGTAGAAATATAAACATTACGTCGTTGTGCAAGTGACTCTAAAAGTAGGTACTAAGAAGTTTCTCCTGATTTCATTGTAAAATTAACGTTTTCATAATGAGTACTTTGCCAATCGAATGGCTTTCTTAAATTGGAAAAATAATATCTAATCGTTAAATGATCCTGCTTTTATGAATTTTGGCTAGTAGACTAATCTATAGAGCTAATATTGCTCTGTGATTTTTATGTGAGATGAACAGATGAATGAATCTATTATAACTTTATAGTTTTTAGACTAACATGAGTTTGAAGTACTTACTGCAGTGTGATTTCACCAGAAGTATGCAAAATTTATAGAGACACTTTAGGAACATTTACGCAATGGGATGATCATTATCAGTCATCATCAATTTAAGAGATACTGCAAGAGTGGAAGCATCACAAAAATATTCTTGGTCCATTATCTTTTAATTAATTGAGTCACAATTTACATGAGATGGACTGATCTGACAATAGTGTTGGTACTTCTCAGCTTCTGCTGCAATAATATTAGAAGTTACTGCAAAATATGCTCGGATTTTCGGTATATCTTTGTAAATAATCACGACATCTTTATGGGGTTGATCTACATTAAGTTTGATAACCAAGAATTACTACATACTTACTGAACATATGTTACACGGTGTTTGTACAAAGGTAAGAATTTTACTAGGAAATGGTAGTAGTGGTAAAATTGATAGTGATATAATGCCTTGCGAACTGATGAGTATCATTGGTGAATCCATAATTGTCTCTTAAATCACCCCAAACTATCCCAGAAATTCACACACATGCCAAATTGAAATGAGAGTAATTCTATTCAATTCCATCTCGTCGTCGTCGTCATCATCATCATCACCTTGTGTTTGCTCGTACATAGGAATAATATTGTGCAGTCCTGTACCAACGTTAACAACAAAATACTAGACCACTGATAAATAGTCGCACAAGTCCTCTGACAATCGCCAAGATTTTCGATGTAGACACACAGCAGTCGTAGTTGTGCTGGTTGTGGTGTCAAAGGATGGAAGGATTTATGTACAACTTGTAGATACGACATGACGATACGATGAAAATCCTCTTCGTTGCTGCCACCAGTACCGAAAAGCCACTATGGTGAGTGATAAACGCGAACAATTCGGATTAGTTAACATCCAGCCAACAACCTCATATTAAACATATTTATTCGTGGTTCACTTGCTCACGACTCACAACGCCATCGCTATATCCCTACTTGCTTAAAATGTGTGCATTATTATGATTATTGTTTACTTTTGCAAACCACAATCTTTCAGCTATAACCTACCTATAATGACAATGATACATGGTGTCTTTACGATGGTGAATTATGCTTGCGTATATAATGCTAATTCCTTTTAGCAAAATCATGAATGCAGATTTACAAGGGAGGCCGCCCTCTCTTCGCTTCCCTGCTCATTCCCTTTTTTCGTCAAGCGGTAAACGCAGACAAATGCGGCACAAGATATGTTCGTTACGCACATTTAATCTTGTAAGCTAGCTAACTAACGTAAATTGCTTGTTTATTCCAGAAATCACTGAAAAATAAACAGTTCTAGACCAACCATTTGTTAGGGTTGCGTTACATAATAAATTGAAGTTGGTTATGAAGTACTAACGACTTACATAAATAACTACTTACCTATATTGTTATAGCGACGGACAGAGAGAGAGAAAAGTGGGAGAGGAGAAGGATAAAATATCAAGTAGACAAAGAGAGAAAGAGGCAAGCAAAGTTTAGCCAACCATTGTGCATCGGTATGTATTTCTACTCTATCATCTATACATTCATGAGAAAGCACTGGAAAAAGGAACGACGAGGAGTAACGAGTAATCAAGTAAACTGGCCAGATTATCCCCCATCAATCGTTGAGGCTTGAAATGTCGCCATTTATTTACATACCAAAAGTGGGGAAGAGAAGAGCGAAAACCGAAAAGGCCGTTTTCTCTGTTTCTATATGTCGTCAGTTGTGAAAAAGCTGCATGTCAGCAGAGAAAAGGCCAAGCCAAAGCTAGATCAAGTCAAGTAAACGTATGAGCTACATGTCGTGCTGGGAGTAAGCAAACATATCTATCTTCATCCTTTAAAAACTTCACTTTTGCGCTCTCTCCACTCACTCAACTCAACAGCAATATATATGGTAGTTATAGCCACAGACATCCTTACAATCCAACATCCATAAATGTACTAAATATTCTTAACGTACCCACTCACTCCGTTTTCCGTTTTGTTATAGATGTAGTGTGAGCATCATCGGCTGCTAAACTTGCTGCTACCACCACCGCTGCCTCTACCAATCCTAAATAGGTTTTCTAGGGAAATGGGACCGGAAAAGGAGCAAAGCGTGGAAACGATTTTGTGGTGGTACGACACTCACAATCATAGTGAGCGCTACTTCTTGTTCTCCTACTGCTCGTTACCGAGAATGTGTTTGCAAAACACGCTTTTGTATTTCCTCCACAAAACTGTGACTCTTGTTCTTTTCTACCAATACAAATTTTATCTCCTTTCCCTGTGAAAATACCAAAGCAACGTGTGTAAGGCCGTATATACATGCCTAAGTACATATGTATTCGTACAGACTTTGCACAAGAAAAACAACAGAGGTACAGGAGCACAAGCCTACATCACCCTCAAGCTTTCTTTTAGCAAAGTAGAGGAAATCAGGGCAGTAAATCTCGTAGTTGCCTAATTTAAAAACACTGCACTTGCTAGATAACCTCCAGATGAAATCATAGAAAAGCACCAACAACCAAACCGAAATACACAAATATTTTATACAGCACATATAAGCATAAAATATGTACATGTATTACGAGCACGACATACCTCCCCGACAAATATTGTTATCACGCTTCCTCCCGCATACACCAGCACAACAACACCACACTGGTAACACACCAACAGCAGCAGTAGGCCATCATCGTCAGAACCATTCCCCGTTTTTCCTTGTGTGTGTACAATAATGTCATTGTCGTTCGTTAATACTGATTCCATTTCTGGGATCTTGGACAAAAAGAAGAGAAAGGAAGAGTAGCAGAGGAGTAGTTACCATATTTCCCTGCTGCTTGTACCATTTGCCATAAGATTACTTGTACTCTCGATTCCACGCGCTGCTCCTCTCTATTTTTTTTCCGAAAACAGCAGTATCATTATCCCTTTTTGTTATTGTGGTTGCTAAAAGAACTTGTGTTTACACCAGACAAGCCATTTAACTTTACCCATTTTTTGTTGCAAAAGTCTTCTTTTTCTAGAGCAAAAGAAGCAACTGTAAGCAAACACAAAAATTAATGCATAGCGCTTATGAATGAACACAGCTGAATCCTACAATATAAGTCAGAACAAGGAATGTACATGACTTGTCAAAAGTTCTTTTAATTTCCGTATATGCATAACAACTATTAGGAGGATTTATATAAACAATATTACAAGAGCAGTGAGATATCGTAATTATGTACTCAGTTTTAAATGTAGGTAAATATTGTGTAAAATGTCATTATTTTGCCTTGCAATAATAATTCGGGCTCTGATTTCCCAAGATTCACTGATTAAATGAATAAATAACAACAGTTAAAAATGAAAATCGATTTAACAGATATATGCATATTGCATGGAAATTGCTTTTGCTGAAGGGAGATATAAAAAGGTATATAGTAGAATCCTTGTTTTTTGGCAGCTACGTCCTACTACCTTGAAGAGGTCGAGCTGCATGCAAGTAGAACAGGAAAAATCAAAACATGAAGTGTTCCTTTTTCCCCAAAAAAAATTTGTACATTTCCTTGTTCCAAATACGAAAGTCCTCGGAGAGAGTGAGAAAGCAACAATCAGCAAGTTGTATGTATGTATATTTTTATCGGAACACAGGAAAAAAGTATATTGTACACGGTATGATGGATGGAAGTGTGCTCAATCTTGACACTACGCCTCCAAAGCATGAATCATGGTTTTTACAACTTTCATTGCTATTATTACTATTACTATTAGATATTTTATAGAGGTGCTCTATATTTAGCCGCATTCGTACAAATAATAGTTTGTAACCCGGAGCAGTTATGTTATTTGTGAAATGTGAGTAGCAACAAAACACAATATGGTAGGGGACTCGCATAGCAGCAGCAGCAGAAGCAAGAAGCGAGCGGAGTAGTCCAAGTGCTCTTCTCCTCTTCCTCTCGAAAGTCAAAGGAAGTAATTTTGCAATAATGAAAATGTGGTGTTTTACTCGGTTTGTCGTTAAAATTCATGAGTATCCAGAGAAACAGATTTCTCGCACTCTCCTCTTACTCATACCACACGTCTTTTTCAAGTTCCCTTGAGGTACATTACGTATTAGGTATAATGCAATACGCGAACATAAGTACAACATTTTATTATATATTCTCCGACTCCCTCCCTCTCGTCGTTAGTCATTATACTTATGTAGAAGGTGTGTGAGAATGGTACTTTGTATTTGCTTTCGTTTTGCTTGTTGGCATATTCCCCGTAAAAGATGAAAATAATACATTTAATGGTACCTAGTGGTGGTAGTACTGGAGAGCAAGTAGTAAAATCGTCGTTGGTTGATATATTATGAATAGCTCGGTGGAATAATACAAGTGTTTGCTATACCACATAATATTCCTCAAACATATCATATGACTATGACTTTCGTCTCTGTCTCTCTCCAGGACGCGCAAAAAAGTGGTAATAATAATACTATGATGGTACACATGAGGAAATGGAAAAGGAAACCTTAAAAGCTCACAACAAAAGTAAAGGAAGATGATCATGTTGGTGATGATCATCAAAGCCGCACACACTGCACACATATTACATATCCAGCCAAATGGACAATACTACAGTTCTTAGTTAGTGTAAGTAACCCACTGGAAGTAATTCCCGGGTTTTAAACAGCGAGAACTGGATTCGTATCGCAGTTCCGTGCGGTTCAAAGAAGGAACGAGGGCTGGATTCTATGTATTCATACCACTTCTAAATTATATAAAAGGAGATATACGGAGAAATAATAGGAACACTCTACTATATGGCCCATTACTATTGCTATTATTATTATTACTACTGAGCTCTAACAGGAATTTACTGGTGTATTATGTTCTCCATAATTGGCAAATCTCAGGCAGCAGTGCCAGCCGTTATGGTGACGACGCGACGGTAGATTAACGGCCAACTAATCACGACGCGTTGTTAAACTACTACCAACCACCACAACCAGAAAACTGTAGATAAAGCCAATGGTAGAAATAAGGAGGACAGCGTTAGTAACTCGGTAAGAGAGTAACAGTACATTACTTGACAATAACAGCGCTACAAAAGGGTCACGGTTTTCAGCTTTCATGGGGTGTTTGAAGAGTGCGAGTATATTGTAATCGGTTTTAATTTACGGATGTGTATTTTTTATGTATGTACCTAATGTTGCTTCGCTGTACACCACCGTCTTCATTACATATTAGGCACAAGAATGGAAAGTGGTAATTTTGCAGATTTTAAATTTAAGACGAGCTAAGAATTTAAGGGGATTGTCTGTTACCCTGATCCCATATAGTAGATTGCTAGGAAATGTATGTTATTGGAGGTAGGGAAGTATGTTATGTTGTGACAGTACCAGAAAAATAAAAAAGAATTATGACCAATATAGTTGGTTCCTTCACAACATCAAAAGTGTTTGCCTACACAACTGTTTGCAAGTGGATGCATACCCCGTAACATACGACAAACTGAGGTGAGGCTTAACAGTCTTGGTGAAGAAAATTGAGTTATATCGTCTTACAGTACATTAGGTATGTTAGTTTCGGGTACGCATTGCCAATTTACATTATGTTTATTTCCTGCCATATAGCCTACTTCATAAACTCAGATGACATCACTTTACATCCGGCCCTGTTTCTTGTAAACGAAGAAGTAAACATATTGGATGTGTGGGTATTAAAAATTCCGTTGCCGATGATGCCGACTACTAAATATTGATATAGACTGTCGCCGAGACTGCATCACATTAAGCATGTTCACATGCATAACGCAATTTGCTACACCCAAAGGCTTAAAAAGTTTATTTAATAAATGACTTCCTTTCGTGATTGCGTATACCGTGTTGATGTCCCTATTTACGTAAATCACACCATTATTAACAATGTAACAATACATTTAATGCAGCCATTTCTCTGAGGAACTATAACACTTCATCAAAAGCTCACCATCATCTTCAGATTTATTCGTCGACCATCTCAATTAATGACATTGCAACGCAATATATTTAAGAGGTAGATGACAGTGCCCTCCTAAATGCCGCTACTAACTACATTCAACCCGTCTCTCTGACTTAATTCATTCTTTACACTTGTTCATTATTTACTCCTGATAGTAATGTGACTTGTCTGACGGATGAGGTTCATTCGTGTCCAGAAGGAGGTCGTGGAGGAAGAACCAATACATCACATTTTATTAGCTCTTTCAGGTTGCACCGAGTTGCGTTGTAAAATCTCTTCTTCGCTCCTGTCCTTTCTTATCCTGCCTTCTGCACTCGATTTTTTTCCATCGACAATTCATTTTACTTTCCTCCTCATTCCCTACAAAGTGGCTTCCACTTTATATAGGTGCAAGTCAAGGAAAACAATGTAATATACAACATCTGCTTTACAAGAGCCCTACTTGCTGCGCTACCCAGCTTTCTAGCACTTCTACCAGTGCTAATGTGATTTTCTCATGACTAAAGAGAAAGAGGAAGATTCACCAGCTAACTTGTGACAATCCATTACCGTGTGACAAGACGTGCAAAGAAAACTTGCTTGAATTTTCACCGATACTCCTACTATAATGCACACTGCGGAAATACACTTTTCTTCGTCACCGATTCTTAAATACCCACGCCTTTCTCCAGCGAATATATTCATACTCGCTCGTGTAGGAGCAGCAACTGCACTGGGGAAAAAGGCCTCACGAATGTTTTCAAAGACTTCGATATACTCACATACTTCTATCACTTATTATGTACATCACCATCGAAAGTGATGGTGGCTGTACCATTTAACGAAAGCGACATTCCATGTGTCACGAGAAGTAACAAAAAGGACAAGTTATACGTACATAGATTGTATTTCGAAGACGGGGAGGCAGCATGGCACTGGAAAACGAGCAGTGTCAGCATTAGTCCTTTTTATTTTACATGTCGTTCAGAGTCAGGAGAGCCCGTGTACATTTTATAAATGTGTATGTCGACTGCCAAAGCTCCTGGTTATTATTCGTCACATAAATTGAGTCTCTCTCTCTCCTCTCTCTCTCTCTCTCTCTCAAGTCAGCAGTAAATTATTCATGACAGTGTCTACCTACCAACGCCACTGCCATTAATACCAGTGCTTAGAGCAAACACAAAACAACAAGCATGTTGTTTTAGCGCGGTAGTAATAGATAACAGGGCGGTGGTGGTGGTAGATGCCTTTTTAGTTATTGGGAAAATAATGCCAAAACTCGGAAGAACGCAGGCATGCAAAAGGAACGACGCTGAAAAGTAAAGTTACACCATTACCACCATTAAAGAGGTATCGTGTTCCAACTTTTGATGACAATGCTATTAAATCTACTGTGCCGTTATTTCCTACTCACAACCCATTACGACTAATTCAAAAGTTGTATCAGGTAAAAAATCTCCTTGTCTTTCCTGTTTAATAGCGTGTATTTTGTTTGTCATCTCGTGTGACATTGTCGTTGTTGATTTCGCAGAAATAAACTATCCGTGAAGCAGTTGATATTTTATAGTAATCATTACATATATTAAAATGACAGGAGCCATAAATTATCACGAGCATAATACACTTTCTATAAATATATTATTGTCAACAAATTAAATTGAAATGTTAACTCTTGTTATGTTATATATGACTCATTATATGAGTAAATCTTAATAGCGGACGGGTATGACTGTCAGTTGACACGATATCTCCGAAGCTACTTTGACCTTTCAATTCATTTTCCCCCATCGATCGATAAATTTAGGAAAAAAATCAGGTCGATTTTGACGATACATGTGCCGAGACACTTACTAGGTCAGGAGGACTTTCGAATTTTTTATTGAAGATTCTGACAGATGGTGAGACTGATTTTCTACTGAAAGATCAAGGATTGCTTCCTTAGGATGTACATAATCGAAAGCTCGACCAGAATCGGAAACCTCATGCATTTTTTATAATACTCATATGACATTCAAAGTTTGCTCATCGTTTAACAAACAGACACCAGTACTATATATAAAATTTCTATAGGTAACTATTTTTATTTACTTTCCCGTCCCCAATGTTCAATATTTCTATTATTGGTTTATTTCGAAAACAATCATAACGATAATTTGATTAAAAAATAATACCCATTAGAATTATTGCAATCAGAGCACTTTGTGTTATAGTATAGAAGGCGGATGAATGTAGGTATACAGAAGCAACGTACAAGAACGATCCTTTTTACTCGATGAGAAAATTCACTTCTCCTTTTCTTAATTATTCAAGGAAATTGGAAGTCTAAATTAATATATCAACCAGAATTACATTTGCATCATGAGAAAGCGCCTGCCGAGGAGGAAGCTATCAAGCAAACAAGTCCTTTTACTACACAGCTTTATAACGGCATGCAGCAGCTGCTGGTCCGTCGGCGTGTACAAAAAAACGACGAACGTGCAAAGGGCAAAAGGTGTTAGGTGATGAAAATTGACTGTACAGCTAATGAATAGAATTATCGTTGTCGTTATCGTGGTCGTTCTTCATACTATCCAAGTTATTATACTACATTATTATGCGTGAATTGAATCCTCGTTGTTTCTTGTTTCTCTCCCTTTTAAGCTAACCAAGTTTTCATCTTCTTTGCTTACCCTACAAGCAAAAGAATCACTTTTTATTCAAATACTCATAAATTTTCGCGAGAATATTATTATAATATGTAATATGAAATACGTAAGATTGTAGATTGTTGTGCTGCTGCTGTGTTTGGTTGAATCAAGCTTTGGCAGCGCCAAGTCACACTCTGTCAAGAGTGTGCATAGTGCATGCCATGCTGTTATGAACATACTTATGTAAATATCTGCCATTTTAATTCACCTTTTCACTTCACGTGCCACGATATCAAATTCGTTCTAGAAACGGTCAAAAAAATTAGCATACGACTCTTGTGTCATATAAAAGGTTTTTTTTCGTTGCAGTATAAGATGATTTTTACTGCTTCTCACAGTGTGGATTTACCTTTAAATACAGGATGAACGGCAATGCGGTATCCTCCTTCCTTTATAATTTTCTCCTTGTTTGCTTGGGAATATAACCTTAGTCAACATAGAACATAGGGAACAACAATGGCAACAGCTACAACAACAACAACAACAACAGCAGCAGATGCATGCCCATGCCCAATATTATTAATGACATAAAGTCATAAGAATGGTATGAAGAAAGTTCCGGGTGGCCTCCGATTAATCAACCTGCCAGTTTTGTAATGAGCCCGTAAATCTTCTCCTCGCTCCGTACACACATTCTCCTTTCAGCTTTTTTTAGTTTGAAAGCCAGAGATATTACACATCATACAAAAAGACCTGCATGAAAAATTTAGCGTTGCTGCTTTTGAACGTACTCTCTTTGCACTTGCTAACTTTAATTGATGGCTCTGGCGCTCTTCCTCTCTCTCTCACTCCTTTTACAACGCCATGCCATAAGATGATGTATTCTTACTCACTGAGAGAGAGATGTACATATTATTATTATTATTATCATCATCATAAGATATAATCGGGAGTATTGGCATAGCAAATGGAAAAAGTAAGTAAGTAGGTATGTATGATAGCATGCCATGCCAAAATGAATACATAATAGAATACTCAAAATAGCATGCATCTCATCCACTTGAGCGTAAAAGCAGGCCATTTGCAATTTTCTTGATTATTACATGCATAATATTTTTTACGACATACAATTTATACCGCCTTAATATGCTCGCTTTTCAATGAAACTCTTCACGGTTGACGTTGATGATTAAAGTTGGTTAAGAATGAAAAAACTAATTTCAAGATTGCGCTTTCTATTTAGGTAAATGTTTGAAGTAGAAAGGAAAATGAAAATACTAGACACAATTCATCTGACAAAAATGACAAATTTCAATTATTGCAACTTGTCAGAGCTCTGTAAATAAATGCACATTTTGTGGTAAGCGCAATACCTATTTTTGAGAAAAGTGAACGAGCAGGCTTACTTGCGTTGAGCTTTTCTTCCGATTATAATAATAATTATAATTACAGCAATGCATGCAACGTATCATAAATACCTACGTGTAAGGATTTTCAAGATGACCACTTACCCACAGAATGGATCAACAAGTACTATAGACCTTCTACTTGACCGACGGCTCCTTTGCCAAATTTCACTTTGTCACCAGCAACTTGCGGTCTAGCGTATTGCTCTTTTACAAGTTGATTGAAAGATTAAGATTTCCACCTGAAATAAATACGATAATAAAAAGGCATTAGTTTCATGTTCGTATTAAGTTTCAAGCGCAACAGCATCACTCATACTGTTTAACTCAATGCTGTACACAGAATCTCAGGATCACTGCAGATTTCAAGTTTAAAGGAGCACAATGCAGTTTGAAGAATGTTATTGTTCTGCAAATTGAGGATGATACCAAGTAGGAGAGGACGTATGCAAGTATATAAAAGGAAAGTCATTCACAGTGAATGATAATATAATAAATGTCTTATCATCGTCATCAACATCCATCGTGCTCCGTTGTTGCTGTTGTTATTATTATTATTACTATTGACTGCTTTAAAGGCAGTGTCCGTTTCAATTTATCATTATGGTAATCATAATCATCGTAAAAAATCAAATGCTTCACTGCCCTTTCTACAGTACATGACTTTAGCAAGAGATGTGCAGGATGATATAAACCGTTTGATGTGATCTACAGCAAAAAATCTCTAATGCGGGATGAATGAGCGCTTTATCATGTAAAAGTTTCTGCTGATCCATTCATCTGCCTTAAAATAGTCATTTACTTTTAACAACAATGGAGTCAATCTGATAGGACACTTATATACTTAAATGAGTCAAAACGTATCGGGGTGTAAGATATTCATCAAGGCAAAAAATTAGCTTGTCTATTTCCTCTCACTCACACACAATCAGTACGGCTAATAAAATTAAAACGAAGGCTGACACGGACTTTTTGACTCTCTCCTTATCACTCCTTGTGCTCCTCTGGTTCATTTTTTTAAAGCTGTGTAGCCTCATTCAGGAGTCAGGAACATCAGCAGAAGACACAACAAATTCATTCACATGCCGTTCTTCCAACAGCAGAGCAAAATGAGTTTCATCTTCAAGTTTTAAATTGATTCTAAAGGACATCTAAAGTCATTTGTCTGGCTATATATATCTGAAGCTACATCAGTCTGCCGTGCAGTGCCATTTTTTGCGGCAATGTGGTTAGTTAGGTAGATACATATGAGATGAGGATGATTGTCCGATTGTTGTTGAGTGGCTAGATTTAGATATGGAGGAGACGATATCTGAATGTTATTTATTGTAGTGCCCACTCGTTTGCTCATCCCAGAACAAAAGATTCGAATGCTGATGTTGAATGTTGCTAAATGTAGACGAATTAAGAAAGAATTGTTTGGCAATTTCTTGTAAAAAGAGAAGAAGAATTGCTCTTGATGGTGGGGTGTTGGTGATCATGATCATGATGATTGGATGAACATGAAGATGGTTGCTGTGAACAAGTAAAGTAGCATAAAGAAGGCCTATCATTGTGCCCGCTTGGTTTGCTTTGGTGTGTTGAATAACAGGCTTTTTAACAGTTTTATAGCCGATCATTAAATTAAAATGTAAAATAAAATGAAGAAGCAGAAATGGAGATGAATGGTATGAAAGAGCTGAAGAACATGAGAAATACTGACGATAATAGTGATGATGTTAATGGTGTAAAAGAAGGGAGTTCTTTTATTAGTCAGGCAATCTATAAAAGAATGCAATTCAATTTAAAAGGTTTGCCGAAATTTTCTTTCTCCTTTGTACAATCGTCGTTGGCGTTACAACGCGAATCTAGTTGATTTTTGTTGATTTTCCTTAACTTGGTCATGCAGTCATTGTATCAACTGATCATAACACTTATCATCATCCTCGCATCACACAAAATCAAATCAACGCGTAAAAAATCTTAAAAAATAATCCACTCGCTCAATGCATACGGTCAGCAGAAAGTACATTACCTTGCGTTGCATTCTACCCACTTAAAATATATTACACACATGCGTGCATATTTTGTGCATTGTGTCCTCCGTACAAAACACCTCTCATTAAATTAGATTTGATTTTCTTAAAAATGAAATCAGGACAGAATGATGACCAATGTGCTTGTATTACTGTGCGCTTGTCACGTTGGTATTGATCCGTCCTTTGTTAACATGATTGTTAGTGATGCTATGCTGGCGGTTGTATGCATCTGCCAGTCAATGAACTGATGTCTATGACAACAACGAGATGGTCTTTCACTCAACTTTTGATGCATCTGAATTTGAACTGTACTGTTATGTGTGTACATGCTCGATGATAAAATTGCTCTCACGTAAAATGTCTTGTCTTTGTCTCCATTTTCTCTCTACTGCATTGCAATATCCATCGCTATGCAATTTCAAAATAAGTGCACTTTGGATATGCAACTTTTCAAGTGACTTGTTGTTGTTGTCATGTCAATCGAAAAAAAGTTGCTTCATGTCATTACTAACATACATACATACTTGCTTCGTATAAACCCAGATGCAGTTGTACATGTACTGTAATACCTGTCAGTTTGCATAGCTACTTACTAGCTGAGGAATCTTCTTCAAACGCCTTGTCAATTATTTGATTAAACCATATTTTTACAACTTTGTGCTGTCTGGTTATCACATCTCTCTATATGCTTGCTTGCGGACGAAAATTAAAGATCTTTTATCTATACCAGTTTTTTTTTCTTTTATACCATGGGGGTAGACTCTGTAAGTGATGCACACAGAAAAAAAACATGTTGAACTGCCCAATTCTAGCTAAGCAAGTGATATTGGTAATGATAATATTATCATTATAATTCCGATGGTTATATATGACTTTTTTAAGAGATGATGTTTTATGCTTTTTAATAAATACCGTCAACAAGGTGAACGTGCTCAACTAGCTTCTGCTTCTTGCCTTTTACCAACTGCGATTGTTTTGACTTTCAAGCTGGCTGAAATTGTGCGCTTTCAATTTGATCGGAACCAGCAGTTTTGTTTACAGCAGTGCATTTTAACCAAAAAATAATAAATAAATTATATGCATAATATAACTTTCCTCAACTCAAATGGCAAAATGCCTGCTTTGGTTTGAATGATTTATGAACACGGCTAGTTTTCTGTTAATTAATTCGTGTGATGATGCTTCGTTGTCATCTGATTACAGTTGAAAAGTTTATATAGAATATATTAAGATTAAGCGTCATCACACAAACAACACAGTAATTGCATTGAATATACACTTATTTTTATTAAAAACTACAAATCTCTATCTTAATATTAATCTCGTGTAACGAAAAGTTGATTTTTGAAGTCAAATTATTCCTTTCAAAAAATTTTCCTATTACAAAAATTCAATCCAGAAAGCTCTTTCAAAAGTTCAAATCAAGCAGAAACTACGTGGGAAGTTTGGTATTTGGTGTCTTACTGAGGCGGATAATTAATACACTGATTGCGAGTTGAATGTGCGGTTTCGAGCAGAAATTCGTAGGAATAATATTGCACTTACTTGTTGCCAGAACCATTCATATTCATCTATCATATCAACATGAAATAATGCATGTGGTGTGGTACATGTCTACATCAACGAACGAAATATATTTATTTTCATGGTGCTGCTGAAGAAGATATTTTTTTGCTGTTGAACTGTAGCTACCTATTTTCTGAGTATTTACATATAGTTAATTTAGTCAGAGTATCAATGTTTCACTTCCCACATTTAATTTGAAATCTAGTGGCTATATAGATATCGAAAGGAATAATGCAGTCGTTACTGCCAGAAATCCTCCTCCGATTATTCTAGTTTGTTCATTCTAAATATTTTGCTCCGACTCTGCAACCTAACGACTTGAACCGTGTAAGAATCCAAGCACGCTATAACAAGTATGTATGAATGTCTTGAATCGCATGAATGAGCATAAAACAGATCACCAAATCAGATGGAATGACAGGTTCCTATCTGTTATCATCCCACGCCGTGTTTTTTTCCTTCTCTCTCTATCTTCTTGCCTGAAACGTGCTGAAGGGGGTTCACATATTTCATGAGTCAAATCGGCCGTCTAATTCTATTCATAATATTTGAATTCGGAGACATGCCGTATCAAAATATTCAATAAGAGAGAAAAATATGAAGGGGGCTCTCTACTGCGTGGCAGTATTCTTTCGTATAATTTGTTACCTACTTTTACACACGATCTTCCCTGTGGTTCATTTTCTACGAGCTGTGTCTCGCTGTCAAAATGTTCTTTCTTTTTCTAAATTGCTCATGACAATTTGAGTTTTCTTGAATTGAAACTAATACTAACCATGACAACAAGGGAATGTGTGTGAGTAGCTCCATTCGAACATTTTGTAGATAAAAAACACGCGCATAAATATTCATATAAATGGGCACGTTTTATTCCTCTGCTCAAAAGTCAAAATACATTTGATCTTTGACATTCGGACGGATTTTTTAGGGAACGTCATTTATTATAGTGTTGTGCAATACTCGGATATTTCTTGCGATTCTAGCTAGCTGGACCATCAGAAAGGGCAACTTTATGAATCGCAAAGACAAAATATTTCTTTATTCCCTTCAAACAATTATTACATGTCAAACCAACGTGAGAACGCAAAAAGGTTTATGTATGTCGTGACTACGATAATACACAGAAGTGATGGGGTTAACCTTTTCTCTGTCGTATTGTAAAAATACATCCTAACAAGATTGGCAGGTACGCAAAAATACTTTATTTCGTATTTCAATTGGAATGATTGTGATATGTGGATGCTATTTTACAATACATCCTTCTACCATCGTTGTATGTGTACAATGTGTGCTTTCACACAACCAGTCGATAAATTTAGTGTTCTCAACAACTGGATTAGGTTTAGTTTAACACCTGTCCCAGTCCTCATTTTTCACTCATTCATCCACCCTTAGCACAAAAAATTATTTATTTAATGACGGTAACAGAATCTCGTGTCAGGATAACATGTTACGTCCGTAACGAAAACCTCCCGCATACAAAAATAGTGAACATAGTAGATCAAAGGCATCATCATAAACTCTCTCGAGGACGAGATTGCTTCTCACGTTTTATTTTTTTCGTGATGATGGTGAAATACCTCCCTGTTCCCTTTTGATGATGGCATTAGTATTTAACTGTTATAAAATGTCAGTTATGCATAACAGCATCGACAGCAACAATAATAAAACCAAAGAGCAACGAGTTACTACTACCACGGTGTAGTGCATACTAGTATAAATACTTGTACGTATGTACATATATGTAGTACTATTTGTAAATTCAAACAATATCCCTGCAAATACATATTTATGTAGGTGAGCAGACTCCCAAGTTAACCGGCCGGTGGGCATGCTGCCAAATCAACGCATTCTATAAAAAGACGGAAGAATAATTTAGATTTTTTGGCAAAAAATTGAGAGACACGGTGGCTGTGAGTGTGAGTGAGATATTGATTGCAACTTGCTACACGGATTCCACATTAACTAGCCTCACAGCAGCAACAACACAGCTGCTAAAGCTAACCAGTATCTGTAAAAAAATTCAGCAACATGATCACTATTGATCACTATCACCACCGGAGCAATATGTCAAATATCTAAATTATCGCGTTATACTCTGAAAATAGGTGGTTGATGTGTGCATGCATGATATATCGTGTGCAATATTATGCAGAGAGGATCATCATCACTGACTACTCGTTTCACTTGACTTTACTCTCTGCTCCTCTTCCCTCTTGTACTCTCCTAGTCAGAATAGCTGTTGTGGTGTTAGGAGTTGGGTTGGGATGCTAAATGTCATGGGAAGAAAGCCCTTTTTTATGATAATTCACGTTTTATGCAATGCATTTTACGGATCATAATGATGGGGTTACGACTGACGAGAATAGTGTTTTGGCCAAGTCGAGCAAAAAGTTGCTGATATGCTAATGATGTATGATAATGACCATGCAGTCATGCATGCGCACAACACAGAGCTACAATAAATATATAGGTATTTTGAGTCCGTCCGAGTGCCCACAATCAGGATCAGAACTACAACAAAGCATGCAAAAGCTTTAATATAAGTAAGGAGATCCGAGTGGCGTGGCATATGGTTTCTCTGTGCGAGAAAATTGTTACTCTTTTTTATACTGCAACGCACTGGCACAACAGCAGCAATAGAAGAAATGCAGAAACGACTAACCGAAATATAAGCAGCAGCATTGGTAGTTTTTAGTCACCATGATCGCAAGAGAGATGAAAAGAGGAAATTCGACTATAGTAAAAGGAACAAAACAAACCAAAAACGCGAGATAAAAGAGTCTAGAGTCCACCGTGTCTACTGCATGCAGAGGTTCATACACATCACCACCACGACGACAAGGATGAAGCAGAAAATATGTAAATGAAATACGTGAACTCTTGTCATGACGTGTTTATTATACGTTTGCTTTACTTTACTGGTCGGTAGTTCACGGCGCTCTGAGGAGGACGACGGGAACGATGATGATGAACTGTTGCACGTGCTGAGAGAGAAAACTCTAGTTTCCTCGGCGATATCTTTATATTCCGTCAACAATAATAAATAGTCAGTGTGGAGTATGCGTTGCATGAGCTGGGAAGGTAGAGCAACGACGTCTAAGAAAAAAGTTGATGGGTGATTATTACTACAACTACATATCATTATTTATTATTATGCTAGAGTGCCCAGTCACTCTTCCAAGCAGCACAAAACTGATAAATGCTTGCTATTCTTTTTTGGAATTAATTTATGATACGGATATGCATACCATTCATCATCGGACCACGATTCACGTCACGTGCACACCAACAACAACGACCAGAAAGACATTAGACATTTTTATTCCAATAACGAGTATTTCTCACACCGACAAATGTTCTTCACGATTTTCTCATACGTTTTTGCGATGCAATTTGTATACAACGAGGGTGTGCGCTAAGTGACCTATAAGATTTTTTTTAATGTTTTTACCAGGTAAAAATAGCGAGAATTGGCTACCTCCTTCTAACAAGTCATGTTGTTATTTTGAGAAAACAAAAGTATGACAAGCGCTGTAATAAAATTTAGAAAATAACGGGCCTGTCTCTAAAATAACATCAATAAATTATTTTCTGCTCATTTCTATTACAGTCGTACTTAATTTTCTCCACGGTAATTTATCGCCGTTTAAAATACAGCGTTTAGATTGCCGCTACTACTTCTGCCTCTTGATTATTCCACTTAATCATTTTAGATTGAAAATATAGGTAAATGCAGTACACTGGGAAAAGTCACTTCTCATTCCCGCAAGCACGCTAACTTGATATTTTTTATGCATTCGCTTGTGCTAAACTAAAAGAAGCAATCTCTGTGAGAAAACGATACGAACGTACCTATATAATATATTTTAACAAATGGCTCGCGATACATTGCACTTTAAACGCTGAGCCAGATAAATGACTACAGATAAGTGGATGCACATGTTATTTGTTATTCACGATCTCTCTAATTGAATTAAGAGTGTTCAATAAAAAAAGTTAGCTGAAAAGTGCTGTGGAAGGTATGTATAAAAAATAATAGTCGTGCACTGATTTCCGTACTTTTTGAAATGTCTCCAGTTTTTGCTGCTTTTATTACTATTTTTTGTCGTAACTCGTAACCCTAATAATATATTATGCATGTACAAGCAAGCACTCGCCCGTTTATATTCCGATATCAAATGAAACAGCAACAAGAGAGGAAGGCAT